>OY728158.1:412914419-414310649 GCA_963277665.1 Viscum album
TAAAGGAACTCACAATCAAAGTGTGAAACTACTGATGATGATGATTATTTTGAGTATGATTATGGAAATGATCCTGATCTCTTGGATCTATAGCCTGCTTTATAGATGAGGGCATGCCACTTTGTATGACCCCTTCCATCCTTCTCTTTGTCTGTTTACTTTTTATTTCAATTTTAATAAATGGCCAGGAGCCTTTGGCTTCTGGATAGACTTTCTGAGTATATTTATTACATTTATAATTATATATGTATTATATTTATTATATTTATATTTATTATATTTATATTTATTATATATATATATATTTATATTAATTATATTTATATTTATTTATATTTATTATATTTATATATATTTATATTTATTATATTTATTATATTTATATTTATTATATTTTTATTTATTATATTTTTATTTATTATATTTTTATTTATTATATTTATTATATATATATATATATATACATTAATTGTTAATAGTTTTATTATTAACAATTTATTATTAATATATAATTTTAAATATAAATATATAATTGTAAATATATAAATATTTATTTTATATTTATAATATTTTTATAATATTTTTAATATATATATATATATTATTTATTATATTTATATTTATATTTATTATATTTATATTTATAATATATCAAATGTTGAGGTGGTGTGTCATCCCTCCTCATTGGTGGTTTGTGAGATCTCCTGGTCTCCTGATGATGCAATTTTGTCAAAGGTTGCGGCTAAGCTAGTGGACCTATGGCTTGCAATCAGTTTTTGGTAGTCGGGTCTAAGGATGATAGGCAAGGGCTTGAGAAGCATCGATCTACAGGTGAGTTTCATCCTACAAGTAGTGTGTTGCAAGATGCTCGTTTAATCATTTCTTTCAAGGAGGCTACCTTGAGAAATTTGGATGAAGGTAAATCTTCATAATCCTTGAATTGATGATTGTTCTCTTCTTTGAGCAATTTTGATTCTAGTAGGATTTTTAAAAAGGGTGATACTTCTTGGGTTATGGCGAGACAGGAAGCGATCTCTGAGAGGCTTGAAATGTGTTGTCATATCATCATTGGTCAAGTGGTGTTGTCAAAGTGTGAGAATCTGTGGATATTGGAGGATTTGATAAATAGTTTTTCCCCTATTTGGGGCTTCTCAAACTAGAAATATATTCCAGTGGGGTGTGGCTTCTATCACATTTTGTTTCCAGGTGTGAATTGAAGAAAATGGTATGGGTCTTTGGCTTGGCTTCTCTGAGTCTAGGTACATTGAGGCTCCATGAGTAGAACTTTGGATTCAACCCCTATGAGCATAGAAACTCTTTTCCACAAGTTTGGGTTAAAATTATAAGTTTTAATTGGATTTTATGGCATCCAAAAAAATTTTGATATTACTTTTGCAATTGGTGTCCCAATTAAGTTGGACAAGAAAACAGATCAAGTTAAGTTTGGTTATTTTTCAAGGGTTCTTATGGAAGTTGATTTAATCTAAACATTGACAAAAAAAGGTTATATTATTCACTAAGAATGATGAACTAAATCTTCAGGTTGAATATGGAAAGATTCCTTTTTATTGTTCTGATTGCAAGACAATTGGGCATTCATTGGACACTTGTAAGAGATCCATTATTTTTTCAACTTACTCTATTAGAGGGAATGACACATCTATTTGTAGGAAAGTAAAAGGTAAGTAGACTCAATTAGGAGATGAGAAACATGTTGAGAAGGTTCTATAGTAGCTATAACTTGGTTCTTCAAAATAGTTGATGCAAGGAAAGAATGGATCATCTACAGGGAATTCTATCTTGCAGGGCTTTTCTAGTGATTGTTGTAAGTTTCCTAGCATGAGGTTGGGTGTTGATATGAGAAGAGATGCTCTTTCTGAGGCTGGTCACTAAGAGACTTAAAGGAAAAATGTTGTGGGTATGAATAGTAGGGAGGATAAGCAGCAAACACAGGGTTATGATTCTGATCTTTGCTCTGCCTATGAACGAGTTGGTTCCTCCGTTGGAATGGTTTTGCAAGAGTTACATGAAAGGGCTGGTACTCAACATGGTTTAGAGCTATAGGGGTCAACTGAGGATCTTGTGTAGTGTGTCATATTAGATAATTCTCCTTCACAGTTTGAATGTAAAGGATGCATGGTGCATCCATTAGCAATGGATTTATTAGGACATGATGATGGGTCCAAGAAATCTGATATTCAACAAGATATGAATTTTCATTAGGAAATTCAGAATTTATTCTGCTCCTCAGGAATTGGGAAGTGGGGTGATGTTTGAGATGAGGGAAGTGATAAAGAGCATCTAATGGTTTTATTGGACATTGCTTGTCTCGAGCCTTCAGATGATAGTGCATCTTTTAAGGTTGTTGTCATTGGAGGAAAGGGTGAATCTCCAAAAAGAAGTCCATATAAGGATTACTCCAACCAGCCAAGGAATGTGTCTACCAGATTATCCTCTAAGGCTTCAAAGGCCAAGCTCACTTCTGAGTAGGAGGATCCAAGGCAGGGATTCTTAGGATTCTTAGCCAAGATAACTCACAATCAGAGTGGGAAATCACTGATGAATTTGATTTTAAATATCAAAATGATCCTTCTTATTATGGTCACTAATCTAGATTTATTGATGAGGACAAGTCTCTTTGTTTGACCTCATCTGGTTCCTTTATTTTCTTTTTCTCTTTTTTAATAAATGGTCAGGAGCTTTGCTTCTTTCTAGATCTTTTCGATATATTTATAATATATTTATATATACTTATTTATAATTATTAATATATATTTATATATTTATATAAATATAATTACTATAATAAATAAATTATAAATATAATAAATATATTTATTATATTTATAATTATATATAAATGAACCTTAATTGTTAATAATTTTATTATTAAAAATTTATTATAAATAAACCTTAATTGTTTATTTAATTAAGGTTTATTTATATGTATATATATATATTATTAACAATTTATTATATGTATATTTATTTATATTATTAAAAATTTATTATATTTTTAAATATATTTTAATAATTATAAATATATATATATGTTTCGCGCGGAATCCGGGGATGACCTCCTGGACGGGAGATTCAAACGTTCCGATCGGTTTCTAACGGGTTTGTTCGTAGAACCGGAAACATCCAATGATTCCACATCCGTTTGGACCTACTTTCCAAAGGCAGGCGCTCATTAGCTTGTGGGCTAATGAGGCTTAGGAATTTGCATTGGTCGAGAGGATGGGAGGTCGGACTCATCACACCTTTTTGAGGGGAATTATTGTCTACTCCGGGACTCTCTTTATAGATTTAAGTTAAGTTCGTGAATCCTTATTACATTACCAAGTATAAAATGAGCTTTCCTTTAGTTTTAACAATCAATGATTAAATATGCAAGAAATTTAGAGAATCTTTTATATGTATTCGAGGTTCTTCATCAATATAGAATCATCTATATTTGTTTAGAGATTCTTGGTCAATGGTATCCTTCAAAACATTTATATAAAAGTCTCTTGGTCATTTTGATGACCAGGCTGGTTTTAAAGCCACTCAGTGGGGCATTTGAAGTTTATCGTCATTCAGAAGGACAGAGATTATTTCAATGTTGGGATCGAACCCATAAATGGGCTACCTACGTATCCTTTGTTTTAAAAAAGGAATCAGAACCCACGTAGTTCGAGGAATGGGATATGATGTTTTATGATTGATGGCTCAAAGATGAATGTCATAATTACTTTTACACTCTAAGCTCACGTGAGTCATGCTCGGTGTGAGAAACAAGAGGTATTGGTAAAATTTAGACAATTGTGCCATAAAAGATGCAATCATAAGAATTTGTTTTGGGGCTTATGTATAGATGACTGCCCAGATAGGCGAAGGTTTAGGATTTACTTTTAGGAAGAAAATCCATGAACAGGGTCCACAAAGTTATATGTGCTTCATGGAGATTTGAATACTCTAATCTTGGGGCTTACCCCTAAGGAGGATGCCCAAGTTAGGAGGGGACTTATGATTGGGTTTTATTCCTGAAAAGGAAACCCAAATCAAAGGAAATTTATGACTAGTTAAGAGAAATTTTAAGAGACTTGGGGCTTACTCTTAAGAAAGATGCCCAAGATTTATGACTGAGTCTTATTCCTGAAAAGGAGACCCAGGTTAGGGATTAAGGTTTGGGGCTTACTCTTTGAGGAGGATGCCCAAGATTAAAGGACTTTGATTGGGGCTTATTCTTAAGGAAGATGCCCAAGATTCATGACTAGGACTTATTTCTGAGAAGGAAGCCTAGGTTAGGGGACTTGGGGCTTACTCCTGAAAAGGAAGCCCAAGGTTATGACTGAGTCTTTATTCCTGAAAAGGAGACCCAGGTTAGGGATTAAGGTTTGGGGCTTACTCCTAAGGAGGATGCCCAAAATTAAAGGACTTTGATTGGGGCTTATTCTTAAGGAAGATGCCCAAGATTCAAAGGTTTTAAAACTGGGGATTATTCCTGAAAAGGAAACCCCGGTTAGGATTCTCTCATCTTAAAGGATGAGGTTGAATGAATGAACTCTCAATCTTTGGTGACATAAAGATGTTTAAATCACTAAGTTTTGAGAGATATTTCACAGAATTCCTTTCAGATAAGGATGTCAAATCAAGAAATCATGCCATAAATGGCTTTGAAGAGTATCTTGAAGACTGAATCTTGAATAGGAAGGGTGAAATGGCTTAAGAGGGGTGAAAAAGGGCAAGATGGGCACCCAAAAAGATAGGGGCGCGCAAGTATTGAAGGTCGCGCAAGTCCTGCGGCGGCGCGCAAGTATTGGTCGCGCAAGTATACTTGCGCGACATAAGGGATACTTGCGCGATTTTCAACCAGAGTTGAATTACTTGAGCGACTCTTTATTAAACCCTTTCCCATCCTCTTGAGGTTCTTCCAGAAGAGGGACGCGCAAGTTATATTGAAGGAATTAAGTCGGCGCGCAAGTGTTTGATAAGTTTCAACACTTAGGCCTTCCTTCTTCCCTTTAGATCTTCCATTCTAGGTAAGAAATTACCTTAGAAGTGTTCTGGAAGCTTTGAGAAGAGACTTGGGCGTCGGGAGCTTTGATCCGAGTTTCTGGGAACTGATCCCCGAATGGGGGGCCCACAGGGTCTATTTATAGGCAAAAGAAGACCCCGAGCGGTTACTGGGCGGTTACCAGATATGTCGCGCAAGTCCCTTGCACGACCATGAGTGGTCGCGCAAGTGTTGAGGCGGCGCGCAAGTGTACTTGCGCGACCATGAGGGAACTTGCGCGACCTATGGGCAATGTTCTCCTTGTTCATCCCTTTGTCGATTTTTTGATGTTTCTTCAAAGGATGAATCACTTTGAGATCAGATATTCCCTTTTCCGACCTTTAGATTCTGTGACGAAAGGAGCGTCAACAAAAGTCCCCCCTCAGAGTTGGATCCGGAAAGAAATGAGGATTTGACTCTGAGGAAATCGAATCCCTCCAAAGGAAAAGGGAGTGCGCGCAAGTCTTTCAAGGCGCAGAGGGCAGCGCAAGTGTGCTGGAACTTGACTTTTATTCAGAGTTCCTTTGCCTTTTGTGGGCAGTTTAAAGCCATGCATGCCGGACATAAAGGGGCTAATGTTTAAGGTCGAAATAGCTTTGACCGAAATGGATTAGAATTGACACAATTCCTTGAAAGTTCATCTGAAAACAAATTACCATACTCAAGTATGAGAGAAAATATGTAAACTATGGCTTAAGAATATTTGAATCTGAGGAATGATATGAAAAAGAGCTAAAAGGCATTAGAAGAAGTAGTTTCCAAGAATGAAGTTACTATTATTTAACAAAACCCGTTAGGGGGTTTAAATATGCAGGGCCACCTATGGGCATTGGCTGCATAGTCAAATAAAATAGCATCTTTTGGCTGACAAGTCTGTTATGTGGACTGTTTATGCAAGGCCACCTATGGGCACGTGCTGCATAGTTAGGCAAAAGAACTCTCAGAAATTTACTTTCCTAGTGCTAAAAGCCAGTGAAAGTTTATGGAGATTCAAATTTTCTAAAGCATAGAGTTTGTTGTATGGAAAGAGGTACTTGAATATGGAGAAGATATTTTCAAACAAGAATATCAAAGAACTGGATGAATATCACTCCTACGAAGGTCTGACCCAAACGTAGGGAAGAAGAATAAACCATGGACTTGAATACTTTCAGATCATGAAAAAGGATATGGGACAAATACGTTAAGGATGGCTATTTTTGCGGATCCCTACATACTGTCGTTTAAGACAAATAAGGACAAAAGAGGCATTCTTCCCAAGAATGAAGTTACTATTATTTAACAAACCCGTTAGGGGGTTGAAAACATGCAGGGTCACCTATGGGCATTGGCTGCATGGTCAAATAAATAGCATCTCTTGGCTGACAAGTCTGTTATGTGGACTGTTTATGCAAGGCCACCTATGGGCACGTGCTGCATAGTCAGGCAAAAGAATTCTCAGAAGTTTGACATTTTTGTGACCATAAGTCATGAAAAAGGGTTATGAAGATCTGAAAATATTTAAGGTTAGGATTATAATACATAAAGATGGGTATTTTCCAATGTATATATAGAGATACATAGGTCAATGAAAACCATAATCATGTTGTGGCTGGGTCCTGAATTGAAACTTGGACTTCACTACGTATCTCATAAGAATGAGAATCAAGCCATACGTAGTTCTTGAAATACAGTTTAACGTCGTGCAGGACGAAAGGATGAGTGATCTTAGTTTTTTGGGTCATAGAATTCGGACCATAATAATGAATACACAGTGTGTGTTTTCATGAGGACTTTTCAGCCAAGGGACTGAAAGTGAAATTTGGGGTTAGGCCCAAAAGACTTGGGACTGGATTCGAGGGACACTCGAATGTTCCTACGTATCCCATAAGGATGGGAATCAAGTCCACGTAGTTCTAGAATTACCCTTTGTACAAATTTGGTTCGTACATGTGAAGGGTGAAAGGGGACTTTAGTGCAATGATGGTTTAACCTAAGATAAAAAGTTCAGGCATTACCATGTATGCATGTAGTCTTTTGAAAACGAAAAAACTATGATTGAAAAATCAATGTCAATAATAGTTCTCTCTCAAATGAGGAAATCAAAGAATATTGTAGTTTATTGTCGTACCGGACAAAAGTGTTGTATAGTTTAACGTCGTATAACAAGGACGAAAATGAATCAATGTAAAGATATTGATTTCAGGGGCGGTTTCACAAATCAACATCATATTAGATGGTGGTGAACCGATGTGAAGAGATTGTTTTTGGGCTTGAACCTTGGGAGGTTGCCTACATACCCAGCCTGGAGGGCAAGGATCAAAGTCTGTGTAGTTCAATTAAAGAATGAATTAACGATCAAATTGTTTTTTGGGGACAATGATCTAATAATGTTGTTGGGACTTACACATGGTTAGTGGCCAAAAGGGAGTGTTATGGTTGATGTTCGCTCTAAGCTCACGTGAGTCATACTCGGTGTGAGAAACAAGAGGTAATAACAACCTTAACGATGCACAGTTTAATGTCATGTAGGACATATCCAGGACTTTCTGTACAGTTTAGCGTCATGTAGTTAGGACGATGGGGACAATACATTTTAACGTCATATTGGACGAAAGGGGGATTGTGCAATTTTAATGTCATGCTGGACTTTTGATGATTATATAGTTTAACGTCGTTCCGGACGTGAGGGACTTTTATACAGTTTAGCGTCATGTAGTTAGGACGTCACAGTTTAACGTCTTGCTGGACATATTTGCAAATAGTTTATGGTCATATACATGGACCAGGGATGATGCAGTTTTAAGGTCATGCTGGACTGTTTATGGAACTTTTTTCACAGTTTAATGTCGTGTGGGACGAAGTTGCAGTTTAAAGTCATACTGGACCATTGCTGTATAGTTTTAGCGTCATATAGCAAGGACGAACTGATGCTGTACAGTTTAAAGTCATGTAGCTAAGACTAAGGTGAATCAATATGAGGATATCAGTTCTGATCTTTTTACAGTTTATCGTCATGCTGGACGTTGGAAGTGCCACACAGTTTAATGTCATGTTGCTAGGACACAATATAGTTTAATGTCATCTCGGACAGAATACAGTTTAGTGTCATGTAGGACAATAAGGGACTTAACACAGTTTAACGTCATGTAGGACGATGAAAGTGCCACACAGTTTAATGTCATGTCGTTAGGACAAAATATAGTTTAATGTCATCTCGGACAGAATATAAGAACTTCTATACGGTTTATTGTCATGTAGGACAAAATCAGGGACTATGCAGTTTAAAGTCTTGCAGTTAGGACTATTGGTGCTGCACAGTTTAGTGTCATGTTGCAGGGACATAAGTGCGAATAGTTTAAGGTCATATGCACAGACCATATAGTTTATCGTCATGCTGGACGTAGTTGTAGTTTAAGGTCATACTGGACCATTGCTGTATAGTTTTAGCGTCATATAGCAAGGACGAACTGATGCTGTACAGTTTAAAGTCATGTAGCTAAGACTAAGGTGAATCAATATGAGGATATCAGTTCTGATCTTTTTACAGTTTATCGTCATGCTGGACGTTGGAAGTGCCACACAGTTTAATGTCATGTTGCTAGGACACAATATAGTTTAATGTCATCTCGGACAGAATACAGTTTAGTGTCATGTAGGACAATAAGGGACTTAACACAGTTTAACGTCATGCTGGACGATGAAAGTGCCACACAGTTTAATGTCATGTCGCTAGGACAAAATATAGTTTAATGTCATCTCGGACAAAATATAGGAACTTCTATACGGTTTATTGTCATGTAGGACAAAATCAGGGACTATGCAGTTTAAAGTCTTGCAGTTAGGACTATTGGTGCTGCACAGTTTAGTGTCATGTTGCAGGGACATAAGTGCGAATAGTTTAAGGTCATATGCACGGACCATACAGTTTATCGTCATGCTGGACGTAGTTGTAGTTTAAGGTCATACTGGACCATTGCTGTATAAACCAAATGTAAGAGTCTTGGTTTTGGGAACAATATTTTGTGTTTATACAAAATACTTCTTCAGAAATCTGGCATTAGTTGGAGTCGTGATGTCTTCTCCATCCATTGAGATTAAACAGAACCAAAGATTAACTCTTCGTCTGATAAAGACTCTGCCTGATTAGCCTGTTTAGGCTGTGCCGTTTGATGGGGCGGTGCCCGTGACTTTGAAGTAGATGGCATGAAATCTGCCAGAGTCAAAGACAATTTAGGCTTTGATGCATACTCATCTTCTTCTGATTCCTCTTTCTTCTTTGAATTACGCTGCCCTTTTGAGGATTTGTCCTTTGATGGAGGCTTTACTGCAGCTTTTGTAGGAGACACAATTGGCTTCTTCAATTGTGTTCGCAAAATGGAATGGGTCCGATTGATTGTCTTTCTGACCATCCAATCATCATATTTTTTCGCAGTTTTGCTTTTGACTTCCTGCCACTCGCCTCCTTCCTCTGGATCTGTAACGGTAATACACGCTACATGAGCTGAAGAACCCTTCAATTTGACTTGTCCCAAGTCAACCATCTTTTGTAGGAGGTCTTTAAAGACAAAACACTCCTGGATGGGATGTCCCAACATTTGATGAAAGGGACAATAATTGGGACGGTCTTCATCTCCTTCCTTGTTTGGTCTCTTCGGCACTGGTAATTGAACCAAATTATTTTCCAGAGCTGAAATGAAGTAACCAGGAACTTGCTCACTTCGGAAAGAGTATGTTTTACTCTTCATATCCTCAAATTGTTTTCGTCGTTGATCTTTTTGATCATTTGGACGAAACAGCCATTGTTGTTGGCGTTCAGGAGGTGGAGCCCTTCGAGAAGATGAAGGTTTTGAAGTAGAAATAGGTACAGGTGCCTGTTTAAGCATAACTGTAGCAGTTTCTGCTTTACCCATTCTTCTTCCTGGAGCTGATGGAATTACACGAGATTTAACCTTAGCCTGCATAAGGGAATCTTCAATCTGTTGAGCGATTGAAGTAAGGTCTCGAAACCCTCCTGTGTATTTCACAGGGATCAATGGCGTGCGTAATTCGTCACGCAAATTTGCCACACAGATTGGAAATAATTCCTCCTGAGGGATTGATAAACTCAAGGAATACGTTAATCCCTTCCAACGAGCAATGAAATCAGAGACTCTTTCATTCTCCCTTTGCTTGCAGTTTGTAAGATCGAAAACTGTCGTTTTTGGCAAAGTTGAGCTGAACTGAAGAAGGAATTTTTGACGAAGATCCTCCCATCCGATGACTGACCGGGATTTCAAGCTTGTATACCAGACAAAAGCTGGTCCTTGCAAGGTTCGCACGAAGCATCTGAGTTTCACTGCTTCTTGTTGTTCTGGAGTTCCCATCATAGGATCACAACAAGACACGTAATGCGTCAAATGTTGTTCAGGGTCGCCTGATCCATTGAAAGTAGGGAAAATAGGGTTTCCAAAACTGGATGGAGGAGAAATTGAATCTACCCATTCAGGGTAAACTTTCTTTTCAGGTTGAACTTGCGCCCGTTTCCCTTCCATAGTTTCTAACCGAGCTGTTAATGACTCAATAGTAGTTATTAACTTTTGAGAAATGTCAGGTTGAACTTGGTTTTGGGTAGGTGCAATGAATGGAGCTTGGACAGCCGTGGAGGTTGGTGCTGCAACTAATGGTAGTGCTGCCAACCGTTGTTGCGTTTGACCCGTAGGATTAGACCTCTGTGGGTGTACTGATAAAGGAGGATATTTCTGATCCATCTCAGTAGTTACAACAAATTCCTTCGGCTGTCGGACTTCAGCATTCTTAAGAAGAAGACTACTCTGAAGTAGTTCTGCATTCAACCTTCTTAATTCTTTCATTTCTTCCTCCTGTTGTGCAAGCCTTTGCTCTAATGAGAGCGATTGACCTCCTTCAGAGGAAGGGTGAGAAGTAACCTGATTCTTTCCTTTCCCCTTATTGGATCCTTTTCGGAGAGGGGGAAGTGGGTTACTTGAAGGAATACCCAAATTTTGGGTAAGCCTTTGATTACGTGTGCGCACACCTTCTTCATTTAGGTCTGTGTGCGCAACTTCTTGAGCAGGAACCTCTTCATCTGATCCCTCTGATTGAGCCTCATCTGGTGAATCAGCAGCAACGACAGTGATGACATTAATGGATGCATATTTCATGAAATCCTTTCTATCAGCATTTCTATGATATTGTCTCCTTTTATGTCCATGATAAGACATGGCATTCCGTTGACTTGACCCCTCAGGAATTTCTTTGTGAACCGTCACTTGGAGAGAATCTCCTGACATCTTGGCTCTTCGTTCCTCTTGAGGCTTATTCCCTAATCGAGAGAATACTGACTTTCTCTGAGGGAGGGATTGAAGATTTGAAAAAGTCCCCAGTCCGGTGGACTGGGGGTGTTCCTGTTGCTTCTGCTCAACTCCTCGAATCCCATTCGTTGATTCTGAGGGTTGGGTTAGAGAAGTCCCCAGTCTGGCAAGCTGGGGTGTCTCTTGACATGCTATGTCTGAGATCTTCTTGAAATCTCTCTTGATCTTGCGGATCTTAGTTCGGAAATTAGCTGGATGCATTAACCTGTATCCACTTTTATCACCTGGTTCAACAGACCGTTGGATGATTTCCGAAACTTCTGTCATTTGATGACGTGTTTGCTCCAGACGAGAGGCTTGCACAATATTCTCGCCTGCTTGATGTAGGATCAATTCAACAACCTGTTCTCTATATACTTGATTTTGAGAGGAACTAGTTGAAGCTTGATCTCGAGCAAGATTTTGATTATGAACAAAGCCCATTGACTGTGGCCGGCCATGGGCAATAACATTGCATGAGACCATTTTCGGCGGGTTTTGCTGACCGGAAAGCACTGTGAAATGTAGTGCTCCGTGAATACCCCATCCTCTGATATGAACATTAGATGGAGCATTGGAAATTAACTGACGCAATTTTCTCAGCGCGCCAAGGCATGAACGTTGAAGGGTTCTCTGTTGCTTTTCGGCCTTCGGATACCGAGAGACTGATAGAGATGCCAAATCAATCTGGCGTTGTAACCCTTCTATTATCTTAAGATGATTTTCATATTCATCGTAAGATAATACCTTCTTCTTTAATTGACAAAGAGTTTTCCATATGTTAAGACGAATATCATGGATTCCATCATCCGTCAACATCTTTGGAATGTCATACTGTGAATCAGCCAAAGGCCAAAACATGACTGGTACTTCACCTTTTGCCAGTTTTTTCCTCATGTTCAGCATTTCCTCTTTATCATTAAATGAAGATTCTTCTACCTGTTTGGACCAGAGTTGGTGTTTCCTTGTTGCTTCATCGGATTCAACAAGATTGGTAGAGGAATCACTATTCATGCTGGAAGATGAATGACCTAGGGAAGGTTCGGAGAATAACCTGAACCCCAAGCTATCTTCTGATGGAGAAAGAGTTTCACCTGCCGATAGTAAAACTTCAGACATGACTGGTTTTACGTTTGCAAGTGCCTCGAGATAGGAGGGCTTTCTCGTCACTACATTGCCTTCTGAAGAATTTTCGAGACAATGTGAATCACTACTGCGGAGAGGACTTTCGCAGCGAAGTTCATCACCATGAGGAGGACCTTCATGATGGGTTACAGCAAAAGATGATATCTCTTGCTCCTTGGTCTTCTGACCACACAGAGGGTTCCTGTGGTTCTCATCTGAAGAAGAAACTTCAAGATTGACCGAATTTTCATGAAGCAAGTCTTCATGAGGAAGTGTCTGTTGAAGACCTTCGGGATTAATGTTCCTGTTATTGGGAACTGAGGGAGTAGAATCTTGAATTCCGACAGATAAATGTCTGAGGGCTTCAAGAACTCCAGCATCGAGCAAGGCCTTGTTACAGATTGGCCTTTGATCTCCTGACTGTGCTGGGCGGATCTTTTTCTTAGATGCCTTCTTACTCGCTTTAGAAATCACTTGATGACGAAAGTGATTGCTCTGAGCAGGTGTATGTGCCTGATCAGGAAAGATGGTCAGGTTAGGCTGACGATCATCGCTCAAATCAGATGTATGTGCCTGACTTGGTTGTCCATATGATATGGGGGAGTAGGCCCCACAACCCTCTTGGACTGGAACAGATGTGTGTGTCTGTTCCGGAGTGAATTGTTGATGTGTCACTCCACTGCTAGGGATAGATTTATGTGTCTGTCCCTGAGATGAAGCTGAAGCTGTTATGATATCTTGGCAAGCATCCAGAATATGAGCAGGAATTTGCTTCTGCTCTTTCACCATTGACAAAATATGTTTGGTGACTTCAGCCGCCGGAACGGGGATATACGTCCATTCCGGGCTTGGAGTAGGTGTATGTGCCTACTCCTGTCCTCCTTTTCCTGTCAGTGAATCCTGACAGTACTCAAGTGTGGAGGCAGAGAGTTTAGTCTGCCTCCTGTTTGTCGTCGGGGCTTTCCGACTGACTTCTCCGTGCGCTACCAAACGAGACTGTTGGTAGGCATGATTAGTATTAGCAGGTGTATGTGCCTGCTGATTACACTTCGCCAAACGCTATTGACGAGATCCATCATATGTAGTCAGACGAGCCTGCTGACTAACTGCTGATGTATAAGCAGGTGTATGTTCCTGCCTATGGTACTCCGCCGGAATTGCCTGGCGGGATCGGCTTGATGCTGCCAGACGAGTCTGCTGGACAGCGGGATTAAAACGGGCAGGTGTATATGCCTGCTCGTTGTTTGCCACCAAGTTAGGTTGGTGGACTTCTCCGGAGATGGCAGGGATGACAACCTGCCTATTGTTAACCGGATTCCGTCTCTGGTGATTCATCTTGCCTACTCGGGTTCGAGGAACCTGAGCTGAATGCCTGGAGACGGTACCCTCATCATGTTGAGGGCGCACTACCGCACGAGTCTGGCGGCGATTGTTGATGGGAGCCCTTGAGAAGGAATCCTGTCTTTTTGAATTAAGGTCCTGCGGGACCTGCTCATTCACTTCCTCGGAATAAGGGAGTGAATGGAAATTGCGTTCCGGGGATAACGACCCGAAACGGTTGGAGACGGTAGTCAGCACCGTCTGCTTCTTGATTGCTGGTCGCCGTTGTCCGGACGACCAGGTAGAATTGTTAACTTGGAGGGCTTGACGAGCGGCCTCCAGAGTTGGGATAGTA
Organism: Viscum album; assembly: GCA_963277665.1. NCBI lineage: Eukaryota > Viridiplantae > Streptophyta > Magnoliopsida > Santalales > Viscaceae > Viscum > Viscum album. Next base: position 412,928,587 of record OY728158.1, read on the forward strand.
CCGTTGCGACGGTACTCCTTAACCAGTGCATTAGAAACACAGCGTTGAAGACGCTGAGTTGGTGACGTCATCCTCAGAGCGGATGACGTTCCAGCAGGAGTAGCAGCATTGGTTTTCACAGCAGCAGACCTCACAGTAGAGGTGTTCCCAGCAGCAGTATTCACAGGGGTGAATTTAAGGAAAGCCATTTTTGTAGAAGATCTTGAAAAAAGAGTGCCTTTTCCATATAACAGACATAATCAAGATGAATCCGGCTACTGCATCTTTTGGATGATCATATGTCAATGATTGCCTTGTTGGCCCAAGGGGCCTAACATCTAAGAAGAACATCACTTTAACTTGGTTAAGGATTCACGTCGGGTTCACCATTTTTTGTTTCGCGCGGAATCCGGGGATGACCTCCTGGACGGGAGATTCAAACGTTCCGATCGGTTTCTAACGGGTTTGTTCGTAGAACCGGAAACATCCAATGATTCCACATCCGTTTGGACCTACTTTCCAAAGGCAGGCGCTCATTAGCTTGTGGGCTAATGAGGCTTAGGAATTTGCATTGGTCGAGAGGATGGGAGGTCGGACTCATCACACCTTTTTGAGGGGAATTATTGTCTACTCCGGGACTCTCTTTATAGATTTAAGTTAAGTTCGTGAATCCTTATTACATTACCAAGTATAAAATGAGCTTTCCTTTAGTTTTAACAATCAATGATTAAATATGCAAGAAATTTAGAGAATCTTTTATATGTATTCGAGGTTCTTCATCAATATAGAATCATCTATATTTGTTTAGAGATTCTTGGTCAATGGTATCCTTCAAAACATTTATATAAAAGTCTCTTGGTCATTTTGATGACCAGGCTGGTTTTAAAGCCACTCAGTGGGGCATTTGAAGTTTATCGTCATTCAGAAGGACAGAGATTATTTCAATGTTGGGATCGAACCCATAAATGGGCTACCTACGTATCCTTTGTTTTAAAAAAGGAATCAGAACCCACGTAGTTCGAGGAATGGGATATGATGTTTTATGATTGATGGCTCAAAGATGAATGTCATAATTACTTTTACACTCTAAGCTCACGTGAGTCATGCTCGGTGTGAGAAACAAGAGGTATTGGTAAAATTTAGACAATTGTGCCATAAAAGATGCAATCATAAGAATTTGTTTTGGGGCTTATGTATAGATGACTGCCCAGATAGGCGAAGGTTTAGGATTTACTTTTAGGAAGAAAATCCATGAACAGGGTCCACAAAGTTATATGTGCTTCATGGAGATTTGAATACTCTAATCTTGGGGCTTACCCCTAAGGAGGATGCCCAAGTTAGGAGGGGACTTATGATTGGGTTTTATTCCTGAAAAGGAAACCCAAATCAAAGGAAATTTATGACTAGTTAAGAGAAATTTTAAGAGACTTGGGGCTTACTCTTAAGAAAGATGCCCAAGATTTATGACTGAGTCTTATTCCTGAAAAGGAGACCCAGGTTAGGGATTAAGGTTTGGGGCTTACTCTTTGAGGAGGATGCCCAAGATTAAAGGACTTTGATTGGGGCTTATTCTTAAGGAAGATGCCCAAGATTCATGACTAGGACTTATTTCTGAGAAGGAAGCCTAGGTTAGGGGACTTGGGGCTTACTCCTGAAAAGGAAGCCCAAGGTTATGACTGAGTCTTTATTCCTGAAAAGGAGACCCAGGTTAGGGATTAAGGTTTGGGGCTTACTCCTAAGGAGGATGCCCAAAATTAAAGGACTTTGATTGGGGCTTATTCTTAAGGAAGATGCCCAAGATTCAAAGGTTTTAAAACTGGGGATTATTCCTGAAAAGGAAACCCCGGTTAGGATTCTCTCATCTTAAAGGATGAGGTTGAATGAATGAACTCTCAATCTTTGGTGACATAAAGATGTTTAAATCACTAAGTTTTGAGAGATATTTCACAGAATTCCTTTCAGATAAGGATGTCAAATCAAGAAATCATGCCATAAATGGCTTTGAAGAGTATCTTGAAGACTGAATCTTGAATAGGAAGGGTGAAATGGCTTAAGAGGGGTGAAAAAGGGCAAGATGGGCACCCAAAAAGATAGGGGCGCGCAAGTATTGAAGGTCGCGCAAGTCCTGCGGCGGCGCGCAAGTATTGGTCGCGCAAGTATACTTGCGCGACATAAGGGATACTTGCGCGATTTTCAACCAGAGTTGAATTACTTGAGCGACTCTTTATTAAACCCTTTCCCATCCTCTTGAGGTTCTTCCAGAAGAGGGACGCGCAAGTTATATTGAAGGAATTAAGTCGGCGCGCAAGTGTTTGATAAGTTTCAACACTTAGGCCTTCCTTCTTCCCTTTAGATCTTCCATTCTAGGTAAGAAATTACCTTAGAAGTGTTCTGGAAGCTTTGAGAAGAGACTTGGGCGTCGGGAGCTTTGATCCGAGTTTCTGGGAACTGATCCCCGAATGGGGGGCCCACAGGGTCTATTTATAGGCAAAAGAAGACCCCGAGCGGTTACTGGGCGGTTACCAGATATGTCGCGCAAGTCCCTTGCACGACCATGAGTGGTCGCGCAAGTGTTGAGGCGGCGCGCAAGTGTACTTGCGCGACCATGAGGGAACTTGCGCGACCTATGGGCAATGTTCTCCTTGTTCATCCCTTTGTCGATTTTTTGATGTTTCTTCAAAGGATGAATCACTTTGAGATCAGATATTCCCTTTTCCGACCTTTAGATTCTGTGACGAAAGGAGCGTCAACAATATATATATATATATATATTTAAAATATATAATAAATTATATTATTAACAATTTATTACATTTATTTATTTATTTATTTATTATATTTGTTATTTATTTATTATATATATATATATATATATTATAAATACATATTTACAATTCTTTAAATATATTTAAAAATATAATAAATTGTTAATAATATAATTTATTATCTATTTTAAATATAAATATATATTTATATTTATAAATATTATAAATTTTTAATAATATAAATATATATACCTTAATTAAATAAAAAATTATGGTTTATTTATAATAAATTGTTAATAATAAAATTATTAATGGATGAACCAGTGATACTGTAAAGTATAGTTACTTGGTTAGGGTCTCGGTGTAGGTAGACCTTATCTCTTGCTTGATTTATAACATAGTCTTGTCTGCTTTGGAGGATGACATATCTCTTAAAGTGGAATGTGAAAAATTACCTGACTTCTATCCAGAATTTCAAGTTATTGGTCATTTCAAAGATAATTGTTGTAAGAATATCGCATGCTCTTTTTGTTCATTAAAAGGGAATTAGGAGGCTTCTTATAAGAAGAAGTTGAGGAGGAAGACAATACAGAATAAAGAAACTTCTGTTCGCAAGAGACGGTCTCCTCTGAATAGGGGAAATGAAAATTTTAGTGTTGGCATTTCACATATGGTTGACAAAGAGACTCTAGTGGTTACGCATGGTGAGCAAGGATTAATTGAGTATGGAGAGAATGTCCAAGAAGATGGGGGAGACCTTATGCCAGAATTGAATATGGAAATGGGTCATTGCATGCCAAGAATCAATCTTACAACCAAAGAGCACCCCATCTCAAGTAAGAATGAAAATCTCTCAAATATCTAGGAGGGAATCAATAAGCTAAGAGAAACACAGGGTACCCGTGGAAAATGGGATGATATGAAAGATGATTCCCCAAAAAAAGATTTCATTTATGTAGGTATTGTTTAAAGGAAAAAAAAGTTATTGTGGATGATGAAGGATTCTAACCAATCCCTCCATGGAAATCAAGACGTAGGAAAGACTACTTGTAACTTAAGCCAACCATGGTTACCAGGTCTTACAAACACTTATATTTATAATCAGAATGGTATAACGATTATGACTCTTCATATCAGTTTGATTATGATTTTTTGATGCATCTTATTTGGTCTTGGAATGAGGTAATAATTGCTTGTATGACCCCATCCATCTTTCTTTGTCTTTTCATTTATTTTAATAAAAAGGTCTCTACCTTTGCTTGTTTAAAAAAATTATATATAATTATTTATATAAATAAACCTCATATTTTAAATACAAATAATAAGGTTTTTTGTATATATATATATAAATAAATAAATTCAATAATGTTTATTTATATATATATAAATAATTTTAATAAGGTTTATTGATATATATCTATATATATATATTTACAAATAAATTTAATAAGGTTTATTTACATATTTAAATAATTATATATAAATTTATAAATTTTAAATATTAGGTTTATTTATATTTAAATATTTATATATAATTATAAATATAAGGTTTATTTAAATATATAATTATTTAAATAAATTATTTAAATATAAGGTTTATTCAATTATATAATTATATTTTTTAAATTTATTTATTTATATATAATTATATAAATATAAATAAGCCTTATATTTTAAATTTAATAAGGTTTATTTATAACTATATAAATATAGATCTATAATTATATAATTATAAATAATTTTATATGTTTAAATATATATGTATAAATATATTTAAATATTTGAAATTATTTATTTATAAATATAATTATAAATATATATTTAGTTATATTTCTTAATTTATAATTATATATACACATAAGGGGGTGTGGAATTAGGGGGATGAATGCCAAATGGATTGGTGTTTTGCACAATCCAAGTAAAGTGCCAACTCATCTGGCGCTCACCCAACCCATATGCCTAATTATTAAAAACCTAAACCCTTTAAATTAAATAAACAAAAAACTCATGTACACCAATTTTGACTATGATCTCATTGATCAGTCTAACTCAAGTGTTCCATGGTGATCTATTTAAGGTTCTTTGAATGGATTATAAAATATAGGATCGAGTGGTATCTCTAAAGAGATCTTGGTTCATCCCTACGCGTTGGGGCCAGTTGTTCGATGTTAGAGCAGTTGGGGTTATCTCTTCGGTTTGAGGAGACTGGTGCTATTGGATCCTTTGGGTAAGGTTGACACCTTTATATGGAAATTACGACTGGGTTTCTTTGATTTTTTGAGATGAGTCTAAGGGACTCTTGAGGATTCCCTTGTTGGCTAGTTCCTGATCAAGTGATATGTGGTTTCCAGAGTTGGTGGTTGATAGTTCCCATGTATCATGGTTTTGGATCGTGTTTAGAAGCCCTTATGGAGGGTCCTCCTTTTAAGGTGGTCATGAGGACCTCTATTAATTCTCCTATTGGTGAGCTTGTGCTTTGGATGCCCCTTTGGGCGCTTTTTTGATCGAGGATCAGCTGGAATTCACTGAGGGACATTTGGGTTATTTCTGCTCTGGGAATAACCCATACCTTTAGATGAGATAAAGGAACCCCTCATAAGGTATCCTTCTCTCATTGTGGCCTTTGACCATTTGAGGATTTTTTTTATAGGTGTCCTGAGAGCTTTTGTGTAGTAGTGGAGTCCCTAGTAAGACACAACCTTGTTATGCGACCCAGGGGTCTATGGGAGCCCCAAGTTTTGGTTTGGCCCTAAGGTGGGTCTTTGAGATCCTATAGTGGCTTATTTGTTGGGTGATGAGATCTTGGGTGCTGAAAAGGCCCCATGATTTGTTGGCTAAGAGTTTATTGACACTTCTAGTTCAGTTATTTGGATGGTGGGGTCGAGGTTGGATGATCCCATGTTCAGTTATCCATTGGTTGTAAAGTTTGAGGTAGTTTTTGCTCAGGACTTTGGTTTGAGGAGGAGACCCTTGAGATATCTTGGATTGGGAACTAGCTCTGAGTTTTGATCTAGTTCTCTCCTTCACTGTTTGTTTGTGGTTAACTGGTCTTAGGGAAATAATGGATTATTTGGATGAGTGCAACCCCACTCTAGTTTTGTGTACACCTAGCTAGAGTGGCTTCAAGATCATGAGATACCAAGGCACTAACATAGTGGGGTTTATTAGTCTTGGATGTTGTTGTTCTCCTGGTTTCATAGATGATGTTCATGCTCCTGGTTTTTTGTTTGGTTCTCACCATGTTAGGTCTATAGATAGTGCTCGATTTGTTCTACAAGACTCTCAGGACCAATGGGTTCTCGAGTCATGTTGACCTAGATGTTCCCATAACTTGTTCAAATCATGTTATAAGATTCCTAGAGCCTAGTAGATGTGATTGTTTGTGTGTATTATTATGGTTTCACCCTAGGGTTCATCATTCATTCTTTTTGCATTTATAAATTATGGAGCTTCAGTGTAGATCTAGTGGACACATTGGTTGTCATGCGGTTGGGTGAGCCATGTGTTTTAAATCCTCTATTGGGGGCCATAATGGGGGTAGATTTATCTCAGGTGTCATGTTAGAAATCATGATTGGATTTTTTTTTCCTATGTTTATTTCCCCTATATATGCAGTTGTTTCTTTTATGCCTATTGTTGTTAGTTTTTGGCTAGGATGGGCATATCACATGTGCATGCACTTATTATGATAGTAGATTATAGGTCCACCATTGGGGTGGTCTACTGATATTTATTTCTCACCCCCAGTACATCAAACTTAGTGTTCATGCAAACCTGATGTTTACTTTTAGTTTGGACCACAGGTTTCATGTTGGATGAGGTTGAGACCCAATGTTTCTTAATCGATTGGGGTTGCTCATGTGGAGTCTTAAGATCGGGATAGTGCATCTCAAGCATCGTGGAGACCGGGTATGTGTTTTGGCTTTGTTTTGGTAGTAGATCCTATTTTATTTATGTTTATTTGTTTACTTTGTATATGTGGTCAGCCCGGTGGGAGACGAGTTGTATGTTTTGCATGCTTTGAGTCTGTATGATTATATGTTTCATTTCATTTTGTTGTATCCAGCTTCTATTTCAGTTATTTATTATTCATACTTTGATTTTTATCCATGTGTATGATTTTGGATTTTTCCAATATTATTTCACTCTTTACAAAGGGCATTTTCTCTCCACTGCATCTTTTAGACCATCGGCACTAGTCGGCAGCCTCGGGCGTTTGGGGGGGCACGCTTGAGGCCTTATAGCGAGCCAAATTAGGTGATGTGTTAGGTCAACCTCGGCTGGTTCGTTACACCCATAAATGGACCATGGTTGGTGTGTTGAACCATATCCCACTCACTTGGATGAATATATCATTTTTATGAATTTTAAATCATTTAATAAAATATTATTTATTATAAAATATCATTAATGTCATTTTTTAACTATTCATTTACTTTTACTTTAAAATCATCAAAATAACAATTGAATTTGAATATAAAAATTTTACAAATTCCTAATATATTATATTTATCCATAAAATTCTTGGTACACTATAACTCACTCAAAATAATTACTTTTAGAGTTTTTAAAATCATTTTCTTGATTTTTCTATTGTTTGCACAAGCGTTGTGTTGGCATTACATAAGAATTTAAGGTAATTATTTCATCACTAAAAATAAAAAATAAATTAACATCATAAAAATAAATAAATTAAGTTCAAAATAAACTTTTTTATTCATTCAATATGTATATTTACTCTCATCTATGTCATAAAAAGTTATTTAAAATGTAATTTTGTCTTTTTCAGACTTACACAAGAATTTAACATGCATTTGGATAATTAATGTAAAGACCCGTAAAATTCAAGGGAAATTTTTTTTTCTTAATTTTCTTTGGAATTTTACAAGAACATAGTTTCTGACGGAACCTGATTCTGAGGCCCGGTGTGCCCGTAATCATTTTCCAAAGTTTAGCTCGAGTACGTTCAGTGAACGGACGAACGGGTTTTTCTAACTTTTGAACCGGTGCTCAGAATCGAAATCTGAGGACACTGATGGAATCACAGCGCTGGTAATTGCTTAGAAACACCTTTTCCGGAGTTGCGTTTTCTCAGGTGTGGTTTTTAATTTTTGGGGTTAAGTAAAGGAATAAAATAAAAGTGGTGCAACCAATTTTATTTTATTTTTTGTTTAACCTAAGCTATGTGGATGAAGTGAGACCCAAAATATCCTACCCACTAGGTAGGATATTTGTGAGGTGGGTCCCACATGAGCCCCACCGTTTCTTTCACCTTTTTCAACCCCCCCTCCTTTATTTAAGTAACGCACCCGCACCCCCCTTTTTAATGAAGTCAACCCTTGCATTTATTCTGGATAATAAACGCCTCATTAATTGGGCAGTTTAAACTCCTCAATTAATTCAATTGATTGATTGTTTCAATTTTAAATTTCAAAGGCATTGGCTTGTGTGTTAATAAAATAAGACAAGTCTTCTTTTATTAAGGGGTTCGTTGTGCGTGAAGGCTTGGGGAGGATTTTTCTCAAGTTCTTGAAGTTCTTCCTCCTCGATGAAGAACGCGAAGAACGCTGACCTCCGACGACGGATGACGGTGAGAGACACCTTCCTTGGAGATCGACAACCCAATGCGCATCACCTCGTTCTTTCTTTCCGCATCAAAGGAAGGGAGACATCGTTCCTCCGCGACGCGATGATCCGCCTTCTTCCGCAGCGATCAATTCTGCGACGTCCCTTTCCGCGACAACCTCATTCGACGACTACGTTCGAGGTAGGGGTTTATCTTATTTGGTTGTTCGTGATTACTTTCGTCGGCATTATTCATTTCAATTTGAGCCGCCTGATATCGCAATAACGGGAGGAGGTCGGACCGCACGAACACGGCCGACCCTCCTCCCCCTTGTTGGTTTGATTTTGTTGCGGCACGTGTAAGGCGGCGCGGTGTTGAGCACCGCGCGGGAAATATTAAAGGAAGGGTGGAGAAGTATGGCGCCATCGCGCCGCGCCATTGAAGGCGAACTAAACCGCGGCGCCGCCGCGCCGCACCAGAGAACCTCGAAGATACCGCGGCCGGAGCGGGCCGTGGCGGAGGGGCGCGGCGCCATCACGCTGCGCTGGATGGACCAAGGCCGCGGCGGAGCAGGGACCGGCGGCCTGTTCCGGGCCGTCGACGTCATATCAGAGGGACCGGCCCATGCCGGTCCCGTGTCGGCAGCAGCCAGCCGGCCAGAGTGGGCCGGTCGGTCAAGGGAAAAACCGGGGGTTCGTAACCCCCGGTCGGCCAGCAGGTGCGGCCCCCCACATGGGGGGCCGCAGTTTCACTATGTGGGGGGCAGCGCTCTCCCCCTTCACCGCTCGGCCGTTTCGGCCGGGCCGCCAGGCCGGGCCGCGCCCAAGTGGTCAGACCCAGTTCAGGCCTACCTAGGGGGTCTCAGGCCGGATCGGTCCAGGCCCGAAACCCCCACTTCCGAACCTCTTTCGGTCTTTTGCCCATAATTTGGGCTACGGACCTCCGATCGACGCACCGTCAGCAGCGATGCGATCCTTGGATTGATAAAGTCGTTTCTATATATTACTTTCAAGGTTTTAGAGTACTTTGGGTTCGGCCGGGTTGGTTCTAACACGAAACCAACTGGGCCCTCGGAGCAGAAACGCTTATAACTTGAGCTCCGGACGTTCGATTGACGTGCCGTCGACTTTGATGAATTACTCTTAGTGAGATATACCTTTTTGAATACTCCACTTGAGGTTTGGACGTAGTTGGAGTACGGTCGGGTTGGTTTTGACTTAAAAACCAATCGGGCCCCTGGGACGAAAAATCCAACAACTCTCAGACTGGGCGTACGATTGACGCGCCGTTTGTGACGTTGAGTTCCTGTTGACGATACAGAACTTTTGGATACATCAACTCCGGACTATGTGTCAGTTGATGTATCAGCCCCTCGGCTCGTGGAGCAGACCCTCCCAAATGAGCTTGTTGTGTGCAGGAACCCTAGAGTTGGCTGCGACTACGACGACGATGACGACTGTACAGAAATCCTCCATGGATTCGACAGCGACGACTACAGCACTCAGCAATCCTACGTGGATCAGTGCTACCGATCTTGTGTGGGTCAAATCATGTGTGGGTCAGTGCTCAGCGGTCCTATGTGGACCAGCGCCTACAGATCCTGTGTGGGTCTGATCCTATGTGGGTCATTGCGGGGGTTAGTACCTATCGATCCTTTGTGGGTCATTGCGGGGGCTAGTACCTATCGATCCTTTGTGGGTCATTGCGGGGGGTTAGTACCTATCGATCCTTTGTGGGTCATTGCGGGGGTTAGTACCTATCGATCCTGTGTGGGTCCGATGACTTAGATGAATCAGTGGCTACATCTGATCATCTCTATCGTCATATGAAGAAGTATACCTGTGTGAGCTGAATCTTGTTTTTCTTTCCTATGTGGATTGAGTTGTGTTATCCTGTGTGGATGTGATCGAACTTGGGCTCGGATGTTGGAGCCGAACTGGAATTGATGACTTAGGTATATGTATGGGCATATACCTAAGTAGTGTCGGATGTTACTTCGTGATTGTATCTTTCCTTTGTGGATTATCCTTTGTGGATTCTGGGAGACCTTCGGGGGTCTCGGGGTCCCTACTGAGTAGCTTATACTCACCCCTAAACGGGCTATGCCCGCACTATGTTGTGTTGGTTGCAGACGACGGACAACACTGATCGTGGTTGAGGCTTGTGGAGCAGTCGGTACCTGGAGGTGGACCACTGGTCGGGACGTACACGGAGCGGATGGCTGGACCCGAGGAGCTGAGGAGGATATCTGTACCCACCCTTCAGGTGGGAGTACCAGTGGACGGCTCACCGTAGTAGCTTTACTTTTCTGTTGTTGTACTTTATTTCTAGTTGTACTTTACTTTCAGTTTGGGTTTGTATTCTGGCCCATTTACTTTTCCGCACTTACTGTTGTACCCAGTTTTTACTTAGTTTTTACTTCTGCTTGCTTGCTCTGTGGTGTTTGTTTACTTTACAAAGGTAGTGTCTTACCTTATTACCAGGAATTACGCCTTGGTGCTAGTCGCCAGCCCCTGGCCTGTGGAAGGCTGGCTTGGGGTAGTCACGGCACGGGCCCCGAGGACGGGTCGTGACAAATTGGTATCAGAGGAGTTCGGTTCTACCACAGAACTTTGGACTCTGATCTTTCTTCTATGTGAAGCAATAGTGATAAGGGTATTGGGTGTGGTTATCAGTCCAGGGAGTCCAGTGTTGGTGCGGTGGTCGACGTATCCGTAAACCAGGACCCTGACTTATAATTTCTGACTTAATGCATGAAAACATTGATTGCATGTGTGTTTCAAGTTTTCTTTGTGATTACTTTGTGTCAGCTCACCAGGTATATTGTTTGACCGTGGCACACCTGTTTCTTTTCAGGATGGCCCCACGATGACAGCCAGCTAGGGTTCCGAGCGTTGTGTGTGATGACAGCCCACCGAGCGATGAGGCCTCGGTACAGGGCCCTTTGACAGCAGAGGCACCGGCGGTAACTCTACCCACTGAGCCACTGATGCTTCCAGCCCCAGCTGCTGACGATGCACGTCGCCTTAGTGAACTTCACGAGTTTCAGCGTCAGCGACCACCCAGGTTCTGCAGGGAGATGGACCCTCAGGTAGCCGAGGATTGGCTGGAGGTAGTTGTATGAGTTTTCATGTTAGTGAGGACACCAACAGACCTCATGGTGATCCTCGCAGCGAGCCTCCTACACGCGGCAGCAGGCAGATGGTGGAGCTTGATGATCCAAGTGCACGACGAGGCATCTCTCCTCTGGACGGACTTTGAGAGCCTCTTCCGCTCGGAGTTCGTCACATCCACCCTCCGTGCGGTGCACATCCAGGAGCTTATATAGCTGCGGCAGGGCAGCTTGACAGTCGCCCAGTACTTGGCGAGATTTACAGATCTCTCACGCTATTCGACGGACATGGTACGGGACCCATTCTTCCGGTCTCGGACCTTTGAGTAGGGATTGAGGCATGAGATCAGGGCATCGCTGATCTCCCTCAGCATTCCGACACAGGTATGGGTACTGGAGTGAGCTCTTCTCATCGAGATCTTCCTTGCTGAGCCTACATCAGCAGCGAGACCTACCACAGGGCGGCACGTAGCAGAGTCATCTGCAGCAGGCAGTCAACGAATGACTCATGGGTCCCGGAAGACCAGACCCTCAGGCGGACGACCTCAGGACACTAGATCAGAGGTGCGGGGCACTCAGCGCGGAGCCAGTCTTTCGAGAGGAAGACAGTGCTACGCATGCAGCGGGCAGGGCCACATGGCTTGTGACTGCCCGACCCGCCATGCTGAGGAGCAGCAGATGGTTGAAAGACCACCCAGGAAGAGGTAGAGGGTCGACCGTGGTGGTCCGCAGGGAGTAGGCGGACGAGGCAGAGGAGCTGGCCAAGCAGCAGGTGGTGGGAGATGCTTTCAGGCTCTACCACCACCACCCCCAGGAGGTCCACCCCAACCACAGGGAGCTGGCGGGCAGAGACAAGCATAGCTCCAGGTAGCGGAGGCCTATGACCATGGCACGCCAGAGATGATTCTAGGTACTATCTGTGTCTATTCCACCCTTGTTGTAGTTCTTATAGACACAGGATTGAGTCATTATTTCATAGCTGTTACCCTTGTTCGGAGCTCGGAGATTCCGATAGAGCCGTTGGCTCGATCCTTACGGCTAGAGACTCCTACAGGAGTAGACTCGACGATTATGCACTAGTGCCGGCAGTGTGAGATTACTCTAGGAGGCAAGAGATTCGGATGGGATCTTCTTGTAGTGGTGTCGAGGCCTTATGACGTCATCTTGGGCATGGATTGGTTATCTACAGTCCATGCTCAGATCGACTGTATTAGGCGCAAGGTGCGGTGTGTACGCACCGACGGGAGCAGGTTCACCTTCACCGGCGAGAAGGGATCCTTCGCAGCACAGGATGGACTCTCGCAGAGGAGAGGACATCCCATCACTCATCAGTTTTCTAGCCTCATACTAGGAGCAGTTGACGTGCGGAGTCCTGGTTTTCCTGTAGTGGTGGATCAGTATGAGGATGTTTTCCCCAACGACGTTCCAGGACTACCTCCTCGCAGAGAGGTAGACTTTTATATTGATTTGTACCCCGAGAAAGCCCCGATATCCACCCCATCATATCGGATGGCTCCCTCCGAGCTTTGAGATCTACGGGTACAGTTGGAGGACTTGCAGGGCAAGGGATTCATCCAACCCAGTGTTTCACCCTGGGCTTCCTCGATATTGTTCGCCAAGAAGGTGGACGGGAGCTTGTGACTTTGTGTCGACTATCGTCGCCTGAACTAGGTGATAGTGAGGAACAAGTATATGTTACCGAGGATTGATGACATCTTCAATCAGCTCAAGGGAGCACGGTGGTTCTCAAAGATAGACCTCAGGTCAGGCTATCATCAGCTCAGAGTTCGGGATGAGGACGTGAAGAAGACGGTCTTCAGATGTCAGTATGGCCACTATGAGTTCTTGGTTATGCCATTCGGTGTAACCAATGCTCCAGCAGTGTTCATGGGCCTCATGAACAGGATCTTTCAGCCATACCTCGATCGATTTCTCATGGTCTTCATCGACGACATTTTGATATACTCGACGACTGAGGAGGAGCACGCCTACCACTTGCGGGTTGTACTGGACACACTCCGAGAGCACCAGCTTTATGGAAAGATCTCAAAGTGTCAGTTCTGGTTACACAAGGTTCACTTCTTGGGACACGTCATCTCTGAGGCGGGAGTTGCAGTGGATCCTATGAAGATCGAGGCAGTGCTAGCTTGGGAGCCACCCAGGAGCGTGATGGAGGTGCGGAGTTTCTTGGGACTAGCTGGATACTACCGGAGATTTGTGCCAGACTTCTCCATAGTTGTGGAACCACTCTCAGCTTTGAAAAAGAAGGGGAAACCCTTTGTGTGGTTAGATAGATGTCAGCAGAGCTTCCAGGAGATGAGAAAGATATTGACCCGCGCGCCTATCTTAAGGCTGCCGGAGGAGGGAGTTATGTACATAGTTTACTGCGATGCATCAGGGACCGGACTCAGATGTGTCCTGATGCAGGAGCGGGCCGTGATCGCCTACATATCACGTCAGTTGAGGAAGCATGAGCATAACTACGCTACCCATGACCTAGAGTTAGCAGTAGTAGTCTTCGCTCTGAAGATGTGGCGACACTATCTGATGGGTGAGCGCTTTACAGTCTATTCTGACCATCAGAGTCTCAGGTACATATTCTCAAAGAAGGACCTGAACCTAAGATATCGGCGATGGATCGAGTTCCTCTAGGACTATGACTTTGAGATATTCTATACTTCTGGAAAGGGGAATGTGGCAGCCGATACTCTCAGCAGGAGGATGGGCATTCAGCTACTTGGGGAGGTGACAGAGCAGCTAGCCGCTTTACAGATATCCTTCGTGGATAGAGGTGGAGCAGCCTTTCTTCAGTCACTTACAGTCACTCCTCCACTACTGCAGCGGGTCAGAGAGGCACAGTGTGGGGATGCCGACTGTGAGACGTGGTGTGCACAGATATCCTCAGGACAGGCACCTGATGTTTTCTCTTTAGGAGGAGAGCACGGCGTCCTTTTCAGAGGACGTACCTTGGTACCAGTTGCTTTATGGGAGGAGGTGCTGAGAGAGTTTCACACTTCCCCTTTGGCGGTACATCCAGGAGTGGCGAAGATGTACCAGGACCTCAAATGACAGCACTGGTGGTCGGGCATGAAGAAGGTTGTGGCAGAGTTCGTTTCTCGATTACTCACCTGCCAACAGGTGAAGGCAGAGCACCAGGTACCAGTAGGATTGGTACAACCCTTGGAGGTCCCGGAGTGGAAGTGGGACGTCATATCTATGGACTTCGTGACTGGACTTCCACGCACTTCCAGAGGTCATGACTCCATTTGGGTGATTGTCGACCGACTCACCAAGTCGGCCCATTTCTTACCCATTAGAGAGCAAGGCTTAGTGGAGAGATTGGGACGTCTCTACGTTCAGGAGATTGTATGGCTTCATGGTGTGCCATCATCTATCGTCTTCGATCGAGATGCTCGCTTTACTTCCCGGCTTTGGAAGGGGTTACAGGAGGCGTTCGGGACGCAGCTACGTCTGAGCACCGCCTTTCACCCTCAAACAGATGGTCAGACGGAGAGGACCATTCAGACTCTTGAGGATATGCTCCGCGCATGTGTCCTCGACTTTGTTCGTAGCTGGGAGGACCACCTACCCTTAGTGGAGTTACCGTAAAACAACAGATACCACTCCACCATCGGGATGGCACCATACGAGGCGTTGTACGGACGACCTTGCAGATCTCCTCTGTGCTGGACAGACCCTGGGGAGTCAGCACTTGTGGGACCGGAGATGGTTCAGGCCACGACGAAGAAGGTCCAGGTCATCTAGGAGCGGATGAGGACAGCTCAGAGCCGGCAGAAGTCTTATGCTGACAGGAGGCGGATGCCACTGGAGTTCGAGGATGGCGATCACGTCTTCTTACGGGTCTCACCTCGACATGGATTACGGAGATTTGGCCGAGGCGGCAAGTTGTCTCCATGCTTATCGGACCATTCCAGGTCCTCATCAGGATTGGTGAGGTGGCTTATCACCTGGCTCTACCACCTCAGTTGCACCGGGTTCACGACGTCTTCCACGTATCTCAACTAAGGAGATACGTGCACGACCCGACACATATCATTGACCATGGGGAGATGGACGTTGATGATGGGGCGACTTTTGCGGAGGTCCCAGTGGAGATGGAGGATTGACAGGGGCGGGTCCTACGTGTGTTCGATTCCTCTTGTGCGCATCAGATGGTAGCACGAGAACCTCCAGGAGAGCACTTGGGACCGGGAGGCTCAGATGCGTGCTCAGTACCCACATTTGTTTCCCTAGTTTTTGATGTATCTTTACGGGGATGTAAATCCCTGAGGTGGGAGTATTGTAAAGACCCGTAAAATTCAAGAGAAATTTTTTTTTCTTAATTTTCTTTGGGATTTTACAAGAACGCAGTTTCTGACGGCACCTGATTCTGAGGCCCAGTGTGCCCAGAATCATTTTCCGAAGTTTAGCTCGGGTACATTCAGTGAATGGACGAGTGGGTTTTTCTAACTTTTGAACCAGTGCTCGGAATCGAAATCTGAGGACACTGATGGAATCGTAGTGCCAGTAATTTCTTAGAAACACCTTTTTCGGAGTTGCGTTTGCTCGAGTGTGGTTTTTAATTTTTGAGGTTAAGTAAAGGAATAAAATAAAAGTGGTGCAACCAATTTTATTTTATTTTTTGTTTAACCTAAGCTATGTGGATGAAGTGGGACCCACAATATCCTACCCACTAGGTAGGATATTTGTGAGGTGGGGCCCACATGAGCCCCACCATTTCTTTCACCTTTTTCAACCCCCCTCCTTTATTTAAGTAACGCACCCACACCCCCCTTTTTAATGAAGTCAACCCTTGCGTTTATTCTGGATAATAAACGCCTCATTAATTGGGCGGTTTAAACTCCTCAATTAATTAAATTAATTGATTGTTTCAATTTTGAATTTCAAAGGCGTTGGATTGTGTGTTAATAAAATAAGACAAGTCTTATTTTATTAAGGGGTTCGTTGTGCATGAAGGCTTGGGGAGGATTTTGCTCAAGTTCTTGAAGTTCTTCCTCCTCGACGAAGAACACGAAGAACGCCGACCTCCAACGACGGATGACGGTGAGAGACGCCTTCCTCAGAGATTGACGACCCAACGTGCATCACCTCATTCTTTCTTTCCGTGTCAAAGGAAGGGATACATCGTTCCTCCGTGACGCGACGATCCGACTTCTTCCGCGGCGATCAATTCCGCGACGTCCCTTTCCGCGACAACCTCGTTCGACGACTACGTTTGAGTTAGGGGTTTATTTTATTTGGTTGTTCGTGATTACTTCCGTCGTCGTTCTTCATTTCAATTTGAGCCGCCTGATATCACAATAACGGGAGGAGGTCGGACCGCACGAACACGGCCGACCCTCCTCCCCCTTGTTGGTTTGATTTTGTTGCGGCATGTGTAAGGCGGCGCGGTGCCGAGCACCGCACGGGAAATATTAAAGGAAGGGCGGAGAAGCGCGGCGCCGTCACGCCGCACCGTTGAAGACGAACTAAACCGCGGCGCCGCCGCGCCGCGCCGGAGAACCTCGAAGACACCACGGCTGGAGCGGGCCGCAGAGGAGGGGCGTGGCGCCGTCGCGCCACGCCGGATAGACCAAGGTCACGGCTTAGGCCGCGGCGGAGCAGGGACTGGCGGCCGGTTCCGGGCCGCTGGCGTCGGAGCAGAGGGACTGGCCCATGCTGGTCCCGTGGCGGCAATAGCCAGCCGGCCGGAGCGGGCCGGCCGGTCAGGGGAAAAATCGGGGGTTCGTAACCACCGGTCGGCCAGCAGGTGTGGCCCCCCACATGGGGGTCGCAGTTTCACTATGCGGGGGCAGCGCGCTCCCCCTTCACTGCTCGGTCGTTTCGACCGAGCCACCCGGCCAGCGCCAGCGCGCCGGGCCGAGCCGCCAGGCCGGACCGCCAGGCCGCGTCGCGCCGCGCCCAAGTGGCCGGACCCGGGTCCGGGTTGGGTCAACCCGGTTTGGGCCGACCTAGGGGGTCTCGGGCTTGATCGGTCTGGGCCCGAAACCCCCACTTCCGAACCTCTTTCGGTATTTTGCCCATAACATGGGCTACGGACCTTCGATCGACGCACCGTCAGTGGAGATACGATCCTTGGATCGAGACGGTCGTTTCGATATATTATTCTCAAGGTTTCAGTGTACTTTGGGTTCGGCTGGGTTGGTTCGAACACGAAACCAACTGGGCCCTCGGAGCGGAAACGCTTATAACTTGAGTTCCGGACGTCCGATAGACGTGTCATCGACTTTGATGGATTCCTATTAGTGAGAAGGACTTTTTTGATTAATCCGCTCAAGGTTTGGATGCAGTTGGAGTACAGTTGGGTTGGTTTTGACTTAAAAACCAACCGGGCCCCTGGGACGAAAAAGCCAATAACTCTCAGACCGGGCGTCCGATTGACGCGCCGTCTGTGACGTTGAGTTCCTATTGACGATACAGAACTTTTGGATACATCAACTCCGGACTATGTGTCAGTTGATGTATCAGCCCCTCGGCTCGTGGAGCAGACCCTCCCGAACGAGCTTGCTGTGTGCGGGAACCTTAGAGCTGGCTGCGACTGCGACAACGATGACGACTGTACAGAAATCCTCCATGGATTCGACGGAGACGACTAAAGCACTCAGCGATCCTACATGGATCAGTGCTACCAATCCTGTGTGGGTCAGATCCTATGTGGGTTAGCGCTCAGCAATCCTGTGTGGGCCAGCTCCTACAGATCCTGTGTGGGTCCGATCCTGTGTGGGTCATTGCGGGGGTTAGTACATATCGATCCTTTGTGGGTCATTGAGGGGGTTAGTACCTATCGATCCTTTTTGGTTCATTGCGGGGGTTAGTACCTATCGATCCTTTGTGGGTCATTGCGGGGGTTAGTACCTATCGATCATGTGTGGGTCCGACGGCTTAAATGAATCAGTGGCTACATCTGATCATCTCTATCGTCATACGAAGAAGTATACCTGTGTGAGCTGAATCTTGTTTTGCTTTCCTATGTGGATTGAGTTGTGTTATCCTATGTGGATGTGATCAAACTTGGGCTCAGATGTTGGAGCCAAACTGGAATTGATGACTTAGGTATATGTATGGGCATATACCTAAGTAGTGTCGGATGTTACTTCGTGATTGTATCTTTCCTTTGTGGATTATCCTTTGTGGATTCTGGGAGACCTTCGGGGGTCTCGGGGTCCCTACTGAGTAGCTTATACTCACCCCTTAACGGGTTATTCCCGCACTACGTTGTGTTGGTTGCAGACGACGGACAGCGCTGATCGTGGTTGAGGCTTGCGAAGCAGTCGGTACTTGGAGGTGGACCAATGGGCGGGATGTACACGGAGCGAACGGCTGGACCCGAGGAGTTGAGGAGGATATCTATACCCACCCTTTAGGTGGCAGTACCAGTGGACGGCTCGTCATAGCGGCTTTACTTTTCAGTTGCTTTATTTTCTTTCCAGTTGTACTTTACTTTCAGTTTGGGTTTGTATTCTGGCCCATTTACTTTTCCGCACTTACTGTTGTACCCAGTTTTTATTTAGTGTTTACTTCTTCTTGCTTGATCTGTGGTGTTTATTTACTTTACAAAGGCAATGTCTTACCTTTTTACCGGGAATTACGCCTTGGTGCTAGTTGCCAGCCCCTGGCCTATGGAAGGCGGGCTTGGGGTAGTCACAGCACGGGCCCCGAGGACGGGTTGTGACAATTACCTTGTTATAAACTTCAAATTTTGTATCTATATATACCAATAATACATAATATTTATTAACCAAGTCAATAAAATACATCTTACTTCTCAAATATTATCATTAGAACACCAAATTTGACTTTTCTAGTGTTGTGCAAGCACTACGTTGACACAAAAATGATTTTCATATTTATCATGAAATAAATTATAATCTATATTTTTTTATTTTTTTTATATATTTGTAATAAATTATCATACATGATTTTTTTATAAGTTTAATAAATTTTTATATCATATTTATGTCATGGAAATATCATAAAAGATGTTGTGTTTTATAAAAATGATATTTTTTACTATTCACTAAAAAATAAATCTTTTTAGAAAAATCTTAAAAATTCCACCTAATATAATTTTAATATCCTGGTTTCAAAAATTATATTTTTTTATCAAATAAAATTTCTAAAATTGGCTGAAATTAATTATAATATTCTCTCACAAAAGGCAATAAAACCCATTATTGAAGAAAACGTATTTTTAAAAAATAAAATGACTTTACTAAAAAAATTAGTACTTATTTCCTAAGGATTAATTAATAAATTTTTATTGTGTATGACCTTCATATATATTTCATAATTTGATTAATCTTATTCATACCCATTAATTCAATAGTTAGGTTATAACTGTAACTTTTAAAAAATAATTTATTGTGGTTCATTTAATCTTGATTTTTCATGTTGTATACACTATTGAAAATAATTTTCCTTTAAAATATTGGGGTGTTACATCCCCCCCAATAAATATCATCCTCACAATTTTAAATTGATCTTTTTTATCAACAGTTTGACATTTTAAAATATCTTTGTTGAGAACCCACATCATAAAAAGGGTTAATAAAACTTCCTTTTTGGAAAGAGAGAAAGGGAAATATGAAGGTCATCTGGAATGACACAAAACTATGTTTCCAAACAAGAGAACATTAGTGGGAATTGAAAGTATGTACATGGAGGAAAAAATTAATATCTAAATAATGATTAATAGTGATAGAGAACATTGATCATAAGAAATTGAATGGTCATGATAAATCCAATGACCACAAAACCATAAATCAAAGAGGTGTGAAAAAGATCATGGATTCATAAGAAATGAAGTTAATATAATAACATTTTTGTTTCAATATTTTTTTCCTAGAGTTGATGAATTTCTTTATCATTTAGACTAAGAACATAAGGAAATATACTTACTTGGTTTTCTTCAATGAAATTTCATCCTTTGGTTGCATGTTTCAACCAGTTTCCACTTCAATATCATCTCTTAATCCAAGAAATAAATTTTAAAAAATGAATTTTTTATGCCTGAAACACTAAAATAAACTTATAATGAATCACAATATCCTTAAAAGGATAATAACTTGTTCCTACTATATTTAGACATTAAACAAATCTAAAATTATTAGCACAAGGTAAGATAATATCCAAAATAATTTAATCTCTATCCAATGGCCTGAAGGCCTTCATTTTTTATTGATTTTTGATAATCCACCTTTCAAGGGGTGATTTAGAACCCTTACAAGGCCCGTAGGTGGAAGTATTATATGGACTGTAGGCCTTAGAGGAATTCATTGCTCGTAGACTTTCAAACATTACATAAAACCCATACTAACTACTTGGAACTGCTCCTCCCCAGCATCTTCATCATGAAATCAGCTCTCCACCTTCGCATGGTTGTTCGTCTAGGCATTCTCGTGCATTAAAGTATGTTTTAACCTCAAAGTTTGTCTCATAATTTCCAACTTACAACCCAAAAAAATGTAATAGCATTATTCTGAAATAATCCTTCACTTTAAACCTAAGGGTTACATATACCTCGACCTAATAAAATGTATCTAAAAATTATTACCTTTTCGCTACACCACTTTTAAAAGGTGTCAATTACATCTAACATATGATTACAAATTTTGAAAACAAAACCTACTATATAATAATTCTTAGGTTCTTCATGATTCTCATAACATTTAAAATATATTAGAGTATCATTGGTAAAATACCACTACATCGTAATTCATAAAACTTGATACATAAACACATCCTTTATTCAACTTCCTTCTTAAACCATTAACCATGTTTTTTCATCTTATTCTTTAATACTTAATTCCTAAAAATCATAGATATTAATTGTTTCCTTTTAATTCATCAATATCAACCCAATATTATTTCTTACTTTAAACATAAGAAAATAATTCATACCTTAAATCCAGACATCAAGATTTTCTTGATATTCCTTCTATCTTTCAACATGATTCCCAACTTCCAGAGAATAAATTGTCAAGTCCTTTGTGGTATTTCCTTTTTCAAGAGAGATAGAAGAGTTGATATTTTCAAATTAAATAAAAAATACCATGACCCATAATTTTTTTGGAGAAATGAAAAGTTGTTGGATAATTCAAACAGTTTATTATAGTTTATTTGAATACTCAATAAGCTATCAAAATCATTTTAAAAATATTTTTCAATAATAATGATGATAAAATCATATGAAAGGGATAAAAAGATTGTGTAGGATCGATTTCCTTCCAACTTGATAAATGATCCTTAAACTGTTGAAAAGAACATCATTTAAACATGAAATGAATTATTAAAAGGAAAATAATCCATTAGGTTAAAGTAAATACCATATAATTTTTTTAATACTTTAATACTTCAAGTCCTTTATATCTTAGTTGATTTAAGTTATTATCCAGTCCCATAAATTACCATAATTATCCTTATAATAATAACCATAATTCTCCACAACATACAAAACTTTGGGGTTATAGAGGACCTATCTTATGCTCAAATAAAATTCTAACCTCTAAAGTTATCTAAACTCTCCTATGATATCAACAATAAGGAATCAACCATAAACAATCCATAAATTGAATCTGTAGAAAAGAATTCACTTTATTTCATTTCAATAAATTTTTAGTTTAGAGTTTTAGTGAAGTATATCATAACTTTTACATAAAAAACCCATATATTATAAATTGGACACTTCCACGCAACATACATTTTTTCCACAATATAAAACATTTATAATGAAACAAGTTTACTTTTCACTAAAAATCTTCATGACTTTCTACGTGACTTTTTCGTTTGTTTTTACTTATCCTTAAAGCCTATGAAAAACAATTAAAAACATGGTATGAGCACAAAAATCTCGGTAAGTTACATAAAAATGGAGAAATAAAGTCATTGGTCCATTTTAAAACCATGAGGCCATGAAACAGGGTTTTCCTTTAACATAATAAACTTTGAGCTAAAATAATCATTTTACTTACACATGAAATCAGCTTCACTGCCCAAAGTTTTTCATAAAAAACTTTATAATAAAATATAAAGGCAAAATCATAATCATGAGGGTTTCATAAAAAACATGATAACCCTTGAAAACATTTTTTTAAAACATAATTTTTACCCTAAAAGGGCATAATCATTTCTTTAAAACAAAAGATCATTAGATTGCCTTTTAAAATAAAATGATTTCCATGAAAAATCATTATCAAGCATAGAAAATTCATGTAGGTTCCTTATATAATAATCTTTATAGAACCTTTACAAGAACCCTTACATGTGGAATAACCAATAAGGCCAACTTCCAATATAATTATCTAGATAACATAATCATTGTTCAATACATTAGAGAGCTATATTAGGTTCACCTAACCATAAACAGTGTCTAAGGACCATAGCATGCATAAAACACATAAAATATTTCATTTTCATCATCAAACTCATAAAAATTTACTTTTTAACCCATGAAAAAAAACATTTCTGGATATTGATATATTCATTTCCTTTAAAACGCAATTTTCAAAACTAAAATACCCAAAATAAAAGTAAAGAAGGTTTTTCTTTCAAGAAAACATAGAATATTATGAAATGATCCAAACATAAAATAATGGTTATGGCGTCATAAAAATTCATTAATGTCATATATATTAAAATATAACATTCCTTTTGACTTTTTGTAAAGAAAGTCAAAACATTCTGTATAAAATATGTAAAAAGTTTCCTTTTGAAAACCTTTGACATAAAGTAAAAAAGAGACATAAAATTTACTTTATAATTATTTTATGTACATAAAATAAATTAATATTTTTTAATATTATGGAAATGGGGTAAAAATATTTATAAATTAAATCTGTAAAACATTTAAAATGAGATTTTATGGTAAAATGTACCTTACCTCGAGTCGGACTAGTCATGTACGTTATTTATCTCCCTAAATAATATACTTGTGTTAATTTTTTAATGACTTAAGAACATTTTTCAAGTTTATTATTCCTTTTATTTTATTTATTACTATTTTATATAAAATTACTTAATCAATTATGTTCGCGTCAGATGTTTTGATGATATTCAGCTCATATGTCCAAAATGACTTTGGTAAGTTGATTGTGGTCAAAGAGGTCATTATTACATAATACCTAGAATAATAATCATGAAATTATAATAATATTTATATATTAATTATACTTTTAAAACCAGCTATGAAATATGGTTGTGAAAAATGAATTACGTTACAATTAAAGAAACGGTAGGTTGTACGTACAAATGAGTAATGTTTCCATTTTTCAATGAACATGAGGGAAATATTGTAAGCATTATTTTATCTTTAAAAAATAATGATTATATAATAAATATTAAATTATCTCTTTAAATAAAATTATATGTACCATTCATTTGATGCGGTGATGAAAAATGAAGCACATCATTTCGTGGAGGTGGTAATCCACACGTATGCCCGAACGATGTTATATTTTTCAATGGATGGAAATGTAAGAAAATAGATGATATCTTATCTTTATATAATGATAATTATGTCATGAATGTTAGATATATATATACACACACACACATTAAATTCATCATTATAAGCATTTGTGAGAGGCGGTGATGGAAAACATATCACTTTAGTTCGCGAGGCGGTAGTTTGCAATACACACGAACGATGGTTTCAGTTCCTCATTTGATGGAAAGGTAGATGGATATAGGTTATGTCATTAACATAATAAAATCTTAGTAAATATAAGATAATTATGTTATTATTTCAACAGGGTTGAAGAATATTTGATAGAGGTAGGAGAAAAAATAAAACTAAAACATTCGGTTAAAAGTTATATCTCTTCTTTGGACAACCTTCTTTTCTTTAAACCATAATCCATGTAAGGTTAGTATTCTGATCAAACTAAGACCTCTAGAATGTGGTGAGAGATGTTATTAAGGGATTTGGTTAGGGTTGGGTTGAGATAGAATGCTCAAAATGCATGAGGAAGATAGGAGAGGAGGTGCCCTTTTACAAGTGAGAGAGGGTTCACTTCGGGAATTACTTAAAGTATTAAATTAATATAAGTTAATTTTCATGGAAAATGACACCAAATTTATATATTTCAAAAATATGATGAGGATGAGTTGAAATAAAATCATCTAATAAAATTTTGATAAGTTTAGGTGGTGTTTTCACCCTTGACTTTGTTTTAACCCTCTGTTAACCTTTTGGATAATTACTGTAATATCAAAGTTTTTTACTCTTTAGGGGTCAATAAAGTTACTATAAAAATAAAATGGTTCAGAAATGGATTTTGATTGATATTTTTAACCATATCCCACTTACTTGGGTGAAGATAGGATATTTATGAATTTTAAATCATTTAATAAAATATTGTTTATTATAAAATATCATTAAAGCCATTTTTTGGAACAATTCATTTACTTTGACTTTAATATCATCAAGATAAAAATAGAATTTGAATATAAACCTTTCACACGTCTCTAATATGTTATATTTATCTATAAAATTCATGGGACACTATAACTCATCTAAACAAACTTACATTTAGAGTTTTTAAAATCATTTACTCAATTTTTCTATTGTTTGCCTATAAGGCCCCGGCCTTAAACATTACTTAATATTGAATTAAATGAATAATTCACATAGAGGATATTTTCAGGTTTATAGTTTTAGAGAATTGGGACATAACTATTACATCTCAAAAGATTACAAAGTATACACTTCTACTAAGTTTCCATAAAATAAAAACTCTTAAAAAGAAACATGTCTAGTTCCATGTTTTAGATAGCATGTCTTTCCTTGATCCCATCCTTGACCCTATTCATCTTTAATTCCTATGGAAAACATTTAAAAAACTTGGGATGAGTATAAAAATCCCATTAAAGGATACACAAAGAAGGAAAACTATTAGTTTTTCAAAACAACAAGTAAACCAAGAATACTTTATCAAAGTAATACTTTTCACCTTTATTAAGTAGTAAAAAACTCTTCACTGAATAAAATATCATTACTTACCCTTTTGTAAAAAAAATATTACCATAAAACCCATATAAAGAACACAAAATATATAAAGGTAACTTGGGACATAAACATACTTAAATGAAATAACCATACGGTCGACTTCCACACATATCACTTAATGGAATAGCCATACGGCCGACTTCCATACCCAATGCATTGGAGGTTATAACGTAACCACCCATCCTGGTATTCACGGCACCACCCGTCATATGGTTTATCATGTAACCACCCGTAAAATGTCCAAGTACCATTATAAAATCATAAGACATAAAACAAAAATAATGGAAAGAAAACATTTCCACATTTCAAACACAATATATCACTTAAATATATTGACATAAAAAACCATTATAAAAACCATTTTCAATACCAAAATACATAAAAGAGTATATGGTATTTATTTCATTTTAAAAAACATCACGGCTTGTTGAGGAAGCCAAAGACCAAATAATACTCGCGGCGGCGGAAAAGGTCGTTGTCACCGCGTACATTAAAAGAAACATTCTTTTTTGTCGTTTTGTAAAATGCTTCGTAGAAAAAGATTCCTTTTGTATAAAATTAAAAGTCAAAGGGGTTTATACACCGTATAAAATAAAGCCTTGTATTAGAACAAAATATGCCTTAATAAAAGGAGATTGAGACGAAGTCCCTTACAAATACGGTATCCTCGGATTAAGGATAAATCAATTACATAATTATGTGCGACAAACGAATACACCAAATATAAGTGGATATTAAGTGTAAAACAATCAGAGGTCATTCACACATATTCATAGAACGACATATTTAAGGAGTACAAGTTTATCCCAAAGAATCAAAATTGGGTTAAGAAGTTCCCTTGCAAAATTTGACAGCCTAACGGCGTCACTTCAAAATTCAGAAAAAGAGTTGATGATAGAGAAAATGGTATCTCATCACTTGGACATAAAATTTACATCAATAAGGATATAGAATAACATATCCCAACATAAAAATATGTAAATTAAAAGACCCAACAAAAAGAAGTCTTTTAAAAAGAGGTGGGTGAAAGGTTCCCTTACCGACTTGGGTATCTTTCGAAACATACACCCCATGAAAGAAGGACAATACAACATTGATGTAAATACTCATAAACGAAAGTATATTACACAAAGAGTAGAATAATGGGCAGTACATATACCACTCAAAGGAAGTTGTGGCAAATTTAGCATAAATCTCACGAGAATAAAAGTGAGATGAAAAATCCCTTACGAAAACCCGGTAGCCTAACGGCGCCACTTAAAACTTCCAAAAATGGATTGATAAGATCAAATAGGGTCTCTAATAATATTAACATAAAATGTACAGAAAGAGAAATATAAAAGAACATACCCCAACATAACAAAGAGGAGCTTAAAAGAAGTGACATAAAAGAGAGTACTTAAAAAGAGAGAGATTGAATCTCTTGCGAAAATTCGGCAGCCTAACGGCGCCACTCAAAACTTCCAAAATGGATTGATGAGAGAAAATAGGGTCTCTCATCATATGAACATAAAAATTACAGTAAGAGTAATATAAAATAACATCTCAGTCATAAGAAATATGATCTTAAAAGGAATGACATAAAAGAGTGTACTTAAAAAGAAAGAGGGGTAGGATCCCTTATGAAAATTCGGCAGCCTAACGGCGCCACTTAAAAATTCTAAAAAATGAATTGATTAGAGTAAGAGGGGGTATCTCATAATATATAAATAAAAATTAAAGTATGTTTAATATAAAATAATATCCTCCAACACATGAACATGGAGCATAAATGAAATGACATAAAAGAGGGTATTTGAAAAGAAAGCGAGAGGTTGGATCCCTTACCTCGTGTCCGACATGACTCGATCATTATTTAATCTCCTGAATAATAAAATTTGGTCAATTTATAATTGCTTAAGGACCTCCTTTAAAGATTATTATTCAGTTCATATCACATATTATAATTTTTTAATAATTGGTTAATAAAGTGAGTTCATATCAGGCGTTTTTGTCGATGTTCGGTACATGAGTAAAAATTGAACTTGTTGGAAAAGAATTTTCCATGTAGTTATAGGTAAATCATCTCCAGAATAGTATTAATGTTTTAAATATCATATATATCCAGTATGTATTCATTTTATACTATTCCATAACATTTGGAGATAAAAAATTAAAAGCACCGTTCATGGAGACGGTAGGCCGTACGTACGCATGGACGCTACTTTCATTTTTTTGTCATATTAATGGAATTAAAGTTAAAAGAGGGATATATATATATTAAAATTCCAGAATGATATCCATTATTTATATGTAATATATGACATATATATCCATTGCATATATGTACTTATAATAGTACATAACAATTGGAGATAAGAAATGAAATGTACCATTCATGGAGACGGTAAGTCGTACGTACGCATGAACGCTACTTTCATTTCTTTGGCACATTAATGGAATTAAAACTAGATGAGATATATATATATATTATAATTACAATATAATATATATGTTATATAGATCACATAAGTTCATCAATTTCATTCTTTATACATTCCATGTATTGCATGAACGAGTCACATCACTTGAGGGGGCGATAGTCCACACTTCCTCAAATAAAATTATCGCATTTGCACAACATGAAAAGCATAAAGGTATGTATTAAATATAAAATAAAGAAGCATGGAGAGGGAAAAAATATAATATATATCATAAATAAATATAGTTTCATCATAATGGCCACCATGAGAGGTGGTATGAGAAGATAGAACAATCATTGTTTCGTGAGGCAGTAATTTTTCATTCATGGAAACAGTATGTTCTTTAACCATTAGACGAATGTGTGTGTTAGTGTAGCTCGAATCCTCCTCATAAAAACATCCTAGTATATTGAAGATACTGGTGTTGTTACAAAAGAAATAAATAAAAAGAGTTTAGGGGGTTGGAGAAGTAAAATAAAACAAAAGAACACTAGGGAAGACATTACCTTTAAATCGGGTAACTCTTTTTTATTTGAGCTCAAAGGCTTCCTTGGAAATGATTCTAACCAAAGTGAGGCTTCTAGGAGTAAGAGAGGGATGTGGAGAGACAAAATGAGCAAAGGTTGGCTGAGCCAATGGCTTGAGAGGTGTGGGTAAGGAGGTAGAGGCAGGGGCCTTTTATAAGAGGAGAGGAGGGGCACTCTTGGAAAGTTATAAACTTTTACTTTATTATAAAATGCTTTTCGGATTTTAAAGGTCCTAAAAGTATATATTTCAAGAATAAGGTGATAAGAGTTCGAAATCCACCCATCCAATAGGTTTTTGACAAGTGTAGGTCTTAGATTTTATATTATCTTTTCATTTTATTTAAATCGTTCATT
Source organism: Viscum album (assembly GCA_963277665.1). Lineage (NCBI taxonomy): Eukaryota > Viridiplantae > Streptophyta > Magnoliopsida > Santalales > Viscaceae > Viscum > Viscum album. Next base: position 412,957,378 of record OY728158.1, read on the forward strand.
TATGAGGTAATCACTACATCATCACGGTGTCATAAATAAATTAATTTATTTAATGTCTAAAAATTATAAAAAAATATCATGATGTAGGAAATATTGTTAGCTTTCTAATGAATATTTATAGTCAAAAATATGACTTGTATAACCCCATGTAAAAATTGTTTTAGTAAAAAAATACATGTTTGTGACATTTTAATTTTAATTTTAAATAAAAAGTTATTAATGTCATTTTCCAACCAAAGTGGCTCCATGGGGTCCCCAAGTTGACTCATGGATTGTTTTGGTCGGTCATGACTCATCCAATAAGGGTAGGACATGTGTCAAGGTCATTTCATATTATTATAACATTATCTTTACCTTAAATTACACTAATTACCTTTAATCGCGATTAATAAAACTTAAAAGTTACTATTCACCAAAAAATTATTTTAATCTCATTGAACCACATTTTACTTCCTAATGACAACCATGTATGTCGGATTTTTGAAAATCAAAACACAGAAGTGGTAAAGTTTCATTTAAATGAAAATCAGTTTCTTTAACTACCACTTAGTGGTTTCACTATTCATCAAAAATTGAAGTTTTTCAGAAAAATACCAAAAAATCACCCTAAGCTATTTTTGATATTCCGAATTCCAAAATGATGCCTATTTTACAAAATTCAAAACATATAAGTTGCATTAATTAATTTAATATTTAATTCTCGCTGTCAAAACAAATAGCGTGTTTTTAAGAAACAATATCTATTAAAAGATTGACACTAGTTTAAGTCCAATTTCAAAGTGAAATTAATTCCAATGACCACCATTGGATTAAATGGTAAAAATATAATCTAATTGCACATTAAAAAAATCAAAAGATAATCTAATCATATAAATAAATTAGATTAAAAGGAGGTTTTGAATTAAAATACAGCATTTTACACTATTCATTAAAAAAATGAACTTTATCGGAAAAATACCAAAAATTTATACAAAATAAATTTTGATGTCCAGATTCTAAAAAGAATTTTATTTTGTCAAATATAACATATAAAATTGTCAAAAAATGGATTTAAAAGGGGTTCGCCATCAAAATGTGGTTAATCGACCTTTTAAAGAATATTAGAATATTTACGCTTAAAATTGGATTCATTCACATTTTAACATTTATTTTAAAAAATAAAAATATTTGACAAACATAATAATCATTTTGTAGTTAGTTCTGTTCATTCTCGCCATTACAACGGTTAGACGTTAACTACCATTTAAAATAATATTATTTTATTATTAGAGTGCAACGTAAGATTCTCAAGAAACTCGTTGTTGCGTATTGGGTACGCCATCGAGCATAGTGTCCCCTTTAAAGTAATATTAATATTTTATTCACAAATATGGATAAATGTGAAAATGTCATATTCTTTATTTACCTGGGGTGTTACATCGCCAAAGCATTGTGTCGGCTTTACGTAAGCATTTAAAGTAATTATTTAATCACTAAAAATTTAAAATAAATTATCATCATAAAAACAAATTAATTGATTTCAAAATAAACTCTTATATCCGTTCAATATGTATATTTTCTCACATATATATCATAACAACTTATTTAACATGTTATTTTGACCCTTTTCAGCCTTTTAGAGGCATTGCATAAACATTTGGATAAGTTACTTGTTATATAACTTCAAAATTCGTATCTATCCATCAAAATCATTAATGACACTTCATATTTATTAACCAAGTTGAGAAAAAACTTCTTCCTTCTCAAATACTATTTTTAAGATACCAAATTTGACTTTTTCCAGTGATGTGCAAGTACTACTTCGACACTGAAAATGATTTTCATATTTATCATGTAATAAATTCTTATTTATATGTTTTGAATTATTTTTGTACGATATTTGTAGTATATTATCATACATGATTCATTCCATAAGTTTAATAAATTTTTATATCATATTTATATCCTGGTGATATTATAAAAGATATCGTATTTCATAAAAACAGTTTTTTTACTTACAGAATAATTAATATTTTCTAGAAAAAACTCAAAATTTCACCATAAGATAATTTTGATATCCTGATTTCAGAAATGATATCTTTTTCATCAAATATAATTTCTAAAAGTGGCAGAAATTAATTATAATATTTGGTCACAAAAGGCGATAAAAACCATTATTGAAGAAAACATATTTTTGAAGAATAAAATGAATTTATTAAAAAATCGAGTACTTATTTTTTAATCATTAATCAATATACTTGTATTGAGTAAGACCTTTATATATATTTCATATTACGGTGAATCATATTCATACCCACTAATTCAACGGTTAGGTTATAAGTATAACATTTAAATAATAATATATCATAATTCGTTTAAGCTCAGTGTTGCGTGTTGTATATCCTATCAAACATATTGTTTTTTTAAAATCTCAGAATGTTACTCATTCACACTCCCCAATGATTTTCATTATGCTTTCCCATGACACTTTACCACTACTGGGTTTTCCAAATCCATGCATTTCCCTCCACTCTGACCATGATGACGAGCTCTGATGACATCACAACTCCTGTTGATGAGTTTTTGACGGACATTGATGGAGTTGCAGCAAACGATAATGATCGTGATGATGAACTATGATGATGTCGCAGTCCTCTTGGATCAATTTTGGCTAAGCAAATCTACTCACATCGGCCGAGAAAATGTAGGTACACAAGACATTTTTTTTTTTATCATTCATGACATGTATATTTTTCATTAAAATAATACATAATCCGTAAAAAAATTCCCACTCCCATTCCCATTCCCATTCCCATTGATATCAAAAAGTAAAAGGCCAAAAGAAGCGGCGGTTGATGCCTCCATTGATTATCTGACGACCGCAACCAATCATAGCCGCCCGATCCCGCACCACCTAGCTATTTTATGATTCCCGAACCCAACACGCTTTTTCAATGCCTATACCTCAATACCTTATGTCCTGATCGGTCCTCCGTGGTTCCCAGGTTCATCCATATAAACTTCCGATCTCTGTCATGATCTTTTGTCCTCCGTTTCGGCTGGATCCAGAACGTTGGTAGAAAAAACCGTTTTCACTTGCTCTGCCGCTTATTAGATCCCCCAAAACCTTATTGTTTTCTTCTCCGCTGGTCGCTTGGCAGGCGACCACCAACTGGCTCACCCAATTTCTTCCCTTCTGCCCACGAATTTACTGGGGCTGGCCTGATCGCGGCGTGGCCATTGACCCCCGCGAACATTGAATGTATGCGAAACTGACCGCCATCCCGAGTTGCCTTGCCCCCAGGAGCATGAATTCGCCGCTAGGGTTCATGTTTTCTTTTTAATTTACTGCGGGTGGCGAAATTGTTGCCTTTTCGCTGTCGTTTCCTTTTCTCTTTCCCTGCAATTTGATATTTTGATCGGGCATCAGCGATCGGGATCGCGAGCTAACCGTCCATGGATGGGGATGGCAAAGAATCTAATAGCCGCAAAGTGAAGTCCGTGGGGAGCCTGGACGGGCAGAAAATAGAACTTCCCAAGGGAGAAGAAGGGGGTGGAGAGTCTGATGCATTGTTGCCGCCCAGAAAAGGTGGGATTTCGAGGAAGACGGAGAAGGTGCGACGTAAAGTCCAGTGGAATGATAAAAATGGAAACAAGCTTGCCGAGGTGCTGGAATTTCAACCGAGGTAAGCCGTGGGCTATTTAATTTCTTTTCTTTCTGGAATTATGGTTAACAATAGAGTCTTCTTTCTTTTCCGTTTGCTCCTGGAATGCCGCTGCTCTGATAAAAAAAACCTGGGTCTCTCTGTTTGACCGATTTAATGTGGGGATTACACTCATTTTGTTAACAAACATTAGGACCATCTGAATGTGCATGAGTCTGTTGGGTTCTATGATTCAGCTCTGTTTTCATTGTTGTGTTTTGCTGCTGCTAAGACACCTGCATCCTCTAAGAAATTTGGGTTTAAATTCTTTTTCACCATAGCGATTTGATCCTGATCAGGCTTTGACTTTTGTGTCTGCTGTTTTTCCGCGCCTTCAGCCTCAGGTGGGGTTCTAGAATCAATATTGTTACGATCATATTGCTGTTAAAAGTTTTTTTGCAGATATTTGTAGGGCTCTGTATCCAGAGATGGGTATTTTATACTTAGACCATCTCCAACCCATGCTATAATAAAGTAAAATTGTCAAAATGCAGTAGGGAATCATCTCCAACCCAGCACCAAAACCAGCGCTAAAATTGCGAAGGTGTACAGTGGAGCCTCATTTTTGGCGCTCCACTGTTGCAGGGCAATCTGGTTTTTGTTTTTGTTTTCTTTTTCCCTGCCCATTTTGGTTCAAATTTGTATTTATTTTTGTAATATTAAAGTTATAGCGTAAAAATTGGGGTACCGGTTGTAGATCATTTCAATGTATCTACCCTATTTGAGAGGGCCGGCCCTGGGGCAAGCCCCTGGGCTAGGGCAACTAGCAAGATTTCTACTGTACAAGTACTGTAGCAGCTTGGAAGGGGCAACATTTATGCTCCTGGTCTTGGGAAACAAAATTTATAAGGGTTTGCCGGTCAAATTGAGAGTAAAGGTTACTCCATTTTAGCTCTGTGAGTTGGAGATGGTCTTAGCTGCAGTTTTCTAAAGTAAAGCCGTAGCCTTTTATTTGATGGTCTGCCATTGTTTTCTTTGATGTCATTTTTTCTCTGGTAGACAACTCACCTGCTGTTATGTTTTTTTGCATGCCTTGCCACCGCATCCATAATTGAAACTTGCTCCATTGGTTCTCAGTTGAATCCTGGATGATGAAGGGGACTTGAGGCTCTGTTTTACGAACACTCTTTGAAAACTGCCTATAGCAATTATAACTTATGATAAACACCACTTGCCTCACCGTTGGTGGTCAGGTGGTTTGAGTTTTGGGGGGTGAGGAGCAGGTCGCGGGGTCAAGTCCCCAGACCTGCGTGTTTACTGTAGTTTTCTTTCCTTGCATTGTGTTCCACGGTGGTGGATGTAACGGACCTTATATATGATAAACACCACTTCTTTTTTCCAAACTAATTTCGTCAAGTGACAAGCGCTATGGGCAGTTTTCAGTAAGTGCCATCAAACGGAACTTAACCACGACACAAAAATGTTTCCAGCTTGCACCAATGAACAAAATGTTCATCATCTTGCCATTGTTTCTTCTTCTCACCTGTTATATCTTCCATTTGTGGGTGCAGCGATGAAAGTGACAGTGATGACGAGGAATTTGATTCTTGCATCTGTGCAGCAATGTAGATTCTGTCCTTTGTGCCAGCATTGTAACATGCATGTGTGGCACAGCCCATGTCTGCCTGACATGCTGTTCAGTAGCCATACACATCCCTGTCGATACAAAACTAACTGTTCAGCTGGCAATGATGCGGAAAACTTGTGTTTCTTCCTCTGGATTAAAGTTGGTTTTGGGCATGCGGAGCTGCAAGAGATGGGGAAATATCTGGTTTGGATGATGCCAACCCTTCTATTTTATCCAACTTTCTTTGAATTGCCCTCTCTGGCTGGGTTTCTGTTACCTAAGCTTACTGGGGGAGGCACAACACGGATGTACAGAATCATTGTCCTTGTAAATTCCCTTTGTTGACATTTCCAATGCAAAAAATCACCGCTTTGACACTGTTGTCTTGGACTGGATCCTGGTTTTGTGGACATTTCTGGTTTTGATTGTAGCTTATAATTTGCAGCGATGGATACAACCTCACATCATATTTGCATTTCTTCAAAGTTCCAAGGAGATGCACATTGTGCAGCGAGATACATGATGATCCTACTTTGTGTTTGTGGTGTTTTTGTTGTCAATGAGTTGGTAAGTAGTGAATCATTTGATGTCAATATGTATTGTAAAAGAAGAATACCTTGGAAGTCTACTGAAGATCCAAACCATGTTGTTGAAGATAAGTTCCATCTATGAAAGTTCAAATGTCATATATTTTATTTTGGATGAACTATAAGTGTGATGATTGTTGAACCGATCTTAATTCTTAAGGATAAAAGTGTTATTGGTGTATGGAGCAAGCACATTGTCATCAACAAGTGAAGAATTAATTTTTAAAGACCATGCAAATATTTATTTGCATGAAAAAATTAGTCTTGGTTGTGAAATTATTTTGAAGGCCATGCAATTTTGCATGATGAATTACTAAGGATATTATTTGGATGAATTAATTTGAAGGTCATACAAAAATAATAATGGTTTTGCATGAAGAAGGATTAAAGAGGGTGAAGAGCACCGTTGACATTTGGATGTGTGTTTTTAAATGTTATTTTAAAGGGTCCTTATTTGAAAAAAAAATATTGTCATCCATAGTCAACCAAACTAGGTTAGCTCAATCGCGTGGGAGAGCTAGCAAAGCTGGACACCATGGTGGCTGGGTGCTTGCCCATGTGGTAGGTGGGTGAGTGTGCACAATCACATGCATGGAGCATAGCCGCACTGCAGGGCGGCAACAAGGAGAAGAGTCGGCATGGGTCAGTGCCAGCGGGAAGGGGAGTTGCCCAAAGCAAACCCAAATACATTGTCGAGAGGTCTTCAACGTGTTGAGGCTTATAGCGGAGCCACACAGTATTGCGATGTAGGACTCTCGTATCTTGTGCTATTTGTAAAGACCCGTAAAATTCAAGGGAAATTTTTTCTTAATTTTCTTTAGAATTTTACAAGAGCGCGGTTTCAGACGACACCTGATTCCGAGGCCCGGAGTGCCCGGAATTAATTTCTGAAGTTTGGCTCGGGTACGTTCAGTGAACGAACGAGCGGGTATTTCTAACTTTTGATACGGTGCTCGGAATTGAAATCCGAGGGCACCGATGAACTCGCAGCGCCGATATTCTCTTAAAGAGACCTTTTCGGGAGTTGCGTTTGTTTCGGGTTGAAAGTTAGTTTTTGGGAGATTTATAAAAAAGTTGAATAAAAAGTGTGAATTCTTTTTATTTTACTTTTTGTAGGTTAACTCCTCTCAAAGGGAGTTAGGGGTGGGACCCACACCCACTTAACCTCCCTTGAGAGGATTAAGTGTGGTGGGGCCCACACGAAACCTAAACCTCTCATCTTCCCTCAAACTCCCTTAACCCCTCTTTAATTAACATGACAACTTGTTAATAAATGTGGAGTTATCTCTTATTTGAATTTCAAACCTTTGAAATTCTTTTTGTGAATAAAATAAGACTTTGTCTTATTTTGTTGGGTTAGAACTCTTAGCCATCTTGGAGTGGTTGAGAGCTTTTCTTTCTTCTTCAACCTTGACGAAGAACACGAAGAACGCCGTTCTTCAACGAAGAACTTCTTCGCCGAAGAACACGGTCTTATCCGCGACGTGACGTTCTTCTTCCACATCATCTTTTCCGCGACGGTTTTCCGCGACGAACGCCATCGACAACGACTCTTCCTCCGACGTCAAAGGAATCGACACCGATATTCCACGACTCCGTCAACGTGCGACTATCGAGGTAGGGGTTCTTGAGTTCGTTGTTTCCTTTTTATTTGACTTTCCTCAAGACTTGACGTAGAACGCTCAAGTTCCGACGAAGAACGCCGCTCCGCTCTTCTTCGTCTTCGGTGTCAACGAGAGAGAACACCGCATCTTCCTCTGACAACCTTCGTCGGCGTACAAGGTTTCGCCAACGACGTGCCTCTTCGGACGCGCCTCTTCATCGTCGAATTTGACGAACGACGACCGCGACGCCCAACCTCCGCGACGTCGTCTTCCGCGGAACGTAGACAAATCTTCGAACCTTATACCAAGGTAGGGGTTGTTGTTTTATTCTTTAATTATTCCTTTTCTTGCTCGTGGATCGCATGTCTACATGAGGCTTTTGAATAATTTATATAAGTGTTTTTTTTAACGTGAGGGGGCCGGACCGCACGAACACGGCCGAACCCCCCTCCACCGTTCTTGTTTATTCCTGCGGGTTGAAGCAAGTGGCGTGGTGCCGTCGCACCACGCGGATGATCGTGCAAATATTATACGCGGCGCCGTCGCGCCACGCCGAGGAAGAATTTTCAAGAACGCGACGCCGTCGCGCCGCGTTGAAAGAAATCAAGGCACGACGAAGGGGCGCGGTGCCGTCGCACCGCGCCGGACGACGAACGCCGCGGCCGGATCCGGGCCGCGGCGGGACGAGGAGACCGCGGCCGGTTCCGGGCCGCGGCGGGAAGAGAAGACCGGCGGCCGGGCCGCCGGTGTCGGAAGCCGAAGGGGGGACCGGAATTTCCGGTCCCGTTGGAGAAAACCGGCCGGCCAGCTGGCCGGCCGGATGGCGGAAAACCGGGGGAATTAATCCCCCGGCCGGCTCTTCAAAACCCCCCTCTTAATGGGGGGGGGGGGGGGTTCCATGAAAGGGGGGGGGCAGCAGCCCCCCGGTTCCGCTCAAACAGGCCCCCCCACGTGGGGGGGGGGGGGGGGGTTTAAAAATAATGGGGCGCGGCATAAGGCCGCGCCACCTTGAAGAAGCGGGGGCTTGATTGCCCCCCGCGTGCCACCCTCGTGCGGCGCCAGGCGCCAGGCGCCGCGGCCCGCCGCCGCGCCACCGCGCCGCCGCGCCGCCCCAGGGGGGGGGGGGGTCGGGCCGGGTCGGCCCGGACCCGGACCCCCCCGTTTCGAACTAGATACGGTCTTTTGGCCATATCTTGAGCCTCGGACCTCCGAACGACGAACCGTCTGCGGCAACGCGATCCTTGGATCGAGACGGTCGTTTCGGTATATCGCACTCAAGGTTTCAGATTACTTTGAGTTCGGCCGGGTTGGTTCGTTCACGAAACCAACCGGGCCTTCGGAGCGGAAACGCTCATATCTTGAGCTACGAACGTCCGATTGACGCGCCGTCAGTCGCGTTGTGTTCCTCTTAGTGAGACGGATCTTTTGGTATACTCCGCCCGAGGTTTGGACGCAGGTGGAGTACGGCCGGGTTGGTTCGTTCACGAAACCAACCGGGCCCTCGGAGCGGAAACGCTCATATCTTGAGTTCCGGACGTCCGATTGACGTGCCGTCGACTTTGATGGAATCCTCTAAGTGAGACGGATCTTTTGGCATACTCCGCTCGAGGTTTGGACGCAGGTGGAGTACGGTCGGGTTGGTTTTGCCTTAAAAACCAACCGGGCCCCGGGAACGAAAATGCCAATAACTCTCAGACCGGACGTCCGATCGACGCGCCGTCTGTTGCGTTGAGTTCCTGTTGACAATACGGAACTTTTGGATACATCAACTCTGGTCTTTGTGACAGTTGATGTATCAGCCTCTCGGCTCGTGGAGCGGATCCTCCGAACGAGCTTTCTGTGTGCGAGAACCCTAGTGCTGGCTGCGACTGTTACTGTGACGACTACTACTACTGCTACTGTGACTACGACGACGACAGTACAGAGATCCTGTGTGGATTCGACGACGACGACTACAGCACTCAGTGATCCTACGTGGAACAGTGCTACCGAACCTGTGTGAGCTGAATCTTCTGTTTACCTAGGGCGGTGGAGCGCTTGGGTGTAGCGGCGGACCCGTGGTACTTGACAGTGGTGGTGCGCTTGGACGCAGCAGCAGACCCTTGGCGGTGGAGCGCTTGGTTGTAGCGGCGGACCCGCGATACTCTACGGAGCATGTGCGCTTGGTTGTAGCGACAGACCCGCGACGGTGGAGACGTGCGTGCGGAGTACGGAGACCGTGTAGATGACTGAGACCTGACGACTGCTTGACCGACTCGACTTGGATTGAGTCGACTAGCCCAGTGGACGGAGCGCCCAGTAGTTGGCAGCAGACCCACGGCGGACGGAGCGCCTGGTAGTTGGCGGCAAACCCGCGGTACTCGACAGGAGGAGTACCTCAGTAGGCTATCTGGGTGAGCGCCCGGTATTTGGCAGCAGACCCTCAGCGGACGGAGCGCCCGGTAGTTGGCAGCAGACCCGCGGTACTCGACAGGAGGAGTACTTCAGCAGTCTTAGGTTAGTGAGCTGTACCTTGGAGTCGTGACAGGACTACTGTACACTCTAGAGACGGAGCTCATCAGCAGTTACGGTTTCGATAATGAAAATCCTGGTTTGAGCTGAGACTTTTGACCTTTGTGTTTCCTCATGATTGAGATGGGTTACTTGATAACTTAGGTATATGTATGGGCATATACCTGGGTAGTGGTTATCCGTTGATCTCATGATCCTTGTGTTTCCTCATGACTGAGATGGGTTACTTGATAACTTAGGTATATGTATGGGCATATACCTAAGTAGAGTTTAACTGTTGAGATCTTCTTGTGGTTATCCTTGTTGGTTTTAGTGAGACCTTGAGGGTCTCGGGGTCCCTACTGAGTATCGTTATACTCACCCCTGCACGGGCTATGCCCGCACCTCGTTGTGTTGGTTGCAGACGACGGCCAGTACTGACAGAGGCCGAGTGTTCGAGGACTGGACGGTACCTGGAGGTGGACTATACGACGAGGCGGTACCCAGAGGCAGACCACTGGGCGGGACATACTCGGAGCAGACGACGGGACCCGTGGAGCAGAGGAGCTATCTGTACCCACCCTTCAGGTGGGATTTCCAGTGGACAGCTCGGAGTAGCAGCTTTTACTTTTCAGTTGCTGTTTTCCCTTTCGAGTTGTACTTTACTTTCAGTTTGGGTTTGTATTCTGGCCCATTTACTTTTCAGCACTTTCTTTTGTACTTAGTGTTTTGCTTCCGCTTGTACTCTGTGGTTCTTTTTGTTTACTTTTATAAAGGCAATGCCTTCCCAGTTATCGGGATTTACGCCTTGGTGCTAGTCGCCAGCCCCTGGCCTATGGAAGGCGGGCTTGGGGTAGTCACGGCACGGGCCCCGAGGGCGGGTTGTGACAAATTGGTATCAGAGGTGGTCGGTTCTACCGCAAACTCTGATCTTTCTTTCTGTGAAGCAATAGTGTTAAGGGTACCGAGTGTGGTTTTCAGTTCAGGGAGTCCAGTGTTGGTGCGGGCGGCCGACGTATCCATACACCAGGACCCTGACAACTGATTTCCGACTTTGTGCACGAAAACACTGATTGCGTATGTGTTTTCAAAGGTTTTTCCCCTTAAAACAGCTCAAACCAGGTCAGCTCACCAGGTATAATCGTTTGATCGTGTTACGTTGTTTCTTTCAGGATGGCCCCACGACGGCAGCCAGCTAGGGTTCCGAGAATTGAACGTGACGACAGCCCACCGAGCGACGAGGCCTCGGTGCAGGGCCCTTTGTCAGCAGTGGCACCGACGGTAGCTCTACCCGCCGAGCCCCCGATGCTTCCAGCAGCAGCCGCTGACGATGCACGTCGCCTCAGCGCACTGCATGAGTTCCAGCGCCAGCGACCGCCCAGGTTTCGCGGGGAGACGGATCCCCAGGCTGCAGAGGACTAGCTGGAGGCAGTGGTACGAGTGTTTAGGCTAGTGAGGACACCAGCAGACCTCATGGTGATCCTCGCTGCGAGCCTACTACACGCAGCAGCAGGACGATGGTGGAGCTTGATGCTCCAGGTGCACGATGAGGCATCTCTACTTTGGACGGACTTTGAGAGCCTCTTCCGCTCGGAGTTCGTCCCAGCCACCCTTCGTGCGGTGCGTATCCAGGAGCTTCTGCAGCTGCGGCAGGGCAGCATGACGGTCGCTCAGTACTCGGCGAGATTCACCGATCTCTCGCGCTACTCGACCGACATGGTACGGGACCCATTCTTCCGGGCCCGGACCTTCGAGCAGGGTTTGAGACACGAGATCAGGGCATCGCTGATCTCCCTCAGCATACCGACTCAGACAGGAGTACTGGAGCGGGCCCTTCTGATCGAGAGCTTCCTTGCTGAGTCTACACCAGCACAGAGACCCACCGCGGGGCGGCACGTAGCGGAGTCTTCGGTAGCAGGTAGCCGACAGATGACTCAGGGTTCCAGGCAGACCAGACCTACCAGTGGCCGACTGCACGACACAGGCTCAGTTGTGCGGGGAAGCCGGGGTGGAGTCAGAGCCAGGCGTGCCGAGAGTGGGCAATGTTACTCCTGTGGCGGGATTGGTCACATGGCTCGTGACTGTCCGACCCGCCATGCTGATGATCAGCAGTTAAGTGAAGAACCTCCCAGGCAGAGGCAGAGGTTCGACCGTGGCGGTCCGCAGGGAGGAGGCGGACGAGGCAGAGGAGCTGGACGAGCAGCCGGTGGTGGGCGACGCTTTGAGGCTCTTCCACCACCACCACCAGGAGGTCCACCCGGACCGCAGGGGAGAGCTCAGCTTCAGGCAGCCGAGGCCTTCGATCATGGAGCTCTGGGAGCCGATGGACAGGAGCAGAACTAGTGGATACGTCCATTGTACTTCTGGTTCTTTGTTGCTTTTGTGTAGCGTCTTGTATTATGAGCTGCAATAATAAAAGACGCATACCTTTGTGATATTTTCGTTCCTGTCCTCTTTCGTGATGTTACTAAGAGGTTCCAGTTTTGGCTGTTGACTTGACCCTCACTTGTGAGACATCTACTGGAGGAGACCCAGTTACCACACACTGATGCCGACAGTGTGACTCAACCCTTGGAGGCGAGAGTAACGGTTGAATCTCTTAGTAGTAGCGTCGAGGCCTTACGACGTCATCCTTGGTATGGATTAGTATCATCCATGTTAGGATTGACTGTTTTAGGCAATGAATGTGGTTCATCCAAGGGATGAGACCAGGTTTCTCTTATCGGCAAAGAAGAAATCTCGCAGCTCTTGTGGGACCATAGATGGTCCGGGCCATGTCAGAGGAGGTCCAGGTCATCCAGAAGCGGATGAGGACAGCACAGAGCCGGCAGAAGTCATACGCTGACAGGAGGCGGAGGCCACTAGAGTTCGAGGATGGTGACCACGTCTTCTTGCGGGTCTCACCTCGACGTGGTATTCGGAGATTTGGCCGAGGCGGCAAGTTATCTCCGCGTTTCATCGGACCCTTCCAGGTCCTCAGCAGGGTTGGTGAGGTGGCTTATCGCCTGGCTCTACCACCTCAGTTGCACCGGGTGCACGCCGTCTTCCACGTGTCTCAGCTGAGGAGATACGTGCACGACCCGACGCACATCTTTGACCATGGGGAGCTTGACGTTGACGATGGGGCGACTTTTACGGAGGTCCCGGTGGAGATAGAGGATCGACAGGAGCGGGTCCTACACGGGCGATCGATTCCTCTTGTGCACAACAGATGGCGGCACGAGAATCTCCAGGAAAGCACATGGGAGCGGGAGGCTCAGATGCGTGCTCAGTACCCTCATTTGTTTCCCTAGTTTTTGATGTATCTTTACGGGGACGTAAAGCCCTGAGGTGGGAGTAATGTAAAGACCCGTAAAATTCAAGGGAAATTTTTTCTTAATTTTCTTTAGAATTTTACAAGAGCGCGGTTTCAGACGGCACCTGATTCCGAGGCCCGGAGTGCCCGGAATTAATTTCTGAAGTTTGGCTCGGGTACGTTCAGTGAACGAACGAGCGAGTATTTCTAACTTTTGATACGGTGCTCGGAATTGAAATCCGAGGGCACCGATGAACTCGCAGCGCCGATATTCTCTTAAAGAGACCTTTTCGGGAGTTGCGTTTGTTTCGGGTTGAAAGTTAGTTTTTTGGGAGATTTATAAAAAAGTTGAATAAAAAGTGTGAATTCTTTTTATTTTACTTTTTGTAGGTTAACTCCTCTCAAAGGGAGTTAGGGGTGGGACCCACACCCACTTAACCTCCCTTGAGAGGATTAAGTGTGGTGGGGCCCACACGAAACCTAAACCTCTCATCTTCCCTCAAACTCCCTTAACCCCTCTTTAATTAACATGACAACTTGTTAATAAATGTGGAGTTATCTCTTATTTGAATTTCAAACCTTTGAAATTCTTTTTGTGAATAAAATAAGACTTTGTCTTATTTTGTTGGGTTAGAACTCTTAGCCATCTTGGAGTGGTTGAGAGCTTTTCTTTCTTCTTCAACCTTGACGAAGAACACGAAGAACGCCGTTCTTCAACGAAGAACTTCTTCGCCGAAGAACACGGTCTTATCCGCGACGTGACGTTCTTCTTCCACATCATCTTTTCCGCGACGGTTTTCCGCGACGAACGCCATCGACAACGACTCTTCCTCCGACGTCAAAGGAATCGACACCGATATTCCACGACTCCGTCAATGTGCGACTATCGAGGTAGGGGTTCTTGAGTTCGTTGTTTCCTTTTTATTTGACTTTCCTCAAGACTTGACGTAGAACGCTCAAGTTCCGACGAAGAACGCCGCTCCGCTCTTCTTCGTCTTCGGTGTCAACGAGAGAGAACACCGCATCTTCCTCTGACAACCTTCGTCGGCGTACAAGGTTTCACCAACGACGTGCCTCTTCGGACGCGCCTCTTCATCGTCGAATTTGACGAACGACGACCGCGACGCCCAACCTCCGCGACGTCGTCTTCTGCGGAACGTAGACAAATCTTCGAACCTTATACCAAGGTAGGGGTTGTTGTTTTATTCTTTAATTATTCCTTTTCTTGCTCGTGGATCGCATGTCTACATGAGGCTTTTGAATAATTTATATAAGTGTTTTTTTTAACGTGAGGGGGCCGGACCGCACGAACACGGCCGAACCCCCCTCCACCGTTCTTGTTTATTCCTGCGGGTTGAAGCAAGTGGCGTGGTGCCGTCGCACCACGCGGATGATCGTGCAAATATTATACGCGGCGCCGTCGCGCCACGCCGAGGAAGAATTTTCAAGAACGCGACGCCGTCGCGCCGCGTTGAAAGAAATCAAGGCACGGCGAAGGGGCGCGGTGCCGTCGCACCACGCCGGACGACGAACGCCGCGGCCGGATCCGGGCCGCGGCAGGACGAGGAGACCGCGGCCGGTTCCGGGCCGCGGCGGGAAGAGAAGACCGGCGGCCGGGCCGCCGGTGTCGGAAGCCAAAGGGGGGACCGGAATTTCCGGTCCCGTTGGAGAAAACCGGCCGGCCAGCTGGCCGGCCGGATGGCGGAAAACCGGGGGAATTAATCCCCCGGCCGGCTCTTCAAAACCCCCCTCTTAATGAGGGGGGGGGGGGGGGGGGGCGGTTCCATGAAAGGGGGGGGGGGGGGCAGCAGCCCCCCGGTTCCGCTCAAACAAGCCCCCCCACGTGGGGGGGGGGGGGCGTTTAAAAATAATGGGGCGCGACATAAGGCCGCGCCACCTTGAAGAAGCGGGGGCTTGATTGCCCCCCGCGTGCCACCCTCGTGCGGCGCCGGGCGCCAGCTGCCGCGGCCCGCCGCCGCGCCACCGCGCCGCCGCCGCCGCGCCGCCGCGCCGCCGCCGCCGTCGCACCGCCGCCGCCGCGCCGCCGCCGCCGCCGCCGTCGCACCGCCGCCGCCGCGCCGCCGCCGCCGGCGCACCGCCGCCGCGCCGCCCCAGGGGGGGGGGGGGTCGGGCCGGGTCGGCCCGGACCCGGACCCCCCGTTTCGAACTAGATACGGTCTTTTGGCCATATCTTGAGCCTCGGACCTCCGAACGACGAACCGTCTGCGGAAACGCGATCCTTGGATCGAGACGGTCGTTTCGGTATATCGCACTCAAGGTTTCGGATTACTTTGAGTTCGGCCGGGTTGGTTCGTTCACGAAACCAACCGGGCCTTCGGAGCGGAAACGCTCATATCTTGAGCTACGAACGTCCGATTGATGCACCGTCAGTCGCGTTGTGTTCCTCTTAGTGAGACGGATCTTTTGGTATACTCCGCCCGAGGTTTGGACGTAGGTGGAGTACGGCCGGGTTGGTTCGTTCACGAAACCAACCGGGCCCTCGGAGCGGAAACGCTCATATCTTGAGTTCCGGACGTCCGATTGACGTGCCGTCGACTTTGATGGAATCCTCTAAGTGAGACAGATCTTTTGGCATACTCCGCCCGAGGTTTGGACGCAGGTGGAGTACGGTCGGGTTGGTTTTGCCTTAAAAACCAACCGGGCCCCGGGAACGAAAATGCCAATAACTCTCAGACCAGACGTCCGATCGACGCGCCGTCTGTTGCGTTGAGTTCCTGTTGACAATACGGAACTTTTGGATACATCAACTCTGGTCTTTGTGACAGTTGATGTATCAGCCTCTCGGCTCGTGGAGCGGATCCTCCGAACGAGCTTTCTGTGTGCGGGAACCCTAGTGCTGGCTGCGACTGTTACTGTGACGACTACTACTACTGCTACTGTGACTACGACGACGACAGTACAGAGATCCTGTGTGGATTCGACGACGACGACTACAACACTCAGTGATCCTACGTGGAACAGTGCTACCGAACCTGTGTGAGCTGAATCTTCTGTTTACCTAGGGCGGTGGAGCGCTTGGGTGTAGCGGCGGACCCGTGGTACTTGACAGTGGTGGTGCGCTTGGACGCAGTAGCAGACCCTTGGTGGTGGAGCGCTTGGTTGTAGCGGTGGACCCGCGATACTCTACGGAGCATGTGCGCTTGGTTGTAGCGACAGACCCGCGACGGTGGAGACGTGCGTGCGGAGTACGGAGACCGTGTAGATGACTGAGACCTGACGACTGCTTGACCGACTCGACTTGGATTGAGTCGACTAGCCCAGTGGACGGAGCGCCCAGTAGTTGGCAGCAGACCCACGGCGGACGGAGCGCCTGGTAGTTGGCGGCAAACCCGCGGTACTCGACAGGAGGAGTACCTCAGTAGGCTATCTGGGTGAGCGCCCGGTATTTGGCAGCAGACCCTCAGCGGACGGAGCGCCCGGTAGTTGGCAGCAGACCCGCGGTACTCGACAGGAGGAGTACTTCAGCAGTCTTAGGTTAGTGAGCTGTACCTTGGAGTCGTGACAGGACCACTGTACACTCTAGAGACGGAGCTCATCAGCAGTTACGGTTTCGATAATGAAAATCCTGGTTTGAGCTGAGACTTTTGACCTTTGTGTTTCCTCATGATTGAGATGGGTTACTTGATAACTTAGGTATATGTATGGGCATATACCTGGGTAGTGGTTATCCGTTGATCTCATGATCCTTGTGTTTCCTCATGACTGAGATGGGTTACTTGATAACTTAGGTATATGTATGGGCATATACCTAAGTAGAGTTTAACTGTTGAGATCTTCTTGTGGTTATCCTTGTTGGTTTTAGTGAGACCTTGAGGGTCTCGGGGTCCCTACTGAGTATCGTTATACTCACCCCTGCACGGGCTATGCCCGCACCTCGTTGTGTTGGTTGCAGACGACGGCCAGTACTGACAGAGGCCGAGTGTTCGAGGACTGGACGGTACCTGGAGGTGGACTATACGACGAGGCGGTACCCAGAGGCAGACCACTGGGCGGGACATACTCGGAGCAGACGGCGGGACCCGTGGAGCAGAGGAGCTATCTGTACCCACCCTTCAGGTGGGATTTCCAGTGGACAGCTCGGAGTAGCAGCTTTTACTTTTCAGTTGCTGTTTTCCCTTTCGAGTTGTACTTTACTTTCAGTTTGGGTTTGTATTCTGGCCCATTTACTTTTCAGCACTTTCTTTTGTACTTAGTGTTTTGCTTCCGCTTATACTCTGTGGTTCTTTTTGTTTACTTTTATAAAGGCAATGCCTTCCCAGTTATCGGGATTTACGCCTTGGTGCTAGTCGCCAGCCCCTGGCCTATGGAAGGCGGGCTTGGGGTAGTCACGGCACGGGCCCCGAGGGCGGGTCGTGACACTATTGTTCCATTAAAATGTTACGAATAGAACATGGACCGTACGATTGCTTCAATCTGGGTCGTCCGATCTCTCGCGTCACACGAGTTTAAATTAGAGTCATCGTCTTCATCCTCCCATGACCCTCGATGTCTGTCCTTTGAAGTCGATCATCTCTGGTCGTTGGACTAAGCTCGATAGTGTTGAGCTCTCATCATTTGGGATCATACGAAGCTCATTGCGACAAAACCGAAGCTATGGAGGCATTCATTCATGCATGAAGAGGCTTTATGTCGTTGTGCTGGTTTCATGCAACAACAGTGAGTCATTATGTCAGATAATGTTGGTTTGAGCCTGAGCATGCATGCAGCTACGCTTGGATGCATGCACATGAGTGTTTCATTACGAAAGAAGAACTTGATCTCACATAAGTAGAGACGTCATGTATTTCGGCGTCACATAAGTCTGAGATATATGAATAACTGAAAGCTTCGGTGATCTTAAAATCATCCTTGACTTGGTATTTAATCTGGAGATTTGTGGCGGCCTAACAATCAGAGACTAAGGCAGTGAACCTCATTTATAAATACCGAGGTACCCGAGCCAAGAGTTGCTGTTGAAAACCCTGAGAGATCTCGTTTTTCAGATAAAAACAGAGCAACCACTTGCCACTCGGCTTTGTGAAGGAGAAGTTTCATGCTCTCATTAGTGTGAAGAGGTTCCACGTACAGACTCTGTTACATGGAGGACCTTATGATACCACAAAGAAATCAAACTTTTGCGAAGACACAAAACCACAAGCTTTATTGTTTCACGAAGACCAGAATCGTGCACTTGCAGTTGCATGAAGAAGGAGAAGACCCTGCATGCCTAGATCATACTAAGAAGAATAATCTCGCAAGCCTTTCTTGGATTTCATGAAGGAAGAAGGAGATCCTGCATACACACTATTACATGAAGGAGTTTGAGGATATGTATAAAGTATCTATGCGAAGAGAAGAATATAGCCTCCACAAGGTGATGAGGTTTTGATTACAGAAGCTGTAAACACCGCATGCAGAACATGCATGCCATGCACCCTACGTGTTTGCATTGAAACACTTCCTTCATTTGGAAGGTAAAACCAAGGAAAAGATTAAGGGTGCTCGAGACATTGAAATACCCGAGCCATTTGTACAAACAATACTCAAAGAAGAAAAGAGAAGAAGCTGATATAACATGATATTCTGTATCGAAGTGAGAGAAACCAACACGTGGCAGGAACTGTCCCCTACCTGAAAAGGATTTAAATCGCCTCCCCCGCAACTCGAACCCATGACCACAGACTTAACAGCCAACCGGGAAGCGTTACGAGTACCGCTGGGCCATTGGCTCGGTGGTACTCTTAACAATTCTCGGTTGGCTGTTAAGCCTGTGGTCACGGGTTCGAGTTGCGGGGGAGGCGATTTCAGGAAGTTTTCTAGGAAAGAGATCATACAGTTCAAGCGAGAAACAATATTGAAGGTGGCGTCATTTCTCAATGTTTGCCAAATTTTTGGGTCAAAAAATTGGAATATGGAGAAAAGTGTTTTTGGCAAAGGGAGTTGCGTGCAAGATTAAAGGGTGTTTAGAAACTTGCGTGCAAGGCCTAATTTGGGATCAAGGCATCAAAATATGGAAAAGGGGAAAAGTGCATGGAAGACTTAAATGTGCGCGAAATATGAGGTTGCACGGAAGAATTTTACGCGCCCAATGCGACGTCAAAAGGGGTTTTGTGTGCTTATGAAGAATCTTTCACGCACCGACAAAGATGCGTCGGAAACTTGCGTGTAGGGTCATCGAGGCCTATAAATAGGCAGCTACCCCCAGGGAAGATTCAAGATTTTTCCAACAAAAATCCGGTTGTTCTGACGCGCGAAAGATTTGCACGCAAAAAGAATTACAAAGAGTTAATCTTGCGCGGAAGGTGTTGCTTTAGTCTGAAAAGACCAAGTGAACCCTTCAGTGCAGTTGCACATAAGATAAGGGTTGCGCGGAAAGTAGGGGTTGCGTGAAAGTCATCTTACATGACAAATCCCAAATCTTGCGCGCAAGTTCAAGTGTAGTGTTCAGATTCTGACAGGCTTTTGAATATCTAGTTTCTGTGATCAGTGCTTTCAAGTGCATCAATTGAGGATTTCGATGCAGGCAGTGTCTTGTACTGGATAAAGACAAAGGCATCAATGCAAATCTGTTGAAGAAACCCTCAAGTCAATAAACTAAGTAAGACTTCTCCCAAGGTAGTGAGCAAGAGGGAGTCGACGGATGTGTTCTGAGGAACATAATGGGTTATCTCTGAATTATTGTAAAGGCAGTGTACCTGGTACAGAGTGACTATGTCCGAACTCTTGTACTCCACAACTAGTGAAGATTAGTGGATTTTGGTACGACCGACACACTGTCGGCGTATGATCCTTGGACGTAGCCCTTTGTGGTGAACCAAGTAAAAGTGTTGTGTGGTCTCTTCGCATGTGATTGTTTAATTGCTATTCTTATCCATCATACAAGTTTAACGCGTTCTTACCACTATGGGAACAAGATACATCACTTTAAAAGAAAAAGTTGACACCCTGATTCACCCCTCCCCTCTCAGGGTGTCTCGGGGTCCTACAAGTGGTATCAAAACGAGGTTGCTTGTGTTAGATTTTTCTGTTTCCATGATGAAGAATTCATCCAATGTTAGGGGAGTCCCCCACTTCCATGGAAGTAATTTTTAGATTTGGAAGAACAAAATGAGATCTCATATAAGATCTCTTGGAATGGAAGTCCTCATTTCTATTGTGCAAGGAATACAAGTTACCGATCCAACATGGCTGGCTATGACTGATACAGACAAGAACATTCTTGATGCAGATGCTAAAGCGCAAAATGCTCTCACCGCGGTCCTGTCTAATCAGATCTATCTAAAGGTGATGAGTTGTAGCTCAACAAAGTCTATGTGGGATAAACTTGAAAATATTTATGAAGGAGATAGAAAAGTGAAGGAGGCGAAACTACAAGTCCCTCACAATAGGTTTGATGATTTGAAGATGCATCCTGATGAGAATGTGAATTCCTTCTTCAATCGAATTACTAAAGTGGTAGGAGCAATTTGAGGTTTGGGTGAAGAAATCAAATACATTGACATTGTAAAGAAAATATTGAGAAGACTTCCACCCATTTACAATGCGAAGGTGTCATCCCTTGAGGAAAGAGATCTTTCCAAACTTTCTATGGATGGTCTACTGAGCATCCTGGTGGCATATGAAATGAGAGTCAAACCAGAAGACGCTAAGACTCGAGTGAGAAAGGAAATAGCATTCAAAGCCATGGAAAAACTGAATATTTCAGGATATAGTAGTGGTGAAGACGATGAGGAAAAAGAAAATCTATTACTCATCGACAAGAAGTTCAAGGGAAAAGGGAAATTTACAGGTAAGTTACCTCTGGATTTCTTTCGTTGTGGAAAAGATGGGCACATTTCCTCTCAATGATCAAGAAAGTTCGAAGATGAAGAGAACAAAGCTAAAAACATCGAGAAGCCTCAGAAAAGGTTTTTCAAAAAGGAAGACTTCAAATCTAGAAAGAAAGTACAAAAAAAGAGTTTTGTCTGTGAAAAGGAAGATGACGATAATGAATTCTGTGAATAAGAAGTACCAAAATTTAAAATTGGAAACCATGCTTCCATGATGGATACCATTGAAAAGTAAGAACCATCAATAAATAAAGCTAGAGATAACCAGTTGACAACTAATGATGATCCCAAGTTGCAACTTAAGGATGATTTTGGTAATCCTAAGAATAAGTGTAAGAGATGAAATATGTGGAAAGAAATGGTGGAAGAATCATCAGAATATGTTGATCAGCTTGAAGTTGAAATTGAACGACTAAAAGAACTAGTGAAAGTACAATCATCAATCCTTGAAAGCACTGATGATGTAGTTGAACTAAAACTCAAAATCTAAGAACAGGCAAAGGTCATCAATGACCTTACCTCGTGACTGGAGGAGAAGTCTAAAACTGTTAAGGGACTAGAAGAATATGTTGTTACTCTTAGGAGTATACTCGAAAGTGAATAAAATTCAAAAGAATCAAAGAAAAAAAATACAATTTGCTAGGTTCTTGGATATTGAGCTGCTGGAGGGAGAAAAACATGGTTCTGATAGAGTTGAAATGATTTTGAGTGATCAAAGACCCACATGCATGGGAAAAAGTGGAATCAGTTGTGATCCTGAAACATCAAATGTTGCAAATAAAGTGAATCAGAATAAAGGTGTGCTGAAAGTTGATCATGTTTAGAAATCACCAAAAGTGCTGAAAAAGAGACCCTTGAATCAAACTGGAAGAACAACTGAAAATTATCCTTGAGCTTCTAGAAATGATGGGTAGTTAAACTATTTTTCCAAGGAAGAAGTCATGAGGAGAAATAGAAATGAGAAGACATTTCCTCACATGAAATGTCAGTTTTATGGATTTCTAGGTTACACCATGTCATATTGCAAAGAGGCAAGGAGCTATATGAATGGGGAAGAGTTAGGAGTTCAATGAAGGAGAACAAATTCATACCCTACATCTTATAGAAGAAATAGTTTCTATAAATACTGTTTTCTTTGTTCTAACTTTGGCCATAAAGCTATACATTGCAGGCAGAGGAATAACAGAAGATTTTCATACAACACTCAGAGACAGGTAAATACTCACCAACCAAATGGTGTTGCTATCTCAAACTGGTTTTCGTCTTTGGAAAAAGAGTATGAATATGAAGAACCCATGTACATGGAAGAGGGATTTGAAAGGCCACCGGTGTCCTACACTCAATCCAATATCTCATGGAAAGAAAAGAAGAAAATTGAAAAACCCAATCTTGCATAAGTATCCCTCAAAGCTACAAAGAACAACAACACTTGGAATCTTGATAGAGGATGTTCATCCCACATGACAGGTAATGCTGAACTATTTAAAAATGTCAAGAAAAGGGTCGATGGAATAGTGAGGTTCAGTAATGATGGTGCATTGAAGATCAAAGGCAGTGGAAGTACCGAGCTATCTAATGGAGAGCTGAAGAAAACTGAAGTCCTTTATGTGGATGGTTTGTGTCACAATATCCTAAGTGTGAGTCAACTCTGTGACTCAGGACTTATAGTAACGTTCAATCAAAAGGGGTGCACTATAAAGGGAAGAACAAGGAATTCTCTCATGAAAGGTTGCAGAACTGATGGAAACCTATATCTAGTTGATAGTGAAGAGAACATTTGCTATCTGACGGTTGAAGAAGAAAACAACTTATGACATCGAAGATTGGGGAACATCAATCAAACAGACATGGAAAAGATATAAAAACTGAAGATTATCATGGATATCCCCAACCTGAAGCATGAACGTGAAAATACGTGTGATGCTTGCATTCGAGGGAAGCTGGTCTGCGGTTCATATCGGACAAAGAAGAAAAGGGCATCAAATCTTATTGATCTCATCCATACCAATGTGTGCAGTATGATAAATGTTGTTAGAACTCATGGAGAAAGGTACTTCGTCCTTTTCATAGATGATTATAGCAGAAAGGCATGTGTGATAGTTATACACAAGAAACAACAAGTTATTGATTACATGAAAACTTATTGCTGAATTACTGAAAACAAAAGGGCAGACAATTAAAGTTCTGAGATCCGATAATGGAGGGGAATACACATCTATTGAGTTTGATAATTACCTGGAGAATCATGGAATACAACATGATGTGGAACCTGTGAGAACCCCACAACAGAATGGAGTTGTGGAGCGCAGGAATCACCAAGTGAACAATATGGCTAGAACAATGCTGATTGAGAGCCATATCCCTCATCATTATTAGAAAGAGGCTGTTCAAGCAGTGGTATATATTCAAAATCACACAAGGATCTATATGGGTGAAACCAAGACACCGTATGAGTTGTGGCATGGAAGGAATCCATCCTTGAAGTATTTCTGTATTTTCGAAAGTAAATGCTTTATCTGAAACAAAGAAGGAAGTTAAGGAAAGTATGGTGATATGGTAGATGAAGGAATATTCCTTGGATACTCAATGAATAAAAAATCCTACAAATGCTTCAATAAGAAACTTAATTTTTTTTGGAAAGAAGTGATGTGAATATCATTGAAGGAAAAACAAAAAATACATCAAAGAATTATTATGATGATGTGATAGAAGATGAGGAAGAATATGGACATGGTACAAATCTGAATGATGAAGTGGAGGAAAGAGTGTAAAACATTCAGAGGTTGCAAAATGATTATGATTCAAAAGAATAATCAGAAGAAGAAATGATGTCTGAGGAATCCTCATCTAAACCTCACAGGAAAAACAGAAGAGTTGAAATAGATCAATCCAATATCATTGGGGATAGAACCTCACCAACCTAGACAAGAATAATGAAGATTAATGCACAATATGCATTCCTTTCAGTTGTGGATCCATCGTCATTTGAAGAAGCTGCAAAGGATGAATCATGGGTTAAATCCATGAATGAAGAGTTGGATCAGATTGACAAGAACTAAACATGAGATCTAATTAAGAGACCCAAAGGTCAAAATGTGATTGGTACAGAGTGGGTTTTTAAGAACAAATTTGATGAGCATGGAAGTGTTATTAGAAAAAAGGAATGACTGGTATGTAAAGGATATTCACATATTGAAGGTGTCGATGTTGAGGAAACATTTTCTCCTGTGGCTAGATTGGAGTCAATCAGGATTTTTCTTACCGTGACAATCCAAAGAGGATATAAAGTATATCAAATGGATTTCAAGACAACATTATTGAATGGTTTTCTTGAATAATATGTCTACATTGAACAACCAGTGGGATTTCTTCTTGGTAATGATGAAACAAAGGTTTGAAAACTAAATAAGGCCCTCTATGGTTTAAAGCTGGCACCATGAGCATGGTATTCTCGGCTGGATTCTTATCTCAAGAAGCTGGAATTCAAAAGAGGATTAGATCAAAATCTATATGTGAAGAATTCTCATAAAGATCAGTTCATGGTGCTAGTTTATGTGGGTGATATTATATTTGATGGTAGCATACATGGATCAGTTGAAGAATTTTCTAATCACATGAAGTCATAATTTGAAATGTCTATGATTAGAGAACTTACAAACTTCTTAGGGCTGCAGGTGATTCAGAAGAAGGATTACACTTTCACTTCTCAGGAAAATTATGCAAAATAGCTGTTGAAGAAATTTATTATTCAAGATTCCAAACCAATGGAGACTTCAATTGTGGTTGGAACAAAACTCAAAAAGCATGAGGATGGGACGTATATGGATCCCACAATGTATAGGAGAATCATTGGAAGCTTACTATACCTGACAACAACATGAACAAATTTTATCTTTGTAACATGTTTAGCGGCCTACTTTCAAAGTAATCTAAAGGAAGAACATATGGCGGTAGTTAAACAAATCATGAGGTACATCCAAGGTACTCAAAATTATGGCTCACTCTTTGTTGCAGGAAAAGATAATGAATTATCTACATTTTTGGATGCTGATTGGGCTAGAGATGTGGTGGATAGAAAGTCCACGAGTGGTGGAGCATTCTTTATTAGAAAGAAATGCATGGACTGATTGAGAAAGAAATAGGAAATTACATCACTTAGTACTAATGAAGTTGAATATATCTTCGCTACCAAGGCGTGCACTCAATTAATTTGGATGAAGCAGTAACTGACTGACATATGTGATGAGGTGAAACAACCAATGATGATTTACTATGATAACAAGAGTGTAATTGATCTTACGAAGAATCCTAATCATCATTCTCATATGAAAAATATTGAAATCAGATATCACTTCATCAAGGAAAATTTTGAATAAGGTGTGATCAAAATGGACCATGTGGGAACCGATGAGCAAGTGGATGATGTTATGACCAAGCCGTTGTCAGTGACTATATAAGGACCCGACCTTAAAACATTACTTAATATTGAATTAAATTGGACAATTCACATTGAGGATCTTTTCAGGTTTAGAGTTTTAGAGAATTAAGACATAACTATTACATCTCAAAGATTACAAAGTAGACACATCTACTCAGTTTCCATTTTTGTCACAAAATAAAAACTCTTGACCAAAAGAGTCATGTCTAGTTATTTGTTTTAGACAGCCTGACATTTCCTTGATCCCATCCTTGACCCTATTCTACTTTATGTCCTATGAAAAACATTTCAAAAACTTGGGATGAGCATAAAAAGCTCAGTAAGGGTTATAACAATACGGAAAGAAAACATTAGTCCATGTATACATAAGAATCAATGAAATCATACTTTACTCATAAAACATAAGCACTTTATCATACCTCATGAAATCATAAGATTTATGAATAACTCATAGAAATCATAAGACATAAAGGTAACTTGAGGCATTCATAACATTATTACATAGGGAGTAACCCTCATGGTTACGTTTGGAATACCCATTAAAGTATATTCCCTAAATCTCTTCAGAGAAACCTTAGATTTTAACTCCTTCGCGTTACCCAATGCATTGGAGAGCTATCACGGGCTCACCCGCCCTTAGTTTATCACAGAACCACCTATATTCATAAACAATGCCCAAGAACCATAACATAATCGTATCACATAAAACATGCATAAAGGAAACATAACATTTCCACATTTCAATCACAAGATATCAAAAACACATTGATATAATAAAAAAATTATCAAAACCATTTTCAATACCAAAATAAAAGAAAAGTAAAACATGGTAATTATTTTTCATTTAAAAAAAGGTTATGGCTTGTAGAGGAAGTCGAAACTCAAATAATGGTCATGACGGTGGAGAAGTCATTGTCGCCGCATACGTACGACAAAAACATTCCCTTTTATCGTTTAGTAAAATGCTTCATATAAAAAAGATTCCTTTTGAATAAATGTAAAAGTCAAAGGGGTTTATACACCGTATAAAAGAAAGTTGCGTATAAAACAAAATATACCTCAATGAAAGGATATTGAGACAAAATCCCTTACAAAGTCGGTGTCCTTAGATTAATGATAAATAAATTACATGATCATGTGTGGAAAATATAAATACACCTAACATAAGAGGATATTAAGTGTAAAACAATCAGAGTTCATCCACACATATTCATAGTACAACGTATTCAAGAAGTAGAGGTTTGATCCAAACAATTGAAATTGGGTTAAGAAGTTCCCTTACAGAAATTCGATAGCCTAACAGCGTAAATTTAAAATTCATAAAATGAGTTGATGAGAGAGAAAAGGGTATCTCATGACTTGGACATAATATTTATAGCAATAAGGATATATAAGAACATATCCCAACATAACAAGATGTAAATTAAAAGACATAACAAAAGAAGTCTTTTAAAAAGAGGAGGGTGAAAGGTTCCCTTACCAAATTGGGTAACTTCCGAAACGTAAACCCCATGAAAGAAGGGTTATACAATGAAGATGTAAATACCCATAAATTAAAGTATATTACACAAATAATACAATCATGGGCAGTACATACACCACACAAAAGGAAATAGTGGCAAATGTAGCATGAATCTCACAGGAATAAAAAGTGAGATAAAAACCCCTTACCACGTTGTAATCAATTGAGTCGTATGACCAAAAGATAATAACCACCAAATGAATTACATAACACCATGAATATAGATATAATCATGATAATATATATCAAATGGAAGTACAAAATACACCACATGCAATAAATAAGTGGTGAATAATGGAAATCTCACGGAATTAAAAGTGAGATAAGAAATCCCCTTATGAAAATTTGGCAGCCTAACGACGCCACTTAAAACTTCCAAAAATGGATTTATGAGATCAAATAGGGTATCTCATAATATGAACATAAAAATTACAGAATGAGGAATATAAAATAACATCCCCAAACATAATAAATATGAGCTTAAAAGAAATGACATAAAAGAGAGTACTTAAAAAGAAAGAGAGAGGTAGGATCCCTTACCTCGTGTCCGAATTGACTCGATCATTATTTAATCTCCTGAATAATAAACTAGAGTTAATTTATACTTGATTAAGAACCTTTTTTAAGTACATTATTCCTTTTATATCATTTATTACCATTTTATGAACATTATGTAATTATTTAAGTTAATAACGGTCGTTTTGTCGATCATTGGTACTTGAGTCAAAAATAAACTTCTTATAATTACAAGTTGTTCATGTGGTAAAATATCCATTATATCCAGAATTATATTCATTATTTAGATATCATATATATCTTAAATATTCAGTATATAAATGCATTTATAATATTACATAACATTTAGAGGTAAGAAATGAAATGCACCGTTCATGGAGACGGTAAGCTGTACGTACGCATGAACGCTACTTTCATTTCTATTTTGTATTTAATGGAATGAAATCATAATGATATAAAGGAATATTATAATTATAGTATAATATCATGTATATAATATCATTAACCCCATCCTTTATACGTCCCACATATGACATTAATGAATCAAATCACTTTGAGGGGGCGGTAGTCCGCATTTCTTAAAATGAAGATATCACATTTACCCATAATGGAAACCATAAAGATATGCAATAAATGAAAAATACAGAAGAATATGGAAAAAATAAACATAATATATATCATATATAAATATAGTGACATCTTAATGGCCACCATGAAGAGTGTTAGAAGAATATTGAACAATCATTGTTTCGTGAGGCAGAAAATTTCCATCCACAGAAACAGTATGTTCTTTAACCATTAGACGGAGGTGTGTGTAAGTGTAGCTCTAATACTTCTAATAAAAACATAATAGTATATTTAATATACTAGTTTTATTAAAAAATAAAGTAATAAAAAGATTTTAGGGGGTTGGAGAAGTAAAATAAAACAAAATAACATAAGAGAAGACATTACCTTTAAATCAGGTAACTCCCCTTGGTTTGAACCAAAAGGGTTTCTTGAAGAGCTTTCTACCTAAGGTAAGGCTTCTATGATGAAGAGAGGGATTTGGATAGATAAAATGAGTAGAGTTTGGACAAGCCAATGACTTTAGAGGTGTGGGTAAGGAGGTAAGGTGGGGGCCTTTTATAAGAGGGAGGAGGGGCACTCTTGGAAAGTCAAGAAATGTCACTTTATATTAAAATGAGTCTCAGATTTTAAAGGTCCCACATTGATATATTTCGAGTATAAGGTGATAAGGGTTCAAAATATACTCATCCAATAGTTTTTATACAAGTTTAAGTCTTAGAGTTTACATTATCTTTTCATTTTATTTAAATCGTTCATTAATGAGATAATCGTTGCATCATCATGGTGTCATAAATAAATAAATTTATTTAATGTCTAAAAATTATAAAAAAATACTATGATTTAGGAAATATTTTTAGATTTATAATGACTATTTATAGTCTAATATATTGTTTATGTAGACAAAATTAAAATTATTTTACTTAGGTGTTACATACTTTGGTTACATTTTCCTTTCTTTAAAAAAATATGATAAAAGGTCACTATCACACTAAAGTGATTCCATGGGGTCCCAAGGTTGGAAAAAGGCATCCCATGGTCATCCATGACACCACCAGTAGCATTAGGACATATGTTGGGTTCATTTTATATTTTTATGATATTATTTTATTACCCTTAACTACCCGGTTACTAATTAAACACAATAATTAAAGATAATTACCATCGTTACTATTCATAATGTCCAAAAAGCAAGAGTATTAATTAAATAATTTGGACCTTATGATTCAAAATATGGAATCCATTTTATCAAATTCAAAACACAGAAATTATAGTAATTAATTTAAAAGTAAATCCCGTTGTCAAAACAAAAGACGAGTTTTTAAGAAGTAAAATTTATCAAAAGATTGACTTGTTTTTACATCCAATTGAAAAGTGAAATTACTTCCAATGAAAAAAATTGTATTAATTGATAAAAACATAATTCAATTATACTTTAAAAACAATTAAAATGACAATCCAAATATATAAATAAATTGGATGAAAAGTCAGTTTGGAATTAAAAAGCTGTATTTTTCACTATTCATTAAAAAAAGACATTATCAGAAAAATACCAAAAATTAACCCTAAGCTATATTTGATATTCCAAATTCTAAAATTATGTCCATTTTACCAAATTAAAAAAATATAAGTTTCATTAATAAATTATATAGTTAATTCCCACTGTCAAAACAAATAGCGTGTTTTTAAGAAACAATATTTATCAAAAGATTGTCACTTGTTTATGTCCATTTTAAAAGTGAAATTAATTATAATGACCACCATTGAATTAAATGGTAAAAATATATTCTAATTACACTTTAAAACAATTACAAAAGATAATATATTCATATAATTTAATTATATGAAAAAGCAGTTTTGAAGTAAAATGCAGTATTTTTCACTATTCATTAAAAAAATGAACATTTGTCAGAAATATACCAAAAATTTATCCAATGTAAATTTCAATATCCCAATTATAAAGAATAAGTTTATTTTGACAAATAGAGCTCATAAAATTGTCAAAAGTTGGATTTAAAAAAGGTTCGCCATCAAAAGGCGGTAAAACAATATTTTGAAAATATTAGAGTATTTATTCTTAAAATTGGATTAATTTTCATTTTAAGCCTCTAACATTTATTGGATAAATTTAAAATTTTTTAACAAACATATGTAATCATTTTTTTAGTTAGTTCTATTCATTCCCGCCATTACAACTAGGAATTAACTATTTAAAATAATATTATTATATTATTAGTGTGCGACGTAAGATTTCAAAGAAACTCGTTGTTACGTATTGGGTACACCATCGAGCATAACATTCCCTTTAAAGTAATATTAACATTTTATTCACAAATATTGATAAACATGAGAATGTAATATTATTTATTTACCTGGAATGTTACATCCTTCCCCCTTTTGGGAATTGCGTCCTCGCAATTTTAAAATTGGGCTTGGAAACTTCATTGAAAGCCCCACATCGGAAAAATAGTAAATTTTACTATCACTTTAAAAGAAAGAAAGATAAGTACAAGGGTCACCCAAGTTAACCCATACTAGGATTCCATGTAGAAAAACATGGATATAGAAGAAAAAAAAACGGTCATGCTTTGAGGGAGAGTGATAGAAAACATGTTTAGGAGAAAGTTAACCACTAGAAAATCACAAACTTGTGATGGGTTAAACGGTATTTGATTCCCCAGTCAGAAAAATTAACAGACAACATTTTTGTTTTAAATTACTTTTCATTGAGGAATTTATTTATGTGCTTAACTAAAACATAAGAAAACATACTTACTTGTCATGTTGACTTTCAACTTTTTCTAGATTTCTTACACAAAATCATATTTTCTCCAAAAGATGAGTATTTAGGATAACTTGTTCACATTAAGAGAACCATAATCAACTTCTAGAAAATCAACTAATCCACAAAAGAGAACTATATAATTTCCATGTCTTTAGACCAAAACCAAAACCAAAATTGTTAGTACGAGATCAGATAATACCCAAAAAGGATAATCCTTTATAAAAAGAAATACTACTCTTAATCTCCAAAATTTGTTAAACATTATCCAAAGTTCAAAAAAGACCATTCAATAAATAACTGTCCATAAAATTATTCAAAGATAAACCAAACTATGATTGAAACCCAAATCTCCGATGGATTTAATCACATAGTCTTCCAAGGTAAATCTTAACATTTATCTCTAAATAACATCAATTACTCTTAAATTCTCATTCTGAAAAGTAATTAACCTAATCACATATCCTCCATGATAGGTTAATAATTTCCATAGATAACCCAAAATCAACTTATTCTAGATTCATAAGATCACCTAACTAAAAAGAATTATTCAAACTAACTAGGGACTTCACGTAGTCCAGTGGTAGGCGATAAATACTAGTCACACTTTGGTTGTGGGTTCGATTCCCGTAGCTTTGTCCGACGCGACAGGTTGTCACATGGTCTACGTGTTTTCCTTTTTCCAAAACTACATAATTCTTATAACATTCCCAAAAAAGTGATAAAATCTTCAAAAATAACCATAACATAATTTAACTTCAATTTTATCTCATGCCTTTCATATTCCATCATATCATGTAGTAACCCATAATTACCTCAAAAGTAAGGATCATATAAACCCTAATGGTTACCTTTATAATTATTACATGAACTTCCACATCGAGTTGGTTCTCTCGTACATGATGCATTAGAGAACTCACCAAGGTTCAAGTGGTTGATCATGACTCCTGATAGTTGGTTTAGAATAACCATGAGATTTCTCATTGAATCCCCCATTCCATCCAGTCTCTTAGTTAGGGAACCACCATAGTTTCCTTCAAACCCATTGTCACTTTGGTTCCTGCTAGATCCATCCATTTACTAAAACCAAAAAGGTCAGTGTGAGTATATCAACAAAATCATCACGTACTAAAGAGGAAGATAAACACTAAGATATACTTATCAAAGTTATCTCAAACTCATTCCAACTTTCAAAAATAAAAATGACTCTATCTAATATAATAACCATTTTGGTTATACACAACTTGTCACTTATGCTTAAACAACACTCTAACCTCTAAAGTTATCTAAACCGACCTTTGATACCAACTATAAAGACCCGGCCTTAAAACATTACTCAATATTGAATTAAATTGAATAATTCACATTGAGGATCTTTTCAGGTTTAGATTTTTAGATAATTAGGAAATAAATATTACATCTCAAAGATTACAAAGTAGACACATCTACTCAGTTTCCATTTTTGTCACAAAATAAAAACTCTTGAACAAAAGAGTCATGTCTAGTTCCTTGTTTTAGACAGCCTGACATTTCTTAGATCTCATCCTTGACCCTATTCCACTTTATGTCCTATGAAAAACATTTCAAAAACTTGGGATGAGCATAAAAAGATCAGTAAGGGTTATAACAATACAGAAAGAAAACATTATTCCATGTATACATAAGAATCAATGAAATCATACTTTACTCATAAAACATAAGCACTTTATCATACCTCATGAAATCATAAGATTTATGAATAACTCATAGAAATCATAAGACATAAAGGTAACTTGAGGCATTCATAACATTCTTACATAGGGAGTAACCCTCATGGTTACGTTTGGAATACCCATTACAGTATATTCCCTAAATCTCTTCAGAGAAACCTTAGCGTTTAACTCCTTCGCATTACCCAATGCATTGGAGAGCTATCACGGGATCACCCACCCTTAGTTTATCACGGAACCACCCATCTTCATAAACAATTCCCAAGAACCATAACATAATCATATCACATAAAACATGCATAAAGGAAACATAACATTTCCACATTTCAATCACAAGATATAAAAAACACATTGATATAATCAAAAAATTATCAAAACCATTTTCAATACCAAAATAAAAGAAAAGTAAAACATGTTAATTATTTTTCATTTAAAAAAAGGTTATGGCTTGTAGAGGAAGCTAAAACTCAAACAATGGTCATGGCGGCGGAGAAGTCGTTGTCGCCGCATATGTATGACAAAAACATTCCCTTTTGTCGTTTAGTAAAACGCTTCATATAAAAAAGATTCCTTTTGAATAAATGTAAAAGTCAAAGGGGTATATACATCGTATAAAAGAAATTTGTGTATAAAACAAAATATGCCTCAATGAAAGGAGATTGAGACGAAGTCCCTTACAAAGTCGGTATCCTTAGATTAAGGATAAATCAATTACATGATCATGTTTGGCAAATATAAATACACCTAAAATAAGAGGATATTAAGTGTAAAACAATCCGAGGTCATACACACATATTCATAGTACAATGTATTCAAGAATTAGAGGTTTGACCTAAACAATTGAAATTGGGTTAAGAAGTTCCCTTAAAGAAATTCGACAGCCTAACAGCGTCACTTTAAAATTCATAAAATGAGTTGATGAGAGAGAAAAGGGTATCTCATCACTTGGAAATAATATTTATAGAAATAAGGATATATAAGAACATATCCCAACATAAAAAGATGTAAATTAAAAGACATAACAAAAGAAGTCTTTTAAAAAGAGGAGGGTGAAAGATTCCCTTACCGAATTGGGTAACTTCCGAAACGTAAACCCCATGAAAGAAGGGTCATACAATGAAGATGTAAATACCCATAAATTAAAGTATATTACACAAAGAATAAAATCATGGTCAGTACATACACCAAAAAAAAGGAAATAGTTGCAAATGTAGCATGAATCTCATGGGAATAAAAAGTGAGATAAAAACCCCTTACCTCGTTGTAATCAATCGAGTTGTATGACAAAAAGATAATAACCATCAAATTAATTATAGAACACCATGAATATATATATAATCATGATAATATATATCAAATGGCAGTACAAAATACACCACATTCAATAAATAAGTGGCGAACAATGGAAATCTCACGGAATTAAAAGTGAGATAAGAAATCCCCTTATGAAAATTCGGCAGCCTAACGGCGCCACTTAAAACTTACAAAAATGGATTTATGAGATCAAATAGGGTCTCTCATAATATGAACATAAAAAGTAAATAATGAGAAATATAAAATAACATCCCCAAACATAATAAAGATGAGCTTAAAAGAAATGACATAAAAGAGAGTACTTAAAAAGAAAGAGAGAGGTAGGATCCCTTACCTTATGTCCGACTTGACTCGATCATTCTTTAATCTCCTGAATAATAAACTAGAGATAATTTATACTTTATTAAGAACATTTTTTAAGTAAATTATTCATTTTATATCATTTATTACCATTTTTTGAACATTATGTAATTATTTAAGTTAATAACGGTCATTTTGTCGATCATTGGTACTTGAGTCAAAAATAAACTTCTTATAATTATAAGTTGTTCATGTGGTAAAATATCCATTATATCCAGAATTATATTCATGATGTAGATATCATATATATCATAAATATTCAGTATATAAATGCATTTATAATATTACATAACATTTATAGCTAAGAAATGAAATGCACCGTTCATGGAGATGGTAAGCCGTACGTACGCATGAACGCTACTTTCATTTCTATTTCGTATTTAATGGAATGAAATCATAATAATATAAAGGTATATTATAATTATAGTATAATATCATGTATATAATATCATTAATACCATCCTTTATACATCCCACATATGTCATTAACGAATCAAATCACTTTGAGGGGGTGGTAGTCCACACTTCCTAAAATGAAGATATCGCGTTTACCCATAATGGAAACCATAAAGGTATGCCATAAATGAAAAATACAGAAGAATATGGAAAACATAAACATAATATATATCATATATAAATATAGTGACATCTTAATGGCCACCCTGAAATGTGTTAGAAGAATATTGGACAATCATCGTTTCGTGAGGCAGAAATTTTCCATCCACAGAAACAGTATGTTCTTTAACCATTAGACGGAGGTGTGTGTAAGTGTAGATCAAATAATTCTAATAAAAACATCATAGTATATTTAATATACTGATTTTATTACAAAATAAATGAATAAAAATATTTTAGGGGGTTGTAGAAGTAAAATAACACAAAAGAACATAAGAGAATACATTACCTTTAAATCGGGTAACTCCCCTTGGTTTGAACCAAAAGGGTTTCTTGAAGATCTTTCTGCCTAAGGTAAGGATTATATGATGAATAGAGGGATGTGGAGAGACAAAATGATCAGAGTTTGTCCGAGCCAATGGCTTGAGAGGTGTGGGTAAGGAGGTAGAGGTGGAGGCCTTTTATAAGAGGGAGGAGGGGCACTCTTGGAAAGTCAAGAAATGTTACTTTATATTAAAATTATTTTTGGATTTTAAAGGTCCCACATTGATATATTTCGAGGATAAGGTGATAAGGGTTCTAAATATACTCATCCTATATGTTTTAGACAAGTATAAGTCTTAGATTTTACATTATCTTTTCATTTTATTTAAATCGTTCATTAATGAGATAATCGCTGCATCATCATGGTGTCATAAATAAATTAATTTATTTAATGTCTAAAAATTATAAAAAAAATACTATGATGTAGGAAATTATTTTATATTTCCAATGAATATTTATAGTCTAAGATATCGTGTATGTAGACAAAATTAAAATTATTTTACTTAGGTGTTACATACTTTGGTTACATTTTCCTTTCTTTAAGAAAAATATGATAAAAGGTCACTATCACACTAAAGTGATTCCATGGGGTCCCAAGGTTGGCACAAGGAATCCCATGGTCGGCCATGACACCAAAATTAGCATTAAGATATATGTTGGGGTCATTTTATATTTTTATGATATTATTTTATTACCCTTAACTACCCGGTTACTAATTAAACACAACAATTAAAGATAATTACCGTCGTTACTATTCATAATGTCCAAAAACAAAAGAGTATTAATTAAATAATTTGGAAATTATGATTCCAAATATTGAATCCATTTTATCAAATTCAAAACATAGAAATTTTAGTAATTAATTTAAAAGTAAATCCCGTTGTCAAAACAAAAGATGGGTTTTTAAGAAGTAAAATTTATCAAATGATTGACTTGTTTTTACATCCAATTGAAAAGTGAAATTACTTCCAATGAACAACATTGTATTAAGTGATAAAAACATAATTCAATTATACTTTAAAAACAATTAAAATGACAATCCAAATATATAAATAAATTGGATGAAAAGGCAGCTTTGAATTAAAATGCAGTATTTTTCACTATTCATTAAAAAAATGAACATTTGTCAGAAATATACCAAAAATTTATCCAATGTAAATTTAAATATCCTAATTCTAAAGAATAAGTTTATTTTTAAAAATAGAGATTATAAAATTGTCAAAAGTTGTATTTAAAAAAGGTTCGCCATCAAAAGGCGGTAAAACAATCTTTTAAAAATATTAGAGTATTTATTCTTAAAATTGGATTTATTTGAATTTTAAGCCTCTAACATTTATTGGATAAATGTAAAAATATTTAACAAACATATGTAATCATTTTTTAGTTAGTTATGTTCATTCCCTCCATTACAATGACTAGGAATTAACTATTTAAAATAATATTATTATATTATTAGTGTGCAACGTAAGATTTCAAAGAAACTCGTTGTTGCGTATTGGGTACGCCATAGAGCATAGAATTACCTTTAAAGTAATATTAACATTTTATTCACAAATATTGATAAACATGATAATGTGATATTATTTATTTACCTGGGATGTTACAGACTGTGTTTGAGAAACATCGATTGAACCTCGATGTTCAACCACCTCTTAGTGCATGAGGAGGCTATAAATTTACCCCTCTCCTTAGTTATGTTAATTGTTTTTAATCTATTTTTGGAAGTGATGTAGGTTTATGGGGGATATACTATCTAGGGGGAGTGTGTTTTGAGCTGTACAATGAACAAATACTGGTCTTTTGGTTTATTGCTAATGGGGGAGAAGGAATAAATTTAGTACATGTAATGCTTTTGTGTCATGATGAGAATTTTGTGTTAGGAGGACAAGGAATAAATTCAGGAGTTTTATGAGGATAAGGAATAAATTTAGGACATGTAATTCTTATGTGTTTGATGAGAATTCGGTGTTAGGAGGAAATAACAATTTAGGTCATGTAATGCTTTTGTGACACAATAAGATAATAGATTGGAAGTCTTTGAGAATTACAAAACATGGGAACCCAATTAAAGCTTACCCCATTGTTTTCTATATCTAGAATTGCTCATGTAGACTTAGAGTGTTGGCTTAGTTGATTCTTGCGTATCCGGTTTTGATAGTGGCTTGTGCTTTATTGAATTTATCTGGAGATTGCTAACAAACCCAAAGGGGGATATTATTAGAACCATGACCATTCTATGTTGGAAATGGAGTATGGGTTGTGTTTTTTTGTCAACCCTCATTATAAATTCATGAAGTTTTCTAGAAAAGGGATCATATACTTCAAGTAGGAAACCATATTGAAGGTGGCTTCATTTCCCAGTGTTTGTCAAATTTTTGGGTCCTAAAATTGGAATATGGAGAAAAGTGTTTTTTGTAAAAGGGAGTTGCGTGAAATATTGAAGGGTGTTTAGAAACTTGAGCGCAAGGCCTAATTTGGGATCAATGAATCAAAATATGAAAAAGGAAGAAAGTTCACAGAAGATTTAAATGTGAGCGAAAGATGAATTTTCACGGAAGAATCTTACTCTCCCAATGCGACGTTAAAAGGGGTTTTGCGTGCTTAGGAAGAATCTTGCATGCACTAAAAAATATGCATAAAAAACTTTCATGTGGGGTCATAGAGGCCTATAAATAGGTGGCTACCCCCATGGAAGACTCAAGAATTTTCCAACGAAAATCCGGTTGCTCTTCCATGCAAAAGATTTATAGAGAGTTAATCTTGTGCGGAAGGTGTTCCTTTAGTATGAAAAGAACAAGTGAACCCTTCAGTGTAGTTGCGCAAAAGATAAGGGTTTCATGGAAAGTAGGGGTTTCACAAAATTCATATTATACGACAAATCCCAAATCCATCGCGCAAGTTTAGGTATTGTGTTCAAGTGTAGTGTTCATATTCTGATAGGATTTTGAATATCTGGTTTCTATGATCATTTATTTCAAGTGCATCAATTCAGGACTTCGATGCAAGCAGTGTCTTGTGCTGGATAGATACAAAGAATTCAATGCAAATATGTTGAATAGACCCTCAAGTCAATAAACCGAGTAAGACTTCTCCCAAGGCAGTGAGCAAGGGGGAGTCAAAAAATGTGTTCTGAGGGATGCATTGGGTTATCCTTGAATTATTTTAAAGGCAGTGTGCTTGGAAGAGAGTGACTATGTCCGAACTCTTGTACTCCACAACTAGTGAAGATTAGTGTATTTTGGTATGACCGACACACTGTTGGCTTAGGCTCATTAGACGTAGCCCTTTGTGGTGAACCGAGTAAAAGTGTTGTGTGGTCTCTTTGCATGTGATTGTTTAATTGCTGTTATTATCAATCATACAAGTTTAACACGTTCCTAATACCATGGGAACAAGATCTGTCACTTTAAAAGAAAAAGTTTACACCCTGAATCTCCCCTCCCCTCTCAGGGTGTCCCAGGGTCCTACAGCTACCCTTTTGATTTCTTCATTTCACGTAATTTGATTAGAATCATTGTTTACTATTGAAGAAGACCTGTTATACATTTCTAACCACTTTTGGAGGGATAAGTCAACATCCTGTATTTTTGTGATTAAAAGATAAAATCTTACATTGTACTTGGTTAGTGCTAGGAGAACGGGTCAAATACCATTCTCTTGCCCATGATTTATTTGATCATAAGAAGGAAGCAATGTGTGTATGGGATAATAACCACTGTAAACCGAGGACGTAGTCATCCACACTAGAGGTAAAACTTGTTAAAAATCCTAGTGTTCTTTATGATTTATTATTTTGTGTGCATGATTGCTAATTACCACTAAAAAAGACAAGAGAATCATTCAATGAATAAGTGATAGAGGTATTAAAAGGGATAAAAGTTTTAAAGTGGTAAAAATTCATCCCACACTGATTCACCCCCTTAGTGAAGTTATCCCAAAGTGGTCCTAATAATTAGTATCAGACGGACATGTCACACCTTTGATTGGATTCTTTGATTTCAATCTCATTTAAGATTTGATATATCTCTTTTCAATTCATAATGGAGTGAAAACATGGAGGAATTGTATACACTTAAGATCATAATTCTATCGTAGTCAATATTTTTAAGAATAAAAGAAATAAATAATTGAGAAATATGAAGAAGACATCCATCTTGTGCAAAGAGGATGATGAGTCAGTTTACCAATGCATTATTCATGAACATGACAAGTCATGCACAAGAGTCAAAGATCTGGTAGTTTATTATACAACCAAATAGAATGAAAAAATTTCTACCCCATGTAGTTCTTCATATCTACATAAAGTGGAGGCGACAAAAATCTCTAGTCAAAATTTTCCTAAAGAAGATCCAAGCATTAGTTTGAGTGATCACATGTCAGAAGAATTCAATGCTAAATCAGTTGATACTTTGAATGATATGTTGCACAATTGTCCTAAGGAAATAGTCAATTTTATTTGTGGATGATTCAAATTAATGTAGGAAGCAATCACTGATCTTGAAGAAAATTTAGAGAGCTTTCAGAAAGTTTCTGAAGAAAGAATGCAATCCAATATCAAGCTCTCCAAAAAAATTGAAACAAAAAAATAACAGATTGTTGAAATTGAAGAAAGATGATATAATTTTGAAGATCAATGGATAAATAAAATTTAGGAGAAATAGTATGACACTAATGAATTTGAAAAGAAGTTCCATGGATTTTAAGAAAAACAAAAACCCATATTTTATGTAAAAAAATCTCAACTTGAAATCAAAGCAAACAAGATAAAGGATCTTGACACCTTGATATAGGAGAAACATAAAATTCATGATGAAGAAGCGATGAAGATCAATAAATAATGTGAAGATATTCTAAAGTCAATGGTGGATGATAAATTCATCCTAAATATGAAATGTCTTGAACTTGGAGTCAAACTGGAAAATATTGAAAATGTTCGAGTTGAGTCTTCAAAATAAGATGAAAAAAGAGGTGTTACTACAAGAACTATATCCATGGAAACTTCTAAAGAGGAATATTATCCTAAAATAAATCTACTTAGTGGTAAGAACAAGTTGAAATCATTCAATTTTCAATATCAATCAGTTTCTAATTAGAAGGTACCATCCAATTCAAATAATGTTATTCTTTCTAATTCTGGTTCTATACATAATGCATGTTCAAAATCAAAACTTTCCAAAAAGAGGATGAAGAAGGGAAATGAATAGAACCAAATGCATTTTTGGCGAAGAAAGATAAGTCTAAAAGAATTTTTTTCCCTAAATAATACCATAAAAATAATGAAAATAAACAAAAAAAACAAGCATTCCAATCAGTCTAGACCATTGTTCAAAAGAAAATATCAAGATTTTTTGGCTATTATTGGTGTTGTGACATATTCGGGCACATGGAATATGATTTTTGGTATAATATTTCAGTGTTTGAAAATCAAAGTAAGTCAACATCAAGGGGGAACAAAGCAGTGATGAAGAAAAGTCCATAGAAGGAAATGAAGAATCTGACTGTTACAAACATATTTGAAAGGTTGAAGAATCTCTATGGGATTTTCAATGGTAGTGGTCATAGTGAAGAGATATGAAAGTATAATTATTCAATCATGACATTAAAATAAT
This sequence comes from Viscum album, assembly GCA_963277665.1. Lineage (NCBI taxonomy): Eukaryota > Viridiplantae > Streptophyta > Magnoliopsida > Santalales > Viscaceae > Viscum > Viscum album. Next base: position 412,998,189 of record OY728158.1, read on the forward strand.
TCAAAATAAAAGACCACAAAATATGAAGACTATAAATAAGTTAACCTTGTGTGAAAATTAGAAGAAGACTGATGCTCAACAAAAACCCAAGTAGAACAAAAAGGGTGCTACACCAAATAGAATAAGCTACTTCTTTTCTGAGAGAATAGGTCAAACCATGGATCACTGTAAGAAGGCCATGGTAATCACAATGAATGGAGGCATACTTAAGAAATAATGGGAGAAACCAATCTAAGATAAAAAAAAATAAAAGTAATAAAATGGTAAAGATCACACCTAAGAATCCATATAGAACTACCTTGCATGTTGTGCATATTCCAAATGATATAATTATATTTTGTCCAGCTAGCCTGGGGAGAGAAAATAAAGTGTAATAAACAAGGATGAAGGTAGATAAAAAGGCAAACAAAAGATTCCACATAAAGAAATAGAATTTCATGTGAGGTTTTCAACAAATGATTACCATAAAATATTAGAAGTAATGCATGGAAGGTGAAAAAGGGCGAACATATCTCTGATGTTTTTTTGTTCATAACTCCTACTCAAGAAGAGATACAGAAAAAGATTCAGAAAGCACCTGGTGGTGAATGTGCCTTGATGGAAAACATGAAAATGAAAATTCTACACAAATTTATCACAAAAGAAAGTGAAGATACCATGCTACCCAAAGCTTCCAAGAAATCCATAAAAGTTAGTATGAAGAGTTTACCCTCACATAGAGTAGAAAATAAAGGAGTCTCATGATTGAGAATAAATTCTTAACCTTGTTTCTCTCATTGAAAAGTAAAGGAGATCCACCTTATTCCCATATACTTTGTGTTTGATCTTTATTTACAGGGAATTGAAGGTGATGCGCCTATTTATAGGGAGAACTAAAATAAAGAAATTATATTATTATATCTACAAGCTAGAATATTTATTCCAATTCTAGTGGAAGACACCATCCTAGTTTGATCTATCTGTTTTTATCTTGAAGATTATTTATTGCAAAAGTTCAAAGATCAACCTTGATGAAGATGATCAAGTTAACAAAGATGACCAATATATTTGAATTCATCATCATGGATGAGATCACAACAATTGGTATTCACATTAATTTGAATTCATAAGAACAACTGATGATAAGATACATCTTGATGAAGATAATTTTGAGATCATCCTTTGAGGGGGAGTATCCAAAGAAGTTCCCAGAGTTTTATATTACATCCAAATCTAACATCTATGGAAGGTATTTTTTCAAGAAATCATTGATGTGGTATGTTGGAATACTCTCCTATCCTTATTCATATAAAATAAAATGAAGTGTTCCCTTAAGGGGAATAACTTAAGTGAATCAATGACCTGAAAAAAATAATCTTAAATAAGTTCCAAAATTGATTTTATGAAAATTACTCGCCTATTATAATTGAATGTTTTAAATTTGTGTGTTGAGATGAGTGTAGGAATTTTAGGTTGAATGCATCTTGAGGATTTTTTTATAAGTGTTATCAAATAATTTCCACTTGCATTGTATCAACTGGTAACAACCAATTACTATCAACATGGAAATAGTTGAACACTCTCCGAGTAAAGAAACAAGTTGTGATATATTAGTTGGTATCATATTCTAAATCGAGAATGGGAAACATTGATATCTAAATTATACCCTATTATTTTCTACACCGAGCATGATTAAATATAATCAGAGTGTAATAATTTATGACACATTTCTTAAGAAAGAAATGATACTATCCTCTTTTAGGTGCTTTGTATTTGTCATCAATAAGGGAGAGAGAAGAAAATGAAAAAAAGGAGAGAATAAATGAAGAGAAAATATTGACATCTCATTTTCTACATTGGCATTGTCAAAAAATACGAAGGGGGATATTGATGATCTTACTTTTTGTTTGTGTTTTATTTCTTGTTAATGATTTAGTAAGTGATGCATTACTTGATGTCAATATGTTTTGAAAAAGAATAATAGTTTGGAAGTATACTGGAGATCCCAATCATGTTGTTGAAGATAAGTTACATATATGGAAGTTCAAAGGTCATATATTATATTTTGGATGAAGTAAATATAAGTGTAATTATTTTTAAATCAATAATAATTCTCATGGATAAGTTACATTGGTGCACGGATCAATCACATTGTCATTAAAAAGTGTAGAATTGATTTTTGAAGACCATGAAAATATTTATTTGCATAAAGAAATTCACCATGGTAGTGGAATTATTTTGAATACCATGAAAGATAATATTTTTCACGATGAATTGTTGAGGATATTATTTATATGAATTAGTTTGAAGACCATGAAAAAATAATAATGGTTTTTTCATGAATAAAATTATAGAGGTTGAAGATCGATATTGGTATTTGGCACTTTTTGTTTTTAAGTATTTTATTTTAAATGTCCCTTATATTTGGAAAAAATATTTCCATCCATATCCAATAAGATAAGATCAATCCCACACAGGTGGGAGAACGCTCAACCATGTGGGAGAGCCAAAAAAGCTGTCCAACATAGCGGTAGGGTGCCTACGCATGTGGCAGGCAGGTGAGAACGCACAAGCATGCAAATAGAGCACAACCATGTTGTGGGGAGATAGCAAAGAGGAGTGCCAACATGGTTTGGTTCTAGAAGGAAGGGAAGTTTCTAGGAGTGGACCTGAATACGTCGCTGAGAGGTATTAAGTGTGTCAAGGATTATATAGCAGAGCCATTCCATGTGGTACTATGATGTGGGACTCCTGTATCCTGCACTACTTTTGTTTCATTAAAATTTTATGTATAGAATGTGGACCGCCTGATTGCTCTAATCTGGGTAATCCAATATTCCCCACCATGTGAGTTTAAAATTGGGCCATTATCTTCAACCTTCCATGACCCTTGATGTCAGTCGTTCGGATTTGATCACCTTTGGATACCAAAACATGCTTGACAATATTTATCTATCATTATTTGATATCATACAAAGATGTGGAGATATAATCAAAGTTGTGAAGGTATTCATCCATGCATGAAGATGATTGGTGACATTATACTGGTTTTATATTGCAATAGTGAGTATTCACATTAGATAATATTGGTTTGAGCTTGAGAATGCATTTAACTATGCTTAGATGCATGCATATGAGAATTTCATTGCGAAAGAAGTACTTGTTCATAGATAAGAAGAGACACCATGTTTTTAGCATCACTTAAGTCCAGGATATATGAATAACCAAAAGCTTCAGTGATATTAAAATCATCATTGACTCAGAATTTAATCTGAATATTTGAGGAGGCCTAAAAATCAGAGGCTAAAGTAGATCATATATGGTGAATCTCATCTATAAATACTGAGGTACTCGAGCAGAGGGTTACTGTTTAAAACCTTGACAGCTCTCATTTTTCAAAGAATAACAGAGCAACCACATGACACTCAAATTCACATAGGAGAAGTTTCATGCTCTCATTAGTGATAAGGGGTTCTACATACACACTCTATTACATAGAGGAATATAAGATACTATAAAGAAACAAACCTTTTGTGAAGACATAGAACCATAAGCTTCATTTTTTCGTGAAGACCAAAACTGCACACTTGTAGTTACATGAATACGAAGGAGAATATCTTGCATGCCTTGATCATGTGAAGAAGAAAAATCCCATAATATTTCCTTGTATTTCAAGAAGGAATAAGAAGATCTTGCATACACACTATTATGTGAAGGATTTTGAGGATCCACATGTACTATTTACATGAAGATAAGAAGATATTCTCTATAAAGAGTGAATTTTTGATTGCAGAAGCTACAAATGTTTCTTGTAGAAAATGTATGTCATGCACCCTATTGTTTGCATTGAAACACTTCAATCGATTGGTAGGTAAAACCAAGGAAATAATTAAGGGTTCTTGAGACATTGAAATACCCAATCCATTTTCATAAATAATACTCAAAGGAGAAAAGAGAAGAAGTTGATGTAATATGATATTTTGTATTGAATTGGGAGAAAATGACATTGTGGTTCAATATATCATATTGTGCATCAAATATTGAAAAAATAAGAAGAGAGTGACCAATATGAATTTAGTTGATTATAATCTGGGTCTGGAAGAATTATGAGATATCCAATATATATAACATATTCGTATTATTATGACTAAAGATTTGAGTTAGACCAAAGATTGTTGTATTTTAGGAAACCCTTTTGATTACTAGATTTCATGAAAATTAATCAGAATCATTGTTTTCTATTGAATAAGATGTTTTATACATTGCTGATCAATTCATGAGGGACTTTACGACATCCAATATTATTGTGCTTCAAAGATAAAAATTGTATTATACCTATTTGGTGCCTAGAGAGTGAGTCCAAGCTCATTCCATTTCCCATGATTTATTTCATAATAAGAAGGAAGTAGTGTGTGTGTGTGGGATAATAACCACTTTACACCAAGTACACAACCATCTAGACTCGAGGCGAACCTCATTAAAAATCATGGTGTTCTTTGTGCTTTATTTTTTGGTGTACATGATTGCTAACTATAGGTAAATAAGAAAATAAAATCATTCACTAAATAAGTGATAAAGGTATTAAAAGGGATAAAAGTTTTAAAGTGGTAATAAGTAAACCCATACTGATTCACCCCACTCTTAGTTTGGTTATCCCAAAGTGATACTAACAATACAACATGATGGTTATAAACTGGTGGTTGCAACTATAGTTCAAAAAAAAATTGTTTGGTAAATATAATTGTTTATATCATTCATTTAGTTGATTTGTTTCCCCCTTGACCAATCCTAAATGAATTAACACCTATGAAATTTCTCATAGAATTTGTAGGGTCTCATAAATCACATTAATCTTCCTAATCAACTGCAAACTATTTCCCTTTTTTGGATGCAAGCTCTCCACCTTAATCCATACATGGCCACTACAAATTATTGAAGGGTTAACACATATATCATTCTGGTTGACAATAGTGTTACTGAAATCAATTTTTTGATTCCAAAATTTAATCTTGGTTAACTTATTGTGAAACTCTTTTCCTTAAGTATCTATAATAGTTCATGAATGGGTATCATGTTCCTCATAATTTTTAAAGTATATCAAGATATAATCAACAAATTCTACTAAAAAATTATTTATATAATAATTGAAAACTATATTCATTAGATCTATAATTGTGAAGGGAGAACTGGTTAATACAAAAAACATAATTGTAAATTCATAGTGTTCATACCTTGTATAGAAATCATATTTTAATATCATCTTTATTCAACTTTAATTAGAAAACCTTGAATGAAAATCAATTTTTGAGAAATAAAGAGTCCCTCAAAGTTTGTTAGATAAGAAATAAATGAAAGAAAAAAAGTATTTATTCTTTACAAAAGTCATTAATGCACAAAATTATTAGAACATACTCCTTTACAAACAAGATAGATGATCCTTAGTGTGTAATACTTTGTTGGTAAAAAATCCCTCAAGGTAACATTGAATCATTTTTGAGGTGATTTTTTTTGTTTACAAAGCAAGTTTGTTTGTTGACAAAGAGGGTTTTCATGGTGCACTGTCGAGTTCCATAGATATTATTGAAAACCTATGTTGATAAAGAACCATAAAAAAGGAAAGGTTGATCTAGAGGCGGTATAAAAAGAATAGATATAAGGTGGTGCCGTTTTCCAGTGTTTTCCAAATTTTTGGGCCTTAAAATCGGAAGATGGGGAAATGTGCTTTTGGAAAAGGAAGTTTCATGAAAGAATGAAGGTGGTTTGTTAACTTGTTCTCAAGGAATGTTTCGGGATTAGAACATTGAAAAAATGGAAAAGGCATGATGTGCGTGAAGTATTTATAAATGCTTGTGAAAGATGAGGTTGCGCAAATGAAACTTGCACGCCCAATGCGACGTCAAATAGGGGTTTTTCATGCTCGAAGAGGATCTTGGGTGACATGTCAAATCTTCTGCAAAGGGGTCGATGATGCCTATAAATAATAGGTTACCCCCCTCATTTGGTGTAGCTCAACACTTAGAGAGAATCCAAGATCCATATTGCGTAAGAATTTTAAGAAAAGGGAGTTGCGTGAAAGATTTTGAGTTGCATGAAAGCTAAGAAAGTTGTACGTAAGATTGGAGTTGCGCATGAGATTGAAGTTGTGATCAAGGGGTGTTTCATGACAAAAGGTGAATCTTGTGCACAAGGTATTAAAGTTGCACACAAGACGCAGGAAGTGTTGCACAAAATATTTGAGGTTGCCCAATGATATTGCAGTAAATTTGTGTTCATTAGTGGATAAAAGTGGGACATCAATAGAGAATCTACATACAGTGGAGGATGCATTCATTAGAGATAATGAAGGGACCTATAATTCTAAAAACTATTAGTGGATCTTCTAAAGAAGTAGTGAGCACACTTCAGTTGAGAGAGCAATGACCTTTCAAATTGTGATTGGTTGTAAACCAGGAGGGAAAATGAGTCCACTCTAAACTTGTAAACAACAGCACACTTATAATGGATTTGGTATATAAACACTTTTATAGTGTATTATTCTTGGACGTATCCCAGGGAGGGTGAACAAAGTAAAATTTCTGTGTCCTGTGCATGATTTAATATTTGTTTATACTTTTCAACGAGAAGGAGAGAGAAGTAAGTTTTGTCTAATATCGAAACAAGATAAAAAGGGATAGTTATTTTAATCTGTCATACCCTAATTCGCCACCCTCTCAGGGTATCTATCCTAGTGGACCTAACATAATTAGACGAATGGATTAATTATTCAATTTTTTTTGTAAATTTTTCTTTAGATATACTAACTCAATTGGAGTTATATGGAAACCTATCATGGAAATGAGTTTTTCATCATGAATAAAATCAATATAGAATTACATGTCTATCCAAAGGAAATATATAAAATTATTTTATAAATATTTAATTTATTATTTTTTCACAATAGATGCATATTCAAATCTTATATAATCATTTTCCTCTATTATTTGTGTTTACTTTTGTTCTTCACCAATAATTTCACTAAGATCAATAAGGGGTAAATAATTCTATTCACCAAAAATATGTTTTTTTATATTTCCTCACAAATCATAACATCTTTTTCTCTATAGTGAAATTGAACTTGATAATTAGGGAGTTAATATATCTCCACTATTAAATCAAATAATAACACCCTTTCATATTAATTTTAATAGTCCAATATTTTTTTATAGTTAAAGTCTTATTTGGTATTATAATGGGTAATTTTTTTTCTTAATTTATCAGGAGTGATTTAATATTCTTTGTAAATTTTAAGGAAATAAAATAATGTGTTAAACTATAATCAAAAAATTTATGAACCAACTTTGTGTGTATGACTATAGAATCTGCAATGATTTCATTTAAAATTTCAACTAATTACATTATTATTGAAAAAATCACAAACTTGATTCATATGTATCTTTTATGGTATATTACCTTGATATTTAGGGAACTAATTAGAATAATGGACTATCTCCTTATAGTCATAACATTGCATTCTAACTATTTATCTCTTCCCTTTGCATTTGCGAGTTTGATGCCTATGTTATTTACATTCGTAAAATACACCTAATCCATTTAAGTAAAATCTATGATGCTTATTCTCACACTTTACATATGAGAAAATCCACTATCTCTTTATTATCCTTTTCTACTTGTCTTTCAACATGAGGCCCGACATTCCAATTTTCTATTGAATTTTGTAACATCTTGGCTCGACTTACTTTGAACATTAACCAGACCTGTTAGCCATGTGACCTCAGGTTCACTTCCTAGAATTAAAAAGGCTACCAACTAGTAGAGTAGGTCTAAGAATGTACTGTGGGGAGTCTATACCCCTTGTATTAGAGTGAAAAATCATAGTTAAATAACCAAACATCATACATATTGGAGTACACAGAAAGAATAAATAAACTGAACATGCAACGATAAACGAAGACTATTATACAAGTATACAACAAAAATCTACTACTAGGTCTATCAAATATAAAGATATAAAATAAATAAAATAAAATTAAAATATTGAAACAAAAATACATGAGGCTACACCACAATCCCAAATCCTCACCTCATCCCGACCTCCAATCTCATCCTATCTATCCCGCTCGATCATGTTTAGCCTGATGTCAGGCCCCATCCCTACATGTTCCTACAATACCATGTGAGATATTCTTGGGTACCCAAATGAAATGACATCCTGTACATGGTGTGAGTAAAAAACTTAGTAGGGAACCACCAAAACAATCCCATACTAACCAACATATGTCGTGATATGTGTATGTGAAATGCTCAGAATAAATGAATAAATACTTCCAAAAATAAAATAAAACCTCAAAATACCTGCTTCGACCCAATCTATGAGCACATCACATGGATCAGGACAACCCATATACCAAAAACTAAACAGTTGTCGATCCTTAGGTCTGTGACCTCATTCAACCATGCCTACTTCGACCAATGTTGGGGTGTCTCTAAGAACATTATGTTGACCGTGCCAACCCAGTAACATGATAGCTCTAAAACATTTTCACCCCCAATCGTAACCTCATGAATTCAGGGACCCATCCCATGATAGTCAAACATCTGATCTCAAAATCTATGGAAATTAAATTTGTATCCTCACGACTCCGGGGACCCATCTCACAATAGTCCAACATTTGAGATCCAAATCCATGGATAACACTGAGCTCTAAATCCTTGGAACCTCCATAATTGATCTCTAAATACATTGTAGCTCTATCAATGAGCTCTAAGTCCATGGCAGCTCCAACCATATCCTTATGAATCTGGGAACCCATCCCACAAAAATCTAAAATCTAAGCTCCAAATCCATGACAAATCCAACCCTAATCTCCAAATCCATGGTATATCCAACACTAAAATCATTTTCAATGGATTCTATAACCATACATATGACTCCAAATCCATTGAATCCCAACCGATAATATCACCAACCACCTATATGGTATTTTTCTCAGCCATATATCACATATCAAACACCACCCCAAGGATGTTTTCCATATAGAAATAAAAATTCCCCAAGGGAATATACTAGTTCTCACTATGAAAAGAAAGGAATGAGGGTTAGTTGAATAACTAAACACATAAACCCTATCCTTTACCAATCCCACCCCCATACTAGGGTTAAAACATCACCGAGGCACTCACTATGGTCCTCTGGGTCACATCACAACAACAGGGGCACCAAACTTGGGGTGCTCGGTCTCTATTAAGACTTGCGATCATCACCCATACCATAGATAGAATCACCCCCTTGAAAATTATATAAATACACATAGCCATATGGGTCATTTAGGGAATCACTCCTAAGAGATGGCTTAAATACCATCCACACACCCCATGTCATCACTAAGTCACCCTCGAACACCCGAACTATCGTCAACTACCCAAGGCCTAACCAAATAGTGGACACATATCAAGGGGAGGGAAACTCATACATAGTCCAATTTAACAAGTCAAGGGGATCTGAGGTATCCCTAGGGTCAAATACAGCCCACAGGGGCAACTTTCCCTCCAAGATACTACACCTTTATCATGAGGTCTCAAGGATGTCCTACTCAAGGATCACTAGGTCACACCAACTTCGATCACACCCCTCAAGGGGTCTGGACATCCCAGGTAAACATAATGATAGTAATGGACTTAACCATTAGTGGTTGAGGCAAGTAATATAGTGTGTGAGGCCAAAATGGCCTGGTATTTTTTTCCTTATAACTTAAGGCACAACACTGTGCTTTAACATTTTAATTTTTAAACAACCAAATAAATTAATTGACTTAAATGGTTCAATGTAATTTATGGAATGATTTCACATAAAAATTCATCATAAGTAATATTCATTAATGCATAGGGTAAGTGGCAAGGACCACCTACCTCATAGTGTTACCAAAATTCTTTGTAAAATCTCTATCCTGCAATTACACTTAGGATCTATGAGACTCATCCAAGATCAAACAACCAATACCAATCAACATGAGTCCCTAACTAATTAAAAAAATCCTATATTAATTAAACACAACAATTGAAATTAATTTAACAAATTAATTATAAATAGGCATAATTCTCATTAACTCACCAAAATCCTTATCACACCGGAACCACAACCAACCACCCGTGGGAGGTCCGCAATGGACCCCCAACACAGAACTAAGAAAAACCCCTAACCTATCACACCAATTTAAAAACCAATTCATTTTAATTTTAATAAAAAATTAAAATAATCTAGGTGGCGTGACATAAATTCGACGATTCAATAAACGACAACACCTAGACTTTGTCTCAAGACTTCCTCTTCCTAGGTAGAATGAAAAACCCATCACACTCGGATGATTACACCATGCTATAGTGGAATAATATTCATTAATAAGGGAGGAGGGAAGTATTAGAGATCACTAAAGTCAATTAATCACCTCAGATCACTAGAAAAATCCACCAAGAAGTCTTTTCGGTAAAAGAGAAAGGAAGGGAGAAAGGGAGGAGGACCTCCTAGTCAACATACCAAATAAAAGGGGTGATTAGGGAATAACCCTCTAAAAACAGAAGGGAAAAAGGGAATTTACCCCCTTTAATGTCTATCAAATAGATGATGAGCCTAAGAAGTAATCCAGGCCATTGGCTAGCCCACTGGCTAGCTGGTGGCTGCAGGCTATAACCAATCTATAGGCCAGCCACCATGGTCTTCTCCCAGTGCTTCCTAAACCCCTCTTCTTAGACTCAAAGCTCTATTACACATAAAATTACACCCGTTTAAGGTATTTAAACTTTTATAACTTTATTATAAAACCCAATTCAAAATCTATCCTGCCTACTAATTTAAAATTCAAATTACTTCTCAAAATTCAAAAGCCCGTATAAACTCTGAGATATTATAAACTCCCCACCATAAAACTTCTCATCCTTGAGAAGTATCATAAAGAATTATATCATTAGTCCCAACCTATTATGGTCATACAATAATTTCCAAATGATCACATTCTATTCCCAGATGCTCAATACGCCTTTATAGTGCAATTCCAATATAAAGCGCTCAACCTATAAAACTCGATCCATCACTTGAGTTCATTTCCAAAAACCAAGATGATCCTCCCTAACACCCATCTCTCCTGAGACACCCTTGTGTCATAATACAATCAATAATTTAGCCTATGGTTCCCCCCTCCATAGGAATTTAATGAGGCTGATTCCAAACCTCAACACTACCTGCCTTCAAAATTTCCCATTGAAACACAACCCCGACATCCTATGACGCCTCTGATGTAGTTCTCAATACCTTCCCCTAAACACAAGTGAACCCAAAATACTTTTTGAAACCAAATATAACACAATGATGTTTTTTAAGAAAAAGTAATCTATGCTTGATAGCGTACAAGACTCACAACATTGATCTTAAATGAACCATGAAATAATTTTATTTTAAATCAAATGTTATAACCTAGTTGTTAAATTGATGGGTATGAATAGTATTAACTAATTCATGAAATATATATATATAAATTTATTGTTAAATATAAATTTATGGATAAATTATTATTAAATAATAAATCTTTTTTTTAGTAAAGTAATTTTATTCAAAAAAATATGTTTTCTTCAAAAATAATTTTTATTACTTTTTGCGAGAAAATATTATAATTAATTTCTAGAAAATTTAGAAAATTTATTTGAAAAAATGAAATTAATTTTTTAAATAATCATATAAAAATTAACTTAGAGTTAAATTTTAGTATTTTTTTGGAAAATATTGATTTTTTTGTGAATAGTGAAAAATACTGATTTTTGTAAAAATGTCATTATTTTCAATAAGTCAAGTAATTTTAAAGCACTATTATATTTTGAATATTATTTAAAGTTACATAAGTATTATTTATTTATATTTAATCCAATTAATTAAATTTTAATCATCTTTATATTAGATTTTATTAGAAGTTTATTTTTGGCTTTAAAAATGGGTTTTTTCTTCTGAAAACTGTTTTAAAGTGCACAGTGGTTCTCTATTTTAATTAATTAAAAAACCCTAATAATGATTTTTTTAAATAAAATTTATTGAATATATATCTATAAATATTTATTTTAATTCATATAATGATGATTAATAGTCATATATTTAATATAAAATCATCTTTTTTCATGAAAAATATACTTACTGAAAAAATACTTTTTCATCATGTCTATGCGTTTTATTTTAAATTTAATTATACTAATTATGTGAATTAAATTTGGTAAAATGTATTATATATTTTTAATTATAATATTTTTTATTATTTAATAATGTCAACTTATTTTTTGGTCATAATGAATAGTGAAAATAGTAAAAATATTTTACCGCAATTAAGGTAAAAATAGATTTACTAGGGGTTAAAATAAAATGATAAGGGTTAATATTACCTAAAAAATTATATTAAATATATTTTATAGAAATATTTAGATATTATGATGTCTAATTCTCAATAATGGTCTATTTTTTTATCCTTTTGGCATGTAAAAAATCTGGGTATCACTTTTTCTTTTCAAAAATTACAAGTGTGTTGGTCATCTCACTTATAAAAGGCCATTCTCTATCATATACTATTCACACATCCAAACCCTTTTGGTTCAGAAAATACCTACCCAAATACCTTAAATACTTAACTCACTATGAAATATATCCCATGTTTTTATTATAAATCCATCCTAAGAAGGATTTTGGTTCTAACCTAAGGAGGTTGTTTGAAGAAGAGGTATCGTGCTTAACCGATATTTTTTATTTTATTTATTCTTCCACCTCCTTAAAAACTTATTAAATTATTTTGATATAATAACACAAGTATATCCCATATAATTATATGATATTATTTTAATTTTATAACAAAAATCCATCTATTATTCCATCATATGGGAAATAAAATCATTATTCATGTGTACGATGGACTACCACCTCACAAACCGATGTAATTCATTTTTCATCATCACCTCTCACATATTATTATTATGGTGGATTTAAAGTGTATATATATATATATGATATTTTTAACATAATTATACTTTTGGAATTATGGTATCACATATACCTTCTTACTTTTCATTCTGGGGGGATATGATAACGTCGCTCGTGTGTATGGCGGATTGCTGCCTCGCGAAGCGTTGTGATTATTTTTTACTAATGATTTATATAGAGGGTAATAAATATAAATTTAATTAATAGATGTGATTTATATTTAATAATTATTATATTTATGACATTTTTATCATTCTAGAAAGAAAATATATAATTTTTTTCTTACACTGAAAAATGATAACGCCGTTCGTGCGTGCGTGTGGACTACCACCTCCACAAAGTAATGTGATTTTTTTTATCACCAAATAATATAATTGATATATATAAATACATTTAAAGAAACAATACCATATTTATGATATTATTATAATTTTTTAAATATAGTATAATACTTACTTTCTTTTCATAATAATCGTTGAAAAATGGAAACATTACCCATGCGTATGTATGGACTACCATCTCCATGATTATAACACAGTTCATTTTTCATAACAATATTTAATGATTGGTTTTAAAAGAATAATTAATTTATATAAATTATAATTATTTCATGATTATTATTCTTTATATGTTTAAATAATGACCTCTTTGACCATAGTCAACCTACTGAAGTCATTTTTAACACATAATACAAATATAGTCAAAACATCCAATGCAAACTTAATTGATTAAGTAATTATATATAACATGGTAATAAGTGAAATAAATTTAATAATAAACTTGAAAAAGTTTCTTAATCAATTAAATCATTAACACAAGTTTATTATTCCGGAAGATAAAGAATGTGCATGATGGGTTAGACTCAAGATAAGAGACTTCGTCTCAATTTCCTTTTGTTGAGGAGTATTTATATTTTATACAAATATATTATTTTATGAGGTGTATATACAAACCATTTGATATTTTATATCATGAATTTATCTATTATCATGATATTTACAATTTTGTTTGATTTTATTCTTTTATGGGGCTTACGATTGAAATGTTTCCAAAGTAGTAAGAGAATTTTATTTAATTAAATCATCTTTTAATGTTTTCCTTATAAATCTATTTTTCTTCCATGTACATGTTTTTAAAATGATTTTATGAATGTAATTATATGGAAATTATAGTTTTATAAAGTAATTTTTTATATTTATTTCAAAATTTTTCAAAAAAGTAATCTTTGTACAGAATGTGAGACTTTCTTTACAAACAAAAAAAGAAATGTTTTATTTTAACATATATGGTACTAAAAAATTTTCACACCATTGTAAACATTATATAAAGTTTGTATTACTTTATAAGATTTCATGTTTTATTAAAATAAAACCCTCTTTATAGGTATTTTGGTATTGAAAATGTGTTTTTAAAAGAAAAGGGTATTTTGATATCTGAAAGTGATTTTCATACAAGTTTAAAAGTATTTATCAAGAGTTTTATGATGAAAAAGTTCAAGCATAATTTTTTTATTCTTGAAATGGTACTTGATAATTATACATGAGAAAGGGGTGATCCTGATATATCTTATAAAAAGGTTTTATTCATATTATATCTCATGGGTGAGCTCGATATAACTTATATGATTGATGTAACTAGATAGTGCAAAGTGAGCCCAATATAGATTATATGATGGGTGTACTTAGATAGAGCTCCAATGTATTGGGTAATGTTTATTATTTTAACAAGAAAGAAGGAGGATGTTACTATAGGGTTTCTTATATGGATTTACTTGGGCTACAATTATTTCTTACATGGATTTAAAATGGGTTATGAATGTGATTCTCTAAGTTGCCTAAAATGGTTTTTATTTAATTACTATAGGTTTTAAAGGTTATCTTTGAGAAAAAATTGTGTGTATTTTTAATGTGTAAATTTTTTATTTCATATGCTCAAATAACTTTGAAGATAAAGGTAATCTTTACAAGGATTTTAATTTTTTTTCACTAGACTAACAGATTTCTTCTTTTTTATGTCCTTTACTAAGCTTTTTGTGCTCATCACACATTTTAAAATGTTTTTTATAGGGTTTAAGGATGGGTAAGAACAAGAAAGAATTCAAGTTTAAAGTTGTGAATATTTTTCATGAAAACAAATCATGAGTTTTTTAAAAGTTTTATATTATGGGAAAAATGGATTCTGATTATAACTATCCACTTTATATATATATGGATTTGTGATGTAAGAGTTATGACCTATCTCTATAAAACTATAAACCTAAAAGATATTTGGGAATGTAATAAAGTTAATTCTAGTTTAAAGTTACTAGAATATATAATGTTTAAGACTGTGTCCTTACAATTAGTATTAGATCAAAGGTTTAGATAAATTTAGAGGTCATGATGTTATTTGATCGTAAGTTAAAAATCCTCTATAAGCACAAAGTTTAGTATGATAAGGATAATTATAGTTATTTTGGATAAATAGAAAGAGTTTAATGAGGGATGGAATGGTTAAGTATATATTAGTATTTATACTCTACATAATATATATTAGGTGTTTAGGGGTACAATTACATTAAACACACACACACCACACACATAGGCCAGAAAGGTAGGCCATAACCCCCAAGGGATATCTCAACCATAAAATATTATTTATTATGGTTTATTTGATATAATCACACTAACATTTTTTGTTTTAGTAAATGTTTGGATTCACCGGGAGCCAAATTAATAATGTATTTAAAGGAAAAAGTGGTGGTTATATGAATGAGAAACCAAACAGAATGGGAGCTATAGTGAAAACTATCGTGTTTATTCTTAATACGATATCATGAGTAATAATTGATAATTTGGACCTAGGTGAGTTTTTTAACACACAAAACAAGATAAAATTGACTTATATAGAATTTCAGGTGATAAATATCACAAAGGTAAAATTATTTAACGACCTATGTGTCAAGAATGTGGGAATAACCACCTAGGAATATATCTTAAGAAAATTGGAAAAATTTTTGTATGTGGTAAAGGGGTTCATAACAAAATAATATTCCAAGGAAAAAGGAAATTTTAAGTTAATTCCATGAAGGGGAATAAAATTGTTCCCAAGGTATAAATTGAATGTTTTGAATGTGGGGAGTTTGCAAATTATTCAAATCGATGTCCTAGGGTAAAATATTTTGAATTAGATCAACAAGACTATAAAGATAAATGAACATCAATTACTAATTAAATTATAGTTAAATATGAGGAAACTAAAAATGACATATGAAAGGTATGTATTATATCCTAGATTATGTTTTGAAATTGTTGAATCTTAGGACATGATTCATATTTTTGTTTATAAGAAATAATTATTAAGTAATAAGATGAAAAATCATGGTTAATGGGTTATAAAGAACATTGAGTGATTAAGGTTTCTACATCAATGGATTTAAGATTTATGATGTAGTGATAAATTTTTGGATGGTCATAATTTTAAATGCATTAATACACTTTTGATGTTGTATGTGATTGGAGTACTTGTAAAGACATTTATTAAGTTTTGATTGATGTTTATTATATATGTAACCCTAAGTTTAACATGTAAAAATATTATTTTAGGGATAATTATCTTTTTGTAACACCCCTAGATTTTATGAAATATATATTTTTTCAAATAAATTTAATTTATTCGATAGATTGTGTTGTACACAACATTGAGTTTTAACGAAACATGACATACTACTAAAATATTATTATTTAATATGATTTTTATCACATATCCATTGGAATGAAAGGTATAAATAAGATTAACTAAATTTTGAAAATATATTGTTTACAAATGCAAATAAAATTAATCTTTTAGTAACTAAATAATTAGAAATTAAAATTTAAAACCATTTTAAGATAAAGGAAATCTTTTTCTGAAAAACAATTTGTATGCACACAAACATGTTTTATCTAAATAAATTAAATAAATTAATTTTTGTGAATAATTTTAATGAAATTTATATATTATATATTCAATAATATATTCAACATTCATTTTATGTGTTTTTTAGGCATGATATAAGAATAAATCCATTTTTTACGCTTAAAACTTGTATTTTTCTGAAAAGTAGTTCTGTCGTATTTTGCACACTTGTTTTAAAACCAATTTTTTCCAATTTTAGAAAATCTATTTAAAAAAATTAATTAATTTTTGAAATAATAATTTCATAATTATCTTGGAGTGATTTTTTGATAATTTTTTGAAAAGTTAAAATTTTCGAGGAATTGTGAAAAATACTGGTTTTTATTAAAAAATTGTCTTTTCATTCAAAGAATTTATAAGATAAATTTCACTTTAATATGGTTATAAAAGTAAAATTATTTAAATTATATATTTATTAATAAAATTTAATTCATTGTATTCTTTTTAAAATCTAATTTTGATAGAATTTCTTTTTAAAATTTTGAAAATTTTCTCTTTGGAAAATTGCTTTTTCGTTGCGTTTGTAGGTTTAATTTTAATTAAAATTTTTCCAATTATGGGAATGGAATTTAAAAAAATGTATTTCATATTTTTAATAATAATAATTAATATTATATAATAAGTTAAAATTATTTTTTGTTCAAAATTAATAGTAAAAATAGTAAAACTTAATTACTGCGGTTAAGGTAAAAACGGGTTTACTGGGAAGATAAACTAAAATATAAGGTTAATATTGCCATTCAAATTGTCTAAATCATATTTTATGTAAATATTTCATTATTATACTTAATTTTTTAATATAAGTCTATTTTTAATCTTTTTTCACGTGAATAACTTTATCATTTTGGATTCTTTTAGAAAATTTTCAAGTAGTTTTCAAGTGGATTCCTTTCCCCACTTATAAAAGGACCTATCATCTCCCCTACTCTTCACACTTCCAAAACCATTTATTTCAGAAAATAAAAACACTAAACCATTCTTTATTTCCATTTACATGTACTATAATCCTTATTTTTATTAGAAAACCCTTCTATGAAGGCTTTATATATAAACCTAAAGAGGCTCTTTGAAGAAGAGTTAAAATTCTTAAACTTGTGTTTTTGTTTTATTTATTCCTCACATACTTAAAATATTACTAAATAATGATAATATAATAAAATCAGTATATTAAATATATTTTTATTTTATTATGTTAGTGTAATGAATTGCATCCATCTCCCCCTCCATCAAATGGGAAACAAAACCATCGATCATGTGTACAGCGGACTACCGCCTCACAAATCAATGTAATTAATTTTCCATCACCACTTCTTATGGATTGGTGTAATGATGTATATAAAGTATATATATGATATTTTAACACAATTATTCTTCTTTAATAATTATATCACATATTACTTCTTAATTTCCATCTTGTGGGGATACAATAATGTCGCTTGTGTGTACGACGGATTACCGCCTCACAAAACGATGTGATACATTTTTCACATATGATTTATATGAAAGGTAATAAGGATAAAGTTAATGAATATATGTGATATATATGAAATAATAATGACTCTTTAAAGGTGATATATTATTTACCTTCATTTATTTCAATCTGATGAGAAAATAGAAATAACATTTTTGTGTATATATGACCTACCGTATCCATGAACAGTGTGTTTCATTTTCTATCTCTAAATTTTATAAATTACTATAAAAACATATATAATTAATATATATTATATTTATATCATGGTTAAAATTCTGGATATTATGAAACCATGATCAAATTAATAGGACCAAAGATATAAAATCAAAATATACATGAAAAAAAGTAGTTATTACCCAAAATTTGATTTTAATAGGGAATTGTTAATATATGGGTAATAAAAGTTATTAAGTAAATCATATATGGTATGATGTATATAATTATTGTTATTTAATATATGGATACAAAGGAAGTTGAGACTTAAGGTAAGGGATTTCTTATCTCACTTTTACTTCTGTGAGACATATTACATATCACCAATTATCCCTTTGTGTGGTGTATATACTACCAATTTGATATTTTATATCATGAATATATTTATCTTTATGGTATTTAAATTTTCATTTGAAGCTATTTTTTAATGGGGTTTACGATTAAAAAGATTACCAAAGTGGTAAAAGTTTTTTTTCTTAATTTTCTTTCATTGAGACCTATTTTATGTTATGCATATATATTATTTTATGAGGTTTATATAATTACCCTTTGACATGTTACATCATGAATATCATTATATTCATTATATTTGAAGTTTGATTTGATTTTATGCTTCATGGGGATTATAATTCAAAAGATACCAAAGTGGTAAAGGTTTAATGTTGCAATCTCATTGTTTAAAGGTATTTTTATGATATAATTACAATTATGAGATATTATGATCTAACAATCAATAAAATCATATATTTTATTATCCTATGATTATTTCTTGAGAATTAATATTTTTTATTCATTATCACCTCTTTATGTACTCAGGATTCTAAAAGAATGTTTTTAAATAATATCGACTTTATTGCACTCTTTAGTCGAAAACAAATTTTCTTCCATATTAATGTTTTCTAAAAATGTTTTCAAGAATGTTTTAGTGTTCCTATATGATTATTTGAAGTCATTTTTACACTTGTTTAATTTTTTACAAAATTTAATAAAAAGAATATTCGTATCATTTTACAAACATGGCCTGTTTTTCTTTGACTGAAAATATAAAAGGAATATTTGTTTTAAATGTGTATGAAATGAATGGAATTTCCCACCATCATGGCCACTAAATGTTTTAAACATTAATTCATAATTTTACAAGGATGTTTTAAAATAAAATAATTTTGGAAATGTTTTGAGAATTTTTATTTTTTTAAAAAATAATTTTCAAAGGGGAAAGATTATTTTTATTAAGAAATATTTTAAATGGTATTTAAATATTCCTTTATATGTTTAAAAGTTTATTTTTAAAGTAAAGGATTTTGAAAATGTGTTATTTTTTAAAAAGTGATTTTAAAAGTTGAAAGACTACTTTCCTCAATAAATGCTCCAAGTGATATTTCAAAACCATTTTCCAAAGATGACATCCTTTGATGTTACTTATGCTTTATTGGAGAAATGATACAAGGATACCATTATTATTATTTCTATTAATGGTTTGTATTCATTATGATAATATTTTTGTTAAACCCATTCAATTTTTCCATGGGTAATATTATGATGAAATGATGAAATGTTTATGAAACCTATTTCTTTTCCATAGGTTATGCTATGATGAAGTTTTTTTGAAACACATTTATTTTCATATGTTCTGATATAATTAATGTTTTATAATATTGTGGCACACAAATATATGATTTCATTATGTGATATGTGGTAACTATATCTCCCTCCAATGAATTAGATAAATATTGATATCTCATGAGATAAACAAGATTGGAATGGGGAGTGAAACTAGTTTAGTAAGAAACTCTATCTACTATGATATTTATGGGAGTTAAACATGAATACTATGATGGTTTTGGTAGTGAAACCAATCCACTATGATATTATTGGTAGTGAACATTGATCACTAAGATAGTTTTGGGAGTAAACCCAATCCATTATAATAGTCATGGTAGTTAAGCCTTGAATACTAAGGAAATAATTTTCTATACTTATATGCATGCCAAAAATCTATGTATTATGACACTGTTATATTCTTATGGATCAGGTTATTTGATTCTATTATGATTCATATCTTATGAACTTCCAAAATTTATTCCATGACTGAATTTTATGATATATGATAAGGAGGGTATGGTTTTCAAATGTTATTCTCATGTTGTTATACCCTTATGCTCATGATATGTTGATATCTCCCTTGTTTACTCTTAGTGAGAATATAAACTCACCCTTTATTTTGTTTTATTTCCCTAGGTTATGAATAAACTTACTATTTATGATATGTATAAAATGGGTGCTAGTTATGAGGAACTAAGCAAGATATGATTTAGCACTATTATGAACTAGTTGTTTATGTTTCCATGTTTACAAAGGCACTAAACGTAAATGGTTATAGTTTTTATTGTTATGTTATGAAAAGAATATTGATCTATTAATATGTAATATATATATATAAGAATTTTGGTTCACTATAGTTGTTATTATAGTAAGGTTTAGTTAAACCTTTGGAAACTAGGATAAGAAAACTTTAGTTACGTCACTAGGGATATTCCTAGGGATATGTCTAGGGATATATATAAGGATAAGTATAAGGATAATTTTAAGTATAGAAACATATCTTGGAATTTTGGTGAAGGGTAGATAAAGTGGTTTCTAAGAAATAACATCCCTATCTGGATACTACAAGTTGATGTGGATCTTACATAATTGTACGTTGGGTTAATAACTATAAAAAATGTGTATTGAGGTGGACTCAATATTCACCTAGTGCATGAAAACAACCCTTGATGCATTCCTGATTTTACCCTTCTAGGGGATATAATTTAGAAATTCACAAACTTTTTATAAACCATCATTAAATATTTGAATAATAAGCATGAATGACCTAGGTTAAGTCTAAGGTTTCATAGATTGAAAAGAAGGTGTCATGATTTTGACATCATATAAACAATTATTCATGATTATGTGGTACTCCACTATGATTATTTTTGCCTACACTATGTTTTTTAGTTTTATTCAATGAAAGGAACCAAAAGGAACTGGGTTAACATTGAATGTGATAGATAAAATATTGATGATAAACCAAATAGAATGATAACTAGAGTGAAGGATATTGTGATCTTGACTAATAAATTATCATAATATATGATTAAAAACATTCACCTTAACCAAATATCATACTCACCAAATAAATAGAATGATAAATTTCATTGATATATCAGGTGGTGGATACCATGAAGTAAATATGATTCAACTTCCTATATTAAAAAAATGTCCAATGAAGCACTCCAAGGAATGTATCAAAGGAATGAGAAGATGTTTTATGTGTGGAGAATAAGGGAACATAGTAAGAGGCTACCAAGGAAAAATGAAAATGTCAGTTAATACAATGGATGAGAATAATTGTTTCCCTAAGGCATCATCGATGGTTGAATGTTATAAATGTGGAAAGTATGGGCATTATACAAATCAATGTCTTAAGAGGAAAGCTCAAGAAGAGGATCAGAAATGTGGTACAAATAAAGGAATTTTTATTAATTATAAATAGACTACAAAATACATATAAAAGGAAAAAGGTATTAAGGGATAATATGATGAATCATATTTAGTGGTTTAAGAATAAAGTGGGTTGATTAAAGTATTTATGTATTGAGATTCAAGAATTATACTGTAGAGGTATTTTTAACAATGATATTTTTGTTATAAGAATCATGAAACATCTAAAGATTATGTTAATTATATATATATTCATGTATGATCATTATAAGAGTTATGGACACCATCATGGGTTTATGAGTTTAAGGTTTATCATAAGTTCAAATTCATAGACACCCATTTTGAGGTTTTATGTTAGGGGATTTTATCAAGATTAATGATATCCTGAGAGACATTTATGTAAATAAAACCCTTTGGTTTTGTATATGTTTTAGTGAAAAATTTATTTGAGGAGGAATGCCTTTTATGGACAAATTATTAAAGGTATTGATAACCTTTAGAGTTATCTTATCTTTATTTTTTAGGTAATTATGAGTTATTATGATTTGGGAAGGTTTTAGGAATTATTTTAATATAGTTTTAGAAAATGGATAACCTACAGGTCGGGTGACAACTTATCACATTTGACCAGTCCACAGGGCTTGAACCCACAACTGAAGGAGGACAAGGGTATAGCGCCTACCAATGGCCCATGTGATAGAGTATTTATAGTGGGAAAACATGAAGAGAGATATTTAAGAGTATTTATCTCAATACTTGGTATGCTAGTAAGTTACAATTGAGAGAAAAAAAATCTAACGGGATATTACAACCATTATCCATTCAAGAATGGAAATGGGAGAACATCACTATATATTTTTTCATTGGACTCCCTAAATTATTTAAAGGGAAAAATGTTATATGGGTCATAGTAAATAAACTTAAAAAATTCATCACACTTAATCTCTATCAGATAATAATTATATATTGATTATATTTATAGAATATTACTTAAGGAAATGGTAAGGTTGCATGGAGCACCACATTCCATTGTATCTAATCAGGATATGAGGTTTAGCTTGATGTTTTAGTGAGGTATTTAGCACGACCTTGATACATAATTGTGTTTAAGCACTACAAGAAAAATTAAAACCCTAGAGGATAAGTTGAGATCTTTTTATATGGATTTCAAAGGTGGTTGGGATAAAAAACTTCCTCTAGTTGATTTTTCTTACAAATATAGATTTCAGTAAAGAATTCAGATGGATCCTTATGAATACCTATATGAAAATAAGTGTAAAAATCCAATGTAATAGAATGAAATTTTAGAAATAAAGTTATTGGGACCTGATCTAGATGAAGAAATGGTAGAGAAGGCTATATCCATTTAGCAATACATAAGGGTAGCATAAAGTTTGTAGAAAATTTATAATGACAACTGTCGATACGATATGTAATTTAAAGTTGGTGAGAAAGTGTTTATATGAATTTCTCCATGGAATAAGGTAATTATATTTGGAAGGAAAGGTAAAATAATCCATAGGTATATCAATACATTTTAAATTCTTGATTATATCATAATGGTAACTTATCTCTTAGTGCTTACACTGAATCTCTCTCAGGTTCATAATGTGTTCCATGTATCTCTACCGAGGAAGTACATACCCGATCCATCAAATATACTGAACTCATAGTTTTTTACCATTAGATAATGATATTTATTATGAGGAAAAAAACTAAAGAGATTTTGGATTATATAAAGAAAGTACTATGAAACAACACCACTCACCTGGTCAAAGTGTTTTTGTGAAACCACTAGCTTGAGGACGCAACATGGGAACCTGAGAATATAATAAGGAAGAAGTATACTCATTTGGTTTTACCAGAGTGTTGAATTTTAAGGGAGAAATTCATTTCAAGGTGGTATAATATAACAACCCAATATTTTATAAAATATATTTTTTCAAATAAATTTAATTTCCTCAATATCTTGCATTATACACAACACAAAGTTTTAATAAAACACGACATACTACTAAAATATTGTTATTTAATATAATAGTTATCACCTAGATATTCGAATGGAGGGTATAAATAATTTTAAATAAATTATAAAAATATATGGTTTACACATGTATATAAAATTAATTCTTTGGTGGATAATCAATTATAAATGAAAATTAAAAACCATTTGAAGATAAAGGAAATATTTTTTCTGAAAAAAACTATTTTTATGCGAACAAACACATTTTATCTAAATAAATTAAATAAATAACTTTTAGTTAATTATTTAAATTAAATTTATATATATTATACATTAGATAAACTATTTAACATTCATCTTATGTGTTTTTTAGGCATGAGATAAGAATAAATCCATTTTTTATGCTTAAAACATATATTTTTCTAAAAAATAGTTTTGCCGCATTTTACACACTTATTTTAAAAATTAAAATTTTCCACTTTTATAAAATTTATTTTAAAAAATGAAATTAATTTTTTAAATCATCATTACAAAATTATCTTGGAGTGAATTTTTGATAATTTTCTAAAAAGATACATTTTTCAGTGAATAGTGAAAAATACTAGTTTTTATTAATAAATATTTCTTTTCATTCAAAGCATTTACATGATAAATTTTATTTTAATATAGTTTAAAAAGTAAAATTAGAAAAATTATATATCTATTAATACAATTTAGTTCATCAGGATCAATTTAATATTGAATTTTTATATAATTGTTTTTTAAATTTTGAAAAGTTTCTCTTTGGAAAACTACTTTTTTATCATGTATGAGAGTTTAATTTTAATTTTTTTTCCAATTACGTGAATGGAATTTGGAAAAATTTATTCCATATTTTTAATCATAATAATTAATATTATATAATAATTTCAACTTATTTTTTGGTCAAAATGAATGGTAAAAACATTTAGAATTATTTAATGTAGTTAAGGTTAAAATGTGTTTATCAGGGAGTTAAACTAAAATGATAAGAATAAGTTTTCCATAAAAACTTGTCTAAATAATATTTTATGGAAATATTTAAATATTAACCTTATAAATTTAGAATGTATTTTCATTTTTAATTATTTTTCATGTATATTAGTTTATCATTTTGGATTCTTTTGGGAAATTTACAAGTAGTTTCTAAGTGGGTTCCTTTCCCCAATTATAAAAAGACCTCTACCCTCCTTTCCTATTCACACTTAAAAAACCATTTGGATTGAAAAATACCTGAATTTTTTTCTTAGTTACCTCCCCTTGTACTATAGACATTATATTGATTAGGAAACCCTCCTACAAAGGCTTTAGGTATAAACATAAAGAGGCTCTATGAAGAAGAGGTAAAATTCTTAAACTTTCATTTTTGTTTAATTTCTTCCTCCAACTCCTTAAAATATTATCATACCATGATAATATAATAACCTAATTATATTACATATAATTATATGATATAATTTTAAGTTCATGACCTATATCCATATCCATTTCTATCAAATAGGAAATGAAACTATCAATCGTATGTATGGCGGACTACTGCCTCACAAACTGATGAAATTCATTTACCATCACCAATTCTTATGGATTAGTGTAATAATGAATATAAATTATATATATAATATTTTTAGCGTATTTATACTTATATAATAATTATATCACATATTCCTTCTTACTTTCCATCTCATGGGGATACGATAACATCGCTCGTGTGTACGACGAACTACCGCCTCACGATGTGATGTGATACATTTTTCACTTTTGATTTACATTGAATATAATAAGGATAAATTTAATGAATATATGAGATATATATGAAATCATAATTAATCTAAAAATTTGATATATTATTTACCTTCCTTTATTTCAATCCATTGAGAAAATGGAAACTGGGTTCATGCATACGTAAGACCTACCGTCCCCATGAACGATGTGTTTCATTTTACATCTATAAATTTTATGGATTACTATAAATAAATATAAACTGAATATATATGATATTTATATAATGTTTAACATTATGGAGATTATGTATCCATAACCAAAGTAAGAGGACCAAAAATACAAAATCAAAACATACATGAAAAACAAAGCTGTTATTACCCAAAATGTGATTTTAACAAGGAATTGTTAATAAATAGATAATAAAAGGTCATAAGTAAATAATATATGGTAATATATATATATATATATATATGTATTTTTATTTAATATATTTATAATAAAACTATATTTATTATACAGGTGGTTCTAACGTGTATGAAGGAAGTCGGGACTTAAGGTAAGGGATTTCGCATCTCACTTTTACTTTCATGAGACATATTCCAGATTCACCACTTATCTCTTTGAGAAGTGAATATACTACCCCTTTGATATGATATATAATGAATATATTTATATTCATGGTATTTAAAGTTTAATTTGAAGTTATTTCTTCAATGGGTCTTACGATTCAAAAGATTACCAAAGCGGTAAGAGATTTTTGTCTCAATTTTCCTTCTTTGAGATATATGTTATGTTATGAATATATATTATTTTATGGGGTATATATACCACCAATTTGACATTTTATATCATGAATATACTTATATTCATGATATTTAAAGTTTTATTTGATAATATGCTTCATGGGTATTACAATTCAAAAAATACCAAAATAGTAAAGGTTTAATGTTACAATCTCATTGTTTAATGAGACTAATTACGATATGATTCTGATGATGAGATCTTATAGTATAACTATAAATAAACTCATATTTTTTCTTATCATATGTTTATTTCTTGAGAATACATGTTTTCCATTAATTTTCCTCTCTTTATGTATTTAATATTCCAGAATAACGTTTTTAAAGAAAACCAACTTTATTTCTCTCTTCGATAGAAAAACCTTTTTATTCCATATACATGTTTTCTAATTTTTTTTTCAGGAATGTTTTAATGTTCCTATATAATTATTTGAAATCATTTTTACCCATATTTTAATTTTTAAAAAATGTTTTAAAAGAAATATTCATGTTATTTTTTAAACATGGCCCGTTTGGATTTTATTGAAAATATAAAAGGAATATTTGGTTTAATCATGTATTATATGAACATAATTTCCCATCATCATGATCAATTAATATTTTAAATATTCCTTTAAAATTTTCCAAGGTTATGTTCAAATAAAATAATTTTGATTTTTTGTGAATTTTATGTTTTTAAAAAACAATTTTCAAAGTGGAAAGGGTATTTTACTCAATAAATGTTTTAATTTATATTTAAATATTCATATATAAATTTCCAATTTTATTTCCAAAGGAAAGGATCTTTAAATTTTTTTATGATTTAAAAACTGATTTTCAAAGTTGAAAGGCTATTTTCCTTAAGAAAATTTTCAAGTGATCTTTCAAAATAATTTTCCATTTAAGATGACATCCTTTGATGTTACTTATGCTTTAATGGGGATATGAATCAAATATACCATTCTTATTATTTATATAAATGGTTTATGTTTATTATATAAAGATGTTTATAAAACAAGTTCCTTTTTCCATGGGTTATGTTATAATGAAATGATGAAATGTTTATGAAAACTTTTTCTTTTACATAGGTTATGCTATGATGAAATGTTTGTGAAACCCATATATTTTAATGGGTTATAATATGATGAATATTTTATGATCTTATGGCCCATATATGTATGATTTTCATTATGTGATGGGTGGTACCTATATCTCCCTCTAATATATTGGGTAAAAATTGATATCTTATGAGATAAAAAAACTAGAATGGGGAGTGAACCCATCACACTAAGGGACTTTTTCCACTATGATAGTCATAAGAGTGGACCATGATAACTTTGATAGTTTAGAGAGTGAACCAAATCCACTATGATAGTATTGAGAGTAAACCTTGACTACAATAATTTTTTGAGGAGTAAACCCAATCCTATATGATAATATTGGAAGTGGAGACTTGACTATTTAGGAAATTATTTTATATACGTATGTGTATGCCAAAAATATATTTCTTATACTAATGTTATGTTCTCATGGCTCATGTTATTTTATTACATTATGGTTAATGTCTTATAAACTACCAATATTTTTTCCATGAATAAATTTTATGATCTATGATATGTAGGGTATAGTTTTCAAATTTTATTCTCATGTTCTCATACCGTTATTCTCATGATATGTTGATATCTCCATTTTTTACCCTTAATAATCATATTATATCACCCTTTATTATGTTTCCTTTCCCTAGGTTATGAAAAAAGGTACTATATATGATAAGTCTAAGATGAGTTTTAGTTATAAGGAACTAATTGGAAGATAATGTAGAAATATTATGATCTAGTTGTTTATGTTTCCATGTTTCCAAAGGCACTAGACCTAAATAGTTTTGGCATAGATCATTATATTATGCAATGAATATTCATATATTAATATGTAATATCAATATATAAGAAGTACAAGCCTCTATAGTTGGTATCAGAGCAAGGTTTAGTTAAACCTTTGGAAACTAAGATGAGAAAAATTTAGTTAGGTCCCTTGGAATATGTCTAAGGATATGTCTAGGGATATATCTATGGATATATCTAAGGATAATTTTATGTATAGTAAAATCTACTAAAATTTTGGTGAAGGATAGAGAAAGTTATTTCCAAGAAATTACATCCCTTTCTAGATACTGCAAGTGGATGTGGATTTGTCATAGTTGTACCTTGGGATAATAACTCTAAAAAGGGAATATTGAACTAGACTTTATCATCACCTGGTGTATGAAAATATGCCTTGATGCACACCCAGTTTGACAATCTCAGGGGATATTCTTTGGAAAATCACCATCTTTTTACAAACCATTATGAATGATTTGAATAATGACCATGAATGACATAGTTTAAGCCTAAGGCATCATAGATTGAAAAAATGTGTCATTATTTTGACATCTTATAATTGATTCTTTATGATTATATGGTCCAACACTATGATTACACTGTGATTTTTAGTTTTAGTCAATAGAGGGAACCTGAAGAAACTGAGTTAATGTTGAATGTGATATACAACATGTTGATGAGCAACCAAATAGGATGATTACTAGAGTAAAGTATATTATGATTATGCCTAATTAATTATCATGATATATGATTAAAAAATTGAATCTTAACCAAATATTAGACTCACCAAAGAATAAGAAGGATATATTTCATTAAGAGATTGAGCGATGGAGACCATGAATGGAAGAAGATTCAGTTTCCTATATGTTGAAAATGTGGGAATAATCACTCTAGGGAATGTCTCAAAGGAATGAGAAGATGTTTTATGTGTAGAGAAAAAGGGCACAAAGTAAGCGATTTTCGAGAAAAATGAAAAGTTCAGTTAATGAAATGGATGAGAATATGGTTTAACTAAATAATCATCAACAGATAAATGTTATAAATGTAGAAATTATGGGCATTATACCAATCTATTTCCAAGGGGTAAATCTCAAGAATAGGACCAATGAGATGGTACAAGTAAAGGCATTTTTGTTGAAGATGAAGAGATAACAAAAGATATATGAAAGGAAAGAGGTATTACAGAATAAGATGATGAAGCATAGTTAATGGTTTAAGAATGGAGTGGGATGATTTAATTATTTATTTATTGTGATTCAAGAATTATATTGTATATGTATTTTTACTAATGGTATTTTGGTTATAATAATCATGAAATATCTAAGGATTATGTTAGTTATATATTTCTTCATGTATGATTTAAATAATATTTATAGATACCATCATGAGTTCATGAGTTTAAGGTTGATCATTAGTTTAAATTCAAATACAAACCTTTTGAGGTTTCATATGATGGGATTTTATCAATATTAATGATATTTTGAGATACATTTATGGAAATTAAACCCTTTGGTTTTGTATATTTTTTAGTGAAAAAGTTATTTGAGGAGGAATTACTTTTATGGACATATGATTAAAGGTATTGGAAACATTTAGAGTTATATTATATTTGATGTTGAGTTAATTATGGGTTATTTAAATTTGGGAATTTTTTAGGAATTATTTTAATATAATTTTAGAAAAAGGATAACCCATAGGTCAGGTGACAACTTTTCACATCTGGCAAGGCCATGAGGCTTGAACCCACAACGGAAGAATGATAAGAGTATAATACCTACCATTGGACTACGTGAAAAAGTATTTCTAGTTGGACAACATGAATATAGATATTAATAAGTATGTATCTTATTACTTAATATGTTAGCAAGTTACGGTTGGGAGAAAAAAGTCTAATGGGATGGTACAACCATTTTCTATATAAGAATTTAAACGGGAGAATATCACTATGGATTTTTCCATTAGAACCCACAAAATGTATAAATGGAATAATTCTATATGGTTCATAGTTTATCACCTTAGAAATTACTCAAAGTTCATCATTATCAGAGAATAATATTATCCTGATTAGCTTACTAAAATATACATTAATGAAGTGCTAAGGTTGCGTGGAGTACCACACTCCATCGTATCTGATAGGGATTTGAGGTTTACCTTGAAGTTTTGGTATAATATTCAATAATATCTAGATACAAATTTGAGTCTCATAACTTAAAGAACAATTAAAACCCCAAAGGACATATTTAGATCTTTTTATATAGATTTAAAAGGTTTTTGGGACCAACAACTTCCTCTAGTGGATTTTTCTTACAAAAATAGATCTCAATTGAGTATCCAGATGGATCTTTATGAAACCCACTTTGGAAAGAAATGTAAAACTATGATGTACTGAAATTAAGTTATATAAATAAATCTATTTGGGCCTAAGATAGCTTAATAAATGGTATATAAGGTTATATCTATTCAACAATACATAAGGGTAGCACAAATTCACAAAAAAGTTACGATGAAATTCATTTATGCGATCTACAATTTAAAGTTAGTGAGAAAGTGTTTCTATTAATTTCTATACGGAATAAGGTAATGTGATTTATAAATAAGGGAAAATAATACCTATTTATATTGTTCCCTTTGAAATTATTGATCATATTGAGATAATATCTTATCACTTGGTGCTTCCACCGAACCTCTCTCAGGTTCACGATGTGTTTTATGTATTTATCCTAAGAAAATACACACCTAATATATCACATGTACTGAACTTAGAGGTTGTACTAATGGAGCATGATTTTTATTATGAGGTAAAAATAGTGTATATTCTTTATTGTATAGAGAAAGTGATATGAAACAATACCACTCACCTGATCAAAGTTTTTTGGTGAAACCACCAACTTGAGGATGCTATATGAGAACCTGAGGATATAGTGAAACATAAGTACCCTCATTTGCTTATATCGGAGTGAAAAGTTTTGAGGTAGAAATTAATTTTAAGGTGGTTAGAATTTTTTATACTAATATTTTATGAAATATTTTTTTTTCAAATAAATTTACTTTGTTCTATATTTTTCGTTACACAAAACACCAAGTTTTAACAAAATGTGACATATTAATAAAATATTATTATTTAATATGGTAGTAATAACCTAGCCATTAGAATGGTGGTTATGGATGGGATTAAATAAATTATGAAAAAATATGTTTTACACATATATATAAAGTTAATTCTTTGGTGACTAATTAATTATAAATGAAAATTAAAATCCATTTGAAGATAAAGGAGATATTTTTTTAAAAGACTATTTTTATGTGAAAAAATGTTTTTCATATCAATAAATTAAATAAATAAATTTTGGTGAATTATTTTAATTAAATTTATATATTAAATACTAAATCAAATGCTTAAAATTTATCTTCTGTATTTTTTAGGCATGAGATAAAAAGAAATCTATTTTTTATGCTTAGAACCTGCATTTTTTTAAACAACAGTTTTGTCATATTTTACGTACTTATTTTAATTTTTTCCCACATTTAAAAAATTTATTTGAAAAATTAAAATTATTTTTTAAATAATCATGTCAAGATTATCTTTTATTGAATTTATGAGAATTTTTTGAAAAGATAAAATTTTCAGTGAATAGTGAAAAATAATGGTTTTTATTAAAACAATTTATTTTCATTAAAATAATTTACAAGATAATTTTTTTTAATATGGGTTTAAAGGTAAAATTAGTTATATTATATATATATATATATATTAATCAAATTTTTTTCATTAGAATCAATTCATATTATATTTTATATAAATACTTGTAAACTTTTGAAAAGTTTATATTTGGAAAACCAGTTTTTCATCACGTTTGTGTGTTTAATTTTAAATTAAAATTTTCCTATTATGTGAATAAAATTTTAAAAAATGGATTAAATATTTATAAAAAGAGTAATTAATATTATATAATAATTTTAACTTAATTTTTGGTCAAAATGGATAGTAAAAATAGTAAAAATTAATTACCGTAGTTTAGGTTAAAACAGTTTTTTACCAGGGGTTAAACTAAAATGAGAAGGGTAATGTTATCATTAAAACTTGTCCAGATACTATTTTATGGGAATATTTCAATATTATACTTCCAAAGTTAAAATCTAGGTTTATTTGGAAGATTTTTTCATGTGAATGACTTTAACATTTTGGTTTCTTTTGGGAAATTTCTAAGTAGTTTCCAAGTGGGTTCCTTTCCCCACATGTAAAAGTACCTATCCCCTCATCTTCTGTTCACACTTCCAAAAACCTTTATTTCAGCCAATACCTACCCAAAACACTTAATTACTTCCCTAATAACGTCTTATAGTCTTATTTTTATTAGTAAACCCTCTTATGAAGGTTTTATGTATAAACATAAAGATATTCTCTGAAGAAGATGTAAAATTATTAAACTTACATTTTTGTTTTATTTCTTTCTCTACCTTATTAAAATATTATTAAAAAATGATAATATAATAACCTAAGTATCTTAAATATACTTATATTTTATTATGTTAAGGTAATGACCTACATCCATATCCTCTTCTATCAAATGGTAAATGAAATCGCCGATCATGTGTACGGTGGACTACCCCCTTGCGAACCGGTGTAATTCATTTTTCATAACCACTTCTCATAGATTAGTGTAATTATGGATATAATATATATATATATATGTTATTTTTATCATAATTATTCTTCTTTAGTCATTATATCACATATTATTTCCTACTTTCCACCCCGTGGGGATACGATAACGTTGCTTGTCAGTACAACAGACTACCGCCTCATAAAGCGATGTGATGCTTTTTTCACTTAAAATTTACTTAGAAGATAATAAGAATAAATTTAATTAATATATGTTATTTATATGAAATAATAATTAATTTTTAAATGTGATATATTATCTACCTTCATTTCTTTAATTTTTTTGAGAAAATGGAAACAATGTTCATGTGTAGGTAAGGACCACCGTCTCCATGAACGATGTGTTTCATTTTCTATCTATAAATTTTATGTAATACTATAAATAAATATATAATAAATATATATTATATTTATATAATGGTTAAAATTTTATATTTTACAGATCCATGATCAAATTAAGAGGACCGAAAATACCAAATCAAAACATATATGAAAAATAAAGCAATTATTACAAAAAATATGATATTAGTAAGGACTTGTTAATAAATGAGTAATAAAAGGTCATAAATAAATAATATATGGTAGGATATATATAATTATTATTATTTAATATGTTTATAATAAACCTATATTTATTATATAGGTGTTTTTAACGTGTACAAAATAAGTGGAGACTTAAGGTAATGTATTTATCGTCTCACTTTTACTTTCACGAGAAATATTTCATATTCACCACTAATCCATTTTTGTGGTTTATATACTACCCCAATGATATTTTATATCATTAATATCTTTATATAATGGAATTTTAAGTTTCATTTTAATTTATTTCTTCAATAGGGCTTACAATTCAAAAGATTACCAAAGTAGTAAGGTATATTTGCCTCAATTTTCCTTCTTTGAGACCTATGCTATGTTAGGCACTAATATTATTTTATGAGGTGTATATAATAACTATTTGATATGTTATATCATGAATATACTTATATTAATGACATTTAATGTTTAATTTAATGTTATTCTTCATGGGGATTATGATTCAAAAGACACTGAAGTGTTAATGGTTTAATGTTACAGTCTCATTTTTTAGCACGATTGTCTATGATATGATTCCAATGATGGTATATTATGATATAAATCTCAATAAACTCATTTATTTTATCATCCTTCATTAATTTCTTGAGAATAAATGGTTTCCATTTATTTTCCTCTCTTTATTCACTCAAGATTCTTAAAGAATATTTTTAAGGAAAACAGACTTTATTTCTCTCTTTAGTCGAACACCCATTTTCTTTCATGTCCATGTTTTCTAAAAATGTTTTCATAATTTTTTTAATGTTTCTATATGATTATTTAAAATAATTTTTATCCTTTTTTTGAATTTTTACAAAATGTTTTAAAATGAATCTTCATATTTTTTCCAAATATGTCCTCTTTGGATTTTTCAAAAAATGTGAAAGGAATATTTGTTTTAAATGTGTAAAACATGATCATAATTTACCGATGTAATAACCACTCAATGTTTTAATTATTTATTTATAAATTTACAAGTTTATATTCAAATAAAATAATTTTGAAAATGTATTGTGAATTTTTATTTTTTAAAAAATAATTTTCAAATTATAAAGGATATTTTCCTTAAGAAATATTTTAGATGATATTTAAAGCTTCCCTCATAAGTTTCTAATTTTATTTTAAAAGGAAAGGATTTTGAAAATGTTTTATGTTTTAAAAAGTGATTTGAAAATTTTAAAGGTTGTTTTCCTCAAGAAATGTTCCTAGTGATCTTTCAAAATCATTTTCCAACTAAGATAACATCGTTTGATGTTACTTATGATTTACTAGAGATATGATACAAGGTTACCATTATTATTATTTTTTAATAATTTATATTTATGATGAAAAGTTTTTTATGAAACTCATTCCTTATTATATGGGTTCTATTTTGATTAAATGATGAAATATTTATAAAACTTGCTTATTTTCCACATTCCATCTATTATGAAATGTTTATGAAACCCATTTCTTTTCATGGGTTCTGATATGATGAATATTTTATATATTTTTTTAACACATATGTATGATTTTAATTATGTTATGGGCGAGACCTATATCTACCCCCAATTTATTGGGTAAATATTGATATATCATGATATAAACAGGTCTAGAATGGGGAGTAAACCCAATTTAGTAAGGTACTTTATCCACCATGATGTTCATGGGAGTGAAGCATGACTAATATGATGGTTTTAAGAGTGAAACCAATCCACTATGATATTCTTGGAACCATGAATACTGAGATGTCTTGGGGAGTAAACCTAATACTCTATTATAGTCCTAGTAGCTAATCCTCGAATACTAAGGAAATGATTTTATATACTTATGTGCATGACAAAAATATATAGGTTATGCCAATGTTATGTTCTTAGGGATCATTTTCTTTGTTTCCATTATGATTCATGCCTTATGAAATTCCAAGATTTATACCATAACTCAAATTTATGATCTATGATATGCAGGGTATAGTTTTTAAATGTTATTATCATGTTCTCATACCCTTATTCTTAGTATATATTGATATCTCCCTTGTTTACCATTACTGATCATATGAGCTCACCATTTATTATGTTTGCTTTCCTCAAGTTATGAATAAATGTAATATGTATGATAATTCTAGGAAGGGTACTAGTTATGAAGAACTAAGTGGGAGACAATTTAGAACTCTTATGAACCGGTTGTTTATGTTTCCATGTTTCTAAAGGCACCTTACCTAAATGGTTTTTGAATGGTTCATTATGTTATGTAATGAATATTTGTCTATTAATATGTAATATCTCTGTATGAGAAGTCTAGGTCGCTATAATTTCATTTTTTGACATAAGTTTAAATGAAACAAAACCTTTAGGGTATATATGATCTTTGATGAAATAGATTATTTTTTAGGATTTTCACTATATTTATGGGGATTTTATAAAAATTATATTAGTATAGTTTTATAAAAAGTACAAACCATCACATTAGACAAGGTTTTAGGGCTGGAACCCACAACCGAAGGCCAACAAGGGTGCAGTGCCAGCCATTGGCCTGTGTGATGTCCTGGTTAATTTGAAATTTTTTTTCTAAAATTATTTTAAAGATAATGATTAAGTTTATTTTTGGAGAATATGTTTTATTGTATAAATAAAAATTGGATTGAAAATTTATTTGATGGTTAATTGATTAATGATATTTCAGAAGTAGTTCACAATTTTTTATTTAAAGAATCAAGATTGAATTATATTTTTATAGTGGCTTTGTGGTAATTCAAGTTATTTATGGAAATTATTAGTATACAATGGATATTATATTATTAAGGAATATACATATTTGGTATGAGACTTTAAAATTGATTGGTGTTATTTAGAGATAAATATCAAACCAAAATAAGAAGAATATGTGATCAAACCCTTCTAATTTTTGGGTTTCAATCTTAGTCAGGAATGTTTTTTATAATCCTAAAGATAGTTATTTATCTAATTATATAAGCTATTTTTTTATTGTTAAGGCCTTATAGATTAATGTTTCATTTCTTCATATGAAGGTTTATTTATTTTGGGAATTATATTACCTTGTGATAACCATTTTGGTTTTGGTTAAAATATAAAAATAGAAGGAATATATTGTTATCATTGTAAGGTTATGTGATCCTTTAAAAGTTTATTTTAGTTCCTTAGGCATGAAAAATTCATCTGGAATACTCATCGTTTGGAAAAAAAGATGATATTGTGGTGAAAATTTATTAAAGTATGAAATTAAACTTATCAAGTAAGTATATTTACTTATGTTATTATTATAAATGGAAAAGAATTACTCAACCCTAGGAAAAGGATCTTGAAAATGAAAATTCTATCCCATAATGTTCATTTATTATGAAATTGTGTCCTTTTTCAAACCTCTTTGGTTTATATTTTTGTGGATGATAACTTTCTCATGATCCTTCACTTTATTATGATCAATAATCTGTATCATTTTCCACCATTATTTGGGCATTATGATTTTCTTCCATGTTTAAATATTTACACTTACCACTAATTTTCTTCTATATATAAACCTAGTATGTGTTATTATGGATGACATTCATACTTATTTTTCTCTCTTATCAATAAAAAGTTTTATTAACCATTTTTATGATGTAAGTTTTCAATAAAGGTTTTTTTTCAAATGCCCAACCATTGATTAATGGGATAAATTTAAAATCATGAGGAAAAAATTTATTAAAAGAGGGGGGGGGGGTGGATTTATCACCTTTATATTTAAACAATTAATCTATTTTCAATATCATATAATAAATGCAATACTAAGCTTAAACGAAATATGAAATAACATTATTCCTAGTATGAGCATTCTAACCTAATAGTTAAATTGGTGGGTATGAATAGTATTAAATAATTTATGAAAAATATATACAAATTTCTAAATAAATATATATTTATTGATAAATTATTAGTAAATAATAAATTAATTTTTAGTAAAGTAATTTTATTCATCAAAAAAATGTTTTATTCAAATATAATTTTTACTACTTTTTGTGAGAAAATATTCTAATTAATTTCTAGAAATTTTAGAAAATGTATCCAAAAAAATTAACTTCAATTTTGAAATCATCATATAAAAATTATCTTAGGGTAAATTTTTTATATTTTTTGAAAAATATTTCTTTTTTGGTGAATAGTGAAAAATAATGACTTTTTGTAAAAATGTCATTTATATTTAATAAGTTAAGTAATTTAAATGTAATATTATGTTTTGAATATTATTTAAAGTAAAATAATAATAATTTATTTTTATTTAATCCACTCAATCACATTTTAATCATCTTTATATTGGATTTTTGTATAAGTTTATTTTTGGTTTTAAAAACGGTTTTTTTTCTAAGAACTGTTTTAAAGTGCATAATATTTCTCCATTTAAATTAATTAAATAACCCCATAGTTAGGAATTTTATAAATTATATTTATATAATTTATATCTATAAATATTAATTTTAATCCATTTAATGATGATTACTGGTCATAGAGTTAATATAAAATCATCTTTTGAATGAAAAATATACTTCTTGAAAAACTGTTTTTGATCGTGTATGCTGGTTTTATTTTAAATTAAATTATGAAAATTATATGAATTAAATTTAGTAAAATGGATTCAATATTTTTAATCAGAATATTTTTTATTATATAGAAGGTTAAAATTATTTTTTGGTTATAATGAATAGTGAAAATAGTAAAAAACTTTTACTATAGTTAAGGTAAAAACGAATTTACTAGGAGTTAAACTAAAAATATAAGGGTTAAAATAACCTGAAAAATTGTCTAAAATATATTTTATCACCATATTTAAACATTATATTTTATAATTCTTGATAATGTTCAATTTTTCATCCTTGTTTCATGTGAAAAATGTGGGTATAACTTTTTATTTTCAAAAATTACAAATGTGCCACTCACCTCACTAATAAAAGGACACCCCCTATCCTATATTCATCACATCTTAAAACCATTTTGGTTCATATGAGACCAACCCAAATAACTTCCTTAATTCACTCCCCATTACTAATATCCCCTATTTTGATCATAAATCCATCCTCAGAAGGCTTTTGGTGCTAACCTAAAGAGGTTGCCTGAATAAGAGGTATCATACTTAACTGAGAATTTTTTATCTTATTTATTGATCCACCTTCTTAATACCCCCATAAATTATTATTATATAATAAAAAATTATCTTCCATATAATTTTATTTTATTATATTAATTTCATAAATTAAATCCATCTCCTCTTCCATCAAATGGGAAATGAAACCGTCATTCTTGTGTACAATAGAATACCGCCTCCCGAACTGATGTAATTCGTTTTTCATCATCACCTCTCACAACTTATTATAATGATTTATTTAAAGTATATATATGAAAATTTTAACATATTTATACTTCTCTAATTATTGATCACATATAAATTCTTACTTTCTATTCTATGGGGTATACAATAATGTCAATCATATGTACGACAGACTACTGCCTCGTGAAGCGATGTGATTCGTTTTTCATTAATACTTTTCAAGGAAGGTAATAAGGATACATTTAATGAATATATGTGATATATATAATATAATTATGATATTCATGACATATTATCATTATGAAAATATAATATATCATTTTATTTCTTACACTGAAAAATGATAACGTCGTTCATGCGTACGTGTGGACTACCACCTCCAATAAATGATGTGATTATTTTTTCATCACAAAATAATATGGATGATATAAATAAGTATATTTAAAGAAATAATATGGTATTTTTGATATTATGATCATTATTTAAAGATAAAATAATACTTAATTTCTTTCTATAATGATCTTTGAAAAATAGAAACGTTGCTCATGTATATGTATGTCATACTATCTCCATGATTTTAACATAGTTCATTTTTCATTACCATATTTAATGATTGGTTTTAAAAGTATAATATATGTATAAAAATTATAATTATTTCAGGATTATTACTTTTTATATGTTTAAATAATGACCTCTTTGACCATAGTCAACTTAGTGAAGTCATTTTTGACACATAATCTGAATATCGTCAAAAAATATGACATAAACATAATTGATTAAGAAAAAATATATAACATTGTAATAAGTGAAATAAAGGGTGTTGGACTCACCTATTTTTATAATCCCAAATCATGTTTAAATACTGATCATGATACATTAAGTCATTTGCTAATCCTTTTTTATATTATTTATCCTGAACAATCTATATTTTTTAGTCTCATGACTTTGTTGCATCAGCTTACAGTTTACATTTCTCTAAGTATAAGTTCACTGTTAAAGCCTACTGGTAAGATCATGCCATTCAAGGTCACCGTTATAGCTCACTATTACTCTAAGCCACTGTTTCTAAAAGGTCACTGTTGAAGATCTACAGTCAATGTTGGAAGCTACCGGTACATGGTCACTGCTGTGACAATGCTTCTGTTAGAAGTCCACTGTCAGACTCTTTCTCAATTATTATGTTAAGAGCTTCACAGTTCAAGTCTACCACTGGACATGTATACCATTAGTAGAAGACTATCGCTATACAACTCCTACTGTTGATATAGTCCACCGTCATTTAAGTCTATTGTTAAGTAAAAGTCTGCTGATAGACAAAATCCACCGTTGATGAAGTTAACTGTTGAGAAAATCTACCGTTGGAAAAGGTCACTGTTGAAGTTGTAACACCCCGAGCTTCCACGATACGCTTCTCTTTCAATAATGAAATAGCTTGCATTATACGCAAGTTATAGATTCTAACACACAGCGACCAATCAAAATAGCCATTATGAATAGTAATACCCACTTTTTGAAATTATATATATTTTATATTTCAAAATGGACTTCATTTTTGGATTCGGAATATCGAAATTAGCCTATGTTGAATTTTTGGTATTTTTCTGAGAACTTCCAATTTTTTATGAATAGTGAAAAATACTTAAAAACAAATTTTTTAATCAAAATAATTTATAGTGATAAATTATACTATTGAGTGGTTATAAAGTGTAATTAGAATATATTTTTACCATTTTATCCAATGGTTGTCATTATAATTAATTTCACTTTGAAATTGGACATAAACAATTGTCAATCTTTTGATATATATTGTTTCTTAAAAACACGCTATTTGTTGTAACAGTGGGAATTAATTATAAAATTAATTAATGAAAATTATATGTTTGGAATTTTTTAAAATAGAAATCATTTTTGAATTCGGAATATCAATTATATCTTAGGGTGAAATTTTGGCATTGTTCTAAAAAACTTCAATTTTTGATGAACAGTGAAACCACTAAGTGGTAGTTAAAAAACTGATTTCTTGTGTAAATGAAACATTACCACTTTTGTGATTTGATTTTAAAAAATCCGCCATACATGGTTTTAATTGGGAAGTAAAATGTGGTTCAATGGGATTAAAATAATTTTTTGGTGAATAGTAACTTTTAAGTTTAATTAATCGTGATTAAAGGTAATTAGTGAAATTTAAGGTAAAAATGATATTATAAAAATATGAAAATACCTTTACACTTGTCCTACCCCTATTTGATGTGTCATGACCGACCAATAAAATCCATGGGTCAACTTGGGGACCCCATGGAGCCACTTTGGTAGGAAAATGACATAAATAACTTTTTAATTAAAGTTAAAATAAAAATATCACAAACATAAGTTGTTTTACTAAAACA
The DNA here is from genome assembly GCA_963277665.1 of Viscum album. Classification (NCBI taxonomy): domain Eukaryota; kingdom Viridiplantae; phylum Streptophyta; class Magnoliopsida; order Santalales; family Viscaceae; genus Viscum; species Viscum album. The sequence goes on from OY728158.1 coordinate 413,039,554, forward strand.
ATTTTTAAATGGGGTTATACAAGTCATATTTTTGACTATAAATATTAATTAGAAAGATAAAAAGATTTAATACATCATGATAGTTTTTTTATAATTTTTTTACATTAAATAAAATAAATTATTAATGACACCGTGATGATGCAGCGATTACCTCATTAATTAACGATTTTAATAAAATGGAAGGATAATGTAAAATCTAAGAATTAAACTTGTACAAAGCCTATTTTATGAGTATATTTCGAACCCTTATCACCTTATACTCTAAATATATAAGTGTGGGACCTTTAAAATCCAAAACTCATTATATAATAAAGTAACATTTCATTACTTTCCAAGAGTGCCCCTCCTCTCCTCTTATAAAAGGCCCCCACCACTACCACCTTATTTACACCTTCAAAGCTATTTGGATCAAACAAACTCTACCCAAATACTCTATAAACTTCCCTATCTTACTCCTAGAAGCCTCACTTTGGGTAGAATTCTTTCCAAGTAAGCCTTTGTCTCAAATCGAAAAGAGTTACCCGTTTTAAAAGTAGTGTTTTCTCTTGTGTTCTTATGATTTATTTTGCTTCTCCAACCCCCTAAAATATTTTTATTCATTTATTTTGTAACAAAAAAAGTATCATAAATATACTTGGATGTTTTTATATGAAGGATTCGAGCTACACTTACACACACCTACATCTAATGGTTAAAGAACATACTGTTTCTGTGGATGGCGAATTTCTGCCTCACGAAACGATGATTGTTCAACACTCATATAACACCTCTCATGGAGGCCATTATGGTGACACTATTTTTATATATGATATATATTATGTTTTTTTTTCCTTATGATTATTTTTTTTTCATTTATGGCATACCTTTACGATTTCCATTATGGGTAAACGCGATAATTTCATTTTAGGAAGTGCGGACTACCGCCCCCTCAAAGTGATTTGAATCGTTAATGCCATATGTGGGATGTATAAAGGATGGAGTAAATGGTATTATACATTATATTATACTGTAATTATAGTATAAATTTATATAATTATAATTTCATTCCATTAAATACAAAATAGAAATGAAAGTAGCGTTCATGCGTACGTACGGTTTACCGTCTCCATGAACGGTGCATTTCATTTCTTACCTCTAAATGTTATGTAATATTATAAATGCATGTATATACTGAATATATATGATATATATGATATCTAAATTAGGAATATAATTCTGGATATAATGGATATTTCACCACATGAACAACTTGTAATTATAAGAAGGTTATTTTTGACTCAAGTACCAAAGATCGACAAAATGACCGTTATTAACTTAAATAACTACATAATGTTCATAACATTGTAATAAGTGATATAAAAGGAATAATGAACATGTAAAAGGTTCTTAAGCAAAAATAAATTAACTCTAGTTTATTATTTAAGAGGTTAAATAACGATCGAGACAAGTCGGACACGAGGTAAGAGAACTTCTTAACCCAATTTCCATTCTTTGGGTTAATCTCCTACTTTCAAATTATGTCATGATATTATTATGTCCTATCTTGTATTTATACTTTATTTATGTGTAAATATAGTGAATACAGATAATAGATCTATTTTATTTTCAAAAATGGTCTTTGAAATGGACTTCATCTCAATCTCCTTTCATTGAGGCATATTTTTTTTTATACACAAATTTCTTTTATACAGTGTATAAACCCCTTTGAATTTTACTTTTACTAAAAAGGAATATTTTTATACGAAGGGTTTTTACTAAACGACAAAAGTAATGTTTTTTTCTTACGTATGTGGAGACAACGACTTCCCCGCCGCCGTGATCATTATTTGAGTTTTGGCTTCCTCTACAAGCCATAATTTTTTTTAAAATGAAAAATAAATATCAAGTTTTAATTTTCTTTTATTTTGGTATTGAAAATGGTTTTGAAAGTGTTTTTATTATATCAATGTGTTGTATTGATATCTTGTGATTGAAATATGGGAATTTTATGTTTCCTTTATGCATATTTTATGTGATATGATTATGTTATGGTTTATGATATGTTTAAACCTGTTCATATGAGGAATGCATTGGACTTAATAAGTGATGGGTGGAGCCCGCTATAGCTCCTCGATGCATCGGCAGGTCTCATGAGACAAACTAGTGTCTTGGCACGAGTCCTTGACAAAATATTATTTGTAGTCTTGGCACGAGGCCTTGGCTACATGGTTATGATAGTCTGGCATTATGCATTCCATCATTATGAAAGTGGTTATTGATATTGCATGTGATTATTCGACCAGTATAATATCCATGTGAATAAGTAAATGGAATTATCTCATTTTAATTTTGCCATATTTTGTTGAAGTTCAAGTCTAAAAGGCTTTTATTTTAGTCATACATTGCCTTAAATGTTTATTTTTATTTATGAAAGCTTCCGCTATATTTTTATCCTTACTGAGCATCTGAGCTCACCCCTTCCAATGTTTTAATTTTTCTAGGATGTGAATAAGTATATTATGAATGACCTATAGGGATAGTATGAGGGGATATGAATACAAGATGTTGTTGTAGTTTTTTTTACTTTATGATGTAATGTAATATTTATGAATGTATCTAGTGTTTCCAAGGCTACTAAACTAAATGGTCTTTCGAGACTTGATCTTTTCTGATCATGCCAATGTTACGCAATAATGCACCGACTCTGGGTAACTGGGGTCGGGGCGTTACGGTTGGTATCAGAGGTAGTTTGGCACTAACCTTGGAAGCTAGATTTAGATAAACTCTAATTAGAGCACTAGCCCTAAGATAGACTTTGAGGATTAGTATAGAATAACTTCCTAGAATTTTGGTATTATAGAGATTTTATGAGTTTTTCGAACAATACATCCCTGTCTGGATAGGAGCAGGTAGAGGTGGCTCTGGCACAGATGTACCTAGGGGTAAAACCCGAAAATACTACTTTGAGCTAGACTCGAACGGGAACTGGTGCACGACAACAAGCCTTGCTGCACTCTTGGTAACGACACTCCTGGGGGATATTCTTAGGATAATTATCATTTTCTTTACAAACCATAATGACGGGTTCATGAGTACATACTTCCTCAATGAAAACATTTTTATGATTATGGATTATATCCATAAATAGTTCAATTTATGTTAAGTGTTTTACAAGTATGGAATTATGTATTTTAATTCATAAACTAATATAGTTTATGCCATTGTTTAGAAATGGTGCCTAGTAGGAGGAATGGAAACCGTATCAATACACGCACTCCGTGTAGGGATTTCCCTCCTGCTCAAGATAATTATTGTGGAGCTGGAGATACAACTGGTGCGGATCAACTTATCACCATACTGAGACAACTCACTCAGGTTATGAATAGTAACCTTACTCATATGGAGCACCCTGATCCGCAACGTGGAGGATCAATGTTAGACTACTTCATGAGGCAATAACTTCCAACATTTAATGGGGGTACAAATCCATTAATATCTGAGCAATGAATAAACTCCTTAGAGAAAATATTCCACGCCTTGGAGTGTAGCTAAAGGGAGAAAGTTGTCATGACAGTTTACCGCCTCACTGGAGATGCCGATCAATGGTGGTCGCTGATTCAAAACAAAAAGGATGATGAAGAAGTATCAAGTATTTAATGGAGGGAGTTTAAGGAAATTTTCTTAGAAAAATACTTTCCACATGACCATTGAGCAGATATGGAAAGGCAATTACTGAGTCTGAGGCAGAAGGAGGATGAGAATGTCGCAAAGTATGAGGCTAACTTTACAAGGTTAGCGAGGCATGCTGTAGATTATATACGTAACCCAAGAAGTAAGATTGATCATTTCTTTGATGGGTTAAAACCATTTCTCCGTCGAACTTTAGTATCATAATCTTTCTCAACATATGAAGATATAGTCTCATGTGCTATCAAGACAAAAAAGGAATTCTCTAAGTCTTATGACAACAAAGTAAAGCAAGAGAAGAAGAGAACGGTGGAACAAGAGACATATAAAGGGAAAAGGGAAAGAAGGATTTTCAATTATGCGATAATTGTGGGAAGAATCTCCCTGGTACTTGCCTAAAGGGAATGGGGGTTTGTTACAAATGTGGAGAAAAAGGTCACCAGGATCGTGATTGTAAGGGAAAGAAAGAGGCTATCAATGTTGAATGCTACAATTGTAGGGAAATGCAGCATTATTCCAATGAATGTCCTAATCTCCAAGGAAACTTACCTTAGAAAAGGCCAAGGGATCAAGGAAAATCTTATTCTGTTACTACATTTGAAGTGGAATAATTAATGTATTGGTGCTTTTGGAAACAAGGATTATATTCTGGTTATAAGAATAATGTGATATATATAAGGATTGTACTACATTACTTGTTGTTTTGATTAAGGTTTTAATATGATGAAGGTAATCATATTTTTAGTATGTGACAATAAGATAAACTTTACATTGTTTGGGGAATCTGATGTTACAATTGATTTTGGAATTTAAGGACCTTTTAGAGAAAGTCTGGACGGAGGTATTTTGGATAACTATAAAGGTTGGAATGGATTAAGTTGAACTTTGGATAGTATTTTTTAAGGTTAAAACATTTATGAAGATTATTTTTGGAATATTATAATACTATAGTATAGGAAAAGGACAACCTATAGGTTCGGGGATAACCCATCGCGTCGGACAAAGGTGTAGGAATCGAACCCACAACCATAGTGCAACATGACTTTATTACCTACCACTAGCCTACAGGAAGTACCTGGTTATTACAAAATAGTTTTCCTAATATAAATGGTATGTGTTAATACTTTGAACCTTGTACGATTAGAATAAATATAATATTTTTGAGTTCCATTATCTTTTTGAGTGAAAGATGAGTTTGTGGTAGAAATTAGTTGAAGGTTGAAGCTCTACTTGTCAAGCATATATATATATATATATACCTATCTCCTATTATATGAATAAATTAATTCTTAAACTTTATTAAAGGGATATTAAAACAAAAAATGTGTTATCCTAATACCTTATGTCTTGTTGAACTGATAATATTTTAAATCAACATAGATTGAAGGCTTTGAGGCCCTCAATTTTACACTTTTTTGTGATTGATGACCTCAATCACTCCCTACAAATATTTATGTTTTTCCTCCAATTATATTTGTCTAATTTCCACCAATGTTCTCCTTATCGAGATCATAATTTGGTGGTGACTTTTTCATTTCCATTTCCCTCTGATTAAGGCTAAATTTTATTAACCTTATTTCCGATGTGGGTTTTCCACAAAAGTATTTTCTATTTTCAACCTTTTATTTTCAAAGAAAATTTCAAATTGCGAGGAAACAATTTATTGAAGTAGGGGAGAATGTAACACCCCGAGCTTCCACAATACGCTTCTCTTTCAATAATGCAATAGCTTGCATTGTACGCAAGTTCGAGATTCTAACACACCGCGACCAATCAAAATAGCCATTATGAATAGCAATACCCACTTTTTGAAATTATATATATTTTATATTTCCAAATGGACTTCATTTTTGGATTTAGAATATTGAAATTATCCTATGTTGAATTTTTGGTATTTTTCTAAGAACTTCCAATTTTTTATGAATAGTGAAAAATACTTAAAAACAAATTTTTTAATCAAAATAATTTATAGTGATAAATTATACTATTGAGTGGTTATAAAGTGTAATTATAATATATTTTTATCATTTTATCCAATGGTGGTCATTATAATTAATTTTACTTTGAAATTGGACATAAACAATTCTCAATCTTTTGATATATATTGTTTCTTAAAAACACGCTATTTGTTGTGACAGCGGGAATTAATTATAAAATTAATTAATGCAACTTATATGTTTGGAATTTTTTAAAATATACATCATTTTTGAATTTGGAATATCAATTATAGCTTAGGGTGAAATTTTGGCATTGTTCTGAAAAACTTCAATTTTTGATGAATAGTGAAACCACTAAGTGGTAGTTAAAAAACTGATTTCTTGTGTAAATGAAACATTACCACTTCTGTGATTTGATTTTTAAAAATCTGACATACATTGTTGTCATTAGAAAGTAAAATGTGGTTCAATGGGATTAAAATAATTTTTTTGTGAATAGTAACTTTTATGTTTAATTAATCGTGATTAAAGGTAATTAGTGAAATTTAAGGTAAAAATGATATTATAAAAATATTAAAATACATTTACACTTGTCCTACCCCTATTGAATGTGTCATGGCCGACCAATACAATCCATGGGTCAACTTGGGGACCCCATGGAGCCACTTTTGTAGGAAAATGACATAAATAACTTTTTATTTAAAGTTAAAATAAAAATGTCACAAACATAAGTTATTTTACTAAAACAATTTTTAAATGGGATTATACAAGTCATATTTTTGACTATAAGTATTCATTAGAAAAATAAAAAGATTTCCTACATCATGATATTTTTTTAATAATTTTTAGACATTAAATAAAATAAATTATTAATGACACCGTGATGATGCAACGATTACCTCATTAATTAACGATTTTAATAAAATGGAAGGATAATGTAAAATATAAGAATTACACTTGTCCAAAGCCTATTTTATGAGTATATTTCTAACCCTTATCACCTTATCCTAAAAATATATAAGCGTGGGACCTTTAAAATCCTAAACTCATTATATAATAAGGTAACATTTCATTACTTTCCAAGAGTGCCCCTCCTCTCCTCTTATAAAAGGCCCCCACCACTACCACCTTATTTACACCTTCCAAGCCATTTGGATCGGCCAACCTCTGCCCAAATACTCTCTAAACGTCCCTCTATTACTCCTAGAAGCCTCAATTTGGGCATAATTCTTCCCAAGGAAGCCTTTGTCTCAAATCAAAAAGAGTTACCCGTTTTAAAGGTAGTGTTTTCTCTTGTGTTCTTATGATTTATTTTGCTTCTCCAACCCAATAAAATCTTTTTATTCATTTATTTTTTAACAAAAATAGTATCCTAAATATACTAGGATTTTTTTATAAGAAGGATTCGAGCTAAACTTACACACACCTACATCTAATGGTTAAAGAACATACTGTTTCTGTGGATGGCGAATTTCTACCTCACGAAACGATGATTGTTCAACACTCATATAACACCTCTAATGGTGGCCATTATGATGAAACTATTTTTATATATGATATATATTATGTTTTTGTTATCCTTATGATTCTGTATTTTTCATTTATGGCATACCTTTATGATTTCCATTATGGGTAAACGCGATAATTTCATTTTAGGAAGTGCGGACTACCGCCCCCTCAAAGTGATTTGAATCGTTAATGCCATATGTGGGATGTATAAAGGATGGAGTAAATGTTATTATACATTATATTATACTAGAATTATATTATAACTTTATATAATTATAATTTCATTCCATTAAATAAGAAATAGAAATGAAAGTAGCGTTCATGCGTACGTACGACTTACCGTCTCCATGAACAGTGCATTTCATTTCTTACCTCTAAATGTTATGTAATATTATAAATGCATGTATATACTGGATATATATGATATATATTATATCTACATTAGGAATATAATTCTGGATATAATGGATATTTCACCACATGAAAAACTTGTAATTATAAGAAGGTTATTTTTGACTCAAGTACCAAAGATCGACAAAATGACCGTTATTAACTCAAATAACTAAATAATGTTCATAACATGGTAATAATTGATATAAAAGGAATAATTAACATGTAAAAGGTTCTTAAGAAAAAAATAAATTAACTCTAGTTTATTATTCAGGAGGTTAAAGAACGATCGAGTCAAGTCGGACACGAGGTAAGGGAACTTCTTAACCCAATTTTCATTCTTTGGGTTAATCTCCTTATTTCAAATTATGTCTTGATATTATTATGTCCTACCTTGAATTTATAATTTATTTATGTGTAAATATAGTGAATACACATAATAAATCTATTTTATTTTAAAAAATGATCTTTGAAAGGGACTTCGTCTCAATCTCTTTTCATTGATGCATATTTTGTTTTATACACAAATTTATTTTATACGGTGTATAAACCCCTTTGAATTTTACTTTTACTCAAAAGGAATATTTTTATACGAAGAGTTTCTACTAAATGAAAAAAGGAATGTTTTTTTCTTACGTATGCGGCGGGAACGACTTCCCCGCCACCGTGACCATTATTTGAGTTTTGGCTTCCTCTACAAGCCATAACTTCTTTTAAAATGAAAAATAAATATCAAGTTTTAATTTTCTTTTATTTTGGTATTGAAAATGGTTTTGAAAGTGTTTTTATTATATCAATGTGTTGTATTGATATCTTGTGATTGAAATGTGGAAATGTTATGTTCATTTTATGCATATTTTATGTGATATGATTATGTTATGGTTTATGATATGTTTAAACCTGTTCATATGAGGAATGCATTGGACTTAATAAGTAACGGGTGGAGCCTGCTATAGCTCCTCGATGCATCAGCAGGTCTCATGAGACAAACTAGTGTCTTGGCACGAGGACTTGACAAAATCTTATTTTTAGTCTTGGAATGAGGCCTTGGATACGTGGTTATGATAGTCTGGCATTATGCATTCCATTATTATGAAAGTGGTTATTGATATTGCATGTGATTATTCGACCAGTAGAATATCCATGTGAATAAGTAAATGGAATTATCTCATTTTACTTTTTCCATATTATGTTGAAGTTCAAGTTTAAAAGGCTTTTGTTTTATTCATACATTGCCTTAAATGTTTATGTTTATTTATGAAAGCTTCCGCTATATTATTATCCTTACTGAGTATCTTAGCTCACCCCTTCCAATGTTTTAATTTTTCAGGATGTGAAGAAGTATATTATGAATGACCTGCAGAGATAGTATGAGGGGATATGAAGACAAGATGTTGTTGTAGTTTTGTTTTACTTTATGATGTAATGTAAAATTTATGAATGTATCTAGGGTTTCCAAGGCTACTAAACTAAACGGTCTTTCGAGACTTGATCATTTGTGATCATGCCAATGTTACGCAATAATGCACCGACTCTGGGTAACTGGGGTCGGGGCGTTACAGTTGGTATCAGAGGCAGTTTAGTACTAACCTTAGAAGCTAGATTTAGATAAACTCTGATTAGAGCACATAGCCCTAAGATAGACTTTGAGGATTAGTATAGAAGAACTTCCTAGAATTTTGGTATTATATAGATTTTATGAGTTTTCCGAGCAATACATCCCTATCTGGATACGAGCAGGTAGAGGTGGCTCTGGCATAGATGTACCTAGGGGTAAAACCCAAAAACACCACTTTGAGCTAGACTCGAACGGGAACTGGTGCACGACAACAGGCCTTGCTGCACTCTTGGTTACGACACTCCCGGGGGATATGCTTCGGATAATTATCATTTTCTTTACAAACCATTATGAAGGGCTTATGAGTACATAATTCCTCAAAGAAAACATTTTTATGATTATGGATTATATCCATAAATAGTTCAATTTATGTTAAGTGTTTTAAAAGTATGGAATTATGTATTTTAATTCATAAACTAATCTAGTTTATGCCATTGTTTAGAAATGGTGCCTAGTGGGAGGAATGGAAACCGTATCAATGCACGCACTCTGTGTAGGGATTTCCCTCCTGCTCAAGATAATTATTGTGGAGCTGGAGATACAACTGGTGCTGATCAACTTATCACCATACTGGGACAACTCACTCAGGTTATGAATAGTAACCTTACTTGTATGGAGCACCCTGATCCGCAACATGGAGGATCAATGTTAGACCGCTTCATGAGGCAAAAACCACCAACATTTAATGTGGGTACAAATCCATTAGTAGCTGAGCAATGGATAAACTCCTTAGAGAAAATATTCCACACCTTGGGGTGTAGCGAAAGGGAGAAAGTTGTCATGGCAGTTTACCGCATCACTGGAGATGCCGATCAATGGTGGTCGCTGATTCAAAACACAAAGAAGGATAAAAAAGTATCAAGTATATAATGGAGGGAGTTTAAGGAAATTTTCTTAGAAAAATACTTTCCACATGACCATCGAGTAGATATGGAAAGGCAATTTCCGAGTCTGAGGCAGAAGGAGGATGAGAATGTCGCAAATTATGAGGCTAACTTTACAAGGTTAGAAAGTCATGCTGCAAATTATATACGTAACCCAAGAAGTAAGATTGATCGTTTCTTTGATGGGTTAAAACCATCTCTCCTTCGAGATTTAGTATCACAATCTTTCTCAACATACGAAGATATAGTCTCATGTGGTATCAAGACAGAAAAGGAATTCTCTAAGTCTTATGACAACAAAGTAAAGCAAGAGAATAACAGAATGGTGGAATAAGAGACAGATAAAGGGAAAAAGGGAAAGAAAGATTTTCCATTATGCGATAATTGTGGGAAGAATCACCCTGGTACTTGCCTAAAGGGAATGGGGGTTTGTTACAAATGTGGAGAAAAAGGTCACCATGCTCGTGATTGTAAGGGAAAGAAAGAGGCTATCAATGTTGAATGATACAATTGTAGGGAAATGGGGCATTATGCCAATGAATGTCCTAAGCGCCAATGAAACTTACCTTAGAAAAGGCCAAGAGATCAAGGACAATCTTATGCTGTTACTATAGTTGAAGTGGAATAATTAATGTATTGGTGCTTTTGGAAACAAGGATTATATTCTGGTTATAAGAATAATGTGATATATATAAGGATTGTACTGCAGTACTTGTTGTTTTCATTAAGGTTTTAATATGATGATGGTAATCATATTTTTAGTATGTGATAATAAGAGAAACTTTACATTGTTTGGGGAATCTGATGTTACAATTGATTTTGGAATTTAAGGACCTTTTAGAGAAAGTCTGGACGGAGGTATTTTGGATAACTATAAAGGTTGGAATGGATTAATTTGAACTTTGGATAGTATTTTTTAAGGTTAAAACATTTATGAAGATTATTTTTTGAATATTATAATACTATAGTATAGGAAAAGGAAAACCTATAGGTTGGGGGATAACCCGTCGCGTCGGACAAAGCTGTAGGAATTGAACCCACAACTATAGTGCAACATGCCTTTATTACCTACCACTAGCCTACATGAAGTCCCTGGTTATTACAAAATAGTTTTCCTAATATGAATGGTATGTGTTAATACTTTGAACCTTGTACGATTAGGATAAATATAATATTTTTGAGTTCCATTATCTTTTTGAGTGAAAGATGAGTTTGTGGTAGAAATTAGTTGAAGGTTGAAGCTCTACTTGTCAAGCATATATATATATATACATATCTCTTATTCTATGAATAAATTAATTCTTAAACTTTAGTAAAGGGATATTAAAACAAAAAAATGTGTTATCCTAATACCTTATGTCTTGTTGAACTGATAATATTTTAAATCAACATAGATTGAAAGATTTGAGGCCCTAAATTTTACACTTGTTTGTGATTGATGACCTCAATCAATCCCTACAAATATTTATGTTTTTCCTCCAATTGTACGTCTCTAATTTCCACCAATGTTCTCCTTATCGAGATCATAATTTGGTGGTGAATTTTTTATTTCTATTTCCCTCTTATTAAGGATAAATTTTATTAACCTTATTTTCGATGTGGGTTTTCCACAAAGGTATTTTCTATTTTCAACCTTTTATTTTCAAAGAAAATTTCAAATTGTGAGGATGCAATTTATTGAAGTAGGGGAGAATGTAACACCCCGAGCTTCCACGATACGCTTCTCTTTCAATAATGCAATAACTTGCATTGTACGCAAGTTCGAGATTCTAACACACCACGACCAATCAAAATAGCCATTATGAATAGTAATAACCACTTTTTGAAATTATATATATATTTTATATTTCAAAATGGACTTCATTTTTGGATTCAGAATATCGAAATTAGCCTATGTTGAATTTTTGGTATTTTTCTGAGAACTTCCAATTTTTTATGAATAGTGAAAAATACTTAAGAACAAATTTTTTAATAAAAATAATTTACAGTGATAAATTATAATATTGTGTGGTTATAAAGTGTAATTAGAATATATTTTTACCATTTTATCCAATGGTGGTCATTAGAATTAATTTCACTTTGAAATTAGACATAAACAATTGTCAATATTTTGATATATATTGTTTCTTAAAAACACGCTATTTGTTGTGACAACAGGAATTAATTATAAAATTAATTAATGAAAATTATATGTTTGGAATTTTTTAAAATATACATAATTTTTGAATTTGGAATATCAATTATATCTTAGGGTGAAATTTTGGCATTGTTCTGAAAAACTTCAAATTTTGATGAATAGTGAAACCACTAAGTGGTAGTTAAAAAACTGATTTCTTGTGTAAATGAAACATTAACACTTCTGTGATTTGATTTTCAAAAATCCGATATACATGGTTGTCATTAGGAAGTAAAATGTGGTTCAATGGGATTAAAATAATTTTTTGGTGAATAGTAACTTTTAAGTTTAATTACTCGTGATTAAAGGTAATTAGTGAAATTTAAGGTAAAAATGATATTATAAAAATATGAAAACACCTTTACACTTGTCCTACCCCTATTGGATGTGTCATGTCCGACCAAGACAATCCATGGGTCAACTTGGGGACCCAATGGATCCACTTTGGTAGGAAAATGAGATAAATACCTTTTTTTTAAAGTTAAAATAAAAATGTCACAAACATAAGTTGTTTTACTAAAACAATTTTTAAATGGGGTTATACAAGTCATATTTTGGACTATAAATATTCATTATAAAGATAAAAATATTTCCTACATCATTATTTTTTTTATAATTTTTATACATTAAATAAATTAAATTATTAATGACACCGTGATGATGCATCGATTACCTCATTAATTAACGATTTTAATAAAATGGAAGGATAATGTAAAATATAGGAATTACACTTGTCCAAAACCTATTTTATGAGTATATTTCGAACCCTTATCACCTTAGCCTCGAAATATACAAGTTTGGGACCTTTAAAATCTGAAACTCATTATATAATAAAGTAACATTTCATTATTTTCCAAGAGTGCCCCTCCTCTCCTCTTATAAAAGGCCCCTACCACTACCACATTATTTACACCTTCCAAGCCATTTGGCTCGGCCAAACTCTGCCCAAATACTCTATAAAATTTCCTATATTACTCCTAGAAGCCTCACTTTGGGCATAATTCTTCCCAAGGAAGCATTTGTCCCAAATCAAAAAGAGTTACCCGTTTTAAAGGTAGTGTTTTCTCTTGTGTTCTTATGATTTATTTTGCTTCTCCAACCCCCTAAAATCTTTTTATTCATTTATTTTGTAACAAAAACAGTATCCTCAATATACTAGGATGTTTTTATAATAAGGATTTAAGCTACACTTACACACACCTACATCTAATGGTTAAAGAACATACTATTTCTGTGGATGGCGAATTTATGCCTCACGAAACGATGATTGTTCAACACTCATATAACACCTTTCATGGTGGACATTATGATGACAATATTTTTATATATGATATATATTATGTTTTTGTTTTCCTTATGATTCTTTATTTTTCATTTATGGCATACCTTTACGATTTCCATTATGGGTAAATGCGATAATTTCATTTTAGGAAGTGCGGACTACCACCCCCTCAAAGTGATTTGAATCGTTAATGCCATATGTGGGATGTATAAAGGATGGAGTAAATGGTATTATACATTATATTATAATGTAATTATAGTATAACTTTATATAATTATAATTTCATTCCATTAAATACGAAATAGAAATGAAAGTAGCGTTAATGCGTACGTACGGCTTACCGTCGCCATGAACGGTGCATTTCATTTCGTACCTCTAAATGTTATGTAATATTATAAATGCATGTATATAATGGGTATATATGATACATATGATATCTACATTAGGAATATAATTCTGGATATAATGGATATTTCAACACATGAACAACTTGTAATTATAAGAAGGTTATTTTTGACTCAAGTACCAAAGATCGACAAAATGACCGTTATTAACTTAAATAACTACATAATGTTCATAACATGGTAATAAGTGATATAAAAGGAATAATGAAAATTTAAAAGGTTCTTATGAAAAAATAAATTAACTCTAGTTTATTATTCAGGAGGTTAAAGAATGATCGAGTCAAGTCGGACACGAGGTAAGGGAACTTCTTAACCCAATTTCCATTCTTTGGGTTAATCTACTACTTTCAAATTATGTCATGACATTATTATGTCCTATCTTGTATTTATACTTTATTTATGTGTAAATATAGTGAATACACATAATAGATCTATTTTATTTTAAAAAATGATCTTTAAAAGGGACTTCGTCTCAATCTCCTTTCATTGAGACATATTTTGTTTTATACACAAATTTCTTTTATACGGTGTATAAAACCCTTTGACTTTTACTTTTACTCAAAAGGAATCTTTTTATACAAATTTACTAAACAAAAAAAGGAATGTTTTTTTCTTATGTATGCGGCGACAACGACTTCTCCGCCGCCGTGACCATTATTTGAGTTTCGGCTTCCTCTACAAGCCATAACTTTTTTTAAAATGAAAAATAAATATCAAGTTTTAATTTTATTTTATTTTGGTATTGAAAATGGTTTTGAAAGTGTTTTTATTATATCAATGTGTTGTATTTATATCTTGTGATTGAAATGTTGAAATGTTATGTTTCCTTTATGCATATTTTATGTGATATGATTATGTTATAGTTTATGATATATTTAAACCTGTTCATATGAGGAATGCATTGGACTTAATAAGTGACGGGTGGAGCCTACTATAGCTCCTCGATGCATCAGCAGGTATCATGAGACAAACTAGTGTCTTGGCATGAGGCCTTGACAAAATCTTATTTGTAGTCTTGGCATGAGGCCTTGGCTATGTGGTTATGATAGTCTGGAATTATGCATTCCATCATTATGAAAGTGGTTATTGATATTTCATGTGATTATTTGACCAGTAGAATATCCATGTGAATAAGTAAATGGAATTATCTCATTTTACTTTTGCCATATTATGTTGAAGTTCAAGTTTAAAAGGCGTTTGTTTTATTCATACATCACCTTAAATTTTTATGTTTATTTATGAAAGCTTCCGCTATATTGTTATCCTTACTGAGCATCTGATCTCACCCCTTCCAATGTTTTAATTTTTCCAGGATGTGAATAAGTATATTATGAATGATCTGGAGGGATAATATGAGGGGATATGAAGACAAGATGTTGTTGTAGTTTTGTTTTACTTTATGATGTAATGTAACATTTTTGAATGTATCTAGTGTTTCTAAGGCTACTAAACTAAACGGTCTTTCGAGACTTGATCTTTTGTGATCATGCCAATGTTATGCAATAATGTACCGACTCTGGGTAACAGGGGTTGGGGCGTTACAGAAGTAGTCTGATGTTACAGTTAGAAGCTTACTAATTGAAGTCTACCACTGATCAAGCTTACTGACTGAAGCCTATTGTTAAAGGTCTACTGTTGAGCCTACCTATGAAGTCCACTGTTGAAGAGCCTACTGTTGAAGTCTACCATTTGACATGCATCTTCTACCAGTATAATGATAACCTATTCTTTACTTTACCAATTTTCTTAATAATATCATAACGATCATGTCTGGACAATTTAATACACATGACATTATTTAATGATATTTTCAGGCATATCAGGAAACAATACGAGGAAGACCACACATGGATGAATCATTTCTCTTGTTATCCCCTGCTAATTTAAATAAGGGAAAGTTGAGCTGGAAAAAGGATATATATATGTGTAGAGACCTAAAAGAAAAATACTGAAATCAAGATATTGGGATACACACATAAGGGAGATATATACAGTACCTGATGTACCTAGCAAGAAGAAGATCACTCGATCACTCATTATGAATATCCCAGAGCTCCACAAAGATCTGTTGAAAGAAAATTTTCAAAGCTGTGGTGGTGTGCTACAAAGATCTTATGACCCAAGAAGCTGATCATCTCTACATTGGAAGTCAGAACCTGGAAGTTGCGACACTCTGTTTTAGTGTCAACTTTCATTGAAGAACCAAAACTTCATTTCCTTCATTTCCAGGAGTCCAGAGCTGATCTTCCAACACATAGAGAATTCTGAACTTCTTCCTAATATCTTTATCTCTAGTGTGTTTAAGTATTTTACATTTATGAATAGTGTGTCTATCTTACACACAATGAATCTTATTCTTGAACTGAGGGATACTGAAAAGTCCCATT
Organism: Viscum album; assembly: GCA_963277665.1. Taxonomy (NCBI): domain Eukaryota; kingdom Viridiplantae; phylum Streptophyta; class Magnoliopsida; order Santalales; family Viscaceae; genus Viscum; species Viscum album. Next base: position 413,055,807 of record OY728158.1, read on the forward strand.
CCAAACTCTCTTTACATTTGTTTCCTATGCATAACTATGGAAGAAGCCTAGTGTGGCTTGGTAGTTTATTTTCCCATGTAGAACTGTGGTAGAGGTTTCCAAACCTGGACGGTTTGTGAAAACTGTTGTAAACCCTGATACAGGATGTGTATCATTTTTAATATAACTTCTTGGTGGCAGGTGATCACCAAGTGGAGAGTATTAGGTCTTGGCTTAAGAGTGAACCTCTTGTTTAAATTGTTGTGTTCAACTATCAAGTAATCTGTTTTACATTTATCCGCTGCATATATTTTCAAAGACATAAATCTATTTTTGCATTCACTCTGATAGTTAGTTTTGGTTAGTGTGTATATGTGATTCTTTTAGTAAACTTGTTTCAAAACTTGAATTAGTACTCACACTAATTCAACTGAGGATTAATCAACCTTTGAGAAACCTATTGAACAATAAATCACTTATATCTTTACTACCTTAATTAACTGGGTTGTTTTAATTTGGGGGATTTTAATCCTAAAAGTTTTTAACAGAAATTTTAATTGGAACTCAGTTCACCCCCCTCTTGAGTATCCACTCCGACCAACATTTGGAATCAGAGGTTTCTTTATTCATAACATCAAACCAGTTTTTCAAGATTTTCAAATTCTTTTCAATTGTGATTTTAGTTGTATCTTAAAGATCTCAAAATTTCTGTTATATCTAAATTTTCAGTTCTTTAACCTTTTAATTTTCTATGGATAACTGAGTTGAGGGTGCTGCTACTAACATAACACTTTTCTTTAATGGTAATAATTATGGTCAGTGGAAATTGGAAATGAAAATGTATCTTGAAAGCTTAGGACCTAAAATCTGGGACACAATTGAAGAACAACATGCATTGCCTGATACTGCTAGGGATACATGGTCTCAAGTAACTAAAACTACCTATCATAATAATTTTAAAGCAATGAATTCCTTATACTGTGATTTAGGTGATGAAGAATTAAATAGAATATCTGCCTATAAGACTGATTATGAAATTTGGGATACTTTGGATGTTTCTCATGAAGGAACAACCAATGTTAAAGAAACGAGATTAAATACCTATACTATTAAATATGATAATTTTAAGATAAAGCCTGATGAACCTATCTTTGAAATGTATCTCAGGTTTAATGAAATAGTAAACACCATGAATCTGCTTGGGAAACTAGTGGACAACAAAGACCAAATCATGAGGCTGCTTAGATGCCTACCTGATAGATGGAGAGGCACTTCTGTATCAATCTGAGAATCATGTGACATCAACAAGATACCAGTAAAGGAGATAATTGGAAAACTAATGATGTATTAAGAAGAGCTTAAGGTGAGTCAAGAAATAGAAGAAGAACCAAGAAAGAAGTCAGTATAATTCAAGACTTCTGCCTCAAAAAGCAAAGACAAAGAAAAATTTCAAGTACATGTAGACAGTTCTACAAGTGAAGAGTAAAATTCAGACAGTGATGAGGAGATGATACAATTTTCCAGAAGATTTAAAAGGTTCTACCGAAATAAGAAATTCTCTAAGAAGTCAAAATTCAAAGGAAAGTATGATCATAAAGGACAATGGAAGAAATACAGGAAGTGGAATGAGAATACAAGTGAAATAGTATGCTATGAATGTAAACGAAAAGTTCATATGAAGGATGACTGCCCCAAGCTGAAATTCAAGAGAAAATATGATGAAAAAGGCAAAGGTTATAAAAAGGCTATGAAAGAAAATTGGAGTGCTTCAGGAGATAGTTCGAGTGGATCTGATGCTTCAGAATCAGAACAGAACAAACATGCAAATCTATGCTTTATGATAGAGATATATGAGGAACAATTAATTTCCCTGTGCATAATACTTATTATAACAATGAATCTCATAATGATGAAGATATGACTAAAGAAGAATTATTTGAATATTTCTAAATGCTTGAGGATACTTTTAATGAACTCAAGGACAAATATAAGTCATTAAAAAGACAGCATTCTTTAAATGCAAATTACAAGTCAAATCTGGATATAGAAAAAGAGAAATTTGCTAAGCTTCTAAAGGAAAATACAGAGTTAAAATTATCTAATGAACAATTAAGAAAGGATCTTGAGAAGTTCACTACTGGTAGGGATACCTTGACACAGTTTCTAGGAAAACATATTGCTCCAAAGTATACAACTGGTCTACGATATCATCCTGGATAGAGACAAATTAGCAAAACCAAATTTGTTCCAAAATCTGGACAACTCACTGCTAGTTCTAGTACTAGACCATATTTTGAGAAACAATTTTATAAAGGAACTAACAAAGTATTTATGTCTTAAAATGTGTTTGTTGATTTTAGAAAACCTATAAAGCAAATATAGGTTCCCAAAGTTTTACTTGCTAACCTCTCTGGACCCAAGAAGATTTGGGTACCAAAATTACCCCATGTTTAATCTGTTTTGTAGGGAAATTGTTTAAAAAGTTCCTGTAAGAACTTATGGTACTTGGAAAGTGGATGTTCAAGACATATTATAGGAGACTATTCTTGCTTAAAGAGTTTAATTAAAGTTTATAGTGGGCATGTCACCTTTGGTGATAATGCAAAAGGAAAAATCACCGGCTTAGGCCAGATTGGTAACCCTGATACAATATTAATTTCTAAAGTAATTTTTGTTGATGGATTAAAGTACAATTTACTTAGAATATCTCAGTTATGTGATTATGGATTTAATTTTAAGTTTTAAAATGATGCATGCAATGTTTTTAATTCAAAAAATTATTTAGTTTTCACTACATGTAGAAATAAGAATGTATATGCTGTTGATCTAAATTCCTTATCCAAAAAAAAAATGTTTCTTGCTTAAATGTTTTCATAAAGAGTCTTGGTTGTGGTACAGAAGGTTAGGACACTGTAATGTACACTCACTTAGGAAGCTATCTAAGAAAAGTTTAGTTAGAGACTTACCTAAATTAGAATTCCCACTTGACAAAGTTTGTAATCCCTATCAAAAGGTAAAACAACACAAAGTCTCTTTCAAACCAAAGAAAGAAGTTTCAACTTCTTAACCACTTGAGTTGGTTCACATGGATTTGTTTGGACCATCAAGAGTTTCAAGTTTAAATGCTAGGTATACTTGGGTATAATTTCTATCTCACAAAAGTGAAGATTGTTCCTATTTTATCAAATATTCCAAGTCTGTAGAAAATCTTAGTGGACTTAGAATCAAGACCCTGAGAAGTGATCATGGCCGTGAGTTTGAAAATCATGAGTTTGAATCTTACTTATCACACAATGGCTATAGTCACGGCTTTTCTGCCCCTAGGAAACCCCAACAAAATGGAGTTGTAGAAGAAGGAATATGACCCTTCAAGAAATTGCTAGAACTATGCTTAATGAGTATGAATTACCTGTTTATTTCTGGGATGAAGCTATAAATATAGCTTGTTATATTATCAATAGAGTTTTAATTAGACCTGTTCTAAAGAAGACCCCTTATGAGATTTAGAATAATAGGAAGACTAAGGTTAATTACTTTAGAGTTTTTGGTTGCAAAGTATTTATTCTTAATACTAAAGATAATCTTGAAAAATTTGCTCCCAAAAGTGATGAAGGAATTTTATTGGGTTATTCTATCTCAAGTAAATCCTATAGAGTGTTCAATAAGAAAACCAAATGTGTGGAAGAATCAGTTCATGCCAAATTCGATGAGACTGATCCACATGAGCCTAAAAACTCTCTTGAACATCTTGAGGAAGATATGTCAATTCTGAATCTTAATGATAAAGATAGTGAATCCCCTGTAAAAGTATCCAGTTCTGGGAACTTTCTAGAATCTGCACCTATTGAGTCTGAACCAACAGACAACAATGAGTAATCTAGTTCAAACCTTACTAGAGGCATTAGGACTCTTAAGAATTATCCTCTAGATGCTATTGTAGGTGATTTAAATAGAGGAACACAAACAAGATATTCTCTAAGAAATCAGGTTGAACATCAAGCTTTTATTTCACAACTTCAACCCAAAAATATTAATGATGCTATCAATGATGAATTTTGGGTAATGGCTATGCAAGAAGAATTAAATCAGTTCGAAAGAAACAAAGTCTAGGAATTAGTGGAAAGACCTAAGGACACTTTGACAATAGGCACTAAATGAGTGTTTAGGAACAAAGTTGATGAGTCTGGAAATATTGTTAGAAATAAGGCTAGGTTAGTTGCACAAGGATATAGTCAAGAAGAAGGAATAGACAATGAGGAGACCTTTGCCCCTATAGCTATATTAGAAGCCATTAGGATACTACTTGCTTATGCAGATCATCTTAATTTTAAACTTTATCAAATGGATGTTAAAAGTGCTTTTCTAAATGGGTATATAGTTGAGGATGTTTTTGTTGAACAACCCCCTGGTTTTATAAATCCCAATTTTTCAAATCATGTTTTTAAACTTTCTAAAGATTTATATGGTTTAAAATAAGCTCCAAGAGCATGGTATGATAGGCTCAACTCTTTTCTTATTTCAAAAGGTTTTACCAAAGGGATATCTGATCCTACTCTTTTTATTAAATGAATTTCCAAATATGTTTTTATTGTACAAATTTATGTGGATGATATTATATTTGGATCTTCTAAAAATTCATTATGTATTGATTTTTAAAAAATGATGCAAAATGAGTTTGAAATGAGTTTAATGGGGGAACTCAAAATTTTCCTTGGATTTCAGATCTTTCAAAATAAAAATGTCATTGTTTTGAATCAAAATAAATATATTAAGGATATTTTAAAACGTTTTTCTTTGGATGGTAGTAAAGGAAGTGAAACACCTAAGAGTACCACTTGTAAGTTGGATACAGATGAAGATGGATAACTAGTGGATCAAACCAACTATGGAGGTATGATAGGGAGTATACTCTATCTTACATATAGCAGACCTGACATTATGTTAAGTGTATGTATGTGTGCTCGCTTTAAAGACAATCCAAAAGATTCTCATTTAACTACTGTAAAAAGGATTTTAAAATATCTTAAATATACTCCCAACTTAGGACTATTTTATCCAAAAGGACAATCATTTGATTTGTTGAGTTATTATGATGCTGATTTTTCCGGTTGCAAGTTAGATAGAAAAAGCACCTCTGGGATATGTCACATTTTAGGCAAGTCACTAGTATCATGGTGTAGTAAGAAACAAAATTCTGTTGCATTATCAACTGCCGAAGCTGAATACATAGCTTCTGGTAGTTGTTGTGCTCAAATTATGTGGATGAAACACACTTTACTAGACTATGGATATCAATTCAAACATGTCTCTATAAAGTGTGACAATAAAAGTGCTATTAATATTTCCAAAAATCTGGCATCTCATTCTAGGACAAAGCATATTGATGTGAGACATCACTTTTTGAGGGATCATTATAAAAAAAAAGGTGATATCACTATTGATTAGTTGACACTGAACATCAATTGGATGATATATTCACAAAGCCTTTGAATTCTAAGAGGTTAAATTACATCAAACATGATTTAGGTATGATTAACTTTAGTATAGTAAACCTCACAGTAAAACCTCACTGATAGGCACCTCATTTTTGTACCTCACCATTGGACCTCACTGTTATAATTCACCATTAGAAACCTCACTGGTGTACCTCACCATTGGACCTCACTGTTATACTTCACCGTTAGAAACCTCACTGGTGTACCTCACCGTTGTACCTCACTGGTGTACCTCACCATTGGACCTCACCGTTGCACCTCACCATTGAACCTCACCGTTGCACCTCACTGGTGTACCTCACTATTAGGAACCTCACTATTGGATACCTCGCTATTTGATTTTACCAGTTATTTTTGTGGGAATCCGAACTGTTTTATTCCTATTCATTATTTCTTTTTTATTTTTTTTAAATCCCTAAATGATAAAACTAAGGCTACGAACATATCTCAATCCACTTTCTTCCTTAATCTCGAACCTTAACTCTCAAAATACCTAAACCCTAACTCTCCGTTTGAACCCTCAAACCTCTTTCAATCTCCATGGCTAGAACCAAACGACCCCCGACTGTCAATGAGGATGCGCCAAGGACAAAGAGGACTTGAGCTGAGTCTAGTGGAATTAGTAGTACCCCAACATGACCTATCAACCCACATCTGACAAAGAGAGAAATTGTGGATGAGAAGGAGTTGAGTGAAGAATGGCTGCTGTTGAGAAAGTCATTAGTGTTGGAAGCAATAGAATCCCAAGGATGGACCGAATGATTTTCCAATAACAATGGGCCATACTACCTGAAGCTTTTGAAGGAATTCTATGAATACCTGAAGTTCAAAAAGGAAGATAATGTGCATAGTCTGGTATCTAGATTCGATGGCAATGAAGTCAGATTTTTGTCTACTGAGTGGGATGCTTGTTTGATAGTTCCTCATGAAGGAGTTTATGAATACTATTCTGGAGTGGCTCCTCCTGACAGTGATATTTTTGGGTATGAAAGAGCTCTAGAAGAGCTGACAGGGAATGGAAAATTAAGGAAGATCATTGCAGCTAATATTAATGGAGAAGACGTTCTTTTATTTAAGTTCATTCAGCATGTGATTATTCGCAAGAGAGGGGATTTTGTAGTACTGAAGTATCAGGACATATTCCTGATATACTTACTGAATCATGGGGAGAAGATCAACCTTTGTAGGTTACTGATGGAACAATTGGAGGATATGAATAAGGTAAGCTCAAAGTCCAATGCCCTATTCCATGCCAAGAAAATCTCAGTAATGCTAAAGGTAAAGGGTGTGGCTAGAAATAAAGAAGAGATGATAGTGGCTAAGAATAGTGTTTGTATCTCCAAGGTTATTTGAAAATACATGAAAATTAGCTGGAATCCCTGGAAGAAGGCATGGGTAAATGATTAAGGAAAAGTGTATGAAAAGTTTAACCCTGCTACTCACCCATCTAGGACAAAATGCAAGAGAGATCCAGGGATGAAGCCTAATGAGCCAGAACCAGCTTATTCAGATGATGATGAGGAAATTGAAGGAGATGTGGAACCTGAAAGAGAGAACACCCCCATTGATGATGGGAGTGATCCTGATTTACCTAACAATCCTATAAGGACAACAACTTTCAGAGCACCTATCCCTCCAAAAGAACTACCAAGAAGAGAGACTGTTATAAGGGACAGTGATACTGAAACCAGTGAAGAAGAAGAAATATCTCAGAATATTGTCAGAGACACCTCTGAAGAGGATGAGGCTACTGAGTCAGATCATTATGATCATGAGGTAAAGGAGGCTGGTGATAAAGATGCAGGAAATGATGCTGATGTTTTTGAAGCTGATGATGAGAATAGTTAAGAAGAGGAGCTCAGTTTGAGCCCTCTGATAGGTAATACAGATAGGACAGTGTCTGACCAAGAAGCAGAAATGGCATCTACTGCCATTGAAATAGAGGTCATTGATGACTCAATGGAGGTTGTGACTCACCTCACTGGTGAACCAATGGATCAGACAGAGGTTGAGTCTGCTATAGTTGAAGAGGAGGTTGTAGAATTTCCTAGAGCAGAACCAGAAGAGGAGAATACTCAGGAGAAAGCTCCAAGTGAGGGGGAGCATCTTGGTTCTGTATCTATTCTTCATGACATTGTAGAATGGTCAGAAGACCCTGGATACTTGGTACTTGGTCTGGATTATGATGATTCTGATTGTGATATGTTGAACAAAAGACACCCTGTACCTACTGTTTTATAACCTGCTACAATGCCTCTAGTGGTTATCCTTTCTGATAACCTTGTCACTAAGGGTGATCTGGAATCACTGAAAATATATATGCACCAGATGTTTGATAATAGGGCCTCTGAAATGGAAAAGGCAATGGCCTTAATTCAAGAGCTGACTACCTCTAAGATGGCTAGAGTTCAGTCTTCCATTCAAGCCAGTTTGTCCCAAGAAGTATCTCAATGCCAAAATAAACTCAAGGATGTGTTTCAGTCTGTGGAACTTCTAAGAAAGTCAGTGGTGAGCCTGACTGCTCTATTGTCCTTTAGGGTCTAATCAGGCAAAGACATTCACTATATCATAAATGTAGTGCAATAGATGGTTGTAGTGTTTGAAAGTTTTAAGGAATCCATGAAAGCTCATGTGAAGGGCCAGGATGATGATGTGAAGAAGCTCATCAGTGGGTTGAACAAGTCTTTTAAGGAAAATTTTGCTTTCACTATAACACCTTTGGTTTCCTCTACCTCTGCTTCAACCTCCACTGCACCACCTATGGACTTGTCAGCATTGAGGAAAGTGGTCAGTGAAGAGTTAGAAAAGATATCTGGTGTCAGTGCACCTGACCCTCAATCTATGACTCAGATTATCTCCACTACCAAAGATGTTTAGAAGGTAGTCAGTGACTTCATGAGAGAGTCTTCCCAGGACCAAAAGATTATAAAGGAACAGATTAATTACTATTATAAAAGGATTTAATCCAAGCATCAGATGGATGATCATTTCAAGATTTTGTTTGAAAACCTTAGGATTCCACCAGTCACCAGAGCCTTCAAGGAATAAGTCACTCAACTGGGCCAGTTGACTCCAACCTTAGAGAAATTTATGGAGAACAAGGATGATTTCATCTTGGATATGGAAAGAAGAGGAAGCATTATTATGGACTTCAGACACACAGGAGCTTCTATTGCTGCCCCTCCAGTCATTCCTGCAGCAATTCCTAAACCTGCTGATCCACCATCTCATCCTCCATCTTCTTATTCCAAAGGGAAAGAACACTTTCCTAAGGGTGATGTGGATTGAGTTTGTTTATGTCTTTTGATAGGGACTGTGCATTCTTTTTGGGTCATGTAATGTACTTCCATTAATACAAGCATTCTATGTTATCTCTATTTGTGTTTCTTTTTTCTAATCACAAAGGGGGAGAAATGCTGTGCAAATGCTGTGCTAATACTAATATGATCCTGTGATTTCATTACTCTTTAATGGACCTTTTCTGTTTTTCTCTCTAATACCATGTACCAATATCCTCTAATATTACACTCTTATTAATCTCTGATACTAGAGAAACCACAACTGAACTAAGGTTCTCTTTTGATCTCTTTTTAATAACTGTATTATATGCTTATCTATGATACCTATAATTAATACATACTGGAATAATTTGTGATTATCAAAAAGGGGAGATTGTTGGACTCACCTGTTTTGATAATCCCAAATCATGTTTAAATACTAATCATGATATATTAAGTCATTTGATAATCCTTTTTTATATTATTTATCCTAAACAATCTATATTTTTTAGTCTCATGACTTTTTTTCATCAGCTTACAATTTACATTTCTCTAAGTATAAGTTCACTGTTAAAGCCTGCTAGTAAGATCCTACCATTCAAGGTCACCATTATAGATCACTGTTACTCTAGGTCGCTATTGCTAAAAGGTCACTGTTGAAGATCTACAGTCAATGTTGGAATCTACCAGTACAAGGTCACTACTATGACAAGGCTTCTGTTAGAAGTCCACTATCAGAATCTTTCTCAAGTCTTCTGTTAAGAGATTCACAGTTCAAGTCTACCATAGGACATGTCTACTGTTAGTATAAGACTACCGCTAGACAACTCCTACTGTTGATGAAGTCCACTGTCGTTCAAGTCTACCATTAAGTAAAAGTATGCTGATAGACAAATTCCACTATTGATGAAGTCAACTGTTGATACAGTATACCACTGGAAAAGGTCACTATTGAAGTAGTCTGATGTTACAATTAGAATCTTACTGATTGAAGTCTACAACTGATCAAGTTTATTGACTGAATTCTACTATTAAAGTTCTACTGTTGAGCCTACCGATGAAGTCCACTGTTGAAGAGCCTACTATTGAAGTCTACCGTGTGACATGCATCTGCTACCTGTCTAATGATAACATATTCTTTACTTTACCAATTTTCTTAATACTATCATAACAGTCATGTCTGGAAAATTTAATACACCTGACATTATTTAATGATATTTTCAGGCATATCAGGAAACAGTATGAGGTACAAGGAAGACCACACATGGATGACTCATTTCTCTTGTCGACCCCTGCTAATTTAAATAAGGGAAAGCTAAGCTGGAAAAAGGGTATATATATATATGTGTAGATACCTAAAATAAAAATACAGACATTAAGATATTGAGATACACAAATAAGGGAGACATATACAGTACCTGATGTACCAAGCAAGAAGAAGAGAACTAGAGCACTCATTCTGAAGATCCTAGAGCTCCACAAAGATCTGTTGGAAGAATATTTTCAAAGCTGTGGTGGTGTGATACAAAGAGCTTTTGACCCAAGAATCTGATCATCTCTACATTGGAAGTCAGAACCTAGAAGTTGCGACACTCTGTTTTAGAGGCAACTTGTAGAGAATGAACAAAACTTCATTTCCTTCTTTTCAAGGAGTCGAGAGCTGGTCTGCAAACACATAGAGCATTCTAAACTTCTTCATAATATATTTAGCTCTACTATGTTTAAGTATTTTACATTTGTGAGCAGTGTGTCTATCTTACACACACTGACTCTTGTGCTTGAACTGAGGGATACTGAAAAGTCCCATACCAAACTCGCTTTACATTTATTTCCCACGCATAACTTTGGAAGAAGCCAAGTGTGGATTGGTAGTTTATTTTCCCACGTAGAACTGTGGTAGAGGTTTCCAAACCTGGATAGTTTTTGAAAACTATTGTAAATCCCGATACATGCTGTGTATCATTTTTAATATAACTTCTTGGTGGCAGGTGATCACCAAGTGGAGAGGATTAGGTCTTGTCTTAAGACTGAACCTCTTGTTTAAATTGTTGTGTTCAACTTTCAAGTACTCTGTTTTACATTTATCCGCTACATATATTTTAAAATATAGAAATCTGTTTTTACATTCACTCTGATAGTTAGTTTTGGTTAGTTTGTATATGTGATTCTTTTAGTAAAATTGTTTAAAAAGTTGAATTAGTACTCACACTGATTCAACTGAGGATTAATCAACCTTTGAGAAACCTGTTGAAAAATAAATCACTTATATCTCTACTGCCTTAATTAACTGGGCTATTTTAATTTGGGGGATTTTAATCCTAAAAGTTTTTAACAGAAATTTTAATTGGAACTCAATTCACCCCCCTCTTGAGTATCCACTCTGACCAACAAAGGAAATAAAAACATGAATTTTTTTCTTAAGAAAGTAAATAATTAACATAATTTTATTATTCGGTAAGATAATGAACGTACGTGATATATCAGACTCATGGTAAGGGACTTCGTCTTAATTTCCTTTCATTACAGTAGATTTTGATTCTATGCACATATATTTTTTATGATGCATATATACAACCCCTTTAACATTTTATATCAAGAAATTATCTATTACCATGATATTTAAAGTTTTTTTAATGTTATTATTTCATATGTCTTATGATTCAAATGTTTCCAAAGTGGTAAGGTACTTAAAAAAAAAATCCCATTTTAATGTTTTCCTTATAAATCTATTTTATTCCATGTATATGTTTTTAAAATGATTTTATGAATGTAATTATATTTAAATGACAGTTTTATAAAGAAAAATTATTTCTTTCTTTCATAGTTTTTCAAAAAAAATCTTTTTATGGAATGTTTGACTTTCTTTACTAAAAACAATAGAAATGCTATATTTTAACATATATGATGACAAATACTTTTACAACCACCATAAACATTATTTAAATTTTTTATTCCTTTATAATATTTCATATTTTATTCCAAGTAAAACCCTCTTTATGGTTATTTTGGAATTAAAAATGGTTTTTTAAAAGCAAAGGGTATTTTGATATCTGAAAGTGATTTTCATACGCATTTAAATGTGTTTTCAAGAGTTTTTTTAATAAAAAATTCAAAGAATAAAATGTTTTATTCTTGAAATGCTACTTGAGAATTATACATGAGAAATGGGTGAGATCGATATAGCTTATATTAAGTTTTTATTCCCATTATAGCTCATGAGTGATTTTGATATATCTTACATGATGGGTGCACCCAGATAACATCAGGTGAGCCCGATATAGCTTATGTGATGGGTACAACTAGATAACTCTCCAATGTATTAGTTAATGCTATTTGTATTAATAGGAAATTAGGGAGTTACCAAAGGTTTTATCCTATGGATTTAACTGGGCTCTAGTTATTTTTGACATGGGTTTAAAATGGGTTATTGTTTTTATTCTCTAAGTTTCCTAAAAGGGGTTTTATTTTCTTGATATGGATTTTAAAGATTTTCTTTGAGAAAAAATTGTGTGTTTTTTTCATGTGGAATTTTTTATTTTATATGCTCAAATAAATTTGAAGATATAGGTAAATATTACTTGAGTTTTCAAGTTTTTCTCCAGACTAACAAATTTCTTCTTTTTATGTCCCTTACTGGGATTTTTATGCTCATACCATGTTTTAAAATGTTTTTCATAGGGTTTAGAGATGTGTAAGAACAAGGAATAATTAAAGTTTAAAGTTTTGAATATTTTTCATTAAAATAAATCAAGTTTTTTTTTAAAAAATTAATATTTTGGAAAAAATTGATATTGATTAGAAGTGTCCAATTTATATATACATGGTTTTTTATGTAAGAGTTATGACCTAGCATTCTAAAAATTTAAAACTAAAATCTCTTTGGGAATGTAAGAAAGTGAATTCTAGTTTAAATTCACTCTAATATGTAATGTTTAAATTTAGTTCCTTACACTAACACACCATTATTGATTCCTAAATGAATTAAAAAAGTTCTAATCACCTAATTTCAGGTCCTGATCTCATGAACTATTCATTTAAAACCCCTAACTAAATAAAAAACATACCTATCACATCTAAAACAATGATCCTAACACAATTTTTTAACCCAACACATCCAATTACACATTAAAATGGTATTCAAACCTCCTATGTTTGACCCATCTAAAAAAATCATAGCTTTAACCACCAACGTGCTTTAAAATTACATGATCATAATTTCTTTATCCCTAGAGGAATCCTATGATCATTCAAAAATTCTCATAAAAGGCCATACATAACTTCTAGTGAAATTACACGGTTTTTCCCCATTTATTTTTTTCTATCATGATCTACCATACCAATAGCATCGACACACTACAACTTCAATCATGTTCAAATCATCTCAAAAAAATCCAATCCTAATTCCCATGCTCAGAATCTATTCAATATCATATCTAAATTTACACTTGAAATTTACTAGGGAATCTAGATGGATTTAGGTCCATCATCTCACCAAAATCCAATGAAACAACAACAATTTAATGAATGGTTTTATTAATCCATGATACCTTTATAATAGGGGTCATATATTGATTATTGACATCACACTCCCCACTATAGGGGTTACCTTTTCGTCACATCACTAAACCAAATTTCTGATAACCACAACCCATGCCCCTTCCACCACTAAACATCATGGATGGATGTGGCCAAAACTTCTTGTACCTAAGATCAAATCCAAGATATAACTTTTTTTATATTCCCAAATCATAAAAATTCGACTCATGACATCTATAAAAATTCACCTGAAATGAGGTTCACCACCCCAACTGACCATTGGTGCAATTTACACTATATGAATTTACACATACTTCTCCTTGAGTATAATTCTCACCCAATTAGATCACCATGTAATGTGTGATCCTCCTATTAAGCCACACTCATCATATTTTTGGGCTACTAGGTCAATAATTAATTCATGAAACACCATTGGTACTTGAACTATACATGACTTCCCACCGATTCACCACTCAAATGGATCTTCATCTAACCACACAAACTATCTTAGTCTTGATCAACAAAATGGGTGTACACTCATTTACCACTCGTCCTCCAAACCCAAATCGTGCTCTCATGAGTTGAACCACATCGAAACTAGGCCCACATGCTAAAACTAGTAGATGTAATTACTCTATAGTGTGTTAGTCTCATCCACACACTTAACCATAATTTGGCATCGTACTAAAACTAGGAGCATCTAACAATAATTGAATCACACTCTTAAACTAATTTCATAGCCTTCAGGTCTTGGAACCTGAAACATTATTCCACTCAAAAACAGATTTGATACCATGAGACTCTAGGTGTCTCTCATTTCCAAGAACTAGCACTCAAAGTTATTACCATACAAAAGAAATATAAGGAATCTCTATGCCCTATCATGAACTCGATGGAACTTATTTTGCATCTATCTTAAACCCAAGGCATATAACTATTCCTTTCCATATCTAAATAACTTTTAATCTCATAATAAACCCTAATTTAGGTTTTCCTCATAAGAAAAATAAGCACTAGTCTACTAGGGTCCCAGTTGTATCTCAGGGGTCACTAGGGTCTCCCACTAATCCCATAAACTAGATCTCACAGAAGGTCACATCTCATTGAAAAAACCTCTCTGTTCCCGTATCAAACATCCCATGACAACAAATGTTCCAAAACACCCACTCATGGGTCTCATGTATATAACCTACAACATGCACCAAAATCATCAGCCTACTAAGCACTAATCATCTTGAGCATCCACACATAGGACTACTCCCTTGTAGATGATGATCTTAATGATTAATTATTTCTAGACCCAACGATGTCATCCTAGATGATATGTACCAAGGAAAACACCATAACTAGACCAGTTAAGAAGAATTACATTCTAAAATATATGAGTAAAAAAAAATATAGGTTGTTACTAAAACCTTAAAAAGTTTAGACTCAGATGATAGACACCTACAAGGGGTTTCCCACTAACATATAAAGTCCTATACTGATATACTAGGATCCCTATACCTCCTTGCACATGGGACATCATCATCATCCCTATCAGAGATCATCCCACCATAGGGTTTCACATGTTATACTATCAAAAGATAAATAAATATATAAAAGGTGTAATAAATGACTATAATTAAACCAATAAATTATATGGGAGAATACCATATGATCACTTATTGAAACTTTAAAAATATTGACCTCTATCATTCGTGATAAAAATTACACCAGTGTACCCACATATCAAGAAAATACATTTATGTACACAATGATGCATGAGATAAATTTTGACTCTATAGGAAAGGTACCAAATCTATAATAAATCAAAAATCAAAAATCCAAATATCTTATGCATTAGGTGAAATCGGTCAACTGTAATTAAAAATTCTAAGAGAAATAATTATGAGCCCCTAGTAACTTGGACTTCATACTGGAACATGTGTTCATGATGAACCAACCCAACATCGATCATAGGATCTAACACATTCCTAAAACTCCAAGATACCATATCCCAAATAATATGAGAAATGAAAAATAATTCTTTGATACCTCTTGGTAATGTCTAAGTCTGAATCATTCTAAACAGTAGCCAGACTGGTTCAGCACAAGACCTCAGGCATGCCACCCCAAATTACAAAAGATTTCAACTAGCAGCAGAGGTCTGAGGAGGTACCATGGAGAGGCTATACACCCTATATCATAGTGTAAAATAATAGATAAAGAACCAAGAATCATACATATTAGATTATGTATTAATACTAAATAAACAGAACATGAGATGATAAATTAGGATGAATATACATACATACAACAACAATGACCCACTGGGCTGATCACATGTACATTGTAATGAACCAACCTAGGTCAAACCTGAACTGGTTACCAAATCCATCTCACCTAATAATCAATAGTAATTATTGATCCTCCAGGGATGTAAACTAGTGCTGGGAATCATGAATAACTCCATTGGGAATGAGTTTTCCCAAGAAACTGAAAATAAAAAAATACAAACAAAATAATAGAATAAACACTAGCATTGAAAAATAAAAATACTAGACATACCTTCACTTGACCTCACGAGTCACCATAAACCATGGAACCATGCTCTATCTATAAGTGAAACAGAGCTAGGAAGAACCTAAAACTGAAAATGGTAAAATAGGCATGAGCACATAAGCACTCATGAGGCCACCACTACCTACCATAACTAAGTAGTCCCTTTTAATTAAATACTAATCATGTTAGTTTGAAATAAAATATAAAAACAATAAATTTATAAATAGTTTTACAAAGAAGCAATAATACCTCATAATTTTTCTAAAATCACTTTTCCAAGATTTTTCTTATATGAAAACAATCTCTTGGAAAACACCTTTTCCCTAGACTAAACCACTTGGCCAAAAAACCACTTTAATGTCACACTTAAAACCAGTTTCATAAACACACCTTTTAAAAATACCCATTTCAAAACTCAAAGAGGTATCCATATAACACATGGGTTTTAAAAACAAGTTCTAAAACCAATCATTTAATAAAAACTAGGCATAATGGCCCAAAACCCCATTTGGAAACCTCCCACACACTTTGAGAATAAAAAAAAACTACTTTACATTTTTCTCACAAGATAAAACCTTTCAAAATCATTTATAAAAATAGTTTGAATTTTTTTAGAAATCATTCTTCCCATTACCTTCTTTAAAAAATATTCATAAACTCTTTTCAAACATTTTAAAAGTAAATCACACAAAGAATAGAGAAAACACTCCAGAAGGTGCCACTATGTCAGTTCAAGCAACAAGGGGAAAAATAATAAGAGAAAATTTTCCAATAAATAAAATAATAATAGAGGATATGATTTATACACAAAGATAAATCTACCAAACAACCCTAAAAAGTATCCTAGTTTCATAGAATCTACCCTTGGTCTAAACATGAGAGCATCCTAGACTTCACTCAAGACCAACCTGTCGGTGTACATTGCATCCCAACACCACCACCCGAATATCCTACACCCAACCTCATTATAATGGAACACCACATATAGACCTATCATAACTATATGGGACACTATTAGTGTGTGGATACCTAGTGCAGCATAATCCTATATTCCCACATAGCTACCTAAGTTCCAATGACCAATCAAAATGAAGGTGAGAAAAATCAATTATTCCTTCACTTAAGGACTAAATATTTTAGAAAAATGCATGCATCACCTATAATACTCACAAAAGAATCCCTAAAATCTAAAAACATAAACAAAACATAAAATGAATTAAAGATAAACACCCCCTCATTTGATCATAATTCATCATAGGTACACAAGAACCACAAGGGGACAAGTGCGTTTCACATCATTTATAAAAAATCATCTTCATAAAATGAAAAATGGGTTATCACTTTAAAACATGATTTTAATGCCAAGAAATTTCAATGAATAAATTTTGAAACTCAAATGGGGTTTCACTCTTCCCTTTTCTTAAAAAAACTCCTTAAAACATTCCAATCCAGAACGAGTTTCAAAGACAAAAAACCATGTGGATTAACTCGCCCCTTTAAAATCTCACAAACTATGTTTAAACATTTAAACTATTTTAAAAACAAAAAAAACATGTTTTAAAGATACCATGACTTAATAAAACTTTTAAAAATATCAACCTGGTGCTTGCCTCCACATTAATAACCAAGAGCGTTCTTTTAAAATCCAACCTGGCATTTTCACAAACACTTGGCATGAATCCAAGGCCCATGAAAGGCTTTAAAAATATAATAAAAAATCATTTTAAGTATACAAATAAATATAATATTATTTTAAATTTATAAAAAGTAATTTAAAAGTTCACAATAAATTAAAGTCATGTAATAGAAAGCAATGATAAAGAAACACCTACCTCAAAACATGTCTCCTTTGATGACGAAAACTTTACACTTACACACATATACACCTTTACATATATATAATCACCCCTTATCCCAATGTATATATTTACACCACTATGATTGAATATATAAAAATTGTGTACTTATATATATTCCTATATATCCACATATATATATGTAATTCATGTTCAAAAATCCATAAATTGTCACTTTTGATGAACACCGCAAGAACGAGCCTCAAATCGGCCCTCATAAACCCTAGGGACCAAGAAAAAAAAAGAAACACCCCATTTGAGTTAGGGTTCATCTAAGTTAGTTGGGTGATAGAGAGAAGGAAAATCACCATTAATGGAGGAAAGAATGGAAGCATAGGTCATACCTTTAAGGATCGACCATGAAACCCCAAAAAACTAGGTGAAAATGCCATAGAGAGGGGAGCTCAGAAGAGGGGGGTAACACATGTGTGATAAAGGGTTTGGATTGGGATTCAATCTAAAATGGATAGGGTTAGAAGGTGTTAAAACCTTTAAGGGTAAAATAGAAAAAAAATAAGAAAAAAAAACAAAAAAATTAAAATTAAAATTTTAACACATTGGACAAGGTGCATGATTTAGGTACATAGGTTAGAAAACCATGCACCAACCATGTTTTACATACTATACAAGCATGGTACACCTACATGGTTACCCTTAGGAATTTATATAGTTGAGATAACCATTATAAAACCATGTGATTCATCTTTTTTAAAGACATACCCCTCATTCATGGTCAGTTCATGGTTACTCCTAACTGTGCACAAACCATGTGTAGTACCACTTCCCTTAAAAAATTTACAATTCCCACCCAAAATTCCATGGAACTCAAAATATATCAAATTTAATAAAATTAATTAATTAATTAATAACATCGTGATATTATGTGTGTCACATATATATAAAAAATAATAAAATAAAAGTACAGGAGGCTCTACCATAATCCATAAACCTCACCTCACCCCAAGATATAATCTCATCCAAAATTTCCCACTCGATCCTTCTTAGGATGATCCTAAGCCTCATCCCCACCTATTTCTACAATACCATGTGAAATTTTCTCGATTACCCAAATATAATGGTGACATGAGTAGGGTTTAAGTAAAAAACTTAGTAGGGAATTACCAATGTGGTCCTATACTAACCAATATATGTCATGATATGTGCATTTGACATGATCATAATAAATGAATAAATCTTTCCAAAAAAAAAAGAACCTATAATAACTAATTTGGAATTATGCTTGAATTTATCTAAGTATGTCACATAGACCATGCCAACCCATGTACCAAAGACTACACCATTTTCAATCCTTAGGTTCGTGACCCCGATCGACCATACCTGTATCAACCAATTCCAAAGTGTCTCTAAGAATTTCATGCTGACTATTCCAACTCAATAACATACAGAATCTAAATCCATGGAAACCCTGAACATATAATCATGGATCTTGGGACCCATCCTATGACTGCCCAACATTCTAGCTCCAAATCCATATCATCTCTATCTTTTTCCTCATGACTCTGGGGACCCATCCCATGATAATCCAACATCTAAGCTCTAAATCCATGAAAAATACAACATTGAGCTCCAAATCCATGAAATATCCATCATCGATATCCGTATCCATGGAATCTCTATCACCAAGCTCTAAGTCCATGATATCTCTAACCATATCATCATGACTCCGAGTACCCATCCCATCAAAATCCAATATATGAGCTCCAAATAAATGGTAGCTCTAACATAATGCTCTAAATTCATGGAATATCTGATACTAATATCCAATTCTATGATACCACTAACTATATATTCGGCTCTTAACCGATAATATCACTGACCTCCCCTATGGGAGTTTTCATAGCTAGGTATCACATATCAAACACTACTCTAATGGAATTTTCTACATCGAAATAAAACTACCTCATGGATGTATACCGAGTCACACTATGAAAATAAAGGAATGAGGGTTCTCAAAATTAAAAACCCATCACCCCAATATATAACCAATCCCACCCCCATATTGGGAAAAAACATAACTAGGGAACCCGCTAGGGTTTCTTGAGTCACATCACAATAATGGGGGTGCCCTACTTAGAGTGCTCGATCTTAGACATGACCCATGTTCATCTCCCATCCCACAAAGGGAATCAAACTCCTGTGAAATTTCCTAAACACACATGATCTCATGATCCAATCAATGAATCACACCTAATAGATAGCATAAAGCCCATCCACACATCTCAGGTCAGCATTAGGTCAGCCCAAATACTTGAACCCTCATCAACTACCCAAGGCCTAACCAAATAGTGGAAATATATCAAGTGGGAGGGGCACTCATCCCTTATATAATTTAATAATCCGAGAGTCTATAAGTTGTATCTAGTGTCAAATACACCCCACATGGGAAACTTCCCCTTTAGGTCACTACACCACTATTGCAAGGTCTCAAGGGTGTCATAAGCTAGGACTAATAGGCCACATACACTTCAATCAGACTCCTCAAGGGGTCTGTACATCCCAATTAAACATAAATATCATTTTGTATTTATCCATTGGTGGTTAAGGAAATTAATATAGTACACAATTCTAATGTGTCCTTGGAATTTTTCTTCTTCTTACTTAAGGAACAACATTATGCTTTAATATTTTAATTTTTAAACAACCAATTGAATTAATTAATTTAAATGGGTAAATATTGTATGTGGAGTGATTAATACTCACAATTAATCATAATTAATAAGAATTAATTCATAGGGAAAGTACCAAGGACCACCTACCTCATGGTGAATATAAAACCCTTTGTAAAGTCTCAATATTATAGTTCCACCTAGGCTCACTGAGACCTATCCAAGATCAATTGGCCACTTCCAATCCATAAGAGGCGCCAACTCAATCCAAAAAAACCATATTAATTAAACAAAATAATTTAAATTAATTAAAAAAATTGATTCCAAATAGTTATAATTCCCATTAGCACATAAGAAGTCTTGTCACGTCAGAATCGTGACCAACCACCTATGAGAGGCCCATAGTGGATCATCAACATCAAACCAGTCCAAAGACCTAACTTATAATTTAAATTACATAAATAATTAGTTTTAATTTTAATAAAAATCCTAAAATAAAATAGGTGTCATGACATACCTTTAGGGATTCAAAATATATAGGAACCCAAATGTTGTCTCGGGACATACTCTTCCTAGGCAGAACAAAAATCCCATTATGCTTGGTCAATTATACAATGATCCAGTGGAATCATCTCCAAAACCATATATAGGGAGGATATATATATATAAAAAATTAACAGGGGAGGATCAATGATCACCATAGTCAAGGACTCACCTCAGATCATCAAAAAAATCCACCATGAACTCCCCTTGGTCAAGGGGAAAGCTGGGGAGAAAAGGAGGATGCCTTCCTGCCCTATATTCCAATGAAAGGGGAGAGGAGGGGATTATACCTATAAAAATACAAGGGGGGGGGTGGAACCTCCCAATGTACATTGACTAATTGGTACTAGACTATCAGATAGTTAGTGAGTCAAATAAATAAGCCAAACCATGAGCTAGCTCACCAGATAGCTGGTGACTGCATGCTATGACCACTCTTATAGCCCGACCACATTGACCTTCTCCTGACACTTATTTAACCCCATTACTATATTATGAACTCCATTAAACATCCAATTACACCCATTTATGGTGTTTAAACACTTAAAACTTCATTCTGAAACCCAGTTCAAAATCTGGACCACCCATTAATTGAAAATTCAAGTTACTTATTAAAATTCAAAATCCCTTATGGAATATGAGGCATTATAAATTTTCCTTAAGGATGTATTACTAGAATAAATTATTCTAAAACTTGATAAAACCCATAAAAAACTCCTCATATAATTAAAATTTTATTGAGATTAGGTCCCTTCATAGGTTTTCCCTTCACTCATAAAATTACCAACACATCTTATTCTTCGAGTTGTGGATGTCATAAGGGGGAAACCATGCTAACCTTGTGAATTTAGATTCATAATCTAATGCCCCATTTTCTTCCTTTTGAAGTAATTTCATGAAATTTCTTTCTATATCCAAATGTTTCTATTGAGTGAAATACTTTTCTAGAAATAACATCTTAAAAGACTTCCATTCCAAGTTTTATATATATTCCTCCTCCCTAGTTTTTTATTTAACATCCAACATTGATTGAAAATACCTCTCAGATATGGCACTACTGTCATAGAATTCTACTTTTTTGGGCATCTCAGTTTCATAAAAATATTTTTCAATGACTTAGTAAATTTCTCTACTACTAGTGGACTAGTGGCCTTACTAAAAAATGGAGATTCCTATCTCATGAAGTGATCCAAAGTAGTTGTGTCTTATTGAGGTGAAAGGTTATTTAACATAACACAAGTTGAATACATAATAATAATAATAATTTATTCAAATACAACAATATCTTGATTATGTTTCTCATTTGGGAAATATATATGATATCCTCAGTTGTTGACATGATTTATATATCATTCAATAAACACCATGTTTTAAATAGTGAAATATATTATTTAGTTATTGAGTAACAATATAAAATATAATTGTAGTAAGTAATTCATATATCCCTATAGTAACTTATTCATTACATATAAGTTAATATAAAATTTTCAACCCATTTTAAAATAGTTTCTAGAAATTTCAAAGGGATTACCATAAATTCTTTATTCTTCTACCTATGTTCTAATTACAGATCCTAATATTTTACTAAACTCTCTATGATACCCTCGAATCTAGTAACCCAAATTTTGTGGTCCTTTATTATATTGATAAAAAAATTACGTAATATTTTATACATGATCCAAGGTTTATTATCCTTATGATTCCAAATAAATTCTTAATCCTTACAAAAGAGTTCAAAAGACATGTATAAATTTTAATTTATGCGATAAAACTTCCATTTTATCCTAAGTTTCATACATAATATTCATCCAAATTTCCTAATAATATAGGGAAATATAGAAAAAGGGTAAGCTCTAACACTCAATAAGCGATAAAATATCAAATAAAGTACACACACTAAAGAATATTTATAGCATACATAATATGACAATAATTAATAATTAACATGATTTCATATGATGAATAAAATGAAACAAAACATAACAAAAGATCCATGGTAGTTTGAAGCTTTGGGTGAGATTAGAGAGATCTTGGATGATATTGAAAAGAAATTAGTGCTTACTAAAAATGTATTTTAAATGATTCGTCATATTAGTATAATTTCTCGTTTCTATGAGAAAGGATGTTCTCTAAAAAACATCAATTTATTTGGTAATTTGATATTTATATTCTCTCTCATTAAGATCATACCATGTAATTATTTCATGATATTACTATTCATTAAATATAATCCTTATTTTTGTTTTATTTATTACTGAAAGTGCGGCCGATTGTCGCCTATCGACCGTTCAAGGTTCCGGTGCTCTGCTAATGTGTATAGCAGCACTCGGGTCGAATCCTCGGCGATGATACTTTGTAGTAGTCGTTTGTTTTTAGTTGATTGTATTTTGATTAGGGGGGTTTGTTTGCAGAGCTTAATTGAAATGATTTATGGATGATGTTTGATTTACCAAATTGATAAAGATTGGGGTGAGTTCATCATTAGGTTAGTTAAGCTTGTGATATCCTCGAGCTTTGCTTTATATTGCATTTAAATTAACACCCATGTCACAAGATGATGTTGATTAGAATTCTTAAGTGTTAAGGCTTTAAACCAAGACTTAACTTAACTTAAGGTTATAATATAAATCAGATCTTATTTATGGTTGTGTATTTATGGTTCCAATAATCCATGGAAACCACATGTTAAACAAAACAAGTCATTAATCCATGACATGTTAAGTCCAACATACACAATGTTAATTCAAAGAATATTAATCGAGCAGAAGCTCTCAATCACTTAACATACCTAAATTATAACTCACCCCAATGAGAGATTTACTCAGCCATTTGGGTGATTAATAATCTTGTTATAATGATTATGATTATAAATTAATAAGAGAAGAAAAAGAAAGGGATAAGAAAAGAGTGGTACGTCGACACACACACACGAACAATGATGATAATTAAAAACGAACTTTCGATTGAATGAGGAAGATAAAGAAGGGAAAGGGATTGAACTGAATTTAAACTATTTTAGGAACATAAATATTAAACTACAGAAGGTGGAAGAGAATAATAGATATTGAAGAAGTAACTTGCATTAAAACAGAATTACAAAGAAAGAGAATTACAAGATTACAAAAATGAAGAACACAAAAGTAAGTGAAAAGAAAGAGAGGAGGAAAGGTCTCTCAAGTGTAAACTTGAGTATGGAAGGTACTCCCAAGCCTTTGGCAAAGCTTTGTTCGTGCCAATGTGATCTCCTCTCTTCTGAAATGCCAACCCCTCTCAAGGAGAGAAGGAGAGAGTATTTATAGCCCAAGGAGTGGACTGTTTGCATTCCCAATCTGTCCCTCCACTTGCATCGCCAATTTTGCTATTCAGACAGACGAATCTTAGAATATGTCCTTCTTAAAAGATGTATACAATAATGTTGTCCGACTACTGTCAAAATATGGAGGCATTTGGGCAAGTGGATAAAAAGTTATGGCCAGTTGAATAAAAAACCTTAAACTGTCCATTTCAATCCAGTCTTTTTGAAGTCCATAATGTGAAAGGGTTTTTGAATATGAATATGCCTTCAAATACGAATGGTTGCTTCAACAAAGTCGGCCGCATATATCTCCTCTTTCACACTGAAAAATCTCAGCTCGATGTGATGCTTAAATCAGGAGATATGTCATGCATACTAAACTGATTTTCATTCTCGTCCAGAATGGTGGGCTGGACTTAAAAGATTTATTTGGGCCCCTTGTACATGGATTTGGGCCATGAAATTTTTATCCAAGATGAAATGTAGTGTTCCCCGAATTATGGTTGGGAGTTAAGGTTTTTTAACTTCTGGATTGATCCCAGTAAATCAATCTTCATGAATAGTCCAGTTTCTTCACAGATTCTTTGGTCTTGTTTGTGAGGACCATATGACCCTTCAAATGGCAGAATTGGATCATGGTTCCTTCTAATGAAATGTTGTATATTTAAAGGAGAATCCTACACAACAAGAACCACACAATTTGGATCAGTATAGTGATAGTTATAATTAAAACATTAAACTGACTCAATTTGACTACTTCTAAAAATGCTCAAATATTATACTTAATATTAAAACATTAATATTTCACACAAATTATGCACATTTCATATAAAATAAGTAAAGGGGGAATATAATAAGTAATGAAAATATTAATAACATCAACTCCCCCACATTTATATTTGCGCGTGTCCTCATGTGCAACAAATATAAAAACATGACAAAATCATTTTCACTCACCAACAAATATTAAAATTTTGTTTTCTCCAATCAGGGGAGGTTTAGACTATTTCACTCATCCATATTGAATTCCATCACAAGTTTGGTTCACAATAATGCATCAGAAACAATTCATTTTTCCATGTTCAAGGTTTGAATTAGAAAATGTAGGCACTCAAAACTTACTCCTCTCAAGATGATAAAAATGTATTTTAGGAGGTTCACTCATTCACCAACAAAAAGTGAAAATCAAGAGTTTGTAAGAGCTCTCAGCTTCCATTCCCAAATATAATGTGTACAAGAATCAAGAGGTCTTTTAAGGGGTTTTTCAGTGGATATGGGACGGTAGGTATATAATGTCCAAAGGAAAAGAGGGGTTAAAAACACCAACATGGAAAAATCAATGCACATTTTTTTTTTGAAATTTGATTTGAAAGGAAATAGAAACACATATTTACAAGGGCATGAATGTGTGATGAATGAAAAGTTAGGGAGATAGAAAATGGAATAGGGTGAGATGATGGAATATGTACAACATGGAAGACTTCCAATAATGGCACAATACAAGATGATTCAAGTGTTCTTTTTTTTTTCTTTTTTTTTTGCTCTTTTTTTTTCGAAAGTTGTGCTTGAAAAAAAGTCTCACAGTCATCTCCCAACCCATGTTTGATCTTCTCATGGAACTAATTTTAGTAGTTATAACACGATCAAAGGTTGATGATGAATGATTTTTGACCCTCCCAAGACACAACCCATTCCTTTTTTTCATTTTTTTTAATATAATTTTTTTTTTCATTTTTTTTGAACACTTTTAAATGACTTTTGTACAAATGACAATTACACATATACACCCCAAAGCTCACAGAATTACAACCTCTCCCCCACAATTGAATGGAAGCTTGCCCTCAAGCATATGATGACACATTGAAAATCAATGAAAGTACGCCCAAAAATGAAGTCTATTCCCCCCACACTTAAATTTCAATAAATTGTACAATGGAAATCCATGAAGATGTTGGGTGGGACAAGGTATTAGGCTTGTAATGTGGCTATCAAAAGAAAGGGTTTCATAGGCTCAAAGGGGATTTCAAAAGTAGGATCAATGTAAGGGTAACGGGAGGCTATTTGGCTATTCTGATTCTCATGTGGCTTAGAAAATGCCTCTATCATATTAATGCACACAAAAGATGGAAATTCAGCTCGAAGGTCCACAAACTCAAGACTCAAAATCAGTGGTGAAGACACACAATGAAAAAGATGGCCATATATGACCTTGGCATGAAGGCTAATGTTATTCCTCACGGTAGGGGAGAATCATTTTCCACCAAAAATTGTCCATTCAAAATGTTTGTTATTGACACAAAATTGTTTACCCAAGTTTGAGATAAAAATTCAATATATTTGAGTTTAAAAAAAGCCTTTTGACTCCCCAAAATGGTTGGACAAAATTTCAAAACTAGATGGTGAGTAAGCATGACTCTTTTTTTGTAATTTTTTTAAGTAATTGTGTTTTTTGGTTTTTTTAGTTTTTAAGGTTTTTTTTAAAATACACACCCACACAAGAAAGATAAAAAGAAAGGGTTTGATGAATAAAGTGGTAACGAAATGAAAGAGAGAGGAAGAAGAAGAAAAAGGTAGAGAGAGGAAGAGATAGAGAGAGAGTTAAAGGGAAAAAGGTGCCCCCTGGTTTGGATTTGGTGGGTTGCCATCTCCATCTAGTGGTGGGTCGGCTAGAGAATTTGGGGATTCGGTGGAAGTCGAGGTGGTTCCAGGACAGTGGGAAGTTACCTAAAAAATAAAATTCATTATTCATCTAATGAAAATCTAAAAAGAAATTGAAATTTCATAAAAGTAAAAGAAAACATGGGTTGCCTCCCAAGAAGCGCTGCATTTATTTGTCTACAGCTGGACAATTGCAGTGGACTACCCATAGTCTGACGGTGGCCATCATATTTTCTCAACTCCAGTGTGCTTCCAGAAAAACTTTTTCTTTGGGAGGCCTGATGATTCATTGGATAATTTCTTCCCATCCTTGTTGGTGTGATTGAAATTCAATGGGGGTGGAAAGAGAATATGACTATCCTCCCTTTGGTCTTCAATGTGAGGAATGATTTTATCCACAAAGTGATGATTTTCTATTCTTGGAAATTCAGGAAGATGTATCAATTCTGATGGTTCATTTATGTAAGGATCAGATAACACAGAACTACAGTATGAGATCCCAATTGTTTTTGACTCATTTATTTCATCAATTACTAATGTAGAGTAATGAGGATCAGTGGAGTCATAAGACTGAATAAAATTTTCAATATCCTTTACTTCAATGTTGTTCGCCAAAGAATGATCAATTTCAACCTCACCAGTGATCACTTTATTAATTAGGGTACAAATATCACAAACATCACTACCATCAGGACAATATAAACACATTGGTTCAAGGTTCACTTCACATATAACAAAATTTTCAGAATCATGGATAGGAAATGATGAATGTGGGATAATCTGATCTGAATCAACAAATGAGTATTCTAGTTCATTTTTCACAATACCATCCATGTTAGAGCATTGGAGGTCAGAGGTGAGATGAGATTCCAAAGAGTTTTCAAGATCCTTTAGATCAATGGAGTTTGCATTTGTAATGTCAACATCAATTTCACCATTAATCACTTGGTTAATGAGGATACAATATTCACAAACTCCTCTATTAGTAGAACAGGAATAACATGATGGATTAGGATTCAACACACTCTCAGAGGGAGTTTCAGAAACATGGATAGAGAATACAGATTGATTCTCTAATGGGTATCACATGGATTGAAAAATATTGAACTTGACCATTTGGTATCCAAATTCCATGGATAAGATGCCAGAATGGACATCAATTTTGGTTTTAGATGTCATAAGGAATGGTCTTCCTAGAATTAGGGGAGATCGAGAAGAGTTCGTCTCACCTTCCATGTCAAGGACATAGAAATCAGCAGGGAAGATAAGATCATTGACTCGGACAAGGACATCCTCAATTATTCCCTCAGGACTGGCAGTGCTTCGATTGGCTAATTGAATGACAATACCCGTTGGGTGCAAGGGACCTAGACCAAGGTTGGAGAAAATGGATTTGGGCATGACATTTATTGAGGCTCCAAGGTCTATGAGTGCATCATCAAAGTTGGAACTTCCAATTTGGCATGGAACCGTGAAGGTCCCTGGATCTTTGCACTTCATGGGAATGGACTGTTGGGTTGAAACATTTTCAATGTTCCTAAGTTGCCTCTTATGGGTGCACAATTCCTTAAGAAACTTGGCATACTTAGGGATTTGTTTGATGGCATCTAAGAGGGGGATGTTCACTTCAACACGTCTAAACATGTCAAGCATTTCAGGATCAGGTTCAAAGGACTTCTTAGGCTTGGAGATGGCTTGAGGAAAAGGAATTGGGTTCCTAAGTGGAATGGAAGAAGGTGAAGGAGTGGATTCAAGTTCCTTTTCCAGCTTTTTGTTCTTTTCATTTTCTAGATCAAAATCGAAAGGGGGTTTTGAGGATTTATCTTGAGGCATAGCAAGTTGCTTTCCTGATCTAAGTGCAATTGCACTTACATTACCCTTGGGGTTGGGTAATGGTTGAGCTGGGAGTTGGGATGAATTGGATGGTTGTTGCTGGCTAAGGTGGGATGCAAGTTGACCTATTTGGGTTTCAATGTTATTTAGGCTAGAACGGGTGAAGGAAGCAAGATCCTCTACAGCACTTTCCCATGGTTGTTTAGAAGAAGAGGCATGTCCCAAATTGGGTTGGCCTTGATTTTGGTTCTTGGGAAAGCGATTGTATTGGGTGGGGAATTGGGAAGGCTCGTTAGGATAGTGGAATCCAGGAGGAGGATTGTTCCTTTGAGGTTGAGGAACAAAAGGATAAGGTTGATGGAAGTTACCACCACCTTGACCATATTGGAATTGGTTTGGGTTTTGAGGAGGGAATTGAGGAGGATGAGAAATGGGATTACCATACCTCAGAGGTGGGTTAAAGGTAGAAGAGAAGGGCTCAGAGTGGGGTTGGTTGAAGTTTCTAACAAACTGACCTGATTGTTGAGGGTTGAAGTTTCGCTGAGCATATGCCGCATTGAGCTCCATTGGACTAGATGAATCAGATGGATCATCTTGAAGTTGTGGACATGTGTCAGTCAGATGAGATGGAGAGTTGCATATTCCACAATTCTTGATAGGTCCAGGGAATAGTGACTGTGGAGAAGATGAGGTTGGGGCTTTGGTAGCCACCGCTAGTTGACGCACAAGACCTATAAGTTCACTCATCCACTCAGTCATCTTGTTGGGCTCTATGGATTGATTATATTGGGATTGTTTCACTTGAGCATGTGCTCGAGTATGGAATTTCTGCGTGTTTGCAGCCATGTTGCTTATGAGATCTCTTGCAGCTGTAGGAGTTTTGTCAACAAGAGCACCGCCACTTGCGGCATCAATGAGAGTTCGCTCCATAGCCAATAACCCCTCATAGAAGTATTGGATCAAGAGTTGGTCAGGGATTTGATGGTGTGGACAATTTGCCACAATCTTTTTGAACCTCTACCAATACTCATGGAGTGATTCATTAGGGAATTGATGAATGCCGCTTATTTCCTTTCGGATAGAAGCTGTTCGGGAAGCGGGAAAGAACTTCTCAAGGAAAAGTCTCTTCATGTCAACCCATGAGTTTATGGAACCAGGTGGGAGGTAGTAGAGCCAAGACTTGGCAGAATCTGCTAGGGAAAAGGGGAAAGCTCTAAGCTTGATTTGTTCTTCAGAAACCCCTTGAGGTTTCATGGTTGAGCAGACCACTTGGAACTCTTTGAGGTGAAGATGAGGATCCTCACCGGCTAGCCCGTGAAAATGAGGTAGAAGATGAATCAAACCCGATTTGAGTTCAAAGTCAGCTTCAATGTTTGGATATTGAATACCAAGAGGTTGGTAATTCATATCAGGGGCAGCGAGTTCTTTTAGGGTTTGTTCCCTAGGATTGGCCATTTCAATTTCAATTGGTTGGATGAGGACTGGTTCTTGAATTATTTGAGTATCTCTTATGTTCCTCCTAAGATGGCGAAGTGTTCGCTCAATTTCAGGGTCAAACAAATCCGAGGGATTGTTTGGAAGGCTACGGGGCATTCAGAGAGATTTTGGAAGAAAGAGGAAGACGGGTTTTTCTTTGTATTTTTTTCAGTTTATGATTTTTAAGAGGAAGACGAGTTTTTCTTTGTGTTTTTTTTTCAATTTTTTTAAACTTTTGTATTTTTTGGGTTTTTTTTTACAATAACCAGAAACTAATGACTACTTAAAGCACCATCCCCGGCAACGGCGCCATTTGAAAGTGCGGCCGATTGTCGCCTATCGACCGTTCAAGGTTCCGGTGCTCTGTTAATGTGTATAGCAGCACTCGGGTCGAATCCTCGGCGATGATACTTTGTAGTAGTCGTTTGTTTTTAGTTGATTGTATTTTGATTAGGGGGGTTTGTTTGCAGAGATTAATTGAAATGATTTATGAATGATGTTTGATTTACCAAATTGATAAAGATTGGGGTGAGTTCATCATTAGGTTAGTTAAGCTTGTGATATCCTCGAGCTTTGCTTTATATTGCATTTAAATTAACACCCATGTCACAAGATGATGTTGATTAGAATTCTTAAGTGTTAAGGCTTTAAACCAAGACTTAACTTAACTTAAGGTTATAATCTCAATCAGATCTTATTTATGGTTGTGTATTTATGGTTCCAATAATCCATGGAAACCACATGTTAAACAAAACAAGTCATTAATCCATGACATGTTAAGTCCAACATACACAATGTTAATTCAAAGAATATTAATCGAGCAGAAGCTCTCAATCACTTAACATACCTAAATTATAACTCACCCCAATGAGAGATTTACTCAGCCATTTGGGTGATTAATAATCTGGTTATAATGATTATGATTATAAATTAATAAGATAATAAAAAGAAAGGGATAAGAAAAGAGTGGTACGTCGACACACACACACGAACAATGATGATAATTAAAAACGAACTTTCGATTGAATGAGGAAGCTAAAGAAGGGAAGGGGATTGAACTGAATTTAAACTATTTTAGGAACATAAATATTAAACTACAGAAGGTGGAAGAGAATAAGAGATTCTGAAGAAGTAACTTGCATTAAAACAGAATTACAAAGAAAGAGAATTACAAGATTACAAAAATGAAGAACACAAAAGTAAGTGAAAAGAAAGAGAGGAGGAAAGGTATCTCAAGTGTAAACTTGAGTATGGCAGGTCCTCCCAAGCCTTTGGCAAAGCTTTGGTCGTGCCAATGTGATCTCCTCTCTTCTGAAATGCCAACCCCTCTCAAGGAGAGAAGGAGAGAGTATTTATAGCCCAAGGAGTGGACTGTTTGCATTCCCAATCTGTCCCTCCACTTGCATCGCCAATTTTGCTATTAAGACAGACGAATCTTCAAATATGTCCTTATTAAAAGATGTAGAAAATAATGTTGTCCGACTACTGTCAAAATATGGAGGCATTTGGACAAGTGGATAAAAAGTTATGGCCGGTTGAATAAAAAAACTTAAACTGTCCATTTCAATCCAGTCTTTTTGAAGTCCATAATGTGAAAGGGTTTTTGAATATGAAGATGCCTTCAAATACGAATGGTTTCTTCAACGAAGTCGGCCGCATATATCTCCTCTTTCACACTGAAAAATCTCAGCTCGATGTGATGCTTAAATCAGGAGATATGTCATGCATACTAAACTGATTTTCATTCTCGTCCAGAATGGTGGGCTGGACTTCAAAGATTTATTTGGGCCCCTTGTACATGGATTTGGGCCATGAAATTTTTATCCAAGATGAAATGTAGTGTTCCCAGAATTATGGTGGGGATTTAAGGTTTTTTAACTTCTGGATTGATCCCAGTAAATCAATCTTCATGAATAGTCCAGTTTCTTCACAGATTCTTTGGTCTTGTTTGTGAGGACCATATGACCCTTCAAATGGCAGAATTGGATCATGGTTCCTTCTAATGAAATGTTGTATATTGAAAGGATAATCCTACAAAAAAAGAACCACACAATTTGGATCATTATAGTGATAGTTATAATTAAAACATTAAACTGACTCAATTTGACTACTTCTAAAAATGCTCAAATATTATACTTAATATTAAAACATTAAATTTCACACAAATTATGCACATTTCATATAAAATAAGTAAAGGGGGAATACAATAAGTAATGAAAATATTAATAACATCAATTACCAACATGTTCATGAAATTATCTAAAAATAATTAGAGAATTATTATAAATCAAATAATTAGAGAAATTAAGAGTAATAATAAATCACACTGTGGTGATCACAAACTACATTGTAGTGAAGTTCTTGAAAAAATTATTGATAAATAGATCATGATTGAGTTGATAAAGTGTTTTTAATATACTAGAATTAAATAATCAAATAGTCCATGCTAGAATCAACAACAAGGTGTAGGATGTTCTTATGTGAGATTCTAATTGAAATTGGAAGAACATAAGTCTATATAATGGTTAAATGCGTTTCAAGGAGAAATATGATTTAAATAATTGTTCAAAAAGACTTTTATATACATATCGAAACATTAAACTAAATATGGGTAAGATAGATTTTGGTGGAGTCTATGTCCAAAATGGGATTGATGAGGAAAAATAATTTCAGTTAAATTTGTTTTTAAGAAGTGGATTTTTAAAGACACTTCATAAAATAAGATTGAGGTGGATTATTATCATAGGCCTCTATCCATTTACATGGATTATTTACATGATATTTGGATATATAAAAACATTTCATGGTATATATAGACCATGTCACAATGTCATTTTTTAAAGAAAAAATATTTTGAAATTACTTGTGGATTTTTTGAAGATAATGTTACTTGAAATAATAATTTTTAGATTTGAGTTAATATAATGAAACCAAACTATAGTTATGAAAGATAAACTATGGTTTGATTAAATTTATATTAAAATAAAATTTTCCAAATAACCAGTGTGAGAAATTTGTGGAAACCACATTATTTTTGGGCTTTGAGGCAAATAACAAGTGAACACTTATTTGACTGATTCAAAGAACTCATGAAGGAGAAAGATAATAATTTTTATAAAATATGATCTTATTGTTGAGAATTTCAATAATGCATCTCATTATCATCTTATTTAAAAATAAAATATTCACAAATTGATTGTCAGGAGACATAACTTATAAAGGATCAAAGGTGATCCTATTACCCTATTTATCATTTGATTGATTAAATGATAAAGACCACGAGATATAGAATGAAACCCAATCCACACTAAGGCTTGTCCACTTGAAATAATAGGTAAACCTTAAACAGAAACCAATTTTTATGTTCCTGTAATTTATTTCGTTTTATTAAAAATGAATTCATAGTTTAAGTGAAGATCGTATGGAATTTTTTTTGTATTTTCAAATAAATCACTTTTTTGGTTAAGTTAGAACCTTACGTGTTGTGGAGAGACCTAATTAAAAAGTACGACTATAAGTAAAATGAAAAAAAAATTAAAACCAAATGAACACTTCAATGAGTTTTGATACATAGAGTTCAGATTCAAACTCATATCAATGTTCCTTATATTATATCTAGGAATATCAATTGGTACTAGAGACATGGTTCACTCTTGAGTATTATTTTGAGTATTTAGTGTAGTGACGCCCCAAAAAACTAAAATAATAACCTTGTATTTGGTAGCGTATCTGACACGTGACAACAAGTGTATAATGTAATATAATAATGTACACTTTATAATATATTTATTATTTAAAATATATTCTACATATTTCAAAGCATGAAACATTGATTTAGCTTAAAATGAACTTGTAATTAGGTTAGAATACATCATACACAAAAACTAACTTCCTCTATATCTTGGGTTACACATAAAAGCAACTTTCTTCGATGGCTTGCGCTATACGCAACACCGAGTCTTACTGAGAAACAATCTATAATTAAACCATTATTATTTAATATAATATGATATAAAATAGCCGTTATGAATATTATTAACTAAATTATTAAAATATATGGTTTAGATAACTAAATAATTGGTTAAAAATAATTTATAAATGAATATAATAACCAATTGAATATTTAAAGAATATTTTTATAGAGAACTATTTTTATTCTTATAAAGTTGTTTTACCCTAATAGATTTAATTAATTAAAATTAGAGAGTGATATTAATTTAATAAATATTTTAAATATTAGATAAATTATTTTTGATATTAATCCAATAGACTTGGTAAGCATAACATTGGATCAAACCAAATATTTCAAGTAAAACCCTATATTTTTATTATGGCATTTTTACCGCCTTTTAACAGTGAAACTATTTTAAATATTAATTTTGACACTTTTATAAATTTAATTTGATAAAATAAACTTTATTTTTGAATTCATAATGTCAATATTATCTTATTATGAAGTTTTGGTTTTTTTCTGAGAAACATCATTTTTAGTGAATAATGAAAATACTGCGTTTCAGTTAAAAACTACCTTTTTGTTTAAATTATTATTAATGTTAAATTATATTATAAATTTATTTGAAAGTAAAATTAGGTCAATTATACATATATTAATATAATTTAGTTCATTATAATCAATATAACTTTTAAATTGAATATAAAAACATAACAATCTTTTGAAAATTTTTCTACTAAAACCCCATGTTAATCCGTCTGTCTGCGAGATTACCATTAATCCTAATTTTTATGATTATATGATTTAAATTTTAAAAATCTGACATAAAAAATTGTAATAAAGATAATATTTTTTGTTCTAATAATATCAAATTAATTTTTGACAAAAACGATTAGTGAAAGTGATTAAAATTAATTATAGTGATTAAGGTGTAATTTGGCTTAAAAATGGATCAAAACCCTAAATTTAAGGGCCCAAATGACCTATCCACTTGTCCAAAACCCATTATATGGACATATTTAGTCAATTAAACTTACATTAACGAGTTTGGGTGGTTTTTTATGACTTGTATTAGGTAAGAACATGTTCACACCTATCTTCTTTTAAAAAATACCAAGTGGGTCCTTTTCTTTCCCTATAAAATGACACCACCTCTACCCATTCATCACACCTCTCCAAGATCTTAAGTTTGGAAAAGATCTACCAAAATTTCCTCCCAACATCCCTAACCTAGAACTAGAATCATATCTTTGGGCATAATACCTTCCATGGATGCCTTTTGGTTAAAAAAAAGAAGTTACCCGATTAAAAGGTAATGTATTTTCTCAATCTCTCTAGTTTCATTTCTATTCTAAAACCCCTAAAAGATCCTTATTATGTTATTGTGTAAACAAAATTATACTAAATTTACTAGGATGTTTTTATACTTATTTATACCTAAACTTACACACATCACCATCTAATGGGTAACATACATAATGTTTCTGTGAAAGATGAATTACTGCCTCATGAAAAAATGATTGTTCAATTTTATATTACCACCTCTTATGGTGTCCATTATGATAAAAAATATATTTATATATGATATATATGTTATTTATATTGTTTTTAAATTCTTTAATTTTTATTTATAACATACATTTATGCTTTCTAAGTTTTGTAAATATGATAATCTTGTTTGAGGAAGTGTAGACTACCGCCCCCTCAAAGCGATGTGATTTGTTCGCATGATACATGGAATGTATAAATAATGGTTATAATTAAAAATATGATACATAAACATCATATATATGATATTAAGGAAATAATTAACTATTTATATATATATATATATCATTTTATTTATTACCCTTTAACACACTTAAAAAGTGTTAACGTTATTCGCGGATGTGTGGAATACCACCTCCTCAACATTATGTGATTCCTTTTACACCATATAATTCTATATATAAGTATATATGGTTAAATAAAATTTAATTTATTATATAATTATCATTCTATATGGATATAGTTTTACTTACCTTCTTTCCACAATGATCATTGAAAAATGGGAATGTTACTCATGCGTACGTACGACCTACCATCTCCATGATTGTAACATTGATTCATTTTTCATAAAAATATTTAATGATTTATTTTAAAAGTATAATTAATGTAAAAATATGATAATTATGTAATTTTTATTATTCTATATATGTTATATAATTAACCCTATGACCATAGTTGACCAAAAATAGTTGTTTTGACACATAAACTGAATTTGGTCAAAAACACCCAATGTAAACTTAATTGTTTGAGTAGTTGTAAAAAACATGGAAATAAGTGAAATAAAATTAATTATAAACATGAAAAATTTATTAATAAAGTATAAAATTAACATAAGTTTATTATATAGGAATTTAAAGGATGTTCGCCTGAAAGGAAACACAAGGTAAGGGATTCTTGTCTCATTTTCATTACATGAGGCATACTTAATTATTATACACATAATTTATTATATATGGTGTAATTACTTTCACATTAACATATAATATCATGAAAACTATTACCTTCATGGTATTTAATTGTTTTATTTAATGATTAATACGTTTGGGTTTTCCAATTCATCTGTTACCACCTTAGGAAGGGTTTTTTGTCTCAATTTAAATTCCATTGAGGCTTAATTATTGTTATGCACCTAGTTTCTTTTAAATGGTGTATGTAATAACCTTTACATGATATATCATGAATCTATTTACACTCATGATATTGTAAACATTAATATAATATTATTCCTTCATGAAGATTATGTTTTAAAATATTTCAATGTGGTATGGAACACTTTGGGATGTTTAATGATTATTTTCCTCAACAATAACTTTAGTGATCTTTAAATGGTATTTACAATCAAGAAAATTATATAACCATTGTTAAATATATTACTTTAATTATTATCTAGTAATTCATGACCATTTTCAAGTATTAGTACCATTTTTACACTCTTCGGTACTCAAGTGTTTTATAAAATGGGGGGGGGGGTTTCAAAACCCATTGGGTGGAGGTCACTATAGCAGCACTGTAGCGATACTATAGCAGCCGAGATACTATTGCAACGACAACACTGTAGCGGCGGCAGAGGCAGTGTAGCAGCGGCGGGTACTGTAGTAGTACTATTCACAGAATGGGCCTTGGGCCAAAAAATTGGGCCTATGGGCTATGTAATGGGATAAATGCCCAATGTGCCTTCGGGCTATGTAATGGGTCCCCCTCTACCCAGTTAAAGAGGTCTTTGCTTTGTTTCGATAATAAAAATGAGGCTTCGGCTCCAACCTTTAAAAAAAAACCTATTTTTTTTTCTAAAAACCATGTTTTATTAAAAGTTTTTCAAAAATAATTTTAAAATAATTTGGTAAAGAAATTTTTACCCTTGTATTTTACCAATGTTTCAAAGGAATCATATTTTTTCTTTTTTAATGAGACATTTTATAACCTTTTTCTATAAAAAAGGAATATTATTTTTACCTAATATTACATGTATGGATTCAAATTCCATAATTTCATTAAATCATCCTTATAAAAGGTTTATTTTTAAATAAAAATATTTTCAAAAGGTTTTTCAAAAGAAAAGTATATTTTCCCTCAAGAATATTTTTTAAATGTTATTCTTTTATTTCATTAACCACAAAACCCTTAATTTTTAATCCATATGGGATTTGTTTTATTGATACTATCCTTAATCTTGATCTGGATGGTTTATGATTTATTTGGACAAGGATAATATTCATATTCACTTACTTGATTTATTTATTAGTCCCCTTGAAATATCTTATGATCATTGAATATTTAATTTCCCCAAAATTATCCATTTCATTTATCATGTATATTACTATTGGTTAAACCTTATACCATTTTACATACAGTGTTTACTTTGATAGTTATTTGACTATCTGGGTTAATATTGATAAATTTGTATCTCTTAATCCATGCAGATATTTGATAAGGCACATTGTTAAATCAATTATTTGATATATTAGAATTTTTTTGGACTGGTATGACACAGGTAGGCTCTGGTTATAGATAAACCCTCAATGCATTAGTAGTCTCATGTGAAAAGTCATTTGTCTAGCCACCTTAGATGGGTTTTTACCCAACATTTTGTGAATCGTCTTGTGAAAGGTCTTGACGGTAAAGGTACCATGCACCTAGGAAACATAAAGTCCAATAATTAAGCATTTCCTTCATTTATAATATGATAATATTCATCCATGATATTTTTCATTGACATGTCTATTGATGCATTTTATTTTCAGGATTCAGTTATTATTCAACCATGAGATAATGCGTCAACATATCTATGGATACATTTTATTTTCATTTCATTGAATAAATGGAATGTGTTTCAGTTTCCTAACTTTCCATATCGATATTTTCTAATATAGTTATTTTAATAGAATATGCTTCTAGTTTTTACCTTTCTATATTTCTTACATACTTCCATTCAGTTTATTGATTAAATGTTTTGTTCTTTCAATTATTACCCTTTCCATGTTGACTATTACCATTGATTCATTATTTATTCCACTATATTTTTCCCTTACTGAGCATTTGAGATCACCCTTATTATGTTTCTTTCCCCAGGAATCCAAGAAGTGTACTATGAAAGATATGCATGGATTTTACTAGATATATTGGAGTTATCCTTACGAGTTATTTATTTAGAAAGAAGAAAAAAATTATTATGTTGTAATCAATGAATTCATTTGTAATGAAATACTCATTTATGTATCTGGTTTACCAAGACTAATAAACTGATTGGTCCTTCGGTCTTGATTCCTTGTAATCATGCCAATGTATTTAGTAGTAGACACCAGATCTAGG
Source organism: Viscum album (assembly GCA_963277665.1). Taxonomy (NCBI): domain Eukaryota; kingdom Viridiplantae; phylum Streptophyta; class Magnoliopsida; order Santalales; family Viscaceae; genus Viscum; species Viscum album. Next base: position 413,094,736 of record OY728158.1, read on the forward strand.
CTATCTAGGGCTGGGTGACTATAGTTGGTATCAAAGGAAGTATAGTAGTATCATTGGGAACAAGATTTAGGAAAACCTAGATTAGAGAACATAACCCTAAGGTATAATTTGAGAAGAAGTATAGATAAAAACTCTATAATTTTGGTAAATTATAGATTATGCAGGTATTACTAGTAATACATCACTATTTGGATACTACAAGTGGACATGGTTATGGGACATATGTACCTAGGAGTAAAAGATCTGACAAGGTGATCTGGGCTTGACTTGGGGTAACCTGGTACATGAAAATGATCCATACTGCACACCTAGTTTGACACTCTCAGGGGACATGCATAGGGTAATCTACTTTTTTTACAAACCATTATGAAGGATTTGGATACATAATAAGTAACCTAGGTTAAAACTAAGAAGTTTTAGATTGAAGATAAGGTGTCATGACTTATAAATCCAACTAATGATATTATAGATAAATGATAGACCAAGGAAGGACCTATGTGAAAATAAAATGGATAAGGTATTTATTTTTTGAGGTTGTAGTTAAAACCTTAGTTAAAATTCTATTTCGAGATTAACCTAATTTCAAGGATTTCTATTATATTTATATTAGGAAGATATATTAATATGGTTTTAAAAAAGGAAAACCTATAAGTCGGGTGACAAATAATCAAATCTGGCAAGTCCATGAGACTTGAACCCATAACCGAAGGATGATAAGGGTTTCACGCCAACCACTGACCTATGCAACATCCTTGTTAATATTCATCATTTTTAGTTGAACAATTTAATGAATAAATATTAACGATGAAATAGTAGTAACACTTTTGATGATAAGAAATTAATCTATTAACCATATTTATTTTTGGAGATATTTAAAGACAAATAGTAAGACTTTTCACTCTTTTACAGGCCTTATGATCCTTTAAATGTTTCTTTTAGTGATTCAAGCATAAAAAATTTTATTGATGGTAATTAGTTTTGGGATTAAAGGGATGAATTATAATTTGGTTGAAGCAAAACCAAAAGTTATAATTGTTCATATTAGATCAAAACCTATCATGTAATAATATTTTTTTATATTCTTGTTCAGTAAACTAATTACCCAACATTAGTTAAATTACTTAGAAATAAATTTTTTTCCTAATACCTAAATTTATGTTGAACCGATGGCATTCTAAATCATCAAATATTTATGGATTTGTGGCCCTAAACTTTCCATAGATCAATCACTTTTTTTGTGATTGATGACCTAATTCAATACCTATAAATATTTACATTTTTTCTACCAATTATTTATATCTACTTTCCACTGATGTTCTCCTACTTAGAGACTTAGTTACATGGTATTCCATGTGACCTTTTTTACTTTCAATTCTATTTTTATAGAAGATTACTTATGAACCATTCTCACATTGTGGGATTTCAAACATAGGAAGTATCAAATGATATATCACCATGATCAATTTTAAATTAAAAGGATGAAATTTAAGTAAGGTGGAGAGAATGTGATGACCTAAAAATCTAAAGTAAGAACCTTGCATTCAATAGCATGTATGAAACATGACACCAAGTGTGTAATGTAATATAATATCCATATACTTTATAATACATTTACTATTTAAAATATATTCTATATATTTAAATGATTGAAACACTGAGTTAGCTTGCAATGCATATAACACTAGGTTAGCATACATCATACGCAACATCAACCTACCTCTATATCTTTCATTACATACAAAATCAACCTTCTTTAATGGCTTGTGCTATACGCAATACCGAGTCTTACCGAGAAACAATATATAATTAAAACATTATTATTTAATATAATAAGATATAAACTAGCCATTATGAATAGTATTAACTAAATTATGAAAATATATGGTTTAGACAACTAAATAATTGGTTACAAATAAATTATAAATTAATATAAGAACAAATTGAATATTAAAAGGATATTTTTTATAGAGAACTATTTTTATGCTCACAAAGCTATTTTAACCTAACAGATTAAATTAATTACAATTAATTAGTGATATTAATGTAATAAATATGTTAAATATTCAATAAATTTTTCTTGATATTCATCCAATAGATTTTTTAAGCACAAGATAAGATCAAACCCAATATTTTAAGTAAAAACCCATATTTTTATTAAGGAATTTTTACTGCCTTTTAATGGAGAACCTATTTTAAATATTAACTTTGAAAATTTTATAAATTTAGTTTGATAAAATAAACTTCATTTTTTAATTCATAATTTCAATATTATCTTAGGATTATTTTTTGGGATTTTTCTAAGAAACTTCATTTTTTAGTGAATCGTGAAAAATACTGCATTTTAGTTAAAAACTGCCTTTTCGTGTAAATAATTATTAATGTTAAATTGTTTTATAAATTTGTTTTAAAGTAAAATTGGATAAATGATACATATATTAATATAATTTAGTTCATTATAATCAATATAAATTTTAAATTGAATATAAAAACACTATAATCTTTTGAACATTTTTCTACTAAAACCATTTAATCCGTCTCTCTGTGAGATTAACATTAATCCTAATTTTGCCGATTCTATGATTTGAGTTTTAAAAATATGACATAAAACATTGTAATAAATATAATATTTTTTTCTAATAATATTAAATTAAATTTTGACAAAAATGATTAGTGAAAGTGATTAAAATTAATTACAGTGATTAAGGTGTAATTAGGCTTAAAAATGGATTAAACACTAAGTTTAAGGGCCCAAATGACCTATACACTGGTAAAAAACCTATTTTAGAGACATATTTAGGTCATTAAACTTTAATTAATGAGTTTTGGTGATTTTTTATGACTTTTATTAGGTAATAACATGTGCACACATAACTTCTTTTCAAAAATACCAAGTGAGTCCTTTTCCTTCCTTATAAAAGGCCTCCACCTCTACCCATTCCTCACACCTCTCCAACCTCTTAAGTTCTGAAAAGATCTACCCAAATGGCCTCCAAAAATACCTCCCCTATACCCTGAATCATACCTATAGGTATAATACCTTCCATGGATGCCTTTCGGTTAAACCAAAAGAAGTTATCCGATTAGAAGGTAATGTCTTTTCTCAATCTCTCTAGTTTTATTTCCATTCTAAAACCCCTAAAATATCATTATTTTTTTATTGTGTAAAAAAATGTATCCTCAATATAATAGGATTTTTTTATGATGATATTATACCTACACTTACACACACCACCATATAATTATAAACAAACATAATGTTTCTGTGAACAGCGGATTACTGCCCCACGAAACGATTATTGTCCAATTTTCCATTAACACCTCTTATGATGTACATTATAAAGGAAAATATATTTATATATAATATATATATTATTGATAATATTTTAATCTTCTGTAAATTTTATTTAAAACATACATTTATTCTTTCCAAGTTGTGTAAATACGATAATCACGTTTGAGGTAGTGTGGACTACCACCCCCTCAAAGTGACGTGATTCATTTGCATGATACATGGAATGTTTAAATGATGGTTATAATTAAAAATATGAGAAATAAAAAAATATAAATTATATTAATTAAATAATTACATTTCTGGATATATATATATATATATATGTATATATGATTTTATTTATTACCCTTTCAAACACTTAAAAAGTGATAATGTTATTCGTGGACGTGTGTACTACCTCCTCCTCGACATGATGTGATTCCTTTTACACCACAGAATTATATATATAAGTATATATTATTAAATAATATTTAATTTATTATATAATGATAATTATGGAAGTATATGGTGTTACTCACCTTCTTTCCACAATGATCATTGAAAAATGTGAATGTTACTCATGTGTACGTACGACCTACCGTCTCCATGATTATAACATTGAATTTTTTTCATAACCATATTTAATGATTGATTTTAAAAGTATAATTGATGTAAAAATATGATAATTATGTAATGGTTATTATTTCAGATATTTTATATAATTAACTCTATGACCATATTTGACCAATAATAATTGTTTTGACACATAAACTGAATTTGGTCAAAAACACCCGATGTAAACTTAATTGTTTGAGTAGTTGTATGAAACATGGTAATAAGTGAAATAAAAGTAATTATAAACATGAAAAGGTTTACAAATCAAGTATAAAATTAAAACAAGTTTATTATATAGGAACTTAAAGGACGTTCACCTGAAAGGAAAGACAAGGTAAGGGATTCTTGTCTCATTTTCATGACATGATGCATACTTAATTATTGGACACATAATTTCTTATATAAGGTGTAATTAAAGTCACATTGACATATAATATCATGAACCATATTTTCTTCATGGTATTTACATTTTTTTTAATTATTAATACATTTGGGTTTTCCAATGAATTTGTTACCACATTGGTAAGAGATTTTCATCTCAATTTACATTCCATTGAGGCTTAATTGTTTCTATGCACCAAGTTTCTTTTACATGGTGTATGTACTGAAATTTACATGATATATCACGAATATTCATACTCTTGTGATATTTTAAACATTCATATAATGTTTTTTCTTCATGATGATTATGTTTTAAAATATTTCAATGTGGTATGGGACACTTTGGGGTATTTAAAGATTATTTTACTGAATAATAACTTTAATGATCATTCAATGGTATTTATATTAAATTAAATTATATAACCATTTTTCAATATATACTTTTCATTATTCTCTAGTTATTCATGACCATTTTCAAGTATTATTACCATTTTCCCACTCTTTGGTACTCAAGTGTTTTAGAAAATGTTTTTTTGAAAAACTGACTTTATATCTCTCTTTTATTGGAGAATATATTTTATTCTAAAACCTATGTTTCATTAAAATGTTTTCAAAAATGTTTCAAAAATGATTTGGTAAAGAAATTTTTACCATTTTTGTCTTTTACCAATGTTTTAAAGGCATCTTCTTGTCACTTTCCCAATGATATATTTCCTAACCTTTTGTCGTACAAAAGGAATATTCTTTTTACCTCATACAACATGTACAGATTAGTTTACCATTATTTATTTAAAACATCCTTTTAAAAAGGTTTATTTTTAAAGAAAAATAGTTTCAAAAGTTTTTTCAAAAGAAATGGATATTTTCCTCAATAATATTTTTAAAATATATTCTTTTATTTCATCAATTACAACAACCATCTATTTTTACTCTATATGGGACTTATTGTATTGATACTCTCCTTAATCTTTCTCTAGATGGTTTATGATTTATTTGTCCAAGGATAGTATTAAAAATAACTTCTTTGATTTATTTATTAGTCCCATTGAAATCTCTTATGATCATTGAACATTGAATTTCCCCAAAATTAACTATTTCATTTATCATGGATATTATTATTGCCTAAACTGTATACCATTTTTCATACAGTTTCTACTTTGATAGTTATTAGACTATCTAGATTAATATTGATAAATCCGTATCTCTTAATCCATATGAATATTGGATAATGCACATTGTTAAATCAATTATTTTTTATATGAGGAATGTTTTTTACTAGTACGATAGGGTCAGGGCCTAGTTATAGATATCCCCTCATTGCATCAATAGTCTCATGGGATGATTCATTTGGCTGGCTGCCTTAGATGGGTTTTTACCCTACATTTTGTAAACTGTCTTGTGAAAGGTATTGACGGTAAAGGTACCATGTAACTAGGACACATGGTGTCCAAAAATTAAGCATTTACTTTATTTACAATATGATATTATTCATCTGTAAGATTTTGCGTCGACATATCTATGGATGCGTTTCATTTTCAGTATTCAGTTATTATTTTTCCATGAGATAATGAGTTGACATATCTATGGATAAATTTCATTTTCAGTTCATTGAATAAATGGAATGTGTTTCAGTTTCCTAACCTTCCACATTGATATTGCCTTATATAGTTATTTTAATGGCATGTGCTTCCAGTTATTACCTTTCCATATTTCTTACGTACTTCCATTCAATTTATTGATTATATGGCATGTGCGTTCAAATATTCACCTTTTCCATATTGATTATATGGCATGTGCGTTCAAATATTCACCTTTTCCATATTGACTATTATCATTGATTCATTATTGATTCCAATATATTTTTCCCTTACTGATCATTTGAGATCACCCTTATTATGTTTCTTTCCCCAAGAATCTTTGAAGCGTACTAAGAAATATATCCATGGATTTTACTAGTTGGATTAGAGTTATCCTTAGATTTATTTATTTAGAAAGAAGAAAAAAATATTATGTTTTAATCAATGGATTCATTTGTAATGAAATACTCATTTATGTATCTAGTTTACCAAGACTAATAAACTGATCGGTACTTTGAGGCTTGATTCCTTATAATCAATCCAATGTATTTATTATCAGACACTGCCTCTAGGCTATCTGGGGCTGGGTCACTACAATTGGTATTGAAGGAAGTTTAGTAGTAACCTTGGGAACTAGATTTAGGAAAACATAGATTAGAGAACATAACCCTAAGGTATAATTTGAGAATAAGTATAAATGAAAAAATATAATTTTGGTAAGGTATATATTATGTGGGTCTTCTTATAAATACATACTTGTTTGGATAATACAAGTGGATGTGGTTCTGGTACAAATGTACCTAGGAGTAACAAATCTGATAAGGTGTTACGATCTTGAATCGGGGTAACCTGGTACACGACAACGAGCCTTACTACACACTTGGTTTTACACTCCTGGGGGATATTCATAGGATAATCCAATTTTTATTTTCAAAACATTATATAGGATTTAGATACATAATAATTAACCTAGGTTAAACATAAGGAGTTTTAGATTGAAGATAAGGTTTCATGATTTAGGAATCTAACTAATGATATTATAGATAAACCCTAGACCAAGGAAGGAACTATGTGGAAATAAAATGGATGAGGTATTTATGTTTTGATGTTGTACTAAAAACCTTAGTTAAAATGTTATTTATAGATTAACCGAATTTCAAGGATGTCCATCATATTATATTTGGAAGTTATATTAATATGGTTTTAGAAAAGGACAACCTGTAAGCCAGGTGGAAACCAATAAAATCCGAAAAGGCTATGAGACTTGATCCCATGACTGAAGGAAGATAAGGGTTTCACACCAACCACTCACCTACACAATGTCCTTGTTAATTTTAACTGTTTTTAGTTAAACAATTTAACGAATAAATATTAACGATGAACTAGTAAGTGAAACTTTTGATGATTAGAAATTAATCTATTAACTATATTTATTTTTGAAGATATTTAAAGAAAAATTGTAAGACTTTTCACTCTTTTATAGGCCTTATGATCCTTTAAATGTTTCTTTTAGTGCTTCAACCATAAATATTTTTTAGCGGTAATTAGTTTTAGGAGCAAAGGGATGAATTATAATTCTGTCGAAGCATAACCAAAATTTAGGATTGTTCATATTAGATTGAAATCTGTCATGTAAGAATATTTTGTTATATTCTTTGTTAGTAAATGAATTACACAAAATTAGTAAAATGACATAGAAATAAATGTTTTTCCTAATACTAAAATTTCTGTTGAACTGATGTCCTTATAAATCATCAAAAATTTATGGCTTTAAGGCCCGCAACTTTCCATTGACCATTCACTTGTTTGTGATTTATGACCTAATTCAATCCTTATAAATATTTACATTTTTTACTCCAAGTATGTATCTCTAATTTCCACTGATGTTCTTCTTCATAGAGACCTAGTTACATGGTATTCCATGTGACCTTTGTACTTTCAATTCTCTTTCTTATAGAAGATTACTTATGAACCATTCTCAAGATGTGGGATTTCAAACATAGGAAGTATCAAACAATATATCACCATGATTGATTTTAAATTATGAGGATGCAATTTAAATAAGGTGGGGAGAATGTGAGGCCCCAAAAAAATAAATTAAAAACCTTGTATTCAATAGCATGTACAACACGTGACATCAAGTGCGTAATGTAATATAATATCCATATACTTTATAATATATTTACTATTTAAAATATATTATATATATTTCAACGCATGAAACATCGAGTTAGATTATAATGAATGTGAAATTGGGTTATCGTACATCATATGCAACAAATACTTTCCTCTATAGATTACGTTACATGAAAAATGGACCTTATTTGATAGATTTCACTATACACAATACCGAGGCTAACCGAGAAACAACCTATAATTAAAACATTATTATTTAATATAATAAGATATAAACTAGATTTTATGAATAGTATTAAATAAATTATGAAAATATATAGTTTATACAACTAAATTATTGGTTACAAATAAATTATAAATGAATATAAGAACCAATTGAATATTAAAATGATATTTTTTATAGAGAACTATTTTTATGCTCACAAAGCTGTTTTACACTAATAGATTAAATTAATTATAATTAATGAGTGATATTAATGTAATAAATATGTTACATATTCAATAAATTATTTTTTATATTCATCAAATATATTTGGTAAGCATAAGATAGGATCAAACCCAATATTTCATGTAAAAACCAATATTTTTTATCAAGGCATTTATACCACCTTTTAATGACGAACCTATTTTAAATATTAATTTTGAAACTTTTATAAATTTAGTTTGATAAAATAAACTTAATTTTTGAATTAATATTGTCAATATTATATTAGGATGAATTTTTGGGTTTTTTCCAAGAAACTTTATTTTTTTGTAAATAGTGAAAAATGCCGCGTTTTAGTTAAAAACTGCCTTTTTGTTTAAATAATTAGTAATGTTAAATTATATTATAAATTTTTTTTAAAGTAAAATTGGATAAATTATAAATATAATAATATAATTTAGTTCATTAGAATAAATATAACATTTACATTGAATATAAAAACATAAGAATCTTTTGAATATTTTTTTTCTAAAACCAGTTAATCCGTCTGTCTATGAGATTAGCATTAATCCTAATTTTACTGATTTTGTGATTTGAATTTTGAAAATACTAAATAAACCATTGTAATAAAGATAATATTTTTGATATAATAATATCAAATTAATATGTAAAAAAATGAATAGTGAAAGTGATCAAAATTAATTAAAGTGATTATGGTGTAATTAGGCTTAAAAATGAACTAAAACCCTAAGTTTGAGGGCCCAAATGGCCTAGACACTTGTCAAAAACCCATTTTATAGACATATTTAGTACATTAACCTTAAATTAATAAGTTTGGGTGGTTTTTATGACTTTTATTAGGTAAAAACATGTGCACACCTAACTTCTTTTAAAAAATCACTACCACAAAACTGGGCAAGGCCAGCGCCAGTCTTTATCAGCGCTAACAAAAAAGCACTGATAAAGGTGACCCCTTTAACAGTGCTTTCTTTTAGCACTGTTAAAGGGTACCCCTTTACTAGCACTTTTTTTGTAGCGCTGATAAAGGGGGGTCTTTATCACCACTTTTTTTAAAAGCGCTGATAAATGGTCTGCTTCCAAAAAAAATTTCATTAAAAAATATATATTAATATTTAAATATACTGATATAGTTATATTGATATAAATATAATATATATTTTTTAAATATAATTTTAAATATATTTTAGATAAGTGTAAATATACAATTACACTTAATATATAAGATATTTAGTGAAAATGACTTATAAAAAAATTTAAAAAATATTTTTAATTAATAATTTTATAATTATTATGGGGTAATAGTCATTTAATAAAAATTTGAAGACTAAAAAAATAAAAACAATTAAAAAAGATCCAAAATATGTTGAAAACACAACTCAAACTTCAAATGGTCATAAATTTTGATCCGGGTGTCGGTTTGAGCTGTACAACATATCAAATCAAAGCCTGTGATGATCTCTACGTTCCAATGATGCAGGAAAAGCCTTTGTCACATTTTCGAGGCCAAAAATGGCCCAGAACACCTCCAAAACTGAGTTTTTAGTTTGGATACCCCGATTTTTTAACATTTTGTGGATTTTCAGCCTCGTTTAAGGGGGTATTATTGTATTTTTTTGATGGGGAATGAATTTATTCCAAGATATTACATTCATATTGATATTATATCTTTGAAATTTTATCGTTTTTTATAATGAACTGCTATTTATAATCAAATATATAACAATATATACATATTTTTTTTATATATTCACACATAAAAATTAATTTTTTAAATAAATGATTAAACATATTTACATATAAAATATATTAGATTTATCTAAATAATAACTAATATCCTTTTTATTTAAAATACCAATATATCAATATTTATATACCTATATATTAATCTAACTATATATGTACCTATGTAATGTGTGTGTGTCTATTTTTGTGTGTCTATATATTAAAAAACTGAAATATTATATATATATATATATTCTAACATATATATATATATAAATATGTATAATTATACTTATAGAATCACATATATATATATATATGTGTGTGTGTGTGTAATATATATGTATTTATTTACACACACACAAAACAAAAAATATTTTATAATTGTATTGAAAACTAATCTTATAAATATATATTAATATACCAATAAATATATGGATAATAAAAATATAACTAAATATATATAAATAAATAGATATAAATTAATATTAATATACAAATAAATATATAAATATATACATATATAAATATAAAAAACTATATATATATATTAACATACAAATAAATATATAAATATATAAATATAACTATATATGTATATATATATATATTAATACAACTATATAAATTTATATTAATACATAAATAAATATAACTATATATAACTATATATATATATATATAGATAGATATATCACTAGTTTGAGAACAAATCAAATTAGAGGAGTGGTAAAGGCTTAGCGCACATGGGGGGAGGTCTTGAGTTCAAAACCTGGTAGAGGCCGGTAGGGACGAGCGCATGGGTGAATTTGGGGGGGGGGGGATATAGCGCTGTTAAAGGGGTCTACAAAGCACTAATAAAACATGGGGCATCATGGATGGGGCTTTCGGGGGAGTGGGTGGGGCGGGGGCACTGATAAACGGGGGGGGGGGGCAAGCACTGTTAAAAGCCCCCTCCGATTTATATATTTTTTTAATTTTTTTTAATTTTTTTATCTTTTATCAGCGCTTTTTTTGCGCTGATAAAAGGGGTATTTATCAGCACTTTTTGGATCCCTGATAAAGGGGACCCCCCCTTATCTTTTCTAGAATTAACAACGCTTTTTTAGCGCTGTTAAAGGCCTTTTTTAGTGCCGATAAAATCCATAGTTGTAGTAGTAAATACCAAGTGAGTCCTTTCTATTCCCTATAAAGGACCCCTCCTCTACCCATTCCTCACACCTCTACAACCTCTTATGTTAGGACAATATCTACAAAAATGGCCTCAAAAGATCCCTCCCCTATACCTATAGTCCTACCTTTTGTAAGAATACCTTCCATGGATTCCTTTTTGTTAAACCAAAAGAAGTTACCCGATTAAAAGTTAATGTCTTTTCTCAATCTCTCTAGTTTCATTTCCATTCTCTAACCCCTAAAATATCCTTATTTTGTTCTTGTTTAAAGAAAAATTATCCTAAATATAATATGATGTTTTTATGGTGAGTGTTTTACCTACAATTACACACACCAACATCTAATGGGTAACGAACACAATGTTTCTATGAATGACGAATTACTCCCTCACGAAACAATGAATGTTAAATTTTTCATTACTGCCTCTTATGGTGACCATTATGATGGAAAATTATTTATATATGATATATATGTTATTTATAATGTTTTAAACTTATTTAATATTTATTTATAACATAAATTTACGCTTTCTAAGTTGTATAAATACGATAATCACATTTGAGGAAGTGTGGACTACCGCCCCCTCAAAGCGATGTGATTTGTTCTCATGATACATGGAATGTATAAATGATGGTTATAAATAAAAATATGAGATATAAAAACATATATATGATATTCATGACATAATTACCTTTCTGTAAATAAATATATACCATTTTCTTTATTACCCTTTCACACACTTTAAAAGTGATAACGTTATTCCGGGACGTGAGGACTACCGCCTCCTCGACATGATGTGATTCCTTTTACACCACATAATTCTATATATAAGTATATATGAATAAATAATATGTAATTTATTATATAATGATAATTTTAGAAGTATATGGTGTTACATACATTCTTTCCACAATGATCATTGAAAAATGATAACATTACTCAAGCGTACGTACGACCTACCGTCTCTATGATTGTAACATTGATTCATTTTTCATAACCATATTTAATGATTTATTTTAAAATTATAATTGATGTAAAAATATGATAATTAATTCATGTTTATTATTCTATAGATGTTATATAATTAACCCTATGACCATAGTTTACCAACAATAGTTGTTTTGACACATAAACCGAATTTGGTTAAAAACACCCGATGTGAACTTAATTGTTAGAGTAGTTGTACACAACATGGTAATAAGGGAAATAGAAGTAATTATAAACATGAAAATGTTATTAATAAATTATATAATTAACATAAGTTTATTATATATTAATTTAAAGAACGTTCACCCAAAAGGAAACACAAGGTAAGGGATTCTTGTCTCATTTTCATTACATGAGGCATACTTAATTGTTATATGCCTAATTTCTTATATATGGTGTACTTACTGACACATTACAATATAATATCATTAAAAATATTATATTAATGGTATTTATATGTTTTATTTAACTATTAATACCTTTGGGTTTTCCAATTCATTTTTTACCACCTTGGTAAGAGATTTTCATCTCAATTTACATTCCATTGAGTCTTAATTATTGTCAGGAACCTAGTTTCTTTTACATGGTGTATGTAATGACCATTAAATGATATATAATAAATCTTATTAATCTCATTATATTTTAAACATTTATATAATGCTATAAATTCATGAGGATTATGTTTTAAAATATTTCAACATGGTATGAGAAACTTTGGGATGTTTGAAGATTATTTTCCTCAATAATAACTTTAATGATATTTGAATGGTATTTCCATTCAAGGAGATTATATAAGAATTTTTAAATATATAACTTTCATTATTATCTATTTATTCATGACCATTTTCAAGTATTAATACAATTTTCTCACTCTTTTTTACTCAAGTGTTTTAGATTTTTTTTCAGAATACCCGAATTTATATCTCTCTTTATTCGGAAAACCTATTTTATTCTAAAAACCATGTTTTATAAAAAGGTTTTCAAAAATTTTTCTAAAATTATTTGGTAAATAAATTTCTACATTTTTTTATTTTACCAATATTCAAATCAATTTTCTTGTTGCTTTCATATCGAGGTATTTTCTAACCTTTTTCTGTATAAAAGGAATATTCTTTTTACCTCGTATGACATATAGGGATTCATCCGCTGTTATTTCTTTAAATAATCCTTTTAAAATGGTTTATTTTTAATGAAAAATATTTTCAAAAGTTTTTTCAAAATAAAAGGATATTTTCTTCAAGAATATTTTTAAAAGCTATTCTTTTATTTCATCAACAACAACAACCCTCTATTTTTAGTCCACATGGGATTTGTTGTATTGATACTATCCTTAATGTTGATCTGGATGGTTTATGTTTTATTTGGCCCATGATAGTATTCACATTCACTTCCTTGATTTATTTATTATTCCCCTGGAAATATCTTATGATCATTGAACATTTAATTTCCAAAATATTATCCATTTCATTTATCATGGATATTACTATTGCCTAAACTGTATACCATTTTATATAAAATGTCTAATTTTATAGTTATTTTACTATTTGGGTTAATATTGATAAATTCTTATCTCTTACTTCATATAGATATTTGATAAAGCACATTGTTAAATCAATAATTTGATATATGTGGAATATTTTGGAATGGTACGACACAGGCGGGAAATGGTTATAGATATCCCGTTGATGCATTAGAAGTATCATGGGATGAGTAATTTGTATAGCTTCCTTATATGGGGTTTACACTATATTTTGTAAACCATATTGGGAAAGGTCTTGATGGTAAAGGTACCATGTACCTAGTAAACAAGGCATCCAATAATTAAGCATTTTCTTCATTTATATTATGATATTATTCATCCATGAGATTTTTCGTCAACATATCTATAGATGCGTTTTATTATTAGGATTCCTTTATTATTAACCCATGATATAATGTGTCAACATATCTATGGATACATTTCATTTTTAGTTCATTGAATAAATGGAATGTGTTTCAGTTTCTTAACTTTCCATATTGATATTTCCCTATCTAGTAATTTTAATGGCATGTACTTATAGTTATTACATTTCCATATTTCTTATGAATTCTATTTAGTTTATTGATTACATGGAATGTGCATTCAATTAATCACCTTACCATATTGACTATTATCATTGATTCATTATTGCTTCCACTATATTTTTCCCTTACTGCGCATTTTAGCTCACCCTTATTACGTTTCTTTCCCTAGGAATCCAAGAAGTGTACTATGAAAGATATGCATAGATTTTACTAGATGGATTAGAGTTATCCTAAAAGTTATTTATTTATAAAGAAGAAAAAAATTATTATGTTGTAATCAATGTATTCATTTGTAATGCAATATTCATTTATGTATATGGTTTACCAAGTATAATAAACTGATTGGTTATTAGAGGCTTGATTCCTTGTAATCATGCTAATGTATTTAGTAGCAGACACTGGCTCTGGGATATCTGGGTCTGGGTCACTACAAGTTCTATCTTATTTATTTTATCAATTAAAATTCTTCTTCATAGTGGATATGAATTATTTCATCAATGAATGAATTTTTATTTTTGATATAATTTTTTTTTCACTTATAGAAGTATCACATGATTCCTTATTGGTTTCTCCAGGATTAAATGTGATAAATATTACTCTTAAAGGATTTACTCTATAGAAAGAAAATAAAACTTATTCATTAATCAATTAAAAAAAATTGAGTTTGATGAAAGATATCATAATTAATTACTATCATTTACCTTTAATAAATAATTTCCTAAATTTATGGGAAGCAGATTTATCAAAGAAATATGGTATAAACTGCGTAGTGTTTCTGAAGGTGATAAAATGGTAAAATAATATCACTTAAAATTATATTGTTCTTAATTTTAAGGTAATTTAATGTCCAAAAATGAATATGTGGAAGAATTGTTTACACAAGTGAATATGTTTTTTTATTATAATTCTAGGATATAAATAAAATTTTTAAGACTCAAACTTAGTGGAGAAATTCATTATAATTATTCTAGATAAGTTTAGTACAAATATCTCAGTAGTAGAGGATCATGATTTATATAAATTATATATTGATAAATTTCATTGCATATTGATCTCATATAAGATTAAAAGAAGTCCACATTTGAATAAAAAAGGTAAATTAGAGAAATTTATTACATTTAAATCCTTTAAAGGTTTGAGAATTAATGAAAAAATAATCATATAATAAATCTTTTGATGATAATGAGGATGGAATGAATTATAATGGTTTGATTTCACTTTTTTCAAAATATTTTTGAAAATTAAAATGAAATTACAAGGCAATGTTAACCTTTAAAATTTTTAGCCATAGAAAGATATGAAATTTATTAAAAAATTATCTTAATAAGAATCATGAGTAAGAAGATAACGATCTATCTAAAATTTTATTCAAGAAGACAAACAAAAAGATAAAAAATGAAAGCAATTAAAGAATTTTAACAAAATAAAATGGAAGGAAATCCAAATATACTAAAAATAGAAATATTTTATCTAATAATTATGATATATATTGTAAAAAATAAAGAGATGTAGAAGAAAAATGATTATAATATAAAGGTGATAAAGTTTACAAGGATATATCTAAATAATAAAATGATTCCTCTTGTGATGAAAATAATAATTATGATGAGGATGATGAGGAATAAATAAAAAGATAAAATATTCTGAGAATGAAACTTATCTTATATATAAAAACCATTACCAATCATGAAAATGAGAATACATCACTTAAGAAATCAATTGATTCAAATGATGATAAAAACATATTGAAAAAGAAGGGGAGTTTTTGTTAATGGTAGATGATATCAATGTAATCCTTATTAAAATAAATAAAATAAATGAGTATATTAAAACTCAATTGATTTTTAGAAATGAATAAATTTTCATACTTTAATTAAAGGTACTTGAATATGAAAATTTTATGAATAAATGCTAGTTTGATTTAAAAAATTCAGTAGAAGTGGTGAGTGAATATTCCAAATCACTAGAGAAGATTGTTATGTCTATATAGAGGCCTGATTATTTTCTTAATAAAAAGGAACACATATTATGGGAACTCAAGGTATTTTATATATTGAAGTTAGTGTTATTAATAATACTATAAAAGGAATGATAAGTTTGTTTCTCTTTATAACAATACATCGTTTATTACCATGTGAGGTAATTCTACCAATAATCCAAAGAATAATGGTGTTTAGATGAAGAAAGGTTTGAAGACTGATTTTAGGGGAAAATGTGTTCAAATAAAATTTCAATCAAGCATGATACCATGATGAAAAATAAATGAAACATGAAAAAAGTAATAAGGAAATAATTAGATTCTTCTAGACACTTTCATCAACTAATAAAAATATTTTTTTAAAGGAAGGTGTTGATATTTTGTTTCTTATGATCAAAATTATTATATATGTTGGTATAATGTATCTATTTATAGAAAAATAAGATGTATCAATTAAAGGGGGAGATAACCTCATGGTTCAAGATAGAGTACAATACAAAATAAAAATAATTAAATTAATTGATAAATATATTTGATTCAAAGAGACTTTTGAAATATGTGATAAAAAAGGGATCATTACTAATGAATATATTACTATTATTCTGAAACATCATAATAATTTTCATAACTTTAAATCTTTTTAAAATAAGAGGATTAATCAATAATAAGATATGGTAGTTATGGTACCATATAAATATTCAATTCATGAGAGTAATTATATTTCAAAAAGTGAATGTTTTTCACATATAGTCAATAATAAAAAGTTACTAAAAGGTATTGATGAGTATAATTGAAGATTCATAACATGTAGAAATGATAGATCACAAAAATTGAAGGAATTGGGGATTATCACATTGGTTATAATAATTTCATTTCAAAGGATGTTCTATTTATTTATGGTTTAAATATTATTTATTAAATGTTTCATAATTGTGTGATAATGGAAGTGAAGTCATTTATTTTTTAAGAATGGATGTGTCATCAGAATATTAAGAGATAAAATTATCTTGATGAGAGATAAATAAACAAATGATAACTAATTTAAAATAAATCATGAGAATAATTCTTGTTATCTTAGCATGAAATAATAAAATTCTTTAAGGAAATAAAGGATTGGATGTTTGGGTCAAAATAATTTTAGAATACTCATTCAAAATTACATAATTAAAAATAAACCTAAAATCAAAATTTTTGATCCACTTTATGTGAAATATTTTATAATAAAAAGATGGGGAATTAAATACACAGGCTAGTAAAAAAATATAATAAAGTAAATTTAATCTATTCATTCTAATGTGTTTTGGAATATAAGAAAAAAAATTACAAAATGAATATAGGAATTAAATTACTTTTATATATGATTTTACTTAAATGACACATTTTATGTTTATTTAAATCAAGAAATAGGTTTTTAAAATGTTCAAAATCAGTAAAATATTGGATAAAAAGGTGATTGGTTATGTTATAAAGAAATTTTGATTTGATAATTGGTCTTAATAAACAAACAAAAGGCTGGATTATATCTTATAAAGAAAAAAAAATAAAGTGTCAGTATAGGTCTCCATGAATGTTACAAAAAAATGGCATTCATGAGTGATAGAATATAAGTCTTCTTGAATTTGGAAGAATGATACTATCAGAGCATGGAACATCAAAATGTTTTTGGAGAAAATCTACATTAATGATTTTTTATGTTGAAAATATGTATTTTATTCAACAAAATTCTATTAACATGTTTTATGAGTTATGGTATGGTAAAAATAAAAATTTAAATAATTTTAAGATAATTTGTTTATCATTTTTAATCAAATATAAATGAATATATTTAAGAAAATTTTATGAAATATTCAATTATTGAATTTTAATTAAGTACACACCTAATGGAAGAAATTATAGGTACTATAAAAAAATTATTCAAATCATTGATTCCATTAGTTTGGTGGTTGATTCTTCTTAAAGAACGTTAATTTAGTTTAAAGAATAAATTAAAGAAAATTAGATTAAAATTAAAGAAAATAGGGTATATCAATAATAGTTAGTATTTGAATAAATTCTAAACATCAAGATTCAAAGTTTATAATAAAAAAAGGAAGTTAAGAAAAAATCAAAAAAGTATTCCATGTATATAAAAAAAATTGTTCCTAGAAATATTATTGAGATTATAATCCATGGAGTTCAAATAAGAAGTATTTTGAGAAACACCATTTATAAAAATTAATATCTCAAATTGAGAAAAGTTTTATTTAAGAATTATTACAATATGAATAATGGGTTTTCTCCATGAATGATGAGTTAAATAAAATAGAGAAAAAAAATACATGGTAGCTTGGGTATCAACTTAAATAAATGGATTTTATTTGATCAAAATGGAATTTTAGAAATAAACTCAGTGAAAAATAGGGAATATTAATAATATAACATTATTATTTTAAAAATTACTCTGATATTGATGTAGTATATTTTTATGAGAATTTCTCACCAACTAAATGGATTGAAATTATCAGTATATTTATAATAATTATACATAAATAAGCTATAATAAATTATTAAAGGACATAAATTGAGGTTTATTAGATAAAAATATTAATGATAAAGTCTACATTGAACAACTATATGTATTAATTATTGATGGTGATGAAAAAATCCATTTAAGATGTCAAAGGTACATTATGAGTTTAAACAAGATCAATGTGCATGGTATGAAAATTTTGATTTTTTAAGCTCATGAAATTCAAAAGGGGAAAACTATAAAAAAAATTATATTCCAAAGAAAAAAATACCAACTCATTCATTATGATAAAATATTTCAATGAAAAAAAATTCTCTAGAAATTAAATTAAATCATGTGATATTTTGACAGATCAAATAAAAAATCACCTTGAGATATAAATGACCAATGGGATGACTTTATTCTTGGAATATCAAGTGAAACATTTAAAAAATTGTCAAGAGTTAACATATTTGTGTGTTGTTAAATAAATTTGGAATATAAATAGGAGGTTTATGCACCTATTATAACTGGGGCTAAATTGTCGAGAGTTAATGGTGAAAAATTTATAGATAAAAATGAGATTAGAAGATTAATTAAAAGCTTATTATATTTTAAAACATCTCAACCAGACATTTTACATGATGTGAATTTATATAGAATATTCCAAAGTACTCATATAGAATACCATATTATTATAGTAAATAATATTCTACAATATATAAATGGAATTATAAATAATGGTCTCAAGTATGATACAAAAAATCAAATTAAATTATATGGGTATACACATAAATATTAGGTGGTTGATCTTGGGTATAAAAAAATCATCTTTTGGTGAAGTACTATTTTTTGGTGGAAGATGTGTGGAATTAAAATACATGAATTAAAGTTAAGTCACTTTGAGTACAATTAAGGTTAAATATGAAGTAATATTTCAAGATATTACACATATTATATGGATGAAATCTCAGTAAAAAGATATTAGAGTGGAAGTTTCATATCTATTAGTGATTATATATGATAATCAAAGTACTATAAATTTATCCAAGAATATATTACAATATTCTAGATCAAAACATATCAATATCATTTATCATTTATTCAATGATAAAGTGAAAAAGTGGTGAAGTAAAATTTTAATATGTTCCAATAAAATATTTTTTTATAAATAATTTAAAAAAACCTTATTAAATGAAATATTCAAACACATATAAGTGTTGTTAAGAGTTCATTCTCTTTTAGAATTACTCTGATTTTTTTATTTATTTTTTATCACTAATATTCATTTTTATTTTTGTAAAAGGGGAAGAAATTATACTTGTTCATAAGGAGGTATTTTAAAAAAAATAAAGGGAGTTAAAATTTTCTATTTCGAATAAGAAAAAAACTTATTTGGGGGATAAATATTGAAAGTATGGAAAATAGGAAAATTATAATGGAATAAAACATATTTATTCAAATTTGGAGAAATATTACAGGGGTGAAATCATAAAATTATTAGAAAGATCATAATACAAAAATTGTTAAATGTTGAAATATTATTTTAGTCTGAGATATATTTTGACAATTTAATTACATATTGATGATTTTTTTTGGATATATACATGTTACTAAAAAATACAAAGTGGGATTTTGAATATTCGATGATGAGTGTGAAGCTTAGTGTGAGATTGGAGAAATCCTTTAGGAATTTGAAGATTCATCTATGATTATTGAAAATTCATTTAAAATAAATCATTCTATTTATATATTTTTTCTTTAATCTAAGTTATAAAGTTATACCAAAAAAAGTAATTTATTTTGTAATGTTTTACTTAGTTTCTCTCTCATTGAGAGCTCCCCATGGCATTGTTTATTGATATTATAATTCATGATTTATAATCATCAATCATGTTATATTTTTTTTCCCACATTCTCATGATTTTATTAGAATGATTGAAGAAGTATTAAAAGTCAAAGGAAGTAAAAAATCAATAGTAAGAAAAAACCATGATATGTTGAGGGTACACCATGACATGGTGAATTTCATGATAAAACAACTAAGTAAAGGATATTGGATTAGTTGATAAACTATAATGAAAATAATATAAAAACTAACATCATCAAAGATACCACATTATGGTTGATGTCATGGTGTAAATTAATATGATGTTATCTTCTTCTTTAAATGGGAAGAATAGAATTATACAACATGTTCAAAGAAATTTCAAGGAGGTGGATTGGTTTTATAACTATTTATAAGTATAGTATAGAAATTTCAAACTAATAACTAAACATTTAAAAAAGGAAAACTTTGGTGAAGTCTCTATCCAAAATAAGATCGAGGAGAAAAAATGATAACATTTGACATTATTTTGATCAAGACGTTTTATTAAGTACTTGAATGAAATAAAACCAAGGAAGAATAATTTCGTGGTCATATAATAATTTACTAGGATAATTCACTTGATATCTAGATACAATTAACACACTGTTGTATACTAAGACCATGTTATAGTGTCATTTTAAAAAATACACAATCTCTGGAAATGACTCCATATTCTATGTAGATGGAATCATTTGAAAACATGGTTTTCAAACTTAAGTTTATTGATTTCAACTGCACCATGTTTATAAAGTCCACACATCATTTGAGTAAATATATGTAATAAAATAAATTTTACCAAAGAATGGGTGTAATAAATTGAGTACAACTGACTAATTTTGGGACAAATAATTATTTATAGAAATCAAAGATAACTTTGGGGTAGAGAAAAAATGAAAAATTATTTTTTTAATTAAAATAACTATTAAAAGGGGAAAATATCATTTTTTATGTTATTATAACTTATTATTGATCTTACTCATGGTGTACTTATTGATTATATTTTTGAATAATATAAGGTACATAAATTGATTATTGAGAGACATCAATTGTAAACGGTCCAAGGTTATCTTCTTTCCTTCTTATTTTTTTGGTTGATTAAAATTCAATAACATGAGATGTGGGATACCACCCACTCCACACTAAGTACTATCCACTCATAATTGTTATTAAACCATGTAAAAATACTTGATTTCATATTATTAATCTTTATTACTTTTCATTCACAATTAGTTAACTAGTTAAAAGAATATTCAATGAACTAACTGAAAGTGAGGGAAATTTTTATATTAAAACATTTATTAGAGCACTGATTAACTCCACCTCTCAATGATACATATATTAAATTTGAGGACATCATTAATGATTACATAATTATGGATGAAATATTTTGTTTCAACCAAGAAGTAGTATGTGTTAGATTTGTTAACAATAACTGGTTGATGAGAAAAATGGTAGGTGATAATTGTAAAGATGATGAATAAGATCCTGATAATTGTGTTGAAAAGTGATAAAGGGTATGGATGATTTATGTCAATATAGTATGGATGTCGAAGAACAAAATAACTAAAACTTCTAGAGATGAAGTTTGAAAATTATCCTGTTAAATCTGATTAAATTAGTAGAAGAATATGAATATTGTGAAAAAGGTTATGGAAGAAATTCAAGAGAGAGGAAAGGAGATTGTCACGACCCATCCCAGTGGGGCCCGAGCCTCAACTTTCCAAGCCCGCCTCCAATAGGCCAGGGGCTGGTGACTAGCACTGAGTAGGCATATCACTAATATGGGAGGCATTGCCTATACACTTGTACACACACACACACATCTCCAAACACACAAAATTGAAGAGTAAAAAATACTAAAGAGGAAAAATGCATGCATACAATAAAAACCCAACCAACAGAGTATGACAGGAAGGTAACATACAGTAATGTAAAACCCTGGGCCAAAACTACAAGCTCGCCAAAATAAAGTTTGTAACAAAGTCCAACCTGTAAGGAAAGGTGCTGGGATTGAAATCTGTAGCCGTAAGAACACACCTCGACCTGTCTGATCTCACTGAGTACCATCCGGTCCCGGTCTGTCTAGAATCCTGTCAAAGGCTCGCTTGTCTGCACAAGACACGACACGTGCGGGCAAAGCCTATGCAGGGGTGAGTATAATAATACCCAGTAGAACACCTCAAATCCACAAAGGAATACAACAAGGGAAATTCCACAATAGAAAGATACAGTCAGCTCTACATAGCATATGTCTATAGAACATATAACAAGAATATCTAGATATACTCATACACAAACGACCATTGCGAAACCACCACTAAGATCCAGCTCAAAGATTCCACTAAGCATGCAACCGGGAGAACACACTCCTAGGTCCGAAGAGAGAGATATGAAGTACTCGTTCCGGGAGAACACACCCCACAAGTACTTTGAGAACATGATGCTCAGATGAGGGTCACCACCAAGTCCTGGGGTGATTCCGAAAACTCAGTCTGAGCTAATCCGCTAAGCAGAGGATCGGTGCTCGGGTAAAGTTGGTCACATCGATACCAAGAACTATACCTAGGGTTCCAAGAATGAATAGAGGATCCGACTCTAATTCTCATAGAGGGGATTCCAACAACTCTATTTAGAAAGTCC
The DNA here is from genome assembly GCA_963277665.1 of Viscum album. NCBI lineage: Eukaryota > Viridiplantae > Streptophyta > Magnoliopsida > Santalales > Viscaceae > Viscum > Viscum album. The sequence continues at coordinate 413,118,083 of OY728158.1, forward strand.
TGCTGAAGGGATCATACTCCTGTATGTAGGAAATGATACCAGGAACCTTCAGGAGAAAGACCAAGGGGACAAACCCTAAGGAAACTAGCCCAAGTCACAGAAGGCAACTAGCTCAAAACATGTAATATTGGTTACACAACATGTAGTGTGGTTACATGCCATGTTCCTTGACCCTGGGTACTGCCCGTGTAAACGGCCCGTGTCATCCGTTCAAGCTGTGTAAAACTCAACTACACGACGTGTAAAAAAATCACATGCTGTGTTCCATGACTCCGGGTGCTTCCCGTGTAAATGGACCGTGTCATTTGGCTCATCATATAAAAAGTAACTACACAACATGTATTAGGAATACACGCCGTGTCCGATCACCTGGGGCTCGCTCTGTGTATGCTGGCCATGTGCCCGTACACGGTCTCCGTCCGTGTCGCCTGCCCGTGTACCAGTACATGGGGTATCCCGTGTATCTGGCCAGGTCTGTTCGGGGAGGGGTATACACGCCGTGTCATTGACCGTGTACCCAACCCATGTCTGTATACTCCCGGAGTACATGACAGGTGGTCCGCCGACGAACACATGCCGTGTAGCCCATACTACACACCGTGTAGTCGAGACTTTTCCAGAAACGACGTCTTCCTCCCTACGCCACGGCTGATCCTTCGGATCCACAGTTTCTTTTCCGTTCATCCCGATACTCTAGGGGTTGGTTCGTTTCATCATACAAACACCGAAACGAGTGTTTTTAGTCCTTAAATCGGATCATAAACCTCAAACGATCCGTTCAAAGAAAAATGCCAGAAAACTCATATCTCTTGATACACTCCAAATCATCCGCCGAAACCATCATTGCACCTCCGTGACATCGTTCCAGGGTTGTATCTACAATCTCGGATCGTTGTGCCAACAAACGACTGCGCAACGATCGATTTCCTTCAATAACGTGTAGAACGCAATGAAGAACGCGTGGGAGAAAAATAAAAAGAATCGAACAAGATGGACGAACCTCGATCATTGTTCGTGAAGATCCATGTTCGTCGCCATTAGATCAAAAATACAACAATCAACAGATTATAAATCTCGAGTATTTGATTTCCTAATAAAACCCAAAATCACACCCGCCCACAAAACGATCGATCCACGGGCTAATCGGTTCGCAGATTAGTCCGCGTTCATCGTAGGAACCAAGGATGGGGAAAGGAGAATAAAAAAAACTAACATACTACCTGGATCCACGGTGTTCATTGGAGAATATCTAATTGCCATGTCATTTCCGCCGGTGAAAATCATCAAGAACGTCATCTCCGCATTGGGAGGTTTTCTCGAGAGCCTCCAGAGCCGCCAAGGGTTTCAGGGTTATGCGGTTTGTAACCCTGTACCCCTGCGCAGGTCCTTATTTAAAAAGGATAAGAGATATCTGTTGCAGCATATTTAAAAAGATTTCACTGAAGAATAAAATATTTTTATTCAAATATTTTATTACTCTTACGTCCAAAAACTAGATTTCACCACCGACCTGTTCCGACCGATGTTAAGCCTCGACTAAGGTAAAATTGCTCTTCTAAACGCAACAGTACTCTCAGATTTCTGATCCAAGCACCCATTCAGGAGATATCCCACTTTTTTAGGAAAACCTCATGCACACGTTATTTAATTATTTAATTAAATTCAAACATTTGTTCCGGGCTCACCGGGCCTCGGAACTGCACCCCGTCTCGAAGACTGGTCTCGAAATAATTCCCACATATTTTAAAAAAAGTATGGAAAAATCTGAGACATTACAGAGATATATTTATGTATCTATACACCTAGGAATTGGATACTAAAGATTTATATTGAGTAATATAAAATCATATTCTATCTTTGAAAATAGGTATACCTTTTAAGGAATCATTTGAAGTTTTTAGTATGAAAAATGATAACGTTTTTCAGTGTTTTATAAATTTTACGGTGAGAAATTTTAGAGGATTTATCATCATCATGCTATGAAGATGACTAGTTATACTATATAGAATTTGGATAACCTGTAATAGACATAAAGGATCACTGAAGATCCGTTCTTAGAATTCTAGAAATTAAATAGGTCATGGAATGATAATTGGTGTCAAACCATAAATAAGATTGGGGTCATAAAAATGGAAAATGAATTCTTCAAAAAATATATATAAGGATTGTGTAAGATTGAAACATTTTATGAAAATGATGGTCACACCATAATGATAAGTCTAGAAGAGTAAATTGGAAACTACAGAAGAGTGATACACTCTACAACTACACATGTCACACTGTGAATGGATTTTGTAGGATATTTAAAAAATGTGTATACTATGTCCTGAATTTTGTAAGATATTTTCTTTTATCATATTTTGTGTTATGTGGATCATACCACAAAAAAGAGGGTCATTCCGTGAAGGAATATGGGATGATTTGAGTGTTTCTAGAGTTGAAATTTTCAAGCCATGAGAATGTAAGTCGTATCATGGAAAATTTCAAGATATATTTCAGTGTTTTTATCTAGAAAAGGCCATCTCCATGAAGACATATATTGCATCAAGAACTATCTAGAAGTTGATATAATTTACAATGAAATTTTCTAGTTATGATGTAAAGAATCTAATCACACTGTGATTATGGTTATCTAAGTGGTTCAAATATATTTGAAGATATTTTGGTATTATTATTATTTTATGGGTACCTAAAAAACTAATAACAACCCTTTTTAATTATATGATGGGGTTATAAAGGAAGAATATCCAAAGTTTCAAATTTAATTAAGAGAACATAAAATTTAACTTTGATTTGAATTTCAAATTTGAAATTCATATCATTCCAGGTGATTTTATAATTGTTATATAGAATTGAATAGGTAATAGATAGAAGAAATATAAAAGATATAGGAGAGGAAATGTGTATTCCTAAAGAGTATAAATGGATAAAAAATATGATCTTTAACAAACATATAATTTTAAATGGAAGTTTTGTTGCTAAAAAAATATCATTGAAGATTAAAGTCAAGGTTTAAGTTTTTTGAGTATATCTTTAAAGAATGGGAGTGGAAAATATAATTCATTAAAGAATATATTTGGATTTCTAAATTTATAGGAGATGAAATGGATTCCCATGATATATCTAGATCATTGAAGTGAATTGTAAATACTACATTAAAGGTTAATTTTATTTCTAGAATTATTATATTTGGAGTATTGATGTTGTGTATAGTTTGATTAAAGATAAAAGTTATAAATATTCTTATAAGGAGTTGGACATATCAGGAAGGGGATTTGGAATCGTCACTTGGAACTTATAAAATAATCTATTTGAAAGATGAATATGAAAGGCATATCAGTTCTTTGTACTGATATTAAAATGAATTTCATGTTAATAAACTAATAAGAGACCTATAAGTCTATAAATTTATATTTTTAACCCTCTTGTAAGTAGTGATTGAAAGAGAGGAAGATGCCATGGACCTTGGTTGAGTAGTGAGATCTTCCTAAATCTTGTAATCACACACTAGTGAAGTAGTGATATTTGGAATATCAACACAATATTAATAAGAAATCCTTAGATGTATCCTTTTACAGGTGAACCATGTAAAATTTTGGTGTTCTTATAAGTCTTACATTCTATACATATGAATGTTAACTATTATGGATGGATTTGATAAAGAGAAGATAATAGAAGGTTGAATTAGTGTTTATTCAGACAAGAGAACATGATCCCAAATAAGAGAGTATAAAATAGAAAATTTTTAATTCTACTATAACTCTGATTCACCCCCACCTCTAAGGGTGTCTCAGGTTCCTATATAATGAAAAATATCATAATGATCATAATGATAGAGTGCAAAATGTCAAACATCATAAACATGTAATCAATCATTTTTTGAAAGAGAACTAAGTTGTAGGGAAATAATGCTCCAATTACTATATCTTACTTACCCCATGATATATAATAATTCATTGAGGGGATATATATATTTATAGGGTCCACCCATGACATATATTATGTAGTTAATTATATCATATGAGAAACTTTCTTAGCAATGCTTGAAATAATTTCAAATAATGAATGACTTATCAATACATTACATGATATTCACTAAATATTAGATTACAAAGTTTGACCCATATAGAATCAAATAATATATGAATGTGTTAATGTTTTTTACTTAGTAAATGGAATATTATGTTTATCTAGATGAATACCGATGATTCAAAATAAGGCATAATAAGGAATTCATAGTATATGATATATGATATAAGTGAACCCCACCAATTGAAGTTGATGGGATTATCAATATAGTAGTTGAATATATCATTATGGAAGGATGTTTGTATAAAATATTTTAGTATAGAAATTAATTTCACAATATGAATAGGATTACTATTGAACTAAAAACATGATCAAGAGTAACCCCCTCCCAAATTCAACCTCCAATGGGATATGGGGTGTCAACTAACAACAAGGTTATGAAATTAAGATCTTATAGGAATTGAACTTGTTTTTAAGTAAATAATGACCCAAAATACTATAATAAAATAAAATAATATTAGTAACTCATATGAATAAATTAATTAGTAATGTCAATACACAAACCCCAAGTAACTCGATGTCAACATAAAAGACACTCCAACATATAAAACCTCATATTTCAGCTAGATACCCTCATGATCAAACTAAAAATGTATGCCAACACTATTGGAACAATAATATAAGTCCAAAAAATAATAGATAATAATGGGGTTTGTATAAAAATATACCCAATAAGCCCCTCCTATGATCTATTTTGTATCAAATGAGGTGGTATAATAAAAACTTTTTAAATGAAATATATTAATATTGATATTTAAGCACAAAAAATAAAAAAATATAAATAAACCTCCACCACATATCTTCCTCTTACACATTCTAATCATCAAAACTATAACATGAAAACCAACAAATCAATCACCACTTCATGTTATCTTCACCTTTAATGGTAGAAGCTATAACCATTGTTGACGCTCCTTTCGTCATAGAATCTAAAGATCGGAAAAGGGGAATATCTGGGCTCAAAGTGATTCAACCTTTGAAGAAAATATCAAAAATCGACAAAGGCATGAACAAAGGATCAAAAGAAACTGCACCGCGCAAATTATATCACTGTCGCGCAAGTCCACTTGCGCGACGCCCTTATGGTCACGCAAGTGACTTGCGCGACCTAAGTGATAACCGCCCAGTAACCTCCCGGGGTCTTCTCCTACCTATAAATAGACCCTGTGGGCCCCCCATTCGAGAGGATCTTTTTCAAGAAACTAGGATTGAAGCTCCCGATGCCCAAGTCTCTTCGCAAAGATTCCAGAACACTTCTAAGGTAATTTCTTACCTATAACGGAAGATCTAAAGGGAGGGAGTAAAGCCTAAGTGTTGAAACTCATCAACACTTGCACGCCTGAGTGGTCAGCCCTTAAGGGAAGTGGTCACACTTGCACGCCGCCTTATTTCTTCAATAGAACTTGCGCGTCCCTTTTCTGGAAGAACCTCAAGAGGATTCTAAAGGCTTTAATAAAGAGTCGCTCAAGTATTTCAATGCTGGTTGACCATCGCGCAAGTACCCCACGTGTCGCGCAGGTATACCTGCGCGACCAATATTTGCGCGCCGCCGCGGTACCTGTGCGCCTTCCAAGACTTGCGCACCCCTTCCTTTTTTGGGTTCCTTTCTTGCCCATTTCACCCCTCTTAAGCCATTACACCTTTTCTTTTCAAGATTCAGTCTTTAAGACACTCTCCAAATCCATTTACGGCATGATTTCTTGATTTGAATTCCTTATCTGAAAGGAATTCGGTGGAATATCTCTCAAAACCTAGTGATTTACATATCTTTATGTCACTAAAGATTGAGAGTTCATTCATTCAACCTCATCCTTTAAGAAGAGAGAATACTTAACCTGGGTCTCCTTTTCAGGAATAATCCCCAGTCCTAAGTCCTCCAAACTTGGGCATCCTCCTCAGGAGTAAGCCCCAAATTCTTAAAATTCCCAAATCTGGGCATCCTTTTCAAGAGTAAGCCCCAAACCTTAATCTCATAACCTGGGTCTCCTTTTCAGGAATAAGTCCGAGTTATAATCTTGGGATTCCTTTTCAGGAGTAAGCCCCAAGTCCCATAACCTGGGCCTCCTTTTCAGGAATAAGTCCCAGTCATAATTATGGGCATCCTCTTTAGAAGTAAGCCCCAAGTCCCTTAATTTCTCTTTAACCAGTAATAATTTTCATTTGATCTGGGATTCCTTCTCAGGAGTAAAACCCAGTTATCAATCCTCTCCTAATTTGGGTTTCCTTTTCAGGAATAAGTCCCAAGTTAGAGTATTCAAATCTCCATGAAGCACATATACCTTTATGGACCCTGTTCCTGGATTTTCTCCCTAAAAGTAAATCCTAAACCTTCATCTATCTGGGCAGTCATACATACATAATCCCCAAAACATTTCTTATGATTGCATCTTTCATGGAAAAATTGTCTAATTTTTATCAATACCTCTTGTTTCTCACACTGAGCATGACTCACGTGAGCTTATAGTGTAAAAGTAATTATGACATCCTTCTTTGAGACATCAATCATAAACGTCATACTCCCTTACTCGAACTACGTGGTTTCTGATTCCTTTTCCAAAACAAAGGATACGTAGGTAGCCCATTTATGGGTTCGATCCCAACTCTGAAATAATTCATGTCCTTCTGAATGACAATAAACTTCAAGTGCCCCACTGAGTGGATTTAAAACCAGCCTAGTCATCATAATGACCAAGAGACTTTTATATAAATGTTTTGAAGGATACCATTGACCAAGAATCTCTAAATAAATATAGATGATTCTCTATTGATGAAGAACCTCGAATACATATAAAATATTCTCTAAATTTCTTACATATTTAATCATTGATTGTTAAACTGAAGGAAAGATCATTTTATACTTGGTAATGTAATAAGGATTCACGAACACAACTTAAATCTATAAAGAGAGTCCCGGGATAGACAATAATTCCCCTCAAAAAGGTGTGATGAGTCCAACCTCCCATCCTCTAGACCAATGCAAATTCCTAAGCCTCATCAGTCCACAAGCTAATGAGTGCCTACCTTTGGAATGTAGGTCCAAACAGATGTGGAATCATTGGATGTTTCCGGTTCTACGAACAAACCCGATAGAAGCCGATCAGAACGTTTGAATCTCCCATTCAGGAGGTCATCCCCGAATTCCAAGGGAAACAAAAATGGTGAACCCAACGTGAAACCTTAACCAAGTTAAAATGATGTTTTACCAATTTGTTAATCCCCTATTTAAAACTCAATAAAGGGATAACAAAAACAATTATTGACATGTGTGCTCATCCAAAGGATGAAGTGGCTGAATTTTATCTTTATTACGTCTGTTATATCAAACATGCACTCTTTTCCAAGATCTTATGTATTTCCATAATGGCTGCTCTCAAATTCACATATGTGAATACTGCTGCTGCAAATACCACTACTGCTATTCCTACTGGATCGTCATCCGCTCTGAGGATGACATCACCTACTCAGCGTCTTCAACGCTGGGTATCAAATGTGCTAGTTAAGGAGTACCGTCAACACGGTACCATCCCAACTCTGGAGGCTGCCCGACAGGCCCTCCAAGTGAACAACTCACACAGGTCATCCGGACAACGATGAATAGTGATCAAGAGGCAGGCGGTGCTGACTACCGTCTCCAACCGTTTCGGGTCGTTATCCCCAGAACACAATTTCCATTTACTCCCTTACTCTGAGGAAGTGAATGAGAAGGTCCCTCAGGGCCTTAATTCAAGAAGACAGAAGTCCTTCCCAAGGGCTCCCATCAAAAATCGCCGCCAGACTCGTGCAGCAGTGCGCCCTCAACATGATGAGGGTACCGACTCCAGGCATTCAGCTCAGGTTCCTCAAACCCGAGCAGGCAAGATGAACCGCCAGAGACGGAATCCGGTTAACAATGGGCAAGTTTTCATCCCTGCCATCTCCGGAGAAGTCTACCAACCTAACTTGGTGGCGAACAACGAGCAGGCACACACACCTGTCCATTTTAATTCCGCTGTCCAGCAGACTCGTCTGGCAGCATCACGCCAATCCCGCCAGGCAATTCCGGCGGAGTACTATAGGCAGGAACATACACCTGCCTATACATCAGCAGTTAGTCAGCAGGCTCGCCTGACTACATATGATGGATCTCGTCAACTGCATTTGGCAAAGTGTAATCAGCATACACATACACCTGCTAGTACTAATCAAGCTTACCAACAGTCTCGCTTGGTAGCACACGGAGAAGTCAGTCGGAAAGCTCCAACGACAAACCGGAGGCAGACTCAACTCTCAGCCTCCACACTTGAGTACTGTCAGGATTCACTGACAGGAAAAGGAGGACAGGAGCAGGCACATACACCTACTCCAAGCCCGGAATGGATGTATATCCCCGTTCCGGTGGCTAAAGTCACCAAACATATTTTGTCAATGGTGAAAGAGCAGAAGCAAATTCCTGCTCATATTCTGGATGCTTGCCAGGATATCATAACAGCTTCAGCATCATCTCAGGGACAGACGCATAAATCTATCCCTAGCAGTGGAGTGACACATCAACGATTCACTCTGGAACAGACACACACATCTGTTCCAGTCCAAGAGGGTTATGGGGCATACTCCCCCATATCATATGGACAACCAAGTCAGGCACATACACCTGATTTGAGGGGAGATCATCAGCCTAACCTGACCATCTTTTCTGATCAGGCACATACACCTGCTCAGAGTAACCACTTTCGTCAACAAGTGGTTTCCAAAGCGAGTAAGAAGGCATTTAAGAAAAAGATCCGCCCAACACAGTCAGGAGATCAAAGGCCAATCTGCAACAAGGCTTTGCTCGATGCTGGAGTTCTTGAATCCCTCAGACATTTATCTGTTGGAATTCAAGATTCTACTCCCTCAGTTCCCAATAACGGGAACATTAATTCTGAAAGTCTTCAACAGACACTTCCTCATGAAGGCTTGCTTCATGAAAATTCGGTCAATCTTGAAGTTTCTTCTTCAGATGAGAGCCACAGGAACCCTCTTGTGGTCAGAAGACCAAGGAGCAAGAGATCTCATCTTTTGCTGTAACCCATTATGGTGGTCCTCCCCATGATGATGAATTTCACTGCGAAAGTCCTCTTCGCAGTAGTGATTCACATTGCCTGGAAAATACTCCAGTGGACAATGTAGTGCCGAGAAAGACCTCTTATCTTGAGGCACTTGCAAATGCGAAACCAGTCATGTCTGATGCTTTATCGCTATCAAGTGAAATACTTTATCAATCAGAAGATATCCCAGGGTGTAAGTCATTCTCTGAACCACCCCTAAGTCATGCATCTTCTAGTTTGATCAATGATTTTTCTACCAATCTTGTTGAATTTGATAAAGCAACAAGGAAACACCAACTCTGGTCAAAACAGGTAGAAGAATCTTCATTTAATGATAAAGAGGAAATGCTGAACATGAGGAAAAAACTGGCAAAAAGTGAGGTACCAGTCATGTTTTGGCCTTTGGATGACTCCCAGTATGACATTCCAAAGATGTTGACGGAAGATGGAGTCCATGATATTCATCTCAACATATGGAAAACTCTTTGTTAATTGAAGAAGAAGGTATTATCTTATGATGAATATGAAAATAATCTTAAGATAATAGAAGGGCTACAACGTTAGATTTATTTGGCATCTCTATCAGTCTCTCAGTATCCGAAGGCTGAAAAGAAATAGAGAACCCTTCAACGTTCATGCCTTGACGCACTAAGAAAATTGCGTCAGTTAATTGCCAATGCTCCATCTGATGTTCATATCAGAGGATGGGGTGTTCACGGAGCACTACATTTCACAGTGCTTTACAGTCAGCAAAGCCCGCCGAAAATGGTCTCATGCAATGTTATTGCCCATGGCCGGCCACAGTCAATGAGCTTTGTTCATAATCAAAAGCTTTCTCAAGAACAGGCTTCAACTAGTTCCTCTCAAAATCAATCATATAGAGAAAAAGTTGTTGAATTTCTCTTACATCAAGTAGGCGAGAATATTGCACAAGCCTCTCGTATGGAGAAAACACATCATCAAATGACAGAAGTTTCAGAAATCTTACAACGGTCTGTTGAACCAGGTGATAAAAGTGGATACAGGCTAATGCATCCAGCTAATTTCCAAACTAAGATTCACAAGATCAAGAGATCTTTTAAGAAGGTCTCAGACATAACATGTCAAGAGCCACCCCAACTTGTCAGACTGGGGACTCCTTTAACCCAACCCTCAGAGTCAATAAATGGGATTCGAGGAGTTGAGCGAAAGCAGCAGGAACATCCCCAGTTCTCGAGACTGGGGACTCTTTCAAATCATCAATCCCCTTCTCAGAGAATATCGGTCTTTTCTCGATTGGGGAAGAAGCCCCAAGAGGAACGAAGAGCCAAATTATAAGGAGATTCCCTCCAAGTTATAGCTCATCAAGAAGTTCCTAAAAGATTAAATCAACAAAAGGCAATGTCTCATCAAAGACATGAAAGAAGACAATATCACAGAAATGTTGATAGAAGGGATGCGATGCATTATACATCAATCAATGTAATCAATTCCGTTGTTGCTAATCCACCAGAGGAGACTCACTCAGGGGACTCAGATGAAGAGCATCCTGCTCAAGAAAATGTACGCGCCGATACAAATGAAGAAGGTGTGCGTACACGAAGTCAAAGGATTACTCAGAACCTAGGTAATCCACTTCATTCTCTCCAAAAAGTATCCAACAAAGGGAGGGGAAAGAATCAGTTTACATATCCTTCCTCTGGAGAAGGTCAATCGATCTCGTTAGAGGAAAGGTTTGCACAACAAGAGGAATAAATGAAAGAATTAAGAAGGTTGAATGCAGAACTACTTCAGAGTAGTCTTCTTCTTAAGAATACTGAAGTTCGACAGCTGAAGGAATTTGTTGTAATTACTGAGATAGATCAGGAATATCCTCCTTTATCAGTACACCCTCAGAAGTCTAATCCTACAGGTCAAGTGCAACAACGGTTGGCAGCACTACCATCAGTTGCATCACCAACCACCACGTCTGTCCAAGCTCCATTCATTACACCTACCCAAAACCAAGTTCAATATGATGTTTCTCAAAAGTTAATAACTACTATTGAGTCATTAACAACTCGGTTAGAAACTATGGAAGGGAAACATGTGCAAGTTCAACCAGAAAAGAAAGTTTACCCTGAATGGGTAGATTCAATTTCTCCTCCATCTAGTTTTGGAAACACTTTTTTCCCTACTTTCAATGGATCAGGAGACCCTGAACAACATTTGACACATTACATGTCTTGTTGTGATCCTATGATGGGAACTCCAGAGTAGGAAGAAGCAGTGAAACTCAGATGCTTCGTGTGAACCTTGAAAGGACCAGCTTTTGTCTGGTATACAAGCTTGCAATCCCGGTCAATCATCGGATGAGAGGATCTTCGTCAAAAATTCTTTCTTTAGTTCAGCTCAACTTTTTAAAAAATGACAGTTTTCGATCTTACAAACTGCAAGCAAAGGGAGAATGAAAGAGTCTCTGATTTCATTGCTCGCTGGAAGGGATTAACGTATTCCCTGAGTTTAGCACTCCCTTAGGAAGAGCTGTTTCCAATCTGTGTGGAAAATTTGCGTGATGAATTACGCACGCCATTGATCCCTGTGAAATACACAGGAGGGTTTCGAGACCTTACTTCAATCGCTCAGTAGATTGAAGATTCCCTTATACAGGCTAAGGTTAAATCTCGTGTAATTCCATCAGCTCCAGGAAGGAGAATGGGTAAATCAGAAACTGCTACAGTTATGCTTAAACAAGCACCTGTACCTTTTTTTACTTCAAAACCTTCATCTTCTCGAAGAGATCCACCTCCTGAATGCCAAAAACAAAGTCTGTTTCGTCCAATTGATCAAAAAGATCAACGACAAAAGCAATTTGAGGATTTGAAGAGTAAAACATAATCTTTTCGAAATGAGTAGGTTCCTGGTTACTTCATTTCAGCTCTGGAAAATAATTTGGTTCAATTACCAGTGCCCAAGAGGCCAAACAAGGAAGGAGATGAAGACCATCCCAATTATTGTCCCTTTCATAAAATGTTAGGGCATACCATCGAGGAGTGTTTTGTCTTTAAATATCTCCTACAAAAGATGGTCGACTTGGGACAAGTCAAGTTGAAAGGTTCTTCGACTCAGGTAGCCTGTGTCACTGCTACAGTTCCAGAGGAAGAAGGTGAATGGCAAGAAGTCAAAAGCAGAAATGCACAGAAATATGATGATTGGATGGTCAGAAAGACAATCAATCAGACTCATGCCATTTTGCGAACACAATTAAAGAAACCAATTGTGTCTTCTTCCATGAATATTGCAGTAAAACCCTCTTCGTCAGAGGGAAAATCCTCAAAGAAACGGTTTGATTCAAAGAAGAAAAAAGAATCAGAAGAAGATGAGAATGTGTCAAAGCCTAAATTGTCTTTGACTCTGGCAGACTTTATGCCATCTAATTCAAAACCACGGGCACCGCCCCTTTCAAACGGCACAGCCTAAACAGGCTAGTCAGGCAGATTCTTTATTAGACGAAGAGTTAATCTTCAGTTCTATTAATATGATTAAATTAACAGATCCGTATTCCAGTCGTAATTTTGATGAGCCTGAATTCCCTGTATCAAATAAGGGAATCCGATGAAGTTCCCGAGGTTTAGGATACAGGGGAAGACGTGGATCTTTCCGAAGAAACTACTCTAATTCTACCCCTGCTAGCACTGTGTATGTAGCAGAAACTCGTGGTAGAGCCCTTCAGCGAGCTCAAAAAGAACAAGCAGGTTCTTCTGCTAATAGCCAACTCAGTCTTGGCATAATTATTTTAGAAGACTGATTGAAGGTTCCATCTTCTCTATCTCAGCAATTAAATGGATCTAATCGGTCTAATCTTCCAAAACCAAGGATATTTCCAACTTCTATCCCAATACAAGATGCATCAGCTTCCAAAGCATCTGCTTCCAAGGTACCTACTAAACCGCATATTCCTGTTGGGAAACGCAGACCTTTAGATCAAAAGTATGATATATTGAAACACTTGGCCCAAGTACCAGTCAAGTTATCAATTTTGGATGCTTTGAATCTATCAAAAGATCTTCGGGAAGCACTCATCGAAGCTTTGTCAAGTCCTTAGGAGTTTGAAGCTGAAATTGCTGCAGCTGAAGTCTATCACATAGAGAATAATCCTGCAGAATTCCATGTAGTGATATGTTTTACTGATAAAGATGAAGATGATGTTGTGCATGGGCACATAAAACCTTTGTACTTATCTGGCAAAGTCAATGGTGTAGATATCCGAAGAGCTTTCATTGACAATGGTTCAGGAGTCAACCTCATGCCCATTCATACACTTCATCGATTGGGCCTCACGGAATCTGATTTATCTCCTTCTACCATGATGTTACAAGGATATGATAAAAATGAACAAGATTCACTGGGCGAAGTTACACTCAGAACTCAGTTTGGAGATCTTGTATCCAATTCGGATTTCATGATTGTTGATAAAGACTCAGCTTTCAACGTCTTTCTTAGAAGACCCTGGCTACATCATCATGCAGCTATTACTTCATTATACCATCAATGTCTCAAATACTGTTTCAATGGTCAAGTTGGAAAATTGTATGGTGATAAGACCCTGTTCAAGACATGTGAGTCTCAATACATTGAGACAGAATTTTATCACATGAAGGGAAGAGAAAAATCTACAATGAAGGAAATTACCAAAGTTAATGCTCCATATGGTTTGGAGAAAATTCCAATAAATCCATTTACACATGTGAGTACAGATTACGTGTTACCTATCAGTCAAATTGATAAAATAGGCCCAAATCAAAATACTCTTATGGAAAGATCCATAATGTCAATTACGGCAATTGAGCCAGACAACATGGGAGAAATTGGTAACCTACCAAACAGTGATGAAAGGACAAGTGGTGACGTCTTCATTTCATCTGCTGAAATCCAACAGGTCTATACTTCTCCAATCAGGCCAGAAGAAGTTATAGCAACATCAGAGGTGAATAATGATGTCAATTCTCAATCCATAATTTCCTCTTTATTTCCCAAAGAAGGCCCTTTATCATCAATAGGGTCGGAAATGGAAGCTTCTTCTTCAAAATGTGCAAATTTTGACATCTCTTCTAATCATGAAAATTTCGTTTTGTCATCTAGTATGCAAGTAGAAATGGAAGAAATAACACATGATGAAGAGGAAGAGGAAGATCTTAGATATTATCCTCCAGAATTTGAAGAAGGTATCTCTACCACTGTGGATGAACTCAGAGAAATAAATCTGGGTACAGAGAAAGATCCACACCCCACTTTAATTATTGCGACCATGACCTTTGAAGAGTAAGAGATGTATATTTATTTTCTAAAGCAAAATAAATATATTTTCGCTTGGAACTATACAGAAATGCCTGGGCTTGATCCTGATGTTGCTACTAATCATTTGGGTTTACCAAAAGAACATCGAGGGTTTAAGCAAGCCGCGAGAAGAACACACCCAACTTATGCTTCCAAAATTGAAGTTGAAGTGGATAAGCTGATCAAAGATAACTTCTTCAGAGAAGTTCAGTATCCCAAGTGGTTGGCTAATATTGTCCCTGTAAAGAAAAAGAATGGACAAATTAGGGTTTGTATCGATTTCAGAGATCTTAATCGGTATTGTCCTAAAGATGATTTCCCAGTTCCGATTACAGAAATCTTAATTGATGCGACGGCTGGATATGAAGTAATTTCTTTCATGGATGGATATTCCAGATATAATCAGATCCGAATGGCCCCAGAAGACGAGGAATCTATAGCCTTCAGAGCCCCTCAAGGTGTGTTTTGTTACCGGGTGATGCCCTTTGGTTTAAATAATGCAGGTGCCATATATCAACGTGCCATGCATCGTATCTTCAAACCTTTCTTAGGGAAGTTTGTTGAATGCTATGTAGACGATTTGGTGGTTAAATGCAAACAACGTTCTAATCACTTGGTTGATTTGGAATTCATATTCCACAAGCTTCGACAACATAATTTGAAGATGAACCCCTTAAAATGTGCTTTTGGGGTAACCTCAGGAAAATTCCTCGGCTTTGTTGTACGCCATCGTGGTATTGAAGTCGATCCTGAGAAGACCAAATCAATCCTTGGTATGTCACCTCCTCAGAATTTGAAAGAATTAAGAGGACTTCAAGGACACTTAGCCTATATTCGGCATTTCATCACCAATTTGGCAGGCAAAAGTTTACCCTTTACCGAATTATTGAAAAAAGGAGTCACTTACCAGTGTACTGAAGAATGTCAAGAAGCATTTGATATTCTCAAGAAATACCTCTTGAGTCCACCAGTACTCATGCCACCTATTGAAGTTAGACCACTTATCCTCTATGTGACAGCTCTAGAGCGATCATTGGGTGCCTTTCTCACTCAAAAGAATGATGCTGGGAATGAAAATAGCCTCTACTATCTCTGTAGAACTATGCTTAAAGCAGAAACCCGATATTCAAGTATTGAGAAGTGCTGCCTGGCATTAATCTTTGCAGTTCAGAAACTGAGACACTACCTGCAACATCACGAGGTCCAATTGGTATCTCGCAATAATCCTCTCAAATTCATCCTTAGTCGTCCAATTCTTACAGGACGTCTAACAAGGTGGGCAGTTATTTTGCAGCAGTTCGACATTCAGTATGTGTCTCAAAAGGCAATAAAGGGCCAAGATCTGGCTGATTTCCTGGCTGAACATCCTTCAGTGGAAGACATGTCTTCAGATATTGAACTCCCTGATGAGGAAGTTTTTTCTATTCAAGAGTATCCTCAAACATGGGAAATGTATTTTGATGGTGCTTCCAGAAGTCCAACAGGGAAGAAAATGGAAAATCCTAAATTCAACAAAGTTGGTTTAGGAATTGTGCTCATTTCTCCAGATAAGGCAGTGTTACCTTATTCCTTTTTATTATGGGAAGGTGGTACCAATAATGAATCCGAATACCAAGCTCTCATTACAGGCTTGGAGTTAGCGCTCCAAGCACAAGTGAATCACTTAAAGGTGAAAGGTGATTCAGACCTGGTAATCAAACAAGTCAATGGGGATTATGCCATCAGAAAAGAAGAATTAATCCCTTTGTATGATTACGTTAGAGAGTTAATGGCGGAATTCCCTTCAGAACCGACATTTTCTTATGTCCCAAGATCACAAAAATGCTCAAGCTGATGCACTGGCTAATATAGCCACAGCTTTAGCAGATCCAAATCAGGACAAGACAACCATCAATATTGCCCACCGTCATGCAATTTTACCTTATGTTCAAGCCAGAACAGAGGAAATTAATGAAATTATTCCCATTCCTGAACCGTATGGTCATACTACAGGATGGATGTCACATATCAGGGAATACCTTCAAAATGGAACAATTACACCTGATAGAGCTGAGAAAGAACAAATCTGGTGACGTGTGGTCAATTTTACTCTTTATGATGGCCCAAACCACCTAGAGAAAATTCTCTACAAACGTGGTTTTGATGGAGTTCTCTTCAGATGCATTGATGGTGAAGAGACAACGACTGTCATGAAAGAAGTGCATGCAGGAGTCTGTGGTGCCCACCGGTCTGGACATAGATTGTCTGATCAAATTCGAAGGCTTGGATACTTTTGGCCTTCAATGATACAAGATTGTGTTGATTTCACAAAGAAGTGTCATTCATGTCAAGTACATGCCAACTTCATTCATCAACCTCCATAGTTGCTTCATACAGCTAAATACTCATGGCCATTTTCTACATGGGGAATGGATGTGGTGGGACCTTACCCTTCAGCTACGACCAAGCAGTTTAAGTACATTCTTACTGCTACTGATTTCTTTTCCAAATGGGCAGAGGTAGTACCTCTCAAAGAAGTCAGTTCTAAATGCATTGTTAGCTTCATCAAGTCTAACATAATTACTAGATTTGGTGTCCCTCATACCATATTGATGGACAACGACACCAACTTCTGTTCTTCTGAGGTGAAGAAATTGTATCAAGAATACAACATTAAATCCAACCATTCATCTCGGTATCATGCGGTAGCCAATGGCCAAATAGAAGCCTTTAACAAGACTCTTTCAAATATACTGCAAAAGATGGTGGATAAAGATAAGAGGTCATGTCTTGATAAACTCTTTCATGCTTTATGGGCTTATCGAACTACCACCCGCAATGCAACGCGGTCAACTCCATATTCGTTGGTATATGGAACAGAAGCAGTCTTGCCAATTGAAGTTCAATTTCCCTCACTCAGAGTAGCCATTTGTGATCAGTTATCTACAGATGAGCAATCCCAAAAGCGATTGAATGAATTGGAACAGTTAGATGAGAAAATATTGTGCACTTTTCACCACTTGGAAATCTATCAGAATCGAATAGCACGAGCTTTTAACAAAAAAGTTCATCTTCATTCATTCATTCAGGGAAAATTGGTATTGGTTCTCAGAACACCAATGATACCAGGAAAGAAGCCTCCCAAGCTTGAACCAAAATGGGAAGGACCTTATTCAATACATAAGGTCTACTCCAATGGAGCTTATTCATTAATCTCAATGGATGGAGAACTCATCACGACTCCAACCAATGCCAAATTTCTGAAGAAATATTTTGTATAAACACAAAATATGGTCCCCAGAACCAAGATTCTTACAATTGGTTCATACAAAAATGGTCCAGTATGACCTTAACCTGCAACTTCGTCCAACATGACGTTAAACTGTAGAAAAGAAGATGTCCCTGCAACATGACACTAAACTGTGCAGCACCAGTTCGTCCTTGCTATATGACATTAAACTATACAGCAATGGTCCAGTATGACCTTAAACTGCAACTTCGTCCAACATGACGTTAAACTGTAGGAAAGTCCCTTACGTCCAGAAAGATGTTAAACTACATAAGTGCTTAAAGGTCCTGCATGACTTTAAACTGCATCATCCACGGTCTATGCATATGACCTTAAACTATTTTCACTTTCATCCAACATGACGTTAAACTGTAGGAAAGTCCCTTTTTCGTCCAACATGACGTTAAACTGTAAAAAAGAAGATGTCCCTGCAACATGAAACTAAACTGTGCAGCACCAGTTCGTCCTTGCTATATGATGTTAAACTATACAGCAATGGTCCAGTATGACCTTAAACTGCAACTTTGTCCCACACGACATTAAACCGTGAAAAAGTTCCCTAAAAAGTCCTGTATGACTTTAAACTACACCATGGTTCTGTATGACATTAAACTGCACCATCCATGGTCCATGCATATGACCCTAAACTATTTAAAAGTCCCTTACGTCCAGCAAGACGTTAAACCGTGACGTCCTAACTACATGATACTAAACTGTATAAAAGTCCCTTACATCCGGAAAGACGTTAAACTACATAAACTGTAAAGAAAAAATCCCAATGCGTCCAACATGACGTTAAAATGATGCACTCTTTTGTCCTCACTGCATGACATTAAACTACACAGTTCCCCCCTTTCGTCCAACATGACATTAAACTCTATTGTTCCCATCGTCCTAACTACATGGCGTTAAACTGTACAGAAAGTTCATAATACGTCCTACATGACATTAAACTATATTTTGTCCCTGCTACATGACACTAAACTGCGCAGCACCAATAGTCCTAACTACAAGACTTTAAACTGCATAGTCCCTTTATATGTCCTACATGACATTAAACTATGCATCGTTAAGGTTGTTGTTACCTCTTGTTTCTCACACCGAGTATGACTCACGTGAGCTTAGATAAAACCTCAACCGTAACACTCTCTTTGTGCCGCTAACCATGTATAAGTCCCAACAACATATTTTTTTTATTATTATTTTATTTAGATCGTTGTCCCCAAGAACAACTTGATAATTAATTCATTCTTTAATTGAACTACACGGACTTTGATCCTTGCCCTCCAGGCTGGGTATGTAGGCAACCTCCCAGGGTTAAAGCCCAAAAACAATCTCTTCACATCGGTTCACCACCATCTCATATGATGTTGATTCGTGAAACCGCCCCTAGAATCAATATCTTTACATTGATTCACTTTCGTCCTTGTTATATGATGTTAAACTATGCAACACTTTTGTTCGGTATGACAATAAACTACAATACTCTTTGATTTCTTCATTTGAGAGAGAACTATTATTGACATTGATTTTTAAATCATGTTTCATTTCAAAAGACTACGTGCATGCATGGTAATACCTAAACTTTTTATCTCAGGTTAAACCATCATTGCACTAAAGTCCCATTTCACCCTTCACATGTACGAACCAAATTTGTACAAAGGGTAGTTCTAGAACTACGTGGGCTTGATTCCCATCCTTATGGGATACGTAGGAACGTTCGAGTATCCCTCGAATCCAGCCCCAAGTCTTTTGGGCCTAACCCCAAATTTCACTTTCAGTCCCTTGGCTGAAAAGTCCTCATGAAAACACACACTGTGTATTCATTATTATGGTCCGAACTCTATGACCCTAAACTAAGATCTCTCATATTTTCGTCCTACACGACGTTAAACTGCATTTCAAGAACTACGTATGGCTTGATTCTCATTCTTATGAGATACGTAGTGAAGTCCAAAATTTCAATTCAGGACCCAGCCACAACATGATTATGGTTATCATTGACCTATGTATCCTTATATACATTGGAAAATACCCATATTTATGTGTTATAATCCTAACCTTAAATATTTTCAGATCTTCATAACCCTTTTCATGACTTTTAGTCACAAAAATGTCAAACTTCTGAGAATTCTTTTGCCTGACTATGCAGCACGTGCCCATAGGTGGCCTTACATAAATAGTACACATAACAGACTTGTTAGCCAAAAGATACTATTTTATTTAACTATGCAGCCAATGCCCTTAGGTGGCACTGCATAATTCAACCCCCTAACGGGTTTGTTAAATGATGGTAACTTCATTCTTGGGAAGAATGACTCTTTTGTCCTTATTTTTCTTCAATGACGGTATGTAGGGATCTGCAAAAAAAATAGCCATCCTTAACATATTTTCCCCATATCCCCTTTCATGATCTGAAAGTATTCAAGTCTATGGTTTATTCTTCTTCCCTACGTTTGGGTCAGACCTTCGTAGGAGTGATATTCATCCAGTTCTTCGATAATCTTGTCTGAAAATATCTTCTCCATATTCAAGTACCTCTTTCCATACAACAAACTCTATACTTTAGAAAATTTGAATCTCCATAAACTTTCACTGGCTTTTAGCACTAGGAAAGTAAATTTCTGAGAGTTCTTTTGCCTGAATATGCAGCACGTTCCCATAGGTGGCCTTGCATAAACAGTCCACATAACAGACTTGTCAGCCGAAAGATGCTATTTATTTGACCATGCAGCCAATGCCCTTAGGTGGCCCTGTATAATTCAACCCCCTAATGGGTTTTGTTAAATAATAGTAACTTCATTCTTGGAAACTACTTCTTCTAATGCCTTTTAGCTCTTTTTCATATCATTCCTCAGATTCAAATATTCTTAAGCCATAGTTTACATATTTTCTCTCATACTTGAGTATGGTAATATGTTTTCAGATAAATTGTCAAGGAATTGAATCAATTTTAACCCATTTTGGTCAAATCTATTTTCGACCTTAAACATTATCCCCTTTATGTCCGGCATGCATGACTTTAAACTACCCACGAAAGACAAAGGAACTCTGAATAAAAGTCAAGTTCCAGCTCACTAAATATACATTTTTTGTATGATTTAGGTAATATTGAGCAATTAAAAGGTTCAAAGTTTGTAGGATTATTTGTAATAATCCTAGTAAAAATCAAACTATGCTTACTATGACCATTGGTTTAAGTAAATTTGAAGCAGGTAGTGAAAGAATGTAGGTACAAATGATTGAAGATGAAAGTGTTTTGCATTGATACACAAGAGTTAGAAGGACATCCACAGATTGGAGTCTCTTCTCTTTTTCAAGAATTACAAGAGGCTTTCAACATAACACTTTATTTGATTTATGGAATCCCGAGCTTCATCAACAACCACCTGGAATTCATTCATTCAACTGGATACAATAAGAGATGCAGTGATACCAGCTCTTCTTGGAACAATTGTAAAAGGATGTTCTTGAGTGCAGTTTGAGAAAATTTTCTGCTGATCAAACAGTGACTCTGTTTCTGTCCAAGAGACTTGGAAGATGGATACATGGATTTGAGAATGGAGCATTGGAAGTAAAGGGCCATTTGGAGAGAGTACTCTTTTCAGATATTGCTCTAATACCATGTTTGTCTTCTCTCCACCAACCGGTAGTGGAAAACATTTCAGCCCATGGGTTTGCCATTCTCATATCTGCAAGGAAATAACATGGAGGAAGAATTTGAAAGTTCACACCATTGTTGTTGCTCTTAATGCACAGCATAACTGAAATGAAGGAGTAGCAGTGCAGCTGCATTTCAGGTGTATAGTTCTTTGCATCTGGAACATTGACTCCTTGCAGGTGACCATGACCACATAGAGACAGGTAGATGCTCTGTGGGAAATTAAGATGATATTTCTTCAAGTACTTAGCCAAATCTGGGAGAGTGCTGTCGTAGATATCATAGTAATCATGGCCAATGATGTTCATCATGTCATCAATCCGCTTGCTAGCCAGTTCATCAGCCGTTCCAATTCCCTTGGGAACCACTGAATCTGCACAAAAGATGAATAAACTAACTCTTAAATGGGTTTATTTTTTTTCATAAAATTTAGGATGAAATTTCAAAAAAAATGGCTAAGGCATTAAGGCGCGCAAGTATTCGTGTGCTGCGCTAGTTTTTGACACGCAAGTATAAACCGCGCAAGTACAAATACCTTTACAATAGCGCGACAACAAGAAAAACATTGGAAAACAGAGTAACTTGCGCGGCTAAGATAACCTGCGTGGCGAGAGCTCGAAGGTATGAAGTCCGAAAATCCGGATGCTTGTACGGAGGTGAGGCCATGTATTTATAGGCCATGAGTCCTATCTGCGCGCTGTATCCAGTGCGTTTAAGGCCTGTGCGGAGAGAACTTGCGCGCCGCCCTCTGTGCCCTGAAGACTTGCGCGCCCCCTTTTCCTTTGAATGTATTCAATTTCCTCAGAGTCAAATCCTCATTTCTCTCCGGATCCAACTCTGAGGGGGGACTTTTGCTGACGCTCCTTTCGTCACAGAATCTAATGATCGGAAAAGGGGAATATCTGAGCTCAAAGTGATTCAACCTTTGAAGAAAATATCAAAAATCGACAAAGGCATGAACAAAGGATCAAAACCAACTGCACCGCGCAAGTTATATCACTGTCGCGCAAGTCCACTTGTGCGACGCCCTTATGGTCGCGCAAGTGACTTACACGACCTAAGTGATAACCGCTGAGTAACCGCCCGGGGTCTTCTCCTGCCTATAAATAGACCCTGTGGGCCCCCCATTCGAGAGGATCTTTTTCAAGAAACTCGGATTGAAGCTCCCGACGCCCAAGTCTCTTCGCAAAGCTTCCGGAACACTTCTAAGGTAATTTATTACCTAGAACGGAAGATCTAAAGGGAGGGAGTAAAGCCTAAGTGTTGAAACTCATCAACACTTGCGCGCCTGAGTGGTCAGCCCTTAAGGGAAGTGGTCACACTTGCGCGCCGCCTTATTTCTTCGATAGAACTTGCGCGTCCCTTTTCTGGAAGAACCTCAAGAGGATTCTAAAGGCTTTAATAAAGAGTCGATCAAGTATTTCAATGCTGGTTGACCATCGCGCAAGTACCCCACGTGTCGCGTAGGTATACCTGTGCGACCAATACTTGCTCGCCGCCGCGGTACCTGCGCGCCTTCCAAGACTTGCGCGTCCCTTCCTTTTTTGGGTGCCTTTCTTGCCCATTTCACCCCTCTTAAGCCATTACACCTTTTCTTTTCAAGATTCAGTCTTTAAGACACTCTCCAAATCCATTTAGGGCATGATTTCTTGATTTAACTTCCTTATATGAAAGGAATTCGGTGGAATATCTCTCAAAACCTAGTGATTTACATATCTTTATGTCACTAAAGATTGAGAGTTCATTCATTCAACCTCATCCTTTAAGATGAGAGAATACTTAACCTGGGTCTCCTTTTCAGGAATAATCCCCAGTCCTAAGTCCTCCAAACTTGGGCATCCTCCTCAGGAGTAAGCCCCAAATTCTTAAAACTCCCAAATCTGGGCATCCTTTTCAGGAGTAAGCCCCAAACCTTAATCTCATAACCTAGGTCTCCTTTTTAGGAATAAGTCCCAGTTATAATCTTGGGCTTCCTTTACAGGAGTAAGCCCCAAGTCCCCTAACTTGGGCCTCCTTTTCAGGAATAAGTCCCAGTCATAATTATGGGCATCCTCTTTAGAAGTAAGCCCCATGTCCCTTAATTTCTCTTTAACCAGTCCTAATTTTCATTTGATCTGGGATTCCTTCTCAAGAGTAAAAACCAGTTATCAATCCTCTCCTAATTTGGGTTTCATTTTCAGGAATAAGTCCCAAGTTAGAGTATTCAAATCTCCATGAAGCACATATACCTTTATGGACCCTGTTCCTGGATTTTCTCCCTAAAAGTAAATCCTAAACCTTCATCTATCTGGGCATTCATACATACATAAGCCCCAAACCATTTCTTATGATTGCATCTTTCATGGAACAATTGTCTAATTTTTATCAATACCTCTTGTTTCTCACACCGAGCATGACTCACGTGAGCTTAGAGTGTAAAAGTAATTATGACATCCTTCTTTGAGCCATCAATCATAAACGTCATACTCCCTTACTCGAACTACGTGGGTTCTGATTCCTTTTCCAAAATAAAGGATACTTAGGTAGCCCATTTATGGGTTTGATCCCAACTCTGAAATAATTCATGTCCTTCTGAATGACAATAAACTTCAAGTGCCCCACTGAGTGGCTTTAAAACCAGCCTAGTCATCATAATGACCAAGAGAATTTTATATAAATGTTTTGAAGGATACCATTGACCAAGAATCTCTAAATAAATATAGATGATTCTCTATTGATGAAGAACCTCGAATACATATAAAATATTCTCTAAATTTCTTACATATTTAATCATTGATTGATAAACTGAAGGAAAGCTTATTTTATACTTGGTAATGTAATAAGGATTCACGAACACAACTTAAATCTATAAAGAGAGTCCCGGAATAGACAATAATTCCCCTAAAAATGGTGTGAGGAGTCCGACCTCCCATCCTCTCGACCAATGCAAATTCCTAAGCCTCATCAGTCCACAAGCTAATGAGCGCCTACCTTTGGAAAGTAGGTCCAAATAGATATGGAATCATTTGATGTTTCCGGTTCTACGAACAAACCCGCTAGAAACCGATTGGAACGTTTGAATATCCCATTCAGGAGGTCATCCCCGAATTCCAAGGGAAACAACCATAAAACTATTTTCACTACAATAAGGACCATATGACTGTTGAAATAATTTTTTTAGTAATACGAAAACAAAAACAACAATTGTATTTGTGGTGTTAATACAATATCCCACCTATATATCAATATAAGGGAGTGCCAAATCCCTCTCATTACATCAATTAAATTTAATATCACATCACTCTAATGTGACCACATAATGATATTCTAATCTACGTAAGCGTAATTCTATAATATAACATATGTTGGAGTTGGTTCCCTAGAACCAACTGAATTTTAACTTTTTATTAAGAAATATTTTATTAAAATAATGTTAATAAATATCTTATCACGTGATGATTTTTCTTCAGCATAAAATTAATGTGATAATGTTTTAAGAATATTTATTACATAGAAAGGTTATAATGGTACTCTACTATAATGAAATATGAAACTGTCATGCCAATATTCTTAAACATATATTTTATGGTCTATATTATATCTATCTAAAAAGATAAATATGATCTTAGACTTCTAGTTTTTTATGATCATAAGTAAATGAGGCTTCTAATCATAAAGCTTCACACATGGTAATCTCCAAGAGTGGATGTTATAAGGTGATATTCTGATAGGAATTTCACATGTTATATGTGTCATTGAGTATTCCTATCTTTGGACATGTGTATTGGTCCTTAGACTTGATATTATTATTTATATATATCATAAATCACGTACTTTGATATATTGATGAAAAATATGATGACATATGACAAGGTGTGGTAGAATATGTTGGGTGCATCATAAGTAATATGAAATTAATTAATAATTCAAGAATAGATTTTTCTATTTAGAGTTAATAGAAGTAGATATCTCAAGACCTTTGATTGTAATGGATTCATTTGATTAAATCTATGAGAATGGTATCTCATCATTTAGTTCATTTTAGAGAGTCAAAGAAATACAATAAAAAATATAGGTTAATAGCATGAGAATGAAACTTTCTTAATGAGATATCAAGATAAAGAGATTATATTACATAATAAGGTTTCGTATGAAGTTTTCATTATGATATTTTTTTTCTCTATAGGTACCTTGTCACATTCTAAACAATAATTATGGAGTTTAGGCCTGTTCACCTAATTTCATTGAGAAAGAGGCATAGAGAGTCACACACTAAGTGTGTCCATAATCTCAGTTAAATTCTAGATTGAATTTAATAATAATAATAAATATTTTTCTCAAATTATAGAATAATAATTATTAAAGTTATGTGGATTGAATAAATTCAATCACCAGTTATTTGTGTTTAGAATATATATGTGTTAAATATTAAATAAATATTATTTGTGATATTTTAAATAGAATATTTATTTATCTCTTTATTATTATTTATAAGGTAATAATTAATTATTTAATATAAATATTTATTTAGTTACATGAATATTAATAATAAATATTTATTCTCTAGTTTAGTAAATATAATATATATTTATTTTTTTAAAAATAATACAGTGATATTTATTTATTTAAATAAATATTTTTTATTCGAGGTTTGATAAATTCTGAGGAGGATTAACAAGTCGAGTTAAGGGCCTGATATAAATTATATAATTTATTTAATATAATTTTAAAAAATATTAATTAATTTATTTAATAAATGATATTTAAATATTCATGAGTTAACACATTCCATGGAATATAATAATAATAATAATAATAATAATAATAATAATAATTTCCATGGAGAATAGATTAGAGAGAATATTTGATGAAGGTGATAAATGAAATTATAAAATATTTAACCCTAATTATATATTCCATATTATATCATTTTTCTAGGGTTAATTGAGTTGTTACATACAACATTTTTCCTTAGATAATTCTCTCCAGATCAAGAGAAATTCTCAAGAATGCTCTCAAGAATGAGATAAAATCATATTCCTCCCTCTCAAGACTAAGAGAATAAGAGAAATAATTCTTTCAAAACTAATAAGAATTCTTGATATGATCAATGATGAATGATTTAAGGCCCTTGGTTTCTTTATACTATCACTCAGAATACTAATAAAGGAATTCTGAGATTCATGGAACATATGTGGATATCAATAGAGGAATTTTAATTTGGATTATTTACTATAATTATGATATGACAAGAACTTATACCATATTCATCAATAAAGGAGGAATTATCAATCTAATTTAATTATTATTTTAATTTCAATATAAAATATATGTGAAAAGAACCTCTCTATGGAGAATCTGGGGTTTCTTTGTCTAGTTATAATTATTTCATCCAAATAAATCAATGAAAAAAATTGGTTGGTATATAAATGAACACTTTTTTTGTGCCCCAAAACCTTTAAGTGGTATCAAAGAATCTTCATTATAATTTATAATTATTTACTATTTATTGATCGAATTTTGGTATTATTATCTTGATTTAATTTCTATTTTTTTCATTATTGAATCTGAACGTTGAGATTACATAATTTTCAAATTCATATGACCAAGAATAGTTGAAGAATGCTAAAAATTACCATCTATAGGTTTATATGATTTTGGCTAAAGGACACTGATACATAATATGTAATAAAAAATATATTCCAAGTACCCATGGTCAAGACATATAAATCTTGGTATGAGATGTGGGGGTTGGTACACACTATCACTGTGCGTTATGTGTTGACCATCAATTGGAACACAAATAAACAAGGAGTACACAACGTGTAGATGGTTTACATGTTGTGTAAACCCACATGGTTTGGAAACCATATTTTTATAATATGTAATATGTAATAAAACACATGCGACAAATTTAATACCAACCAAATGACATAGGCCATGTGTGATTAGATGATGTGTAGCTAGTTTACACATATTGTAACACATAATTACTTGAAAATACTATATTTCAAGTACCTAGGAGTTTAATGTGGGTTTCCAAAAAAAGGAGAACACAATGTGAAGCTGTCTTTATATTCCATGTAACTTATATCTACTCATACAAGGTATATGCCAAGGATTGTCTGCCATGTGAGTAAAACACATAGAAAGGGAAAATTAATTAAATAAAAAATAAACTACAAAACATGTAAATGGATGCACACACCTTGTGATAAAGGATTTCTATAAAAAGTACACACTCAGTGATTTTGGTTGGTTGTGTGGAATTAATTAATTAATTTATTATTTTTTCATGTTATTTAGCAAACTACATGACATGAATGGTTTTCGTACACACTATGTACTTCGAAGACATCATAAAAAGTACACATCATGTATATTAAAGGCATGTTATGTGTTGATACATTCCATTTAGACTAAATTGGTCAATATATGGAATAAATAACTATGTAATATCATGACATGCTATGTAGGTATGCATGACGTGTAAGTACACGATAAATGATTCGGACCATACACAGTGTAAGTCACACCTTGAGCAAGTGAAAATACATTTCGTGTAATATAGAAGGGTACACACTATTTTTCCTTCAGTACAAACATGTAATAATTTATTTTAAATTATATAGGATGAGAATATCAAGGATTGTTTGGATTATTAATTAAGATAAAATAATTAATTAATTAATAATATGATTAATTTATTAATTCGAGGTATTTATCTTAATAAATAAAAAATTGAAATTAAATTTTGAAAGTAGTCATTTTATATTGCGAATGATCTTGATCTTGACTGCCCTATATATGTATTGGGTTTATATTTAATTTAATCATTTATTTCATGAGTTTTTATGATAAATTTATTATTTAATTAAACATTTTGATCTATGTATCATCCCTTATTCCTTATTATGTATTGGTTTGTGTGTCCATGGTTTATTTTATGTAACCTTAATCCCTTGGTACCCCTCATATATGAGTGAATAAACATATGTAAAGGAATGAGTTTTAGGCATGAGGTGATAGTTCAAAACTAGACTGAGGTGAATACAACTAAAGAGATACACATGCTAAAGGTGGAATTTTATAACTTTATCCAAAACTAGCTCAAGGAGTTATTCCCCTATGGATAAGGGTTATTTTTTATTTTTATTGACAAACCAAATGGTAGTTAAAATCTCATTATCATATCAGATTTTTATTTTATTTTTTCAAGTGTATGGTTATTTATTTATGAAATGATTTTTTATTTGATGTTTAAACACAATCACATAAAGTAAATAAATGAAAAACATGTTAAGATGAAATAAAATAAATGGTTAATGTATAAATTATTTTATCATACATGGTTAATAATAATGTAAAATATATATAATATTAACAAGAATAGAAAAGATAAAATTTAGAGTAATTATACATAAATATACACAAAATCACTCAAGGAAAATATTAAGTTTGGCATCACCTTCCATTACTTGAGTAAGAATGAAACCATAGATCAAAGTGTTGGTTTTTCTATCATTAGGAAACTTTCATTTATTGAGGGGTTATAATGAAAGGTTTGTATTAACTTAACCAAGTGAGGATCAAGAGTTGTTGTCCTCACAAGAATTGTTGCAACTTGAAGGAAAGTGCTGATGAAGTTTGAGTATAGGATTTCAAGATTCAGGATTCCACTCAATGGATCAAGGAACTACAAGTTAATATAGTTATAAAGAATGCATACCTGAAAAACTTTGAGTAATTTTACATAGAACTTATATAGGTTATAAGAAATGGGATATGGATCCTTTCTACTATAATATCTATGTGATAGGATTTCTGAATCTAGTGGTGAGGGCTGTTGAGATTTGATAAAATAGTGGGAGACTAATAAAACAAAAATTTATTATGCCACACTTGGTAATCAATATAAATTAATATAATATGATTTTATTTATTATAGAAAATGGAAATATAAACAACATGATCAATGTGATTATTCCTGGATAAAGACCATCTACTCATCAAAGAAAATTTCCAAGGGTGGTAAAACCATTTATACACTACACTACTATAATCAAATTTGAATTATTTGCTGGATTCCCCTATTTCTAATCATCCACCACAACAAGCGATCAAGGGTGAGAAGGATTCCTAAAAGATATACATGGAGGATGCTTCTAATGTTCACTACATCATGCTATCAACTATTCCAAAATATCTAAAGATGAAATATATATACATGGATATATACACTATGATAACTCATTTCTTAGAACTTGAAAAGGAGAAATAGAGGACTAAGATAAATGAAATTGTCACTACACTAAACCATTTTAAACTAGAAGAAATATACCTATATAGTGATCTTACAGACAAGATGTTGAATTATATTGTTTGGTTAGGAAATTTGGGCTTCAATTTAGATAATAAATTATTCATTAATCTCATATTTTCATCCTTACCACATATATTATCCATATTAATCAAGAATTATAGGATGAACAATATAGAGAATCCACTTAGGAATATTTTGACTATGATTCACTAGGAGGATAAGAATTGGTGGGATCATAGTTCCATACCCCTTATAGTAAATGAGCTGAAAGAAAAGGTTTAAAATATAATGAATAGTTTGAATTCAATGGAGAATTTACAATGTTCATCAAAGAGACATAATATTTAGATGAAGAGTAGTGAACATGAGTTTATCTACTTCTCATGTAGTGGGAAAGGTCATTGGAATATAAACTATAATGAAATGAGGAAGAAGAAAGCATCAGCTAATACTTCAGGTATATTTATCATTGCATGTAATATTTTGTTTTACTTATTGGGTATTAAATAAAATATTCAATTCACATATTTCTATTTGAATACAGAAACCAAGGAAGTTTATACACATTATAATAAGTAAGGTGGATTCTCTAAATAGCTAAAAAGGTGTATTTCTAAGTCTATAAAGAGAAGAACATGACTTTATATTACCAAGTGGATGGATTCTAGTCAAACTAGTATTTTTTGATTGAGAATATTCATAACATTCAACTTAGAGTCCAGTTAGACACAATGTGGAATTATTTATTGTTTAAAATGAATATTTTTATAGTATTTCATACTTTACTAATAGTTTAACAATACTTGAATAAAAAATATACAATATCATCAATGAATGATAAATATAAAATATATGACTCATATCTAGTTGTGGAAATATAATTGTTTTCAAGTAAAAATAAAATTAGTTGTCAAGGATATACCCATAAGTGTGTTTATACACTTTAGATCTATAATTATAAGGTATTTGATGTGGTTAATTCATAAGTTCTAGATAAAGAAACCTTTTATATTAAATGTGTGACTATAAATATTCTAGTATTAGTTAAAAAATACCATGTTAACTATTCTAATGAGAAGTTAGAAGTAAATTCATTTACATCATGAGATTCCTTTAAAAGATTTTACGAATTTATAATGAATGAATGAATGAAATTAGTAAAATTTTTATGATCCCCTGGGTGGGATATTCATATAATATCTTAACCAAGTATTCATCAATCATTTAAATGTTGAGTAAAGATACTCTTGAACTCATGTTACATTATACTCATCAAAATGTGATGGTAGTACATGGAGGATTGATGAAGATTCTTATATGTATTGAACCTATTATATAATTCCTTTAAATAATTGTTTAAAAAATAACAATGTAACAAATAACCACATGCCAACTAGATCTTCTAATAGATACTATGTAAGTTATAACATGATAGGAATACATTATGTCACAACCTCATGTGTTTGATGAAAACCATTTTCTAAAGATGAATTTAGCCATAAACACACATTAGGGAAAATACTAATTTAAACTCAGTTAAGTATCCTATAGCTACTTAGGATATTAAAATCCCTAATATATAAAGGTATTAGTCAATATCAACTCTATTTATATAAGCGAGGGGCACTTTTATTTTTGATAAAGTTAGTGAAAACATGATTTCAATGAGGATAAGGATATAGATACCCATGAGTTGATATAATTACACTAGACTCTACTAGGTTTAGTGGGAGGAGTTTTTCATAGACACATATTTCATCGAAACGCTAAAACCAAATATAGGGTTTTATATTCATAAATACAGATGATATATTATTCTATAAGAATAATGAAGCCTACAAGGAAGCATTAAATAGAAACCAATTAAGATTGGCAAGATAATATGAATTTATAGATGGATTATATGTTCCAAAATAAAGTTATTAATTTTGGTAGTTTATTAATTGATGTAAATATATTAGTGGGTATTCAAGAAGAAACTAGGAATTGATGGTAAAAGTTGATACCAATAAGTCTCAACTAGTTACTGAAGATTTCAAGCAATGTCTAGACATAATCTGTGAATGTTTTGACCAATAATCATGATAAATCCCTTAGAACTTTACTTGTCATAGAAAACTTCTATTATCATTATATTGGTAAATTGGATTCCAAGACAACTTTCCATAAAGGAAATATTAGATAGAAGATAACTATATGATGCAACTAAAAGGTATTGTGAAACCAAAGAACTCTAATTAGTTATGTGAGTTATAAAAATATATTTATGGATTGAAGTAAGAATAAAAATTATAAAATATTCATTTAATGATGATGACAATACTATCATTGAGAAAAGTCAAATTATTTATTTATTTTCCTATTAAAACTATAATAGTAATGAGTAGGGTCAAAATCGCAAGGAAGATTTATACAAAAGTCCAAGAATAAATAAAAAATCAAGAAAAAAAAAATGAAAACCAAAATATGGAAGGGGTCATTAAATAAGGAAGTTTGAATTGTGACTAAAATTTAAATAAGAATGGAAATGGTGAATGAAATTGAATTAAAACGAGAGAAACAAAACAATAGAAAAATCAGAAAATAAGTGATAAATGGATTCAGGAAATATTGATTGTCTAATATTTAAATAATACTTCTAAATTATCATGTAATATTATATGATTAGGAAAAAAAATTTAAGAAATAAAATTGACACCGCTATTGAGGGTGCTAGATTATAATTGGGTAATATTAGTAGTCTGTAAAATACTAATTTCTTCTATCTAGAGGTAAAATTGAATTATATTGTACAAAATTAAAACTATCATTTTCTCCAAGTGAACTACTCACATATAAATGGAAAATTCTTGTTAGAAAGTTTTCAAACAAAGGGTTCTTGACATTTGTTGAAATTAATTCAATACCAGGTGTCATTGTATCTTGAAAATTTTACAGGTTATGGTTAATAACATTTTTTTATTAAGGAAATAAATACCCTTTTAAGTGGGTTGAAAGGGAACTCATTACATGAAACATAGGCCTAGAGGCACCAAGGCTTATGATAAATCTAGATCGAAGGCCCATATATGGCCTAAATTACCCCATGTCCGGTATGCCCAAGAACTGGCCCAAAGACCCATAGCCTTTGGCCTACCTTTTCCTGGACCTCATTTCCTACCTGGAGACCGCTACCCATATTTACCATACCATCTAATTTGTGCCTCCCAACACTAACCTCATTGTCCATTGTAGTGATAAGGAAGCCTTTTCATCCTGCCTAGAGACTTCACCCGAACATCCATCGTCCATTATTGTCCTACCCTCGTACACCCAGCCTCCTTGCCCCTTGCATACATCTGTCATGAAGCTTCCAACAGTACCATAAAAAAAAACTTCCTTGATGACCAAAAGGCATCAAGGATAACTCTATACACATGCACACATGGAGGAATAAATACCGAGTATACCCTATTTAATTGGGAGTAACTTCATATATTTTTAGGGTTGAAACCCATGACTAATTCCTTGTGAGATAAATTCATTTCACTTCTTCTTCTATCTCATTCAATTATTTCAAAAGGCATTAAAATCACACAAACACTTGAAACCCATGACTAATTCCCCTAGATTAAATTCATTTTACTTCTTCTTCTATCTCATTCAATTATTTAAAAATCATTATAATATAATAATATTAGTATATATCATATAATTATATGTTATTATGTTAATGTAATAACATTATTCATCCCATTTTCCATCCTTTGTGGAATAATAACATCATTTGTGTGTACGAAACTCCACGAAGTGATTTGTTTCATTTTCCACCATCACCTCACATGGTTCTTTATAATGATGTATTTAATATATATATATATATATATATATATATATGATATTAATGAAAATTTTATCATTCTATAAAGATAATATATCATCTATTTTATTTCCATTCCATCCATTGGAAAATGGTAACATCTTTCATGCGTACATGTGGATTACCACCTCCACGAAGTGATGTGATTCATTTTTCATATATGAATTTCATGGATGGTTATAAAATTATATTTAATATATAAAAATATAATTATTTCATGATTATTATTTAAGATATTATGTAATAATGACCTCTTTGACCATGAACAACATACAAAATTCATTTTGAAATCATAAACCGAACGTCCTCAAAACATATAATGTGAACTTAACCAATTATGTAATTAAATGTATCATTGTATTAAATGAAATGAAAAATTTAATAATAAATAATTAAACCTGAAAAATGTTCTTATATAAGTAAGATAGTTAATATTATTTTATTATATAGTAAATTAAAGGTTGTACATAGTAATCCTAGACTCCATGTAAGGGGTTTCATAACTCAATTTCCATTCATTGGGTTATAACATTTATTCATGAACTTTATTATGCCGTGATTATGAATAAATTAATATCTAAATTTTTTTACGATATATTTCTACTTTTTTACATGGATTTACATATGTTCAAATAATCACTTCATGGATCAATTATCACTTCAAATATTATAATCTTTGTAAAGTTTTTCTGTGTCTCAATCTCATTTTCTTGAGACATGTTTCATATCATGCATCATGATTTATTTACGTGGTGTAATTATTACACCATGAATGATTTTTTACATATTAATTAATTAAATTAATGGGTTTTACAAATCCATTTAATATTATTTATTTCAACAACTATTGATTCAAAAGTTTTCAAATCGATAAAGGCTTTATGTTATATTCTCATTTCTTTTCGGGATTGTTTATATTCAGTGTTCCCTTGGGGAAATTATATGATTTTAATTTCTTAAACCACATATATATTCTTATTATATGTTTATTTTTTAGGTTTACATGATTTTTTTTTCATTTTCCTCTCTTTTGAAATCAAGAATACCAATAGATTTTTTTTTTATGAAAAATCAACCTTATTTCTCATTTTAGTCGGTAAAATTTTCTCTTCCATACTCATGATTTGAAAAATGTTTTCATTTTTTTACTATACTTCAATGATTGCTTAAAAATATTTTTTAGCTAAATTTTAATTTTTATAAATGGTTTTAAAAAATAATCTTACAAACATTTCTCATACAACACATTTTGAATTTCTTTACCAAAGTGTGAAATAATATTTTTTTCACATATATAGCTTGCCTCTATTTTCTCACTGTAATAACTATTCCTTTATTTTATGATTTATTTATAGTTTTACATGGTTATTTTCAATGAAAATATTTTTCTAAATATTTTTTGAATTTTTATTTTTTAAAGGTATTAAAGGAAAAGGGTATTTCCCTATATTTTCAAAGAAATGTTTTAAATATTATTTTTTATGTATTTTCATATATATTAATATCATTTAATGATTATTATACTTCACTAGGAATATGATTATATGATTTTATCCATATTCATTCTATATATGGATTATGATTATTTTTTAAATATATTATCATGACACCTATCTTATTTCCATAGGTAAATCAAGCTATAAAGGAATGAAAACTGTTTTTAAAAGTTTGATGATGAAAATACATGGTTCCATGTGTTAAATTAAGTACAGTACTTGTAAATTATTGATGATGTAATGTGAGCCTAATATATCTCATGATGATTAGTGATATTGATATCTCTTATATGAAAAGTGAGCCCAATATATATCTCCAATGCATTGGGTAATGTTACTTATTCTTAAAGTCATGAAGAAGGTAGTTAACTGAGGAGTTTTATCTTATGGATTTAACCAGGATCCAATTATTTATTACATGAGTGAACATGAGTGATTACGATAATTGTCTCAGATAATAACATATTTTCTCTATGATTTCTATGTGTTCTTAATGGTTCATTTGATCAAGATTGAAATCACGTGACTCGTGATTATAGATTTATTTGAATATTACCTTTATTAAATATTAATTCCATGTCACATATTTAATGATTTAAGTTTTTATGGGTATGAATTATTTTATTATATGATCATGCACTTTGATTTTATCATCACAACCTTATGATCATATTTTTCTCACTGATGACATTCAATTATTAATGCTTATGTTTACCCTTACTGAGTATTTGAGATTTCTATTCATATTTTTTCCATTTACCCAGTATATAAAGAATGATGTTAAATCAATTATTTCTAGAAAATTTTTCATATGTGAAGAATTTTATGGTAGATGTTGAAGACTTATTGTGAAATAAAAAAACTAGTAATAGTTACAAAAATGGTCACTTGAAGACATGAGTATTATTATGAAAGTGTTTTTCCTAATTATCTAAAACTCTAAACCTAAAAAGTTTGTTGGTATATAAGTGATAAAATATTTTCATTTTATATCATATGTTTTAGATAACTAAAATTTAATCATGTTTATTGGCATCAAACCCATAAATGTAAATATTATATTTTTAGCACCAGATCTGGGAGTGTAGGTTTGGGGATATTATAATTAGTATCAGAGGAGGATTTAGATAACTTTTAAGATTAGGATGATTTCATGTGAGGTTAACTTAATAGGTATGTATACCATCATGGGTTTATAATTTTAAGTTTTATAATTAGTTCAAATGCATAAAAACCCCCCTTGAGGTTTTAAGTGATGATATTTTAAGGTGATTAATGATATTTTTGGGGATATTTTATTGGGTTGAGGTATATATAACCCTGAGACTTAACATGAAGGTTATTTAAGGAAGAATTATTTTATATTTTGTGGATATAATTTTAAATATATTGATAACCTTTATGGTTAATATGATATTTAATGTTGAGTTTATCATGGATAATTAGGATAATAGGGTTATTACATTTTGGTAACATATGTTTTTATCATATAAATAACCATGGGATTGAAAAGTGATTTTGTGACTAAGTGATTAAATATATTTTTGAAGTTCCCTATATTGGGAAGATTATATGATTAAGGTAAATCAAATTATTTTTGGATAAGATGGGATTTTATTTGAGGAATAAAAATTGAATTATGTTTTTGAAGCATATGTGATTTTATTGTGGCTTTATGGTGATAAAATATATTTATGGAAACAATTATCATATTTTATAGATTATGTGATTAGGGAATATAAATTTTTGTTATGAGACTTTAAGATTGATTTATGTTATTTTAAGTTGGTCATGGAAGAATATGTGAAAAAATTATTTAAAACATGGGGTTTTAATTTTGGTTTTCCATATTTTGAAGTGTTTTAAGGTTATCTAATTGTGGAATTATTTAAGTATAATTTTGGGAATTATTATTTAGATTTTGGATATTGATTTATGAAACATTAGTCATATTGAATATTATCTTATATTTTAGTAATCATTTTGGTTTTATTAATAGATAGAAGTAGGAGAAATAACTCTTCATCCCTTTATGGATCATATGATCCATTATAATTTCATTTTAGTGCTTCAAAGATGACAAATTCATCTTGAATCTTAATTTCTTGGAGTAATAGATGATATAGAAGGTGAAAATATTCTTTAGGCACAACTAAAGGATGAAATTGTGTTTATGGATTGAAAAGAAATCAAGAAAGTATATTTTC
This sequence comes from Viscum album, assembly GCA_963277665.1. Taxonomy (NCBI): domain Eukaryota; kingdom Viridiplantae; phylum Streptophyta; class Magnoliopsida; order Santalales; family Viscaceae; genus Viscum; species Viscum album. The sequence continues at coordinate 413,155,326 of OY728158.1, forward strand.
TCAATTTCTATATCTTTATAATAAGTGAATACATCAACAATAGGAATAGGATCTAGAAATAAATGTTTTACCCAATTACCACCATTTTAGATGACCTGATGGTATTCTTTATCCCCTACTAATTTATGGTTTTGTGGTCATTTAATTTCTCATAAAAATTTTATCTATCACACTCTATTATTCTTTGGATATTTTTTTCTCTTATATGTCTATATTTTCACTTCATGTTAATGTTATCATTATATAGGAACTGTATTGTGTTTTATTTTAGGTAACCTTTACATTTTCCATTCCCCCTTTTCAAAAGGAGGTTTTATTAACCCTTTTTACGATATGGGGTTTCAATAAAGGTATTTTCAAATATTTACCCACAAATTACCAATATTAAGATAAAATTGAGAGGATAAAAATTATTATAGGGGGAGATTGTAAGACACTGAGATTAAAAAAACACTATTTTCGATAGCGTACATGACACAAAACACTAAGCTTAAATAAACAATGAAATAATATTATTTTAAATAGGATTGTTATAACATATTTGTTGAATTGGGGGGCATAAATAAGGGTAACTATATTATGAAATATATGTATAATGGTCCTATTAAATTTGAATGTATTGATAAATTATTAGGAAATAAGCATTCAATTTTTAGTAGTCATTTTATGCTTCAAAAATACATCTTCTTCAAAAATTATTTTTATTGATTTTTGGGAAAAAAATATTATAATTAATTTATACCAATTTTATAAATTTCATTTTATAAAAAAAAATAATTTTTGAAATTATAATATCAAATTTATCTTAATAGGAAATTTTGTGATTTTTCTAAAAGGATTAATTTTTCAGTGAATACTGAAAAATAATGATTTTATAGAAAAATTTCTTTTCCATTCAAGTATTTACACAAAAAATATTATTTTTAATTGATTTTAAAATATACTTAGTTTATTTTTATTAAAAATAATCTAATTAATTTTATTTTAATATACATTTTTTTGATTATGGAATGAAAATATTTTTATACTTAAAAATTTATTTTTCTTAAAAACCATTTTCATCGCGTTTTCAGTGTTTATTTTAAAATTATTTTCCACAAATTATAGGGATTGAATTTGATAAAATGTATTTCATATTTTGAATCATAATTTCCAAATTTTTTAAATATATCGACTTTCTTTTTGGTAAAAATGAATAATAACCATAATAATTTTTTATCACCATAGTAAAGAGTAAATTGGGTTAACTAAGGTTAAAACTAATGTGAAAAGGATATTAAATCATCCCAACACTTTCATTTAATTTATTGGATGAGTTTTATTTGAACATACTATCTAATATTATAAAATATGGTATTTTAGTTCCATTTTCAATGGTAAATACCCTTATACTATTTTAAGTAAAGGAAAATTCCAAAATGTCTCTTCCTTCCTTCCAAATTAAATTTTTATAAAAGAGGTCACTTTGATGGAAAGTGATAAAAACCATATTACAAGCCAACCACATGTAAAACCTCATAAGAGGTTACCAAACTATTCCAAGAAAAATTTAAAAGTTTTGAATTAATCACCCTATGTACACTCCATGCTATTGAAGTCACCTTTGCATCAGGGTTGTCTTTGATCAGATCTTTGAAATGGTCAGCTATCCTATCCCAAGTCTGAATGTATTCATCTAGGTTTATTTTCTTCTCATTGATTCTGTGGGCCAAGATCCAGTCTTGCCTGCTGATCCATACCACTTTCTCTTCATTAAGGTCAACTTGAAGTGATCTAGCATACATTATATCAGCTTCCTCCTTTGGAACACTGGCAGTAAAATGATTATCCGCTATCTCTTCCACATAATGTAATATCTATAATATTTTGTAATAATAATAAAAACAAAATAATTAATAGTTATACAAGGTTATTTTTAATATTAGTATTTTTTATGATGTTAATTTTTTTAATTTTTAGTGATAAAATAATTACCCTAAATGTTTACACAACGGTGACACTGTGTTTATGAAAGTAGTAGAAAAAGCAAGTAAATGATTTTAAAAACTTAAAAAGATTTATTTTTGGGGTTATTTATAATGTTACATGAATTTTTTAGGTAAATATAATGTATTATTTACATGTTAAATGTTTATGTTAAAATTATACTATTTTCATGATATTTTATTTAAAATCAATCATGTTAATAGTCTAAAAAATAAATTTGATGGTATTTTATGTTATTTAAATTTTTATTAAATGATTTAAAATTCATAAAAATATTCTATTTTTCAAAGTTAATGAAATATGGTAAATAATATCAACCATTTTCCACTTATGTGGAACTTTTTATTTTATAGTAATATTCTTGGCCTTTAAATAGTAAAAAAATCTGATATCATGGTAATAATAAAAAAGGTTAACAAGGGTTTAAAACTAAAATATTAGGGTTAATACATCACCTAAACATGCATAAATTTTATTTTATGAGATTATTTTGAATTATAATAATTCTATATTAGAAATATATAAAAAATGTCCACTTGAACATGAAAATTAATTTATATTAATTTAATACTTTAAATAATTCCAAGGGTGCCCATCTACTCTCTTATATAAGGATAACACCCCTCCTCTATTCCTCACATTTAATTAGATATGTATCTATACCAAAAAATACCAAAAACCATTATAAACTTCCTTATTTACATTATAGAGGTTTTTTCGTTTTGAAAATAGCATCCCTAGGGTCCTTAAGATCCAAAGGATATTCTTTAAAGAGGATGTAATCGTCTTAACCAAAAATTTTCATCTTACTTCTTCTTATACCTACTTCAATTATATACTAATCATTAAAATATAACAAAATAAATATATACCATATAATAAAATGATACTATATTAATAAAATAACCTTATTCATCTCCCTTTTTATCTTATAGTGAAATAAAACATTCTTCATGTGTACGTGTGGACTACCACCTCCACGAAGCAATGTGTTTCATTTTCCTTCACCGTATCTCATATTTGTTTATAATGATGGATTTAATGTATACATACATATATATATATATATATATATATATATGATATTAATGACATAATTATAATCCTATAAAGATAATATATCATATATTTTCTTAATTTTCTATTCATTGGAATATGGTAATGTCGTTCGTGCGTATGTGTAGATTACCACCTCCACGAAGAGATGTGATTCATTTTTCATGTACCCATTTTCTGAATGGTTATAAAATTATATTTAACGATTAAAAATGATAATTATGTGACTATTATTATTATTTAGATTATTTAATAATGAAATATTTTTTCCATGGCCAATATAATGAAGTCATTTTGAAATTATGAACTGAATGTCTTCAAAACATCTGACGTGAAATTAACTGATTAAGTAACATAATATGTTATTGTAGTAAATGAGATACATGGTTTAATGATAAAGTATTAAACCTATAAAATGTTCTTAAACAAGTAAAATAATTAATATAATTTTATTATATAGGAATGAAAAGGATGTAATAGAAAGTCTAGAATCAAGGTAAGGTGTTTCTAAACTCATTTTCCTTTCATTGGGTTATAACACTTCTTCATTGACTTTTTTATGACATTATTCTAGGTAAATTAATCTATAAATTATTTTAGGATGTATTTAAATTTTTTGTATGTGGATTTATATATGTGTACACAATCACTTCATGGATGAATTATCACTTTAAATGTTCTGATATTTGAAAGGGTTTTCTTTATTGTGACATCATTTTCTTGAGACATATTTCATGTCATGTACCATGGTTTCTTTGTATAGTGAAATTATTGACCCATGTATTAATTTTGAAATATTACTTCATGTAATTCATGGGTTTTATAGATCCATATCATATTCTTTATTTTAATGACTTTTGATTCAAAACTTATGATATTGGTAAAGGCTCTATGTTATAATCTGATTTATTTTTTAGATTGTTTATGTTTAAGATTCCTTTGGGAGAAATTGAATGATATTTATTTATTAAAACACATATATATTTGCCAAAGAGCCTATACCTGATTGGTAGAAGATTATTTTTGGTATCTGAAAGACCCAAAATCAAATTCGGGTGGAGGTGAATTTTTGGGTTACTTTAGAAATACTATAGCAGTTATTGTAGCAGGTATTGTGTGGTATTGTAGCACCTAGAACAATTCATCCAATTTTGGAATTCGGGCCACCATTTTGGGATTACATGTCTTAGGGACTTTGGGACACAAAAGGTCTTCAGGCCATGGGGCTTTTGGGCCACAAACACCAAGAAGAAGCCTGAGAAGACCACACAAGAGTAGGACCAGAAGAGGATTCAAAGCAAGTAATAATCACTATACTAGAGATAACAAGACTGGAAGAATGACATGGTATTATAATAGCTAGCAATGAAATATTGGGAGCTAATCACCTTCAATGATATATATTCTAGGGGTAGTTCTAGTGTGGTTTGGTTGGGCCTTCAGGTCATGTATTGGGCATTGGGTCTCTAGGCCTCTAGGTTATGTATTGGGCCTTGAGTCTCTAGGAATACATGTCATATAAGGGTTCCCTCTCAACCTAGTTAGAAAAGGGATTACCCAAAATAAATAAAAAATCAAGACCTTTAGGTCATTCAGGCAGGAACCACATATCTATTCTTCTCCTCCAGTTATTTCTAAGGTTTTCATGATGTCCTTTCATTTTGGTCTCTTTGGTACTCAAGAATATCAAAATAATGTTTTTAGGATTAAGTGACCTTATTTCTCTTTTTGGTCAGTAATATTTTCTCTTCCATATCTATGTTTTCAAAAAAAAAGAATGTTTTTACTAGAATTAATGATTGTTTAAAAGTCATTTTTATATAAATTTTACTTTTTATAAAAGGGTTTTAAAAAGAATATTTTAAACATTTCCTATACAACACATTTTTACTTTATTTACCAAAGTGTGAAAGGATTGTTTTTTAACATATTCGGTATGAAATCCTTTTCTAAACATCATAAATATTCTTTATATTTAACCTTTATTTCAAAATTTTCATGGTTATTTTAAATGAAAACAAATTTCTTGATATTTTGTGAATTTTTAGTTTTTAAAGGTACCAAAAGAAAAGGGTATTTTACCTTGTTTTCAAAGAAACATTTTAAATATTATTTTAAATAAATTTTTATCTTTGTTAATATCCTTTAATGATTCCTCTAATTCATATATAATATGATCTTATGATACCATCCATATTGTTTACTTGGATAGTTTATAATGATTGTTTTAAAGAGATTATTATGAAACTCATTTCTTTTCCATGAGTAAATAATGCTCTAAAGGAATTAAAGTTGTTTTTAAAAGTTCGATGATGTAAATAAAATTTTCCATGTGTTATATTAATGTATGATACTTGGAAATTATTTATGGTAATATGTGATCCCAATATATCTCACGATGATGGGTGATCCTGATATAGCTTATATAACTGGTGAGCTCAATATAGATCTTTAATGCATTGGGTAATGTACCTTGTATTTAAAGGAAATAATGAGGGAGTTAACTAGGGAGTTATCTCCTATGGACTTAACTAGTATCTGGTTATTTCTAAAACAAATGAACACTGGTGATGAAGACAATGTTCCAGGATAACAACATGTTTTATCTATGATTTCTATAAATACATGTTTTATCTATTCTTTCTATGAGTTTTTAGTGATTACTTTGATCAATATTGACATAACATAGCTCATGATTCTGAATTTTTATGACCCTTAACATTTATATGCTTTATGTAATGTCACATGTTTAATGATCCAAGTTTTTATGGGTATGAATTCTCTTATGGTGTACTCATGCACTTTTATTTTTTCATCATACCCTTATTCTCATCTTATGATCACTGATGAAATTCAATTATTAATGATTATGTTTACCCTTACTAGGTGTTTAAGATCACCCTTTATATGTTTTCCATTTCCCTAAGTTTTGAATAATGATGTTATATGAGTTATGTTAAGAAACAATTCATGTGTGAAGAATTTTATGAGAGCTGTTGAAGACTTATTTTGAAATTATAAAAGTTGTGAATTGTCAGAAAAATGATCACTTGAAGGCATACATGTTATTATGTAAGAGTTTTTTATAATCATCTAAATCTATAAACCTAAAAGGTCCATGAGTATGTAAGTGATCAAATATTTATTTTTAATGTTGCATGTTTTGGATGGATAAAATTGGTTCAAATTTATCGATATAAAATTTAGAAATGTAAAGATTATATTTTTAGAACTAAATCTAGACATGTGGGTTTGAGGATTTTATAAGAGTAGCCTAAAAATAATGAAAGAGAATAGAGTATAAAAGATGATCAAGAAATCTCATTCCCCCCAAGAAAGTTTAGTTAACATAGATTATTTATTCAAAAATTTAAAAGAATTTAATAATTATATAGAAATAAAGTGGAATAGTGGAGGAGGGAGTTTTCTCTATCAAGGAGCTCTAGTCTCCAGATCAATTACTCTTCAAGTTCGTTGAAATATTGCTTCTCTTAATTCCTCACCCTCTGAATAATATCAATTTGTTCTGAGAAATGAATCATACTTTTAAAGAGAAATTTCCCACTGATATAGTTTCAAAAATCCACTACCTCTATTTCTTGATAATTGAAAGGAATAAATATCTGGCCTTCTATCACCACACGTGTGGTTGTTTCATATCCCATTAAAAAACTATACCACCTGCATAGATGCTTAAATTACTCTTGTAGTCAACACATAAATTTTCCCACATGGAATCATAATATAATCCTTATTCAACACATATTAAATTGAACCATAAGTGAATCCCCACCAAGTTCAATCACTCAACCACTTTAAATTTCAAACCACTCAATTTACCGAACTCATGCGATTCTTCTTCTCTACAACCACTATAATCAATATATTCTACAATTATTGGTTCGTAAGACTAAAACTAACCTTAACCATGCTCAAAAAGTATTTATTGAGCTCTATTTTTCATCTAAACTCCATTGCATGACTTCACCGACTCATTTATTGGTTATTGTTTGATTCAAAACTTTAACTCAGTTGGCTACAATCTCATCATAGTTCCTTTAGGAAAAGGGTTGAGAAACTAGTTTGAATTCAAACATGTTCTTGTAGCCATAAAATTTGGAAACACCAAGGACCTGCTATCATCTTCAATATGAACCTATATAAAGATAAAACCAATGCACATATCTTCTTTGATTCATCGAACTTAGATCAATTCTTCGATTCACCGAGTTCTCTACTGGTCGATATTCAAAAATCAATGTCTTCCTTTGAAACTATTTCGATCTTCATCCCCAATTGAGTTCATAGACATCAATAACATATTTTCTTTGATTGATCTCAATGCTTCATCTCAACTGGCTTCAATGGTGGCTTTTGGTTGGCCTTATTCGATTTAGTTTCCCAGTAATCGAGCTTGATTCAATTCTCCTTTTCAAGTTGAGGTTTGGAATAATTGTATTCTACATCTAACCTTCAACAATCCTAACTCATTTTCTATCTCTATCCAGTCAATATTATTCTTTTGTTTGATCTTATCCTGCATCTAACTTCCATGAGCTCACATTTGGGTTCATCGGCCTGATCATCAGAATGAATTAATCCATCAAATTCAAGGCTTCGTATAACACTTGGCATGGTGTTAGAGATTTTCCAAGCTTCAATCATCATATTTAGCATCTTGGTTCATATTATTCAGTCAAATAATCCTGAATATTTATTAGAAAGCCTCAAGTTTAAATGGTACTCAAATTTCATCGAGCGTAAACTCATCTTCTTACTCGAAACTCTCGGTAATTTTTTTTACAAAGGGTGGACAAAGTCTTACTATATTTCCTAGTAAAAGTATTATAGAAAAATTCATATGATTTCAAAATGCTTATGAAAATTGAACTAGAAAATACATGCATTTCTTTGACAAAATGGCTTACAAAAGTTTCATAATAATTATGAAAATTATACATTTACATTTTTTTAAAGAAATTACCAAACTTCAAACTTCACATAATTAAACTAGAATTTTTGTGTGTGTGTATGATTAAACCATAGAACTTTGAAATTTAAATTTAAAATCAAAATTTTTAATAATTTTTTGAAAATTAAATACCAAAAAAATATCCTCAAGAAATCAATTTATCAAATTCATTGAAATAAAATTAATCTAAATAATTAGAAACTAAAGTGTTTAAAATGAGTTCATTTCAAATATATTTTACCATATGGACTCTTTAAAGTAGAAAATAATGATACTACTTCCTCAAAAAAAAAATCTAGACAAATATTTGTTTTAGTTTTACAAGATTTATTGATTTTGAAAATTTTGGAAAGATTTAAACAAATATCACTTTGAATTTATATATTCTTCAAAACATGTCTCTTTTCTCCTTATTGAACAAGATCACATAATTAACACATAATAATTATACATAGATGGTGGATGATTGATTTTAATAATTAAAAGGGAGAATAATTAACTCACCCACCAGCTTTAGCTTAAATAATAAATTTTTCATTAGGATTAGGAGTTTATTTCATATCCCACTTAAATGCAAGTATCATGAGTTTAAAATCCAAAAAAAAATTCAAAACAAATTATATTAGTGAATCTTAGTCACAATGTTTGAACAAAAAGAAATAATTATTAAGTGATAAATGTAAATTATTACCCAATTAAATCCATGGAGAAATATAAAAGATTAACCACCTCAAAGTGAAAAAACAGTCTCCAAACTTAAAAAGAAATCCAAGCACTGAATATGATAATTAAATCTCAAGAAACAAATAATTATTTAAAAAACTCTTATATAATTTTTATGTGTACAACATTGAAACACAATTGAGTGAAATGAGAAAGCCCTCCCTCACACTTAAAATCCAATATTATCACCAATGTTGAATCTCAAGATGGGAAAAAAATTGAACAGTTTGGTTCAAATATAATTTTAGTTCATCAGTTCTAAAATCATTTCAAAGGGGCAAAATAATATTCAAAAAACATTATTCCATTACTTTCACAATTTTCCAAAATATAGTTTAGTATGCACATTAATTTTCTCAACCTATATAAAAATAGATTTTCTATTAAGATCATGTGAAAATGTTGGTTTATCAATGACTTAAAGAAACAACAACATCTTAATGTAGGTTCGAACACTCTCAAAAAAATCCTAAAAAAATCAAGGATCTAAGAAAATTTTTCACATTTATTTCAAACTAATTTACAATATCCCGTATTTCAGAAAACATGACACCTAGTAGTTTAGATAGATTAACGTCTATTTAATTATAAATTCAAGAAATTTACCCCAACCCCTACACTTAATTTTATTGAATAACTAGATTTTAAATCATGAATCACAAAAACAATTTAAGCTAACTTATTAGGGAAGTATGAAGTAATTAAAAATAGTATTAAAATTTCAAACAGAATTAAGAGATAAACAATTTTCTCCCCTAATAGTTAAAGATTTGATTCCTTAGTGATACTAATATATCTCTCTCCTTTATTCTTCAAGTTTCACTTAGTCTCTCCGTTAAAGTACCTTCAAAATTAAAACATTTTAAAATTATTTATGATCATTGAAATTAAATAAAATGAGACTAAGTGATGAAGATAATCTAAATCCAGAGATGATTTGATTAAAACTGAGGGAATGAGTGGTTATGGATAAGAATGGGGACTAGATAGAGAAGAGAGAGAGTATTTATTAAAAAACTAATAAAAGAAATAATTTAAAAAACCATGGGTTTCCTCCCATGCACTGATTAGTTTAGAGTCTTCAACTAGACTTTACCCTTAAAAATTCTATCCATGATCACTTGGAAATGTGGGTTTTCAATGATTTTTATTCCACTAATTTGTGAGGATGAGTTTCCAAGTTATTTCAAAATATCTAGAACACCGACATCTATAAAAAATATCCTATGTTTCTCCAAGTCCATAGAACTAAGGTCATTGTCCATTTCAGTTTAAAAGTCCAAAATTCTATAGTTGTATCCAAAAAATGGTAGAAAATAGTTTAGATAAATCATCAAATTAGCAGGTAGTAATCTCTAATTTTTCCTCCAAACTTGAGGTATCCACCAAATCAGAAATAGGAGTAGTAGATTATGAGACCTCCTCAATGTATCCAAAATAAAATCCTATACATTCACAATTTTTATCCTTATCAGAAGTAGGAGAACCTTCCTAAATATCTCGAAATAATTCCTTGAGCTCAATGGCTAATAATTGATCATCTAAAATACTCATTTTAGCAGAACAACCATCTTTCATTATCTATAAAACTACCTAGAATCTTATCTTTATCACTATCAACGGGTTGGGAAATATTATTTTCATCTTCCAGAGGGACTTAGTTATCATTAGGCTTTCTATTAACCTTGAAACAATTATTTTAAAAGAGGAATACTATTGAGACAAACTTGAAAACTTTAAGATGAATGGTATAGGGGGCAGAATCCAGATTGAGTGCAAGGAAGGGTTTTGAATGTAGAGCTACAACCTGAGAAGCATTCTTAACAATGAATATTTATTCATGATGGACCACTTATTCATCCTTACTAGTGAGTTACCTAATTATGATCTTAAGTCTCCCTAATCGATCAAGTTCCTTGGTTGATTCAGATTCAACAAAGTTAAACATAAAACGTTCATGCACTAATTCATGAATTATTTCTCCAAATTGTTCATGAGTATCCCCCCTAATATCATCTCTAAAAACCTCCTCATCTATATCAATCAACATAAAAATAACCTCAAGTGTTGATTTTTTAATCATATTAAATTATTCTTGATCATTTCTAGTATAAAAGGTAAGTTTTCTTTTTTACACATTAATAATAGCATCACCAGTGGCTAAAAATGGTCTACCAAGGATGATTGGTATAACGCCCCATACTTTATATACATTGTTAGTACTTCAAAATTGAAGTACACTTATTACAACATATAACAAAACCATGAAAGGACCATATTGGTATAGTGTCTTTAGAAACTGGGAAACATAAACAACTGGTTCATAAAGTGTCTACATTGTCTCCCATTTATTTCATCATATCTATAGTCCCTTTTGGCATATCTTACTTAATAACCTTCTTCCTGACCCGAGGAGAGGAAACATACAAAAGGGTGAGCTCAAATTCTCAGTAAGGGTAAACAAAAGAAATATCAATCAAATCATATTCATAAGAACATAACATTTTGGAAATCTTACCCTGCAAAAGAGATCATAATTTCATAACATGGGACAAATCATGGTAGTGAATTGTAATCACAATAATCATAACTTAAAACATTAATCTTTGTGGCATACACAAATAATAATATGGAATCATTTCTTATTAGTCAATACTCATTTCCAAGACTATCTTAGTGGACAAAGTCCATTTCTGAACCGAGTTCACTCCTCGTTTCAGTCCTGTTTCACTGAACCGATTTAACCTGCCGTTCCAGCCATGTCTATCTCATGAGATATAAAATCTTTACCTAATTCATTGGATGGAGATATAGTTCCCACCCATCTAATAATGATACCATTCTTATGTGTGCCACAAAATCATAAATCATACATCATTGCATAACCCATGTAATAAAAATGGGATTCTTAAACATCGTGACATCATAAAACAATTCATATAAGATAAAGGAATTCATAAAAATAATTCCATCACAACATAATCAAATCAATGTAATAATAGGGATAGAAATGGAACCCTATATTATCTTAGATGGAAAATAATTTTGATAAAACACTTGAACTCCATTCTTGAGGAAAATATCCTTTCTACTTCAAAAACATTTTTCCTTTCTTAACATGTCATACAATTTTAAACTGAAAGAATTTGATTAAAAATAAACATTAAAACTTGTAAATTAAGATTCTTGGAAATAATTTTTTAAAAATCCATTCATGCCGTATAAGTTTAAAAAAAACATTATTCTCATACTTTTGTCAGAAAAGTCAAAAAGTACCTCGTACGAAAAAAGACAAAATATTCCTTTCATATCTTTTACTAAAAACTCACCTAAGGGTAAAATTGGATTTAAAAAATTTTAGGTGGATGGAAATAATATTACATATTGAGGAAACATGGATGTGGATGATAAAATACACCCCAGTAAATTCCAAAGTATAAACAATCTCGGATAAAAATGAGATTGTGATATTTCCCTTACCTTAGGTCCGATTTGCTTCGTAAGTGTCCGAAACTCCTGTATAATGATTTAAAAAATGTCATTGAATTATTATATAATCATAATCATTTTTACGATATCATATATGGTCATATTATTAGCTTATTATTAGTAATATTTCATTGCTACTTGTTATTCGGGTGTTTATTACTTTTTGTTCTTATGCGTGTTTTGTGGAATAAATTCTTATTATTCTTTTTAGGTTATAGATACCTCATTTTCAGAATGGTATTAGTGTAATATATATCATATTTATTCACTCAATTCATCTATTTAATCATTATGCAATGAAAATCATGTAGAATGAGTCGCATCACATCGTGGAGACGGTATTCCGTACGTACGCACGAGTGATGATATCGTTCCCATGATTGTGGAATTATATTGGAGTGTATGTATAATATTTAATAATCAATATCACTTTACAATAATCATATATATTCAATCTTTACACCATTATACCCATCCAAGTAAGGTGGTGGTGGAAAATAGATTACACCACGGCGTGGAGACGGAATTCCGTACGTACGCAAGCGCGGTGATTTCGTTTTCCATAGGATGGATAGATGGTGAAATAGGGTTGTTTCATACTTATAATAACATATCAGTATATGAGTGATACAGATGTTATTAATTTATAATGAAACAACTAAATAAGAAGAAGTGGAAGAAGAAATAAATTTGAAAGAATCGGTAACAGACATTACCTCTTATTTGAAGCGCCTCTTTGAGACCTCCTTTTAGGGCACTAAAATTGGTCTTTGAAGAAGACCAGGACCTGTAGGATGTTTCTAGGGAATTGGAGAGGAGAAATTGTCAGGGGTTGGCCGATATTGAAGGCTCAAAGTGGTGTGAGGAAGAGAGCGAGGAGGTTCCCTTTTATATGGGAGGAGAGGGGCACCTTTGAAAAAACTAAAAATATTATTTTATTATAAAGAAATATTTGGTTTTAAATATATACAAATCGATTTATTTCGAAGCTAAGGTGGGGATGGGTCGAAATAATCTCATCCAATAGAATTTGGATAATTTTAGTTTACTATTTTAACCTTATCATTTAGATTTAACTTTAAGTTAGATAATTATACTTTTACCGTGTCTTTTTGTGTTCATACACTACAAGGTTAATAAACTTACTATAAAAATACAAAAGAACCCCAAGTTGTTTATTATTAATACATATAACCTTATCTAAGTCATTTGGCCTAACCTTATATTTTTAGAAAAGATAAAAATTAATAATATAATATTTCTTTTAAAAACTATTTTATGTCAATTTTGACACTATTTAGTAATTGATTTTTGTAAAAATCATTAAAGAATGATTAGTTCGAAAAAAGTTAATTAAATCAATAATAACATGTCATATTAACCTAGAAAATTAGTGGAATTCATAAAAAGTCTCAAATTACATTTATTTGGGTATTTATAACATCAATTATGTCAATATTTCATTAATAAGATAATTACTGCATCATCTTTGTGTCATAAATAAATTAAATTATTTAATGTCTAAAAATTACAAATAAAATACCATTATGTAGGAAATATTTTTATATTTCTAATTAATATTTATAGTCTAATTTATCTTATGTATAACCCTATATTAAAAATTATTTACTTATTAAACTTTGATTTTAACTATTTTAACCCTTCTTTAAATAAATTAATAATAAATGTCCTAATCTAATCCAAGTGGGCCTAAATGGTCATATTTTATTCCTAAGGTTGTTTTTTGTCGAATTACACTTATATAATAGAATTAGTACATGTGTTAGGGTAATAATAATATCATTTTTACCCTTAATTACCCTATTTACTTTTAATCGCGGTAAATAAAAGTAAAAAGTTACTATTCACCAAAAAATATTTTCATCTCATTGAGCCAAATTTTACTTACTGACATCAACTGTGTCTCTTGGATTTTTGAAATTCCACTCACAGAAGTGGTAAAATTAATTTTATGTAAATTTTCAAATTATCCTAGGAGGTGGGTAAAAGACGGTGAAAAGTTCAATAAAATTTTTATATATCTAAAATTATTAAAAAATTACTCCAATGAATTACATTGAACTTATATAGGTATTATGTATCAATTTTGACCTAAAATAAATTTAAATAAAATAAATAATTATTTAAATAAAAATTCCGTTTTTAAATAGTGACCAAGTGTTTTCACTATTCATCAAAAATTGAAAGTTTCCAGAAAAATACCAAAATTTCACCTTAGGCTAATTTCGATATTCTGAATCCAAAAATGAAGTCCATTTTGAAAAATAAAATTTACAAAATTTCAAAAAGTGGTTATTACTATTTATAACGTCTAGTTTTAATAATATTTTAATAGCATATCGTTGTTTAGTGAAACTCGGTATTGCGTATGACGCAAGCTTTTGAAGAAGGTCACGATTGCGTGTAAAGCAATCCAAGCTAGTGTTTTGTGTAGTGAAAGATTCCTTTGATGATTTATATAAAATAAAAACAAAATATTTCTTATAAAAGTCTCAGGTGTTACATTCTACCCCCCTTAAAATGAATTTCGCCCTCAAAATTCATCACTTGTAACAAACAGATGAGGATACCTCTCCCTCATTATATCCTCAAGCTCCCATGTAGCTTCTTCTAATTGGTGGTTCCTCCATAAAACTTTCAACAAGTGAGTGGTCTTGTTTAGTAGGAATTTTTCACTACGATCGAGAATCTCTATCGTCTGTTCTTCATAAGAAAGATCTTGTTCCAGCGGTACAACTTCTGAGCTGAGTACATGTGAAGGATTAGGTATGTACTCTCTCAGGAGAGATACATGGAACACAACATGAACTTGAGAGAGATTCGGTGGAAGAGCCAATCGGTAAGCTACCTTCCCAACATGATCCAGTATTTCGAAAGGACCGATATACCTAGGGCTCAGCTTTCCCTTCTTTCCAAATCTCATTACTCTATTCCAAGGAGATATTCGTAAGAACACTTTATCACCCACTTCAAACTCTAAGTCTTTTCTTCGGTTGTCGGCATAACTTTTTTTTCGACTCTGAGATTCTCTTATGTGTTGTTGAATAGATCAGACCTTTTCTACCATCTCATCAACAATATTAGGTCCTAATAGCTTTCTTTCCCCAACTTTATCCCAGCAAGTTGGAGTCCTGCATTTCTTTCCATAGAGAGCTTCATAAGGAGCCATCTGAATACTAGAGTGAAAGCTATTATTATATGAAAATTCCACCAAAGGTAGGTGTTGATCCCAACCACCTTTGAAATCCATAGAGCAAGCTATCAACATATCTTCAAGAGTTTGAATTTTACTCTTAGACTGACTGTCTGTCTGAGGATGATAAGCAGTGCTGAAACTCAACTTTGTATCGAGAGTATGCTGAAGACTTCACCAGAACTTTGAGGTAAACCTCGAATCCCGATCAGATATAATATAATGTGGTACTCCATGCAATATTACCACTTCCTTTACATATATCCTGGCAAGTTGATCCAGAGAGAAATCCTCTCTAATAGCAATGAAGTGTGCAGACTTTGTAAGATGATCAACTATGACCTAGATAGCATTATTGACTTTGGATGTTTTAGGAAGTCCTGTGACAAAGTCCATAGTGATGTTTTCCCATTTCCATTCGAGTATGGGAAATGGTTGTAACATCCCCTTAGACTTCTGTCTCTCAGCTTTAACTTGCTGACAAACCAAGCATCGAGAGACATATTCAGCAACATCTCTTTTCATTCCATCGCACTAGAAGTACTCTTTCAGGTCCCTATACATCTTCTTGATTCCAGGATAAATAGAGAATGAAGAACTATGAGCCTCATCCAACAGCTCCTTCTTTAATTCGGGGATGGGAGGAACACAAACCCGATTCCTAAACTTTATTATCCCATCACAATCAAGGTTGAATTCAGGAACATTTCTCACCTTCTTTTGTAACTCTACATCTTCTTTCTGTACCTCTTTAATCTTAACATGTATATATGGTTGAACATTTATTTGAGAAAGATACGATTTTTTCCCTTTCATTATAATTCCAAGATCCATACTTTGTAAATCCATAAATATTGGATCTTTTGTGATCCTCATCATGGATAAACTGGAATGGTCTTGTCGAATTAATGCATCTGCCACCTTGTTTGATTTCCCAGGGTGGTAATGAATTGAGCAGTCGTAATCCTTAATCAGCTCCAACCATCTTCTTTGGCGCATATTCAGCTCCTTTTGTGTGAAAAATATACTTTAAACTTTTATTCTCAGTATAAATGTCACACCTTTCTCCATAGAGATAATGCCTCCAAATATTTAATGCAAATATTACCGCAGCTAAATCCAAATCATGAGTTGGGTAATTTTTCTCATGGATTTTCAACTGTCATGAGGCGTAAGCTATCACTATATCATTTTGCATAAGAACACACCCCAATCCTTTCTTGGATGAATCACTGTAGATCACAAACCTTTCTCCACTACAAGGCTGTGTGAGCACAAGTGCACTGGATAACCTTCTTTTCAACTCCTTGAAATTATCTTCACATTCCTCCATCCAAACAAACTTAACTCCTTTCCAAGTGAACCTGGTGAGTGGATTAGATAATCGGGAAAAATATTTCACAAAACATCGATAATATCCAGCCAAACCAAGAAAACTTCGGATCTCAGTTACTGTTGTTGGTCTCAACCATCTTTCGATAACCTCTGTTTTTGCTGGATCCACAGATATCCCCTATTTTGAGATTATGTGACCCAAAAATGAAACTTTTTGAAGCCAAAATTCACACTTGGTAAATTTGGCATAAATCTTCTCCTTTATCAGGGTCTTCAATATAATTCTCAAGTGATCTTCATGTTCTTACTTGCACTTTGAATATACAAGAATATCGTCTATAAAGACTACCACAAACTGATCAAGATAGTCTCTAAAGACTCTATTCAACAGATCCATGAAGATAGTAGGAGAATTAGTAAGACCAAATGGAATCACTATAAATTAATAGTGTCCATACTTTGTACGGAAAGCCGTCTTTGGTATATCCTCCCTTTTGACCCTTAATTGATGATACCCTGAACGAAGATCAATCTTGGAAAAGTATTGAGCTCCGCGTAGTTGGTCAAATAAGTCATCAATGCGCGGGAGAGGATATTTGTTCTTGATAGTGAACTTGTTAGGTTCTCGATAATCAATGCAGAGTCTCATTGATCCATCTTTCTTCTTAAAAAACAGAACAGGTTCTCCCCAAGGTGATGCACTAGGGCATTTGAACCCCTTATCAAGATTCTCTTGGAGTTGCTTCTTCAATTCCTACAACTCAATTGGGGCCATTCTATAAGGTGTCTTTGAAATAGTTAAAGCACCCGGTAGAAGTTCTATTGAAAAATCAACTTCACGATTTGGTGGAAGACCCAACAATTCCTCCGGAAAGACATCATCAAACTCCCGTACAATGGGCATATTCTTAATCGTGAGTTTCTCACCAACCATTTGAGATAAATAACCTTCATTTAGTGGAATCAAGACCCATAATATGGAAGAAATTTCCACTGGAAGGTTATGTTCATCCTTGCATCGATAGACGATCAAATATTGATCTGGAATATGAAATGTGACTTCCCTTCTTTGTAAATTGATATGAGCTCCATATAGAGAAAGCCAATCCATGCCAAGAATCACATAAAATTCCAATATAGGGAGGATCACAAGATTTGCAAGAAGCACTTTCCCACAAACTTCAATCGGAGAAGAATTATAAACTTTTGATGCGACTGTTGTGCCATTAGGGGTTGTCACATCTAACTCAACATCTAATTTTTGAGGTAATATGGTGATACCCTTAGAAAATTCTTCAGAAAAAAAAGGAGTGGGTGGATCTAGAATCAAATAAAACATTTGCTACTTTAGAGTGGATGGTAAGTGTACCTTTAATAACTTCGTTATCGTACTCCACATCGCTGATAGAAATTGCATGTGACTTTCCTTTGTCTTTAGCCTTAAGAGTTTGTTGATGTCGATCATCATCAACAACCCTTGGATTAGGGCATTGATTGGAATAATGCCCCATTTCCTTTTACTTGTAACATTGAAGTGTAGGAGGTGCACTTTGTGTAGCCTTTTAATTGTTCGCATCACTAGACATCTTCTTCCCATCATTGTAACATTCAAATGCCCGATGACCTTCCTTTCCACATTTGAAACATTTACTTTTCCCTTTAAGACAACTCCCTCCATGTTTATTTCCAAAATTTGAGAATAAGGGAAAACTCATCTTCTTTTTAGTGTGCTCTTTAGATTTTCCTTTGAATTCCATTTTCTTCTTCTTATCAAACCCATATGACTGATGGGTTACTCCAATCTCCATTTCAGCTTTGAGAGCACATCGAAAGATTTCCTCGTAGCTATTAAAGTCCCTTATGGATAACTCCCTTCGAAGACTTTGTTTTAAGCCACTAAAGAATCAATAGATCTTACTCTCAGGTTGGATAATAATACCTGAAGCGTACCTTGCAAGTCTTGTAAAATTTTATTCATAGGTACCAACATATTCATCATCCTTTTGCTTTAGTTCAAGAAACTCCTTCTCCATCTTTGTTTGGAGAATACGAGGGAAGTACTTATTGAAAAATAAGTTCTTAAACTCGTCCCATTCCATGGACTCAATTTCATCTCTTGTACTCGTATTCTTGATAATATTCCACCATTGATCAGCATCACCTTCCTAACGATACACTACTAAGATGACTTTATCATGTTCAGAACATTGAAGAACTGAAAATATCTTTTTAGTAGTACTAATCCATTGTTCAGCAAATAATGGATCAGTAGACCCACTGAATGAAGGTGGATGCTGTCTCATGAAGGATTAAACAGAATGTTGCTCCTTCCTTTTCTCGTTTGGAAGTCCTGCATGATTCATAGCTTGAGAAAGTTGTGTGAGCATAGCTACAAGATTTTTCATTCCAGCTCCCATAATGTTTGGTTGCTCAGGGGGACAATCATTGCATTGCCCGTTGCATTCCTCATTAACACGGTTCCTTCGGGGTCCAACCATTGACTAAAACCAAGAATAATAGTGTGAGAAACACTAATTATAATAGGAAAACCACATAATCAAGAATAAAATTTTAAACTTAAGGTCTTATCCTAGGTTATTCATGGCCATTTCTAAAACACTAAGATTGTGTTCTATGCTTAGACTTATCCTTAGGATTCTTACTAAGGCTTTCACATCCCAGTTTCCAAAGGTTGACTATACCTTTCCTCTGATACCAACTATAATGACCCATACTTTACATACATTGTTAGTACTTCAAAATTGAAGTACACTTATTACAACATATAACAAAACCATGAAAGGACCGTATAGGTATAGTGTCTTTAGAAACTGGGAAACATAAACAACTGGTTCATAAAGTTTCTACACTGTCTCCCACTTATTTCATCATATCTATGGTCCCTTTTGTCATATCTTACTTAATAACATTCTTCCTGACCTGGGGAAAGAAAACATACAAAAGGGTGAGCTCAAATGCTCAGTAAGGGTAAACAAAAGAAATATCAATCGCATCATATTCATAAGAACATAACATTTTGGAAATCTTACCCTGCAAAAGAGATCATAATTTCATAACATGGGATAAATCATGGTAGTGAAATGTAATCACAATAATAATAACTTAAAACATGAAGCTTTGTGTCATACACACATAATCATAGAGAATCATTTCTTATTAGTCAAGACTCATTTCTAAGACTATCTTAGTGGACAAATTCCATTTTTGAACCGAGTTCACTCCTTGTTTCAGTCCTGTTTCACTAAACTGGTTTAACCTGCCATTCCATCCATGTCTATATCATGAGATATAAAATCTTTACCCAATGAATTGGAGGGATATATAGGTCCCACCCATCTCATAATGATACCATTCTTATGTGTTCCACAAAATCATAAATCATACATCATTCCATAACCCATGTAATAAAAATGAGATTCTTAAACATTGTGACATCATAAAACAATTCATATAAGATAAAGGAATTCATAAAAATAATTCCATCACAACATAATCAAATCAATTTAACAATAGGTATAGAAACAAAACCCTATATTATCTTAGATGGAAAATAATTTTGATAAAACACTTGAACTCCATTCTTGAGGAAAATATCCTTTCTACTTCAAAAACATTTTTCCTTTCTTAACATGTCATAAGCTTTTAATCTAAAAGAAGTTGATTAAAAATAAACATGAAAACTTGTAAAGGAATATTCTTGGAAATAATGTTTTAAAAATCCATTCATGCCGTATAAGTTTAAAAAAAACATTCTTCTCGTACTTTTGTCAGAAAAGTCAAAAAGTACCTCGTATGAAAAACGACAAAAGATTCCTTTCATATCTTTTACTAAAAAATCACCGAAGGGTAAAATTGGATTTAAAAAATTGTAGGTGGATGGAAATAATATTACATATTGTGGAAACATGGATGTGGATGATAAAATACACCCGAGTAAATTCTAAAGTATAAACAATCTCAGATAAAAATGAGATTGTGATATTTCCCTTACCTTAGGTCCGATTTGCTTTGTAAGTGTCCAAAACTCCTGTATATTGATTTAAATAATTTTATTTACTTATTCCAGAATCATACTCATTATTAAGATATCATATATGGTCATATTCTTAGCTTATTATTAGTAATATTTCATTGCTACTTGTTATTCGGGTGTTTATTACTTTTTGTTATTATACATGTTTTGTCGAATAAATTCTTATTATTCTTTTTAGGTTATAGACACCTCATTTCCAGAATGTTATTAGTGTAATATATATCATATTTATTCACTAAATTCATTTATTTAATCATTATTCAATAAAAATCATGTAGAACGAGTCACATCACATTGTGGAGACGGTATTCCGTACGTTCGCACGAGGGATGATATCATTCCCATGATCGTGGAATTGTATTAGAGTGTATGTATTATATTTCAAAATAAATATCACTTTATAATAATCATATATATTAATTCTTTACACCATTATACCCATCCAAGTAAGGTGGTTGTGGAAAATAGATTTCACCACGGCGTGGAGACGGTATTCCGTACGTACGCACACGCGGTGATTTCATTTTCCGTAGGATGGATAGATGGTGAAATAGGGTTGTTTCATACTTTTACTAACATATAAGTATATGAGTGATACTGATTTTATTAATTCATAATGAAACAACTAAAGAAAAAGAAGTGGAAGAAGAAATAAAGTTGAAAGAATCGGTAACGGACATTACCTCTTCTTTGAAGCGCCACTTTGAGACCTCCTTTTAGGGCACTAAAATTGGTCTTTTAAGAAGACCAGGACCTCTAGGATGTTTCTAGGGAAGTGGAGAGGAGAAATTTTCAGGGGTTTTCCGAGCTTGAATGCTCAAAGTGGTGTGAGGAAGAGAGGGAGGAGGTGCCCTTTTATATGGGAGGAGAGGGGCACCTTTGGAAAAACTAAAAATATTATTTTATTATAAAGAAATATTCGGTTTTAAATATCTCCAAATTGATTTATTTAAAAGATAAGGTGGGGATGGGTCAAAATAATCTCATAAAATATAATTTTGACAAGTTTAGTTTACTATTTTAACCTTATCATTTAGATTTAACTTTAAGTTAGATAATTTTACTTTTACCGTGTCTTTTTGTGTTCTTACACTATAAGGTTAATAAACTTACTATAACAAGCCAAACGAACCCCAAGTTTTTTATTATTAATATATATAACCTTATCTAAGTCATTTGGCCGAACCATAGATTTTTAGGAAAAATAACAATTAATAATACAATATTTGTTTTAAAAACTATTTTATGTCAATTTTGACACTATTTAGTAATTGATTTTTGTAAAAATCATAACAGAATGATTATTTAGAAAAAAGTTAATTAAATCAATACTAACATGTCATATTAACCTATAAAATTAGTAGAATTCATAAAAAGTGTCAAATTACATTTATTTGGGTATTTATAACATCAATTATGTCAATATTTCATTAATAAGATAATTACTGCATCATCTTTGTGTCATAAATAAATTAAATTATTTAACGTCTAAAAATTACAAATAAAATAATATTATGTAGTAAATATTTTTATATTTATAATGAATATTTATAGTCGAATTTATATTATGTATAACCATATATTAAAAATTATTTACTTATTAAACTTTGATTTTAACTATTTTAACCTTTCTTTAAATAAATTAATAATAAATGTCCTAATCTAATCCAAGTGGGCCTAAATGATCATATTTAATTACTAAGGTTGTTTTTGGTCGAATTAAACTTATCCAATAGAATTAGGACATGTGTTAGGGTAATAATAATATCATTTTTACCCTTAATTACCCTATTTGCTTTTAACCGTGGTAAATAAAAGTAAAAAAGTTACTATTCACCAAAAATTATTTTCATCTCATTGAACCAAATTTTACTTACTGACATCAACCGTGTCTCTCAGATTTTTCAAATTCCACTCACAGAAGCGGTAAAATTAAGTTTTATGTAAATTTTTAAATTCTCCTAGGAGGTGGGTAAATGACGGTGAAAAGTTCAATAAAATTTTTATATATCTAAAATTATTATAAAATTTCTCCAATGAATTACATTGAACTTATATAGGTATTATGTATCAATTTTTACCTAAAATAAATTTAGATAAAATAAATAATTATTTAAATAAAAAGTCGGTTTTTAAATAGTAACCCAGTGTTTTCACTATTCATAAAAAATTGAAAGTTTCCAGAAAAATACAAAAATTTTACCCTAGGCTAATTTTGATATTCCGAATCCAAAAATGAAGTCCATTTTGAAAAATAAAATTTAAAAAATTTCAAAAAGTGGTTATTACTATTCATAACGTCTAGTTTTAATAATATTTTAATAGCATATCGTTGTTTAGTGAAACTCGGTATTGCATACGACGCAAGCTATCGAGGAAGGTCGCGATTGCGTGTAAAGCAAGCCAAGCTAGTGTTGTGTGTAGTGAAAGATTCATTTGATGATTTATATAAAATAAAAGAAAAATATTTCTTATAAAAGTCTCGGGTGTTACAATTGGTACCTTCTTTTCAAAATAAATTTCTATTATAAATAAATTAGTGGGTAATGTGATCTTCCTATATTTACTAGTAAGTCATCAACCATTCTAATCAGTTAGGTAATATACCTATCAACCAAATTAAGAGATACTAAAGTGGGTCTTAATTACTTAAGAACTGGATTTATAAATTAGGATAAGGGAATTAGGTTGATTCTCGTTCCTAAGTCACACAAGAAATTAATCTCGTCATTTTCCCTATATTTTATGAAATAAAAATACACCATAGGTATTTCAATTTAGGAGAAACTACTTTAGAAGGAAAACACTGCATGCCTCAGTTAAACCAATTATATGAATTTCCTCAAAGTACCTTTTATTAGCTAAAATCATCTTGATAAATATGACATAGGAATAGATTTTGTTTAAGGCTTACAAAAAGGTCATTTTCATACTTAATGTTTTAAAAAACTCAAGGAATTTTAAGTAAATAGGAACATATTTTTTATTTTTTACCCTTTAATGGAAGAGGATATAAAGGGTGGAATTATTAAAAACTGTGGACATCCTCTCTAAATATTTGTTAACCTTTTCTTTACTTTTTACCTTTATTTCTAATGATTTTTCATTTTGATTTTTAGATGGAGGAGTTGGATTTAAAACAGTTTCAATGTTGCTATACTGGTTTCCAGATACATATTTTTCCAAATTTGGGTTTCTAGATTCATTCAGAAATAAATTTTGAACAACCCTTGGGTCTTTACTAACATCACGTGTTTTCAAGTCATTCCTCATAGTGACAGACATGGAATTTTACCTAGGGATAACTTATGTTATGCTAGGAAGATTACCCTTGTCCCTAATGTTTATGTTCCTTGATAGCTGACCAACTTTCAACTCCTAGTTATGCATTCTCACATCTGTAACAGCTTTATCAAAATCACATTAAGCCTTTTGTGAATCAAATTTACCTAACAACTATTGTAACATACCCTTTACTTCCTATTTAGAAATATATTTTCAGTTGGTTTTGAAATTGTACTTCAGGCTATTGTGGTAAACCCATGGAATATTGTATCATTATACCTTTCCATCTATATAATAAGTTTGGGTGATTATTATATCCTATATTATATCTATTGGAAAATGGGTCATCTTTGGCCTACATTCTAGGACCATGTATTGTAAAATTAGTATTTTCAAGGGGTTGGGATAACATGCCAAAGTTTGTAAAGTAGTTTATAGAGTGACCAAAAATTCCACATTGGGAACATTTATCTCTAAGGGATTGGTTTTGAGTGTAACTTCCAATTTAGTTGTAATTTTGTCTAGAATTATGGTTCACTAGGGAGTGGATTTTTTCTTTCATTTCAATAACTTGGGACTTCACTTCCAGCCTCGAACTGGTATTAAACTCACTATTATTGCCTCTCATTATTCTAGAATACTTGTACTATGAATTTAGGGCTAGGTTATTGTAATTTTTTCTAAACTCCTCATCATTTTTATCATTAAAATTACCCTTAGCATATTGGTCAACCAAATTATACCCTGAATGTGGTATCCCATTAAAGAAAACTTCCATGATGACATGGGAAGAGAGATGGTGGTGAATGAAATGTATAAGATAGTCCCTAAATTATTCCCAAGCCTCATGGAATCCCTTTATATCCTCCCAATAAGAACTAGTGAATTCATTTTTAATTTATCCTTTTAATCTTCTTGGATAGATTTTATCATGAAATACTTATAATATTGATCCTATTTTTCAAAGACATTCTAATCTAGAGAGAAAAAATTATTCTAGCATCCCCTTTTAGGAATAAGGGAAGAAGTCTCATTTTGAGTTCATTCTCACTGAGACCTTATAGTGGCAGCTACTTCACCACATTGTAGAAATCCATAACGAAGGCAAATGAGTCCTCTTTATGTAGCCCATGAAATGATTGCAGTAGTAAATTATAGGATGGTATAAACTCATTGTTTTGGGATCTAGGTGTTAACCTAATTGATCAAGGATTTTTTGACTCTCAAGGGAGTTGAAATTTCCTCATTCTAGGCCTTTTTTAGTTGTGTTGAATTTGGTCAGGCTATAGGTTATGTTCATTAGCAACAGGTTCTCTCTCTATATCTCTCTCTGATTTTCTATTCCTTTCATAGTTTCTTTCCTAATATCACAAATTTATTTTTCAATTTCAAGTTTTAATGCATCTAAATTTTGGGATTTTGATCATGTGTGAATGCGCATGACATGTTTCAAAGGATTTTAATTAACAAAGAATACTTTTCAGTTTGTTCTTTATAGTTATTTTTTTGGAAAACATATTTGACTGTTTTTTTGTGTGTTTTTATTTTTATCTTGGTCACATGTATATTCCTTGGAAAAATGCCAATTTTTGATGATTTTATTATTGAGTAATGTCAAATTTTTTTATTTACATTTCTATTAAAACTAGCACACTTAGAAGTAGGGTCAATCCCATAAGGAATACTTGTGTAACATTCTATGAACAAATAAAAACTCAATGAAAAGAAACAAACAAAAACAAAAAATCAATGAAAACAAAATATGACAAGGGTAAATGAAGAAGGGAGTTTTAATTGTGATTGAAATTGAAATAATAAAGGAAATGGTAAATAAAATTGAATTAGAATGAGAGAAACACAACCACCAAAGCAGCTGAGAAAAGTGATAAATGGTTTAAGGTAAATTTCAATTTTCTAATATTAAAATGATATTTCTCAATTCTCATGGAATTAAATTAGTTTGGGAACTAACATTAGAGAAATAAAATGGATACCTCTATCTAGGGTGCTGGAACATAAATGATCAAGATCAATAGTTTGTAAACTAATAATTCTACCTAGATATAGGTAAAATTGAAGCCAAATATACCAAACTAAAATTTTTGTTTGATCCAAGTGCACTACCCTCATAGAAATGGAATACTCTTATAATAAAGTAAAAAAGGGTTCTTAATTTTTTTTAAATTCATTCTAGAAGCATTGTTATTGTATCTTGAATGTTTTAGAAATTGATTAATATCAATAAAAAACAAGAGAGCAGTTCAGAGAGGAATGAAAGAAAATAAAGTTAAAACTATGATTAATCAATATTATTTCCCCTAATAAAGTTTAGACAACACACATTATTGATTCAAAAATGAAAGATAATTTCATAATAGTAGACCAAGAATGAAAGGGGAAGAATGAAGTAGGGAGTATTCTCTATCGAGGAGCTCTAGTCTCCAGCTCCACTGCTTCAAAAATTTGTTAAAGTCCTACTAGTCTTGATTCCAAAATATCCCATGCTCTAGTTTTGATCAAATATACTTCATGAAACTTCACCATCTCATTTGGGGGTTCTTTTTTGAAGCATAACTTTAGATCAGGCACCCACGATCCCTTCACAGTTCATCAGAAGAAAAGGGTCAAGCACCTGATGTGAATTCAAACACGTTCTTGCAGCCGCGACATTTGGGAACACTATAGACCTGCCATCATCTTTGATCTGAACCTACATAAGGAGTAAACTAGATATCTTATTTGATTTGTTGAAATCATATCAGTTCTTTGATTTGTCTAAATCAGATTAGTTCTTCGATTCGTTGAGTTCTCAGTTGGTGATCTTCACAACTCAGTATCATTCTTTGAACCAATTTTGATCCTCATACCTAATCAAGTTCACATATATTATTAGATTCTTCATTTTGACCGAGATTAATTATTGATCTTAGGTGGATTTAATGGAGGATTTTGGTTGGCCTTGTTTGATTTTGGTTCGCATTGATCAAGATCAGTTTAGTTCTCCTTTGCAAGTCGAGGTTCATCATAGTTGTATTCTCTATTCGGCCTTTAACAAGCCCTAATTTTTTTTGATAAAAATGAACAAGCCCTACTTATTACCAAACTAAAA
This sequence comes from Viscum album, assembly GCA_963277665.1. Taxonomy (NCBI): domain Eukaryota; kingdom Viridiplantae; phylum Streptophyta; class Magnoliopsida; order Santalales; family Viscaceae; genus Viscum; species Viscum album. The sequence goes on from OY728158.1 coordinate 413,182,549, forward strand.
ACTTCACATAATTAATATATAATTTTTTCCAAAAAATATATATATATGATTAAACCATGTAACATTGACATTTAAATTCAAACCTCTGAATTCTCAATAATTGTTTGAAAAAATAAACTTTAATAAAAATTTATGATCCAAAAATATGAGAAAATTTGTTCAAGAATCATTTAATCAATTTAAAACTAAAAAAACACTATTTTATAAATATTTTAAATGAATAACCATATCCTTGAAAAATGGATTATCTTTAATAATTATCCAATAAAATCTCAATTTTATAATTAAAAACATAAGAAATTCCCAAAAATCATTGTGCAAAAATTTATCAAACCAAAGACACATTAGAACTCATCAAAGAGTTTGGTTTTATTATGAACAAAAGTGATACATGAGTATATAATAGATTAGGAGGATAAGTATACACTAGAGAAAATTGTATTTATCATTGTTTTGATTTTTAGTTTAATGACGTTTATACACCTGCCTAATTCATTTTCTTATGTTCTATAGAAACGTAGGGAAAATGCATGTTGATAAATTAGCCACATTTATAAGTGTGGTCAATTTAGCTATGTTTATAAATATTTTTAATTTAGTGGTAGATTGTTTACTTTCATGTTTTGTAAATATAGGTAAATGAGTAATTCATTAGCCACATTTCCCCTAAACGTGGCTATTTTTTATAATTGTTTCTAAAATATAATAGGTTAATTTACTAAATATTTTGATATAAATTTTTATATCACTTTCCACATCTTCCTTAACATGTTCTCCTCCTATCCTTAGCAATGTTGTCACTATCCAGCCTCCGAATCACCCTCATCTACCTCCGGTCCACCCACCACCCCCATAAGCCACTCGATATTTCTCCCCACCTAATATTCAAACTTAGGATAGTAAGCCCCACATGCAGAAACTAAAACAACCTAGCCATGTTCATTTTCAGTAAAAAACCCCATATATTAATACATATGTTAATTTATTTGAATAAAAATAAAAAAATATTATATATATATATATATATATAGATTAGTGTGATTGTCACAAACCAGCCTAGATATCCTGGTACCCAGATACCCGAGCTAGAACTGGAATAACCCAAAGGGCATTCCCAATCTATACAAGTTGATGAATAGCACCTAGAATTATAAAATATAAAAGAGGGGGTCAAATTTTCCACATAAACAACAGAAGATAAAGATACATATCAGTATGATCAAAAATCCCTAAGGAGATAGTACTAGAAATAAAATAATCATATCAAAAACCCAAAACATAACATCATTAAAGTACTTAGAGTATTAAAAAACAAACATCCCAAGAGTAACATCACTCTGAGCCAAAGTATCAAGAACATCCACCTCCTCTCAGAGGAACTTTTCCGTTACTCAGACATGGCAGAATAAAATATAAAAACATCCAAAGGAAAAGGTAGAGTTGTAGGTTTTAGGCATAGTAGAAGCGTGTGACGAGTCATGCACAATTTTTCTTTTTATCAGGATCGATGATCAATCCAAGATCTACACGATGATAAAATCCATGATCAATGAAATTGAATTAAAAAACAGACAATGGATAAAATTCCAAAACCAGATAAAGGATAATCATATATTATTTATAATTAATTTAATCAATTTAAAGAATTAACTTTCATGAATTATTTTTTTATTGATGGATCTAACAATAGATCTACATTTTATAGTCACTACATTGTAGGAATGAAGAGCAGATTCCCTCAAGTGGTGATCTACACATATTCCAAAAATCACCAAACTTCACCATAGGAATCTCTAGGTGCTAGAACGATAGATCATATCTCTTGCTTCATTTTCCTTTGATCACCACGAGAATTGATTTTAAAGAATTATCCTTGATCACTACTAACTTGAGAGTGAATGGTGGAGGAAGATTTCTCTCATTTCTTGGGAGCTTTCTTGGAGAGAGAGCTCTTTAGGGATTTAGAGGATTCTCTTTGGATGTTGTTGTGTACAACACAAAAAATAATAATTTCTCTATAAGAAAATAAAAAATTGGGTTTAAATACTATTAGAGTTTAGAAATAAATATTTTCAAAAGTTCCCTTCAATATTTATTTAATATCTTGTGGAACCCCATGTCAAAATAATAATAATAATAATAATATTTACCCGACATGTGCTTAGCGTTAAAATTATATTCTATCTGAAAATTTAAATCCTTTATTAAAAAAGGCAGCAAAGACAAAAAAGAGAAATGGATGAAAAAAGTATGGAGGCTAAAAGTTGTGGGGATCGAGGGAATACCCTCTTACAACCAAAGAACAATCAATAGGAAGAGAACCAAAGTTGGAAAAAACCTTAAGCCTATTATCAGAGTGACCTTTAGAAGTGAGAAAATCCAAAAACATATTTCCCTCCCTCCATGTGTGAGAATCCCTCAAGCTTGGATGGGGTTCGAAAATATAGTTCCTGATGTGATTAATAACATTTCAAGGATATTATTGATACCCTTTAAAGGAATTGACCATAATGGTGGAATCAAGTTCAACTTCTATTAGAGATAAGGAATGGTCCTTCAATAATTTGAGTCCATAAAGTAATGCCAAGACCTAAAAAAAATAGAAGTTCCCTCACCCAAAAACATAGATAAATCTAGAATTAATGAACCATGAAAGTCACGAACAACTCATGCTCGCATGATTCCTTAGAGATAAGAACCATCCGTGTTCATCTAAAGACCATGCATAGGTATCTACCATCTTACCCACACACTAGAGTCCCTCTACCCATGGGAGACCTCCCCCGTTGAACTATTAGTATCTGTAAGTGGAAGAATAACCTGAGTAAAAGAGCTGTATTTGCACCATCAAATAAAATAAATGATAAAATTATAATGCACTCAAGCGAAGAATGAGATCCCCACTGCAAAACTAAGTCCTGTAATTCCCATAAAATCCAACAATCCATGATTGATAATAGAATGCACCCCTTATCCCACATGAGGTCCTATGAGAGAGTGTCCCTATTATTAAAAATAAAATCATCCACTGAATCCATCCTTCTAGTAGTAATTGGTAAAGCTGTTACCTAAAAAAAATTCTCATTCCATTCACTATAAAAAAACAAATGAAAAATAGTTTCCTAACGTGAATTTAGAAAACACTTTCACTTTGAAGCCAGAGGAATGTTGATAGACTAGATATTATCCTTAATAGGGATAGAATTATTGTGTATTCTCCAAAAAAGAAAGCTGTATTTATGAGAGATGTCCTTTCCCTAGAGTTTAGAACCCAAACTATCCAAATTATAAGAAGAATGAGTCATATTACAAAAGGATGAGTAGGTAAGTTTCCCAAAATATAAAGAAGTGATAAAGCACTGATCAATGTCCTCAGAAAAATAAATACTAAATAGAACCTCTTTATGGTCCTCATTGAGAACTACATCAGTGAACTGGGGATAGGCACGAGCTTGCGGGAGATGGATGTATGGAACTGGAAAACTAGGGAATAATAAAATGGCACCATCCTAGTTATCTTTCCAAAAAGAGATGTCACCATACCCAATAATCCATCAATAATTATCCATAATAGGCAGAAAAATATCCTTCAAAGTTTTCTAGAGATAACCTCCCAAACCAGTTTATCCTAAAAACACCTCATGATATCTTCAGTACCTTTGATATTGAATCCCCCCTCTTGAATAGGTTTTGTAAGACATTTCCAACTAGACCAGTGGTGTTAACCTTTTTAATGAGAATACCAAATGAAACTATTAAGAAGGCTTTCTATTTTATTGATCACAACTTTGTGGGGACTACACATAGATAAAAAATTAATTGAAATACACAATAAAACACAATTTATCAAAGTAATCCTACCCCCAAACATAAGAAATTGACTTTTACAGCTCAAGATCCTCCCCAAAATCCAAGTAATAATGTTTTCATAACTATGAATTCTGATCCACCCATTAGATAGAGAAGAACCCCAATAAAAAAAAGGAAATATTTGAGTATAAAAACCAATCCTCTCTTTAATGATCTTGGATATACTAGAAGAGCACTTATTGGAGATGAAAACTCCAATTTTGGAAGAATTCACATGCTGGAAAGTTTTTTCACAATAATCATAGAGATTTTTTCTGAAATTGTAAATTGAATTTACCCTTCCATTGATGAAAAAAAACATATCACCCATGAATAAAATATGATAATTTCCACAGGAACCATACCTTCCTTTAAAAGGATGAATCAAACCTTCTTCAAATCTATTTTTAAGGCTCTATTAAGGACATCTTGAGCTAGAATGAAAAGTATCATAGAGATTATGTTACCTTGTCTCAACCCCCTCAAGGATTTGAAAAAACCAAATCTCTTCCCCATAAGAGAGATAAAGAACTATGGGAAGGACAAGAAAATAAAGAAATATCACAAACCCACTCCGTATAACCAAAATTTATGAGAAATTTGATAATGAAAGACCAGTCCAATAGATCATAGGCCTCTTTCATATATATCTTAATCATCAAGTTAGTCCCAAGAACTTTACTTTTAAGATCATCAATCATTTCTTGAGAAATCACAGTTTCTCCCTGAATGCCTCTCCCTTTGATGAAACCATGTTATTATTTAGATATATATAAAAAATAAGAAGATAGTATTTTGTTAAGAATTTTGGAAAACACTTTATAAGAAAAATTACACATTCTAATTGGATGAAACTGTCCAAAACTGTTGGGATGATTGAATTTTAGAATAAGATTCAAAATTGTAGCCAAAGTGGCTCTTGGTAAAGGCCCACCCCTAAAATAATCCTGAATAGCACACACCATGTCTCCTTTGATAATGGGCCAAGAATCATAATGTAATATACTAAGGAAACCCTCAGGGCACAATGATCTCTTAGGATTAAGATTCTTGATGGCTTCAAAAATTTCCTCTTCTTCTAGAAGTTCACCCATCCTCTGATTGTCTATGTCAAAAAGAGTAGCTTGGAAGTTATCAAAAAAGGATTCATGGGCTCCCCAAGTAGGAGGAGAACCTCCTTGAGAAGGGTTATTAAAAAAAAGTTCTTTAGAGAAGAAATTCATAGCCATAGGACTCACAATACTTGCATCATTGGTAAAGGCACCATCTGGAATAGGAATATTGTGTCTTGCATGAAATTTATTCTCCCTAATATAGGCATAAAATTAGGCTGTATTCCTATCACCTTCTTTGATCCATTTTTCTTTAGATCTCTGTCTAGCCGAATGATCATGGTCAAGTAAGGCCTCCTTTATCCTAAAAATTAACTAGATAGGATTTTATAGAATTTAATATCCTAATGAGATTATAATTGAAGACCATATTGACTTATCTCTTCATAGAGAGTGTCCAAATTAACATATTGATTAGGAAGTGAAGAAATCCAATAAATAATGGCACTATTGAGACTTCTTAATTTATTTTGGAGATAAAACCAAGAAAAACCATAAATTGTATTCGACCAAGAGGAAAGGAACAAATAACTAAAACATTATAACTACATATAATGATTGGTATATAAAAAACCATTTTTTCATCCCCTGAAGCATGTACACAAAGAAGAGGAGGATAATTTTCTAAAAGAGATGTAGAAAAACGAGTCATAGAGGATCCTGAGAAAGAAAAGATAATCTAGAGGTTTCCCAAACATATATCAAGAGGAATCCATATTCTTCTACTTCCCATTTGATAGTTACATGAGGTGAAAAAATCCCCTGCGTATCCCATATCCATAAGCTAGTTGAAAGCTATAAAATTTCGAAAATACTAAATTCCATTGTTGGGGTGAAGGCATCCATATTTATTTTTAGATGTATCAAGAATTATATTAAACTCCCCTCCAATAATCCAAGATTATGAGCCTCTATTGAAGGTTTAAATAGAGTCCCAAAGATATCTCCTCTGAGCTGGGTCACATTTAGAATAAATAGAAGACATTAAATATCAACCTATATTAGAAGTTATCTTGACTAAAAGGTAATGATTGGAAATTTCTAAAAAGTTTATGTGGATTTAGTCATTCTAAAATAGCCAGTGTGATCGTTGACCAGCTGACCATGCATGTAGTGGCCAAAATAAATTCTTTTAGCTAAGTCCTTGATGAACTCAGAATTATGATTTGGTTCCAGGATGTACAAAAAGTAAACAGTTTTATTCAAAATGTACTTCAAGATAAACTACCTTTTAGACAAGGATCCCATACCCATGGCATTCCATATAATTGAATACATCATTTGAGAGTGGAAGAAGAATCCCAAATCCATAATTCAAGTGATATTTCAAGGGATTTCCTAGTGTCAATAGATTTGGTTTTGGATTGGGTCTTAATGGATATTGAAGGAATCTTGGATTTAGCTACCTTTGGACCACCTTTAGTAAGGTATGGATGAAAGGTATCCTCCCAAAAATCTTCAATAAGGTGAAAATAATTATGAATGGGGGTTGATACAGATGGGAGAGAAGACCTAGGGGATCCATTCGAGGGGTCAGGAAGAAGTTCAATTTGTACTGGACTAGGAGTGTGCTGATCCAATCCAGGAAGAGAACCGGGAGGAATTTTAGCTGAACACTTCTGTTTAGTGGGAGGAGTGTAGACTATAGGTTCTATAATTGGCCCCTCAACAATAGAAAAGGGAAACAGTTGATAAGAATTAAGATCTAAGCTAGGAGGCATTGGGTCCTTCGGAGAATAGACCTTAAATAGGTGTTGATCATTGAAAGACTAAAGGCCTTGAGGATTTGAAAAAACGAAAGTAGAATCCTCAGGAAACACTACTGGGGGATTAGGAGCCATGGTAACTAAGGGGAAATTCATAGAGGACCCTAAAGTTGAGGTGTTATCAGCCTGAAGATGACCTAAATCTGGGTGAGCATTGATCACCAAATCCTCATTCAACCTCTCAAGATTCGATGAAAAGGGGTTCACAAAGGTTAACTCGCTAACCTAAGAAGGAACTCTAACTAGTGGCTTGTAATGAATTCCCTGATTCCTGTAGGTTGAATATGAATAACCTTGAAATCCAAAAAGAGAGAAGAATCTGGTGACATGGGGTAAATAATATATTTCCAAAAAGAGAGATCAATCCCTACTTGTAAGAGAAACCTGTGTGGAAGTAGAGTTTCCATATCAAACTCCATATATATTCATGTAGCCATTGCATGTTCCATCCTTAGAGTTGCTTTATCAGCATAGAGAAAGTGATTGAGAGAGTTACCTATAGATTTGATCATGTCCAGATTTTGAAAAGAAAAAAAAGGATTCCTGGATGACGAATCTATAGTGCCACCAAGGAGGAATCCTTACCTCAATGAGCTATGAGTGACCACTGAAGGAGAAACCTCTGATGACTGTAAGACTATCTCACCCTTCCCCACACTATAATGAAGTCCAAATTCAAGAACAAGTGAATACAAGACTTCTTAGATAGGATTTACACTACTATGACACCATATAGATTCCAGGAGTTGAAAAATATACAAAAAACCCCAGTGAAGGCCAATCATTTCCTAAATTTTAAATTAGGGAGAACTAGTGGTAGTTGGAAGCATCAATGAGATCTCTATATGAAAGGAAGATATATGGGAAGCCATCCACTAGTTTCCATTCCTTCAGATTCAAGGAGATGAAGGAACCATTGATAGGGGGGATGAAGAAAAGAACCAAACATAGCCGAGTCGAAAGTTGGAGCTGAAGAAGGAAGACCCAAAGCACCTTGGAAGATGGGTTACAAGGTATGAACCGGGATAATAGAATCCAAAGAAACCTCCATCAAAGTCTAGGGAAAGATAGAAGAGGGAACCCAAAAGTTCCCAAATGAAAGACTTGAGATATCTCCCACTGTAGGTGGTGGATCTAAGCCTACACCTGAAAGAGTCTCCATAATCCCAACAACAATAGTGACGAGGGGGGAAGGAAAATTTAAATTATTCGATGGTGTGTACTTATGAATAAAATCCATTATACTTGAAAATTATATTAAATATTATTTAATAAAATAATATTCAATGTATATTATTTCTCACCAGGCCTAAAAACTTGGTCTACCATTCATCCACAATATTTATTGGGTCTTGAATAATGATTATTTTTTTAATAAATAAACATCACTACATTACTCATCAATAAATAAATAAATATTTTATTCACTAAAGAGAAAACAAAAATTTATTATATATCCCACTCACATAATACTCTATTTAATAATTGGTGAAAAAATATATGTGATCAAGAATACATGAATAATTATTAAACAACGTGTGAGAATAATATTTATTCAACTTGTTAAATAATTAATAATAATATATTATTTAACTGAGATTCTGGATACACTTAGCATGTGGCCCTCTAGGCCACATTATCAGTGGCATTAGAAAAAGTATCTTAAAGCCCAATGTTATCACATAACAACACTCCAATCCATCCATAGAGAAATAATTTAAGGTTGTAATGACATAATACCTCATACGAATTCTTACTGTGTAATATAATCCTTTTAAAATGATATCTCTAATGAAGAAGGTTGCATGCCGATGCATCAACCTACATTCTCTATGTCTCTTTATTTGCCTTCCCTAAAATAAAACTTTCCTATAGAACACAATGGACATGGATTTATTTAGGATATATCATTTCCATCAAAGTGCTTGAAATATAAACTTTAGTTAAAGAACAGAAGGGAAAAATCCTTTCTCGCATTATTCATTAATGAAATATTACTTGTGATGCACCCAATGTATCCTTCCTCTCCATGAACACATTTCATCATGGTTTTAATCAATACATCAATGTACGAAACATAAAATACTAATTAATAATAATCTTTAATTCTAAGGATCAATATACACATCCTCAGATAGGACATCCAATGACACATATAAATGTGGAGTTCCCACTAGCGGGTCTTGTTCTCATAATATCCTACACTGGATATTATTAAGGGTGTACACCATGAGAAGGTGCCTCAAATTCATATGAATATCCACCCATTATAGCCTATATCATTTGAGTCCCTAAAATAATATCATATGACTATAGAACATATATTTAAGAATAGTGTCATAGCACTTCTAGGTTCTTATCATAGTGGGAAACTTCCATAACCTTTTAATGTGACAACTACTCTTAGGACATTATCACATACCATGTTACATATAAGAACAATCATGATGTGATAATGAGTTTATTAATATTAAAAACTATTAATACAGGTTATCATAAAGTACACATAAGTTGGTTCTAGGGCACAAACTCCAACAGACTCTCACTTTTGCTAGAGCCAACTGCTAACAACCTTCAGTCCTCTATCTCTCACATGATACTCATGATTCTATTAAGATAAGCCTTTAATCAAGGGGTATACCAAATTCTATTTGGTGGGTAATATGATTACTTGAACTTCACCTCTCTAATAAAAATCCCTCAAGATGTGATACTTCTGATTTATATATTTTGTCCATTGGTGTGACCTTGGATCTTTATCAAGAGACACCACTATAGTATTATCACAATACAAAGTGATAGGGTATTTAATTCTAAGTACCACATCAAGATGCTAAAAAAATTTCATATCCAAATAGTTTTCTTGGATGCATAAGAAATCTCTATATACTCCGAATTTACTGTAGAATCAACAAAAACAAGCTACTTTGAACTCTTCTAGCTCACAAATCCTCCATTAAGGCAAAAAAAATCCTGACTGTGACTTCCAATCATTCTAATCTGTTTGAGAACTAGCATTAGTATAACCCCTGATGACCAAATCCTCATCTTCTCTATAAACCAAGAACATATCCTTATTTCTTCTCATATACTTGAGGACAATCTTAACAACAGACCAATTCTATTCTCTTAGATCTGCTTGATATCTTCCTACCATGCTAAATGAATAGGAAACATCTAGTCTAGTACATATTATAACACACATGATTGGTCCTATCACTAAATCATATGATATCTTACTCATTATCTCTTTCTCCTGCTGTGTCTGAAGACACATTTTCTTAGAAATATGTAAACCATGTGACACTAGAACTAATCTTCTCTTGTATTGTTCTATACTAAATATATGTAGTATATGGTCAATTAATGTACTTTTACTTAGTCGGTCAATTAATGTACTTTTACTTAGTCCAAGTTGCCTCTTGGATCTATCATGAATTATCTTGATCCCTATAATATTGGATGCTTTTATTAAATCCTTCATAGAGAAAAACTTGTTTAACCAGTCCTTAAAAGACTATTAGAATGGTATGTCATTTCCAATAAGTAAAATTTCATCAAAATATACTACTAGGATAATGACTACATTACCACTAAAACTCTTGAAAACACATGGATCACACTCATTCTTAATGAAACCAAATTATTTTATAGCTTTATCGAATCGAATGTTCCATGACCTGGATGCTTTCTTTAATCCATAAATGGATCTTTCCAACTTGAAAATCCTTTTAGAATCATCTGGAGTTATAAAACCATCTAGTTGTGTCATATAGAAATATTCCTAAATGTTCTCATTAAGTAAATAAGTTTTGACATCCATCTACCTAATTTCATAGTTATAATAATCTGATCTATCAAGTACAATTCTGATGGATTTAAACATAGAAACTGGTAAAAAGGTTTCATCATAGTCAATTCCTTGATGTTGTTTGAACCCTTTATCCACTAGAATTTCTTTATAGGTATTTAATTTACCTTTTATGTCTAGTTTTCTATTGAACACCCATTTTCACTCAATGATATTTACACCAACCGATACATCGAACAGAACCCAAAATTAGTTTTGATATGTGGAATCCATTTCATAATTCCTGGCTTCTTAACATCTTGTAGCTTCTGAGATCTCTACTTCCACTTTGCAGGAGATAAGTTCATCATTATCAATCAATAACGAGTCACCATATTTTGTGACTAGAAAACCATATCTTTCAAGTGCTCTTACCTCACTTGTGCTCATATATAGTACTTATGTTTTAGGAAATACTTTATCCACGCAGACCTATGAAACCTATTCCTATACCAAATCTTGTATATATTGAGCATCAAGTTAATTAATGTCAATCCTACTCCCACTATCATTTTCTAAGATGCGCTCCCTTTCAAGAAAGATGACTTTTATGGTGAAAATAACTTTCTTGTCTGAGGGGTTGTATAGGTAGTATCCCTTTATTTCCTTGTGATACCCTATAAAGATACACTTTGTGCTCTGGGGTTATAGTTTGTTGTATGGGAAGGCCTTAAAAAATTCCGCACAACCCCATACATGTGTATGTGATATAACTGGTTTCTTTCCAATCCATATCTCAAAGGGAATTCCATTTTCCACTTTAGTTGGTACTCAATTTAATGTGTATACTGCAGTTTGTAATGCATATCCCTAAAAGGATAACGGAAGATCTACATGACTCATTATCGACCTTACCATGTCTAACAAGCTATGGTTTCTCCTTTCACTAACACCATTCAACTGTGGTGTGTAGGGTGGAGTGAGTTAAGATAAAATCAAAAACTCCCATATAAATTCGATAAACTCTTGGTTAATATATTCACCACATTGATCTGATAAAATCTACTTTATATTCTTTCCAATTTGATTATATACTTAATCCTTGAATTCCTTGAATTTATCAAAGGACTTAGACTTTTAAATCATCAATTAGACATAACCATATCTACTCAAGTCATCAGTAAAAGTTATAAAGTAATAATAAACACATCTAGATTCTACTTGAAATGGTCCACACATATCAGTGTTTACCAATCCTAAAAGTTTTGGGGCCCTTTCACCCTATCCACCAAATGGAGGTTTGGTCATTTTTTCTTATAAATAAGAATGAAATCTTTAAAGTGGTTTTAGATCAAATGATTCTAAATAACCATCTTGATAGATCTTTGTTAAACAATTATCATTTGTAAAAAAAAGGGTGATGCCATAACTAGGTGTTATATGAGTCATGTGAACATGATTCTTTATCAATTTACAATACTTGGTTTTAATAATTTAATACATAAAGATCTCTATTTAAATGTACCACACTGTACTATATGTTGTATTTATAAAAGAAAAAACTTTTATTTCCAAAATTGAAAATAAACCAATCTGCATTTAGGAATGATATAGAAATTATGTTCTTGGTAACAATTGGTACATAATAACAATCCATTAAAACCAAAACCACTCCTATTGTAAAGAGCATATTGTTCCAATATATCTCTGATTTGTGTGTTTTTATGATTTGAAAAATAATTACTATTATTATAATGAGTTTGTATTAAGTGTTTTAGATTCTATTTATCTTACATTGTGTGTTCAAGTATTTATCTTCCAATATGAAATCATTTTGTCTTACGAGAATCAAGGAACATCTTTAGTTACTCAGAAACATAAAGAAAAACACAAGACTCTCTTATGAAGTCTAACTAAGATGCTCAGAACAGATGTGAAAATATGAAAGGAATTTAATATATGAAGTGAAAAAGTTATGAATTACATCACAATAACTTTTTATCTTACACTGTATAATTATATTATTATCCACTGAATATATCTTATCTTATGAGGAATAACCACTTATCTTATAAGAAGTTATATTACAATGAATAGTTCTTTTAGTCGATATCTTATGAAGATCTAGTACTACAGGATTTCATGATTACTTTTCTAATATTTCGATAAGTCACTTCATTCATTTAAATCACATCAAAGGATTTTATCTATTTAAGGAAAGATCAGTCTATATAGGAATTTCCTGAATAAGAAAATTTGAAGAATGAGAAGATTTATGCTTCAGAATATTTTCACACATTTTAAAATTTTGGCTATATATTCTTAATAGTATGTCACATCAAGATCACTATCTACGTTGCCCGAACCTTGGAGTTGTTTTGCATTCAAGTTTAAATAAGTATATAAAAGGATTAGAAATCTCCTACCAAATATTCATAAGAGAAGAAGAAAAATGATAGCGGATTTCCTATTGAACATCTCAAAAGGAAAATATTGAATCCCTGTACATAGAATAATTTTTTTTTTCACGCTTCACTTATCAAGTTCTATTAGTTTCATTGAAGATCATCATGAGCTACATTTTAAAGTCTATCACTTTCTTAGGATGAATATTCATATACTTTCAGTTACTACTTGCAACTATGCGTTGAAAAAATTTCTAAAATCTCGCATATCTTTATACCATGTTTGTACTCAGGGTAAGAGTGTACAAGACTATGGATAGGTCTTGTAAAGGGAGATACTGGTTGGAATTTATTATACCTTTATACTAGTACTCAGCTAGGATCCCCTAGTAAAAGTGCTAGTTTATTGAAAATCACCAAGCTCATAGAGTAGAGCATTGATGGAGTGGAATAAGGGATTTATATTCCCCAAACCACTATAATTTTATTATTCAATTTCATTTCCATAGTTTTCATATTTTCACTACACATACTCTTAAGGAAAGAATTGAACTAGAATACTTTGAAGAGGGTGGTCTTATATTCAAGAAACTTTTATGAACTCAATTCACCCCCCTATTGAGTTATTCAGTCAGTCATTATCTAGGAAAAAAATTGGTATTAGATCTTGTGACTCTCGAGTTAACTACTGTTAAAGTTTTAATTCCAAAGATCCATCATCAAATGGATCATATGGATGATAACCGAGTAGGTATGTTAATGGTTAGAGCACCATACTTTAATAGTGAAAATTATATTGATGTAAAGCTAATATGATCATTTATCTAAAAAATCTTATTATGAAAGTCTACCTCAAAGTAGTTAAGCCTTATGAAATTCCTAAGATAGAACCTAAAACTTGGGATGCTTCATCTGAAGAAAATTATGTTTTAAACTCTAAAGCTATGAATGCTATCATTTATAGGTTGGGACCATATGAATTCAATATAGTCTCTAAATATCATACAACACATGAAATGTGGACCACTATAGCAGTATCATATGAAGGCGCTGAAAACATGAAAGCCCTTAGATATGATACAACTAAACTTAAGTTTGATACTTTCAAAATGGATGAAGGAGAAAGCACTAATAAAATGAATAGAATAATTAATGATATTGTGAACAAAATTGATTCTCTAGAAATGCCTCTCACTCATCCCATACAAGCTTTAAAAATTATCAGAGTATTTTGACCTAAGTGGAGTGGAATCTCAGGTGCCATTAGACAATCAATAGAAGTCAAGAACATAAAGATAAAACATATCATCGAAAATCTCATTATGTATGAAGTTTAAATGAAAATTAAATTGAATAACCCAAAATGATCAAAAAGGAAGATGATTCCTTGAAAGTTTCAACTTCTAAAGATGACAAAAAAGAGAAAAAGTGCACAAATTTCTAAAGAATACGAAGAAGAAGACTTCTAAATTAAATCTAAATCAAATGGAGACCTTTCAAAATTTTCTTAAACGTTTAAAAAATTATATAATAAGATAATATGTTTCATAATATCCTTCAACAAGCACAGAAATCATGGTGACAACTCTAAATAATTAAGGTGCTATGAATGCAAAAATATGGCACATATTAATATCGACTATTCAAAAAATAAAAGATGACAAAAAGATAAAAATGAATTACTTAAAAAACAATGGTTATAATAAGTCTAAAAAATCTATGAAGGACACCTAAAGCACATCTGAATATTATAGTGAATGTGTGTCATAAAAATTAGAAGATGAAGTTACAAATCAAAATGACAACATATTATTTATAGTATAGTCAAATGAGGTACATTCTTATTATTCCTCTGAGTATGAATGTGAATCAGAAAATGAAAATTGATCATAAAAAAGAGTTAAATTAGAACTATACCATGTTGTAAGTCAAGTATTAAATTCTGAAAAATAAAAATAAATCCCTTTAAAATTCTTATAATAAAGTTTTTATTGAGGAAGAAAATATGAATAGTCAGATTTTAGACCTGAAAAATCTGTTGAAAAAATCTACTATCTTGAATAATAAACATGTCAAAACAATTGAAAACCCTACTGAAATAGGTTCAAATTTTCAAATATGATGTAAGTGTCTTTACAAAATTGGAATACTATTTAAATAAAATTCTTGGCCAAAATCAACCTAGAAAAGAAAAATTCAGAATTAGAAGCCAAGGTGAAAGGCCTAAACTCTATAAAAAACCCTTTTTACATTTCTCCAAAAACAAATATATTCCAAATTTTACTTGTTTTCATGGTGTAAAAATAAGAAATTTTTACAATATTTGTGTTTTAAAAAATCCTCAAGTTCGGGGAATCAAAAATATTTTTCTTTCAAAGGATTTTTCAAAACAAATTATTTTTTTTGAAAATAAAAGCAGGTATGGATACCTAGATCTCTTATAGCTAACATTTCTAGACCCAAAAGAATTTGAGTACCAACAAATTCTATTATTTGAATTTTCATTATGGGGAACTGGTCATATGGACATTAATATAAAATTATTCATGTATAGTAAATTTTATAGGAATATGAGTGAAGATTACTCTAATTTTCATTCAATATCCAAATTAGATTGAGGATGTATCACATTTGGTGATACTGTAAAAGAAAAGATATTTGGCATTAGATCAGTTGGAAATCCTCAATTTTCCTTATTAGTAAAGTAATTTACATTTAAGTCTTGAAGAAAAACCTGATAATTACCTCTCAAATTTGTGATGATGGATATTCTGTTGATTTTTATAATAATTATTGATTATTTTTTAAAGATAAATGTCTTAAATTTAAAGCACCCAAAACAGAAATTTTTTACACCCTTGATCTTAATTCCTTGTTTTGATAGAATGTAAATTGTTTAAATTATGAAATTTATGAATCATGGATTTGGAATAAAAGTCTTGTACATTACAATGATCTTTATTTAAGAAAAGTTTCTAAAAATCATTTTATTTCTAAATTTACTAATCTTAAATTAGACAGAAAGAGACAATGTGATGCATGCCAAATGGGAAATCAACATAATTCATCTTTCAAACCAATTAAATAATTCACTACATCTAGGGTTCTTAAGCTTATCTATATGGATTTTTTCAGACCAACAAGAATTTCATGTCTTTCTAGTAAGCCATTTGTTTATGTGTTAATTGATGAGTTTTCAAGATTCATGTGAGTTTAATTATTATGACTTAAAAATCAAAGCATGTTATATTTTTATTTTTTTTATAAACTTGTACAAAATGAAAATGATGTAAAAATTGTGTCTTTGGGAAGTGATCTTGGAGGTGAGTTTGAGAATCATGAATTTAATTCTTGTTTCTCTAAGTAATTAAATATTCATTCTTTGCCCCTAAGACACCTCAACAAAAGGGTGTTGTCAAAAGGTGAAAAAGGAATTTGTAAGAAATTATTAGGAATATGTTATGTGAATATAACATGCTCACTCATTTATGGGATAAAGATGTTAATACAATGTGTTATATCCTTAACAAAGTACTAATAAGACCTACATTAAAGAAAACACCCTTTAAGTTGTGAAATAATAGAATACCCAAGGTATGATACTTCAATGTATTTAGATGTAAGGTTTACATCTGGAACAACGAGGATAATATGGGAAAGTTATATCCAAAGGCTGATGAAGGTATATTCCTAGGATATTATAATACTTAAAAATCTTATAGTGTTTTCAATAAAAGGTAAAATATTTTTGAAGAATAACATCATGTGAAAGTTAATGAATGTGATCCTTTAGGTCACAAAATGACTCAAATTAATGATCAAAATGATTCAATAAAAACTATGAGACCATACCATCTCTTTAATGACAACAAGAATGATGATTTGGAAATTGATTATCTTAAACCAAATACAATAAGGGTATACACTAGTGAACCAAAAAGTGTGTTACATAGAACACCCAGAAACCTTAAAGACTATTCTTTAGAAATATATTTAGGAAACCTAGATGAAGGAGTAAGAACTAGAAAAAAATAGGAAAATTAGTAGATTTATATTCTTTTCTATCACCATTGGAACCTAAATTTGTAGAATAATTATTATCAGATGAGAGTTGTATCTTAGTAATTCAATATGAGATAAATCAATTTAAAATAAATAAGGTATATTAATTAGTTGAAATACCCTATAACTATCATATAATTGGAACAAAATGGGGTTTTAGAAACAAACAAGATGAACACAGTGCAATAACTATAAATAAAGATAGATTAGTTGCTAAAGGATATAATATAGAAGATGAAATATATTATGAAGAAAACCTTTCTACATTATCTATATTATAATCTATTTGATACCGTCTATCACATAAATCCTATATATGGAATCCCGCCTTTTTATTACATGAACTTTTCATTACATTGTATATAATAGAGGATATTTTAAAGTTTAGTTTCTTGGAAACAAGGTACATAACACATGAAATATTAAAAAATTATTCTAATATGCTTGAAAGGATTCTTGAAAGTTTAATCCTAAGTATATTTATTACATCTCATAACCTGGGGACATACATCAAAGGAAAGGGTGAGCATAAGGCCCAGTAAGGGAAAACAAGGGAAACATTTTAAAAATAATCTTGAGGAAAAAATCAATAAGAACATGAGGATTATCATAAAAAAAATGAGAAATAGTAAAATAATAATAATAATGTGAATCATAAAATGTAAATGTAGATAAAAAATTAAAACGATACATTCATAAGCACATCACCAAGGTTTTTCACCACGGTGTCATAAAAATTACCAAGGTTATTCACCAAGGTATTGTGAAACATGTCATCTCTAGAGATTAAATTCTTTACTAAATACAATAGAGAACTATTAGGGTGAAACCTTCATATGTATTAATTAATATGATCCATAAAGATCATAATAAGACATTTAATAAATAACTAGGGGAGAATAAAAGAAATGAGTTTCATATAAAAATCATGGCATTTTAAAAAGTGCTTAAAGATAAAATATTTATGTCATTTATAACCCAAAAAGGGAATTAGGGTTTTATGTATATAAATACCAGAATAAAATAAATCATTTTCACATCTTTTTTAATACCCCTATAAAATAAATAGTTTTGGGTATTCACATAAATAAAATAAAATGGAATTTCTTGAGGGGAAGAGATAAATTTTGAGAAGTAAAATCGGCAACATAATGACTATAAAACATCGTTTTAGAAAAGGTTAAAAGAGAATAGACATGGGTCTACCATTAATAAAATAATATTAATAGAGTAAATATATTAAATAAATGGTAATAAATAACTTATTTTGTAAATTTGAAATACATACCACATAAAGAAGAAACTTGAATGGAAAAGAGAAGTGGAGATTTTGAAAAGTAAATCCTAAAACTTATGGATTAGAACCTTTGGGGATTGAGGACACCTTTGGAGGACTCCTTAGGATGTAAAATTATCAAATCCTTATAGATGAATAATTTTTAGTGAAATTAAATGGAGAAATGGGTGGGTATTTATATAAAAATAGGAGGATTTGTTTATTAATTTCACTGGACACCTTGGTAGTGGTGAATGAAAAACCATGGGATTGCCCATGATATTTTCCCATGGTATTGGAAACTTGGGACACCTATTATGTTATTTTAATCCAAAATAGTTTAAAAACATTTTATATTACTTAATACACCATTATGACAAAATTATAAAGTCATTAAACTTACCAAAAATCCCAAACTGTATTTTTACTATTCATGAAAAACTAAAGTATTCTAAAAAAATATCATAAATTCACCCTAACAAAATTTTAAAATGCTTATTTCAAAAATTTTATTTATTTTATCATAATAATTATATAAATATGATAAATTTAACTTTTAAATATAAAAATCCTTATTTATTAAAAATAATAGCAGATAGAAAATGCATAGTGAAATTTATGACACTTGAAAAAAATAAAATTATTTTAACATTTATATTTAAATATAAGTGTTTTAATCATACTATTTCATTAAAATAAACATTATTAATAATAAATTATTTTATTATAATAATTATATCATTTCTAAAAAGTAAAATTTTTATCTGAAAAATCAATTTATCAAATTTGTCATATTTTTAAGAAAAACTATTCTCAAAATGGAATTGATAGAATAACAATTTTGTTTATAAAATGTGAATAAAATATATGAAACTAGGGCCATGACACATAAACCCTTATAACACCAATATACAAACTAAGGGTGAGGTGTACGATGGTGAAAACTCATGGGGCAGCTCGACTAACATTACCCTATTGGTAATTTCCACTAACTTGAACTCTCCTGTAAGCAATTTCGTTTAAACATTACATGTTGAAGCTTAGATTGATATTGGTCAAGAGAGAAGCCTAGTGATGCTACCTCCCTCTAATGTTTTGAAAAATGGGATATCTACGACACCAATCTACTTGTTGAGTCCATCATTTATCCTTTCTGCATTAATTATCCTTTGTCATTTATACTTATATACACTAATTATAATGTTAAAATTATTATCAAGAGTATAATTTCCAATGGTCATATTGACCAATGGTCATAATTGACCAACAGTCATATAACATTTAAAATTCGATGGTCACATTTCAATTTATACTCAATTTATTTTTAATGAGCTGGAGTTTTATTGTGTACAATATAATATAAGACATATTTCCAGGAAAAAATTATCATTCAAAAAGTTCAGGTCATTACATTCTTCCCCATTAAGAAATTTCATTCTTGAAATTTTAACTCATTCTCTCAGTTGAGAAAAGGTGTGGGTACTTCTTCCTTATTGTTTACTCTGGTTCCCATGTCATTTATTCTTATTTTTGGTTCCTCTATAATACTTTGATGAGGTGGGTAGTCTTGTTGTGAAGAACATTATCTCTATAGTCCAAGGTCTCCACCTATTGCTCCTTATAAGAGAGGTCATGTTCCAGTTGTACCACCTTAGGATTCATTACATGTAAAGGTTCAGGTATATACTTCCACAAGAGAGATATTTGGAAAACATCATGAACTTGAGCTAGATTTGGAGAAAGCGCAAGCCAATAGGCCACTACTCCTATGCGATCAAGGATTTAATAGGGGCCAATGTACATGGGGTTAAGCTTCTATTTCTTCCCAAACTGCATGAATCTATTCCAAGGTGAAATTCAAAGGAATCATTTTTCACTAACATCAAACTCTAAGTCCCTTCAACAGTAGTCATCATAGCCCTTCTGTTGATTCTGAACAACATTTATGTGTTGCTAGATGACATGAACCTTTTCTGTCATCTCTTACACAAGATCAGGCCCAATAATCTTTCTCTCACCTACTACATACAAAAAAGTAGGAGTTTTACATCTCTTCCAATATAGAGCATCATAGGATGCCATTTTAATACTTGAATGGTAGCTTTTATTGTTTGAGAACTCAACTATTGGGATATATTGATCCCATCCACCTTTTTAAGGGTTGGTGTCCTGAGAACTAACTGTTTTGTACTTTAAATACATGAATGTACACTTATTATATATTGTTCATTGTTCTGCATGACTATAATATAATAATGATAAGGTTATGTAAGATCCCCGCTATGATGAGAGCCTTGAAATGATATGAAAATATTCTTAAATAAAGTCCTACGGTTAGATGACATACTATGATAGGACACATAGTCTACAGACCGTCATGTGTGAGTACTCATAAGAAGATGAGACTCTTTCTCATGGAGTTTGCACTTGGTAATCTCCAAGATGAGAGATTATGAGAACATACCCAACAGTTGCAATTCTGCATGTTTTGGTGTTATCAGACATTTCTATATACGAGCGTGTGTAATGGTCCTTATACTGGAAGATTATCATTAACTCATTTCATGACTTGCGCACTAAGATTTGCTGACGAAAACTATCATGAAGACAGTTGGTGGGAAGTAGGGTATGTTGGGTGCATCACGAATGACATGTTTTTAATGGATAAGTAGAGGAAGGATTTATCCCTTCCATATTTATGGAAGTAAATATCTCGGGCCCTTTGTTTGAAATAGAACTGTCGAACAAATTCCATGGCCATGGTGTCACGATGAGTTTATTTCTGGAAGTCAAAGAATTATAGATCAAGCATATAGGTTTATGACACTACCATGAAACATTCTTGATGAGATATTGAGACAAAGGGATTAAATTACATAGTAAGCGTTCGTATGAGGTGACACGTCAATGTAGCGTCAACTTCTTTCTCTTGGGTGCCTTGACCCGTTGCTAGATAGTAATCTTGGACTTTAGGAAAGGCCGCCAAATACCAATGAGAAAGAGGCCTAGAGGGTCACACACTAAGTGTATTCAAGTATCTCAAGTAGAATAAAAATTATTCCTATATATGTTTTAATAATTATTCAAGGAAGCCTAAATCATTTTAATGTTGGAGGAAGAATGAAATGAAAACAAGTACACGCTGTGTATTAATGATTACATGCCATGTAGTTTTTATTTTGAAAATAAGTACACGTCATGTATTATTGAATATACACACTATGTAGTTTTAATTTTGGAAGGGAAATGAATAAATGAAAACAAGATATACATGCCGTGTACATTGAATGTACACGCCGTGTAGTTTTCAATAAAAAACAAGTACATGCCGTGTATTTATGATTACACGCCGTGTAGTTTTTCTAGTCGGGATTTTGAGGAAATATCGTTTTATTAAATGATATTTATTATAATCAGTGTGGGCACATGTCATGGAATTAATGAATTGACATGGGGTTTTCAAAAGAGTTAATGAAATAAATAAAACACATAAAACATTTATTTATTGTCCTAACTCTACAACCTCAAACCTAATTATAAATATCCTCAAAACCCAACTATTTTCCTAAGAGAATCATTGTGCACAACAATTCTAGAGAATTCACTCAAGGCTGAAAGAAATCCATACTCTAAGAACACTCTCAAGATCGAGAGAGATCCACCTCCACCAGATCAAGGCGATCTAAGGCAGACAACGCAAGAAAAGGCTTCTCCACACTAGCACCTAGAGATTCCTTTTACGATGTCCAGAGATACATGGTGCACGTGTGGATCACCACTAGAGGAAGTATACACTTGGCTTCTACGACACAATGATGAATCACATCGGAACATGATCAGAAATATCAACGAAGAAAGAACGCAATAAAAGGTACTTCTTGTCAATTAATTAAATTAATTATAATAAACCTGCGACGATCCACATTTATGGTTCTGAGACTATTCCTCTTCTTTGTCTATTTCTGTGATTCGATCCGTGGAGTTTGATATTTATCGTCATATTGATCATGGATTGATCATTTCTAATGAAAAAAAGCCAAGTGGGAACATCCACCCACAAGATTCCACTTCTCCTGGGACCTTCAATTGGTATCAAAGCAAGGTTACATCGTTGATTATAGTTATTTAATTTTCGTTGATAATTTACACATTTATATTTTATTCAATTCAAGATACATCGTTCTATAATTATGAATGAATGAGATCTGTTCTCCCTCCTTCATTTCTCGATTCACATCACATAAACAACCTTTTAATTTTAATTTTGATTAAATTAAAAACGAGGATATCATTCAGAGGAGCCACTCTTTCTGTCTGTATAACACAGGAATACATGGTGTGTTTTTTCACTACACGTCGTGTACTTAGGTTCAACAAACTAGTACTAGTCTACGAAACCATGCCATGTGAATTGAGTATACCTAAGTATTTATTACACCGTGTTGACTAGAAATGAACGACGCATGGGAATCAGAATACACGATGTGTATATTGAATCAACACACTGTGTAGTCCAATCTGGCCCAAGTGAAACCGTGTACAAGGAGAATCCTTGTTCCGCGTACACGGGATTACCAGGCTGGTAACTGCGTAACAAGGAAGTACATGCCATGTTAGATTAATCTACATGCCCTGTACTCCAATATTTCCAAAGTACAGAGAAACATTCCAAATTCCCCAGCGTGTACTTTAGATAAAGGTGAAAAATACATGCTGTGTAATATAGCCTACACACTGTGTACTTTCCAGAAATGGAATTTCACCAGGTTTCCTCCAAAAGTACAAAGACCTGTACAAGGAATATGGATGAGAATAATCTCATGGAAATTCAGAAAGGAATTTAAGATAAAGAATTGATTAATTATAAGATCATAATTAATTGAATTCAAGAGCGACTTATCTTAAATAATAGAACGATTAAAATAATTTGAATTCTAAATATGTGTAAATGTTGTTGCATGCTATGGATTATCATGAGCTAGACTAAATAAACTTTGTATGTGTGTATGATTTCATTTAAATTTGTTTAATTTAAATTTGTTGGCCTGTGAGACTTCTTCTAATAAAATGTAGGGCCTACGTGCCCATGGTTTATTTAATGTAAACCCCATATAATGGAGGATATCCCAAGCCAGTGGAGATGGTTAAAAAATCCAAATATGAGGTGAAACCAATCCAAGAATATGCAAATATGGTCAGATGGAAGCTGAAAAACATGAACCATCTGGTTCAAGGTGTTTTCCCTAGGTCAGGGATAGCTTATCAAACTGCTAGATAAGCTAACCAATAGAAGCTCATGATCATGCCATATTATTTTATTTCTGTCTAATTTCATGGTTTATTTATTATGCATGTGTTTTCATGATCACATAATTAATGAAATAAACAAGCATGCAAAGATGGAGTATGTGTAAAAATTATCAGAACATGGTTAATCTCTTAAGAAAGCATCGCTTAATATTAACAAGCATGTGATAATGCAAAACTACGCATAAAGAATAAAATCCCTCAAATAAAATATTAAGTCATACCAAGCCTTATGTTTCTCGATTAAGGAAAAAAATCAATAAAACTATGTGTTTGACCAACCCTTGTTGGGAAACTTACTTTTATAAAGGAAGATCTTATGAAAGTTTCGGGTTGACTTAAACATTTTACATAAAGAAGAGTAGCCCTTTCTAGACTTACTATAAAATGGAGGCAAGTGTTGAGGAAATCCAAGTCAGGATTTCAGGATTGGGGATTCCACTCAATAGATCAAGGAATTGTAAGCTCACAGTTGGCAAAGACCTACCTACCTAAATACCTTCAAATAGCTTGACCAACCCATTTTGGGGTTATGCGAAGGGGAATATGGATCCTTGCTACTATAATTTCAAAGCAACTCGACATTCTAAGTTCAATGGTGAGGTCCATTTGGACTTGATAAAATAGTTGTATAATTAATAGATTTATTTATTATTTTTCATAAAATGTAATCAAGAAAGTACTGATAAATCTACTCTTTTAATTTGTAGAATCAATATGAGAAGCTCGTCAAGCACATTTCTTATCTGCGATCAATTCTGGACAAAGAAAATATCCTCACTGGTAGTAACATTCAAAAATGGTTTATGTGCCTTCAGGTTATCCTATGCCATGAAAGAAAGTTTTACGTGATGGAGTCCTCACTTCCTGATTCCCCTTCCCAAAGGGCGAGTGATCAAGATTTCCTGATCTATGATGAACATTTGAACGATTCACTCGATGTTCAATGTTTGATTCTATCATCAATGTCTAGTGAGCTCATGAAGTCTCATGAAGACATGGATGCCTATAGCATGATCGAGCACCTCTGTGGTCTATACCAGGAGAGAGCAAGACATGAAAGGTTTGAGATCTCTAAGGATCTATTTCCGAGCAAGCTTGGAGAGGGTGCCCCAGCCGAGCCTCATGTAGTCAAGCTCATTGGCTACATTGAGTGCTTAGAGGTTGTAGGGTTTAAACTCCCCGAGGAACTGAGTACCGATCTCATTCTCGCATCACTCCCCCAGATCTTCTCTAACATTGTTGTAAATTTCAACATGAACAACATTGAGAAGTATCTATCTAATCTTCTTATCCTTATTCACCAAGTGGACAATGATATGAAGCGTGAAAATCCTTCTATCCTTATGATGAATAAAAGGAAAGGGAAGGCGAAGAGATTTAAGCCCAAATCTTCTTCGAGGCCTTCCAAGAAAAGGAAGATCAAAGGGGAGGCAAGAGAACATGATGCTGTTTGTTTCACATGTGGCAAGAAGGGCCACTAGAAGAAAAACTACACCCAACCAAGGAAGCAAGGGGAAGCTTCAGGTGCGTTTGTCATCGAATGCAATCTATCTATTTCTAAAAATTGGGTATTAGATACATCTTGTGGTAGGGCAAATTTATATAACGACCTTTATGTGTTAGAATACACAAACCAAGTAATGGAAATCGATGAAAAAGTTAATTCACATGACTCATACCACACCCAACTTTGGCATCACCGACTAGGAAATGTCAATGAGAAACATTTGACAAAATTACATCAAGATGGGTATTTAGATTCTTTCGAACTAAAACCAATTGGTGTATGTCATGCGTGTCTATAAGGAAAAATGACCAAATCCCTATTTAGTGGGAAAGGTGAAAGGGATAAAGAGCTTATAGAATTAGTTCACACAGATGTGTGTAGACCATTTCTAGTTGAAGCAAGGGGTGGGTTCTTGTGCTTTATAACTTTTACTGATGATTTTAGTAGATATTGATATATTTACTTAATGAGGTATAAGTCAGATTCTTTTGATCGGTTCAAAGAATAAAAGAATGAAGTTGATAACCCGCTTAGTAAGAAGATTAAGAAACTCCACTCAGATAGAGGATGAGAATATATTAATCAGGACTTCAATGATTTCTTACCAGATTTTGGGATTCTATCTCAACTCACTCCTCCTTACACGCCTTAATGGAATGGCATAAGTGAAAGGAGGAACCACACACTGTTGGACATGGTGAGATCAATGATGAGTCATGCAAGTCTTCCATTATCCTTTTGGGGATATGAATTACAAATAACAACACACATACTAAACCATGTACCAACTAAATCGATAACTAGTATTCCATAGGAATTATGGAGTGGATGAAAATCCATGTTATCAAATTTACATGTGTGGGGTAGCAAAGCATTTATTAAGGCCTCTTCAGGTAACAAGCTTGCACCCTGAGGCACAAAGTGTATCTTTATAGGATATTCCAAGGAAACCAAGGGATATTACCTATACAACATCTCAGATAAAAAGGTAACAATGGAAAGACACTCCATATTACTTAAGAGGTTGAAAATCTCCAAAAGAGATAGTGGGAGTGAGATAGACTTCGATGAAGGCGAGGCTCAAGATACACAAGAGTTGGTACATGAACAGATTCCATAAAGCCCTGTGGAAGAAAAATCAGTTCCAGAGACACAAGAATTGCATAGGAGCACGAGAGAGGTGAGATAACCAGAATGATATGGTTTTCTTATCACCGAGGACGGTGACTCATTATTGATTGAAAATGATGATCCTCTTACCTACAAGGAAGCAGTTCAAGGAACAAATGCTGCCAAGTGGAAAGAAGCCATGAATTCTGAAATGGATTCCATGTACCAAAACCATGTCTGGATTTTGGTAGATCCTCCAGTTGATGTAAATAATGTTGGTAATAAATGGGTATTCAAGAAGAAACTAAACATGGAGGGGCAAGTCAGCACCTATAAGGCACGACTGGTTGCAAAAGGTTTTAGAAAACGTCAAGGAATTGACTATGATGAAACATTCTCACCAGTTGTGATGCTAAAATCCATCAGAATCCTATTGTCCATTTCCTCTTACCATGACTATGAAATTTGGAAAATGGATGTCAAAACAACATTCCTTAATGGGAACCTCCAGGAAGATGTCTAAATGACACAACCTGAAGGGTTTGTGACTCCAAAGGATTCCAATAAGGTTTGCAAGTTGCAGAAATCCATCTATGGATTAAATCAAGCATCAAGGTCATGGACCATTTGTTTTAATGAAGCCATAACGTAATTTGGCTTTATTAATAACGAATGCGAGCCTTGTTTCTACAAAAGGTTTTGTGGAAGTGTAGTTGTTTTCCTAATAGTATATGTTGATGACATATTACTAATTAGAAATGAAGTACCTGTCTTACAGTCAGTTAAGGAATGGTTGGATAAATGCTTCTCTATGAAAGACTTGGGTGAGGCAGCATATATTCTTGGGATCAAGATCTATCGTGATAGATCCAAGAGAATGATAGGCCTAAGTCAAAGTACATACATTGACAAGATATTGAAGAGATTCAGTATGGAATAGTCCCAGAGGGGATTGTTTCCAATGTCACATAGCATTCATCTTTCCAAGAAAATGTGTCCTAAGACACATGAGGAAAGAGAGAAAATGGAAAGGATCCCTTACGCATCCGCAATTGGGTTAGTCAGGTATGATATGCTATGTACAAGGCTAGATGTTGCTTATACATTAAGTGCGGTAGGCAGATATGAAGCTGATCTAGGAGACCACCATTGGATGACAGTAAAGACTATCCTTAAGTATTTGAGGTGTACCAAGGATATGTTCCTGATTTATGGAGGAGATGAGGAACTAGTCATCAGAGGACATGTAAATGCTAGTTTCGAGACTGATTAAGATGACATGAATTCGCAGACTAGATACATCTTCAGTTTGAATGGAGGTGTAGTGAGCTGGAAGAGCTCAAAGAAAGGTGTGGTCGCAGATTCTACAGTAGAGTCCAAGTATATCGCAGCTTCTAAGACTGATAAATAAGCAGTATGAATGCAAAGCTTTGTCCAAGAGCTAGATGTAGTACCTAGCATTAAATATCCTATCACACTCTATTGTGATAATACTACAGCGGTGACACTCGCAATAGAGCCAAGGTCACATCAGAGGACAGATAAAAAACTTCAAAAGTATCATCTCTTAAGGGATTTTTCTAAGAGAGGTGAAGTTACAGTGAGCAGTATTTCCATGAAAGACAACGTGGTAGACCCCTTGACTAAAGCCTTGACTCAGTAGAAACATGATCATCATGTGAGGTCTAGAGGACTAAAATTCGTATGTAACACCCCGAGATTTTATGAGAAATATTCTTTTTAATTTTATTGATGTCTTGTGTTGTAAGTTACAACAAAGGAGTCTTGCACAACACGCAACCCTAACTTGGTTGCATTACACGCAATCACGACCTTCCTCGATAGCGTGTGTAGTATGCAATACCGAGTTTCACTAAATGAGATATTATTATAATATTATTATGAACTAGCCGTCATGAATATTAATACCCACTTTTTGAAATTTTATAAATTTTATATTTCAAAATGGAATTCATTTTTGGATTCGGAATATCGAAATTATCTTAGGGTGAAATTTTGGTACTTTTCAGATAACTTTCATATTCTGATGAATAGTGGAAATTACTAAATTTTAATTAAAAACAACTTTTTTAATCAAAATAATTAATAGTGATAAATTATTAATTTGAGTGGTTTTAAATTATCTTTATAATATATTTTTACAATTTAATACAATTTTGGTCATTGGATGTAATTTCACATTTAAACCAGACATAAACAAGTGTCAATCTTTTGATAGTTATTATCTCTTAAGAACACGCTATTTGTTTTGACGACGAGAACTAATTTTTAAATTAATTAATGCAACTGATATGTTTTGAATTTGGTAAAATAGATATCATTTTTGAATTCATAATATCAAATATAGCTTAAGCCTAATTTTTGGTATTTTTCTGGAAACTTTCATTTTTTGATGAATAGTGAAACCACTAAGTTGTAGTTAAAAAAACTGAATTTTTCATAAAACATTATTTTACCGCTTCTGTGAGTGGAATTTTGAAAATCCGAGAGACACGGTTAATATCAAGGGCTAAAATGTGGTTCAATGAGATGAAAATAATTTTTGGTGAATAGTAACTTTTTACTTTTTTTTACCACGGTTAAAAGTAAATAGGGTAATTAAGGGTAAAAATGATATTATTATTACCCTAACACATGTAATAATTCTACTGGATAAGTGTAATTCGGCCAAAAACAACCTTAGGAATAAAATATGACCATTTAGGCCCACTTGGATTAGATTAGGAAATTTGTTATTAATTTATTTAAAGAAGGGTTAAAATAGTTAAAATCAAAGTTTAATAACTAAATCATTTTTAATATAGGGTTATACATAAGATAAATTGGACTATAAATATTCATTAGAAAGATAAAAATATTTCCTACATAATGGTATTTTACTTATAATTTTTAGACTTAAAATAATTTAATTTATTTATGAAACAATTATGGTGCAGTAATTATCTTATTAATGAAATATTGACATAATTGATGTTATAAATAACCAAATAAATGTAATTTTAGACTTTTTATGAATTAAAATTATTTTATATGTTAATATGACATGTTAGTATTTATTTAAGTAACTTTTTTCGAACTAATCATTCTGTTATGATTTTCACAAAAATCAATTACCAAATAGTGTCAAAATTGACATAAAATAGTTTTTAAAACAAATATTATATTATAAATTGTTATTATATTCCTAAAAATCTAAGGTTCAACCAAGATACTTATATCATGATATTTATATCATTAATGGACCAATTGGGGGTCTCTTTGATATATATGGTATGTTTATTAACTATATAATATAAAAATACAAAGTGACATGGTAAATGTCAATCTAATTAACTAATAGTTAAAACTAAAAGTTAAGGTTACAATAATGACCTAAATTTGTCTAAATTCTATTTTATGAGAGGATTTAGACCCATACCCACATTTTCTTCAAAATAAATCAATTTGGAGCTATTAAAAACCAAATATGACTTTATAATAAAATAATAGTTTTAGTTATTCCAAGGGTGCCCCTCTCCTCCCTTATAAAAGGGTACCTCCTCCCTCTCTTCCTCACACCACTTTGAGCCTTGAAGATCGGCCAAAACCTACCAAATTCTCTTCTCCACTTCCCTAGAAACATCCTAGAGGTCATGTTCTTCTTAAAAGACCAATTTTAGTTCCCTAATAGGAGGTCTCAAGAGGCGCTTCAAAGAAGAGGTAATGTCCGTTACCGATTCTTTCAACTTTATTTCTTCTTCCACTTATTGTTATTAGGTTGTTTCATTATGAAGTAATAACATCAGTATAACTAATATACGGATATGTTATTATAAGTATGAAACAACCCTATTTCACCATCTACACATCCTACGGAAAACGAAATCACCGCACGTGCGTACGTACGGAATACCGTCTCCACGCCGTGGTGTAATCTATTTTCCACCACCACCTTACTTGGATGAGTATAATGGTGTAAATAATAACTATATATGATTATTGTAAAGTGATATTGATTATATAATATTATACATACAATTTAATACAATTCCATGATCTTGGGAATGATATCATCACTCGTGCATATGTACGGACTACCGTCTCCACAACGCAATGAGATTCACTCTCCATGTTAACCATTCATGAATGATTATAAAGTATATATAATGAATAATAATGAAATATATGAAATAATTAAGCTACTAGATTTATGTATACATATATATATATATATATATATATATATATTTCATCTACTTAATTCCATTCAATTCAATAAGGAAACGAAAACAACGTTCATGCGTACGTACGGACTACCGTCTCCATGAACGGTGTATTTCATTACTTTTATCGACCTATAATATATATGTATATGATGAATATATATTATATATAAATCATGTTTTACATTCTGGAATTATGTAAATCAGGATATAAGTAATAATATCAACAACGACAAGTCGAAACACATACGATAAATGAAATGATTTTACCCAAAACGCTACCTTAACATGGAATTTACAAAAGAACGGGTAATATAAAGTCATAAGTGAAACATATATGATATCATAACAATGAATATGATTATGTAATAAGTCAATGACATTATTTAAATCATTATACATGAGGTTTGGATCCATACTAAGCATATCGTACCTAAGGTAAGGGATAATTTTGTAAATCTCATTTTTATCCGAGATTGCTTATTCGTAAGAAATTACTGGGGTTATTGCTATCATCCATATCCATGTTTTATAAAAGTGTATTAATTTATGTTTAAAGTCCTTTTTACCCATTCTTTACTTTTACTACATGGTATGTAAGGAATCTTTCTTTTGTTTACGTTACGAGGTACTTTTTGAATTTTCCGGCAAAAGTATGAGAAGAATGTTTTTTTTAACTTATACGGCACGAATGGATTTTAACGGTTTTATAAAGCTTGATTTTCATGAAGCTTCCTCAAAAATATTTCATGAATATTTTCAACAAAATCCTTTTCTTTTAAAATTTCATGACGTTTTGTGAAAAGAAAATTATTTTGAAGAAAAAAAGATATTTTCCTCAAGAATTCATTTCAAGTGTTTTATCAAAACCATTTTATATCTAAGATGACATTATTTTCATATGTGTATGTTTACAGTATAATGTCTCTATGATTTACATGGTTTCTCTTTTCTTATTATGAAATGATATCCATTTCTTTTATATGTATTATGTGATAATGTGATGATGTTTATGAAACCCATTTTATTTATTGGGTTATTATGAATGATGTATGTTTATTTTGTGGCACAAGTAAGAATGATTTCATTATGAGATGGGTGGGACCTATATCTCCCTCCAATGCATTGGGTAAAGATTTTATATCTCATGAGATAGACATGGCTGGAATAGTAAGTTAATCTGGTTTAGTATTACAAGGCTAGAACGAGGAGTGAACTCGATTCAGAAAGGGACTTTTTCCACTAAGATGGTCTTGGCAGAAATGCCTTGGCTACTATGGAAATAATTACATGTGCTTAATGGATGCCACAATTACATGTTTTATTCCCACGATATTTTATCATGAATTATGTTCCATTATGATCTATGCCTTATGGACTTCCACGATTTATGTCTTTGCTCAAGATTTTGATGTTTAAACATTATGTTCATGTTTTTAAGTTCAAATATATATGGTATGTTTTATTTTATCCATGCTTACCCTTACTGAGCATTTGAGCTCACCATTTTTATGTTTTATTTTCCCCCAGGATTAAAAGAAAGGCTTTAGGTAAGGAAACAGAAAGTGGAAGATCTTATGGGAGATGTTTAAGATCTTTCACCACGATTAGAAGATTATATTCCGAGTTTCCAAAGACACTGAACTATTATGATCCTTGTGTGTCTGTTTTTATTATGTACTAAGTATTCCGCAAAAGTAATGTAATGTCTATGTACGTCAAGATTAGGGTCTTTACAGTTGGTATCAGAGGGAGGTTTAGTCAACCTTTGGAAACTAGGATGCGAAAACGTTAGTGAGATCCCTAGAGATATTTCTAAGGTATGTCTAGGGATGTACCTAAGGATAAGTATACGTATAGGATATAGTACTAGAACTACGGTAACGATCTTAGAATTTAACCTAAGATGTTAGATATTGAGGGTGCTTCCCCTTTACTATGTTGTTTTCCCTAGCATGATTTTTGCCTCTCACACTATTCTTTTTGGGTTTTAGAAAATGGCTGGAAATAGGAAGATTCATGATAATTGAGGATATGACGGACAATGGAATGATATTATTCATGAGAAACCAAATGAAACAGGGTTTGGAAGTCCAAAAATCGTTATTATGCCTAATCAGCAATCTCATAATATGATCAATAATCTCAACTTTGGTAAGTTTCCCGACTCAGATAATAAGAGAAAGATGGAGTTTTATGATGATCATAGAGGAAAGAAAGTTCAATTTCCCTCATGTAAATCATGTGGGAAGAGGCATCAGGGAGATTGTTTCAAAGTAATTGGAAGATGCTTTGGGTGTGGAAAAGAAGGACACAAATCCAGTAAGTGCAAAGGAAAAGGTTCAGTTAACACCATGGATGAGGATAATGGTATTGCTACGGCATCAACAATGGTTAAATGTTTTAAATGTGGAATATACGGGCATTATGCAAACCAATGCCCTAAGGAAAAGTCTTATAAAGAGAATCAGTACAGTCGTATGGGTAGTATTTAGGTTGATGATGATGAAGAGACTACAAATGATATGTGAGATGAAAGAATTGTTGAAGCTCGGTCAATGGTTTAAGAAAGTAGTGGAATGATTACATGTTTATCAAGTGTAATGTTGTATAAGTAATCTCATGGTACTATGGAATAATGAGACATCTAAGGATTGTTACACTACTGTCTTTCCTTAAGTTTTGAAAGTGTATGATTAATGGTACCATTAACCATGAAAGGTTATTCAGATATTTTTGGAAAGTATATGATATGCGCATAATGAAGGGATAAGGAGAAAATTAAATGTTTGATAGTATTCATGAGCTCATGAATGATATAAGGAGAAGGTTATATCATGGTTTGAGTATATAGAATTTTTGGATTTTGGTATGTGGAAAGAGATAACTTTTGACAGCATTCATGTTTTCACTAAGATTCAATGGGTATTCATTTTTCAAGAGAATACATGATTAAGGACTTCAAATGTTTGGAATATAACCAACAAGACATATCTTATGATATATGGGGATCAACGATAGAATTGACATGCTTTTTATATGAAATCTCTGGTAATCATTTTCACTATAATATGAGAGTGGACTGCAGTATTAGGGATAATCCTAAAGATTGGAATGGATTATGTTGGACATAAGTTAGTATTGTTTAAGGATAGAAGTTTTTTTTTGATATTATTTATGGGATGTTATAATAATGTAGTTTTAGAAAAAGGACAACCTGCAGGACGGGCGATAACCCATTGCATCGGACAAGGTTGTGGGAATCAAACCCACAACCGAAGTGCGACTGGTCTTTATCGCCTACCACTGACCTACAGGAAGTCCCTATTTAGTAGAAACTAGTTTTATTATATTAAGCAGTATGATATATGAAGTATAAGTCCGTTTTTGATAACTTTTATAACCTTTTGTTTGAGAAAGATGGAAAAACCCATCATTCTATCACATGATCTGCTAAAACTTCATGAATGAAAAATTCAACTTCATTTCTTTAAGAGATGAAGTGGAAATTGTCCAATGAATGAACAGCGGTGAGACTGTACCATAATCACGAAAGTATTTCTTCTATTTCAAATTTCATTAACTTTAGGGAAATGATCTTGAAAACCAAAAATGTTGTCCTAGTGCCCTTATATCCGATGAATCAGATGGTACCTTAGATCATTACAAATATATGGCTTTGTGATTGATGGCTTTTTCATATCCATGTTCTCTACCACTCTCCATCAGAACATGATAGTTAGATTTCTCTTCCATATCCATATTTTCACCTATGTTCTCCTATGTGGAAACCCAGTGATTAGTTAATTTGGGTAACTGTTATGTTTCATACATTAGTTTTTAAAGATTGGTTTTGGTATTCCTTTTTAAGATGTGGGTTTCTATTAAAGAAACTTTCGAGTAGTAAACCATTTATAACCCCGACGAATTTTGAGGGCGAAATTCATTTTAAGATGGGTAGAATGTAACACCCTGAGATTTTATGAGAAATATTCTTTTTAATTTTATTGATGTCTTATGTTGTACGTTACAACAAAGGAGTCTTGCACAACACGCAACCCTAACTTGACTGCATTACACACAATCACGACCTTCCTCGATAGCGTGTGTAGTACACAATACCGAGTTTCACTAAACGAGGTATTATTATAATATTATTATGAACTAGCCGTTATGAATAGTAATACCCACTTTTTGAAATTTTATAAATTTTATCTTTCAAAATGGACTTCATTTTTGGATTCGGAATATCGAAATTATCTTAGAGTGAAATTTTGGTACTTTTCGGATAACTTTTATATTCTGATGAATAGTGGAAATTACTAAATTTTAATTAAAAACAACTTTTTTAATAAAAATAATTAATAGTGATAAATTAATAATTTGAGTGGTTTTAAAGTATATTTAGAATATATTTTTACAATTTAATACAATGTTGGTCATTGGATGTAATTTCACATTTAAACCAGACATAAACAAGTGTCAATCTTTTGATAGTTATTATCTCTTAAGAACACGCTATTTGTTTTGACGACGAGAACTAATTTTTAAATTAATTAATGCAAATTATATGTTTTTAATTTGGTAAAATAGACATCATTTTTGAATTAATAATATCAAATATAGCTTAGGCCTAATTTTTGGTATTTTTCTGTAAACTTTCATTTTTTGATGAATAGTGAAACCACTAAGTGGTAGTTAAAAAAACTGAATTTTTCATAAAACATAATTTTACCGCTTCTGTGAGTGGAATTTAGAAAATCCGAGAGACACGGTTAATATAAAGAGCTAAAATGTGGTTCAATAAGATGAAAATAATTTTTGGTGAATAGTAACTTTTTACTTTTTTTTACCACGGTTAAAAGTAAATAGGGTAATTAAGGGTAAAAATGATATTATTATTACCCAAACACATGTACTAATTCTATTGGATAAGTGTAATTCGGCAAAAAAAACCTTAGGAATAAAATATGACCATTTAGGCCCACTTGGATTAGATTAGAACATTTATTATTAATTTATTTAAAGAACAGTTAAAATAGTTAAAATCAAAGTTTAATAACTAAATCATTTTTAATATAGGGTTATACATAAGATAAATTCGACTATAAATATTCATTAGAAAGATAAATATATTTCCTACATAATGGTAATTTATTTATAATTTTTAGACTTAAAATAATTTAATTTATTTATGAAACAATTATGATGCAGTAATTATCTTATTAATGAAATATTGACATAATTGATGTTATAAATAATCAAATAAATGTAATTTGAGACTTTTTATGAATTAAAATAATTTTATATGTTAATATGACATGTTAGTATTGATTTAATTAACTTTTTGCGAACTAATAATTATGTTATGATTTTCACAAAAATCAATTACCAAATTGTGTCAAAATTGACATAAAATAGTTTTTAAAACAAATATTATATTATAAATTGTTATTATATTCCTTAAAATCTAAGGTTCGACCAAGATACTTATATCATGATATTTTTATCATTAATGGACCACTTGGGGGTCTCTTGAATGTATATGGTATGTTTATTAACTATATAATATAAAAATACAAAGTGACATGGTAAATGTCAATCTAATTAACTAAGATTTAAAACTAAAAGTTAAGGTTAATATAATGACCTAAATTTATCTAAATTATATTGGATGAGAGGATTTAGACCCATCCCCACATTAGATTCTAAATAAATCAATTTGGAGCTATTGAAAACCTAATATGACTTTATAATAAAATAATATTTTTAGTTATTCCAAAGGTGTCCCTCTCCTCCCTTATAAAAGGGCACCTCCTCCCTCTCTTCCTCACACCAGTTTTTGCCTTAAATCTCAAACAAACCCTAAAAAATTCTCTTCTACACTTCCCTAGAAATATTCTAGAGGTCCTGGTATTCTTGAAAGACCAATTTTAGTTCCCTAAGAGGAGGTCTCATGAGGCGCTTCAAAGAAGAGGTAATGTCCGTTACCGATTCTTTCAACTTTATTTCTTCTTCCACTTATTCTTCTTAGGTTGTTTCATTATGAAGTAATAACATAAGTATAACTCATATAATGATATTTTATTATAAGTATGAAACAACCCTATTTAACTATCTATCCATCCTATGGAAAATGAAATCACCGCGCATGCGTACGTACGGAATACCGTCTCCACGCCATGGTGTAATCTATTTTTCACCACCACCTTACTTGGATGGGTATAATGGTGTAAATAATAACTATCTATGATTATTGTAAAGTGATATTGATTCTGTAATATTATACATACACTTTAATATAATTCCACGATCTTGGGAATGATATCATCACTCGTGCATACGTACGGACTGCCGTCTCCACAACGCGATGAGATTCACTCTCCATGTTAACCATTCATGAATGATTATAAAGTATATATAATGAATAATAATTAAATATATGAAATAATGAAGCTACTGGATTTATTTATACATACATATATATATATATATATATTTCATCTACTTAATTCCATTCAATTCAATAAGGAAACGAAAACAGCGTTCATGCGTACATACGGACTACCGTCTTCATGAACGGTGTATTTAATTCCTTTTATCGAGCTATAATATATATGTATATTATGAATATATATTATATATAAATCATGTTTTACATTCTTGAATTATGTAAATCAGTATATAAGTAATAATATCAACAACGACAAGTCAAAACACATACGATAAATGAAATGATTTTACCCAAAACGCTACTTTAACATGGAATTTACAAAAGAACGGGTAATATAAAGTCATAAGTGAAATATATATGATATAATAACAATGAATATGATTATTTAATAAGTAAATGACATTATTTAAATCATTATACAGGAGGTTCAGATCCATACGAAGCATATCGGACGTAAGGTAAGGGGTAATTTTGCAAATATCATTTTTATCTGAGATTGCTTATTCGTAAGTAATTACTATGGTTATTTCTATCATCCATGTCCATTTTTTATAAAAGTGTATTCATTTATGTTTAAATTCCTTTTTACCCATTCTTTACTTTTACTACATGGTATGTAAGGAATCTTTATTTTATTTACGTTACGAGGTACTTTTTGAATTTTCCGGCAAAAGTACAAGAAGAATGTTTTTTTTAACTTATACGGGACGAACAAATTTTTACGGTTTTATAAAGCTTGATTTTCATGAAGCTTCCTCAAAAATATTTCATTAATATTTTCAACAAAATCCTATTCTTTTAAAATTGCATGACATTTTGTGAAAAGAAAATATTTTGAAGAAAAAATGATATTTTCCTCAAGAATTCATTTCAAGTGTTTTATCAAAACCATTTTCTATCTAAGATGACATTATTTTCATATGTGTCTGTTTCTAGTATAATTTCTCTATGATTTACGTGGTTTCACTTTTCTTATTATGAAATTATATCCATTTCTTTTATATGGATTATGTGATGATGTTTATGAAACCCATTTTATTTATTGGGTTATTATGAATGATGTAAGTTTATTTTGTGGCACAAGTAAGAATGATTTCATTATGAGATGGGTGGGACCTATATCTCCCTCCAATGCATTGGGTAAAGATTTTATATCTCATGAGATAGACATGGATGGAATGGTAAGTTAATCCGGTTCAGTATTACAGGACTGGAATGAGGAGTGAACTCGATTCAGAAAGGGACTTTGTCCACTAAGATGGTCTTGGAAGAAATGGCTTGGATACTATGGAAATAATTACATGGGCTTAATGGATTCCACAATTACATGTTATATTCCCATGCTATTTTATCATGAATATGTTCCATTATGATCTATGCCTTATGTACTTCCACAATTTATGTCTTTGCTCAAGATTTTGATGTTTAAACATTATGTTCATGTTTTTAAGTTCAAATATATATGGTATGTTTTATTTTATCCATGCTTACCCTTACTGAGCATTTGAGCTCACCCTTTTTATGTTTTATTTTCCCCCAGGATTAAAATAAAGGCTTTAGGTAAGGAAACAAAAAGTGGAAGATCTTATGGGAGATGTTGAAGATCTTTCACCACGATTAGAAGATTATATTCTGAGTTTCCAAAGACACTGAACTATTACGATCCTTGTGTGTCTGTTTTTGTTATGTACTAAGTATTCTGCAAAAGTAATTTAATGTCTATGTACGTCAAGCTTAGGGTCTCTACATCGTAGGCAGTTGGCTCTAGTCCAAGTGGGAGTTTGTAAGGTTTGGTGTCATGAGAACCAACTATTTTGTACTTTGATTACATGAATGTACACTTGTTATATATTTTTCATTGTTCTGCATGACTATAATATAATAATGTCCTAGAATATTTGTTGCATTGGTAAGGTTGTGGCAGATCCCCGCTATGATGAGAACCTTGAAATGCTATGACAATATTTTTAAATAAAGTTCTACGGTTAGATGACATACTATGATAAGACACATAGTATACATAACATCATGTGTGAGTACTTGTAAGAAGATGAGACTTTCTCTCATGGAGTTTGCACTTGGTAATCTCCAAGAGGGGAGATTATGAGAAAAAACCCACCAGTAGAAATTCTGCATGTTTTTGTTTCATTGGACATTGCTATCTATGAGCATGTGTAATGGTCCTTATACCGGAAGATTATCATTAACTCATGTCATGACTCGCGCACTTATATTTGCTGATGAAAACCATCACCAAGGGAGTTGGCAGGAAGTAGGGTATGTTGGGTGCGTGACGAATGCCATGTTGTTAATGGATAAGTCAAGGTAAGATTTTTCCCTTCCATATTTATGGATGTAAATATCTCGGGCCCTTTGATTGAAATAGAACTGTCAAACAAATCCATGGCCATGGTGTCACGACGATTTTATTTCTAGAAGTCAAAGAATGATAGATCCATCATATAGGTTTATGGCACTGCCATGAAACTTACTTGATGAGATATTGAGACAAAGGGATTAAATTACACAGTAAGCGTTCGTATGAGGTGACACGTCAATGCGGCGTCAACTTATTTCTCTTGGGTGCCTTGACATGTTACTAGATAGTAATCTTGGACTTTAGGCAAGCCCGCCTAATGCCAACAAGAAAGAGGCCTAGAGGGCCACACGCTAAGTGTATTCAAGTATCTCATGTAGAATAAATATTATTCCCATACGTAGTTTAATAATTATTCAAGGAATCCAAAATCGTTTTAATGTTGGAGGAATAATGAAATGAAAACAAGTACACGTAATGTATTAATGATTACACGCCGTGTAGTTTTTATTTTGAAAACAAGTACACACTGTGTATTATTGAATGTACACGCCATGTAGTTTTCATTTTGGAAAGGTAATGAATAAATGAAAACAAGATATACACGCCGTGTACATTTAATGAACATGCCGTGTAGTTTTCAATGAAAAAACAAGTATACGCCGTGTATTTATGATTACATGCCATGTAGTTTTTTGAGTCGGTGTTTTTAGGAAATATTATTTTATTAAATGATATTTATTATAATCAATGTGGGCGCATGTCAGGGAATTAATGACTCAACATGGGGTTTTCAAAAGAGTTAATGAAATAAATAAAACTCATAACATGTTTATTTATTGTCATAACTCTACAACCTCAAACCCGATTATAAATATCCTCATAACCCCAACTCTTTTCCTAAGAGAATCGTTGTGCACAACAATTCTGGAGAATTTTCTCAAGACCGAAAGAACTCTATCCTCTAAGAACACTCTCAATATTGAGAGAGATCCACCTCCACTGGATCAAGGCAATCTAAGGCAGACAACACAAGCGAAGTATCTACGCGCTAGCACCCAAATATTCCTTTGGCGACGTCCAGAAATACGTGGTGAACGTGTGGATCACCGCTAGAGGAAGTCTACACTTGGCTTCTACGACGCAATGATGAATCACATCAGAATGTTATTGGAAATATAAATGAAGAAAGAACACCATAAAATGTACTTCTTGTCAATTAATTTAATTAATTATAATCAACCTATGACGATCCACATTTATGGTTCCAGGACTATTCCTCTTCTTTGTCTATTTCTATGATTTGATCATTGGAGTCTGGCATTTATCATTATATTGATCCCAAATTGATGATTGATAATGAAAAAAGCCAAGTGGGCACATCCACCCACAAGCTTCCACTACGCATGGGAACTTCACCTTTAAATTAAATTGATCATGTCCTCATCATTTCCTTGATTGTTTGAATATTCGTTTCAAATTGGTCATCAGTTTGGGGGTGATAGGCTGCACTGAAATTCAATTCGGTACTAAGAGCATGTCGAATAATTATCCATAATTTTGATGTGAACTTTGGATCATGACTAGAAACAAAAGAAAATGTCACTCTATGAAACCTCACCACTTATTTTACATAAATAGTGGCAATTTGTTCAAGAGATAAGTTTTCCTAAATAGAGATGAAATGGGAGTCTTGGTGAGAAGTTCCACTATAACCCATATTGCATCATTTCCTTTGGATGTTTTCTGGATACCAATGAAAAAGTCCATAGTTATATTATGTCACTTCCTTATTGGTATGGGTAGTGGTTTCAATACACCTTTAGGAAGTTGTCACTTTGACTTTACTTGTTGACACACCAGGCACATTGTAGTGTAGTAAAAAATCTCCCTTTTCTTGTGATCCCACCAATAATGATTATAAAGGTCCTTATAAATTTTCATTCTTCGAGGATGTATAGTGAATATAGAACTATGATATTCATCTACAATTACATTCTTTATCTTGGGATTAGATGGAACATATATCCTTGTATGAAATTTTATTACACCTTCTTGATCAATATTAAACTCAGGAAACTTCCAATTCTTCACAGTCTCTATCTTTTTCTGTAAAAAAGAATATTCTCTTTAATCTTTCTTGATATTCTCTATTAATAATGTTTGAGAAATCATTTGGGATAGGGTTGATTATGTAACTTCCCTTATTATTCCCATGTACAATTTTACTAGGAATTTTTTCAAAGGATCTCCTTGAATCCTCATCATTTACAGAACAATTGGTTTTTTTTTACTTAATGCATTAGTGATTTTTTTGCTCTTCTGGGATGATAATGAATTGAACAATCAAAGTATTTAATAAGTTCCAACCATATCCTCTATCTCATGTTCAATTTTTTTGTGTGTGAAAATATACTTCGAATTTTAGTGATTTTTGTATATATCACATTTCTCCCCATAAATATAGTGCCTCTATATCTTCAGATAAAAAACAACCACAACCAGCTCCCGATCATGCATAGGATAATTCTGCTCATAACGCTTCAACTTTCGATATGAATAATCAGTCACCTTTTCATTTTATTGATGAAACACCCAATCCCTTTCAAAGATTAATCTATAAAAATAAAAAAATCCTTCTCCAATAAAGGGTATAGTTAACACCGGTGTAGTAACCAATCTATTCTTCAGCCCTTGGAAACTTTCCTCACACTCATTTGTTCAGATGAACTTGGCCCCTTTTTAACTTAACTTGGTCAGTGGATTATAAAGTCATGAAATGTTTTTCAAAATCATCCTATAATATCCTACTAGACTAAGGAAACTAAAAATCTTAGTTACTATTATAGGATGGGGCCACTTTTCCACAATCTTTATCCTGGTAGGGTTAACTGAGATTACTTCATTGGTTATAGTGTGTCCCAAGAAAGAAACTTTTTGTAAAAAAATTCACATTTGATGAACTTTACAAATAGACAATCCTTCCTCAGAGTTTATTATATAATCCTTAGATGATCTTTAGGCTCCTCACTACTTTTGGAATATATCATAATATCAGCAATAAAAACAACCACAAAGCTATCAAGGTTGTCCTTAAAGACTCTATTAATCAAATCCATAAATATAGAAGGATAATTAATCAAGTCGAAGGGAATTACAAAAAACTCATAATTTCCATATCTTGATCAAAATGAAGTCTTTGGAATATATTATTTATTCACCCCCAATTGATGATAACCAAATCAGAGATCAATATTGGAGAAAAATTGAGACCCATGAAGTTGGTCAAATAAATCACCAATCCTTGGAAGAGATTACTTTTTCTTCACTGTGATCCTGTTAGGATATCTATAATCAATGAATATATTTACTGATTCATCCTTATTCTTCACAAAGGGAAAAAGTGCTCCCCAAAGAGACACACTTGGTCAGATAAACACCTTCTCCAAAATATCTTAAAGCTGTTTCTTTAATTAATATAGCTCCATATTTTCCATTCTATACGGGGTATTTGATATCATCTTGTGTATTTTCATGAGTACAATGGATAAATATACCTCTATTTTTCAAGGATATCCATGTAACTCCTTATGAAAAATTTCAATACATTCCCAAATGATGGGGACATATTCTATGCATAGACTTTAATTTCCTTATTCATTTTCACTATTAATTTTTAGAAAGAATACTATTGGAGGTGATTCTAGACAAATCTCAGGTTGAGATATATCTCTTTTGAAAAAAACTATAGGTTATTCATTCAAGAATACTAT
The DNA here is from genome assembly GCA_963277665.1 of Viscum album. Taxonomy (NCBI): domain Eukaryota; kingdom Viridiplantae; phylum Streptophyta; class Magnoliopsida; order Santalales; family Viscaceae; genus Viscum; species Viscum album. Next base: position 413,225,503 of record OY728158.1, read on the forward strand.
TATTTCCTTGCTTCTGCAGTTTATATTAGTATTATACATTTAGAGCTATCCCATCCCTAGTATGACGTAGAATTTCAGCATGATAATGACTACTATATTTGTGATGAGATTATGCTCTCCAATGTAAATACTATAGTTTATATACACTATTGATTAATGGATAATCCCTCCAGGATTCTTGACTGATAACTCTACTTCTATCAGTTCTGGGATTGATTCTATATTCTTTTCAAAATTGGAGGAAATAAAGAAATGCATAGAACCATAATCAAACAAATTACTTTATATCTTTGAGAGGACAATCATAGAACATGATACCACATCATTTGAAGCTTCAACTTCATCCGTCATGATAGAAAAACCCTAACCTTACTCCCTTAGACTAGGTTGGGGTTTATGATGATTCCCCTCCATTAACATCTAATTTGGATAGTGATTGGAAAATTGGAATGTTGTCCACACTTGATGCATTAGACTTCATGATAGGCCTGCACCATCTTCCCTTTGTTGTTAGTGTTGAGAAGTTGAGGCTTCACCTAAATGTGTCTATTTCGAGCAATATGACCATCTCTTCCACAATTACAACATTTCCCATTTTTGAGAAATAGGTTTGACAAATTATTCTTCCCACATTTTTTGCATGTGGAAAGTTACACTTGCTTTCCTCCTATTCTATGATAAGATTTAGTCCCTAAGATTAGCTCTATTGATATATTATTTTCATTTGATCTATGGGACCACTGTGTCTCTCTGAACTCAAGTTCAACCTTCATAGCACTTCGCACTATCTCCTCATATATGTCATAGTCTCGATTGACTGGATTCTTCCATAGATGGGGTCTGAGTCCACCAAATAACATATCAACCTTCCCATTAGGATCCATGACAAAGATAGAGGTGTAGCAAGGACACCTTATAAAGTTTATCTCATAGATTCATTTTCCTTCCGCTTCATATCTAGTAATTCCTTCACTATTTTTGTTTGAATCAAACATGGGAAATATTTTTTGAAAATGGTTCCCATGAAATCCTCACACTCCATAGATTCATTCTCCCTTCTTGGTTTTGTGTTTTTAATCAGTGTCTACCACTAATCAGCTTCTCCCACTAAGAGGTAAACAAACAGAGTGTCTTTCTCATTCTCTTAACTATAGAGTACATAAAAGATATTTTTTATATAACCTATCCATTATTTAGTTATCAATGGGTCAGTATATCCACTTATAGAAGGTGTTTGTTGACACATAAAGGAAAAAATAGATATTTGTTCCCTTTGAGGTGAATACGGTCTCTTAGCTCGATTCAAGATATTTCTCATAACTCAAGTAAGTTTATTCATCATTCTCATGAATTTTTCTATTATAAATTAAATTTATTGCTTGCATTTGTATTTTTCTTTAAAATAGTTGATTCTGTTTTCCTCGATGCCTAAAATAAACCCTGAATTAACTTAGGGGGATCAATCTATTTTTCCTAAAATACCAGTAATGATATAAGAGTCGTCTTACAATAATAATATTAGATAACTTCATGAGTATGAAGAAACTATAACTCTAAGGCGAAGAGTTCAGATTGGTATTCCTTTAGAACCTATAACTAGCTACTCGGAAAAAACCCCTCCTATTTCTAGCTCTGTACCATTTCAAGTTCAAAAGGAAAAGATAGCCTCAACTATTACCCAGATTTATTCTACCTGTCAAGAAAAATAAATCTTAGAAATACCGAGAGTGTATCCAAACTCAATAAAATCCTACTCTTAAGATTTGGAGTGGATAGATGAAAAAATAATCAAAATGAAAAGAATCTCATCATGTGGACTAAATACCTAATGTTTATGAGAAACAATCAGTTAAAGAAGACAATATTGAAGTCCATCAGGAAAGTCTTTCCTCTATTCCTTATGGATATGGAAATGAAGAAGCACCGAAATTCAATATAAGTATCTATGAATGCGTTCAATTGAGCTTTTCAAAATTAGTATTTGATGTTGAAACCCTAAAGGTGCATTTATCTGAATAAAATCAAGAAATTAAAGCTCTCTGTGATCGTATGTCATCAAAAGATGATATTTAGAAAGTGATACTATTGGTATATTCTGTCTTATAGAAGTGTTTAGAACGTTCCCTTATTAGAACTATGTATAGTTCAAATGTTCAGTTAAGGATAATAGAGTTATCTCAAGTAATAAATTTAGTAACTATAACTGTTGAATATCTTTAATGTGAATTTGTGTCAAGATAGATGTGTCGAAATCTTCAGAGAACCCTCGTAGATGAATTTAGGAGACTACCAGTTACAATGAATGAAGCTATTGGATCAGTTGATAGATCAAAAAAATAATTAAGTTATATGCTCAACCATAAGATGATAGAAACTCAATATAATTATATTCCACTAAAGAAGGATGTAAGTTTCATTATCACACTTCTATAGAAGCTACTTAGGTATTTTTAAAACAAAAGTCGAGAAATAGAAATTATAATTGAATACCTTCATGAAGAAGTAGTAAAAAATATCAAGCACAATTTATTAGATGATGATGAAGTTGAAATTGATGTGTTTACAAAATCTTTAGAGATATTTGAGCCTTCAAAGGAGAAAGAAACTGTTTCTATCATGGTAATTCCATAAAATTAGTTTGAAGTTTTATGGAACCTGATATCTAGTTTTTCTAAGAAAGGATACATACATAACTTTGTTGGAAACTTTTCTTCAATAGTGTGGAATGGTTTTAGAAATATTCTAGACTATTTCAAGACTAACATAGTAAAATGGATTAATTATTGTACTGATGCACTTTTTTAAATGCATGGGAGAAGGATGTCTAGATGTCTGATTTTTGATCGATACCCATATGTCTTTCAAATCCTCAAAGAAATATTTGATCTGCCTGAGGATCATAAAGGGATCATTTATGTTTTTATAAAGAAACATATTTAATCTTACCTGAACCATCATTTCAACTTCCCTTTACTAATGTTGATAATTTTTATTTGTAAAGGGCACAACAAGATGATCAAAACAATAATTCTACACCAGTTAGGTTTTATCATGAAGATCATGCTGGTCTTGGAGCATCCTCACCAAAATTGGGCTATATTGTTGGTACAACAATTGAATATCCCCTACCTTCATCTTTGTTACCTCACAACCAACACCTCTCTTTTAATAAACCTCATACAAAAAGTCATTTTCCAAAAATAATTTTACACCCATATATTTCAAGTTAATGGATTTGGTTTCCCAGTGGTTGGGCACTCTAAAAAAAATTTGAATTATTCCACATTTTATGGAATTGATACATTTTCATATGCTTTCTTTAAAATCTATTTTAGTTGATCGTGATATATTTTTTCTTAACACTCTTATTACTTTTTATGAAATGTTTATCCTTGTTATTCCTTTTATAATTTTTTTTAAATTTAATGTTCTTGTTCTATAATTTTTTAAATATTTAGATTTACTATTTTCTTACGATATAATATTTCAATGTTTCATTACAAAACCTATATACAGATAAAATTATCTTTATCAAAAATATATTTAACTGGTTAACTAATATTTTTGTGAAATATAAACTATTTTTCTTACTATAATTCTTTTTTATATCACAAAATGGGGAGAAGAAATGGAAAATGAAAAAGATATATTTTTATTTTAAAAATTATTTCTTATTCAGAAAATGAGGGAGAAGAAAAATATTATATATATTTTGGAAGAAAATAAAAGCAAACATATTTATTTTTAAAAAAATTAATACATAGTATTGTATTTTTTTTGTTTTTACTTAACATAGGTTTTGTGATTATAAAAAAGGGGTATATTGTTTTAAAGAGTATATTATTCTAATATATATCCTCTGTGTGTTTTTATGATTCAAAAAATCTCTAATTTCATACTAATTATTTTTTATTAAGTGTATTAGATTCAATTTATCTTACAATGTGCGTTCAAGTATTTATCTTATGATATGAAATCATTTTGTCTTAGGAGAATTGAGGGAAAAATTTAGTAACTCTGAAATAAAAAGAACAAAGTAAGACTTTATCTTACAAAGTTTAACTTAGTTTCTCAAAAAATCTATGAAAATATAATAGGAATTTATTCTCTGATGTGAAAAATTTATGCATTACATCACAATAACTTTTTATCTTACACTAGAGAATTATCTTATGGTTCACTGAAGATATATTATCTTATGAGGAATACACACTTTATTTTACAAGAAGTTATCTTATGATGAATAGTGTGTTCATTTGATATCTTACAAATATCTTGTAATGCGGAACATATTGATTACATTTATAATATTTTGATAAGTCACTTCATTCATTTAAATCACATAAAAGGAGTTTATCTATTTAAGGAAGGATTGATCTTTACAAGACTTGTCTGAATAGGGAGATCTGAAGAATGAGAATATTTCTTCTACAAATTTTCCCCATATTTGGAAAGTTTGGCTACATGTCCTTAATATCTTGTCTCATCAGATTGCTATCAATGTCGCTTTACCATTGGAGTTGTTTTTCATGGAATTTTAAACAAGAATATAAAAGGATCAGTAAGATTATACCAAATAAGTAGAAGAGAATAAGAAGAATGATAATAGATTTCCTATTAAACATCTCAAAAGAAGAAAATTGAAGCCCTATACATAGAACAACACCAATTGTTCTTGCTACACTTATCAAATTCTATTAGTTTCAAGGAATATCATCCTAAGCTACACTTAGAAATATATCACTTTCTTAGGATAGATATTCATTTACTAACAGTTTCAGCTTACAACTATGCACTATAAACATTTCTCAAATCTTATATCTCTTTATACTATATTTGTACTTAGTATAGGAGTGCGTAAGACTGTGGATAGGTCTTGTAAAGGGATAAACTAGTTAAAATCTATTTTATTTTTTTACTAAGTGAAAACTTATTATAATCAGCTAGGATCCCCCAGTAAAGAGTTATTTTAGTGAAAATAACCAAGATCATAGAGTAGAGAATTGTTGGAGTGGACTAGGGGATTTTTGTTTCCCTAACCACTATAATTTTCTATGTTCAGTTTACTTTTATTAATGTTTTCATATTTTCGCTACATATACTCTTTAAAAAATAATTCAACTGTCATACTTTGAAGAGGGTGGTATTATATTCAAGAAAATTTTAAGAACTCAATTCACCCCCTCTTGAGTTATTCAGCAAGTCATTATCTGGGAAAGAAATTCCTATTGACAATGAAAGGTGGTAGTCACCAATGGATAGAGAAAACAGCCTCATGCCATTGGCAGCTTGAAATCCACCTATACTTTAGCAATATTTCATAATATACTTGGTTCCTCTGTGAGAACCATAATCTATATCTAATACCTAATGTGTATATATTGAAATATTACACTAGTTAATGAACACACCGTTAGCTTCCCTTTGATTATGGGTGCAGTTATTCTTCCAATGGCCTTGCTTTCCACATGAAAAACATACAACCTTCTTTTACTTCCCCTACCTCTATATCTTTCTCTTCTTGTAAGGATGATGCTCGGGAGATTTATACTTGTTATGAGCCATGGGACTATTAACCTTGTTCTTCCTTTTCTTATTCAACATAAGTACCATGGGTTTCTCATACCCCTGTAATTATCTACTTGGTGAATCAAATTAATGAGTTATAAAAGACTCTTCTCATTATTTCTCATATTTTAATTAACAATAAAACAACATAAGGTCTTGGTTAGGGATGAAAGTATGTAGACAATAATAATGAATACATGAGGACTATTTTTCACAGACTCTCCAAGATTAGTTTTAAACAAAGCATTGGATATCTCCTATCTCTCTTATCTCACATTCTATTGGTAGATATTCTGAAGGTCAGACATCATGCTATATGCATCCATGTCCTCATGTTGCTTCAAAAGATCATTGTTCATGGATGATATCATTAAACACTGAACATATGTAACATCATTTAAATGTTTTTCATAGAAATATAATTCTTCATTACTAGACTCATTTCCAGGTTCATTATGAATTGGTTCTTCTAGAATATGAAAATTATTTTCATTGTAAAGGATAATGCATACGCACCTTTTCCACTCTTGGAAATTTATTTTAGTGAGAAGGTTATCTTTCTCAAGTATGGATTGAAGTGATATGTTTTAATTCATTTTATTTCTATTTATATAATTAAGATGAGTAGGCATTTAGTGCTTTATCTGATAAAATTTAGAAAAATAAATAAATGTAATATTTATTAATCTCCCATTATTTTATCAAAACCTAATAACCCTCACCATTGATTTCAGAATATCCCGTTTCATTGAAATTCTAGTAGAATGGATCCATATCCCCCTTCTCATTTCCCCAACTTTGGTTGGTCAAGAAACTTTAATGGTTTTAGACAGGTATTCTAAATTCTAACTACATTAACTCATAGTTGCTTGAACTGTTGAGTAGAATCCCCGATCTTGAAATACTAAAATTGGATTTCCTCAGCCCTTTTCCTTATTTTATAGTCAACCCTTGATGTGAAATAAGTTAATTCTACCCAAAAGTTCATGTTAGAATTCCCAAATAATTGGAAGAACCCCAACTTTGGTTGGTCAAGCACTTTGAACTATTGATCTATTTTAATTGAAGTAGTGGAAGACTATTCTGTCTTAATATATATAAATGAGGTATTTTTTCCTTTATTCCTAAATTTCAAATTATAATCTTTATTACATGTTTTTTAATATTAAGAGGATTTAATTACGAGATTTAACCATGTCTTAAATAATATTTATGCACAAAAAAATTTATTTTTGTTTTATCTTTCAAGATTTTTAATTCATTAATTAATGCAACAAACCATTCATAATGAAATAACTATGCAACTTGATAGATATAAAATAATAAAGTGGTATGATCATGAGAATTTTCTAATGGTTAGTTTATCTAGCGATTGATAAACTAATCATTGACCTAGTAAAAAAAACACCTTGAACCAATTAAGATTCATGTTATATATTTCCACATTTCCACCGATGTATCTCTCTTGGATTGGTTTCACCTTAGCTCCAAACTTAAAGCACCTCCACTAGCTTGGGAGCTCCATCCATTACATATGTTTTTACTCACACATAAGTGAGGGGGAAAGGGTTTGCATAAAAGAAACCATGGTCACACAGTCTCATACCTGATAAGAGAAGAGAAGGAACCCATGCCAAAAATTTAATTTAATAATAAATTAAATGAAATAAATTACATAAAAAGGTCTGGTCTAAGATCATGATCATCCACATGAATGAAATGAATTATTCATTTAATAAAACTAGCATTAAATTTTTAATCATTCTTATTTAAGATAAGTCACACTAAAATCACTTAATTCTCTTATTTAATTAATTAATTCTTTTATCTTAATTCTCATATGAATTTATTTGAGATCCTCATCCATCATAATTTTAAAAAAAATTAAATAAATTTATTTAAAATCAACTGTGTACATAATTACAACTTGAAGGAAAAATGGTGAATACCCATCTGAATCTACCCAACATATACTATACTCATATATTTTTTACTATTGTGACATATAGAATACACGACTTATCACGTACTTTCATGACATGTACTATCAACTTAACGATTACAAACATTACAATATTTCTCTATAACATGTATTGCTTCAATGTACATACAGTAATAACTATAATATGACTCACACATGATATTCATATATGAACATTATGAATAAATTATATATATATATAAATATAAACCCATCATATGGTGTGTTCTATCAACTTAATGACAACAAAAAATAACATGTCAATAAGGTTTACACAGTATAATAAATTAATTTTATTTCTGCTTAATTTGGCATAAGTACATAGTGTGTACAAGTGAGCTACACAAAGAGTACATCCCTCACCATCTATCTGAGGCACATTCTTAGAGACTCAGTGGGTAAACCATTCCTCATAAAAAAATTGGAGTACATGGTGTGTATAAGGGATACACGGTGTGTGATCTCTTAGTAACATAGTCACCAGTTAAGTAGGTCGTGTATGAAAATGCATGGCCTATCTATGAATTAAATAGACTACACACCATATACATGGGATACATGCTGTGTACTCTGGCTGACCATGTTCCAGGTTGTCCTCGTCAACACACATGTAAGAAATTATATTCACCGCATGTATTCAATTCACATGGTTTGAATTAATTTTAAATTAACTCTTGGTGCATTGAAAACTAGTACATGGTGTGTACTTCTGATTACACAACATTCACTCTTTTGTTATCTGAAAAGAATCCTCGACACCTCCGGATGAGTTATTCAATTTTATTTCATTCATAAAATTCATCAGTTTGATTAGATCTACAGGAAAAAAATATGAATAAGAAGATATTTCTATATGGTTTAAAGAATGATAAAATCTTGAATTGAAAACTAAATAATAAATGTGTAAATAAATAAATTATCTTTAAATAATTATAAATAATTATGTGACCACTCTTATACCACTTGTAGGTTCCAGGAACAGTGGAAGGGTATGATGGGTTATGCCTAAATTTTATTTTTTTCATGATCGATGATCATTATGAGATCTACACGATGATAAATGTCATGATCAAGGGAATTAAATAAAAGAAAATAGACAATGGATAAAATGATGGAACTAGAGAGAGGATCATAACATATTATTTATAATTAATTTAATCAATTTAAAGAATTACCTTGCATGAATTATTTATTCATTGGTGGATCTAACAATAGATCTATGTTATACGGTCGTTGAGTTGTACAAATCAAGAGAAAATTCCCTCCAGTGGTGACCCACACGTGTTCAAAAAATCTCTAAACATCACTGTAGGAATCTTTCGGTGCAGGCACAATAGATCCCATCGCTTGTGTCGTTCACCTTTGATCACCATGAGAATTGCTTCCAAATAATTATACTTGATCTCTCTTGACCTAAGAGTTAATGGTGGAGGAATATTTCTCTCCATTATTGGGAGAGTTCTTAGAGAGGGAGCTCTCTAGTTATTGAGAGGATTCTATCCAGTTATTGTTGTGCAGAACATAAAAAATGAATTATCTATATAATAAAATAACATAATTGGGTTTTAATACTTCTAGGACTTAGAAATAATTTTTTTCATAAGTTCCCATTAATATTTATTTAATCCCTTGTGGAACTGCATGTCAAAATAATAACAATAATAATACTAATTACTCATCATGCACTTAACTTTCAAATTACATTAATATTATTTAATCAAATAATATTAAATATATATTATTTCTCACATGAACTAAAAACTTGGTTCTCCATTCCTCTGTAATATTTATTGAGTTTTGAATAATTAATATTTATTTAATAAATAAATATTACAACATTATTCACTAATAATTAAATAAATATTATATTCACTAAATAGAAAATAAATATTTATTAAATATTCTGCTCACATAATATTCTCTCGAATAACTGGTGACATAATATATAAAATCAAGAAGATAGGAATAATTATTAAACTAAATTTAAGAATAATATTTATTCAACTTATTAAATAATAAATAATAATATATTATTTAACTGATATTCTGGATACACTTAGTGTGTGACCATCTAGGCCTCTTTCTTAGTGGCATTATGAGAAGCAGCCTAATGTCCATGGTTAACATTTATCAACCCTCCAAGACACTCATAAAGAAAGAAGTTAATTTCATAATGACATAATACCTCATAAAAATTATTATTATGTAATATAATCTATTTAAAGGGATATCTCTAATCAAGCATGTTACATGTCGGTTCCATCAACCTACGTGCATGATGTCTCTTTCTTTGAATTCTTAGAAATTGAACTTGACTATAGAACACCATGGAAATGGATTTATTTAGGCTCTATAATTTACATCAAAGGGACTGAGATATATAATTCCATTGATGAACAAAAGGGAAAAATCCTTTCTCTCATTATTCATTAATGTAATATTACTTGTGACACACCCAATGTATCCTACCTCACTGTGAACATATGTAGTAAATTTTTTTGTCAATACATCAATGTATGCGACTTATAATACTCATAAATAATAATCTTAATGTATAAGGATAAATACACACATCCTTAAATAGGATCATCCAATGAAACATATAAATGTGGATTTCTTACTGGTGGGTATCGTTCTCATAATATCCTAAATTTGATATTACCAAGGGTGTACACCATAAGAAGGTTCCTCAAAGTCCTATGAGTCTCCACCCTTAAAAGCCTATATCATTTGTGTTCCTAAAATGATATAATCTATGTACGAAATATATATTTAAGAATAGTTTTGTAGAACTTCTGGGTTTTCATCATAGCATGGAACTGCTATGACCTTTTAGTGTGACAACTACTCTTAGGACATTATCACATACCGTGTTACGTAGAAGAAAAATCATGATGTGATAAAGAGTTTATTAATATTCAAAAATATGAATACATGTTATCATAAATTATATAAAATTTGGTTCTAGTGCACCAAATCCAACAAGAGTGTGAGCTAAAAAGCCCTATAGGGTCTCACCAAGAATTCCGTAATAAGATTCCATAATAATCAACCAAATTATGATTTAAATTTTAAATAAAACAAGGAATATAGATACAATTTCATATTTAAAACAAATCATGTTTTTAATTTTATAATGATGTAAAATATTTCAAACATGACTTAAATATACACTTTATATAAAATAATTTATATGATTCTCTAGGAATAAATAAAATATTTTCACAATCAATGACATATATATAAAAAATAATCACAAAAAGCACCATGGTCACCTTCCCTATGGTTTGATGGTTTCTAATTATAGGATCCTCTCACTCTCATATTAGTGATCATGGAATATGTGTACACACATCCCTCAAGCTTAGGCTGAATAAGATTCATTAACGTTCCATTCAAAATATGATCTTCCAAAATATATTTTTTGTTAGATTTTTCTTCGTTAATCCATTTTTATGGAATTACCATCCTAGCGTGCTTGTACCAAATAAACCACTACCTACCTAGGCTTGCATCTGCTCAATAAATCAATCTATTGAAAAAAGGGAAAATCATTTCATTTAAAACCAATCATCAATCATAGTTCAATTGCCCACTTTTCCTTTTTAAACTACCAATTCACTTTCAAAACCAAAATATGGGATTTTCATCAATTCATGCATTTTAAAAAATAAAAAAAATCACAGGTTTTTATTAATTCAATTTAATCCATTTTTCTAAAATTAATCCTAAAATTATTTCACAAATTCCATAAATTTTAAAATATGCCACTACTTCTAATTCCATTGGAATTGGGGTTTTTTCCAAAATACACACCAATTCAATGGTATAATCCTACCATAAAGTACCTGAGCTTGGGAATCAAAAATCTTAACTGGATTCTCATTAATAGATAAATCAAGCTCAATATAAAGATCACTCCAACTCAAAGCATGAGATGGATTAGAAATATATTTTCGTAGCTGAGATACATGGAACATGTTATGTATCAAAATCAACTATGGAAGAAGTGATAAATGTAAGACACTTTTCCCTCCTTATCAACAACCTTAAAAGGTCCCATAATACTTGGAGAAATATTCACTTGCCTCCCAAACATTCAATGATCTAAACAAGGTGGAACTTTCCAGAACACTTGGTCACCAACTGATAACTCCAACTGTCTATGATGACGGTCAACATAAGATTTGTACCAGCTCTATTCCATAAACATCCTATGATGAATCAACTGAATATTTTTTTGTCATCTCTTGAAAAAATCTCAGTCTATTCAAGGAACTTTCACCAATCTATGACTAACACAAAAAATATTTAATGGTCTATCCATACAAGGCCTCAAAAGGATCCATTCCAATAGTGGACTAATAACTATTGTTATAATAAAACTCTACTAGTTCCAAATGGTTATCCCATGCCCCACCAAAATCAAGTACGAATTCATGAAGAATAACATCAAAAACATATATAGATCTCTATTTTTGGAAATATATTGGTAGATGGTTTTCCATACTCAAATGAACCTGAGATCCCAGTGCCTCCTAAATTCCTATCCAAAAGTAAGAATTAAAATAGGGATCCCTATCAGAGACTATAGTAGATTGAACTCCATAAAATGAACAATATATTTCACATAGAAATTTCCCAACTTCTCAACTTTGTTTTTGTAATTAATGGGTATAATGTGATATAATTTTGTTATCCTATCGATCACAACCCATCTCACATTTCTCTTTCTCTGGGTGCATGGAAAAACAACTCCAAATTCCTTAGAAATATCATCCCACTTCCAAGTCCATACTAGAAGTGGCTGAAGAAAACCCGAAGGTATCTGGTACTCGGAATTGACCTATTGGAAATTATAGAATTTAAAAACAAAGTCAGTGATGTCTCATCTCATAACTAGCCAACAAAATCATCACCGTATGCCATAAAGCTTATTTTTGGTTCTTGGTTGTACAAACCAATGGGAATTATGGAAATCACCAATCACAAACTTTATCACTAGAAAAGGTAAATTATGCTAGTTTCAAAAAATAGGATACCCTCCCTGGAGAAAGACCACTCAACAATAGTATCCCCACCATAAAGAGAGTCCCTATTACCATAAAATTCATTATCAAGATACTATTCGTGAATAATCATCTCAAGAAAAGTGGAGGTCAACTGAACACTAGCGAATAAAACCTAGGCCCTTTTTTTAGAAACTCATTTATGAAACTATAAAAAATGATCCATTAAGTTCCACTCTTCCAATGATTCTTTCATGGCCTGTTTGGGGAGTTTTCTACTCAAGGAATCAGTGATGATATTCCCTTTATGTGGGGTATAAGAAATGTCAAAGTCGAAAAACTGCTGGTACTCCACCCAATTCCTCTGGTTGAGATTCAACTATTTTTGAGAGAAGGTATAACTCAAGATCTTGTGCTAGGAATAAATGATAAAAATTTCTCTAAAAGGGTAATGCCAAAAAATTTTAAGCACATGCATCATGACTATGAGTTCAAGGCCATGGGTTAGATAATTCTTCTCATGTGTCCTAAGTTGCTGAGATCCATAGGCAATGACATGATCACCCTATATAATAATACAACCCAAACCCAAACCTTATGTGTCACAGAAGACCACATTTCCCTACCTAGCCTCTGAAAGAGTAAACACCATCACATAAGTTAAAAGACATTTCATCACAACAAAAGTACTATGAAATTTATCACCCTAAGGAAACTTTAATCCATTCTAAGTGATAGAGGTCATCATAGAAGCTAATTTTGATAAATCCTTTATGAATTGATGATAATATACTACTAAATCTAAGAAGCTCTGAATATCAAAAAAATTTATGGTTTCTCCCATGTCAGGATATCTTTCACCTTTTTAGGATCAATTGAAATACTATGTTCGGAGACCACATGTCCTAATAAATTAACTTTATGAATCTAGAAATCACATTTTTACTACTTGTAATAATGATGGTGATTTATGAACAGTTCTAGAACTGTTCTCAAATGATGAACATTATCCTCATTAGCCTTAGAGTAAACCAGAATTTCATCCACAAAGACCACCATGAACGTATCTATATACTCTTGGAAGATCATGTTCATCAAATTTATAAAGACTACAGGAGAATTGGTTAGACCAAACGACTTTAAAAGGTAATTATAATAGCCATACCTACTCCAAATGATAGTTATTGAATGCCATATTATTTTATTCTCAACTGGTGATGACCATATCAAAGGTCAATCTTTGAGAACCACTTATCCCCTTTTAAAATGGTCAAACAAATCATCAATACATGTAAATGGATACATATTATTTATCGTAACTTAGTTGAGTTTCCAATAATCAACACATTGTAAAGTGTTCCATCATCTTTCTTAGAAAAGAGAATAGGAACCTCCCATGGTGGCACACTCAAATGCATAAATCCTTTCTCTAAAAGATCATCCAACCATGTATTCAACTATTTCATTTCAGCTGGTTCCATAAGGTAATAATGAATATATAATGGTTGAGTACCAGACACTAAATCAATAGTAAACTATACATCCCTTAACGATGGAAAACAAGAGAAGTTAGAAGAAAAAACATTGGGAAACTCGATGAAAACTGGGTGGAGATAACCACTAAAATATTTATTCTCAAGACCAAAAGAAAACACTAATATTACTTTACCCAACTCTAGATAAGAATTTCCATCTCTACATGACCTTGGGTCCCATTCTCCATGAAATACATGACACACCCCATTGAGTAAGGTAAAGGAGACACATGAAAGATAATAATCAATTCATGATTTATTAGAAATGAGACAATCCATCTTGAAAATGACATCAATAGGTTTCATGTTGATAACCAGAAAATACCAAGTAAGATCAATCTATGATAAAGAGAAGATATAGGAAATACAATGCAGTCCCTGATCTCTCTTCAGTTTGAGGGGTGTATTAATATTCATCACATCAGATAAAAGCTTCATAGAACGATTTAACATGTTTATAATACGAGTAAAAATGAATGAATAAGATGCACCATTATCAAATAAAGTAGTAACTAAATATAAATATATAGTGATATTACCTCTCATAGTCACTATACTTGTATCAATTTTCTTTGGATACTCTTACACTACATGAAGAAGCTTCATTTCAGATACCTGTGGCTGAAACCCCTTAAATCATGAAGCATCTGATTGCACCATAGTATATTTTTGTGATAATGAGACTGTTCCACTACATGGGGTGGAAAAGATATAGCATAACTTCTATAAATTTCCTAAACATCCATAGGAGATGTAGATCTTGGGTACCTCAGTACAAACCTGCTTTGAATGCCCAATCTTTCAAAATTGGAAGAAAGTCAAAGGGGATCTTCCAAGAATTACAGGAGGTTGATAAGAACCCTACTATTTATATCCACCCCAATAATCATCATGATTCCTATTTCCTTTATGGAAACTCACAGAACCTCCACTGGGAGAAAAAGGAACTCCCTTCAACCATAATTTATCAACCAGATCATGTTCAACCATCAATACCCTATCTAACACATAAACATAAGAAGACACCTTTAAGAATAAAACCTAATAATTAATATCACATATAAGTCCCATATCGAACCTTCAAGTCTTCATCTTCTCACTAGACAATCTCAGGTTAAAACTGTACAAGA
Organism: Viscum album; assembly: GCA_963277665.1. NCBI lineage: Eukaryota > Viridiplantae > Streptophyta > Magnoliopsida > Santalales > Viscaceae > Viscum > Viscum album. Next base: position 413,240,726 of record OY728158.1, read on the forward strand.
TCTGCGACTCGGTTCACATATCTCATCATAGTAATGTTATCCTTCTAATGTTTGTAAAATTCCATATCCTTAGACATCACCATAGACTATGGATATAATTGGTTAGTGAAAATAACTTTAAATTCCTTACACTCCAAACCCTCATGCTTCTTCTCCATAACCATTTAATCCAACAATCTCTTTCTAGGTCCCTCCAACATAATGGTAACACACTTTACCTTAATATCTTCGAGAGTTTAAAAGTAATAAAATAGAATTTATATATTTCTTAACTAGTACTTAGCCTCTTGAGGATCATTATAGCCTTAGAAAGGAGGTGGTTTTTGAGGACAAAAATTCTGAGTACAGTTCTAAAATTCATCCCTATGAGGTTCCAAAACTGGAGCCTGAATAGAAATGGATGCAGGTGCCCATCCTAGAGATTGGATATAATTCATAGTAATCCCAATGAAATTCTGGTCCACAGGAGGATTAAATCTCTTTGGTTCATCAATAGATTCCTCTTTGATCTTATTCACTTGTCTTCTCAAAGGCATGATGATACACAACACCAAAAAACAACATCAAATACATTATAAGATTAATCAGATCAACACTCAAACAATAGAAATAGGGAAATTAATATCATTAGATAAGAAAAAAAGATTTGGATTTCAACCTATATAAATAAAAATGAAAAGACTAGAATTAATCCTCAATATGGCTTTCCTAAACCACCCATGGTGACTTAAGGTTAATTACGATGAGAGATGGACAATAACTCACTTGCAACTATCTTATAAGTCTTGAAAGGATCTCTCAATAGCATACTGACATCAAGTAAAGATTCTCAACCTCCCTATGATACCACTTTGTTATGAACTATCCTAAATAACCTGGTACATTGATACCTGATCCAACACTAACATAGACTGAAGGGTATTCTTGATCCCCACAGGTTGGTGACTAGCACCTGGAATCATAAAATATAAAAGAGGGAATGAATTTTCTACATAAATAGAGGAAGATAAAGATATATATCAGTATGTTCAAAATTTCTCTGGGTGGTAGTACCATAAACCAAATAGGTATATCAAAAACCCAAAATAGAACATCATCAAAGTACTTTGAGTATGATAAAACAAACACCCCAATAGTCACATCACTCAAATCTAAAGTATCAAGATCATCCACATCCTTTTAGAGGAGATTTTACTTTACTAATACATAACAGAAGAAAATATACAAATTCCTGAAGACAAAGGCAGGGTGTGAGCTAAAATCCTATTAAGTTCTCACCAAGATTTCCATAATAAGATTCCATAATAATCAACCAAATCATTCTTTAAATTTTAAATAATACGGGGAATAGAGATACCATTTTATATTTAAAATAATTTTTTTTTTCATTTCAGAATGATGGAAAACATTTCAGACATGGATTAAATAAACACTTTATTTAAAATAGTTTATATAAATTTCTAGGCATGAATAAAGAAATTTGAAAATCAATGGCATATATATCAAAATAATCACAACAAGTATGGTCATCTGCCCTGCACTATGATAGTTTCTAGTTATAGTATCCTCACAATCTCATATCAGTGATCATGTAATATTTGTACACACATCCCACAGGCTTTGGATGAATAGGACTCATAAATGTTCCATCAGGAATATGATTTTTTAAGATAGTTTTTTGTTAGAGTTTTCATCATCAATATGTCATTAGGGAATTTCCATCATAGAATTCTTTTACAAAATAACCCACTAACTATACAAACTCACATTTTATCAGTCAATAAATAAATTGTAAAAGGAAAAATGATTTCATTTCAGATAAATCATCAATCATAGTTCAATTACCCACTTTTCCTTTTTGAAATTACAATTCACTTTAAAAACCAAAATATGGGATTTTCATCAATTCATTTCTTTTAAAAAGACAAAAAATCATAGGTTTTTATCAATTAAATTTAATCTATTTTTTTAAAAATCAATACTAAAATCATTTAACAATTTCCATTAATTTCAAAATACTCCCAAACATCCAATTCCATTGGAATTGAGGTATTTTTCTCAAATACACACTAATATAATTTCCAATTACAATTCATATCAAATTGTGTTTTCATAATTAAATTAAAATTAATTTAAATAAAATTAAGAAAATTAATTTTTAATTATACGGAGAAACTCAAACAAAACAACCTACCTTTATTCATGGACTCAAAAATCAACACCTGTAGTGGGATTTTCCAATGAGGAATGATGAAAAAAAGATATATAAATAAACCTAGAATCAAGATTCAAAAAAATGGAGTTTAGATCCATAAAAATGTGATAATATAACAAACCCTTTAGAGGAAATAGAGAGAGAGTGAGAGAGAAAGAATGAGAGGAGAATCACTTACCAGAGAGGGATCAAATGAGATCTTCCATGATTTGATCTGCCTAGGAATGGATTTTAAGGAGAAAAAAGGGTTATTGGGAGCCTCTAAGACATGGAAATTCAATATAACTATATTTAAGGTCAATTGAGAGTTCTAATGGGGGTTTAGGGTATTTTAAAATACTTTTTTGGAATTAAAATTAATGCATGCATGGTTAACTGGTCATGGCCGCATGGTTAGACAAACTATGAACCCTAATCACAAACCCCTCTACTAAGGTAAACATTTTTTACTAGGTGGGAACACAATTTTTCAAACTGTACGCAACCTTAAAATTTCCAAAAAAATCAATTTTCCACCAAAAACAACCTGAGACAAACCCCAACCAAATCATGATAAAAAAGGAGGGTTGAGGAGTACCTGAAAACAAGTAACATGATGTTATAGTGTTTATTACTGTATATATATTTATTATCTTTATATTCATGTTAATATATTTGTGTGTACTTATAAATTTATATATTTACTTATATGTAAATATAATTCAATATATAGATTAATATATGTGGATATTTAAATATAAATTATCAAAGTAGTTATATATTAATATATAAATTAATGTATTTGTAATTATACATTAACACATATGTTATTACATGTTATATATATGTGATAATATATGTTATTATATATTTATATATAAATTAAAATATATTCCATTATATGCTATTATTTATATATGTTAGTATAAATTAATAAATATATTATTATATGTTATATATATATAGTTTCATGTGTTATTATATATTAATATAAATGTTATAAATTAATATATTTTTTAATAAATATATATAAATATATAAATTAACATAAATATATATAACGTTATATAAAAATACTAATACATATTAATAACCATTTACTCAATTATTATTAATATATTAAAATTATGTTTTAACTATTATGTTTATATGTTTATATTCATGTATGTATGGTAATATCAATTTTATCTGAATAACATTTATTTTTGTTGTTATGAAATATAATTATATGTGTAATATTATTAATAGGTCTATATATATTAATATAAATATACATATAAATTTATATATTCATATATATATATATGTCTGGTTTTGTGTGTAGGTATTATAATAACAAAAATTTTTATAGTAATTATTTATTTATTTATAAGTTTATGTATTTATTTATATAATAAAATATTGAGTTACACACACACATAATTTAAAAATATGCACTCATCCACATCATCTTTTCGATGTGGGACAACTTCAAGCCATGTTCATATACATATATAAATTAATATAATCATATATATATATATATATAAATACACACACACACACAAATATATATATATATTAAATTTTTTTATATATATACATATATAAATTAATATATAAACATTATGATATTTAAATATATGTTAAGGTGTTTTTATATAAATATAAAAATATATATATAAATATATATAGATGTAATTATAAATTTTTATTTTTAATATATATTTAAATTAATATATATATATATATATATATAATTTTACACATTTTAAAACTTATCTAGAAAACATTACTAAAATAACCATGTTTTTTAAAATGCCGCTAATTTAAAATTAGTCGTGTTTAAAAACACAGCTAAAAATGTCACTGAAATAACCATTTTTTTAAAAAACATGACTAAATTAACTACATTTTCTAAAAAAATTGGATAAATTTAAAATTAGTTTCATTTAAAAACATTTTAAAATTTTTCATGTTTTTATAAAAGCATCTCCAAATTTAAAATCAACCACCTTGTTTTAAAAAACATGGATAAAAAATACAAGATGGAAAAATTCAAGACTGAGTTGTTGTCGATGTGATATGAAATTATATTTCTATAAAAAGGGAGGATATTATTATAATGAATAGAAATTTGTTATGGTTAAGAGTAATTTGGGATCTATGTCACATTCCATGATATGTACTAATATATGATATTGCTTTTATATAATGTATAAAAGGAAAATATCAAACAAAACCAGGAAAACTACACAAGATGGCTGTTGAAATTGTTCGACAGAACTTTAGAAAAAGAAATGGATGAGTTCATAGTATTTGGATATGTGGGAATACTAGGTTTCGAGGGGGATATAAAAATATTATTATTTTAGTTTATTTTTATATAATATTATAGATAGGATAAGTTAATTAGTAAGACTAACTTATTATGGCCAATAGTTGCTATATCTACATTGACAGAATACGTCGTAGCTTCTGATTCAACTTAAGAAGTAGTTTAGAATTGTTTTTTCTAAGATATTGTTTTAGCCAAGATAAAAAATTTATGATAGAGGAAATAAGATAAACACTGGGTGATATCACCTATAGAGGTATTTTATCAAAGGGGCGAAGTCACAATAAGTAGAACAACCACATGAATGTGGTGGGGCCAATATATATAGCTTTATCTCAGTAAAATCATGTCGATCATGTGATATCTAACTAATTAGTTAGTAGTTGGAATTAGTGTATTTGGGAGTTTATAGGAGTTATTTATCTAGAATTAAATGACTTTATACTTTTTAATTCCATAATACAATCAATATTTTATCATGTTATAAGTGTTTTTCTATTTAATATTAATTTGATAATGTCATAAGTTTTTTTTCATGGAAAGGTTATAATGGTTCCCTGCTTTAATGAGAACCTAAAAGTGCCATGAAAATACTTATAAACATATGTACTATGGTTGGTTAACATATATCTAATAGTAAATAGATATTGTTAGACTATTAGGTGTTCGATGCTCATAAGTTGATGAGGATTCTACCCATAAAGGTTTTTACTTGGTAATTTTCAAGAGAGGATGTAATAGAGATATACATGCTAATATGAAATCCAAATGTTATATGTGTCATTGGATATTTCTATCCGTGGATATGTGTATTGGTCCTTAGAATTTATATTATTATTAATGTATATCATGATTCATGTATTTTTATGTATTTATGAAAATTGTGATGACATATGCTTGTGAAGAGGTAATATACATTGGGTGCATCGTAAGTGATATGAAATTAATGAAAAATTCAAGAAAATATTTGTCTATTATGAGTTCATATAAGTTGTAACACCCCGAAATTCTAGAATATAAAAATTATATTTGATAGTGTGTATGAAACATAACACAAAATGTATACGGGAATATAACACCCAGATACTCTATGATATTTCTATTTTTAAATAAAATAAACCAGTTCAATATATTTCATTAAATTCAATATTACAAGGAAGATATAGGGTCCGGTAGAAGTCGAACCTCTAATCATTAAATTAAAAATAAAGAACCAAAGTCAGAAAATACAATGGGATTTATATAAATGCGAGTGGGTCACACCTCACATGTCATCATCAACAAACCTAGTGCAGTAGTTTGGGATCTGTAAGGACCACATGGTACTCATCTCCAAAATTCCCATCTTTGAAAGGAAATCAACAACATGGTTTAATTCTTTATAGGCATGCAATACAAATATTTGAAGATGTTTGTAAAGATGGAGGCATTCAATCCAATATGGAAGAACTCTCCATGGCGTGTCTCTAGACTGCGCTTTGAGTGCATTGAACACAAGTTGTGAATCATCTTCAATCCATAAGGGTGACCAGTTGTGGTGATAATCATACTTAATTTCATAGATGACAACCTAAAGTTCAGCTTCAAAAGTAGTACCTTTCCCAATAAAGTGGTGAAAGCATCATTTTATGAAACCTCTATAGGTCTGGAAGACTCCACCATAGCCCGTTGGACTGAGCGAACCAGCCGCTGCACCGTCAATGTTGACATTGACATGGGAGGGGATCAGTGGGATCCAATGGATAAACTTTAAGGAGGTTTTCCTCCTTAGTTATCCTAAAACTCCAAGTGGAAATTTTTTTTGTAGATCACCAACACAATTATGCATGCAAACTACTTGTATAAAAGAATCAACAAAAATTTCCCGATGCACCACCATACAACCTGTATGAATAGATACAAGTTGATTGTTGAAGATGCACTAGTTTCTGTATGACCAGGTGACACAAAAAACTGAGGAAGAATCCACTAAAAGAAGATTATAAATCTTCTCACTCGTTCCTCTAGTGTTTATACAAACAAGGAGCTCCTAGAGTTACCTCAATAGATAAAAATCAATACCAAACAACATGCTGATATAAACCCATAATTCAATCACATAAAAACACTCGAGAAAAATTTGATGCATGTTCTCTTTATCACACATGCATAAATGACAAGCAGAAATAATATAATTTCCTATCATCCTTGATTGATCATCAGTAGGAATCCATTTTTTCCATATCTTCTAGAGAAGAATAAGACTATCAAGCTGAATAAAAGTTTCTTTATACTGTATCAACCTTTTGGGTGGTTTATTTGAACCATCATAGTTGAGTAAATAGAAATCCTTAGCATTAAAATGCCCATTTTGGTTGGGAGCCACACCAGTGTATCCTAATCCATAAACATAAAACTCTGTAAATCCATATGGGATTGAGGGGAAATAAAATCAATAATAGTAGAATATGAAGTCATATGATCAGAAATAAATAGGTGTATCAGATTCATTGGGACATTAGAAATGTCAGTAGGGCTGTCTAGTAAAGGGTTATGTCAACAGTTGAGCTTAAACTCCCTAATTACCAGCCATTTTGAGTGATGCATGATACATGAAAGGAGTGATAGAGGGAGGTACAAACAGAGGAGTCAAGGTAATGAGGAAAATCATTTTAAAAGTTTATGTTTGAATCTTCAAGACAAAAATTCAAGTGATGGATCATCAGAGAGAAGGAGGCTCCATGTGAATTTGTTAATGAGGCCATCATTAAAAATTTTGAGGTCCTTAACCCTAATACCAACCATCTCAAAGGGTTTGGTACATTACTTCCATGTAATGGTAACAAGATTATTTTCACTCACAGAACCTATCCATAAAAAATTTCTTATCATGCATTGAAGGTCATTCAGTAAACTTCTTGGCCATCTTTAATTGGAGAAAGAGTACACAAACTCTGATGTGATGAACGAATTAATAAGGAATACCACACCAGCTTGTGACATAGTCATGACCTTATAACTACCAAGATTATTGGTAATTCATGAATATATATTTCCCAAGAACTAAATGCAGACCTTGCCCCAAAACAAAGGAACACTAAGGTAAGTGAAAGGTAGGGATCCTTTTCTCACCCCAAGTGTTCGAACAATTCAATTTTACTTACCAACAGGGAATCCATTTCCAAAGATGATAAAATATTTGACATAAATAATATCTTGAAATTCCACCTCTTCATAATGATTAAATAAGGATTTGATAACACATATCATCTTTCTTGATGGTTTCCCAAAAATAAGGATGTTGTTAGTATAAATAAAGTGGGATGGAATGGTGATATCTCGAACAAACTGAATTTTCTTATAAATCCCAAGGTGTGTAAGCTCATTGAAGAATTTACTCATGTATTCTTAATCTATAGAAAAAAAAATCACTGAGAGAGGGACCCCTTGAAAAACACCCCTAGTGCATTGGAAGTAACCTCTAGGGGATCCATTGACCAAAATAGATAGTTGTGTAGAGGTGAGAATACTGTGGATCAATCTAAAAAAACCATTAGAGAAGCCATACCACTTTAATAGTACTATCTAAATTATGAAAATATATTTATCTATTGATTATTAAAAATATAATAATCATTTAGAAGAAAAATAAATGTTTCAAAAAAATAGTTTTTTTCTTCTAAAAGATGGATTAGCCGCGCTTTGCACACATAATTTAAAAATATTATTTTTACCACTTTTAGAAAATTTATCTGACACAATAAAATTTATTTTTGAAATAAAAATACCAAAATTTTCTTAGGGTTAATTTTTGGGATTTTTCTGAAAAATTTCATTTTTTGATGAATAGTGAAAAATACTGAATTTTAATTGAAAATAAATTTTTGCTTAAATAATTAATAATATTAAATTATATTTTATTTGGTTTTAAATTAAAATTAGTACAATTTTATATCAATTAATTCAATTTAGTTCACTGGAATAATTCTCATATTGAATTTAGATATGAAAACTTGGTAAACCTTTGAATATTTTCACTTTTAAAACCAGCTTTCTCATCACTTTTGAGAGAATAATTTTAAATTTGATTAAATTTTATGAATTTAATTTAGAAAAATTTATTCCATATTTGTAATAATAATAATTTATAATATCTAATAACTTCAAATTAATTTTTGACCAAAATGAATAGTGAATGTAGTACAAATTAGTTATTGTGGTTAAGGTAAAAATGAGTTTACTTTGGGGTTAAAATAATAAGATAAGAGTGAAAATAACCTAAAATATTATATTACTTTTATTTTATGAGTTTATTTCGACCATGTACATAAAATTTTCTAAAATATGGATATTTATTACCACTTTCCTTTGAATATGACCCATATAAAAGTAATGAAAAAGAAAAAAAAGATGTTTTCCTACTTTTAATATCTATACACCTTTGTGATCGAGAAAAAAACAAAATATGTTCGGATATAAGTATTATTTTAAAATATAAATTATTTATTTTATCTTGATAATTATTTTAATTTTTTTCAATGAAATAATTACTTTAAATTCTTAAGAAACACCAACACAATAATTATTTAGTTAATAATTAACTAAAATAAATGATACTAAAAATATTAAAAGTGAATTAAATTGAGTTAATTATTATGTTAAATTATTTTTTAGATGAATATATCATGTTACATAGGTGTGAACATAATATATTCTAATTCCATCATTTTATTTATATTTTTATATTCAATTTAAATGAATAATGTCAAAATTGATGTTAATGTTATTTTATGAAAAACTATATTTTATTAAATGATTTAAAATTACTAAAAATACTATATTCTGACATTTGATTTTCAAATATTAATAAATATAAACTGTTATCCATTAATGGACTGATTTTTCTTTTTATAATGAATATATTGACCCATAAATAGTAAAAAATCTATTAGCACGGTTAAAGATAAAATGATGTTTTTGCACGTTACATGAGCTTGTGTTAAAATTAATTTTCACCATAAATAGAATTTATATATTATAAATTATTATTATATTTAAAATCATTTTATCCAAATTATCTAATAATTATTACTTTAATTTAGTTTTAAATGATAAATTATGTAGGTTAGAAAACAAGTTTTCATAGTGGAAAACCAAAATGGTAAAAATAAGAAAAATTAGAAGTTAAGGAAAAAATGTTTAAATTTTGTTTTATTATGCAGTGGAGGTGTGGATCAACCATATAGTCCCTTCACCACATTAATTATTAATATTGGAGCCACTTTATGTAGGATTGAACTCCCAATAGTGAATACTTTTAGGTATTTACAAAAGTGCCACTCCTCCCCAACTATAAAAGGGAACTCACTACCCTCACTTCTCCACACCTATCAAGACATTTTTCTCATTAAAACCCTACCAAAATCACTTACAAACTTCTATCCCATAAACCGAGAAGAATTATTTTCGGAATATTGTAAACCTTGTAAGGTTTTAGTGAAAACTTAAGGAGGATACCTAAAAGAGAGGAGGTTAATGCTTGTACAACCTAAAGGAAGCATATGGTAATGGATTTCATCTCAATTTACATTCCATCGAGACTTAAATATTATTATATACCAATTCACTTTTATGTGGTGTATGTACTTACCTTTTTTACATGTAATATCATGATTCATTCATAGTTTATGGTATTTTAGTTTTCACTTTGAGTCATTTAATCCAAGGGGTTTTGACTTGAAAATTACCAACCAATAAAGTTATTCTGCAATATAACTTTATTTTGTGATTGTTAACTTTATCTTAAAAAATAAAATTCTTGTAATATTTTTTCATCAAAAATTACATTTCTCTTAAATATCCATATTATTTATTAATTGATATGATTATTTCATAAACCACATACCATTTTTACATACAATGTTTACTTTGAATGTTATTTGATTAATTGGGGAAATATTGATAAATCCACATATTTTAATCAATATAGATATTTGATGATAAATAATATTGATTTAATAAAATATATTATATAATATTTGAGGAATTATTTGGAACTATAGTGATGGGTGGGGCCTAGTATAATATAGCCCCTCAATGCATCAGTAGGTCTAATGAGACAAAATAAGTTGGCCAAATTAAACGGGTTTCTACCTATAGTATTTAAACTATCTTATGAAAGTTCATGATAGTAGAGGTATCATGATGCCTGAGATCATGGTGTCCAATAATAAAGCATTTCCTTCATTAATATTTCCATGATATTTTCCATGAGATTTTCACAATGTTATTATCCATAATGCATTTCATTCTCAGTTTATCGATTAAATGACATGCGTTTTAGTTATTTACTTTGCCATATTGATTATTCCTTATCCATTTATTTATGTGGAATTTGTGTTAAATTATTTATCATTATATATTTATTATTATTATTGATTCATGATATCTTCTAGTGTACTTAACCCTTACCAAGAATTTGATCTCACCCTTATTAGTTTTCTTTCACCAGGATATGAAGAAGAAATCTTGGAATGAGTTTTCAAGGTTGCAGTTCATTTTCTGTTGTTATGTATTATTTTTTAATTTCTATTCTCAATATAAAAATTTTATAATGTATGTATCTAGTTTTAAAAAAATAATAAACTTTTTGGTCATTCAGGATTTGACCCATTGTATCTATGACAATGTAATAAAGTCACTAGCTATGGACTACTGGGATCGAGGTCATTATAGTTGTTATTAGAGGAAGTTTAGTAGAAATATTTTGGAATTAAATTTTGGAAAAACATATATTAAGGAACATAAAATTATGATATAATTTGAGGATAATTATATAATAACATCTAAAATTTTTGGTAAGGTAGAGATTATGTAGTTTTTCTAGCAATGCATCCCTATACGGATACTACAAGTGGACGTGGTTTAATAACAAAGTTACCTAGGGGTAATAACTCTGAAAAAGGAATTTCAAGAACAAATCAATCATTACCTAGTATATGAAAATGATCCTTAATATTCACCTGGTTTGTCACTCCTAGAGGATATGCTTAGGATACTTCATATTTTCTTTACAAATCATTACGAAGGATTTGAAAATAAATATATCCCCAAAGAAACTAAATTTGATGATTATGAGATTAACAATGCATAAATTTCAATTTATGATAAGTGATACACCATATTTTAATTATAAATTATGATTTAAAATACATAATTTTATGTGATAATCCAGTATATTCCATTGTTTCAAAATGATACCTAGAAGGAAGAAGGGTATCAATACTCATAGCCAATGTAGAGATTTCTCTAATGAGGAATCTAATATAGATGGTATTAGAACTAAGAAAATTATGGCTATATTACTGAATCTTAACCAGTTTATAAAAAATAACCCTTCTAGTATGGAGAAACCATTTCTATAATGGGGTTATCCTAAGTTGGATCACTTTATGTCATAGAAGGCCCCAACATTTGGTGGGACTACTAATCCAGTGGTATAAAAGTAATGGATTAAGTATCTAGAGAATATATTTATGGATTTGGGGTATGGTGAAAAGGAAAAGGTTACACTTATAATGTATTATCTCAAAGATAATATTGGTCAATATTGGTCATTGATTTATAATACTATGGAGGAATAGTAAATAGAATTCAAGGAATGTAAATACTTCAAGTAGACATTCTTTGAAAAATATTTCCCTCACGAGCAACAAAATGAGATAAAGATAAATTTCCTTATTTTAAAGAAGAAGGAGGAAGAAAGTGTTGTAGAGCATAAATCTACATTTAAAAGGTTAGAAAGTTATGATACGAATTATATATGCAACATGTAGTTCAATAATGACCATTTAGTTTAAGGTATTATACCAAGTCTCCAAAGGGTTCTGGAATATCAAACATTTTTTTTATATAATGAAATAGATTTAGGTGCTATCAAGATAGATAAAGAATTATCCAAATATTATGGCTTCAAAGGGAAGAAAGAGAAGAAGAGGAGGAAAGATAAAATAATGAATAAAGAGAATAAGGGAAATAAGGATTTTCCTAAATGTGATAATTATAGAAAGAAACACTTTGGTACTTGCCTAAGGGGAATAGTAGTTTATTACAAGTGTGGATTGAAATGACACCATTATCATGATTTTAAGGGAAAGAAATAAATTTTCAATGTGAAATGATTCCACTATAAATATATGGGGAACTATGAAAATTAATGTCCCAATTATCAAGGTAATATACCTCATAAGAATCTAATGGATCAAGGTTAATATTATTCAATTGATACAGCTAAAGTGGAATGATTAATGTGATTGTTTATTTGGATACAATAAATATAATGTAAAAGTATTTTATTGATGATAATTTGGTTATAATAACTATGAAATGAATAAGTATTGTACTATAATACTATTTTATAATGGATTTGAAAGTATGTGTTGAATGGTACCAAGAAAGGTGATTTAGTGGAAAGTTGAAATTCTTGGAAGACACGTGATTATGGGAAACATTACCCTTAATGTGTTCTTGATATTGAGATAATGATATTGTGATAAAGAGATGATTTATATAAATAAAGTAAATTTGATAATGATGACTACATAGGAACTGATTAATGATTTTTTGACAAAGTGGGTTATGTTATCATCAATGGAGTATTACAATATTTTTGAATTTGAGGAATATATCAAATAATTTGTGTTATATTTAAGAAATAAGTAATAATGCATATTTTCAACAAGGTTTTATGATAACTAATGTTATTAGAATGTTTCAAGAGAATACATGATGAATGTATCCAAAATTATAGTATGGTATGGTTAAAGAGTTGATTCATATTGGTTAGGGTAATAATGGCAAGTTCATTTTGAAAATTCAGTGACCTTCTTTCTAAAGTTTTGGATCTTGATATTTTTAATGGGTCATAAGGTTAAACATTTATGAAATTGTTTAATTTAAACTTTGGATGAGGTTTTAGAGATTAATATATTACTTACCCATATGAATATTTATGCATATTGGATAAATTTTTGAAAACATATTGGTTTTGGAAAATATTTTGTGATTGATGAAAATATTTGTCACTTTTTTATGGGTCATGTGATCTATTAAATTAGGTATCTTGTATGTAGTATATTTACTATTGTTATGTATTATATTTTATATTATATTCCATGTATAAAATGTGTATCATTTATGTATATATTATTCCAAAATTGCTAATTTTTTTACACTTTAGGATTCGACCCATTATATCTATACCAATGTAATAATTAAGAAACCAAATCTGGGATGCTAGCGTTGGGGTTGTTACAAAAGCATACATATCAAGCATTTTTATTGTAATTAAACTATATGATTAAATCTATGATGATGGTAGTTCATCAATGAGTTTATTTTAGAGAGTAAAATAAAGATAATCAAGCATATAGGTTGATGACATGAGTATGCAACTCACTTGATGAGATATTAAGACAAAAGGATTACGTTACATAATAAGAGTTCTTATAAGGTTGTTTTCATTACGACATTAAATTATTTCTCTATGGGAAAATTGATGTATTACTAGACATAAATCCTAGACTTTAGGCCAGTTCACCGAATTCCACTAAGAAAGAGGCCAAGTGGTTCAGACACTATGTGTATCCAAAATCTCTGTTAAGTTCTAGTTTGAATTTAATATTAAGAATAAATATTATTTTTATATTGTGGAATAATAATTATTCAGGTTATATTGGTCATATAAACTAAATCACCATTTATTTGAGCTAGCATAACCACTGTTTACTTTAAAGGAGTACTACATCCCTCCAACAACCATATCCCTCCAATTGCCACATCAATGTAAGGGAATACCACATCCATCTCACCACATCAATTCAAGGGAATACCACATCCCTATAATCACATCCCTATCATCATATCAATGTAAGAAAATACAACACCCTTCTAATGAACATATTATTACATGGATGAGGGTCATAAATAATTCTCCTGAAAAATATTAAGGTTCAATCATTTCCTATATTTTAATATTTTTTTCTCAAAAACCAAATTGTGACTAGTCAAAAATTTCATGTTGGTTTAGTAAAATTGTAATATAATATTTAAATAGTAATCCTATATCATATTACAAAACCTCTAACTTTTTTTCATCCAAATTGAAATACATCAAAAATATACTATGATGTGGTTTTGAAAATCATGTATTATTTTCCAAACTTATCAAAAACCTTATTTTAGAACTATGATATAATAATCATCCTCATGTTAACCAACCAAAACACCAAAATCTCTTTTCAACCCAGTTAAAAATGGATTATATAGAAATTTCATGCCTTATACTTTACCATTTATAATATCAATATTGGATCTCTTCTAAAATAGACCTATAAACTATATTGTTTTCGATATAACTATGGGGTAACCATCAAATCCATGGAATAATTAACATGTTGTGTTGGCTGGAAACTTCATCCATATTCACCTTCTTCATTCCATTAGTGATTGATCCAACTAACTATTTTTAGAATAAACCATAATTTAATATACAAAATCATGATGTGGTTTTCACATTAGGTTGAATTTATCCCTAAACTAAACTCTTCATCCTTTTCTTCCTTTCCCAATGTGTGCAAAGCATAAGAGGAAAAAACACCTGGATAAAACCATCCTTCAATATTAGAAACCTCTTAAAATATTATCATTCTTGAAATTATAATTCATAAAAACAAGGTAAACACCTAAAAATCCAAAACATAACATCTTATAACTATCAAATAACTTTTATTCTTGAAATTCTAAATATAACCTAAAATGAGATAGATAATCATAAAAAAAACTTAACCACCACGAATGATACCTCTCAAAAGATATCTTCATCCTTGAAAATAATTAACTACAATATTTTAACCAAAGGAAATCCAACAAAAAAATACTTTAATTTAATTCAAGATCTAATTAATATTATAAGAAAATTGTATTAAAATAAGTATGGATATTTAACTATCATCTACAACTCTTACTCTCACAATATTTACTCCAAATTTCCATGTTTCTGTGGAACACACACCAATGGAATGGGTCTTCCTTAGAACACTATTTATTGATGATCCTTGATCCATACCACCCACTCATCAAACATCATATCTTACATAATATCAAGATCAATCTAATAAATTATATGAGAGTTATCATGACAACACCGAAGATATTATACATGGAAGATAATATAAACTCACTCCATTTTTGGTGGAAGTATTAACTGATATGATAATTCCCCCAAATTATATAAAAGATAAAAAGGTCTGAAAAACCTCTGAGAAAACTTATTGCCTCAAACAAATCCTCACTATCCATTCTAGGGTAAAATATTTAAAAACACATTGTCGCCAACATAAAATTCTAGTGGACACCTGCTCTGATTGATATAATTTTTTCCCTATCATGTTAATCCTTTATCTACCTATGGATCATATATATACTATTTATCGCATCTTGTACTATATCAAGTCCAAAAATAAATACCTCACTAATACCAATACAATATTGAGGTAATCTATAAGGTAAACCATAAATCACAATAAATGGATCAATTGTAACAAAATATAGATAATTATTGTTATAGTCAAACTCAAATGGTAAACAATTATCCACCCATTATCCACCAAATCCCATGACACATTCAATCAACATATCTTCCAATGTATGGATTTACCACTCATTATAATTTTCCTTTTGTTGGAAGAATGTAGTAATACGTCACAATTAGGTAGCAAGAACATAATACAATCTCCTACATTTCTAGGATGTAAGCTAAGTATCATAGTCTAATAAAATCAAAATTAGGACTATATCAAGTCTCACTACCTCCTCCACATAAATCCTGAACAAAATATACATCAATATTGATTAATTAATAAAAATTAAATAATATAATTTCATTAATATATCTACCAAAACCTATATAAAATCATATCCACTCAATACATGGGGTAATAAAATCATAAAATCCATATATATGTCTTCCCATTTCCACTGAGGAATAATAAAGGGACGTAAAAACCTTTCCAGGTCATAATGCTCATCCTTTACATATTAAATATAAGAAATCAGGTTATATACTTGGCCAATGACTTTGT
Source organism: Viscum album (assembly GCA_963277665.1). Taxonomy (NCBI): domain Eukaryota; kingdom Viridiplantae; phylum Streptophyta; class Magnoliopsida; order Santalales; family Viscaceae; genus Viscum; species Viscum album. The sequence continues at coordinate 413,257,356 of OY728158.1, forward strand.
TACCCTAGGACATCAAAAATTATTTTTTAAGATATGATACATATTTCTATGACCCAGATATGATTATAAGGTTATGTTATAAAAATCACATAAAAATGAATCTTTAATTATATGAGGAATATATACCCTCTCACTAAAAATACATGCTATTATTTATATTCTAACTAACCATCAATATAATCCCTATTAACTATCTGATCTCTCCACACCTCCACCTCATGGTTTCTTGGATGGTACTCCTCAGTGTGACGAATCAAAGGTGAATGCATCATCTTCTTATAGATAATACTTTCATCACTAACCTCTAAAATATTAAAATGAAATATTAAAGCTATTTCATCATATTTCACTCATAACTTTATTCCTAATAAACATCATCAAAAGTCTTATTTATCAATGAATCAACTTCTATGTTATTTTTGACTTGAGTATAAAAGATATTGAAGCCATATTTCTAAAGTAATTCTCTCCATATTAGTTGAAAATGTTTTAAATCCTTTTGTGAGAATAAAAAGAAAAATATTTTTTGGTCAATGAAGAATAAGAAAGCATTCTCCAATAAGATAATGTATTTAAAACTTTAGGTCAAACACCATAACCTATAGCTTGAGATAATGGGTCATGTAATTGAGTTCATGAGGTTTTGACTTCCCATACCAATAAGATATTACCTCCCATTCATGTATAAAAAATAACCACATACTATAATGTAAAGTATCTCAATAAACATTAAACATAAATCCCTCATTGATTAAGTGAATAATAGATTAACTTTTCAACTGGACGATTAAATTTTGGATGATTCTAGGTATTTTTTTGAATCTTTCTAGTATTGAGTATTCTTTTGAGGATCTTCTTCATTGGTGGTTCAGTGGTACATGAAGTAATTTCCATAAAAAAAGGGCCCAGTTGATTCTTTTTTTGGCAGGTTACTGGTGCATCTAGAAAGTGAGGAAAAAGTATCATCACACTGGTATTAGCCCATATGATATGGATATGGTGGTGAAGGTCCATTGTATCATGGTTGATCTTGTAAAAATTCTCAAGAACCAGGATGAGGTTCCCTCGCTTAGATGTTTCTTAGCCCGTAACGGTGTTTCCCCTGCTTCTAGACCATCTCTGATGGGTCACTGGGTGAAATGGAATCCTCCTACTCATTGTTGGAAACTGAATGTGGATGGATCTTGCAGTAATGGTTTCATTAGCAGGGGGTGTTTTTCATGATCCACTTGGCTTGGTAATTTTCACCTTTAATGTGTTTTTTGGGTACGAAGACTTACTTGGGTCCAAATCAATTACAATTATTTATGGGATTGAGCTACGTCATTCCAAAAAAATACCATTAATATAAGTGGAGACTGATTCAAAGATTGTTTGGAGTTAACTCAATTAGATTACTTACACTCCCTGGTCTATCATCTATGAGATCCATAAATGAAAAGCCTTCATGAACACTGGTATTGAGCTTCTTTACATGTGGAAAGAAGGAAATCATGTAATTGACTTCCTAGAATCAAAGTCTTCCCATGAGGAACCTTTTATGGAGTTTTTTACTAATGGTTCCCTTCCCCCAGCTGGAGTTGGCATTGATATTGGGGGTGCACTTAGTCTTCACTTTTTTAGGCCCACATGATCCTTCCCCATGTATTGGTTCCCTTTCATTAAATAATAACAATGATTATTATGATGATGACTACAAAGGCTAACTAACATTGAAATATCCAAATGATTACCTAACACTTATTGATCAAAGCCAACAAAGTTTCTGAAATCCAAGATAATTACATACAAACCTATAATAATATTTAACCAAAATAAGTAAACCACACACATTAGAGTCATTATTTCGAACTTACAATGCAATAATTTCCTCGATAGATGGTGGTTCACTTCTACCACTTGTTGAGAAATAACATTCCAAAGGAAATAAAATTCCTACACTCAAAACTTACACATAAATATCATGATGTATAACTAATTCAAAAGAAGGTTCCCCAACACCACCCAAAAATATTGAAATTCACTTAATCAATCATTAATTAATCTAATACGTCATCAATAAACACTACCAAGAAGTGATAAATATAGGTCTTGAACACCCAATAAATCAATCCCACAAACACTAATCGTGTATGATAACTCCAAAGAAAATTATTAAAAATTAAAACCAACTATATTGATATATGAAAATTATTTTGGATATCCTCCACTATTAACCTAATATGATGGTACCCTAATCAAAATTATATCACTGAGAACCAACTATCTTACTTCAATTAATAAAAAAAATCACAAATTACTAATAAAGGGTGAAAATTGTTTACCATCACCCAATTCAATCATCAGTAATCAATGCACAATGTCAAACTTCTATCAGCCATATTGGTAAGAAAAATTTAACCTACACTTAGGGATAAAATAGGGTGAATTAATCCCTTTTATAAAATGATTTAAATTTAAATCCATAACTCCCAAATCCCTACTGAGTCCATATGATAAGCATCTATTAGTATTAAAGATATAAAAAGGTATAACACAATTACACACTTGACTACCAGATTGTAGGGTAAACTTGAGATCTCATTAGGGAAAATTTCAATAGAAAATATTACAACCTTCAAGTATTTTTCACTCCTATTTAAAATAAAAAATTATTAAACTTGAATGACGATATGTATTTATTTGAGGTTTAAAACATCATAAACCATTTCTTTGACCCCTTTCTCAAACAAAAACCATATAATCTCATATCAAATTAAAATAAATCACCCTCCTATAGTATTAGTCATTACATAGATCATAAAAAATGAAAAAAATTCATGCCTTGTATAATATAATATGGTTATATATATATAAAGACCACATACTACTATGTATAGTCACCTCTTATCACTAAATCAAACCCATTAACCACCTCAACTAACTTTGATCTATATCCCACCAAATTAAATAACATGATATGTTTATCAAGTATATCTATAGTTAACACTATCCATTTTAATATTAAATGGGATAAAATTACCATTATGTACTAGAATTAAATAAAATAGAGGAAATAGTTAATAAGATATATATTATACATCTAACCACATCGATTCTTCACATTTAATTAACTTTCACTACATGAAGTTTCCCATGTCTATATCATTTTTTATATTGTATTACTTGTCTTATATTTCCTCACTTTTTATCATACCTATATACTAAATTATGTGTAATATTTTAGGGATAAATTATACCACTTCTATGAAAAATAAATGGTGTATCATCTCGTTGGAAATGTTTTTGATAAAATGGAAAAGGTGGATACTATGATTTATGGGGTGATCCATCCACCATAACTCTATTATTGTATTTATATTAAAATAAATAATATTAATGGAACATAAATTATTGATGTAATCCACCACTGTAGGAATAAAAAACCACATAACCTCTAACAACTAAAGTGTAACATCTCAACCCTAAACTTTGGCTTGGAAAGAGCCGAGGTGACACTAACCTTAGGTGATGTACCCAAGATACCAAAGGCTAGAAATAAATTCTAAGAACTTACCAAAACATTGGGGGTGATTTTAAATTTATAAAAACACAATATATTAAGATAAAATAAAAACAACCAAGCTAAAATATATGATGCATGATGTATAAAAAATATAACTCAAATGAAATACCATTAAAACAATAATATCAAGGTAGTAGTAAAAAGGTAGAATAAGGTGGCCTAAGAAAACTAAAGGAAATCCAAATGCAATAAGACCCATGAGGAATCACTCCAACCACTAAATAATATAACTCCAAGCTCCAACCACTATCTCAAGAATATAACATTATGATTCTCCACTAGAGAAATAAGATACCTTTCCTTTACATATTTTATGAAGAAAAAAATCTACATGTGCACCGAATTGCATATGTTGGGGGTGAGTAATCACACCTAGTAGTAATTCCCAAGTTACTTCCCAAATAATTCCACCAAGATAATAATTATTTACATAAAAATTAAATATATAAGAAAATAAGAAGATATAAAAATCCAAATAAGTTTAACATTTTGAATTAGATTAAAATAAGAAGTAATAAATATTTTTTCAATTCAATTAAATAAATGATACATTTTATTCAATTAAATTGGAATACAAAAACCGAATACTCTTACTCATGAACAAATTCATACATGGTAGTAGTCCAATAATCATGATCAATTACTCATCGATCCATTAATTCATCGCTAGGTGACCATTCTCCAGGTGCCCCCAATTTGGTTACACCAATTTTGTAATATAAAGGCCATGTCCAATACAATGAAGAACACCCGACACCCAAATATGTGTATTTATCACACCAATTAATTTCATAAATCAATAATTATTCTTAAATAATTTTATTAAACACCTTTCCTATGTAATATCAAATTCAAAATTTAAAACATGGAACGAAAGATATTTTCAAAAACTTTTCAAATACCAGATTTCCAAATCCTCAAGAAAAGGGGGTTTCTAATGAGAAATTGACATGAGTTTCCTTTGAAATTTAAAGTAATTAATTTAGATATCAATATCCTAAAGTTATATAAAATTTTAGGAAAAATAGAATCCACATAAATCACAACGGGTGAGAAAATTGACAGACGACAAAATGAAACCTCTAGACATAGTCTAGAAATTTCTTTCCTTAATATATACAATAAAGATCTCATCAAAACACATCATAAATCATATGTCTATCCTTAAAATACCAGATCTAACATTATACGTGGGAGTAGATGAAAATATTTATAGAGAAAGAGAGAAACCATAGATTTACTATTGATTCAAGGGATCCAAAACACTTAGATATATTTAAAATTGGGTCTGAAGGGAGATAAATTACTAAAAATTCCTATAGGAATATTTTGGTTCAAGATCCTAGGTGAACAAGAGATAAACGTGACTTTTCAGGTGTGAAATGGAATAAAAAACCAATTTTATGATGTTTATAATTAACATCGCAAGGTTATGCCACACAGGTTAACAAAGCATGTGCCAATCGTGCAAGTGAAATTAGACAACACCCGGTGGGATGCACAATTATACTAGAGGCTTTGAAATACCATGCACCGACTATGTGATTCCACTATCCCAAAACTAACAATTCGCATGGTTAGTTATATGGTTTGACCAAACCATGTGCCAACCATGTGCCTACCTGGTTACTCTCAGATTCTCTTTCATGGTTTCCTAGAGAACTTACATGGTTTCCTCTAACCATGATCAAACCATAGACCCTAAAAATGATTATTAAACACACTAAAACCATACATAAAATTGCTAAAATCAACCCAAACATTATATAACTTTGATATTCATAATAAAAGGTTGAATTATCTCTAATATGGGGTCTTACATTCTCCCCACCATTAGGATTTACATCTCTAAAAAACTAAACATTTACGGTGCTATGAAAATATTTTGGCCATTATTCCAGCATATATTTCTCACGTTCCTATGTATCCTATTGAATTTCACCTTGTTTCCATAATACTCAAACAAATGGAATAAATTTTTACACATAAGACTTTATCAAGTCCATTCATGATACAAATCGAAACATGAATAAATGTAGAATCTAGTTCCATATCAACCTGATCTCATTGAACCACATGGCTAAGTTCAAGTAGCTATTTGATTAATTGAGATACATGAAAGGAATTATAAACCAAATTGAATAGTGGTAGTAAATACAATTGATAATAAATATAAAAAATTAATTCATGTATTTCAAAAGGTCTAACATACATAAGAGTCAACTTTCCTTACGTACCCAATCAATGATGTCTTAGTATTGGAGTGACATCTATGAACAAATGATCTACCTAAACAAAGGATAAAGGGTGATGTTAATGAAACAAATCAGATTTTTGATGACTTTATAAAGAAACTATCCTTTTCAGATTCATTTGAATATTTTTAGTCATTTCATGAACAAGGTTAAGTCTTAATGATGTAGTTTCTCCAGTCTCTACCCAATAAAGTAGAGATCAACATGGATAACCATAAAATGCCTTAAAAAAGCCATATATATTTTTTCATGATAACTTTCTTTAGAAATAAACTCTAATAAGGGAAAAAATCATAGCATGATCTACCCAAATACATAACACAAGATCAGAGCATGTCTTATAGTGTTTTAATCATTCATTATGATTGGCCATCTATTTTAGGATGGTACACTATTATCATGATGAACTGAGTACCCAAATATTGTTGAAAAGATATCCAAAACTAAGTATAAAATCATGGATATTAGTAAAATATGATCATAACTAGTATTAAATTTAATTTTACCACTTATTGAATATAGATCTTTTCAAAATATTCTATCATATTGAATTCATGAATCAGAATGAAGCGGGATGACTTTATGAGTTGATCAAAAATCACCAAGATTGAATCATTATTCTAAATAGTTCTTAGTAAATCTATGATAAAGATTATAACTATCTACTCCCATTTATATATGGGTATAGCTAAGGATTGCAGTATTATAGATGGTCATTGATCCTCATCCTTGAACTACTAAAAAGATAGGCATTTCATAAAATAATAAATCACATTTCATTTCATACTGGATAAAAAAATGATTCCTTCATGCCTTTTACATATTTTGGATGCTCGGATGAATTTACCACGTAGAATGGTGATAACAAGAAAGAATTTGTTCTTGAAAAAAATGGAATAAAGAGTATTCAATACTGAAAAAGAAATATAGAGTTTCCATCTCGTTTCCAGCCATTAATGGTCTTCCCTCCTTAAAGTTTTGACATAATGGTAAGAAAAATATGATACAATATTCAAGTATCCTAAACTTTTTCAACCAAATAAGGTATAAGTATCACTAGAAATCAGAATTTGACTTAATTATGCTTAGTTAATTCCAAATACATATCCACTATGATACTCATAATTTTCCATTGATAATGAGATTCTATTTAAAATTTGTTATACGAATTTTGGATTAAATCACCAGCCGTGAAATTTCATTTCCTAATGTATAAACTAATTCAATGCTAAACATTCAGAGATATTATATCCATTATATTTATGTCAGGGTAAAATCCATTTGTAAAAATATTTTTTTCAATATTTTATATTCTATAAACATAGTGAACTTCTCTCCAAAGAGATAATGACACCATGTTTTTAATGCGTGAACCACCATAACCAATTACACGTCATGGGATCAGTATTCCTTTTCATGAATTTTCAATTATAATGATCTATAAACTACAATATGATCTCCTTCAATCATAAAAAAACTGATTTTAAATCTAGATATGCTATAATAAATCATAAAACTATTTCTAAAGATAAGAATCAATGAAAAAGTTAGCCTTGTCTTAAGCTCTAAAAAGAATTTCTGACAATTTTCTCTCAATTGGAATGGAGTACCCTTTATCATGAGCACCATTGTTGGAGATAGGAGATGTGAGATTTCCTAAATGTGTGATGAAATTAACTTGATAAGCCTAGACAGATATGTATCTAAAATATGTTATTTGATAGTTTCTATGGGGAAAATATTTCTACGTTTTTAGGGTCTACTGATATTATTTTATAATAAATGGAATGGCTATATATGTAAACTTATTATATCTAGAAATTTCATTTAGAGAATTTTTCGTAAAACAAATGTTCAAGAAAAATTCTCAACACAATCTCTAAATGTTATTTATGATCTATAAGTTTTAGAACACACTATAATGTAATATAAAAATACTAAAACAAAGGAGTTTAGGTACCATTGAGTGACATGATATATTAATCCCATGGAAACTGTTGGTGAATTTGTATGACCAAAGCGCATGACAAGATACTCATAATGACCATAGAAACTCCGAAAAACTATTTTTGGAATATCCTCTTTCCTAAGCTGAATTTGGTGATACCTAAACCATAGATCAATTTTTAGAACCATTGTTCTCCTTTAAAATGATAAAAAATACCATAAATTCTTGGAAGGGGATATCTATTCTTTATTGTAACCTAATCGGTTTATGATAATCAACATAGAGTTGTAACAAACCATTTGCATTACTTATAAAAAGAACTCGAGTATCCCATGGATATGTACTTGGTCTTATGAAACATTTACTTTCTAATTTCTCAAAATGGAACTTCATTTCCTTAAATTTATTCAGTTCCATTCTATATGATGGAATTGAAATTTTATTTTTTCTCGAAAGAGGATAAATTAAAAATTCCATTTCCTTTTCATGTGGTTAGCTAGTGAAATTTTTAGGAATAATGTATGGATACCGATCCACAATGGTAGGAAAATTTCGGGTCTCAATTATTCCATTAGTTCCTAATGTGACCACTTATAATTGATAAGAACTAGTTCTAACCATTGGTTCAAAAGGTCCTACTTTTCCATAATTCACATCCTAGTCTCCTTTAAAGAGATTCTCTATCCCATTATATGATATAGGCTTTACTCATCACAAAAAATAATTTATATTAACCTTGAAACGAACTAATTAATATATTCCCATGATTAAGTCAATGATATGTATTTATAGAATAGAAAAATTCCTAATAAACTATACCCCGTTGATTATGATAGAATAATATGCATATATTAATACCTTGTACTCTCACTGCCTCAGAGGAGTATGAAAAATAATCATGTGTATAATCCCCTTGACATTTAATTCCATTTTATTATCAACACAAGAAGTAATAAAAGAGTGGGATTCACTAGTATTAAACAAAAATTTCATATGTGTTGAGTTTTGAAAAATGGAAATTCGTATAGTCAAGGGAGATAATTGATCCTCTATGATAATTTTCTCAACACCTTATAACCTATTAATCATTCCTCCATGTTACTTTATTACATGTTGTAGTTGCATCAACTAAAGAGTTGGGATGTTCTTGGAATCAAAAAAGGTTGCTTATTTCTAACGATGAGAACTATTCTAAGGTTTAAAAACAAAAAACCTCACTGTTGTTAGTAATGAGATAAACATATTTATAGTTTTCTTTTACTTTTACATTTTTTTGTAATTTTAATTAAGAAATGAGTAAGATAAAAATGATGACAATAGAATAAATCATTTACTAGTATACTGATAAACTAAGAACTACAATAAAACTAACATAAGAGAACAAAATACTAAAATAAGGTAGTAAGATCGAAGGAGTAGATCAAATGTAGTACTCAAGAATTCCAGACTACTAGTTTAAAATATATCTTTCCCACTCTACTCTATTGGATCATACCTCATGAAAATGGTGAAAAAGTCTCCCTCGCCAGGAAACTCAACACACAGAAGACTGACTTAAGGAGTTCGCCACTCTAAAATCATTCAAACTGCTTGAAAGTTATAAAATAATAACATTTGGAAATAAACTCGCCGTAAATTACCAAATTTAAAGACATTAACACTTCGAAAAAATGTATTCAAGAATAACCTTGACAATTGATCTTGAATTAATTAATTTGGAAAACAATTGAGGTGTAAAGAAACTGAATAGAGAATCATTAATCAACCTTGCCGATTGATTATGATTCTAAAAAAATGTAAGAGAATGAAGAATTTTAAATGATTAATGAGTAGAATTGAATTTTTGAGCTAAGTCAATTCATCCTTTGATCATCTTGATTAAAGTAGTGAAAAAACCAAAAACAGAGTACATGAATTATGGACAGAGGGAAGAAAAGCTCCCCTACTCTGCATCGGGCTCCTTCGCATCCATGTATACCCTATCATCTCCTGGGAGTCTTCACTCACAAAAATGGTGTGTTAGTTCAAGTGATTGAGCCTCTCTAGATTTGCTCTCAGATGGATGTGATCATGTATAGAATGAGCACCTCCAAATCTTCTCTCCAATGGTGTGTTCATGGAATGAATGAGTTTGTAAATGAGTGTCCTCTGTCACATTCTACTAATTTTTCTTCCTTTAATATCCACAATCATCTACTACTTGTAACCAACCATATTCCACCGACATAGTCCGTTTCTTTAATGCGCACCGCACACGTGCGTTTTTTCGCAACTAACATGCTGCGCTAGCTTTTCTTATGTAACTAACCCTGGGTGAGTTTGATGTGTGAATCTAGACATATACTCATCTCTTGAATGAACCTGCAAAGTTAGAAAAAAAATAAATGAATGAATCAGCGTTTAAATGTTAACTTTTATAAACAAATAAGAGTTTTATTAAAGAATGATTAGATGTTATTAGATTTAAATTAATAATTATTAGTTCCTATTTTATTTGTTAGTTAACTTATTTTATTTAATGTTATTACATGTTATTATTTATATTTATTTAATTATGAGGTTGATTAATTATTAATTAGATAAATTAAATGTTTTTTAATTATTATATTATTAATTAGTATTTAGTTTTTTTTAAAAAAATATTATTTTTAAGCTATTATATTAAAAAGTTTTATTTTAAATATTAAAATTAATATTATTAAGTTATTATGATTTATTTATTTTAATATAATTTATAAATTATTATAAATTATTTTAGTTAATTTATTTAATAATTCTGTTTTATTAAAATTAAATTTATTATATCTATTATTTATTTATAATTATTAATGTTTAATATATTTAGTTAAGTTATTGTATTTAGCTAAGTTTTTTTCCTTATTTTTAAAATTAGTTTGGTTTTATTTTTATTATTTTTTAAATAATTTTTTCCTTCTTCCCCCTAATCAGCGCACAGGGGGAGGGGGGTTTTCTTCTTCGGTTCCTTCTCTGTGACATCGAGGCCTCCTGGCATCAGGTACCGACTTCAGGTCCCCTGCCTTTATTGATGATTCCTCTCCACACCTCAATCTCAACCTCAGTTCCTCCTCCCAAAGCAGCATGCACTTCCATCGGCGGCACACATCTAGTAGGTGCGACAACTCCATTGGTGGCTCCACCAGCGACGCCTCATCCTCCCAGCTCGTGCAGGTTGGCACCAGAGGTGATTCAAATTCTACTTGGTGGTGACATTATCCTCAGTGATGTCCTATTTTTCCTCATCCAGTTCAAATAGGTCCAATTACCCTCACCGTAAAACCCCCATCAATATCTGGTAGCAGGTCTTCAACAGCAGCGATTCAAGTCATCAGCGGCATGTGCAGTCTCATTTAGCAACACATGACCAGTGTTGGTTCAAAATTCATTGACAACACAGCTCCCATCCCTAATGTTCATTCCCTAGGGTGGTTCAAATGGGTCTGAGATCTGAAATTTTAGTTTGATTTGCAAGAATGGTCTAGTTCAGAACCGATTTCATAATGATATATGGGGTTACATATCAAAATTAGAGTTTTTTTGGAGACTTATTTTTCTATTGTGTTAGTGTGTTGTGGGAGTGAAACAGATGTTGTGAAAGGAGGGAAGGGGAAATGGTGGCAGTGAGAAATGGCTTTGGAGGGATACAGAAGTTGGGGTTACGGTGAGTTATAGTACGTGAAGAGACAATGGATTGGAGAAAACGGTGGAAGGGTGGGTTGTTGTGCCATGGAATGGTGGCAGGAGTTACGATGAGACAGTGATGGAAATTGTGCGTGGTGGCAAAGTTTACTGTGACACCATGAACCTGTAAGATAAACAGAGTAAAGAAAATTAAAACTTAAATAAAATATAAAAAAAATAATTAAATAAAACTAAAACATAATTAAAACAATTGAAAATTAATGTACGCAAAAACATTAACAATATTATAAAACCATTTAAAAACATAAATTATAATATCATTAACTTTAATTTATAAAACATAAATTGTTACTAAAATTAAAATAAATTAAAATACAATTAAATTATTAACAGTTAATAAAAAATTTAAACATTCAAATAACAAAGATAAATTATTGCTGCTATAACAAACTAAATTAATTGAAATTGACAATTAAATATCTTCTTTTTGAATAATTGAATTTAGTTAAGGCTTTAAATTATAAAGTTTGAATAAATTTAGTTTTTTTTCAAAACTTAAATCAGTAATTAATGAATTATTAAAAGACATCTATTAATAGGGTTATATTATTTAATTTTTAATACATGAAATGTTTGATTAAGAGTAAATAATTTATGTGTAAAATCAAACTAATTAATTAAATAATAAATGTTAAACCATTAAATATGTAGAAAAATATAGCAAACTAAATAAAAAGTTATTTAACTATAAAATATAAGTATGAAATAAATTAATTATTTTAAGGCTTAAAATACATAATTAATTATAAAAAATTGATTAATTGATAAATTTATTTATAAAAATAAAAAAGTGTTAAAATTTAGTATAAAGTACAAAAATAACCAATTAAATAATTAAAAATTAATAAAAAAGATGTGGAAAACATATGTTTTTAAGGCCACATCAATGTTCTTGGAATCACACAAGATTGCTCAGTTCTAACGATGAGAACTGTTCTGATGTGATCATCCAGTCAGAGTATAAGATTTATGAGGAACATGATTTGTATTTCTAGTAGATGGATTTGTAGCATTAGGGAAATAACACTGAAGATGTCCCATATGATTAGAATTGTGACATGATTTGGGTGGTTTCATACGATCCCACTTCCCATGCTCTAACGATCCACATTGGTAATATATGATCTTTCTACTAGGGCATAGAGGAAAGTTAACCAATCAATTGGTTTGATTATATGATGTTCTACCTCCTTGGAAGTAAGTGTCCCTCTTCTACTTATTCCTAGCATTAGAGTTCCTAACTACCCCCATATAGACCAACATACTTCCTCATATAGGATTCTCGGTTATATTCATTTCTTCCACTATCTCTCTATTATCCATGTCTGTATAATCAGTAATACAAATAAAAACTATCTTGGAATGAATTTATGGTTTTAATCTAGTCTTAAATATTTGATCCTTTAGGGATGTGATAATAACCACTTATGAATAAAAATAAAACAAGTCCATAAACATAACATCATATTCCATCCCTGACAAATTTTATTGCTTAATACTGAAGAAATATTTCATTCTAACTACATTTATGGTGTGTGGCTAGAATTGTTTGTTGATTTTTTTTTCAAATCCCTCCCATATAAGGCCTTTCATGAATATAGATTATATAGATAAATCCCAACATTGGCATGTGAGATCCACTAGTATGTAGACTGCTAACTTGACCTTTATATCAATAAGGGCTATAAGGAAATCAAATATCTGATTCATTATGCTAATACATGCTTTTACCTTTTAAGGTTTTGAATCCCCCCAAAATATTAGTGGATTCTGTTTCTAAAACTTCACATAATGATACACATGTCATAGTTTTTCATTTTGATTCCCTCTATTAATGTATTGAAAATATTAAACAATGAACTGAACAAGATATTGGTTCACCTATGGTTTAGGTGAAACCACATTATCTATGAACTCTTCTTGTTGGTTTCCAAGTTAGTTAACTAGTTCCATTGCTCTATAGTTAGAATAAAACACCACTTACCTATCACCCACTAGTAAACTGAAGTATTATAATATTCTAAATCCTGAATAGTAACTATCATTATAACCATTTTTGAAGAATCATCAAAATATAATATGATCAATGTATTAATAGTGGTATGTCTCATTTATAAAGCATGATATACCACACTTATCGGCCAAACCAATGACGATGATATGAAAACATACCTAAAGGTGTCTCAAAAACATATTTTGTACATGGACCACCCTAGTAACTTTAAGTTTAATACAAAATGGTGAGCTGCATATTTTTAAGTTATACATTTATTGTTCAAACATTTCCTATCTCCTTAATACAATCCCAATATAAAAAAATGACTAAAATAATACCATTTGTAACATCCTAACCCTAACCATTGTCCTGGAAAGAACTATGGTTCCATTAACCTTAGGTGATGTCCCCCCAGAACCAAAGGCTAGAAATAACTTTCAATATCTTACCAAAACACTAGGGCATGATTTATCCATTAAAAACCACAACCTATTAAGAAAAAATTAAAAAAAATCCAAAACAAACTATATGATACATGAAGTCTATAAAATAAAATACAAATAAAATATCAACAAAACAAAAATATTTGAGTAGTAATAAGAAGTTAGAAAAAGGTAACCCAAGGAAACTTAAGGATATCTTGACATAGAAAAACTAATGTGGCATCACCCCAACCACTCCATAAGATAACTACAAGCTCCAACCACCATCCCGAGAATACAACATCATGATTCTCCACTTAATAAATAAGATACCTTTCCTTTACCCATTTCATGAAGAATAATGTTTCCACATACACCAAAGTGTATATACAGGGGGTGAGTAATAATACCCAATAGTAATTCCCCAATATACATCCCAAATCATTCAATTGGGATAAGAATGATTTATCTAAGAGTCCAATATATAAAAATATAACAAGAGAGAAAAATCCAAAGAAGTTTAACATTTCAAATTAGATCAAAATGGGATGTAAGAATAATTTTATTAATTCAATTAAAAAAATGAAATTTTTTATTCAATTCACTTGGAATAACCAAACAATATCCACTTACTCACACTGACTTGAATACCAAGTTAAAATCCCATACTCATGAGCGGTTACTCATCGATCCACCATGTCATCAGTGGATGACCATTATCTAGGTGTATCAAGTTTGGAACCTTACACCAAGTCCATAATGGAATGAACATGTCTAATGAAATGATGAAAACAGACCACCAATGTATTCCAAATTTTCACACTAATTTATTTCTTGAACGAATAGTTGTTTTTAAATCATTTGATCGAGCACCTCGCCTGCATCATCTCAAATTCAAAATTTAAAAAATGGAACAAAAGTTATTTACTATTTTCATCCAAGATTTAAAAATCATTAAGAAAAGGGGGTTTCTAATGATACATCAAAATGATTTTATTTTTCAATTTAAATAAATTAATTTAGATATCTAAGCCTTTAATTTTTAGAATAACTGGCGAAAAGAGAGAAGCCACCTACCTCACATTGAGGGATTAAATTGATGAATGACACTACGAAACCTCTAGATTTTGGATCTAAATTTTATTCCATCAATTGATCTAATCTAGATATCATCAAAACACATCCTATATCAAAGATATATCAATAAAGTATTAGATATAACATTATGTGTGGGAGGATATAAGAATATCTAGAGATAAACAGAGAAAAAAAAGACTTACTATTGATTCTACAGATCCAACACACTTAGATCCATCTGAAATTGGTTTATATGGGAGAGGAGTTTCCAAAAATTCCTAGAAGAATCCTATAGTTTGAGATCCCAGATGAATAGAAGAAAAATGATATTTTTTTTGTGGAGGAATGGAAAAAAATTCCAAATGTTAGATTTTTTTATGCATGCCATATGGTTTAACAAACTATCCTCCATCCATGCGAGTCCTATTGAAAAAATCCTTGGGGGATGCATGGTTGTACCAAATGATTTGAAAAACAGTGCACTAACCATGAAACGACATTATCTAAAAAATTAAAATTCACATGGTTAGTCACATGATTTAACCAAACTATGAACCTACATAGTGACACCTAGATTCCCTTTCATAGTTTCCTAGGGAAGTTGAATGATTTCCCATAACCATGATCAAAATGTACACCCTTAAAATCACTTATGAAACACACTAAAACTATCCATAAACTCCTAAAACAAAACCCAAACATTATATAACTTGAAAATTCTTAATAAAAGGGTTAATTACCATAAATAAGGGGTATTATATGAATTGTGTGAGATACCAACTCCCAAAAATCATGTATAAGAGGTCCTAAGTTAATATTAAGTTTCCTTAGGAATGAAGGGATTTTATTTCTAGACTGAAATACTATTAATATTTACCATCCTTACTCATTCATAAAAAATTTATTCACTAAGGTCCCCTCAATGACCTTTTACTTTTTTTATCACCTTAGGGTAAGTCTTTAGAAAAAATAGACTAACCTACTACTTGATCTCAGGTTCATGTTTCCTATCAAATTTGAGAACTCTAAGCTTTTAATAAGCCAAAAATTTAATAGAATACCATAAAAATATCATGAGGAATGGATAACACATCCTTATAATTCTTTTACTGAATAGTAGCAATGAAGAACTCCACTTGAAATTGATCTTGAAATAGACTTAACATGATTGCAGAAATTATATAGTCCCTAAGTAAAAAATTCCACCATAATCACACTAATCAATGTAATAAGATTACTACTGATGGAATACAATCTCAATCAATTTTGCGGATAAGATAAAATACAATAAATATATTCTATAACCATCATAATATTTTTCTTTCAAAATAGATACATCATACTTCAAAAAAATATCCCATTGAGACTCGATTATGATAGTTCTTCAATCATACATCACTATAGGATTTGATCTTCAATGTAATACTATAGCTGCCTCCTACACCCACTTTTCTGCTACATTATTATTTTGATACACAAAAGGAATAAATATAACATAATAATGCCTCATATAGTTGGGGTGGCACCTGAGTGGTAAACCCTGTAATCCTGCTTAAAAAAGTCCTGGGTTTGAATCTTGGAAATCCCCTTAGGGATTCATGTGGTAGGTAGTGACACATGCATGGCACTAGTAGGTTGTTACATAATCATGATGTAGGCCTGATGATATAAGTAGGATGATACATGAATGACATTGCACTGGGCCTTTGGGCCATGTTCTTGGGGCACTTGGACTTGGACCTACGGGATATGTAATGGGTCTCCCTCTACTCAGATTGAAAGAGGTATTTGATTTCATAATAAAAAGAGGCTTTTACCCCAATTTTTTTTAAATATGGCTCATCCCAACTACAATGTGGATGTCACTAACTATACTACCTCAAGATCAATCATAATAGTATTTCAATGTTGAATATGTACAATCATATTGTACTATCAATATATGATCCATAGAACTATACCAACACATCACCCTCTATATAATAAAACATCCCTATATAAATGATTCATATATAATTAGAGACCATACTCAAAATCACATTTTCCCAAGACATCCTGAGTTGAATTTTTGGTCCACTTAATATACCATATTTAAGTAATAAAACAACCTTACTAACCCATGAATTACCTACTAATAATAACTCTAAATTCAATCATAAAGTACTCACAATAATAAAATTACACCATATACTGACCGCATTATAAATCTTCCTGATATGATAATGAGAATAAGAGTAACCCCTAAAGACCACCTATAATATTCACTAGGGCGGTGACTTAACCAAGGCTATGAAATTTACATTTAGGAGGAATTAACCATATTTTATGTAAACAATCACCATAATCAACTTAATATAGTAAGCCAATATCAATAAATAAAGTGAATAAATGCTCACATATTTCCAACATTTAGGCCCCAAAAAATCAATATCAATTTGAAGGAGAATCTAACACATGACACCTCATACTGTAACTAGATATTATAATGTTCAAACTAACACCATCTAACATTTCCTACAACATAATCCATTATGTTTGAAAAATGTCATAGAATAATGGGATGAGTATAAGATCAAACTCAATACGTTTCCCCTCAAAAATCTATGTTGTTAAGTGAATATTCATAGTAAATCCTTAGTGAATTAAATATTAAAATGTTAATAATTAAATAAAAATAAAAATGGAATGAATAATATAAATAATCATCCATCACATATTATATTTCAACCCATTCATATCATCACAAACAAGACACTACAACCAACACATTGATCATCATGACATGCTATAAAAATACCTAACAATAATAGCTACAACTAAAATAACTATAAATATTATTCATGAGAACTAAATAATTAAAAATTAACAATAATTTTATTGTGGTAAAACTTCAACAACAATAAAAACAACTGTATATGATCTAAGAATACAATATCACCTATTTTCATCAACATCAGGTAATACCACATCTTACTCATCACATCATCATAAGGTAATCATACATCATAACTTTCAAAATATGGTTAACATAATTTTAAAATACAAAATTAGAATCATAAAATCCATAAATCATATCAAATTACTAAATAAAAATAACACATAACCGTAATCTAATACATAATAATAATCATAACACAAAAACCATACCAACTTAATTTAACATCAAATTACTAATCCCAACCTCTTCTTTAATATCTACATTAACTTAGATAATATAGTTCACCACAGCTAGTAAATCACCACCACACACAAACATAACCCTTCATCATACCTCAACAGACTATATTCCCTAATGGGTCCCTCCACTAAATTTCCAAAATCAATACTTTAAACAATACAATGGTTCATATCCACATAACAATAACTATTAAATATTTATAACAAGTAGTTAAATTCCACTTTCTTAACCCTGATTTTATAAAGGGGGAGGGTGCAATTGAGTTAATATGATTAAGAAATGATGAATAAAAATTTGAAAACAATTTATAAACTAACCTTAATAAAAATACATATATCTATAATAATAGTGTGAGATAATGTTATATAATTTTAACAATTGTTCTAAAAGAATTATTGATACCCAGTTAAAATATATTTTAGATATTATATATATTTTAAATGAAATCACTCACTCTAAAAACCTAATCCATACAAGAAGTTACAAATAATCAAAGCATGATTATTTTCTTTGGAAAATCAACACTTAAAAAATAATATTTGTTATAAATTATTTCTACTGAATTTAAAAGGAACAAGAATGGTGGTATAAAAAAAAATCTTAAATGATAAATAATAAATAAATATAAAAGAATAAATTTTATATAAAATTTAACAAGGTGGATAGGGTTAAGGAAGAAACTAATCACCTAAACATTATTGAAAACCCAAACCAAGAACCCTATATATATAAAGTAGTTTTGCACTCTATAGGAGATTCCACAAATAATATTGGGTTAACTCATGTGAAATCCATACAAATTATTACAAAAACCATGGGGAATATAATTTACAAGGTGAAAAGATGAATAAAGATTATAAAAAATCTTCTTTGACACACAAGAAAGATAAAAATATTATTTAAAAAATAATAAAATCTCAATATATATAACATGAAAGATAGAGGAAAGGAATGATTAAAATATATTTAGTGAAACTTTATAATTTTGTGTCTATGGAACATATGGATTATGTATTATTGATTATAAGAAGTATCCTTTACCTAAAATTAAGTTTGGAGATCCTTTATTCACTTATTTCACAAAAACATAGAGTTGTAAACTTTTATTTCAAGAGATATAGAGCAAGTGTTCTAGTAGAATCTATAATGAGGGAAATCCTATTATTTATACCTTTTACAAGGGAAAATATTCATTGATATTCAATGATGATTTTCTCTGGAATAGAAAAATTGGTATCCCAAATCCTATCTCTAGATACCTTACTAAATTTTTTAAATAAAATTTTAAAATTATTTTGCAATATTAAATACACAATCCTAAAGAATTTAGTCTTGTTTAGTTAATGTATATCCATGGTCACTTGATATTTTAGTAATGGTTAGTTACACTAGTTCTATATTACATGTTCAGATGAAAATACACTAAAATATTACATAGAATGTTGAATTTTTTATAACACTTGTGTGACTAGTTGAAATTGAAATTAAGTATTAAAATTACAGACTTCATTCTTATGTAACTAGTTTAATTTTTATATATCACCTACATATCTTCTAAATAAATCTATTAATTATTATGTAATTATTTATTATAGTTTGTCTCTTTCACAATGGTCATCTGAACTAACCATGAGTCACTTTGAATTTTTTTGAGATATCACTCATGATATACTAACACATTATCATTTTATTTTTGACTAGCTATGAATCAGTTAAGTACTCAGTCATAGTTTATTGGATATTCTATCAGTATAAATTGAACTAACCATGAAAGTATTAACCAATATTTATATTGATTAACATAAACATCCTTAAACTATCATAAATTATTCATTCGAAAAAATAAAACATATTAAATTCAAATTAAACATGATGTTTGAATCTTCAAAATAAAAAAATTGACGGACTTAGAATAATAATCCCTATTTATTATAAAAAATCATGATAGTTCGAGTATAATTTATTTGGAGAAACTAAGCATAATTTTAGGATATTTTTCAATAATTCATTTTTACCTTAAACCATTACCCCATATTTATGAACATAAAAAATATATTCAAAGATAGTAAGGAAACACATAAGTGAGTGAAAACTTGGTAATGAAGCGAACTTAACATCGGTATACTTATAATATATTTTTAAGTGAAAATATAAGATAAATAATAGTTTAAGAAAAAAAATATCTATTGAAAAGTGAATAAATGTTTTCCTAAGTTACTAAAGTTAGAACATATATATTAGTAAAAAATAATTAAAAGGATTCATAATAAAAACCATGAATCCAAATGATGGTTTTAATCTAAGATGATATGCCCATATGTTGTGGATTCCTCCTTTTATAGACAAAAGTTCCTATTGAATCTCTATATATCTATTCTTACATCTCTATATATTTCTTTTACACATTAAATCAATATCCAAATACAAAAAAATTTATTCAAAAATCATCCAAAATATTCTTTAAAATACATCCCAAAAAATAACCTCCAAAATATAAAAAGATTAGAAATATTTGGATCTCATATCTTCTATAAATATAAAACTCACTATGTGGTAGTTTTATTCATGGTGTAAGGGAATATTTCTTCTTTAATTCCCTTTACTGACTTTTCATGATCATAGAAAAACACTAGTAACCACATCATAGCCTTATTATCTATATCTATCTAAAAATATAATATATTATATATCTTTTAATGCATGTCACATATCATTCTTTACACTACATTTAACTTCTTCTCATGTACTATTGTATTATATTCATCCCCAAACCTTATAATAAACATATTTTACCTATACGAACCATAATCTTCTCCATCCTCACACCATATCACAAGAATTTTCTTTATGGAATAATAAACCCTACCATACCATAATACTGACTCTATGAATCCTATGTTTTGAATTGTGTCCACACTTTCCTTATCCTCATGGAATGAGCTGGGTCTATCATGGAACAATTTTCACGAACCCACCTAGGTCATCTAAAATCAATAATAGAGTCGACCAGTGGTAAGGCTCAAAGGGTGTTCTCATTACCCATAGGCTAGAAAGAATTTCATGGGCATCAAGGATACAATTTTGGTACTGGTTTCACCTAATAAATATAATTAACATATATCAAAATTATTACTAAGAATCTAGCATGGTGCATCTATAAGTTGGAATACCATGAAAATTAGAATAATTATTTTTAAATATAAGACTAATTAAACAAGGCACATCTAAAATAAACATAAAACTCACTTTCCAACATAACATAAATGACAAATACAAGACTAAATAAAGATCCCAATTTACTAAAAAGGCAGAAATGATTAGTACATTCACTTTAAAAAATAAACAATGAACCAAAAAATACTCAACCAAATACCTCCACATGACCTTAAAAACCATCCCTAAACCCACTCTATGAGTGTATAGATAATCAATAATCCTACAAGAGGAGTTACTTATGAACATGATCCTAAATATGAAAAAATCCACCTAGTCGACAGACATTGAGTGTTATAAGTAGGGTGTGATAAAATATTTTCTAATATTTTTTCACCAAGAAAAGAATCCATAAATTACCTTTAAAAAGACAATATAAATACACTCATTTCAAATATAATAAAATATTAAAGACTTTACATTTTAGAAAAAACAAAACATGATTATGCGGAAAAACCATTTTAATATATCGAAAGAAACTTTAAATAAAATATAAATCTTTTTCATTATAAAAATATTCTAAAAAATCTATTTGGAAAATAGTTGATGAACCCAAATCCCCTTTTAAAATCATTTTTAAATCTAATTTTAAAGCATCATAATAAAGAGTCTCCAGATAAATTAAGTAAATTACCAACAACAACCATATAATAGTAATAATCATAAATAAGTAACACCAAAAAAGGAATACATTTAAAATATATCATAGAAATATATAAAGTAATTTGTCACATGTCATTGTAGAGTAGTGTATGATAGTATAGAAAAACATAATCAAGCATAGTAGAAAATAAAAAATAATTAATGTATCATATAATCATGGTAAACTCCTTAGTTTCTAGTGAGATGATCCTATAAGTACTCAATGAAAAATAACCCTTTATGTAATATTGGTGTGTCTATAAAAAATATCATTTCTGATTTACTCTTCTTAGACTTAACAAGTGGTACTCCCCATAAAAAGAGAATATCATTGTTAAAAGATACTAGTTGGTGCATTAATATAACTAGAATAGAAACCTTATCCCAATCTCCCACTTAGATTCATAGGGTTCTCATGAAGTTATCTACTAGAGGTGACACAATATTTTATACCATATCAATCACATGTAAATAATAGATCTCAAAGAAAAGCATCATGATATCATTTCCTCATCCCACCTTCATACATTATTTTTATAAACAAGATTTTTTTACTTAAATAAACATTAAACAATAATAAAATTTAACAATTTATATCCACAAGCTTAAATAAAACATAATTTCATGGGCATTAAATCCAAGGTATATATTTTTTATAAACAACTTTTTATTCGAGGTTCTAAATGGGCCTTTAGTTTTAAAACTAATTGTTAAACACTTTAAAAAACATTTTTAAAATCATTTTGAAACCAAGTGGAATGCTATTTTGGACCAAGGTTAACTTCAACTTTAATCCAATATATCCAAATAAACATATATTTATGAAAAAAACATAATTAAACAACATAAATAATATCAATAACATAATTATAATGTAATAAACATAAATGTTCAAGAAACTCATAAAAATCCAATAATAATAAAATTATAATCACACAATCCTTATAAACCAATAAAAACTCCCGTGTAAAATCATTAGAAAATCATTTTTATGTTTAAAGCACCATGTTATTTAAAAAAACATTCCCAAGATCCGCAACGGAATTTTAGAAAACACATAGTATGTGTAATATTCAATTAAAAAATTATAAGAGTTGGAAATAAAGAAAATACCCTTTTTATTTTAATCCACAGAAACATAAAACCTTGAAAATTAATTTAAATTTTAACTAAGTATCAAAAAACAAGAAATGTTTTATGTAAAATGGATATAGAAAACTCAATAACTATATGGTTTTTCAAGAAAATAAAATTACATGAAAACACTTACCTAAATAAAGTTTTGTTGGTGTGAAACCTTTAAATGCGATAACATGAAGACAAAGAAGAAATTTTCACACCCAAAACAATAATAATTATATGTTTAAGAAAACCCCTCAACCTAGGGTTTAAATTTCATGTCCCCTTTGAGTGAGGAAGAAGAAGAAGTAATAATAAAGAAAGTGGGGGTGGAGGAATTTAGAGAAATGAAGGACTAATCTTCAAGAAATTGAATTTAAAATAGAAATGAGGAAAAAAATCCATGGAGTGAGGAAGTAGAGTCACCACTATAACTCTATAAGTTGATAAATTTGAATGGGGAAAAGGGGAATTCTCAAGTGGATTTAATTCAAGAAGGGGTAGAAAAGGGAAAATAAAAAAATAAAAAATTAAGGCACAAGAACCATAAAAAATAGCCTAATATGTCATAATGTGTCTCCCATATCCAAAAACATCACGGTGTGACCCTCATTGATCATGATGTAGAAAAAATCCTCTAAGAGGAATCTATAACCCCATTATACAAGACCTAATGTCATGTTATCCCTCATTCATGGAGTGAATCACCTTCCAGGCCTAAAATTATGGAATGACCTCAACCACGACACCCCCATCATAGAGCAATAAAAGGGTCACATCATGACCACATCCTCTCATAAAATTTTGAAAAGGCACATAAGAAGGATTAATTCATAAGAGTAAACATGTAATATCTCAACCCTAAATCATTTTATTAGATATAATAGGAATTATATTGACCTTGGGTTAATCCTTGGACACAAAATACTAGAAATAAATGCCAAGGGAATTACTAAATTTTTGGGAATTGATTTTCCCATGCATATCACACAACCTACAGTAGAGGAACTAAAATGACAAGATAAAAATATTATACATGATAAAACCATACCAATCTCTAATAATATAATAATAGATAATAATAAGAGTTTCAAAAGACAATAATATCTCCAAAAGTATACACAAACAAAAAGTTAAAAAGATAAACTAATGTTCCAATCATATAATAATACAAAGATCTACCCCACTGCCACCTCCAAACTCCAACCTCTATTAACCTAGACTATATAATCAAGGCGATCTTCTAGAGAAGTAATTGGTCTTCCCCTTACCTGTATCATGATAAAAAACATCTACATATACACCATGATTAATATTTATGGGTGAGTATACAAAATTAGTAGGAAATCCCATAGATACTTCCCATATATTCCACCGGGACAAGAAAAATTTAGCTCACATTATATATAAAAAATACAGGAGTATAAAAAACAAATGAACAAAATATATATAAATAATAAATGAATAAATCACACCAAAACACATACCCAGACCATTAACTTATACACCCATGTAATGAACCAAACCCTCAATTTTTGGGATCCATTTAATCAACCCAAATGCATCACTTATTAAATGGGTACTCTAAATAGCACAAAATCATGATCGAAAACCCATACCTCCTGAACTAAGTCATAACTTGATAATATAATCCAATGTGCCTCAATTTAGCATGGAAACTAAGTCTGAACTGAAAAATTCCTTTCTATATGCATCATGAATTCACATCAACCCATGTCAATGCCAAGTTTACACACACAAAAAACAATTATTTTTTTAACCAAAACACCACTTATTAATTTTACCAAACATGTTGTGGGTTTCACCCACAAACATTATTTAAAAACCCTATAAAAACAAGATCAAACTCAAAAGATAATTTACCAAGGGTTTTATAGTAATAAATAAAATAATTTAGCTTTAGTAACCAAAATTATTTAATTTCTAGGCAGAAATAGAGTAAGAGTGAATCCACCTACCTCAAAAAATATCTTCGAAAATAATTGTACCATAAACTTGTAGAATTAGGATCTCCCAACTATCCTACTATGTATCATGAAAAAATCCCAATAATAAACACACCTGATCCATAATATTCAACCATGTAAGACACAGAATAGGGTTCCTCCCAAGATAAAACAAGAAGATAAGATAGGAGAACTAGATATTGAAGCCTTTCATTCAATCCATAGGCAAAATACTCTAATAATTCAAGATATGGATCTCCTAAAGAAAAATAATGCCCAAATCACCCAAGGAAGATATCTATATTAATATCCCTATAAAAAATAAAAGAAATAAGGTTTTGGGGGATTTTTTTGAAATATAATTTTCATATCCTTTTTAAGTTATGCATGATTGGTTTGTATGGTTTGGTAAACCATCTTCCAACCGTACAAAATCCACTATACAAAAAAACTAAGGGTTGAATGCTTTACCTAACTATATGATCATTGAAAATCCATTTTTTCACATGGATGAAAAGGATGAAAAGGGAAATAACTTAGGTAAAATATAAGGAATGAAGTGGAATATGTCAAGATTTTCAAAGGCCTTGAAGGCCATTTACGTAAGTCTCCTAAAATCATCATTGGAACACAAGCACCTATATGGAAACCTTTAAAACTAACTTTCGTGAAAAACTTGTGTGAAATTAATCCTTCACCCAGGGTCCCATATCTGCATATTAAATGACCACATAACCACATAAAAAAATATATATAGATAGGTACCCCACACCCTCATCCCCACTAAATTAGTTCCCCTAAATCCCCAAAAACATACTTATTAGTTATACCATCCATTTTATATCTACATAATCACATGAACACATAAACACATCAAAAAAAAAATACACATAACAAAAAAACATATTTTATTCCACACATTATATAACAGGTACCATAACTAAATATCTAATATCAAATTTTGACCAATATATATCATGGGGGACATCAGCCTCATTACCTCCTCTTTAGATACATCTCATCTACATTACTACATAATTTTCACATCACAATATACCAAATACTTAATCCATAATCACCCATACTATATCTATATGAGAAATAGAGGAAGCGAGAGTCACCAAATATTTATATCACCTCCATCCAAGATTTCAAGGTTACATTTGGAACCCAAAACCATATATAGGCTTCGAATAGTTTATCAAAATTTTATGATAGCTTACAATAAATAACTAAAAATAAAATGAATATATAATAGCACATAATCCCAACCTAATAGTAAATGTTCTAACATAACCCCTTATACAACCATAACCAAAATCTCATTATATCCACCTCACATTGACCAACGAAACTAATAAACACCACACATCAAATATTTCCATCTTTATATAACACAACCAACCACATACAACCGTATAAAAAACTACACCTCTTCACCCCATTTCATATTCATCACCAATTACACATTTATGATTTATTAGACTCATTAAATTAATTATACTACATTTATTTCTAGCCATTAATCTTTAAAATATAAACTTTGTCTTATATGACTCACTCAAAATTAATTTTTTTATTATCAAACACTTTCAAGAAACAACATTATCCTATTAATCATGCTTTATCATTTAATTATCACTTCATTCTTAAAATACTAATAATAAGAAATATATGTTTTATATATTTATTACATTTACTTCATTGAATTACCTCTCAATTATAAACATGATTTAACAAATAAATAATAACAATAATAGGTTTAAAGTAACATTATTACACCACTCACATAATAATTATTACTAAAAACTATCAACATATATTCAATATTTTAAATTCTAATTTTCATAGCCATATTTATTCCATTGAAAAAAATTTCAATATGAAATAATATACTAATAGAAACACACAACACTAAAACATTCTCAACTCATTAATCAAATGAGAAATAAATAATAACAAGGAAAATATATAAAACATGCCTATGTCATTTCAAAAATTATAATCTTCCAAAATCTAGTTGTTTTCTTCATTAGGGTAATTTTAAAGTGTTTAGTGATCTAGTGTAGTAACACTAATAGGGGGTGAATTAGTGTGAACTAGTTTCTTACCAATTTTTTTAACATTAATTATTCCAACCTTCCTACCCATAAGGATAAACAGATATTATATGGATAATGAAATAAGAACACACTACATGCTAAAAAAATAAAGATATAGAAATACATGATTTTTTTTATAAAGTTCGCCTCATTTGTGGGAAACTACATACTTGATGTGTTCCGGTAGATTCTGAGACATATGTGATCCCCTAATATCATAAAGTGAATAAATTTTTTGAAAGTATCATCCTTTACACCTGTGGATAACTCCTGGAATATTTATTTCCTCCTAAAAGATTATTTATACTAACTCGCTCTAGTTTATAATTGTAATCATATAACTCTATGAAAAAGTTATTCTCTTCCATCAATGATTCTACAACATCACAATGGTAGATATTCATCCTCAACTTCTAGGAAATCAACTATCAGGTGATGTTCAATTACAAAATATTCGCATTTTCCTTATTTTTAATCTCAAGAATGATTAATTCACGAATAGTTTAGGATCCTCCATACTTTCTTCTTACTCTTAATTTAAGAACTTAAATATCTATAAGATACTTTAGATATACTAGCATGTTGTTATTTATAAATATCCATATTCTTTTCTCCTTAGAATTAAATATGTTTAGTAGTAATAGTTAGAAATATATTCTCTATAATTTTATTATTTAACATAAGATATTTTTGGACTATTAACATTATACTCTATCTTAATTGATATATTATTCGATACATAGAATAATCAAGATCAACATTATTTACTTCTCTCTAGATATCAATCACCCAATCTTTTTCTTCTTATTATTCTCTTTATAGACTCATCTTTATCACATGGAATTGTTTCCATATTTTGAATATGAAAGCATCATGATATTTTAACATACAATTAACTCAATTAAAACTAGTCAAATATTACTTAGGAAAGTATACTAGCTTCAATATTTATTAATGAGTTTCAAATATTTATATTCGAAACTACATTATTATTACACCAAGATAATCTGAATTTATATTTAATTTATATTATTAACTTTTTTCTTTTATCATAAAAAAATACAATGTTTTTCTTTTACTTGTCTATAGATAGTTCCATATTTACTAAACCCTTAGAACATAGAATCTTTGGTCAGGAAAAAATTTATTCTACTATCTCATTCTAGCGCTACACTATTTTTCAATGAATCCTCTTTAATACACAATTCATT
Organism: Viscum album; assembly: GCA_963277665.1. Taxonomy (NCBI): domain Eukaryota; kingdom Viridiplantae; phylum Streptophyta; class Magnoliopsida; order Santalales; family Viscaceae; genus Viscum; species Viscum album. The sequence goes on from OY728158.1 coordinate 413,285,771, forward strand.
CCCTCAATATTTACTTTATCACTCATTACAACATGTCCATTATATCATAGTGCAACCTTATTCCTCAAATATCATCTTAAATCATGATTTACTCTTCAAAACATCAGGACATTTATGAATCAATGTTTAACACAAAATATTATGAGTTAAATATTTATAATTCTCACATTTTATAAATAGTATAATCACTTGAAAGAAATAGTTATTCTTACATACCACTGTAGTGATATATACATTCTCTTACATGTACTCTAGAAAATATCACCTATTCAGAAGAACATCAAAGTAAATATTACATATCATAAGCAAGATGTTACATATCATCTTTTAAATCTTCTTTATGATATGATTTGTCTTACATATCATAAAGAAACCTTACCTTCTTTATATCTTAGTATTCTAGGATATATTATATATTATTAGGTGAAACTTACATAAAATGTTCGATATTTTATGTATTATAGAGTAGAATCCTATTCATTATTATGTATGTTTATATTTACCATACACAATATAGTGAAATCAATGCTTTTCAATAATTTTTCTATGAGAGATTTTATGTATGCCTTTTCCAAATTATCAAATCCAACCCCAAATTCCATAATTCTATAACTCAACTCAAAACTTATTCAAACCCTCTATGGGTATCTATATCCACTCTATCTCATATTAAAATAACTTAAATGACTTCAATAATTTAATAAACCTTCAAAAATATTTCATCACAATTTCCTAATTAATTATATCATTCAAGAACTAAAATTGAGTGTTTGGATGTATTTTTAACTACCATAACTAATTACTTATATTTAACTCACCAAATTATACCAAATAAAAATTCTTTAATTAATTTTCAATTAATGAATCTCATTTATAAAATTCTTAGTCAAAATCCTTAATATTAAACATCATTCATGTGTAACTTCCATAATTTGATCATGCTAAAATCATAAGGATGAATAATCAATTCAACTCATAAAAATATTTATTATTTCAATCAGAATATATTCAAACATTTTGATAAAAAAATTATAAAACCCTTTAAGATGTCTTATTATATAGTTCTTTCATCTACCATAAATATTTTTCATTTTTCTTATTAATTCCAACTACACAATCATCAAATGTTGGGAAAGTTCAATAAATAAATTTTTATAAAAACTACATGAATTAATAGTATTAAACATACTTATTCATTAAGTTATTAATAAACACTTAACACATATTTAAAACCTAACATATTGAGAAAAAATAAAATCACCCTCACAATCCATTAGTCTATTCATTTTACACTTTTGTATTTATTATTAATACCCTTAAATACTATAGATAAATCAATGTAAATATGTTTTAAAAAGTTTTCCTTTTACCACCCCTCATTGAAAATATATATAAAAGTTATTCTTGATAGGTTTGGTATTAATATTATTTAAGAAATTATCCATAAATTAATCAAATATATTTCTATGTAAAGTAACTTAGTGTAAAAAATAACCTAGATTAACTTATACAAAAAAGGTATCTATAAAATGGTTTAAAATGTGATAATAACTAACAAAATTACTTCTAGGGTGTATTAAAGAATATTTTCAAGTAATTCCCTATAATAAACTTCAAAAAATAGATTAAAAACATTTGAACACAAACTGGTTTCACACCCTTTAAGTTAGTTTTGTTCATAACAATCTTAACAAATTAACCGCCTTTAAATTATAATTCATTCAATCAAAAATAATATTTTAAAATTGTGATATGCATTCCTAAACTACATAATTTTTGAGTTTTTTCAAATTTATGCATGAAATAATGATATCCAGTAGCTTCTCAACTTGTATAATCATTAATGAGAGAAATAAATTCATATACTTCACCATGGATGATAAAAATTGAAGGTTTTCAAGAAAGAAACATGATACTAATTCAAACAATCCATGAAGGATGTCTCAAATAATTGTAAAATATTCATGACTTTTCTATCCCTCTGGAATGCTTGCATCACATTAAATTCCTTGAATATAGAAAAAAACACAAAGATATGGGAATAAAGTGGGTTTTTATTTTCTCATTAGTGAGAGAAATAAGGTTAGGAGTTTATTATAAACCTAGAAGCGCTTTTCAATTTAGATCCAACTTTGTGAGTACTCTTTATGCTTACACTTTTTTTGATTTTCCAAACATGAATTTTCCTAAGTAGTATGGTCTTTATTCCATCTTCTTCATTCTTCGTATTTGGAATTAGTATTTTAATATAATATATAATGGACAATACATTCACAAGTCTTCTCTTCACCTTTATTTATATATCCATTTTTTCTGGAAACTTTATCATGCATTAATTTATATTATACTTATATTTCTTATATCTTACACATTATTTCTCATGATAATTATATTTACCACTTATTATAAACCTATCATGAAAGTTAAATTATTTATCATATTTTCCTTCCACTAAACCAATGATTTTATTTCTTCCTTGAATTGATTTTCTTAATTTCTATAGCTTTCTTCCTTTATCATTTATATTAATGGATTATTATAGTGATCCATGATGCCTATTTTCCTTCCATTATATATACATATCTCTTCATTGTCATGTAATAATTTACAATATTCATAGGTGTGTTTTATTTAATAATTTTATTTTTTACGCCCTAAGGAAGACTCACTCTTTTTATTTCTTTGAATTTATATAATATCTTTTTTGTATTATTGCATTTAAAACTTATGGTACATGCTTGATTGATTCATACCATCACTCTTTATCAATGTGACCACTTTTGTTGAAACATTAAGGAAATTATTTAATCTTTCAAATCCAATTGATAAAGAGGTATTCATCTTCTTATGTGTACTTTAGATCACCTATAAAATACCTATATGGAATTTATATTTATTCTCCCATAATATAGAAATAAATTATCTTCCAATTATTGAAAATTTATTATAAAAATCAATGGAATTTTTACTAATACTTCTTTAGATCCAAAATATGCCAGTGAGTCATGTTTTATTTCTTTTCATGAAATTCTGGCTAGCATGAATACCATGTTGTTTTTATATAGAAACAACCTTATTTTGAGAATATTTTAAAGAAAAAATCTTGGTCATGATATTATCCACCCTTGATGTATTGGTGGGATCATCAAAATATTTTCACCCATAATTATCCAAAACTTAAATTATACCATGAAATTTTATTAGAAACAACATTAGTGAAACCAAAATTTTCTCTAATAAGTCTTTACATTTGTTTTGAGATTGAGTTTAATATATCTTTAAATGATTTAAATAAATTATTTAATTTAATATGATATATTTTTTGATTAATACTATCATAATGTTTTTATAGAAATAATTATTTTATTAGCTTAATGTGAGGATTTGAATTGGGTCCCTTTTAGATTTCTAAAATTGAACTCCAGCTCAATAAATTTTAGATTTATAGTGTTCTTAAACTGTTTAATATATTTCACTATATCTTGAATTTTTTCCCTCACTATAATAATATGATATTCATGTATCTTATTTTATTCTATAAATGAATATTCAAGCTCCCTTATCCTTTTAGATTTACTCTCTAATTGGGATTTCCTGAATTTCATAACAACCCTTTGTGTTTTTTCCAATGAATGGATAATTTATTCATAGATTTTAATTGTATAATATTTTTCATCATAAGTTTTTTGAAACTAATCTTTAACTATATATTATTTGTTATTAAAAAACTATAAACTTTTCTCCTTGGATTTCACATCTTCGATGTGAGTGTTTTACTTTTTCCACTTCTCAACCAATGATTTCTCTATAAATCTTAATTACAACATTATCTTTGTTTTACTATAAAATAAAACCTTTATAAACTAAAATATAATAGTGAAAAAATTAAGATGATATTTTTCAGATAATATGTTATTTTAGAGTAAAAACAACAAAGTGGTTTAATTTCACATGATCATTATATCAGGAACTTGATTATTCAAGAGATAAATTATAAATATATTTTATTAATATAATATTACTTTTATTATGATAAAAAATTCATAAATAATCATTATACTTTCTCATAAGAGTTATTTCATAGCTTCATGGGTTACATTTTAATTTTGTTCTTTAACATATTAGAAGATATAACCTCTATTTTTTCTCTGATAGATAACTCATGAACTTCTTCAAATTTTTACTTTTTATACAATAGATACAAAAAATGAAAAAATAAAATAGATCCAATAATAGGTAGATCAGAGTTATATGATAATAATTAACATTTATAGTGATATAGTACAGTCACACTGAGAAGGGAGTGAAGCAATGTGAATAATACATTATAACTTTAATTATTCAAACCTCTATACCTGGTAGGATGTATAGATCTCATAAAAATCATTCAACATAAAAAATATGAATGATAAAAAGTGATGTGACAATATTATATGATTCTCTAATAAATTTTACCCCCGATATTAGTGACTACATCCCTATGATGTTTAGGTAAATTATATGATACATGTGATTCACTTATATAATAAAGTGAATACACATAAAAAATGTATCATCCTTTACCATTGAGGTTGTCTCTAGAAAGCCTTACTATCTCTCATGTTATTTATACATAATGATACCTTTTTATAATAATACACCTCCAAATATATAAATATGATATTATTATAACTCAAACATGTCACAAAATTGTATAGGTAGATATTTTTCCTCAACTCTTAGGAATTAAACTTCTAGGTAGTGTTTATTAGCACAATATGCACATCATATTTATTTTTAATATTTATAATGATAAATCCATATATAGGGATCTATCACTCTCATTTCCTTCTTCATCTTCAATCAATAACTTCAATGTATAGAAGATACTGTTGAAAAAATCACGTTTTTCTCTCTTAATATCCTCTTTCTTCTTTCCATAATGATCAAGATCTACAGTAGAAACAGGTAAAAATCTACCCTTTTTTTCTTCTTAAATGTTAAATATATTTTAATAATAATAACATTACATTTTATCTCAATCAATATTTTCTCTGATACTTAGAATATCTAGGTTTATAATTATCAAATTTTCTCTCCATCTCAATCACCTTCTCTTCTTATTATTCTTATACTCCTTCTTTTATTCTTTATATACACATCTTGATCACATGGATATTGTTTCCTATAGTGTCCAATATGGTCTTCTAGTCACATTGGGGGGATCTATATGATCAATATTTTAACAAATTCTTTTAACTTTATTAACTTGAACGTATGAACCTATTAGGATGAATGAATCTAAAATGAATCATAAAACACAAACACACTACATACATGATAGAAAGTAAATAGATTAATACTCATGATATTTTTAAAATATTTTCCTCTGATGTGGGTGGATACATCCTTTATTTATTAAGGTAAATTACAATACACAAGTGATTTATTAACACCATAAAGTGAATATAAATTAGGAAGGTATCATCCTTAAACCCAAAATAATTTCCCAATAGTTAGCTATCTCCTGAAAGGTAATTTATACCAAAAATACTTTATAATGACATAGTCCTCCCAACCTCACTAATTAACAAGATATTCTTCTTGAACCATGATATAACCACATTAATATTATATATCTACTTCCTCAACTATCAGATTTCAATTTCTAGTGAATTTTAAACTTCAGTAGTATGCACATTGGACTCTTCTTTCAATATTTATAATTATTAACATAAGAATAAGAAGGTATCTATAATTTTTATTATTTATAAACTCTATAATTATTTAGAAAATGTATCCAAGTTTCTTTATATTTAATTCTTCAAAATATTTTGAATCAAATATACTTATTCTAAATCATCTCTACTTCGAAACCTTTCTCAACTCAAATGAAATTAAAAAAAATATAGGTTAGACAATAACTTACTATTCAAATTAAATTTATTTTTAGGAAATAATAGTAAATTTATGACTTCATACTTGAATAAAATGATTTTACAAATCTAAATGGTCAATCACTCCCAATCTCATCAATCTATGATTCAACTAATCTATCCTCCTTTTAAAACTAGTGTTGCAAATGATTTTTTTGGGAAATAAAACAACATCATTTTAATAATTTATAACCTTTTAGTTTCCTTATTTCTCAAGAAAGAAATTATTACCATTCAGTTTTTGGTTTTCTTTCCTTTTCAATTCCTAAAAGTTTTTATAAAAGAGGATAAATTCTCATTCAATTCTCAGTATTCCTTCTTTATCTCTTCCTCAAAATTTGGCTTAAATAATAGATTATGAATCTCGATATTTATTTCCTTTATAACAAGACAAAATCATCAGAACTATTTATTAAAAATAACATAGAATATTATTTTAATATTCCACATCTTCTAAACTTTCATAATTAGTCTGATGTGGCTTTTGAGCTTCTAGAGTTAATCTTTTATTGCATCAGCACATCACCCAAAATATGGATAATATAATCACGAGTTTCAACACATATCTAGAAGTTCACACAATAAATCCTATTATTATGTGAGGCCTAGTTTATAGGATATAAAACCAAATGAAAAGAAAAAATTCAATAATTAGATTTATATTCATCTAAAATTTGATCAACGGTAGGTGGATGTACTCAGTGTAAAGGTAGTGATAATTCATCTCTTCAGTAGTAGTTTGGTCAGTGGAAGTTTATATATTCCAATGATATTAGTGGTGATCCAAAATGTTGTTGAAATATATAGAAGGAATTATATATAAATACGAATCTATAAGTGTTTACCAGGGCATGTAGTTGAGGTCAACAATGTTACATGTGATGAATAGTGACATTCCATATGGAGGTCTCTCCATGAATATGGGAAGGCTGTGTGATGACCCAAAAAAAATTACATTATGTTATTAAGAGATATTATTTTATAATGACTATTTCATTATGAACATATAGAAATATTGTTAAATTTCATAACAACATTACATATCATAAATTAATATTTATTATAACAAATAAAAGAAATATAACGAGATAAACAAAAAAGAATAATGTACACACTAATATAAACTCCATAGGATTAAATTCTGAAATGATGATCACTCCTTCTATAAAAATATTAAAAATAAATAAAAGATCTATTAATATTATATGAATAATCGTGGTGTAACACCCCACAATTTCATATTATGTTATCTCTTCAAATAAATTCAATAACTTACACTACACGCAACTGTGAGTTCGAGTGCACCACAACTTACCAAACTAGTCGTTCAAAAAGTGGTTAATAATAGTATTAACTGAATTTTGAATTTTATATACTCAATATAATTTTAAAATCCACATTATGTGTGTATTAGACATATTATTAGAATAAATTAATTTTTTTAGATAAAAGAATTATTTTAAAAAAATGCAATTTTACCGCCTTTTAATGGAGAACCTTTTTTTGAAACCAATATTTGAAACTTTTATATATTGAATTTAATAAAATTAAATTAATATTTTGAATCAGGATATAAAAATTTAGTTTGGATAAATTTTTGGTACTTTTCAGATAACTTTCATATTTTGTTGAATAGTGAAAAATACTAAATTTTAATTAAAAACAACTTTTTTAATCAAAATAATTTATAGTGTTAAATTATAAATTTTAGTGGTTTTAAAGTATCATTAGATTATATTTTTACCATTTAATATAATTTAGGTCATTGGATGTAATTTTACATTTAAATTAGACATAAAAAAGTGTTAATATTTTGATAGTTATTTTTTCTTAAAAACAAATTTTTTGTTTTGACAACGAGAATTAATTTTAAATTAATTTCTGGCACTTATTTGTTTTTAATTTGAAAAAATGGATTCCATATTTGGAATCATGAGGTCCAAATTTTTTAAATAGGTAACTTTTATTTTTAGACATTGTGAATATTTACTTTAGTAAATATTTTATTCACCATGGTTAAAGGGTAAATCTGGTAAATAAGTGTAAATAAATATTATAATAATAATATTAAATTATCCTAACATGTGTCCTATTACTATTGGTTGATAAATTTCCGACCATGAGAATCCTTGGGTCGATTTTGGAACCACTTGGTTCCACTTGAGAGTGATAATGACACTTTATATTGATTAATTTAAAGTAAAGACAAAAATGACATAAACATATATCTTTTAGTAAAACAATTTTTACAAGGTGTTATGTAAGTTATATTTTAGACTATAAATATTCATTAGAAATAATAAATGATTTCCTACATAATGGTATTTTATTTATAATTTTTAGAAATTAATAATTAAATTTATTTATGACACAATGATGATGCAATGATTACCTTATTAATGAAAGAATCAAATAAATGGTATTATAAATATTAAAATAAATATAATTTCAAAGTTTTTATAACATAAACGATTTTTATAGGTGAATATGAAATGTTAGTATTGATTTAATGTATTTTTTTCTAAGTAATCAAGTTGTGATTACTTTCACAAAAACCAAATTCTAAATAGTTTCAAAATTGACATAAAAGAGTTTTTAAAACAAATATTATATTATTAAATTATATAATAGTCCTAAAAATCTAAGGTTCAGAAGAAGGGATTAAATAATATTATTTATGTGATTAATTAACCACTTTAGGTTATCTTGAAATTTTATAGTACGTTTATTAATCATATAGTGTAAGAATACAACAAGACACTGTAAAAGTTAAACTTTTTAACTAAGAGATAAATCTAAAATATAAGGTTAATATGGTGACCTAAACCTGTCAAAAACCTATTGGTTGAGTGGTTTTCGACCCATACACACATTATCCTATAAATAAATCATTTTTTATTCATTTTAAACCAAAAATTATTTTATTATAAAATAACATTTCAAGCTTTTCCTAAAATGACCCTCACCTCTCTTATAAAAGGGTACTTACCCATCTCTCAAAATCACACCTCCAACGCCATTTGGATCGGCAAAAACTTTTCTAAATATCCTCATAACTTCCCTAAAATCACCCTAGATACCTTAATTTTATCATAAATCCAACCTAAGGAGCCCTTTTGATCAACTCAAAAGGAAACACCTAAAGAAGAGGTAATAATTTCACCACCCTCTTTCAAATTCTTTTCTTCTTCCACTTCCTCTTTCTTTGTTGTTTCCATACCAAAATAATAACACCAGTACCTAATACATACTGTGATGTTATTATAAATATGGTACAACCATATTATTTATTCTATCCATCCTATAAACGACAAATCCACCATACATGCGTATGTACGGCTTACCGTCTCCACATCGTGGTGTAGTTTGTTATTCAAACAATTCATTATTTGGATGGGTATAATAATGAATATAAATGATGGAAATAATAAATATAAAATGTTAATGATTATGTATATATTATATACCATCCAATTACATACGATTGCACCATCAATATAATGATATTTTCACTCATGCGTACGTACAGATTACCGTCTCCCTGACGCGATGAGATTCATTTCCACATTCACCATTAAATGATGATTATAAAAATATATATTATTAATAATTATGTAATATATGAAATAATAATTTTACTATATATATATATGTATTTACTTACATATATCTTTTTCACTTACTTCCATTCAATACGATATAAAAACAGAAACAATGTTTATGTGTAGGTACGACCTACCGTCTCCATAAACATTGTTTTACATTTCATATATCTATATATTATACATATTTATATTATAAATATATATGATATATAAATCATGTGTTATATTCTAGAATTATGTAAATCATGATCAAAATGATACGATCAAGAATAACAAGTTAAAACATTTACGATAAAGAAAGCGATTATTACCCAAAATGTTAATTTAACATGGAAATCATTAATAAATGGGTAGTATAAAGTCATAAATGAATAATGTATGATATAAGAAATATGAATATGGTTCTTTTATAATTTAATAAAATAATATGTTCATTATATAATAGGTTAAACGAACCCTCGTCCAAAGGAAAGTGCATGGTAAGGGGTTTCTTATCTCACTTTTAATTCTGTGAGATTACCATTGTTCGCCACTTATTTATTGAATGTGGTGTATTTTATACTGAAATGTGATATATATTATCATTATTTTAATTATATTCATGGTATTATATGATTCATTTGGTGGTTATTAACTTTTGGTCATACAAATCGATTGATTACAACATGGAAAGAGGTTTTCATCTCACTTCTTATTCCAATGAGATTCATGCAATATTGCCACTATTTTTTCTTTTGTGTGGTGTATGTACTACCCATGATTGTATTATTTGTGTAATATAATTTAATTTATGGGTATTTAAATCTTAATTTTATGATAATTCTTTCATTGGGTGTATGTTTCGTAGGTTACGAAATCGGTAAGGGTTATTTCCTCAAGCTCATTATTATCCAAGATTGTTTATGTGTAAGTATTTACTGGGACATATTTATCATTGATACCCATATTTCATAAAAATATTTTGAAAATTAATATTTTAAGGTTTCATTAGAGGGTCTATTTAACAAGATCATCATTTTAAATGTTTTAAATATTTAACTTTCGAAGTCCTTTTAATTAGTGTCCATGTTTACAAAATGATTTTAAGGATTTATTTATATGGAAATGAATATTTTGAAATGATAATTCTTTTAAAAAGTGTCAAAGTGGTATGGTACACTTTGATTCAAAAATCTCTTTTAAATTACTTTATAAATTATGTGACTTTTAAATGATTTCATGAAAAAGGGATATTTCTCTCAATGATTTTTACTTATCATTTTAAACTATGTCAACAAAATTTATGGGATATTATTCTTGATCGAGGTTGATTTATTATATTCAATATTGTATTGAAGGTTTTGTGATATATTTTACTCTAGATGTGTTATTTTTATACCATTCATGGTTTAGGGTTAAAGTATTGACATTTTGTATGCTAGATTTAATATGAATGTTTATGTTATGTTTCAACCTTTTCATATGAGGAATGTATTGGACTTAGAAAGTGACGGGTGGAGCCCTCTATAGCTCCTTGATGCACCAGTAGATCTCATAAGACAATTAGATATGGAATTGTCCAAGGCCTTTCCCAATTTGATATATGGTTTTGGCTGAGGCCTTAATCATTTTTAGACGTCTTGGATGAGGCCTTGAAAAAACGTTTCAGAATGTCCAACATTACACATTCCCTCATTATGAAAATAATATTGATGGTTCATGTGTTTATTCGACTAGTAGAATACCCATGACTATGTTTTATTATGGCATTATTTACTCAGACCATATTCCTGCCATAAAGTATTCATGTTTATTATTTGTAAAGGAATGCGTTTTCAATTATTCACCATGCCTAAGTTTTATGTTATCTTCCATTGTATTGCTTAATCTTACTAAGCATTTGAGATCACCCATTTCTTATGTTTCGTTTTCTAAGGATATGAAGAAGTTAGTTATGAGTGACTTGCAGGCATATCTAGGAGTCTTGGATGTTTCTAATGGAATAAATTAGTGTTGTATTTATTTTCAAGTTGTAATGTCGAACTTATGTATGTTTCTTATTTCCAAGAATACTAAAATAATCGGTCCTTCAATACTTGATTCCTTATATCATGAAACAATTATGTAATAATGCATCGACTTTGGGTAGCTGGGGTTGGGGAGTTACATATGGTAAGTGTATAACATTTTTAAGTAAAGTAATTAATATTGAGGTATGAGAATACTGGTGTATATATAGTGTATAAAAGGCAAAGTGACCATTAGGATCTGACCATTACATGACCATTAGTGAATATGGACATCAGTCAAAATGACCATTAGTTAACATGAATCTTTGAAATTAAGAACATTGGTAATAATTTTACCATTAGAATTATAGTTTATAAAGGGTAATGAAAAAAGGTAATTATTATAGTAGGGATAAACGATGACCATACCCAGTTGGATAATGCCTTTTGAATCCCATTTATCAGAACTTGGGAGGGTGGTAGCATCACTGGGGTTTAACCTTGACCAAGACCAAACATCACTTCAATAAGTAAGTCTTAAGAATAATCGATTGTAGGAGAAGTTTAAGTTATTGGAAATCACCACTAGGTTAATGTTATGCATTCCACCCCATGAAAGTACTACTATCACACACCTTACCCTTAAGGAATATGCTAGTTTTATAAGGGGATATATATCTATAAATTAGTATTATAAAGGTCTAATTTTCGTTCTTTAAATGAAATAGTGGTTTCTTCATTTCTATTTTCATTAATATTTTATTTAATAAAATACACATGAATATAAGAGGAATATGATAAACAGACTTCTAAACACAAATAAAACATAATTACATTTCTATAAAATATTTACAATTTTATGATAAGTTTAGGTGTTATAAATAAAATTTATATTCATGTAATAATATCATAAAATATTATTTATTTAAATATAAATGATAATATAATTTTATAATCTCCTAGGTAATTTTTATAAGGGCCAGAAAGTTAACTGTGTTGTAAAAACTGTATTTATCAATATATATATTTTTTATTTAAAAAATAAATTTATAATATTTAGATAATTATTTTCATAAAATAAACATTATATTTTAAATCATAACAATAAAATTAAGTTGGGGATAATTTTTTAGAATTTTTTAAAATACCTTTTTAGTGAATTTTAAAAACACAGTTTGTGTTTTTAGTATATTTTAGGACTTCATAAATATGTTTTAATGATTAAATAATAAATAAAACTGAATTAATGACCAAAATTAAGTTATTTTATTTTAATGAATTAAAATTATTTTTAAACCTATCATGAGCTTTACAAAGTTTAAAGTGGAAATTAAGTTTTTAAAAACATTATTTTGTTGAAAAATTGTCATCCCATGCAAAAAGTAATATAAAATATTGAATTGCAATTATAAAATTAAAATATTTCTAAAAATTAAATATTTGTGTGATAAAAAATGATCTAAAACCATGGGTAAGCCAATGGTTTTGAATTTTCAATATTCAAGATTTTGAATTCCTATATTAAAAAATTAATATCCAATCCTCCCATATTTCCAATAAATACCCATATCTCCACCCAATTTCATTCCCTTGAAAAACATTAAGAATAAATTTCCCATTATTTTACCTCTTTAGATCCATTACAACAAATTTTTAATGTTATTAGGAACTCTCTCCAAGCTTTAAGAAGTTATATCTCAGGGTAAGGGATTGTTTTCCTCTTCTTTTTATCCAAGTACTTCCTTTATACTTATCCTTATAATTTATAAGTTATTATATTATCACACAATTACGATCATTATATAATTTTCTAAATGTTGTTTTTTCAATGAGAGACTTCCATTCTCTATCATTAATCATATTACATAAACCACTTTGTATACCTGTTATACTGTTGAATTCATCCTTTGATTTTCCATAACTCTCTTTTTATATTATGAATACCCAACCCTATTTTAGTTCAAGTCTATATATAAATTTCTATGTGTGTGTGTGTAATTATAATTCATTTACTAGGTATTTACATGTATTAAACCCACATTCCATTCTCATGTGTTAAAAATGATTAAAAGTTAATGTCTTTAAACCTTTATGTGCTCAATGATTTTATATGAAACCCGTTCTTTATTTTCGACTGGTTATTGATGAAATATTTTATTGTGAGCTATGTAGAAGACATGAATTAATATATATAAGTTTTCACCCTAATATCACTATAATTCATTGGTTAAATAATTAATCTATAGATATAACATGTTTTATAATACCTTTGTAAATAACATTGGTAATCTATTTTATGGCACCTCAGTATTGAACCTTGGTATTATGATTATATATGTCTCATTTTTATGTTGCATCCACATTGACATATTATTTATCATGTAATCATGATTATTATCTCATGTTATGCCTCATTTTTTATCCATAAAATTTATCATGTTTCATTCCTTTGTGTATCCCTTACTGGGATTTATGATCACCCTTTTATATTGATATATGTCCCCCAGAAATAACTTTTAGTAGGGTGAACTAGGGAGAAATACTAAAGGAGTATTTCAATAGGATTAAATAATGTTTGTGTTTTTCTTACTCATTCCATGTATTGTGTACCTATATTCCAAGACAATTAACCTAGAAAAGTCCTTCAAAGTTATTAATGTAATATTTTGTTAAAAAATTATGTTATAAATCATATATTAGAATAGAGGTTCACCATAGTTGGTATCAAAGTAAAGCATTATTTTTGTGGAATTCCTACTAGATAATAATATTAAGAACCCAAGGGATAAGTATAAATATAGGAAACCATCATGAAATTTAAGTGAAGTATAAAGAAAGTGGTTTTGAATAAAGAAACCTCCAATCTAGATAATAAAAGTGTATATGGATTTGGAATAGTTTTACCTAGGTGTAATAGACCTAAAAAGGCCATATTAGGTATTACACCAATTATCAGTAAGTAAAAAACAAAGATCCCTTTCCACACTCTTGTATTGAAACTCCATAGAGATATGCTTTTGTTAATTAAATATTTTTTACAAACCACTATGAAGGATATATAGATAATTTAGTTTTTTATTATTTAAGTATATCATCATATAATGATGATATTTGGTATTGCCCAAATTTACCCATGATTTTAGGGTTAAGCGGTCGCATGTAGTTTAACTTGGGTTGTCGAATCCTCAGATACCTAAGAAGTAACCAATGGACACCTATATTCTATGTAATATTTTTAGCTATTAAGTGGACAACTTTGGGTTGATTTTATATGGGTTTAAGTGAAAACTAAAAGTCTTAAGTGAATTCAAATTATGAGAAGGGTTTATCTAAGGTTATTACAAGGGGTGGATTGGATGCATTTTTTTTAAAATATTTCAATTTATTACATTTGAGATGGGTTCATTTAAGGAGATCAAAAAAAATCATCAGTTACTGGTTTAAGGCCTACAAAATCTAATACTAATCACCTATACACTTTAAGGATAATTTTTTTTAGAAATCCAAGGTAAAGGTTCGTATTAGCACTTGAAATGTGTTACCATAAATTCTATAAGGATGAAGAGGTTTTAAAATCATAAATAAAAATCTCATTTAAAATAAGTGATTAGACATTAATTGAGTGAGAAATAACATCCAATACATCCCCATTTTACTCCCTTGGATCAATCCATAAGTGGGTTATCCCTCCATTGATCCTATGGTTTCAATGGAAGCAGAAAGTAGACTCATGAGGGAGGAATTGGAGTAGTAAAAAAAACAATGAAATAAAGGTCACTCCACCGTTTTGTGATAATATCACAAGGTTTGGTGTGAAAAAGTTCAAACCATGAGTCAACGGTATCAAAGTGATAATAAGAAGAATAAGAAATGATAATATGAAGATCTTTTATAAAGAAGATAAAGTAATTCAAGAACTTACAATGGAAGGACTGTGATTACAACATCAAATTAGTAGCATAACATTAAAATGAAATAAAGATCAAAGATCCTTAAATCCTTCAAAAAAACTGCCTTAAATATGAATTTTGGGAGACTTGGGTCGAGACTCCAACAGTGCAAAGAACCCCACTTGATTATGGTAGGCCTAGGGTGGTGGAAAGTAAGAGAGAGTGGACTTCTTTATCCTTGACTCGAACGGGCTGCCAACTTGCATCCACCGAACAGATGCACCTATATGGCCTTCTAGATGGACTAATTAGAGTGGGCGATAGAAGACACAAGTTAATCACCCAATGCCTCCTATATTTTTGTAAAAGTTCAGCCCAAATTAATTTGTTGTCACCGAGATATGATTAAATTGGTAGGCTGTTTTTCTGGGCCGTAGAATCTGGCCCATAATTTTATCTCTAACTTGGGCCTCCTGAATATCCAAAATTTAATCCTAATTAGCACTCGATAATGAATAATTATATGTTACTCTATATGTATTGTATCATACCACGAAATTTGGGGTTCATTGAGTCTGTATTGTGGGCCCCACATTCTCATTAGTGGGTTGGTGTCCAATCTGCCTTCTCCAGAATTGTTTCTTTTCATCGCCAAGTATCCCCATAATAATTTATGAATAATCCATTGATACCTAAATAGAAAATGTTAATATTTAAGTTTAGATCAATTTCCCAAAACATCAAATTAAAATATGGATAATTACATTCCTTAAAATCAGATGAATCATTGGGCCTAAATTGAGGTACATTAGGCATGAAGTGCATAGATGATTAGAATGGGTGTTCAAAATTAAAATCCACTAACTCAGGCCCATAAGATCAAAAATGAAGATTTAATAAAATTAAAATGTAATTAACATATGTATTTTTATGGGCTAATCAAACCCCCAACGTGAGATTTTCTAGTCCCGAGCAAAAGTTATCTCAACAATATAAAATTCAAATTCCCTTTTCCAAAATTTTTTTAATACACAATGATCACAAAAAACCATTATACCAAACAATCATGAAACCCATCAAAATATTTTAATACAAGATATTTTCATAAGTATATCCCAATATAATGCCCATTCCTTTGTTCAAATTCATCACTATATTTCATCCAATATCAATTTAGAGTGACTATGTGTTGTGCATCACATTAGACATGGGGGTTCATCTTTATTCAAGGGGGAAATGATAGAAGTTCTAGGTGGAATCACATTTCAATATTAATATTAGTATTCAAATTTTTTGTTATATATATATATATATTTGTTTTTTTTTTTCAATTTTTTCCATGGTAATTGAAATTGCATTAAAAAGAGTCATCCCCTATATCGAGACTTTGACGATGACTACCAGGCTCACAGAAATTAGGGAACCAAGTGAAGCCCACATAATCAAGCATTATATTAAGTTAACTCAGTTACAAACATAGTCAAATTACCATAAATATAGATACAATTACTAACTCTGGGCTAGACAACTATGGAGTCACGATCCCCAAGTGCTGAAAGCCACGCATTAGGTCATTTCATTGCTCTACGTGCACATTTATTGTTTTTTTGAATACTCATATTAAAACTAAAATTATCACCAAACCTTTGCTATTTATTTGTGGGACCCCATGAACTTAAACTACTACCCCACTATCCAAAGGACGTGCGTTGTGATTCTTTTTTATTTTGATGAAAATATAAACAATGAAATATCACATTAGACAACCACATTTTCCAAAATCTATGCTCATGACATATAAATGGATTAAAATAAGAATTAGGTCATGCTAAATTATTTTATATCTAGTTTCAAAGTGTAAAATGTCTATTATCATGTTCAAGGTTAAAGAAATTTTCCTTCCACTAAGGCACACTTTTTTTTCAAATCATTAATTTTTTTATACATAAAAGAAATATATTTTTTATTCTATCTCCCCCCAACTTAAAATAACATTGTCCCCAGTGTTTAAAGAAATGAAAATTTAGAAGGGGGTAGAGGTAGATAATGGGAGTTCAAAAAGGAAATTGAAAACAAGGATCATGGAATGAAGTCACCTGGTGGTTGAAGTTGAAATTCTTGCTGCTCTCTTTTAATCCCTTGATATCCATGTCAATCTAAGAATTCCTTAGTGGAAGAAAAAAAACAATATATATATATATATTTATTCATATAATTAAAAAAGTAAAATATAAGTATATATACAAAAATTATAGAATAAGGAATCACTATAAGCCATAGGTCAGTGGTAAGCACGTGCCCTTGTCTTCTTCAGTCCTAGGTTTGAGTCCCCTCAGCTTCGCTGGTTGTGATGAGGTTTTCCCCAAGACCTACAATGTGACCTTTTAATTTTATTATTATTATTATATTTTTTTATTTTAACCAACTAATACATAAAAATAATATTAACTGATGATACATTGTCTTCTTTTTAAATTTCTAGGCAAGGTATTACTCAAGGATCACACCACGTGACACATATGAATATGGTGCTCCCCTTTCATACCCATCCATACTCATAATAGAAGAACATGTCAACAGTCTATTTTTTTTATTTTTAAATATTAAAATGATTCATTAATCCTATTTAAAATATAAAGTTGATTAAAACAACAAAATGACTGGAAACTTGAAAACCATGGGTTGCCTTCCATGCAACGCTTTGTTTAACATCGTTAGCTCAACTTAGACCCTTAATTATTTAATTATTTTCCTCATCCAAGGTTGGTTCACACATGTTTTCTTCAACTTAATTTTTTGGAATGGTTCAATGAATGGTTTGACTCTATGACCATTAACTTTAATGGTTTGACCATTGGTATGATCTTGAATTTCTACAGCCCCATGGGGGTACACCTTATGCACTATGCATGGACCTAACCATCTAGACCTCAACTTTCCTGGGTATAAATAAAGTTTAGAACCATACAAAATAATAGGTTTATCTGGTACAATGTGTTTGGTTTTATTATTTCTAGATTGGTAGGCTTGTATTTTAGATTTATTGATCTTTAAATTTTCAGAAGCCACCATCCTAAGTTCCTCAAGTTCATTGAGATCTAATTTCCTTTTTTGTTTTGTCCAATGATAGGTCATAATTCATATTCTTAATTTTTCCAAAATCCTTATGTTCAATCTACACTGGCATATGGAATGCTTTACCACAAACCAACCTATATGGGTAAATTCCTAAAATGGTTTTATATGCAGTTCAATAGGCCCAAAGATCATCTAAGAGTTTTCTTAACCAATCTTTACTCGATGGATTAACATTTTTCTCAATAATTTGTTTTATTTCTTGATTGGATAACTCAGATTGACCATTATTCTATGGGTGGTAAGCAGTGGAAACTTTTTGATAAATTCCATACTTTTCCATGAGTTATGAGAATGGACGATTGCAAAAATGAGTTCGATGATCACTAATGATAGCACCGAGAATTCTAAATCTAGAGAGGATGTTTTCCTTGAGAAATATAATCACAGTTTTATTATCATTGGATTATTTAGGAATTACCTCAACCCATTTAGAGACATAATCGACAGCTAAAAGGATGTATAGATATCCCCTAGAGTTTGCGAAGAGACCCATGAAATCAATTCCCAAATAGTCAAAGATTTTAATTACTATGATGGGAGTGAGTAGAATTTGATTCTTTTTTGTGATGGACCCTACTTGTTGACACTTAGGATAGCTTTGTCCGAATGTGTAGGAGTCCCTTGAGAGCGTGGTCCAGAAGATACCACACTGAAGAACCTTAGATGAAGTTTTCTTATAGGAAAATTGACCTCCACATGCCTCACTATGACATAATTTAAGGATGGACTCTTTTTTAGATTCTCGGACACACCTCCTAATGACTTGGTTAGGGCAGAACTTCTAGAGGTATGGATCATCAAACACATAGTTCCTAACATCAAAAATGAATTTACTTCGATCTTGAGTCCCTAATAATTTTGGAATGACTCCTATAACTAAGAAGTTGGATATGTTGGCATACCAAGGGAATTCACTCACAAAGTATAGGTGTTCATCAAGGAATGAATTAGACATAAAAAGGTAATTTGAGTTGTCTTAGAATTCTATCCTAGAGAGGAGATCATCTATAGCATTTTCAACACCCTTTTTTCCTTGATTTTGAGGTAAAATTCTTGTTAGATAAGGACCCACCTAATCAGTCTAGTATTGGCATCTTGTTTTTTTGAAGAGGTATTTAATGCAGAATGGTTAGTGAACACAGTGATGGGGGATCCTAAGAGGTAGAACCTAAACTTCTCTAAGAAAAAAAAATAGAAAGTAACTCCTTTTAAGTGGTGGTGTCGTTAATTTGTGCTTCATTTAAGGATTTTCTTGCATAAGAAATGACATAAGGAGTTTTATCACAACGTTGTCCTAACAAAGCTCTTACAACAAAGTCACTAACATCACATATAAGTTTGAAAGGAAGGTTCCAATTTGGGGATTTTATAATGGGAGGATAGTTGAGAGAGGATTTGAGGGTTGAGAATGAACCCTCATAGTTTTCTATCCAAACAAATGGAGAATTATTTACCAATAGAGGAAAAAGTGGATGGGAGATTGAACTAAAGTCCTTGATGAATATTCTATAGAAACCAGCATGTCTTAAGAATGAACTCACTTCCTTAATAGTTCTGGGTGATGGAAGGTGACAAATTATGTCAAACTTTTCTTTATCAACATCAATCCTCCTACCCGAGACTATATGGCCAGGGACTAATCCCTGTTTAAACATGAAATGGAATTTTTCCTAGTTTAGGTCCAGATTCGTTTATTCACATATGAATAGAACTCTCTCCACATTCCTAAGAAATCCCTCAAATATATCCCCAAAGATAGAGAAGTCATCCATGAATACCTCAAGAAAATCCCCTACCATGTCTGAGAAGATTCCCATAATGCACCACTGGAAGGTTCCAGGGGAATTGCATAACCCAAAAGACATGTGTTTGAAGGAAAAGGTTCCAAATGGATAGGTAAATATAGTCTTCCCTTGATCCTCTAGGGAGACCTCAATCTGATTATACCCCGAGTACCCATCTAAGAAACAATTGAACTCATGACCTTCCACTCTCTCAAGGACTTGGTCAATGAATGATAAGGGGAAATGGTCCTTCTTGGGGAATGAGTTTAGCTTCCTATAGTTGATGAAGAATTTCCATCAACTACTCACCCTAGTTGGAAGAAACTATCCATCTTTATTGGTTATCACTGTGATTCCTACCTTCTTGGGAACCACTTGGATTGGGTTCACCCACTCACTCTCAACTATGGGATAGATGATACCAACTTTTAACAATTTCCAAAGTTCTTTTATCACTACTTCCATGAAATTAGTATTGATTCACCATTGAGGTTGACGACATGGATTTGAATTAGATTCTAAAACAATCCTATGAGTCCCGATTAGGGGGATAATCCCATGAATATCAGATATTGTCCAACTAATGGATTTCTTATGTTT
Source organism: Viscum album (assembly GCA_963277665.1). Lineage (NCBI taxonomy): Eukaryota > Viridiplantae > Streptophyta > Magnoliopsida > Santalales > Viscaceae > Viscum > Viscum album. Next base: position 413,306,691 of record OY728158.1, read on the forward strand.
CCTAGGGACATATAGAAGCATCCTTTCAGGATTGGATTCATGAGAAGAAGAAATGACAATAGGATGTGTTCCATTTTCTCCCAAGAAGGCATACTTAAGTGCAGAAGGAATTTCCTTCAATTCAAGATCAAGTTGGTTCAAATTTTCAAAAGAATTTTGGGACAATGGATCAAGATAAATTTTTTATAGATTCAAATTGGATTGATTCCCCACATGTATAAGTTTCATCCACTATATTGGCTTGATCATATTTAGGGAAGGAAGTTGGAGTGGTCTCCATGAAAGTGGTTTCCTAAAAGGTTTCACTTATTTTTGGACCTAAGACTTCATCATAAGAGAAATTTGAAAATGATTCAAGTTAAGGAGATAAAATTCCTTCATGTGAACTAAGGAAATGAATCTCATCTTGTATTAAACATCCATTAAATATTCCTTGATGTTCTATGGATTCATTATCATCACTTCCTACCATGATTACTTCATGAATTTCCTCATAATCCCCTATTTGTGAGCACGTATTATAGACGTTCAAGTATAGAATCATGTTTCTAAAGGTGATGGTCATGTTCTCATTTGGGACTCAGATAATAGGGTTGATTGTTTCAAGAAAGGTACGATAAATGATTATTGGGGTTTTTTCCTTATATCCTAAGTTTGGATGGTTGCCAAGGAAAATGAAGTCAGTAGGGTAGATAATGTTTTTAACCTTTACCAGAACATCATTTAAAATCCCCTTTGAAAACCTAATGCTACGATCAGCAAGTTGAAGTGTGATAGATGTGGGTTAGAGCTCTTTTAGGCCTAACTGGAAGTATACAACATAGGGGATGAGATTGACACTAGCTCCTAGGTCACAAAAGGCCTTGAAAACTTTTTTCTCTCCTAGTTCAACATTGATGTAAGGACAACCGCGGTCTTTCATCTTTGGTGGAAGGGTTCCTTGTATTATTGTGCTAAAATTTTCTACTAGAAAGACTTGGTTCTTATTTGAGAATTTCCTTTTAAATGTGAAGAGGTCCTTATGGTTTTTTGAGTATGAAGGAATGGTTTTAATAGAATCGAGGAGTGTAATGTTCAACTTTACTTTTGAGAATATTTACCTCAATGCTTCACTCAATTCAGGCTTAGTTTTCCACCTCATGCGCTGAGGAAATGGTGCAGGTTGTGGGTTTGTTTGTTGATGGGTTGTTTCTTTGACAATGTTATCATGTTTTTTAGTTTGATCATTTGGTTCATTTGAATTTTCATTAGAGTTTTAAGCTTCACATGGTTTCTGGATTATTTGTTCAGGTTTCTCAATTGATTTCCCACTTCTTAAAAAAATAACATCCTTTAGTTGTTCATGAGTTATTTGAGTAAAACATGAATCTCCCCTTGAAGTTGAGGATGGTACTTCTTGAGTAGGAATGGGTTCCTTTCTAGTTTTGATGGTTTTAAGTTCTTGTTTTAGGGAAGATACTTCTGAGTTCATCCATTACATTTGTTTTTACAATTGTTCTAGTAGGATTTGTGGAACAGTTTGGGCTGGTTCTTGAGAAGTTTGGTTTATTTCAGGGGGGTATTTTAGATGCGGGATAGTTTGTTGAAAATGGACAAGTGGTTGTTGATATTAGATAGGTTGGGTTTGGAACTGGTTATGGGTTTGGTATTTCTAATGGGGGTAAGTTTTTTTTCCCTGTGGTTGGGTAGGTTGTTGGTTATATTTCTAGTGGAAGCCTGGGTGGTCATTATATCTGGGGTTGATGGTGTTTTGGTATTGAGGCTTTTAAAAGTTCAAGTCATTTACTTCCAATGGGGGTCCTACTAAAAGAACATCCTTGCTGGATGGAATGGCTGGGAAGTTGTCTGTCTTATGGTCATGTTTGTCACAAATTATGCAAACAGGGACTACAGTTTGGATTTCATGGACTTTCCTAAGTTCTATCCCTTCAACCTTCCTAGAGAGTGCAGTGAGTTTATCCCTAAGGCTTTCCTCTTCTCTAAGTGTATAAATTCTAATAGTTCTTTATTTATTTTCAGAATAAGGTGAAGTTCCCCATGTTTGGTTTTGTTCTGAAAGGATTTCCATATACTCATAAGCATCATTTGGGGATTTGTTTTTAAAAGTTCCATTACACATCATGTTAATGAATTGTTTGTTCCCTGGACCCAACCCTTCGTAGAAAATTTGAACTTGTTCTTGGATTGAAAATCCATGGCGAGGTACCATGTTGAGTGTGTCTTTGAACCTCTCCCATGTTTTATAGAATTACTCTCCCTCTTTTTCAAAAAAGTTTTTGATGTTCTTTTTAAGTGAAATTGTTTTGTGGTGGGGAAAGTATTTTTTGTAGAATTCTCTTTGTAATTGGTCCCAAGAGTTGATGGATGATGGTCTCAAATTGTTTAGACATTTTTTAGCTTGATCCTTTAAAGAAAAATGAAATAGCCTCATCTTAGCTGATTATTGTTAATGTGGGAGGCAAATGGTTTCAAAAATGTCATTGAACTCCTTAACGTGAAGGTAGGGAATCTCGGACTCCATTCCATGGAATGTGGGAAGATGGTTTAGGACATGGGGTTTAAAGACGTAGTTGGAATATCTTAGGGAGTTTTGTGTAATGAATGAGGGGGAATTGGTCTAGGAAGGGGTGGGGTAGTTATTCATGGTTTGATCAACTGCATTCCCCAAGTTTGGGGTTGCCTCATTCAGATTTCCATTTTCATTCCCACCCGGGTTTTTAAGTTGGTTTCTTCGAAGACGATCCATTGAAATGGGTTAAATTTTTGACTCGGGGGTATTAGGAAGGTTAGAATATAATGTAAAGAGTTACATTAGTGTACTTGACTCCCCAACCCTAGGACTATCCACCCTAACTATACAGTTTGATTGGCCACAGGTGTAGGCGGACATGCGCCAAAAGAAAAAAAATGAGAATTGGAAAAGATAAGAGAATTTGGATGAGAATAGAAGAAATGGAAGAGAATAGAATGAGTGTTGAGATTTATTACTTGGGTCCATGGAAAAGGTTCCAAAATCTGGTCTCACCCAAATTTACCCATGATTTTAGGGTTAAGCGGTCGCTTTTAGTTTAGCTTGGGTTGTCGAATCCTCAGAGACTTAAGAAGTAACATACAGACACATACATTCTATGGATTGTTTTTAGATATTAAGTGTCCAACTTTGGGTTGATTTTAGATGGGTTTAATTGAACACTAAAAGTCTTAAGTGAATTCAAATTATGAAAAGGGTTGATCCTAGGTTATTACAAGTGGTGGATTGGATGCATTCTTTTTTTTTTAAAATATTTCAATTTCCTATATTTGAGATGGGTTTATTTAATGAGATCAAACAAAATCATCACTTACTGGTTTAATTACTACACACCCTAATACTAATAACCTATACACTTGAAGGATAAAAGTTTTTAGAACTCTAAGGTAAAGGTTTGAATTAGCACTTGAGGTGTGTTACCTTAAATTTAATAAGGATGAATAGGTTTTAAAATCATCAAATAAAAACCTCATTTAACATAAGTTATTAGCCATTAATGGAGTGAAAAATAACATCCAATCCATACCATTTCTACTCCCTTTAATCAAACCATAAGTGGTTTATCCCTCCACTGATCCTATGGTTTCAATGGAAGCGGGAAGTAGAGTCATGAGGGATGAATTGGAGAAGTAAAAAAAAATAATGAAATAACGATCACTCCACCGTTGTGTGATAATATCACTAGGTTTGGTGTGAAAAAGTTCACACCTTGAGGAAAAAATATCAAAGTGATAATAATAAGAATAGGAAATGAGAATATGAATTACTTTTATAAAGAAGCTATGGTAATTCATGAATGTACAATTAAAGGAATGTGATTATAACATCAAATTGGTAGCATAACATTAAAATGAAAAAAATCTCAAAGATCCTTAAATACTTCAACAACACTGCCTTAAATAGGCATTTTGGGAGCCTTGGATCGAGCCTACAATAGTACAAAGAATCCCAATTGATTATGGTAGGCCTAGGGTGGTGGAAAGTAAGGGAAAGTGGACTTCTTTATCCTTGACTCGAAGTGGCTTCCAGGTTGAATGCACTAAACAGACACACCTAAATGCCCTTCTAGATGGAAGAATTAGAGTGGGAAATATAAGAAAAAATTAAATCACTATAAGTCTCCTATATCTATGTAAAATTTCATCTGAAATGAATTTGTGGTTTCCTAGATATGATTAAATTGGTGGGATGTTGTTCTGTGCCGCAGAATCTAGCCCAGAATTTTATCTCTAACTTGGGACACCTGAATAACAACAATGGAGGCCAAATTAGCACATGATACTGAATAATTATATGTTCCTATATATTAATTCTATTGTCCCACTAAAGTTGGGCTTCATTGGGTCTGTATTGTGGGCCCCACATTCTCATAAGTGGGCTGGTGTCCAATATGCCTTCCCTAGAATTTTTTCATTTCATCACCAAATATCCCCATCATCATTTATCAATTCTCAATTGATCCCTGAATGAAAAGTGTTCATATTTAAGTTTAGATACATTTCCCAAAATATCAAATTAAAATATGGATAATTACATTCCTTAAAATCAGATGAATCATTGGGCCTAAATTGATGTACATTAGGATTGAATTGCACAAATTATGGGGATGAATGTTCAAAATTAAAATCTACTAACTCAGGCCCATAAGATCAAAAATGAACATTTAATACCATTAAAATTTAATTAAAATATGTATTTTTATAGGATAATCAATCTTATTAAATTTTAGGATTAAAATTTCCTTTAGAATTATTATAATATTTAAAATAGTATAAAATTTATCACTTATGTTTTCTTATTCAATAAAAATGGAAGGAAATAGAAGGACATGTGTAAATAACAAATGAAATGGATACTGCAATAAAAATATTCTATATGTGATGGAATATGGAGTTGAGAAATTCATAATGATGATGAATTAGTTAACATGGGTCATGAATAACAACCTAAACCATGTAGAGTATCTGAATTCAATAAGGAAGGAACAACTAGCAGTTGAATCCTTTAGAAATTAATGAACACATATTTTTAGTGGAACCATTGATCCACTGATCTTATAACATAAGATCAATACGATAAAAAATATATTTTCTATACTTTATTATTTCGAGAAAGAGAAAGTTATGATGACAGTTTATATCTTATAGGGAGAAGATAATCAGTGGTGGACACTGGTCAAGAACACACATCTAAGGGATGATGTGGAATTCATAAAATGGAAGGACTTTGAAAAAGCCTTTTTCAAAAAGTATTTTCCTAATAACCTCCAAACAATTATGGAGAGGGAATTTTTAAAGTTAGAACAAAGAGGAAATGAATCAGTGGGGAATTATGGGATGAAATTTACAAGGATTTAATGACATGCTTCAAGATTTGTTATCTATTCTGATGGGAATGATGATTGATTATTTATTGGACATCGATGAAATTTATAGAAAGAATTAGAAATTCAAGATTTTGGGAGTTATAAAGAGATAACATGATGTGCTCTAAAAGTTTAAATTGAGTTAGAAGATACCAACTAGACTTATGGATAAAATGAAAATAAGTGAAGGATATAGATATTGTTTGGAATGAATCCCAATGGGATGAAAGTACAACATCCCATGAATAATAAATTCAGGGAATAGAATTTGGGGAATTGTGTTTAAGGGAGTGGAAATTTCTAAAATTATGGAATAAATGACTATATAGATCAAAACATTCATTAATATAATAAGCCTCAACATCTGAATACCAATTAAAAGGGGAATATATTTCAAGAAAAACCTTTCATGAAATGATTCAATTATGGGTAGCATGGAAATTTTTATAATCAATGTCCAAATCAGAATATAATAGAGGAAAACCACCATTAACCCTAGCAGAGGGCCTGAAACAAAGGTTATTCTTTTGAAATCATAGTGGCTAAAGTCAAGTATCCAAATTATGTTATGGTAGATAAACTTATTGTAAACTAAAATATAGAATGTAAATTGTTTGATTATGGTTCTATATTTTTTTATTCAAGTTTTCATATAACATCAAGTTAAGCCCTAAACTTATAGTAGTAAACTTATAAGTTAGAACTCATAGAGGAACTATTAAATTATCAATGTTTTATAGGTATTATCTAATTAACATTGGTGAGAAAAATCTATCTGAACCCTGATGGTTATTTCAATGGTGGAATTTAAAATAATACATGTGATGGATTGGTTGTCAAAATGTAATGCTAAGATTATTAATCAATGAAAATAAATTCCAATTGTATTAAAATAGGTAACCTATTATTATCTTAAAAGGATAGATATCCTATACCACGTACTACCAATAACAATATATTATTTCTCTCTATATGGAAATGATTAGCGAACAAGTAAAAGAATGATAAAGTGTAAGGATAGGAGATGTACCCATTTTTCAAGAATAAATTGATATATTTTATGAAGAGTTACCTATAAATCTATTAAAAAGAGTGGTAGAGTGATCAATTGAACTCATACCTATATCTAATATGATACAAAAAAACCCAAATAAAATAAAATATTTGGAGTTATAGTAATTAAAGAAGAAATTTCAAGATATTTTGGAAAAAGGTTTTATTTAACCAAAATATGACTATGCATTTCTTATATAGAACTTAATGGGATAATATTGAAGAAAAAATTACCTCTTCTAAGGATTGATTATTTGTTCAACTATCTTCATGGGAAAAAATACTTATCCCAGATTGACCTCTGATTGGTGTATCATTAGCTGATGGTGAAGAAAGAAGATATCCCAAAGAATTTATTCCAAACAAGATATATACATTATGACTTTGTTTTTATTCCCTTTGGATTGAATAATTATCCTTCCATATTTATGGATTGAAAAAATACAGTCTTTAAAAATACCTTGATAAATTTATGGTGGTATTTATTGACCACAGTATGATATATTTAAAAAGTAATGAAGATAATTAAGTGTATATAATTTTCATATTTAAAACTATGAGAAAATGAATATTTTTTGTAAATTTAGAAAATGTGATTTTTTCCTATACCAAGTCACATTATTGGGACACATTATGACTAGTGAAATAATATCAGTGGATATAATAAATAAAAAGCATATAGAGGAGTGACCATGTACTACAATAGTAATCGAGATTCATAGTTTTATTGGTTTAGAAGAATACTATAAAGTGTTTTTGAAAATTTTCCCTTGATTTTATAATCCACTAAATAAGTTAAATTGAAAGGGAATTAAGTTTATCTGAAAAAATCAGTGTGGGTAAAGTTTCCAAGAACTGAAGAAGAGGTTTTTTAGTTCACCTATGCTAAATTTACCCTTTAAAGGGGAAGGATTTGTCATTTATAGTGGAAAATCCTTGAAATTACTTTGATTTTTACTCATGAAAAATAATAACTTTATTTCCTATGCAATAAAAAAGTTAAATACCCATGAACAGAATTTTCCTACCCATGATTTAGAGTTAGCTGTATTTGTCTTTTCATTAATGATATTTAGACACTATATTTATGGGGAGAAGTGTGATATATACACCAAAAAATAGACTTTGAAGAATATATTCATACAAAATGAAATAAATATGAGACAAAGGATATGGTTAGAATTTATTAAGTATTATGATTGTTTTATCCATTATCACCTAGGAAAAGAAAACAATGCCGCTGATTTATTGACCAGGATAGACCCCAGGGTTCTTTTGATGATGTGGATTAAAGGGTATTCATTAATAAAATACTTGGTAAAGATGGAAATTGAAGTCATAAAGTAAAGTACATCTTGAATATTATCCAAAATTATTTCCCAACCATCATTACTAGATAAGATCAAGAAATCCCAGAGATGATCATATGTTACAAAATAAGATAAAAATTATGAAAAATGGAAATATTTTTAAGTTAGATGTTGATCAAGAGGGATTATTGATGTTTGGTATAAGGATATATATCCCATATAATATAGAGTTAAAGAATGAGATGATGGATGAAGCTCACAACTCAATATTCTCTATACATTTATAAAGAACCAAAATGTATATATATCTATGAGATCATTATTGGTGGGATTACATGAAAATTGATATTGGTAATTATAATAAAATATGTTTGGTATGTTATCAAATGTATACTGAGTGAAAAATTCCCAAATTAGTGGTTAAAACACTACCCATAATTTTATGGAAGTGGGACAATATCACTATAGACTTTTTAATATAATTTCAAATACATATAAGGGAAACAATACTATATGGGTAATCATTGATTTATTATTTTTTCTCATTTTATCTTCATATGTGATGATTTATTTCTTTAGAACCTTACTAGTTTGTATATTCAGAAAGAAGTGAGAATTCAAGGGGAGAAACTATCAATTATTTTAGGCCATGATCCAATATTTACTTTTATGTTTTGGAGGGTCCTTTAAAAGGCTATGAATACAAAAGAAAAACTTAAAAAAACCAACAATCCACAAGATGATGGGATGTATGAGAGATTATTCAAACATTTTAAGATATGTTATAAGCTAGATTACTTGATTTAAAAGGGATTTGGGATCAATATATTTCACTTATAGAATTCTTCTATAACAACAATTTTCACTTGAGAATTCAAATGTCTCCTTGTGAATTACTATATGGGAATATATAATGACCCCAACCCCAGTAGCCCAAAGTTGTTCATTATTTTATGAAAATGGAATATATAAAAGAGATGACATCACCAAGGATCAATCATTTTAGTAGTAGTTAAGAACTATATACATACATGATTCCATTATTACATTGGTAATTAAATATAGAACATAACAAAGGAAAATAAACTACTTCCTTGTAAAATATTCAAAGATTAAATCTTCATAACTTGGGAAATGAAAAAAAATAAAAAGGTGAGTTAAAATTCTCAGTTAGAGTTACATGAATCAAAAATAAGTGAAGAAAATTCAATAAGGCATGGTCATTATGAAAAGGTAAATAACTAAAAAATGCATGCCATCAATTAACCGGGAATTAAAATGCATTCATAGATTTTTTCATAGTGAAAATCTCATGGAAAGTAATAACTGAATACCAAATGAAAAAAATTCTTAATTTTTGGACATCATGTATCTAGAACATGAACCACTATACCATCAAGATGGTTTAAGTATTTGGGTAGAAACCTATCTGATTCTATTTGAAAAAAAACACGAAGTGTTTTTCACCAACGATTTTGTCCCATGAGACCTATCGATGCATCAAGGGGATATCTATAATATATCCCCTCCTATCACTATAATTACAAATCATGATGATTGGTACAAGAAGGATGCTGGCCTCCAATGGGCTCTACTCAGAGGTAAAGTCTCTAAAAGGATTAAATTGAAATTCATAGATTCTAAAATTTCTTATCATGTTGATTTGATGTATATATGTGTAATGGATTGGTTTCTCACTTTCCTCTAAAAGTTTTTTTCTTAATTGGAAATATATTTGGTGGTAACCTGATGAAAAAATGGGGGTTTAGAGAGAATACCTTACCACTTCATAATCAATCGAATCACATGCCTCATAAAATTAATATTTGTCAAATGAAAAATTGAATACCATAAAGATAATTATAATAATTATAGGATATATCAATGTTCAATATACATACACCACACACAAGGAATAAGTGGTGAGTAAGGCAAATCTCATAGAAATAAAAGAGGTATGAGAAAACCGTTACCTTATGTCCAAAAGTGTTCTGTACTAGCACTTAATATCATAGATAATAAAATTAAATCCATTAATGAACTAATTAAAAACCTATTTTAGAAGTATTTTACTTTTTATAATTTTATTAAGTTCATTTATGATCTTTTATATGAGTTATTAGATTCAATTTCATCGTTCTAGGAGTGTTGGTTTTCTTGGTTTTTCATGATCGTTTCGCTTGTATACAAGTATGGAAGTTCATGTAAAATGGGAATAGTTCTACAAAATTGAAAGTATATGTTATAATTGTACCCAAATAAGTTTAAATTATCTAATATATCATTTTTATATATAGTATGATAATGATTCATTAGATAAAATTTTAATAAAAATGATTTAATATATTTTGGCGGTTTTTACGACCATTATGAACTAATATCATTTTATTTAATATTATGTTTATGTTATGGTTAAATAACATTAAATAATATGTAATACACATATTATATTGTATTTTAACCACAAAAATGGTTTTATTATCAGCCTTTAATGCGGTAAAAGAAAATGAAATTTCATCATGCATGGTGGCGGTAAATCAACACATCACAGAGATTTTTTTTATTTTTTGAATAAAAGGGAGAGGATAAGAGGTTTGTTAATGCATATTAAATTAACGTAATAAAATTATATTATTTTTAAGATACTATATTTTTCATTAATATTTTTATATATTTGGACAGGATAGGATAATAAAATAAAATAAATTAAATGAAATTAAAAGAGAACGAAATAAGATTTTATCTCTGGAATTTCCTCTCCTTGAGAACCTCCTCTAGGCACTTGGGTTTGGTCTTTTTTTAAGACCAGAAGATCTTATAAAAGGGGAAGAGGTTTGGGAGAGTAATTGGGTATAATATAAGAAAGCTTTAAGTATTTTATGGTGTGAGGAGAATAGGTGGTGAAGCGAGGTATTTATAGTCGAGGAGGGTGTGTTTTTTGATTATTTTATTAATTAGTTTATTATTTTGGCTCAAGAATTTTAATAGTGATGATATACATGAATAAATATAGTAAAAAAGGAAGGGGTTTTTAATATAATGGTTCATAAAATATCCATACATCAACAATGACTAAAAATTTCCTGTATTTAGCTTGTTTTGTAAATTATCGTTCTTTACTATTCACTAAAAATTCAACTATTTTAGAAAAATACAAAAAATTCACCCAAACAATTTTTTTGACATATAGATTTAAAAAATAGTCTAAATTTTTTAATTTTTTTCTTCTAAATATGAGAAATTTAATTTTTAATTAAATTCATCATTTATTCAAAAAATACCAATTTTAAAATTATAACTAATTTTATGGAACATTGAAAAAAAAATTAAGGTATCATAAAATTATATTATAAGCTTAAGAAAACAAAATATTATTTTATGAATATATTTAATGAAAATAAGTTTTTTAGTTTATTATATTAATTATAAAATTTTAAATAAATATTTACATTTTGAAAAAACACACACTTTATTTATCATTTTTATAACATTTATTTACTCATTACATGATATAAATATATCATATTTTTATTTATAAGATACCTAAATTCTATTTATACTTTGATAGGTGAGGTTATTATTCTAATAGTCACATTACTCTTCCTAATAGTCACATTACTATTTCTGATGGTCACATTACTATTCCAAATGGCCACGTTAATATTTAATCATGGTTCGTTTAAGATTAGTGTTGTGTACAACGTAATATATAGAATGGATTTAATTTATATAGAATCTTGGGGTTTTATAGAAGAGGTAGAGAAACATAATGTGCTGGGATGAAGTTATAGAAGGAAAACTGTTGAGACTAGATATTATGAAAGACATAAAGAAGAAGATACATGTGATCCAGAAACATATCAAGGTTACCTGGAGTAAAAAAAGAGTTAAAATGACAATTTAAGGAAGGAATTATAGTGTCATTTTGGGGATCATATATTCTAAGAAATATCACCACCGAAAGGGGCTATGAGGTTTATACAAAAGGGGAAAATGAGTCCAAGGTACATTGAACTATTTTTGATTATGGTGCATATTGGAGTAGTTGACTAAGGGGTAACACTAACTTTAAATACATCAAAGTCCACAACATCTTCCAGATATCCCTATTAATAAAGTATATGTCAGACCAAAGATATATACTAGACACAAGTTATTTGAATTCAAAACCCAATCTATCATATGAAGAAGAAATGATCAATATTCTTGATGAAAGGGAATAAGTTTCGAGGAACAAGAAAACCTTACTCATGAAGGTCTTATACAAATATAATAAGTTGGAAGAAAAAACTTGGAAGCATGAAGACGTGATGAAGGAGAAATACCCATATTTTTTTGAGCTAGGACACAAATTTTGAGGAGGAAATTTCTTAAGGGGGAGAATGTAATGACCCAAAAAAATTCCTTTATGTTATTAAGAGCTCTAATTTTACAGTGAATGTTTTATTATTAGAAAATATAAATATTATAACATGTCATAAGAAAATTACATATCCTGAATTAATATTCATTATAATAGATAGAAAAAATACAAGGTGATAAACAAAAAATAACATTTTACAAAATAATGTAAACTTCATAGGATTTAATTCTCTAATGAATATCACTCCTACTATAGAAAACAAAAAATATAATAGAGGGGTTATAAATATGAAATAAATTTTCAAGGGAAGGGTAGAAAAGTTATGATCAAATTAATGAATTTTTATGTATGATAATGGTGGATTATATATATGGTATAAAAGTCAAAGTGAACATTAGGAAATGATAGTTACCAAACCATTGGTCAATATGATCATTGGCCAATATTACCATTAGAAATTACTACTATTGGTAATAATCTCACTATTAAAATTAGTGTTTATAAAGGGTAATGTCAAAAGGTAATTGATTATAAAGGAGAAATGACAACCCCAACTAGTAGGATCCTTCCTTCTAAATCCCATTTATTAGAACTAGGGAGGGAGGTAGCATCATAGGGGTTCTCCCTTGGCTAAGCCCAAGTAGGGATTCAATAAGTAAGGCTCAAGCAAAATTGAATATGGGATATGTTTAAGTTAGTGGAAATCACCACTTGGTTAATGGTAGCTGAGAAACCCCATGAAAGTACCACTATCACACACCTTACCATTATAGAATATTCTAATATAATGAAGTGTTTTTTATTTATAACATAGCATTTTAAATATTTAATTATCCTTTTTGAAATGAAATACATGTTTATCATATTCCATTTTAATTATTATTTTATTTTATAAAATACACATGAATATATATGGAATATGATAAATAGACATTTGAATACCAATAAAATATTATTGCATTTTTATAAAATATAAACACTTTTATGATAAATTAAAGTATTCTAAATAAAAGTTATTTTGATGAAATTGTCTCATAAAACATTATTTATTTAGATATAAATGATAATATAATTATATAATGTCCTAAGTAATTTTTAAGGATTAGAAAGTTGACTATGTCATAGAAACTGTTATTTTTTAATAAATAAGGTGGTTTATTTAAAAAAATTCTACAATTAAAATAATTATTTTGATGTAATAAACATTATATTTTAAATGATAACTTTGAAATTAAGTTTAGGTGAAATTTTGAGAATTTTCTAGAATACTTAATTTTTAAGTGAATAGTAAAAGTATAGTTTGTGTTTTCTATATGTTTTATGGATTCATAAATATGGAATAATGATTTAATAATTAATTAAACTAAATCCATAACCAAAAAGTAATTTATTTTAATAATATATTGTGTTTTAATGAATTAAAATGATCTTCAAAACCTATAAACAACTTTCCCAATTATAAAGTGGAAATTAATATTTTAAAATCATTATTTTATGAAAAAATTATCTTCCCAAGCCAAAATTAATATAATATATTAAATTTATATTATAAAATTAAAATTTTTCCAAACAAAACCTTCTTAATTTCATAAAACATAGGCCAAAACAATCTTAAATCTAATGATTTCCCATTTTCCACAACCTAGATTTACAAGGCCTATATTTAAAAATTAATAAATAACCCCCCCACATTTACTCTAAATACCCACATCTACACCCTATTTAATTCAGTTATAAGGAATTAAACATGAATTATTTTCATTTTTCCTATCTATATCCATTCTATTGACTTTATATGGTTCGAAATAACTCTCCTCAAGGATTAAGAAGATTCCCACATGGTAAGGGATTCTCTTCCTCTTCTTTATTTAAGTACTTTTTGTTGTTAGAATTATAATTTAAAATATTTTATGTTCTCAAAAACTTATGATCATTCCATTACTATAAAAATGTTTTTATATTAGTGATATACTTCTATTGTATCTCATTTATCCCATTCTATAAACCATTTTTATACCCGTTATGCTTCTGAATTCATCTTTGATTTTTTGGTCCTTCGTTTTTATATTAAAAAAACCAAACCTATTTTAATTCAAGTATATTCATATATATATATATATATGTAATTATAATTAATTAATTGGTTATTTACACATATGAAACCCACATTACCTTCTCATGGGTTATATATGATGAAATTTAAAGTCATTAAACATTTACATGTTCAATGATTTTATTTTAAAATAGTTCTTTTTTTTTCTATGGTTTATTAATGAAATATTTTATTATGATATTTATGTCACACATCAATTAAGACCTATGAAGGGAGTGTATTGATAGAACTACAATGAATTGGATAAATAATTAATCTCTAGATATGTCATGTTTTATGATACCTTTTATGAGACCTTTATATTGAACCTTAGTGATATTCTTATGAATATCTCATTTTTTTAGTGTATCCACATTTACATGTTATATATCATGTACTTATAATTATGTTCACATGTTATACCCCATGGTTTACCCATAATGATATCTCATATTCCATTCATTTATTTCTCCCTTATTGGGCATTATTCCCCCCTTTTCATTTGATGTATATCCCCAAGAAATCCCTTGCAGTGAGGTGAAGTATGATGAAACAATAAAATAGTCTTTCAAGATGATAAAATAAAGTTTATTTTTATGTTTTCCTTATATACTCTATGTATTTTGTTTGTAGTTTCTAAGACACTAAACCTAAAACAGTCCTTCAATGATATTAACGTAATATTTTATTAATTAATCATATTTGAAATCATGTATTAAGGAGTGTTTCTACAACCGAGAAAAATGGAAAAGTTTCTTATAAATGGAAGTGGGGAACGATCCTAAACTATTAATCCAAGTGAAAAATAGTATATCTGACACATATATAGTGGATTTATAGTTCATTAGAATTTTATAGAGTGTTAATCATTCTATAATGAAATATTACTAATGATGTTTGTTAATTTAATATATTCTTTAAATTTTTGATAATATTAAGAATATATAGTAGTTTATCCCATGAACGTAGGAATAAATTTCTAATCACATTAAACTTAATTAATTCATTTTTTCTACATTATATAATCCGTTTCATGTATTACCATTTCTTGAATTTATATTACATTTGTATGTTAGTTCTGAGGTGTGTACAAAGGATGAATTTGTGTAGTGGGTAGGGTATTGTGTCTTCCTACATCTAGTACACCTAGTCAAAGGGGAATTGAAATTATGGAGGATTTATTTTTTGTTGTGATAATTTATTTATAACTGCTAGTGTTCGATCGATCATACTTTTGAATGGATTATTGGAAGTACAAGTTATGGGTTTATTCCCAAATAAGTGGAATTATAGGTCCGGTTCAGTGCTTGAATGTTTAACACACTAATAGAATCATTTATAATGGAATAAAATAGATGAAATAACCAGATCAATAAATTTTATAGAACACTTTTTTTTTGATTTTGGAGAATTTAGATTGAAGATCATGAAATTAAGAAGGACTTGAATGTATGATTTCTTGTGTAAAATAAATACTAATGGAGAAATATGAGTGTGATCACTTGGATAGGAATGTTCTTGAGTTTTAAGAATGTTTCTTAAAGGGAATGTTATATTCAAAATTTAGAAGAATAAGACCACAAAATATGTAATGAAGGCATTGTCATATATGTTTAAAAATCCAACATCCCTTAACAAAATATTCATGTTGTGATGATTGTTTGGTTTAAGGTTGATGGAAGTAATACAAGTGGAATATCATGTTAATGAATTAAACATGATTCATGGGAATATCCAATAAAAAATTTAACTTTTAATCATGAAGTTTGTGAGTTTATACTCTTATATTAACTTATATAGATCTTGGATTCAATGGTTGTAGATGTTAATAACTCTAGA
Organism: Viscum album; assembly: GCA_963277665.1. Lineage (NCBI taxonomy): Eukaryota > Viridiplantae > Streptophyta > Magnoliopsida > Santalales > Viscaceae > Viscum > Viscum album. Next base: position 413,322,744 of record OY728158.1, read on the forward strand.
GGAAAATCTGATATGTTGTTTGATGATATGAGGAGTTTTATACTCAATAAAGAACTATAGTAAAGGGATGTTTAGTAACTATCTAGTAGTTTACTTAATATCAATGGAAGGGGGTAGGTCACCCCATTAGAATAGATTTATCGGAAGAACCCATTAGAAGAAAAGTAATAGGAGAAAATTTTAAGTAAGATAACTGGTACTAGTCCTACCTACTATAAGTGTGGTAAGAAAGGAAATTTCTAGAATGATTTTAAAATTCAAAAGGATAACACTATAAATACATAAAAATATAAAATTTCATATCCCTTCAATGAAAGAGATGTTCATAATGACTAGCTTGTAAGTGTGAACACACCAGTAAATGCTTGGGTGGTTGACTCTGGAGATTCAATCAATTTAACTAGTAATCAAATATTCTTATCGAACTATGTATCTAGGAAGTTTGGGAAACTAGATCTGGTGGGTGATACATCCCTAAAAGTTTTTGAAAAATGAGATATGAACATCCAAATAAAGAATGAAGTATTACATAAATTATCCAAAGTCCACCACATCCCAGACCTTGGGAGGAATCCTATTTCAGTTGGGAAATTAGATAATGATGGTTATAGAACTATCTTAGAAAATAGGGTATTTAAGGTTACCTTGGTATCTATGGTGATTAGAAAAGGTGTAAAATATGGTTTACATTATATTTCTAAAAATTTAGACACTAGTGCAGTTTTATGAAGTAAAACATAAAATAACCTAGTTCTATGGCACTGTAGGTTTGGTCACCTTATTTATAAGAACATAAAGGATCTAAAATAGAATATAAAACTTAATATTGATCACATAGAAATAGTTAAGTTTAAATATTATATGTCAGGAAAGTAGAATACAATGTCTTTTAACTTAGATGGTCAGAAGCATAGGAATTTGAAGTTAGAGCTTATATACTCAAATGTTTGGGGACCTGCCCCTATTTAATCCAACAGTGGTTATATTTAATCTCTTAATTTCATTGATTATTCTATAAGGAAATTATGGATTTACTTTTTGAATCATAATTATGATGTTTTTAGGTGTTTAATATGTGGAAAGAATTGATAGAAATGGAAATAAAAATGAAATTTGAAATGCATCCGAACGGATAATGTTGGTGAGTACACCAGATGAAACTTTTAGATTTTTTTAATAAAGGGAATAAACATGAAAATATGATTGATGGAACTCAAAAATAGAATGGAGTATTTGAAATTATGAATCAGACTTTAATAGATAAATCTAGATTTATTTGGTTTCACTTGGGAACTCTTAAGGTTATTTGGAAAGAGACACTCAACATGACATTTTATCTCATTAATTAAAGACTTGCATCGATAATTGGGATGGAAATCCCAGAAGAGATATATTCTAGAAAATGATCAAAAATTCAAAATATTAAAGTTTTTTATAGTTTATTATATGTACCTGTAAATACTAAGGTCTATGATGAACTTGAATCAAAATATAAAATATATTTTTTCCATGGACCTGGAGATGAAAATTTTGGATATCAATTATGGGATGGTGAAAGAAAAAATATCATTAAAATAAGGGATATTTATTTGATGATTCTTTTTGTGGAAGTACCAGAACATAGTGGATCAAGATTTTAAATGAAAATAAACTATATAATTCTAGGTTGATTAGAGTACTGGTAGATCAAAAAAACTTGAGAACTCAGATGCAGGTGCTTAAGGATCTAGATGTACAAAAGTAATAATATAAAAATAATATAAAGTTAAAGAGTATATGAAGCTCAATATGGATAACAAAATTTATATTCCCAATAAGTATAAGTACTATAAGTTTAGGTACCTATAAAAAGATCAATGCTAAGAAGATTAGATCATCCAATTCAATTAAGGAGATAAACCAGAATTAAGAGACTGATGTAGAGGTTTGGTCATGATTTTAACTTTATACTCCAACAGATATAGGATAAAATAAAAATCTAGAGGAGGTATCCTTTCATAGTGACTCTAAGTAGTGGAGTAATCCATTAATTATAAGATAATTTAGTTATTTTTTAATAGAACTTGGGAGATAACTAAACTACTAGAGAGTAAAAAGGAACTTGAGAACGAGTAGGTTTACTAGATCAAGGAAGAAGTTGGTCGTGAGAAGAGATAAAAAGAATTTATATTAGTGAATGGGTTTCAACATAAGGATTTGATATCATAGAAATATTCTCATTAGTAGTTAAGAATTCTCACATTGGAACTGTACTAAGCATGGTTGTATTGGAAGATCTTTATCTGAAGTAAATGGATTTCAATATAACTTTAATTTATGGTGATTTAGAGGAGGATATTTCTATGAAACAACCAATATGTGTTCCATATATTCAGAATAATATATTTTTTGTTAACTAAATAATTTCCTATATAGTTTGAATAAATACCTATGATAGTGGAATTGGAAATCTGATTCATTCATGTTAGAGGAAGGGTTCAGTAGGTGTAATACAAACTATTTCTATTATTGAAACTAATGAGAAGATGGGATATTCATAATATTTCCTCTTTATGTGGAGGAAAAACTAATTTTTGGGCATAATGTTTAGGAAATAAGAAAGTTTAAGTGTTATTTATCTATAATATTCAAGATCAAAGATCTTGAATAGGGAAAAAAGATATTGGGGATGAAAATAGAAAGAAATAGGATGACCAAATATTTGGTTCCATCTCAGATGGAATATATGTTTAAAATCATTGAATTATTTAACATGGTTGAATGGAAACTAATTTCCACCCCACTTTATGGACACGTAAAACTATCCAAGGAAGAAGCACTTTTAATAGAGGATGGGCATGAATTTATAGAGAAATATCCCTACGCTTCAGCTATTGGATGTATAATGAATGCAATGATTTATACTTGATCTAATATTACATTAACAGTGGGATTTATAAGAAGATTTATGTCTAAAGAAACCCAAGATAAACATGACCTAAATAATAAATCAATCTCATGATTTAAATAACACTTCTCACAAATAGTCTAACAACCAAAGGTACTAAGGGTTTAGTTTCATGGATATTATCTACATAAACATATTAAACTAAAATCATTTCTCCATAATCAAAATCCTCTAGACTCCCTTCAATAATTTCTAAAAGTTATACATATATTCATAAATAGGGGAAGGGAAATTCATAATAAAGGGGTGATAAAAAACACTCAGTTAGGGAAAACATATCAATAGGTCCTCAAGGGTTATATTATATTTTATATGAGAATACATGGACATAGGAGAAATTTATTATTAAAATAACATAGAACAATAAGAATTGTCCATATGTCATGATATATAGATATGTAATCAGAAATTAACATTAATATACCATGGAAAATGTGTGTAGAATCATGATACATTAATCATGATTCAAGGAGCGTAATTATAGGCTGAAGATTATGATATAGGAGTATAGAATAAACATAAGTATAAAAATCATATGTCATGGATACCCACCAAGACATTCATCACATATTTGGCTGTTTTAACTACAAATGTACCTTATTGGAATTGAGATAATCCTATCATGTACCCTTGGTCTTAGAATAAAACCTAATATGAAACCCTTGAGCTTTGGATAAATCCTCCTATATACCCCTTAGTATTGGGAAAAATTATCCCATATACCCTTTGTCTTGGGATAAATCCTCTTATGTACCATTTTGAGCTCATGAGACATAAAACTAAACCAATACATAAAAGTGAGATATAGTTCTTATCACGAACCGAATCTGGTCACCGCCAAAACCGGCACCAAACCCAGCCCGTGACATGACCCGAAGGGCGTTCCCTATCCCTACAGGCTGGCACAAGTGCCCGGGTATCATTTATTTAGGTTTGGGAACGATTTACCCGAATATGAAGGCATAAACCATTAAAAACAATCAATAAACTGAATCTGAAAAATTTATACCAAACGATGTTTAAACAAAAACCAGAACTGAATACATAGGTTTAGAGTCAATACAAAAGGTCCAAAGACACAATGGAACAGAAAAAAAACAGCCCCATGGACTCCACATGACAAGGGGTCATCTCCCCCAAGTCGTCTCCACTACTCCTCCCCAAGGATGAGGACTAACACCCTGAACCGTCAACACCCTTAGCCTTTCCTTTACCTAGGTCAAAAAAAGGTCTAATTACACCCAAGGGGTGTAATTAGGGTGTGAGCCTAAGCCCAATAGGATACCACCCTATTATTCCAAGGTGCATGCAGTACAAGGTGAAAAAGCAAGCAGTTTTAATATGCAATTAAAAGCGGTGACAAATTCCACGAAATGAAACTTTAAATTGAAAACATTTTTCAAGATAAAACTGTCAGAATGTTAACACATTTAAATAGGAATATTAGATACTGCATTATAATTCCAAAGACACCCAAAAACAAGGGCAAATACCACAAATCCACTGAGCAACAAAACTGGGAACACCCCTAGGCACTAGATAGTCTCAGGCCCCATGTACCTCGTACCTCAGTGTAATGTAACCATAGTAAAATCCTTTCTCGTGAACGAGCCACTAGTAGGGAACATACCCATAACCTAGTGGTCCCCAATCATCATCCACATAGTTTAGTTAGAGTTGTCGTTATCCAAATGCTAAGTGAAACAGGGACAAAACCCATCCGGTCCACTAGCCGTACTAGTACAAATCCGCCCCACCTAGGTACCCGGGCTTCCCCCTTTGTGCTCAAAAAATTTCAGGATTTAACACACATCCATTTTAATGTAAAACACCACTACTGGTAACATACACCAAATACAGTAGCTATCTCATTTTCTACTACTTAAAACACACAACAAACTCTTTGAATTTGAATAAATCAATTTCACAAAATCTCGTGTAGTTTTGCACACAAAACCCCTTAAGAAACCCACTTGTACACGATGTTCACAATTATAAGTTACAAAAATAGTAAATGCAGCCCAATAAATATCAATTAAAACAAAAAATCAATTTTTGGTCATCCTATTGTTAAACAAGAAGTGTTCTCTTTGTAAAACCTTCATTTTCACACAAAAGTGGAACCAAAACTTCACTTTCTTTACAAGCACAATTAAAACTAATTATTTGCAGCAATTACCAAAGGGGATAAACATTATAAACAGTATTTTATGCCTTATTACAGATCAATAAAAACAACTAAGTATTTATAGGGCATCCCCAAATAAACAAACAAAACACTTCTTTGGAAAACCCCCAATTTCACACCAAATTGGCATTTTAAATTCAATTGCAATGGAAACATCATTAGAACCAATTTTTGTAGCAATAATAAAATTATATAAATCTGAAAATATGATAAATACAGCATGCTAATACACAAAGATTGCATCAACATTGGAATCACCTACCAAATCAAATGAAACCATTGAATCCTTTGTGCGAAAACAAAAACGCACCACCGCCGCACCTCAAGAAGGGTAGATCAAACCTAAAAATAGAAAATTGGACCAAGAAAACCCAAGGTTAAACCTTAGGTTCGAACCCCTACCCACTGGTCATTGTTCACTTCAATAAAAAGGGAGGAAACCCTAAACAAATAGAATGAAACCCTAATCAATTTGAAAGGGGAAAATAAATGGACAAACTTACTTGATAAATCAAGAATGAATCTCCCCAAAACACTAGTATCTGAAATTTAAAACGGCCAAAACTCAGGGGATGGTCTCACAAGAATTATTAGGTCATTTAGGAATTGGAATGGAGGGAAAATATTAAGAATAGAATGAGTTATGAAAGGATCAATTTACCTCTCCAAAATCTGGACGATTTCTGAAATCCAGAAAGTTTCTACTATTTTTGGGACTCTATAGAGCTCCAAATTGTGGGAGGAGGAAATGGGGTCGCGCCTGGGCTTCTTAGGGTCGATAGGGAGGTAGAATCACCGAACAATCCATTTTAATGAATAAGATATTAATAAATTAATGAAACAATTTAAAACTGGAAAATGGGCCTTCGGGTTGGCCCAACTCTCAAATAAAAACAAAAATCCCCCATGCTTATGGATTTATAAAGGCCCCAAATTTAAATTTGGGGTTAATATATCAGGGAAGAACAATTAGGAGTTGGAATGAGTCAAAAATATTAAAAATTGAAAATGTTATAAATGAAACAAAATTTATTTTTAAATCTGGAATTGGGCTCGCAGTTTGGCCCAATTCATGAAAACTCACCTATTCTCAATAAAACATTTGGAAACCACCAAAACAAATCATGAGTGGAAAATAAATTTAAAATAACCCTAAAATAGGTTACCTACGTGACAGTTCTCCACCCACATCATCCATATTTATTCATTCTACATAAAATAAATCATCATAATTTTATAAAGAACCTAAGGAAATAGAAATTAGTTTCATAATATTTCTTAATTATGTCACTAAAATTAATCTCAAGCATGTAAATAGTTAATACCCAAAATACAATCAGAGTATTTCATAGGGAAATTTAGAAGGTGATTCATCAAAAATAATTTCCAAATAAATAGAGCCTTTAGAGATAAATAGGAAAATAGTGGTCAAATCATAAAATAGTTTTTAGAAAACTCTTTTATATTTGGGTTAAAATAAGAAGTTATAGTTACTTTGAAAATCCATTTTAAATGGAGATGTGATTTTTTTTGAAAAATATTCACATTTCAAAATTTAGCTTATAATAGTAGAGCATTAAAAAAGATTTAAAGGTTTAAAAAATTTAAAGTGAAAACACTTTGAGAAATTTTACTCTTAAAAAGTTCTATAATAATTGACTTTTGAAAAGGCATAATGGTTATTGAAAAGAAATGTGGAGTGGAAGATAAAAAATTTTATTTTGAAAGAATGGAACAACTTTTTAACATTTTAAAACCATTTTTTTGAAAACCCACACAGAAAATAGTACCCAAAATTTTATTTTTAAAATAGGGTAATGAAAATATGAAAGTCACATGTGAAAACACATAGTATTATTTCCAAGTATAAAGGAGAACATTGACGGGAAGAGAAAATAAGTACAAGGAGGGAAACCATCCTTAAAGCGGGTGATAATTATTCTTAACATAATTGAATTTTCAAAAAAGAAAATAACTCATAAATAAGGAATATTTGATTCAAAATTGAACTCCAAAGATAGAAATAAGATATTACATATGAAATGAAAGATAAATATGAAGGATAAACATCATAACACAAGAATCAGATAGAGTTATGAAAACCATTAATTTTTATGGAAGATATAAACCATATAAAAATGCAAGAATGAGCATGAATTTAAGTGAATTTTATAATTTAAATAATATTTTTGATATTATAATCCAAGGGGGAAGTATTTTCACCATACAAATGAATATTAATGCACAATATCAAAGCATGCCTCAGTGAAGGGCTATTGAGGTGGAAACCCTTACATTGTTTACATGTTTAGTCAAATGTACTCTTAAATCCTGTATAAAAAACATATATATATATATATATTAACAAACTATTTTAGAACCTTTTCCATATACATAAACTTTTATAATCTTCATTTATATTGATACCCTGAATTTTGAATTCATAACATGAATATAGAAAATTAAGGAACTATTTTGGCAGCATGATGGTTATACAAAAGTAATATAGAATATGTTTAATGGGTGAGAAAAGTAGTCTCCCATTTATATAAAATACATTAGATAGTGAATTATTGATTATAAACATGTGGAATCCTAATAAATTATAAATAAAAAGGCATATAATAAAGTAAATTATTGAATTTTAAAGATGACGGAGATAATGAAAGAGAGATTTTGACACCACGAATGCTATACAAAAGGATTATATAAATGGATTAATTAGAGAGAAAGATAGTATTTAAACAATAGGGAGTAATTAGGATAATTAATTATTAATTATGAACATGTGTAAGCATAATAACATGGAAATAAAAATTCTTATACCAAAGGAAAAACATGTATGTACAAGAGGAGGGAGAGAATAAAGGAATGATTTCGATAGTATGCCGACTATAAAAAAGGGATAATAAAATGGGTTTAATGATTGATGAGGATAATATATCAAAATTATGGAATAATTTGGAGAATAATTTGGAAAATAATGGATTTATTATGAATATATGGAAGTATAATCATATGTAAATAAAATGGGATTATCAAAAAATAAGTACTTTAATGAAAAGGAGGAGAAGAAGAATCCTTACCTTTTTAAGCAGCTTCTTAATGCTTGGGAGGATTCCTTAGAACATGAAGAAATTATTGTAAGGGATTTATATAGGGTTAGGTATGGTAAATTAATGATCAATGACTTTGGAGTGGATATATATAAGATAATGGGTGGGATTCATTTCAATTTATAGGTGAAAAATGGGCTTTTTAATGGAAACTAAAGTTAGGTAAAGGGGTAAGAAAGGAATTACAAGGGTGTTTGGTGGGCTAGGTGAGTTAGATATATAAATAGTAGGTGGTTAATATGGGTAAGAATTAAATACCTATAAATTCTATCTAAAATATTTATGTTAACTTTCAATTTTTAAAAATTTGAGATACTTAATTTACCCATTTTACTCTTATTAATCTTGATTAAAAAATAATCATGGTAATTATTTTATTACTAAAAATATAATATGACACTTATTACTAAATTAAGATGAGATAAATTAAAATTTTTATTCTATTTATCCTAATTAAATACTAAATATGAAGGCATTAACTTTTAAATAAAAACATATAATGTATAGAAAAACCATTTTTATAGAAAAATGATGTTTTAATTACAAAGTTTTACTAATCATATTTATAATTAATTACCAATATAATGAGTGTTAATTTGTTTTAATATTTGTATAAAATTAATATTAGAGTCTTAATTTAAAATATTTCCATTTAATTTTAAAAAATACACAATATTTTAAGAAATATGATTCTTTAATGAATATCTATTTTACCATGGTAATTAAAATAAACCTGGGTAACATAATTTTCTACCACAAATTAAAATTAAAATTATTAAATAATATTAAAATTATGATTTATAATATGAAAATAATTTTATAATATAAAATTTCTATAGGTTAGTAATGTTAATTTTAATATTACCACACATAAATCATAAAAACAATTTTTATAAAATGTTAGTTTTTAAGCTTAAAAATTATGTGTAGTATAAATTTATCAATTCCATTGAAATTAATGATATTGAATTGTTTTTTATAAAACAACTATTTCTGGGTCTTATAATGTAATAGAAAACTAATTATTACCATTAAAACATTTAATTTAAAAAGGACTGAAAATAGTTTTTGAAATTAGAATAAAATGTTTCTTATGTTCTAAAATGTGGAACATAGGTTTTATAAGTTCAAAGTGATATTTTAAAATACATAGTTTTAATATTTAAATAAATATTTCATCATTAATTTTTTTTAAACTTCCAATTCTTTCTCCTATATTGATAATTTCAACAAATTGACAATTTTGGCAGAAATTGTAATTTTAATTATTCACTTAAAAATCAAATATTTTTGAAAAATTAAAAAAATTTATCTTTGGATAATATTGATATGATAAATTCAAAAATGAAATTAATTTTCTATATTTAAAATTTCAAAATTTTTAAATTTATCATTTAGATGAAAATAAAATATATAAAGAAAAACTACTTTTTTTTTATAAAATACCCTTTTAAAAAATTAAGTGTTCTTAATCCTATTTTTTATATATTTTTAATTAATTAAAATATTTTAATTTAATAGATATTTTACAATTATTAAATTATAATAATAATAATTAAATTATGAATCATTTTAGTTTGGTGTTTCATGTGGATAATTCTATAGAGAAAAGTATTTATTTAAAGGAATATATTCCAAAATATCAGTGTGTTATAATATATAACCAAAGAAAAGAACACTGAGAATATTTCAAGTGGATCGTTTGTTATCTAAAAGGACTAAAATTTTTGGATCTTTTTTTGTGGATAAAGATCTATTATAAGGTTTTTTTATGCTAAATTTGCTGGAGACTCTGACCATCGGGAGCACAAAATGATTCAAATTTACTTATAGGGTAACAACAATCAGTTAGATGTTGAGGCTATAAAAGATTGTTATATTAAGTATAATAGAATATGAGTATATATTGGAAACAAAATCTATTAAAGATATGGTTTGGTTGAAGCAATTTCTAAATGAATTTTGAAGAAGCTATGAAGGATACATTATTTTCTATGATAACTGAAGTGAAATCCACTTGGATAAAAATTATATTTTCCCTAAAAGGACAAAGAACATCGACCTGGAGTAAAAATGCATCAAAACATTTCTGGAGGAGATTTTTTTTAGATCTCAATAATATCAAAAATAGCCCAAATTTTGTGGATATGTTCAACAATACTTTTTCTCAATAAATTATAAGGTAGAATCATGCCTCAATGGAGTGTATGTGAATGGATGAAGGAAAATGTAGCAGTACACTACCACTAAAAAGGAGGGAATGAATTTTATTGATGGGGGTTACAAGGGTTTTCCATGAAAAAAGTATTAATGTGGGATATTTTTGGGATTTGAATCATAATTTAGATTATTATAAGTTTAGAGAATTAGAAGTTTGAGAATAAAATTTCTTTTTTTAGAAAATTTGATTAGTGGAAGGTGGTAGAACTTTGAGTGAAGGTTGTGAAAGTTCATAACTTTTGGACCAGTTGGTTCATAGAAAGTTCTTATTTTTAAATGGCATCAGGTGTGATCTGGAATGTTGGTTAACTCCCTAGTTTATAGAATTAGAAGTTTAGAGAATCAGAAGTTTGGGCATAAAATTTATATTCCTCGGCAATTCGATCAGTGACAGGTGTCTAGAATCTATGTGAAGGTTGTGGTAGTTCATATCTTTAGGAGTAGTTGGGTTATCAAAAGTTATTATTTTTTGATGAAATCAAGGGTGATATGGTATGATGATGAACTCTATTGATGGAATTATCTAGAAATAAGAGTATATATTTTTTTTACTTTGGAAAGTGGTTGTGGTTAATAGTGTTATGGGTGATCAATAATGATATTCCAAGAGTATGTCTCTACATAAATATGTGAAGGCTGTGTGAATGAGACAACAAACAAATTTTCCTATAAAAGGAAGTGAGTACTGACCTTGAATTGTGGATCCAAGTACAGAACAATGTATCTGATGCATGAATAGTGGATTTATAGTACATCAGAGTTTTATAGTAAAATAATCATTCTATAATGGAATATTTCTATTAGTGTTTTTTGGTTTATTGTGTTCTTTAAAAATTTGGTAATATAAAAAAGTTATAGTGGTTCCTTCCATTCATGTATGAAAAACTTTTAAATCAAATTAAATCTCTTGTCCTTTTAAACTTATTTATGTACTTTAATTTTGTGTATTATCATTTCTTGATTTTCTATTTCTTCTGTATGCCTATACTGAGGTGTGTGCAAGGGTTGAATTAGTGTGGTGGGTTGGATGATATATTTTAATACTTTTAGTAAAACTATTATAAAGGGAAGTGAAGTTCTGGAGATTAATTTTCCATTGCACAAATTTTGATTAGAAATATTAGTGGTCAATCGATTTTAATTCTAGTGGGATTGTTGGTAGTACAAGTGGTCAGGTTTCCACTGGCCCATCACCAACACATCCTTAGGATGTAACATAGATTCCAATATACATCTAACACGTTGTGAGGTTTCAATACATGATGCATTAGTAATTTTATACACCATGTAATATCAAAATTCTTCCAAACATCCTCAACTTCCAAAATAATCAATTATAGAGATAATGATGCTTCTATTTTTGATTTTGAATCCATTCTACAACGACATACTTTTAAATACTTATTCTAAATTGGATTTTGGAATCCAATATTATCAAAAACATTCCTCACCAATTTCAAAATTATGATACTTATAAACCTTTATATTAACCAAAATCATCATCATAATTGAATTATTATATAAAATTCACACTAATTATATCGATTCTAATTTTGATTTATTCTTTCATAACATGATGATTCAAGGAAATACTTAACATCTTTTGTTTTTTCCTCCAAACTCACCTTCTAGAACATGATTCCTTCTTTCTTATTTATTCTGATTATGATATTCTTCAATGTTGTAAAAATTTATATATTCTCAAATTTATTCTAATATAAAACCTATTTAATATTATATAGAAAAGGAAATAATAGATTATTACTACATGAGACTTTTTAAATTATTAGACTTTTATAAACCAATCTTTGGCCTTCTCATTAATTTTTTTTTCATGAAAGCTTCTATAAAAATACTTTTCCATGACTTCATTGGGAATACAATTATATTAATTTACAAATTATTTGAAAATAAATATTTTCTTTAATACTTAAAAAATTATAGAAATATTACTTTATAACATCCATGTTATTATCCACTATCTTGAATATATATTATTCCATATATGGTCCATTATGATCTTTATCTCATTCTCAAATATTTAGGTTCCTAAAATAGTGCTTCTGAAATTTCTTATGGGTGATATTTTGTATGCATTAGGTTATATTTACAAATCCCAAATATCATCTTCACCCTTATTCATTTAAATCATCAAACATATTCATCATATATGTGATTTTATCTTACATTATAGTATTTTATATATAAATATGGATTCATACAAGATTCGACCAATGGAATTCATTATTTTTCATATATATCTAGCTCTATAACTTCATCAAGATATGTAGTTGATATTTTTTCATCGAACATTAGTACTTATCATTTATTTCATTGAAGTATACCTATATAATTTTCATATTTAAATCCTCTACTTGAAATATGCCTCTTCAAATAGTAGGATCAAAAAATATTTATTTCCTAATTTCACTTATAATAACTATAAAAAACTCCATTTTGTCATATATAATAGGTTAAATCCCAATAAATTTATCTAGAATCATAATCTCTTCATATTTTATATTTTGGAATCTTTTCTATAATGATATATTTTAAAACAATAATTTTACTTTTATATCAACTTATCATCATCATCCTAGGAGCACTTACAATCCACATATTTTTCTTCATGCCAATAACAAAAGGTTGAACCACTTCATTCATTGGGTTCATCAATTTCACCCAACACATATTGAATGTATTACTATTTGATAATAAATAAAATCATTATCAAAATACTTTTGGCACTTTAATATCCTCCTTATATATATTTATCAATACCCATAAATCAATGTCAATATGTTCTCTAAAACTATTCTCTTTTTATGTCTCCCTTACTCATAATAAAATATAAGTTTTAAAAGTAAAGGAAAATCATAATAATATCTTTCTTTGATCTTGAACAAAACTTAATCTTCTATTCCTGATTTAAATTAAGAGTAGATTCACTTTAGACAAGGATGAAATCAATTTTCATAAGGCAATGAACCATAATAATTCTTAAAATATATCCTATACTCAACTCAATAAACAAATTAAAACACTTAAACATGAGATTATTTCTCACCATTTCATGTTACTTCTCTTTTTGACTTTCTTGACATACAATCCCTCTTAAAATTAAAATATATTAAATCCAATTTATTGATGGGAAACTTGTGATATTAGAACCTAAATTATGATAAATTATACCACTTTCTTTAATTTTAGGTTCATATGAGATAATATTATTTGGAAACCATTCATAAAATTTCTACCCATAAAGAGACAAACTAAAATAAATATTTCATCATATATGACAATCTTTAAAAGAAATAATATCTATGAATATATTTATTAACCCACTTGTGAATGATATAGGGATAAATATTGTTACTAATTAATTAAATCCATGATGGAAATATCATCCTGTCATTATGCTTTCAAAACATGCTCATATTTTTAGTTCTCACCCTAAACTGAACCACCTTAAATTCCGTAAAAAAATAAAAAAATAAAATATATATGGGAATAAGGTAATTTATATATTTCTTTTTAGTGAGATAAATAAATTTAAGAGTTTATTCCCATCATATAAACTCATTAAATTCATTTATAGATTTATGATATCTCTTCATTATTTCTCCTCATTTGATTTCCCAAACATTAATATCCTTTAGTAGCATGGACTTCTACCTTTATTCATCTTTCTCATATAGAATTTTATTTTTAACTTATCTCGAAAATCTTACTAATTATATTGTTCTTTTTTAATCTTTATTTCAATCTTCAACTATTCGAGGCATATGATTTTTTATTCCATTGGATTTTTCTTAACATTATTAGGTTATTTACATAAATTCATAGGGACTATTGGGTTACCACTTTTTGGTAAAAACTTATCAATAATTTAAAATTCTTCTTTATAGATGTCCTCCCAAAAAATAATAATTTTTTTTATTTATTAGATTAATTTTAGTTATTTATAAATATTGCTTCCTTCAGTACTATTATTCATAGTATACATAAAATTATCTATGATGTGGATTTTCCTTCTATAATAAAAGAATCTATTTTTTGGGGAAGAATTATTATCATATCCTTCTTGGGAAATTTTTTGAGTAACACTTTTTTTTTCATAAATCCCATGTTAAACAAATGAAATAAATTTATTTGATTATATGGCCTTATTTATTGAATAGAATATTAATTTTGATTCATAGATATGGACCATCACTCATCATTAGAGTGACCACTATTATATAAACTCCAAGACAAATTATAAAGACTTTTAAATATATTCTTATTGTATATATTAATCTTATTTTACTTATATTATGTAAATTCAACAATATTTCTTTTTAATTTATCTTTTATTCCCAAATTTATGTCTATAATTTTAATTTAAAATTTGACTTTTCATGGAAATAATATTAGTGCAAAAAATTATTTTAGAGAGAGGGTTTACTTAGTCTAAGAAATTTTATTGGATTTATCTACAAATAATTTCAATGTCTTCTCTATAATATAATGAGTCATTTTTAAAATATGAATATTATTAGAAACTTCATGGAAGAACCTTTTATCTCAACATTTTAGGAAGATTCATATTGCGTTACTTCTAGATTCCTCACTTTGACCTGCAACTCAATACACTTTATGTTAATAATTTTTTTTCAACCTCAACTAATATGATTATTTATTTCCATTTATTCTTCATATTATCATTGCGCTCGTAATGTATATTACTCATTTATTATAGAGAATTTTCAATCTCCTAAAAACTTTTAGACTTTATCTCCAATTAAGAATTCATGACATAAATTATAACTTTATCAGTATTTTTTGATGCATGGAAATTCTCCTCATTTTTTCGTGTTATGAACTTATAATCACTTATAATTTACAATTATTATTCTACATGGGAGAATTTTTCTCATATAACAATGATGATTTATCTTTATATTCGACAAGTTTCATAAGAGTGATTCACTTTTGGAACTTTCTAGCCACTTATTGGTCTATTTCATCATCTTACCACTCTAGATATGTTTTCTCATCCTATAGAACCTTGATAAACTCAAATATAAAACTGAAAACTTTAATATGGAAAATTTTAAAATAATTATTAGATTTAGTGTAATGATCACAAAGTGATTTTATAGGTACACACTCTTCATAACTTGAACTTGATTCTTAAAGAGGATAATTATCAACTGATATAATAATAATATTACTACAATGATTAACTTTAACTAGTGGTTAATACTTTATTTCCTTTCTTAGTAGAGTGATATTTCTATGCTTCCTGGATTCTATCTTCTTACCATTCTTCAAGGTTTTGATTGAAATATCCATGTCATCTCTTATAGGGAAGCTACAAATTTATTTTAATATGCACATCATATATGATTGATAAAATAATTGATAAAAATGATATAATCAAAGGTAGAACATTTTATTTGATACCAATTATATTACCCTATATGATTTTGAAATCCCACTGGGGGGGTTATTATGAGCTACATTTTATAGAATTCATTACAATTTATTAAATAAAACCTCAATACATATTTGGTTAAACTCATCTCATATAAATCATTCATAAAACACACACTACATGATGGATTGAAAGTAAAGAGAGAATAACATATGATATTTTTACAATGTTCTCCCCAGATGTAAGAGAACATGTATTTATTGTTTTTCAGTCAAGTCCAAGACATAGATTGTTCATTAATATAATTAATTAAGCACAAATAAGGAATATATCATCCTTAACCCTTTATTTTTTTCCCAATAGTTAGTTATATACTGACAAGTTATATATACCATAATATCTCCAGTGTATAATGGTCCTCCTAAAATCACTATTGAATAAGATATTTTTCTTAAAATCGGATTTCATAACATCAATAGGATATACATCCTTACTCAATTGTTGGAATTGTAATACCAATTAATGAATACTTTCAAAATCATGCATGCTGGCCTCTTCTCTAAATCCTTATAATGACCAATATAATAATTAAAAAGTATCTCAAAGTTTTCTTCTTCTTAAACTCTATAAATATTTATAATATGTAGTTAAATTTATTTTTAGTCAATTATTCTAAATATTTTGAATCAAATATTCTTCTCTTTATTAAAATACACTTTTAAATATTCTTTAACTTAAATGAAAAATTTTAAACATGCATGTTGGTCTCTCACTTCATACTCAACTCAAATTTATTTCCAAAACATGAAAATTATTCTATCTCATTTTCCTAGACTCAAATGATATTTCAAAACATTTTAGTTGATATCTCTTAGTCTCATTAAACTATTCTATAAATAAAATCTTCTTCTTTCATTATTAGAGTTGAGTATGAAATTTTCATGAAATGCGAGAATGTTACCTACATTAATTTTTGACTTTTCAATTAAAATATAAGAAAGAGATTACTTCATAGTAGTTTATTAGGGATAGTTTCAAAAAACCACTACTAATTTAAATTCCCAAGTCTCATTATGATTATTTCCACTTTATAAGAAGTGGTCAAATACAATCTCTACATAAAAAAATATTAGAATAATTTATTTATGAAACCATGGAAAAAATTCATATTAGTGGTGGTTATTAAAAACTATCAATATATAAACACTATTTTTACACCATATTCCCCTTTCGAATTATTTCCTCTATCATGTGAACTTCTCCACTTATCATTCTTCCTCAAACACACTATACCTTTATCATCCTTTCTCCCTTGAATGAACCCCACTCTAATCTTGCTTATTCCTCTATCATGTGATCATCATATTCTCTTACTCGATATGTCTTTATACTTATTTATAGAGGCATCTCATTCTTTGCAGTAGCTTATCCTGATTCATCATCTATCATGTGGCCCTCATCCCATTTTATGTATATGGCTTACAGGTACATGTTAAGATCCTAGAATATGTACACTTATCTTCTCTTCATTAAATTCAAATTTTAATAAACTCCATAATATTTACTTAGGTATTTCAATTTGGGGATTTAGGTATTTCTCTTGGTGGGCTATAAAAGTTTTTTATCATGTTATTGGATCATATTATAAAATTAACTTATTGATAAATTTATATGGAACTAAATTCCAACATCTACCATATCATTACCTATTTCCCCCCTATAATATAACTCTTATGATCCCATAATGTATTTACATTTATAAATTATTGTTAATTTTATTGATTATATAATAAGTGGTTAGTTTTTAGATGATTATTATGGTCAATTATTTTGTGTTGGTTTCTTTTTTTTTTTGTTTTGATGAATTCATGAATTATGTATTTGTTTTCATAATTTATTTATTAATAAGTTATAGAGTAATAATTCTTTTATTATTTCATATGTATTTTTCTCTATGTTATATTATATATTTATATAATAAATATGAAATCATAATATCAATTGACTGTAATTATTTTAAATTTTATGATTTGTTCTCAATAAATTTTTATGAAATCTTAAATTTTATTCCTAGCTATATATTATTTTAAACAAGATTTTATTTATTTAATTCACATTATGTTTTTATAAAAATATTTATTAATATAGTACAAATGGATAATTGTTGGATTATTTTACTCTAAAATATACCTCAATATGTTAAGGGGTTTGATGTGTTTTTAGATTTTGCAATGCAAATAGATCTATAGATGAAATAATAAAATTTCATTGTTTTGAATGTAATTTTAGAAAATGATTTAAAATATTTGAAGTTTAGGAGACCTTGATATTGAAAAAATTTGTTGATTGATTTGTGAGATGGATTTGGCATAGGGAATAGAAATTTGAAGAAAGTTAAACATATAACCATTAGTATAATGAACAAAATACTTCCCTAATAGCAGTGAATAAAAATTCAGAAATTAATTCACAATTTTTTCATCCCTAAAACACATGATGATAAAGATTATAACATATTAGTGGGTTATTAGTCCTATTTTATAGAGATTAAAATAAGAGAGAATCTAACTAAGTAATCAAATGAGTCTTATTAATTAGTGGATGATAGAATTTTGGAGTTGTATGGAGGTTTTAGAAAAAATAAAAAATTATAATTTCTATGAAATCTTTACCATATCAAGTGCTCATGTAGAATTATAGATAAAGCAATACTGGTGATATTTAAGTTGCTGCATGATTCATTTTTTGAAGATAATATTCTTAAATCATTTTATGAGTATAATTTTTTTAACAAGATTAGTCTCAATTATAAAAATATGCATACGTGTTCTAATAAGTTCATGTTATATTGGGGTGAAGACTCATATAGAGAAGAATATAAAATTTCTCATACTTTGATATGGAAATTAGTGGATTGTGATGAAATTTTGAATGAATATACTACAACGAATAATAAAAATAAAACTATTACAAAGGCTCTTAGTTACTTTCTATTTAAAATAAAATTGAAAATATTATTTATTCCTTTAAAAATTGAAGAGAAAATAAAGTGGAATTCCATAAGAAACCATAATGATGGGTTTATAAAATTTCCAAGAGATTTATAAGAATTTGAATAATTTTATTATTTATATCCAAATTTCTCTTCAAAACCTAGGAATATTCATTTGATATTGGATACTAATGGATTCAATCCATTTGGAACTCTAATTAAAACTTATAAAATATGGATTGTTATTTTAATTATTTTAAATATACCTACTAGGATGTCAATTAAATTATTATTTCATTATTTTTATGATAATTATAAGAGATAAAATTCCTAGAAATGATAGCTATATATATATATTAAGTATATTAAAAAAGAATAAAAAAATTTATGGGATAATGGGGTAGATACATATGACGCATCGAAAACTAAAATGTTCAAAATGCATGTTTCTGTAATGTAGATGATTAGTGATTTACTTGGATTTGGAAACATGTCAAGTTGTAACACTCACACTAAACAAACATGTCTAGTTTGTAACATTAACTTTATCCTGTAATACTTATATATAGTAGGAAGTGGTGTTCCACATGTCATCATAAATTCTTGGATGTATCTCATAGATATTAGTTTAATAAGATATGATATAATGGAAGAAATGATTTGAATCCACTAAAAAAATTGTTATTTTGTTTTGAACAAATGAAACAATTATCAAATATCGATTCACAATTTGGGAAAGAGAATAATTTAAACATTTCAAGGAAAAGTTTTAAAATCTCATTATAAAAAGTTGTTATATAAAAATGGTTGAAATAAAGTGTTTTTTTTCAAACCACCATAATATTAATTTCAGTTATTATATCATAATCGTGATGTAATAAACATTAAAAATAATGTATGTGAAAAGTTGGTTTTTAAAATATTTAATGAGTAGGGAAAATAAAAAATTATCTTAAAACTCTTAAGGACTTAGAAAAAATGAATATAAAGTGTGATATTTGGAAGAATGATAATAAAAAGTATCCTACATTAGATTTTTCATTGAAAAATTCAAAAAAAATTCCTTATAAGATTATGAAATGTTAAATTACCCAATAAATATTTAAGTAAAATATCAATATGCATTGACTTAAAATATATTAAGTTATATGGGATTAAAACTTATGAACCACATATTTTGATGGAGATATTGATACTTATATCATTGCATAAATTGTTCTTGATAAATAACTGTAGTTGTAATTGAGTTTTGTGCATGTTTTGGATAGCTTTGTGAGAAAACATTAAACCCCATTGATCTTTAAAAACTTCAAGAAAAAATTGTAATGAGACATTGTAATTTGGAGATGATATTCTACCATAATTTTTCATTGTGATGGTTCATATAATTATGAATTTGATCAAGGAATTTAAATTTAAATGACCATATATTATCTATGGATGTATCCCATAGAGAGGCATTTCTATCTTACTTATTTATCATTACAACATTAAAATTTAAAAAATCACAACATATATGATTTATTATACTATGTTCTTTTTTTAATTTGGAATATATAACATTTAAATTCTTTTGTGAGAAATACATATCAATCATAAGGATCTATTTTTGAAGGTTATATGGACTAGGATAGTCACATATTTTATTTGAGGCATTTTTATAATTTTGAAACATGATTTAATCGAGTTAGATGTGTTGACAGTAACTCAAATTAATTTAAATCCTATAATAAATTGGTAAACATTAGAACATATTTTAATCAATTTGGGAAAATATCATTAATTTCAATAACACAAATAAAGTTTATAAAATCATATATAAATGTGTTAGTAAATAGTAATATTATAGATCATTTCATTAAAGAATTGAATATGCAAAAAAGCGACGAATTAAATGTTGAACATGAAATGAGAAAGAGATAACCAAATATATTAAAAATGTATTATTGATTGGTTTTCATGTCATGTAAAATCATAATCAATTTCATTTTTATAATATGTTTTTATAATTATCTTATGTAACAAATACTATTTTATGTTTATACATGCATATAATGAATATTGATAATTAAGATGCAGTTTTTAAAATATTTGGCTCAAGGGCCTTTGAAATAGTCTTGGATATTAAATTCTTACCATATTAATGGCTTCAATTTTCCTTAAATTTTTCATGAGGATGGTTTGAAAACACAAAATAGTGGAATCTTTACAAAATTCTCATGTTTGGGATATTATGGAACATTTATTGACATTGTCGAAATAATTTTTCTTGTGAAATTTTTAGTTATGTTATTAAAATAAAAGTTGATATTTATAGGGTAATAAAGAAATATTTGTTACAATTTAAATATGTTAAGTTATCTTAGTTTATTGATATTGGTGAATTTGAATAAAAAAATTGATATAATATGGTTCCAGATTCTAAAATGGTCTATTATGTGGAAGAAAAAGTCAATGAATGGAGTATAGTTATAGTATATGTCAATACAAGAGAAATATATGATATGGGTGACAAAGTTAAAGAATTATTTTGTGACAGCGAACCCTATCAACAATAGAATATTAATCTATCTATAACCAGTGATATTGAAATATTCATTGTTATAATGGAGGGTGAAGATGATAAACTCATATCATTAGTAGAGGATGAAAAAAATATGGTCAATGTTGAATTAATCGATAGCATACCCTTTCCTCTTTTAACTAATATTTTATTTGTTTATCTATAATAAATGAATTAAATTAATCCATGTACATCATTTTCAGTGAATTTTTTTATATCAAATGTCCTATTCTAATTTTAAAAATTCTTTTTAAAAGTTGAAATGTTGAAAAGAAAATTATTTAAAGATACAAGAAGGTATTACAAAAATATTACACCATCAGAACCATATGATATGCTACCACCATTATCAAGTATTCTCCCTACTTTCAGTATTCCACATTTTTTTCATTTTTTTCTATCTAATTTTATCTCATATTCATCAGGTACCCTCACTACTTCCAATTCACCACCTTCTACTTTAGTAATGGATGGAGGATTATATAGAGTAGTTGAGGAGAATTGATTGACAGATAATATGGGGGAAAAATTACCATCATTAGGGAATTGGAGGGTGACTGTGATTGGTATGCAATTATTAATGAGTAAAAATAATTTTTTTCATATGTTTACTAATTTTTGTGTATATTTATTGAACACATTAAATAATAACATGACATAATAGAACATGAATACATAAATTTTTTGGATTCTAAAACAATTTATAGTAATTATTCTATTTTACATGTATGTGGTTTCTAAAAATGATGCCAAAACCTTATATTGGTAAATTTTGGGGCATTTATCATGTGATATAATGTACCATCCCATCACATATAATGATTTGTGGCATATTTCCATCACTTAAAAGAATTATTTTTTTGATAAAAAAGTAAAAGTAAGTCAAAATAAATATTTCTAGTTTATTTTATTCAATATTCTAATTAAATATATATCTAATTATTTTTTCATATCTATTTCAATGAAATACTGGGTTCATTTTTCCTAAAATTGAATTCTTGATTCAAGTGGTATTAGATCTGTTACATTTATTTTAATATATCTATATTATTATAATTATTATTATAAATATATTTTTTATGAGTAATATGTAATTAAAAATAATATACCCTCTTATTCATGTATTGTATATTTCTTAGCAAAATTATATATTCTACATTTGTAGCATCTGACTAAAACAAAAATATTTGTGTATTTAAAATTTTGTTTATAATTATTTTATCTTTTTGGTATAATTTTTGAAAGTATAGAATTATTTATATTGGGTTTATATTAGTATTCTAAATTTTAGTTATTAGTTTATTCAGATTCCTCCAATTTCCTATAAAATTTTTCAATTTTTAAGGGTGGATTAAACTACCACAAAATTAAAATAGTGTTGGTAATTATTTAGTAAAAATATTAAATACTGATACATAATTCTAAACCACTACTATTTATTGGTAAGAATTGAAAACTAATTGCAAATTAATTCATGGTGGTTGTAAGAATCACTAATATATGAAAAATATATATAATTAAACAAACCAACATAGAATATTTTCACTATGGTAATAATAATTGATAAATATTATAATAATACCATATTTTAAACAACAAATTTCGTTATTGTGGTGGTTTCAAAATCTCCAACAATTATGGATTTATATAGGTTCTACATGAATAACACTAATAAAATAACTACTTCTATTTATTATCCAACTGAATAAACTATATAATTTTTAAAAAATTTCATGAAACAATTAGTAGCAATTTAAACCACTACATAATGTAAAAAATTCTAATAGAAGATTTTTTTTCTTATAGTGTTTCCCACATTTTCAATTAGGAAAGTATTTTCATTCAATACCCAATTTTCCTTCTTTACTACTTCCAAAAAATTCAAATTGACTAGGACAACATATTAGTCAATTTTTGATTCTTTTATCTCTATAATTACCTGGGTATTTATAAATGAAATTCCCTTTTTAAATGACTAAATTCATTTTTAAGAAATGATATTATAGAAAACACATGATCTAATTTGGTTATTTTAGACCATTATAAGTGATATCCTATCGAATTTAAAAAATGCTAAGCATCATAAGAGTTTATATTATAGACTTTATAAAATGATCATATGATTAGTATATATACAGGGTTATGATAAATCCTTTCGACACAGATAAAGGAAGAGATGACATCAACCAATATGATAGTAACCTATGAATCCCATTAATCAGAGATTATAAGGGATATATAATTATCGGAATTTTACCTTAAAAAATCCCAATCTAATATTAAATAACTTAATCATGAGGGAATCCATTTACAATAGAAGTTAAAGGCCCTTAATATCATGACACATGCCATGTTTTCTGAATCACCCCATGAAAATATCACCTTCAAATACTTTACCCTTATGAAATTTTCTAGGGTAATAAAGTGATATACATCTATAACCTAACTAAGGAAATTTCAGATTTTTTTAGTAAAACATTGATTAGATTTATCTCTTTTTCAAATTAATTTTTAAATAATTAAATAATATGTTTGATAAAAATCATATTTTGATATCATAAAATAAAAATTGTATTTTTTGGAAATATAGAGTTTTAATCAAGAAACTCATTTTGATGTATTCATGATTTTTTTGGAAATTAATGATATTTTAATAAAATATTATTATTTAATAATATTTACTAAAAATAAATTATAATATAATTTTACATAGTCAAATGTAATTTCTATAAGGGTAAGAAAAAAATTACTGTAAAAAACCAATATTTTTCAATAAATGGGTTTTTTTCATTTAACATTTTAAATTATCATATTTAGAGAATTATTCTAATAAAATAAATATTATTTTTGAAATTAGAACATTGAAATTATCCAATGTTTAATTTTTCATAATTTTCTGACAGTCGAATTTTTGGTTAAAAATTAAATACAATATAATTATATGGTATGTATTATGACATCATTAAATCCAAAAAATGATGTAAGAAATTATATAAAGAGTATTCATGACCAAAATTATATTTCCACTTTAAAATAATGTCTTTTTGAATTTATCTTAATTATTTTATTAACCCTTAATAAATTCTCCAAAACCCTATATTATATTCTAATGTTTTAAAATCAATTATTTATAAAAATGAATCACTTCTACCACACCTAGGGAATTATTTTAATGTGTTTAGTGATTCGAATTATAAAATAATTAAATACTCTTATATTTTTAAGAAACAATGGAAAAATCCATGGGTTGTTTTGTGGTTTGAATTAATTTATCATATAGAATCCAAAACCTAAGTTTAGAAATTAATAAAGAATTCTACTCACTTTTGCTATAAAACCCACCATCTTCCCAACCCCCTTCACTCAAAAATTTTATATTGTGAACTTAATATTACATTACCTTTTTATAGACCTCTAAAGGTACCCCAAATCTATTAATAATCTCTTCCCTAGCTTTTATAATCACCCTGTCATGGTAAGAGATCCTCTTATTCTCATATTTATTCAAGCACCTTATTTATTCCAAAACTTTTTATTTGTAATTTTTAAAGTTGGTATATGTTTTTAAACATACATATTATTATAATTATTATTAAAAAGTAATTATATACATATTTATCTCTCACTTTCCACTTCTATACACCTTTATATAGACCCGTTATGCTGCTCAAATTATCATGTGATTTTCCATACCAAACATTTGTGTAGTGAATACCTGTATCCATTTCCACTCAAGGGTATTCAACTATTTTTATATATACCCCATTTATTTGGGATTTAAATTTATGTAACCCAAACCCCTTTATCATGGGGTTAAAATAGATGAAATAAATCCTTCTGTTGGGGGATATATGTGACACACTTATTCATGTACTAATATAAAAGTGATGGGTGGGTCCAAAATTATATTACCATCAAATGAATTGGGTAATATTTTTATTTCATGACATACCTTGTATGGTTCATGGGAGTTTACCCTAAGTACACTATGTTATGTTTTCTTGGTGGTTATCTTTGACTTATGTTTATGATATAAGGTTTTATAATGTTTCTACATTCCCATGTTGTCTTTATGCCATCATTTGATATCATGCTTTAATGTTCAAGTTTATGATTCTCACCCCTATTATGTTTCCTTGATATACCTATTGGATCACAAGTACTACATTACCATATGATATACATTGATTATCCCTTTACCAGGCATTATAGATCTCCCCTTTCCTATGTTCACCTCGGGTTATCCTATACAGTATTAGAAGATAAATAGATTTTAAGCACATGTTTTAGAGGTTTTTAAATAATATTGTTGTACCCATGTTTCAAGATATAGTTATAAGTACGAAATTTCCCAAATAAACTAGGACTCATAGTCTTTTGGGGTCGTATTATGTGTATCATTTTCTAATAAATCATGAATTAAGGTGTATTAAATATATGAGTTTTCATAGTTGGAATTAGAGAAAAGTATAGTTATTTTTGGGATTATAATTATATAAATTTAGTAAAATACTTAGGGATAATACTAAACATAGGAAAACAACTATAAATTTTGGTAAAGTATATAGTAAGTTATTTCTAAGAAAATACATCTCTGTCTCGATACTAAAAGTGGATGTGGCTCTGGAATAGTTTTACCTTGGGGTAATATCCACAAAAGGGTGCATTGAGCTAGACTCAATCATCACCTGGTGCATAAAATGGGCCTTCATATACACTTACTTTTAGAATCTTGGGGGATATTATTTGGTAAATTCACAAGATCATTATGAACCATTATTAATGGGACAAAAATTACCATAATACTTTCTGTTAGGATGTAGATCATGGATAATATAGATTGAAACCTATAAATTCATAGGTTAAAGAACATATGTCATTTATGATTTTTCCCATTAGTGCTCCTTATTTTTCTTTTATGTGTTTAATAGTTTGAAAATAATCATCCATAAGTCTATTTTGGATGAGGTAAATGATTAGAACCAAAATCTAATATTGAAAGGAAGGAATATCATCCATGGTTCTACGCATTCTTTCATATCATAAAAGTTTAGTAGAACTATAAAACCAACATATAAAAAATTAATGTCAAGCTATCGATGAGAAAAAAATGGGACAATTACTGCATAACGAGAATATAACTCACCCCTATTCAAAGTTGTGTTCTGAATTTCCTAAAAAACCATGTGATACTACCCTTATAGGAATTCAATGGCATTCTAGGAATGGATTGGATTTCCTTATATAAAGCCACCAAAAATTTTTGAGAGAAGGAAATCACCCTCTGTATTAAAAATTGAACTACAATTCTATACAAGTGCAAGGAAGAGGATGAATATTATATTTTACCAATATCTCAATCATGGATATTATTAAATTTTTAGAAATCATATCTAACATAAATGATTGAGACCAAAGAAATATAATACTTGATGACATTCCCCCTATAATGGAATTTGTTGATGTGTTTTCAAAGGAATTTACTAACCTTACTCCTAGCCATGGGGTTAAGTTCTCAATCATGATCACACCAAGAGCCTTTCCAATATCGAATACTCCATAAAGAATAGTCATTGTTTAACTTTTGGTGATGAAGAAACAATTATAGGAGAATCATGATAAATGGTTTATATGCCCAAGTTCTTTACTATGAGGTGAACCAGTCCTCTTCATTAAGAATAAGGATGAGTAAATTCACATCTTCATTAATTATTATGAGATCAACAAGATCAAAATAAATAAAAAGTGTCCTATACCATGGATAAATTAATTGTTCGATCAGTTATGTAGATCTTGGTACTTCTCTAATGTGGATATTTAGTCGGGATATTATCAAGTAAAGGTGAAAAAGGAGGATATCCCCAAGATCACCTTTTTAAAAATTATAGGCACTATGATTTCATAGTGAGGCCACTTGGACTCACTAGTTATCTATAAATCTTTATGGAATTAATGAATATAGTATTAGGGATTACCTTGAAAAATTTGTGGTAGTTTTTATAGATGATATTCTTATTTACTCGAAAAAAATTGAGGAACATGAGGTGCATTTGAATACTATACTGGAGACCCTATTAAAAGAAAATATGTATGAATGGTATAGTAAATAGTATTTTTTTATAGAGAAAGTGACATTCCAATGGCATGTTATTACCATAAAAGGGATATATGTAGATCCTAAAAAATAGAGGAGATTGAAGGATCTCCCTGACCATCGTATGTGGTGGAAATTGGTATTTTTCTTGAATTATATGGGTATTATCATTGGTTTATAAGGAAATTATCATGTTTTTAAATCCCACTAACCAAGATAATTTAGAATGGGGTGAAGTTTTTATGGAATGGTGAATGTGAAGAAATATTTAAAGATATGAATTATAGGTTAATCACTGCACCTGTACTCACATTACCCACCGGTGGGGAAGGATTTTTGATTTATATTGATGTGTACACAAAGGTATTAGGTTGTGTACTCATGAAATATAAAAAATTGATATACAATGTGTTGGCACCAGAGAATGCGTCCAAATTTTTTTTGAATGATTCCGTACACGATCCAATGTCATATCATATTTCACAAGATTCGATTTGACAGGTCATAGGGCCAAAACGATTTATAGATTAGGAGTAATAGACATTAGAATTTGGGATAGAAAACTGTTTTACGAAGCCCATTCGCGAAGCTCCCTCCACGATCATGGAGTAAGGGTACTTAACCGGAGCCTCTACGAGTGCCGCGAAGCTCGATGACGGTCGAATCCACAGTTACAACAAACATGAGGAAACTTGACCGAAGCCTCCGTGAGCGCTACAAAGCTCGATGATGGTCGGCCCCACGGTTATGAAAAACTTGAGAGAACTTGACTAGTGTGTCCACAAGCGCCATGAAGCTCGATGATGGTCCGCTCCGCGATTACGAGAAACTTGAGGGAACTCCCTCAAGTTGCAGAGTGCAATTTGCTTCGCGGTGCGCATTTGTGCTTCGCGGTGCCCTCCGCTGACCTCTATCACCTATAAATACCCGGATCACCCCCCTTCATAAAGATGGTCATGCTACCCTTTGGGAGGACAATATCCCATTTCATGGAGCTCCTAAGCACCGTGAAGTGATTCCCTTTGCAAAGTGCTCTGTGAGAGGCTTTTCTCTGTGAGACACTTTGCTCCACGCGACCCTTTTTTCTGCGAGATGCTTTGATCCATGAGAATCGACACTCCGCGAGCCCCTATGCTCCGTGAGACCATGCTCCGTGAGCCCTTTTTCTCCACGAGTCCCTATGCTCTGCGAGTCCATGCTCTGCGAGCAGCTTTCCTTCACGAAGATGCTTCACAAGACCTCATGCTTCGTGAACCCCTTTTCTCCGTGAACCTACTTCGTGAAGACCTATAATTTGCAAAGATCCTACCTTCTCTCCCATCAGTCCATACTGTTAGGGATATGCCCCTACACACCTTGCTCAGGATCAATGCCAGGCTGCGGTCCCAGCCCTTTGGGCTGGTCCCTTCGTTTTCATCATTGACCCCCATGAAAATAGAGAGTCACACCACAAAATTTTCATGCCAGTACGTCGAAATTTTCCATTTCCCCCTTATGCACACCCACCTTCCACCTATGGAATAACAAGATTTGAGATACTCCATCGCACAACCTGAAACACCTTGAGTAAACATATTCATCTTGGTTCGTTTCCCATGTCGTGAGTTGAGATTCACATAATCAATTCCCCAATTACCTTAAGTCGAACCATTCCTCAAGTAACTCATCCAAACCCTCTAACTTGAATCCTATACCAGGTTAAACCAGAAAGGGCCTCCCTTGAGTAAGTCCAAACACCAGCCATTTCTAGGCACCTTATTCCTAACAGTCCTATCTACATGACTATAAACTGTAGTACACCCCATGTGCCAAACATAGGATGCCTCTTGCTCCAAAAAAGAGATGCCTTATTCTCCATGCATAAGATGCTAGTAGTCCTCTCTACATGACTTCAAATTGTAGCACAACCCATGTGCCAAAACATAGGTTGAATCTTTCTCTAAACAAGAGATGCCTTATGCTCCATGCATAAGATGCCAATAGTCCTCTCCACATGACTATAAACTGTAGTACACCCTATGTGAAAAATATAGGATACCTCTTACTCAAAAACTTGAGATTCCATATGCTCTAAGCATAAGATGATAATAGTCCCCTCCACATGACTATAAACTATTGTATTCCCTATTATTCAATAATAGGTGCCTCTTATTCCAAATAAGAGATGCCTTATGTGCTAAGAATAAGATGCCTCAGTCCATGATTACAGTGGCGTAATTTCAAGAGCATTATAATCCGTTCAAACATTTCATCACTCCAGCTCAAGCTTTATGTGTCCTTCATTCAGATCTTCATCCTATTCCATGTCTGAAAGGGCCCCCTAACGGCTTGGTCCCATGCTGCATCGGCTCACCTACCATCCTAGGCCAATGCCCCGGAAGACTTTGGAAAACATTTTGAGTCAGGTCCTGTGTTTTGAACACGGTAAACAGTCGAACCATATTTTTTTGTCCCGATTTCAAGCTAATACAATATGGATGCTGTGTTTTGAACACAGTCAGTAGTTATCCTCCATCATCATGTCACCCTCACCGCGTTTTGAATATCGGGCATGTGATTCACAATTTTCATCTCCCTTTGTTCGGACTGATTCCAACACCCCTTGATGTTATCCTTCTTGTTCCCTTGCGCATAGGTGTTATCCCAAATTATATGCCTCAATGCACTAATGAGTTGGGATGCCCTCATGGGAAGACATGAGGTACACACCCGGGTAGCTTCCTTTCATAATCCCCATCCACCGTTGCCGCTCCATAGCGGCACCCGGGCAGCTTCAATGCATAAGCCCCATTCACCATTGTGGCTCCATAGTGGAACATGGGCTACTTCCTTGTGTAATCCCCATCCAATATTGTCCCTCCATAGCGGAACCCAGGAAAATTACTTGCATAGTCCCCATCCACCATTGCCTCTCAATAGCAGCACCCGGGCAGTTTCCTTGCGCAAGCCCCACCCACCATTGCCACTCTATTGTGGCACCCGAGAAGCTTCTTTGCGTAATACCCATTCAACATCACTCTTCTATAGTGAAACCCGAGTAGCTTCCTTGTGTAAGCCCCATTCACCATTTCCACTCCATAGTGGTACCCAATCAGCTTCTTTGCATAAGCCCCATACACCATTGCCGCTCCATAGCATCACCTAGGCTACTTCCTTGAACAAAAATCATTCACCATTGCTCCTCCATAGCAGCACCCATGTAGCATCCTTGTATAAGCCCCATCTAACATTTCTGTTCCATAGCGGCACCCAGGAAACTTCCTTGCATAAGCCCTATACACCATTTCCAATCCATAGCGGGACCCGGGAAACTTCCTTATGTAAGCCCCATCCACCTTTATCACTCCCTAGTGGCAACCGGGAAACATCTATGCATAAGCCCAAATCACCATTTCCATTCCATAGCGACACCTGGGATGATAACAACGTGTAAGCCCCTATTTAAACTTTGGGATTTGGACCACACGTAATCCCTTATTTCCATTTTGGGCCACAAACTACGTGTAAGACCCACTACATTTCCCAAAGATGCACCTTTCATGATGTGATCTTCAAGTCCCTGCTGCCTCTTGTTTCTCACACAGAGCATGAATGACATGGGATTAGAGTAAGAATCGACCATGACATCCTCTCTGGAAATCCTAGAGTGCAAGCACTACATAAAACTTCTTCCGAATATGTGGTCTTTGATCCTTGCCAAGGCATGGTACGTAGGAAGCCTCCCTGAGGTTCAATCCTACCATCCATTGGTCCCTAACACCTTCATTTTGGTTCACCAAACTTCCTCTGAACTACGTGGTCTTTGATCCTTGCTAAGGAAAGGTACATCGGAATCCCCACTGAGGTTCAAGTCTATCTATTGGTCCCAACCACCTTCATGTCGATTCACCAAACTTATTATAAACTACATGGTATTTGTTCCTTACTAAGGAAAGGTATCTAGGAAGCCTCCTTGAGGTTCAATCCCATCACCAATTGGTCCCGACCATCTTCACATCAGTTCACCAAAACCCATTCTTAACTACATGGTCTTTGATCCTTGCCAAGGTAAGGTACGTAGGAATCCTCCCTGAGGTTCAAGACCACCATCCATTGGTCCTGAACATATTCATGTTAGTTACAACTATCCCAAACTATGTGGAATTTGATCAGTTCCAAGGCAAGGTACGTAGGATGCCTCCCTAAGGTTTAAGCCCAACTCCAATTGGTTCCGACCATCTTCACGTCGGTTCACCAAACCTTTCCTGAACTATGCAGACTTTGATACTTGACAAGGCAAGGTACGTAGGAAGCCTCCCGGAGGTTCAAGCCCACCATCCGTTGGTTCTGACCTCCCCTCACGTTGGTTCACCAAAACCCATTCCGAACTATGCAGACATTGATCCTTTCCTAGGCTAGGTACGTAGGAAGCCTCCATGAGGTTCAAGCCCACCATACATTGGTTCTGATGCCCCTTCACATCAGTTCCCAATCCTTCAAAACTACGTGGACTTTGATCCTTTCCAAGGCAAGGTACGCAAGAAGCCTCCCTAAGGTTCAAGACCAATAACCATTGGTTCTGACCCCCCTTCACGTCGATTCCCACTCCTCTCGAACTACATAGACTTTGATACTTTCCAAGACAATGTACATAGGAAGGAACTCTGAGGTTCAAGCCCACCATCCATCTGGTCCTGACCACTTCACGTCAGTCCACCCCAGTCCTGCATGATGTTAAAGTGTACTCCCCCTTTTCATCCAGCAAGACATTAAACTGTACCCATTCGAACAATGTGGGCTTTTTCCCCTATCTCCTAGACAGGGTACGTAGGAAGCCTCCCTGTGGTTCGGCCCCATTTAGTGGTAAGCTGTTGTCAACCCCATTCATTGGTAAGCCATTGTCAACCCCATTTAGTGGTATTACATTGTCAACCCCATTTGGCGGTATGAAGTTGAAGTTCCCCAATTGATGATAATTCATTGAAGTCCCCAATAGATGGTAATCTGTCTTCAAATGAACTACGTGGAATTTGATTCCCTACCATAGGGATACGTAGGAAGCCTCCTAGTGGTTCAAGCCCATAACTCATGTCTCATCCTAATATCTACCTCGAGCCTATGTGTTTCAGGAATGTTATGACCCAACTTGGAGGTTCTATTTCCTCTAGATCCCATCCATGCATCCATTCTCACAGGTCACCTCCACAAGCATCCCATCATCCCATCGAACTACAAGAACTTTGATTCCCTTCCATGAGGATAAATATAAAGTCCCTTTAAGGCTCAAGCCTAACATAAAAATCATCATCACGTTAGTTCTATCTCATTATCTATCTACTTCATTCAACTCTCCATCATCCATCCTGATTCATACCTGGGCCGCCACATCCGGGTGGGATCATGTCATCCAACTCCTCACTACTCCTAGTAGTACTTGGGATGCTTTCCATGCATAAGCACCAACATGTATCTGAGTTGTTGTGATTTATGTACACCCTGATTCATCACCCCTTTGAACTACATGGGTTTTGATCCCGTTGTTTACACAGGCTATAGGAAACCTCCATGAGGTTTAATCACAGCCAACGATAAACCTTGGTGTTTCACCATTCTGGGGTGCACACTCCCTGATCCACCCTCAGGGGTGTCCAGATCAACCTTCACGGTTTGACATCTTCCCTTTATGGGACACACCTTCTTGGGTATGCTCTTATTGAGTGTTTTGATCTATCCACCCAGTAAACCTTCCAGGCATTCCCTCCTAGGGATGTACCAATCTGATCTATCTCTATGGCAAGTTCTGATTACCCTCATTCCATCTCCTCAAGACATTAAACTCACTGCCTACCTCGTGTTAAACCTGAGACGCCAAAGGAAAACCTCGGAAGACACACCTTTGGTGTAACCATCTCTGCAAGAGGTTAAAATCGCGACATACCCCGTGTTAAACATGGGAAGCTAAGGAAAAACTCAAAGATATGCTCCTGGCATATGATACTCAGCAATCGACGTGGGATGCCTTAGGTTCTACACCCTTGAGATGTGCTCTTACGAGGAAGAATACAGGTTTCCCAATGTCCACGTATCCAGAGATGCACTGACTTGTCTAATGTTTTCATCTACTCCGACTGAAGGTTGCTACCATGTCAAGACACCATGGAATGTCCTGATGAAAGTAGTGTAATTAACTGGTGTCCAAAAAGATATGACACTGAGAACAAGATTCACGAACCACGACTTAATATTTAAGGGAGACCCGGACGAGGTAATGATTTCCGAAGAGGAATCCACGGAAGGAGAAACTGTCATCCCATCATCCCATTTCAATAAAGGACAACACATCCCTGAATAGGTGATAGATTCCTTCCACCTTTGGAAAGTAGAAATATGGGGCAACAGCTGCGCATCCTTGACAGATGGATGCGTGCACCCCTACGAAAGTATTGGAAACAGAAATGGTGAACAAGAAGGGAATATCTTCTCCTTCAATAGATAGATGACCTAATAAGTTGGGAAAATTGAGGCATCACAGCTGTGAGTCCCCTCTCTTTATATGTGAGAGGATGAGTACCATCGGGTGTGTGAAAACAATGGTCCATCAACTTCTCGCCGACCACGCCGCCACGAGAGGCTGCACAGGGGGAATTCTCCTCCGATTCTATGGGCTCCTCACCGACCCCACTACCTCAAGAGGCCGTGCATGTGGCATCCCCCACCCAACTCCATCGGCTCCTCACTGACCCTTCCGCCTCAAGAGGCCGCACAGGTGGCATACGCCACCAGACTCAATTGGATCCTCGTTAACCCTTTCACCTCAAGAGGCCGCGCAGGGGGCACCCACCCCCTAACTTCATCATCTCCTTGTCGACCCCGCCACCACAAGAGGAAACACATGGGGTATTCGCCCTCGAATCCATCAGATCCTCTCCAACCCCACCCCCTCAAGAGGCCGCGCAGGGGGCATCCGCCCCCAAAATCCATCAGCTCCTCACCAACCCCACCACCTCAAGAGGCCGTGCATGTGTCATCCGCCACCCAACTTCATCAGATCCTCACCGACCCCGCCACCTCAAGAGGCTGCATAGGTGGCATCCTCCACCCATCTCCATATGCTCCTCACTGACTTCAACGCCTTAAGAGGTTACGCAGGGGAAATCCGCCATGACTCCATTGGTTCCTCGCCGACCCTGCTGCATCAAGAGGTCACGTAGGTGGCATCCGCCACCTAAATCCATCCGCTCCTCACCGACCCCGCCGCCTCAAGAAGCGTCACAGGTGGAATCCACTTCCCGACTCCATCCGCTCTTCGCCAACCCCGCCACATCAAGAGGCCGCACAGGGGGCATCCTCCCCCGACTCCATTGGATCCTCACCAACCCCGCTGCCTCAAGAGGCCACGCTGGTGGCATCCGCCACTAGACTCCATGAGCTCCTCACCGAAACCACTGCCTAAGGAGGCTGCACAGGTGGAATCCGCCACCCGACTCCATCCGCTCCTCACTGACCCCGCTACCTCAAGAGGTCACACATGGGGAATCCGCCCCTGAATCTATCGACTTCTCACCGACCCTGCTGTCTCAAGAGGCTGTGCAGTGGTCACCCAGCCCCCAAATTCATCAGATCCTCACCAAGCCTACTGCCTTAAGAGGCCATGTAGGGGGCATTCTCCCCCAACTTCATCGGCTCCTTGCCGACCCCACCGCATCAAGAGGACACGCAGGGGACATCTCCCTCGACTCCATCAGCTCCTCACTGACCCTGCTTCCTCCAGAGGCCGCGCAGGTGGAATCTGCCACCCAACTTCATCAGCTCCTCGCCGACCTTGCTACCTTAAGAGGCTATAAAGAGGGAATTTCCCCCCGACTTAATCGGCTCCTCGCTGATGCTACTGCCTCAATAGTCCACACATGGGGCATCCTCCCCCAACTCCATCAACTCATCACCAACTCTGCCACATTAAGAGGCTACGTAGGGGGAATCCACCCCTGACCCCATCAGCTCATCATTGAATCCGCCTCCCTAAGAGGCTGCACAGGTGGTATCCTCCCCCCAACTCTATCAGCTCCTCACTGACCCCGCCGCCTTAAGAGGCCATGCAGGGGGCATCCGCCCCCAACTACATCAGCTCCTCGCCGACTCCACCGCCTTTAGAGTCCATGCAAGGGGAAACCACCCCCAATCCAATGGGTCATCTCCAAAAGCACCAAAATCCACTGTGGAGGTCTTCCTTTCACTGCTATAATCTGACACAAGGGTCAACCCCTTCGCCATCATTAGCCGCTATGGAGGTCTTCCCCGCACTGCTATCGTTCGACACGAAGGTCCTCCCCATCCCTAAAATCAACCATCATGGAGGTCATCCCCAAGTATCTACAATGTTTCTCTACCTTATGGTATGACGATCTAGGATTTAATGCCCTTCGGGCTCCATCGACCCCTTCGTACCGACGCCCCAGGCTACCAAGCCTTCCGGTCTTCATCGCCCCCATCGTACCAATGTCTAAGATTCCATGCCTTCTAGGCTCTATATCCCCTTTCATACCAATTCTCCAGGCTTCCATGACTTTCAGGATCCATCACCCCCATTGTTCCGACGTCCACACTTCCATGCCTTCTAGGCACCATCGCCCCCGTCGTATCGACTTCCAGGCTTCCACGCCTACCAGGATTCATTATACCCATCATACTAACACCCAGACTTTCATGCCTTCTGGGATCCATCACTCTTATTGAACCGATGTCCAGGCTTCCACGCTTTCTGGGCTCCATCGCCCCATCATACCGATGCTCCGGGCTTCCTCGCCTTCCGGGCTCTGTCGCCCCCAACGTACCAATGCTTTGGGATTCCACACCTTCCTGGCTCCATCGCGCCCGTCATACCGACACTCCAGACTTCAATGCCTTTCAGGCTCCATCATCCCCATCGTACCAACACTCCAGGTTTCCATGCCTTCTGGGCTCCATCGCCCCCATCGTACTGACGCTCCAGGATTCCACGAATTCCAAACTCAATCGCCCCTATCATACCAATTATCTAGGCTTCCATGCCTTCTAGGTTCCATCGACCAATTTTACCGACATCCAGGCTTCTAGGCCATCCAGGCTCCATCGACCCCGTCGTACCGACGATTCAGGCTTCCATGCCTTTCGAGCTCCATCACCCCCATCGTATAGACGATCAAGTATTCGATGCCTTCTAGGATCCATCGCCCCATGGTACCGACACTCCAAGCTTCGACACCTTCTGGGCCCCATCACCCCCATTGTACCGATGCTCCAGGATTCCATGCCTTCGGGGCTCCATCACCCCGTCGTACCGATGCTCTAGGATTCCACACCTTCCGAGCTCCATCACCACCTTCCGAGCTCCATCACCCCCATCATAACGACACTTTAGGATTCCATGCCTTCCAGGCTTTATCGACCCCGTCGTACCAATGCTCCAGGCTTCCACGCCTTCCAGGCTCCATCGTCCCCATCATAGCGACACTCTAGGATTCTACACCTTCCGGGCTGCATCACCGCCATCATACCAACGCTCCAGGCTTCCACTCATTCCAGGCTCCATCAACCATTTTATACCAACATCCAGGATTCCACACCTTTCAGGCTCCATCTCCCCATAGTACCCACATTCCAGGATTTCATGCCTTTTAGGATCAATCACACCATTGTGCTAACGATCCTGGCTTCATTATACCTCCAGACTGAGGGAATGTTGTCATCCCTACCACCCTTGTGACACTCTGTATCATCCCAACTACCACATTATATAAACCATAGAGGTCCTCTCTGTGGTCTTGAAACCATCTTGTGGAATTTATACTGTGAGGTAGCTAAGATCACATATGAAGAAAATACATTCTTACGCTTAGGGGTTTTTCGGGAAATCCCATCATATTGATTCAACTCTCATCCCAAACCACCAAATGGGGTAGATATGACCATCCCTCTACCGACCTAATCCTTGTGGTTTCACATCCTAGTTGTATGAAGCTAAACTGCGTAACAACCACATCCTAGTTGCACAAATTTAAACTACATAACAACCATCATCTTGGTCGCATGATATTAAACTGCAGGAAAATGTCTTGGTCACATGAAGAAAAACTGTTCAACATTTGGTGAAAGCTATGTCACCTAAAACTGCAGCAACCATGTTCAAAGCTATGTGACATAAAACTACAGCAACCATGGTAAAAGTTATGTGACCTAAAACTGTATCAACCATGGTCAAAGCTATGTGACCTAAAACTGCAGCAACCATGGTCAAATCTATGTGACTCTAAATGCCAGCCATCACTCGTCCTAGCCACATAACATTAAACTATGCACCAGGTCCAAAATCTTTGACCTTAAACTAAGAACCTTTGGTCCAAGTAATAAGATATTAAACTATTTGAAATGACAGGGTCTGTTACACTAAGTCCAACTACATATTCCCACTAACATGCTCTGATGCGTTGTGGTGTAGAACGCAGAGTGTTGGACTCCAAATGAACATAATCCCAATCCATCTCCATGCTTCGTAGCATCCCTTTATTAGGATCCATTCCTTATTTATTATTTTAAAGGACCCCGTAACAGTACAGATGCTCGACCTATGGATTGCCAACTATCCTGGTCCAATGCCCCAGAAAACATTGGATGACATTTTGCGACAGGTCCCATGTTTCGAACATGGTCAATGGTTGAACATCATTTGTCTATCCTCATTCTAGGTAACATGATATGGATGCTGTATTTTGAATATGATCAACAGATATCCTCCATCATTTCAATAACATCATTATGATCTATATATCAAACTCTATGGTCCACCCATTTTTTCACCTCTCTATATTTATATGGAACTCCAACACCCTTGGTGTTACCCTTCCGTGCATCTTTGCACATCGAATAAGTGGGCTAGTTTCGCTGGGATATTTCTAACCCGACATCTCCATTCCCCTTTCTATGTGCTTCCATGTGTTAGGAAAATCCCATCATTACATCTTGTTTCCCACACCAAGAAAAAATCACATGGGCTTAATAGTTTTGGTAGGATGTGTACTGATATGGTTGAGTGACACAAACATCTTCGCCCTACATGACGTTAAACTGTTCATCTTCATCATGTGTGACATTAAACTGCATCATCATCCTGCATGACTTTAAACTACCCATCTTCATCCCGCATGACGTTAAAATGCATTATCATCACACATGATGTTAAAATGTATTATCATCCTACATAACATTAAACTGCATCATTGTACTGCAAGAAATTAAACTATTCATCTTCGTCCCGCATGACGTTAACCTACATTATCATTCGTCATGATGTTAAACTACTCATTATAATCCTAAATGACTTTAAACTACTAATATTCATCCCGCATGATGTTAAACTGCATTATCATCCATCATGATGTTAAACTTCTCATTCTCATCCTACATGAATTTAAACTTCCCATCTTCATCCCGCATGACATTAAACTGCACTATATCCTTTCATGATGTTAAACTATTCATTATTGTCCAGCATGACTCTAAACTTCTCATCTTCATCCTGCATGATGTTAAACTGCATTATTGTTCGTCATGAGGTTAAACTACTCATTATCATCCTTCATGACTTTAAAGTGCTCATAATCATCTCGCATGACATTAAACTCTATTATCGTCCAACATGACATTAAATAGAATTATCATCCTACATGACCTTAAACTGTTCATCTTCATCCATCATGACATTAAACTACTCATTATCATCCAACATGACTTTAAAAGGCTCATAATCATCCTGCATGACATTAAACTACCTCATCATCTGACATGACGTTAAACTGTTCATCTTTTTCCTGCATGACGTTAAACTACATTATCATCCTTCATGAAGTTAAACTATTCATCTTTGTCCATCATGATGTTAAACTACATGATCGTCCATCATGATGTCAAACTCCTCATTATCACCCCTCATGACAATAAACTGCAAAATGGTCGGAGATCTATGACCCTAAACTAAGATCACCATCGTCATCACTGCAAGATGTTAAATTGAAAACTGGATGTGACTTTTCATCTGTGAACTAGCCTCAGGTCCCTCAGCCATTTCAGGCCCCTGGCCCAAGTTCTCACTTAGGATTGTACAGTGTGATATGGGGTTATGTCCTCTTTTACATCAGGTTACTCACTGTGCCATACACATCCCTCATTGACATACCTTTCCCCTACCTGTGTCTTTTCCGCATGATGTAAAACTCCACAACTCCCCCAGAACAATGTATTTATTGATTAAAATCCTCATGGGATATGTATGAACGCTCTGATAGTTTGTCTTCGGGTCTATCCCTGCTTCTTAGAATCGTCATCTTCTGGGCCCCCTAGCCTGATTTCTTTCGGAGAGGGTTATATGGTGTGGTATGGGATTATGTCCTCATTCACATCGGGTTTGTAACCGCCATTCCATGTACCTTCCCCTTATTGGAAGTTCACCAATGTTCTTATAAGCACTCTGGTTCAGCTAGAGTGTTGAATCCTACACGGATATGTTATCACCCATCCCCAGGCTTCATGCTCCCATTTATTTGGGTTCCCATCATCGTTCACATCCAAAAGGGACCCTGAATGGTAAAGATACTGATCCTTAGGGCTCTCCTATCATTTCGAGCCAACATCCTTGATAATATCGAATGAAAAATTGATATAAGTACTGCGTTTTGAATATGGTCACCTGTCGACACTCATTTTTTGTTCCCATTTCAGGTCACATGATATGGATGCTGTGTTTCGAACGCGGTCAACAGTTATCCTCCATATTCACACCAACCCCATAAAGCATTAAATATGTGTTGCGTGATTCACATCATTTCCCACTCCATTATGTTCAAGTTGAATTTTGATACTCTTGGTACTATCCCTCAGTGCGTATTAGCATGTTAGGAGGACAAGCCACAGTGAGGCATCATTCGGGGCCCCACACTGATTTCCCCTATGCATGTCTTCTATATGTTTCAATGACCTTCTCCACCCTTGTTTCCCACTTCGAGCATAGCTCATGTGGGCTTAGGGACTTGGTCAAAGTTTTCACTCATTTGGAAGAGTCTCACCACCAACGGTCCTAGCTCTATGACCATAAACTAAGACCCCTCCATGTCCTTTCCGCAAGACATTAAACTGTACTACATCTTCCAGAACTACATATCGCTTGATTCCCATCCTCATGGGATACATAGGAATGCCCAAGCATATTGTCATCAGGTCCAGCCCCAAAAATGTTAAATCTGGTTTCCCCTTATTCCGGCCTCTTGGCCCGAACTACTTTTGGAGCATGTGAAGTGGCAAGTACCTCTTGGATTGTCATTCATGTTAGGTTTTTTGACAACCGCACCATGTACCTCTCTTGTATTTTCCCAATCTGGTCCAAGTTCTATGACCCTAAACTAATATCTCACTATGGGAACTAAGCGTTGGGTTTGGCTACTTCACTTCCCTATGCACAGTCCATTAAATCAAGTCCCCCCATAATGGTCCACCCTACTACCTTAACCTGGAAGCATGCGACCCCAAGAACCTTGTCCTTGGAATGGGACTCGACTTCCTCTATCTGATATGTCTTATTCTCATACTTATATTCATTGTGGAAATGATCCTGAAGTATTGAATATTCACAGGTACATTCCCTCATTCCATGTCCCAGCTTCATGAGCACGTTATTTGGATCCTCATCCTCTTCCATGTCTGAAGGGACCCCCTTTATGGCCTTGTCTCATTCCACATTGACTTACCTACCGTCTTGGGCCAACGTCCCTAAGGACCTCAGATGACATTTTCAGTAGGTCCCGTGTTTTGAACATGGTCAGCATTCGACACTCATTTGTTTATCCCCATTCAAGGCTAACACAGAGCAGATAATGTGTTTCCAACATGGTCAGTTGATATCCTTTATCATCACACCACCATCATTATGGTCCAAGTCTCGAGCATCATGATACACATCTTTCCAACCCTTAATGTTCAAATGGAATTCCAATATACTCGGCTTTACCCCTTTGCGCATCTTGGTGCGTCAAGTAGGCGAGTAAGAATTATTGTGACGTCATTAAACTAGTGCCCCATCGCCTCTAACATATGCCTTCCTGTGCTAGGAAAATCCCATCACTACTTCTTTTTTCCCACATCGAGCCCAACTCACATATGGGATTAGTAGTTTTAGTAGGACATGTACTAGAGCAGCCATGCAACACATTCCTTTCATCATCATACATGACGTTAAACTGTACTCTTAGAACTACGTGTGGCTTGATTCCTATCCTCATGGGATAGGTAGGAATTCCTTGACAACCCGTCTTGGGCCTAGCCTAGTTTTCACTTTAATTCCCTCACCCTAAGGATTCACTAGAGATCGCGTGGTGTGGTGTGGACTGTTTATGTCCTTATTCACATTGGGATACATACCACATCCCGCATTTCCATTCTAGGTAACCATGTTCTCAATGCATGAATTTAAATTGCAGCCCCTACCTTGAACAAATTCAAGATGCCCCATGATAATTATGGGTTGCGTCAGATTCCTCGCTAGAGAGGATTACCCGTACCAGCGTTGGTCTCTGACCACGCTATTCCTAGAACTATGTTCGACTTGATTCCTATTATCATGGGATATGTAGGAATGCCCGAATACTCTGCCTTGGGCCCATGAAAACTTTTACTTTTGGTCCCATGACCTAAAGAACTTCCTCCGAGGATACGTGGTGTGATGTGGACTCCTTATGTACTCTTTCATGTTGGGTTTATAGCTAACAAACCACATACTCCCTTCTTGGGATCTTCCCTTTCACTCCCCATCCTATCGTATGACATTAAACTACACGAGTCCACATTTCCTCGACACATGACATTAAATTGAATCTCCACCCTAAACAAGTTTAGGATGCCCCATAATAACTATGAGATGCATCAGATCCCTCTCCAAAAAGGATTTCCCCTATCCGTATCAGTTTCTGACCACACCATGCTTCAAGAACTATGTTTGGCTTGATTCTCACCCTTATGGGATATGTAGAGATGCCCAGGCATTTCACCTCAGGCCTATTCCCAGGGTCATTAACCCTCTAGGCCCCTCAGTCCCAATCACGGTACAATATCTATAACCTTAAACTAGGAGCCTACAGTCTATGTACCATGACTTTAAACTATTAACCTTGGTCTAAGAACTATGAATTTAAACTATGTTCACCATAATCACTGTATGGCATTAAAATATGTTTCTATCATCCTAATTAGTATGATGTAAAACAAAATTTAATTCTAGGTCCTTACTAGAGAGGTCCTATTCGGAAGTAGGTATGATCACTGATCAGACCAATGCGCCCACCTAATGTTTCATCACCATGATGGCCTAATTTGATGAGTGTTGTACTACATTCAAACAACCAATCACTCCACCCTTCACGCTTTGCAAGCCCTTTAGTCAGACCCTCGTCCAATTTCTCATCAAAAGGAACCCCCTAACAGTATGGATTCTTGGCCTATGTCTCACCTACTGTCCTGGTCCAGCGTTCTGGAAGACTAATGGGCAGCATTTGGAGTCAGTCCCCATGTTTCAAACATGTTCAACGGTCGGTCCTTGTTTTTTTCTCTATTTCAGGCTAATGTAATAAGAATACTGTGTTTCAAACATGGTCTACAATTATCCTTTATTATCATGCCACCCCCATAGTGTTCAGAATATTGGGTATCGTGATTCAAACCTTACATTACCCTATGTTCGGATTGATTCCAACGCCCCTGGCGTTACCCCGCTTGTGCACTACAGTACACAGGGAAAATGGTAATTCGACTATTCTAAGAGATTTATTCTTCAGTCAAGCCTCCCTATTTCTTCATGGAAATCCTGATCGACTATTTAGAGAGGCCCATTCAATAGCTATAATCCATATTTTAGGATACTCCTAATGGTGATCGATGTCCCATTTTGATCCCATAACACCTTCTGTTGTTTAGAACTATCGTATAGGTGAATGACCTCCTATTATATCTTGTTTCCTACACCAATCATGGATCACGTGGGATTAGAAATTTAGTTGGCTATTTCTTAAATGTGATCGAGATATAGTGGAAACCAAGGTAGGCATTTTCCTGAGTTGTTTCCTTAGAACGCGGTCCGCCTCACCCTCCTCGTCCTCATTGGACCCCATTCTTAGGGGGGGCATTTGTTGGAACCAGAAAACGCATCCACAAAATTTTCCA
Organism: Viscum album; assembly: GCA_963277665.1. Taxonomy (NCBI): domain Eukaryota; kingdom Viridiplantae; phylum Streptophyta; class Magnoliopsida; order Santalales; family Viscaceae; genus Viscum; species Viscum album. The sequence continues at coordinate 413,366,498 of OY728158.1, forward strand.
AATGCTTCCATACATGATCCAAGGTCATATCTCATTTCTCAAGATTTGATTTGTAAGGTTATAGGTCCTGAACAGAGTTATGGATTAGGAGATTCGATGTTGGGTTGGAAAACTGGTTCGCAGAGCCCATTCACAAAGATCCCTACACGATCGCAGAGCAAGGGATCTTGACTGGAGCCTCCGTGAGTGTCACTAAGCTCGATGACAGTTGGCTCTGCAGTTACGAAGAACTAGAGAGAACTTGACTGGAGCCTCTATGAGCACCACGAAGCTCGATGATGGTTGGATCTGTAGTTACGACGAACTTGAGGGAACTTGACCAAAGCCTCCGAAGGCGTCATGAAGCTTGATGACGGCCGGCTCTGTGATTACGAGAAACTTGAGGGAACTCCCTCAAGTTGCGGAGTGAGATTTGCTTCGTGGCATGCTCCACTGACCTCCATCGCCTATAAATACCTGGCTCACCCCCTACATAAATATGATCACACTGTCCCTTGGGTAGCTGGTCTCCCATTTCACATAGATCCTATGCACCGTGAATTGATGCCCTTCGAAAAGGGCTCCATGAGAGGCTTTTCTCCACGAGAGGATTTGCTCCGCAAGATGCTTTGCTCCGCAAGACTCATTGCTTTGTGAGACACTTTGCTCTAAGAGACCACATTCTCTGCGAACCCCTATGCTCTGCGTGCCCATGATCTATGAGCCCCTTTTCTTCACGAGCCACTTCACTCCATGAGCCCCTATAATCCATGAGTCCATGCTTCATGAGCATCTTTCCTTCATGAAGCTACTTCGCAAGACCCCATGCTCCGTGGTCCCCTTTTCTCCACAAAGCTACTTCGCAAAGACCTATCCTTTGCAAAGCTTCAACCTTTTTGCCTGTTGGTCTATACCGCTAGGGATGCATCCCCACACCCCCACACGAAATCAATGCTGGGATGCAGTTCTGGCCCTCCAGGCCGGTCCCTTCATTTCTGTCACTAACCGCCATGAAAAATGGAGAGTCGCACCGTGAAAATTTCGGGCTAGGACATAGATATTTTCTATTGCGCCCTTATGCGCACCCACCTTCCACCTATGGAATACCATGATTTAAGATACTCATTCACACAACATGAAACACCTTGAGTAAACATATTCCACTTGGTTTGTTTACCATTTCGTGAATTGATATTCTCATCATCAATTCCCAGATTACCTTGAGTCGAACCATTCCTCAAGTAACTCATCCAAAACCCATCACTTAGATCCTATTCCAGGTTAAACCAGAAAGGGCCGCCCTTGCGTAAGTCCCAATACCATCCATTTCTAGGTGCCTTATGCCTAACAGTCCTATCTAAATGACTATAAACTATAGTACACCATATGTGCCAAATATAGGTGTAAAGACCCGGAAATTTCAAGGAAATTTTTTTCTTAATTTTATTTGTAATTTTACAAGAACGCAGTTTCTGACGGCACCTGATTCCGAGGCCCGGTGTGCCCGGAATTAATTTCTGAAGTTTGGCTCGGGTACGATCAGTGAACGAGCGAGCGGGAATTTCTATCTTTTGAACCCTTGCCCGGAATCGAATTCCAAAGGCACCGATGAACTCGCAGCGCCGATATTCGCTTAAGGAGACCTTTTCTGGGGTTGCATTTATTGCGGGTTGAGAGTTAGTTTTTGGGTTTTTAAAATAAAGTTAAATAAAATGTGGAAACACATTTTATTTTTAACTTGTTGGTTAACTCCTCCCAAAGGGAGTTAAAGGTGGGACCCACATCCACTTAACCTCCCTTGAGAGGATTAAGTGTGGTGGGGCCCACACAAACCCTAACTCTTCACCTCCTCTTTTTAAAACTTCCCTTTAACTCACTTTAATTAATGTTTGACACTTGGAATAATTAACTGAGGTGAGATGTTTTAAATTTCAAACCTTTGAAATTCTTAGAGGGAGGTTGTGTAATAAAATAAGATTAATCTTATTTTATCATTTTGGGGTTGGTTTCTTTTGACACTTGAGAGGATTTGAGAAGCTCTCTCTACCATCCTCAACTTTGACGAAGAACACGAAGAACACTCAAGAACGCCGCTTCTCTCTTCTTCCTAGCCGGATTGTTTTCGAAGATCAACGACGCCTTCCGTGTCAACGAAAGGGAATGCCGCTTCCTCCTCAGACTTTCTTCGTCGGCTTACGAAGATTCACCAACGACGTACCTCTTCGGACCTACCTCTACGTCAACGGAATCGACGAATGATTACCGCAATGCCCGACCTCCGCAACGCTTGTCTTCCGCGGTTTGTTGACGTGCTCCGCACTTGAACCGAGGTAGGGGTTTGTTTCAATTATTTATATTTGTTAGAGAATTTCGACTTGAAAATTCTTCGTGGTAATTTTTTTTTAAAGTTATGTGGAACTTTCTTCGAACTTGATTGTTTATATTTGTCGGGCCTTGATTTTCAAATCTTTTTATTTAATCTAAAAAGATTGTGAAAGTTTATTATTCGTTAAAGGCCGATTGCTATCCTTATAACGTGAGGAGTTCGGACCGTTCAAACCCGGCTGATCCTCCTCTTTTACTTCGTGTTGATTTTTTGTGGAATGGTTCGGAAGGGCATGGTGCCGTCGCACCACGCGGGTTCATGCGGTTTAATGCGGAAGATACGCGCGGCGCCGTCGCGCCGCGCCATGGAAAGATTTCAAGAACGCGACGCCGTCGCGTCGCGTCGAAGGTAGTCGAAGAGACCGCGGCCGGAGTCGGGCCACGGCGGAGGGGCGCGGCGCCGTCGCGCCGTGCCAATCGAACAAGGGCCGCGACTTGAGCCGCGGCAGAGCTGGAAGGGGCGGCCGGAAAACCGGCTGCCGGCGGTTAATGAAGATCCGCGGCCGGCCTCGCCGGTAGCCGGAGATCAGAAGAGTCGCGGCCACCGGGCCGCGACGGAAGGGTGGAAGGCGGCCGGCCGAGCCGGCCGGCCGCCGGTTTGCTTAGGAGGCGGGACCCGCGGGTCCCGCGTGTGAAAGGAAAACGGCCGGCCTAAGGCCGGCTGAGATCCACAAAACCCAGGGGGAGTTTACCCCCCGCGTGCGGCGCACGTGCGGCGTCTAGGCCTCGCCCCCGCGCCGGGGCGCGCCGCCGCGTTGGCCGCACCGCCGGCCGGGTCGCGCCGCCGGCCGGGCCGGGTCCAGCCGGACCGGGTCGGGTCGACCCAGTTTGGGTCGGACTAGGGGGGGTCGGGCCGGGTGGGTTCGGGCCCAGACCCCCCGGTTTCGGACGGGTTTCGGTTTTTCGCCCATATCTTGGGCTACGGGCCTCCAAACGACTCGCCGTCAGTGGCAACGCGATCCTTGGATCGAGACGGTCGTTTCAGTATACTATATACTCAAGGTACATCTTCCTTTTCGGGAGGCTACGTGGTTAAAACTCCATAGTTAAGCGTGCTTGGCCTAGAGTAGTGATCAAGATGGGTGACCTCCTGGGAAGTTTCCCAGGGTGGGTGTGAGACGGAAAAGCCAATAACTTCCAGACCAGGCATCTGATTGACACGCCGTCTGTTGCGTTGTGTTCCTATTGACGATACAGAACTTTTGGCATCCTTCGCCTGAGTTTTGGATGCAGTTGGATTGTGGCCGGGATTGGATTGCACCCGAAATCCAACCGGGCCCCTGGAACGGAAAAGCTGATATCTTTCTGACAGAACGTCCGTTTGACGAACCGTCAGCGACATTGGTGATCTCGTTGAGAAACGGTTCCTATGAGTATACCCTATGAGAGTTCGGGGTACAGTTGAGATACGGCCGGGTTTGGTTCGCTCACGAAACCAACCGGGCCCCTGGGACGAAAAGGCTAATAACTCACAGACCGGGCGTCCGATTGGCGTGCCGTCTGTTGTGTTGAGACCCCTATGACGAGGCGGTCCTTTGAGATACCTCTTCGCGGGACTTTGAGATACTTGGAGTATCGACCTGTAGCTTGTGGAGCGGACCCTCCCAGTGACGAGCGTGCGGAGTACGGAGACCGTGTGACTGGCTGAGACCTGACGACTGCTTGACCGACTCGACTTGGAGTGAGTCGACTAGTCCAGTGGACGGAGCACTACTTTCTGAGGTGCAGACCCATGGCAGACGGAGAACTACCTGTGTGACAGTGCAGACCCGCGGTGCTCGTCCGGAGAGTACCACAGCAGGCTACTAGGGGGTGTGCACTACTGTGTTTGGGTGACATACCTCGGTGGGAAGAACTACTGTGTTTGGGTGGCTAGCCCGCAGTACTCGACAGGAGGAGTACTTCAGCAGTCTTTGGTTAGTGAGTAGTACCTCAGAGTCGTGACAGGACCACTGTACACTCCTGAGATGGAGCTCTTCAACAGTTACGGTTTCGATAATGAAAATCCTGGTTTGAGCTGAGACTTTTGACCTTGTGTTTACCTCATGATTGAGATGGGTCACTTGCTAACTAAGGTATATGTATGGGCATATACCCGGGTAGTGGTCATCCATTGATTTCACAATCCTTGTGTTTCCTCATGATTGAGATGGGTTACTTGATAACTTAGGCATATGTATGGGAATATACCTAAGTAGAGGTTATCTGTTGAGATCTTCTTTGTGGTTATCCTTGTTGGTTTAGTGAGACCTTGAAGGTCTCGGGGTCCCTACTGATTATCGTTATACTCACCCCTGCATGGGCTATGCCCGCACCTCGTTGTGTTGGTTGCAGACGACGGGCAATGCTGAAAGAGGCCGAGTGTTCGAGGACTGGACGGTACCTGGAGGTGGACTATATGACGAGATGGTACCTGGAGGAGGACCTCACGACGAGATGGTACCCAGAGGTGGAGGTGACAACGAGGCGGTACCCGAAGGTGGACCACTGGGCAGACATACTCGGAGCGGACGGCGGGACCCGAGGAGCAGAGGAGCTATCTGTACCCACCCTTCAGGTGGGGTTTCCAGTGGACAGCTCGGCGTAGCAACTTTACTTTTCAGTTGCTGTTTTCCCTTCAAGTTGTACTTTACAGTTGGGCTTGTATTTCCGGACCCTTTTTACTTTCCGCACTTACTGTTGTAATCAGTTTTTACTTAGTGTTTACTTCTTCCGCTTGTACTCTGTGTGATTGTTTACTTTACAAAGGCAATGCCTTCCCTTTTTATCGGGATTTACGCCTTGGTGCTAGTCGCCAGCCCCTGGCCTATGGAAGGCGGGCTTGGGGTAGTCACGACACGGGCCCCGAGGACGGGTCGTGACAAATTGGTATCAGATGAGTTCGGTTCTACCCCAGAACTTATAACTCTGATGTTTCTTTCTGTGAAGCAATAGTGTTGAGAGTACCGAGTGTGGTTTTCAGTTCAGGGAGTCCAGTGTTGGTGCGGGCGGCTGACGTATCCATACACCAGGACCCTGACAACTGATTTCTGACTTTGTGCACGAAAACACTAATTGCGTGTGTGTTTTCAAAGGTTTTCCCTTAAAACAGCTGAAACCAGGTCAGCTCACCAGGTATAAACGTTTAACCGTGTCACGATGTTTCTTTCAGAATTCCTTTTCATGGACGACCAGCTAGATCCCCGAGAGTGGTACGTACTGACAGCCCGCCGAGCGATGAGGCCTCAGTACAGGGCCCTATCCCAGTTGAGGCACCAGCGGAGGCACCAGCGGTACTGCTACCCGTTGGGCCACCGATGCCACCAGCCCCAGCAGTAGGCGATGCACGACGCTTGAGCGCACTGCACGAGTTTCAGCGCCAGAGGCCACCCAGGTTCAGGGGAGAGACAGACCCGCAGGCGGCTGAGGTTTGGCTGGAGGCTGTGGTGAGAGTCTTCAGGCTAGTGGGGACGCCGACAGACTTCATGGTGATCTTTTCTACCAGCCTCCTTCAGGCAGCAGCAGGCAGGTGGTGGAGCCACTTGTTCCAGTTTTGCGATGAGATGAACTTCACATGGGAAGACTTCGAGACCTTCTTCAGGGTGGAGTTTATGCCAGTATCTCTACACCCCGAGCGTGTATAGGAGCTTCTGCCTTTTCCACGTGCTTTTTGATCAGTAGCCGAGTCATCTATGGGCAGTAGACAGATTATGTAGAGGTCCAGGAGGACCATACTAGCAGTTAGACGATCTCGGGTTTTAGGACCGGTGGTGTGGGGCACCCGAGGTGGGGTCAAAGCCAGGCGTGCCAGAAACGGACAATGTTATTCATGCGGCGGAAAGGGTCACTTGGCACGTGACTGTCCGAATCCTCGTACGGTTGATCAGCGGGTGTTGGAGGAGCCACCAAGACAGAAGCAGCGACTAGTGCTTGAGCAACAGCCGAGCAGTGGACAAGGCAGTAGAGCTCCGAGAGCAGGTGGGCAGGAGAGGAACTAGTGGATACGTCCTTTGTACTTCTAGTTCCATGTTGCTTTGTATTCGTGTCTTTGTACTATGAGCTTCAATAATAAAAAGACACTTATCTTTGTTTGCTTTCCTGTCCTTTTGTTTGGTTGATACTGAGTGGTCCCGGTTAAAATGTTTACTTGACCCTCACTTTCGAGATTTCTACTGGAGGGGACTCAGTGACCTCACACTGATGCCGAAAGTGTGACTCGACCCTTTGAGTCGAGAGTGACAGTTGGATCTCTTATAAGATACGTCGAGGCCTTACGACGTCATCCATGGCATGAATGCATCATTCATGTCAGGATTGACTGTATTAGGCAATGAATGTGGTTTATCCAGGGGATGAGACAGGGTTTCTCTTATCGGCAAAGAAGAAATCATAGCAGCTCTTGTGAGACTAAAGGAGGTATAGGACATCCAAGAGAGGATGAAGACTGCACAATGCAGTAAGAAACAGGAAACCGGTGCCAGTCATAGAGACTCGGGCATGTTAAGAAGAGGAAGCTTAAAGGAGAGATGAGTCTACGAAGCAGTAGACGTGGAGGCAGAGCTAGGAGAGCAGCATGAGGTGGTGTACATCCTAACATGGTACAACCACCCGCCTTAGTTATCCCCACCAAGCTCATGGAGCAGGAGGGCGGTGGAAGAATGCGGCTGCATGCGGTCAAGGAGTGTGACCCAATGGCTCTAAAAATGATTCAAGGGACAGTCTGTGTCCACTACTATCTGCTGAAGTAACAGACGTCGATATGAATCATTCCTCGCTTTCACAAATCTTGTTCCAGACCTAGAGTTTCCGGTAAGCCGTGGACTTGACCCTCACGTCTGGAGATACCTTGGGAGGAGACTCGATAATCACACTTACGCCGATGGTGTGGTCAGACCCTCGAGGCGAGAGTTTCGGTTGGAATCTCTTGGTGGTAGCGTCGAGGCCTTACGACGTTAGTTTGAGTATGGAATGGGCAATAACTGTACATACTCAAATTGACGGTTTTAGGCAAACGTCGGTATGAGTTTTCCTTGGTCGGCGGAACAGGAAACCCCAGGCAGCGCAGGGTAACTCTTGCACAGGAGAGTGCGACCGATCACTCTTGAGTCGGTCAAACTTACCCTTGTGGCAGCAGCCTTTCGAGTTCCAGTTCTAACAGAAAATGGAGACCTCTGGAGTTCGAGGATGATAATCATGTCCTTATATGGGTCTCACCTCGACGAGGTTTACGGAGATGTATCCAAGGCGGAAAGTTATCTCCGGGGTTCAGCGGACCTTCTTAGGTCCCCAGCTGGGTAGGCGGGGTGGTTTACCGCTTGACCCATTCACCGCAGTTTGCACCAGGTGCACGACGACTTCCACGTATCTCAACGGAGGAGATACGTGCTCGACCCTTCGCATACCATCGACCATGAGGAGTTGGACGATGGCGATGGGGTGTCTTTCACGGATATTCCAGTGGGGATCGAGGATCGACAGGAGCAGATCCTACGAGGACGATCGATTCCTCAGGTGCACTTTCTTTGGCAGTACGGAACCTCTAGGTAAGCACATGGGAGCGGAAGGCTCAGATGCATGCTCTGTACCGCTTTTGTGACACTAGTTTGTGTTAAAGCTTTACGGGGACTTAATGCCTTGAGGTGGGAATAATGTAAAGACCCGGAAATTTCAAGGAAATTTTTTTCTTAATTTTCTTTGTAATTTTACAAGAACGCAGTTTCGGACGGCGCCTGATTCCGAGGCCCGGTGTGACCGGAATTAATTTCCGAAGTTTGGCTCGGGTACGTTCAGTGAACGAGCGAGCGAGAATTTCTATCTTTTGAACCGTTGCCCGAAATCGAATTCCGAAGGCACCGATGAACTCGTAGCGCCGATATTCTCTTAAGGAGACCTTTTCCGAGGTTGCGTTTATTGCGGTTTGAGAGTTAGTTTTTGGGTTTTTAAAATAAAGTTAAATAAAATGTGGAAACACATTTTATTTTTAACTTGTTGGTTAACTCCTCCCAAAGGGAGTTAAAGGTGGGACCCACATCCACTTAACCTCCCTTGAGAGGATTAAGTGTGGTGGGGCCCACAAAACCCCTAACTCTTCACCTCCTCTTTTAAAAACTCCCCTTTAACTCTAATTAATGTTTGAAACTTGGAATAATTAATTGAGGTGAGATGTTTTAAATTTCAAACCTTTGAAATTCTAAGAGGGAGGTTGTGTAATAAAATAAGCTTAAGCTTATTTTATCATTTTGGGGTTGGTTTCTTTTGCCACTTGAGAGGATTTGAGAAGCTCTCTCTACCATCCTCAACTTTGACGAAGAACACGAAGAACACTCAAGAACACCGCTTCTCTCTTCTTCCTAGCCGGATTGTTTTCGAAGATCGACGACGCCTTCCGTGTCAACGAAAGGGAACGCCGCTTCCTCCTCGGACTTTCTTCGTCGGCTTACGAAGATTCACCAACGACGTACCTCTTCGGACCTACCTCTACGTCAACGGAATCGACGAACGATTACCGCAATGCCCGACCTCCGCAACGCTTGTCTTCCGCGGTTTGTTGACGTGCTCCGCACTTGAACCGAGGTAGGGGTTTGTTTCAATTATTTATATTTGTTCGAGAATTTCGACTTGAAAATTCTTCGTGGTAATTTTTTTTTAAAGTTATGTGGAACTTTCTTCGAACTTGATTGTTTATATTTGTCGGGCCTTGATTTTCAAATCTTTTTATTTAATCTAAAAAGATTGTGAAAGTTTATTTTTCGTTAAAGGCCGATTGCTATCCTTATAACGTGAGGAGTTCGGACCATACAAACCCGGCCGATCCTCCTCTTTTACTTCGTGTTGATTTTTTGTGGAATGGTTCGGAAGGGCGTGGTGCCGTCGCACCACGCGGGTTCATGCGGTTTAATGCGGAAGATACGCGCGGTGCCGTCGCGCCGCGCCGTGGAAAGATTTCAAGAACGCGACGCCGTCGCGTCGCGTCGAAGGTAGTCGAAGAGACCGCGGCCGGAGTCGGGCCACGGCGGAGGGGCGCGGCGCTGTCGCGCCGTGCCAATCGAACAAGGGCCGCGGCCGAGCTGGAAGGGGCGGCCGGAAAACCGGCTGCCGGCGGTTAATGAAGAGCCGCGGTGGAGCAGCCAGAGGCGGCCAGCCTCGCCGGCCGCCGGAGATCAGAAGAGCCGCGACCATCGGGCCGCGGCGGAAGGGTGGAAGGCGGCCGGCTGAGCCGGCCAGCCGCCAGATTGCTTAGGAGGCGGGACCAGCGGGTCCCGCTTGTGAAAGGAAAATGGCCGGCCTAAGGCCGGCCGAGATCCACAAAACCCAGGGGGAGTTTACCCCCCGCGTGTGTCGCACGTGCGGCGCCCAGGCCGCGCCCCCGCGCCGGGCCGCACCCCCGCGCTGGCCGCACCGCCGGCCGGGTCGCGCCGCCGGCCGGGTCGCGCCGCCGGCCGGGCCGGGTCCAGCCGGACCGGTTCGGGCCGACCCGGTTCGGGTCGGACCAGGGGGGGTCGGGCCGGGTGGGTTTGGGCCCAGACCCCCCGGTTTCGGACGGGTTTCGGTTTTTTGCCCATATCTTGGGCTACGGGCCTCCAAACGACTCGCCGTCAGCGGCAACGCGATCCTTGGATCGAGACGGTCGTTTCGGTATACTATACTCAAGGTACATCTTCCTTTTCGGGAGGCTACGTGGTTAAAACTCCATAGTTAAGCGTGCTTGGCCTAGAGTAGTGATCAGGATGGGTGACCTCCTGGGAAGTTTCTCAGGGTGGGTGTGAGACGGAAAAGCCAATAACTTCTAGACCAGGCGTCTGATTGACACGCCGTCTGTTGTGTTGTGTTTCTATTGACGATATGGAACTTTTGGAATCCTTCGCCCGAGTTTTGGATGCAGTTGGATAGTGGCCGGGATTGGATTGCACCCGAAATCCAACCGGGCCCCTGGAACGGAAAAGCTGATATCTTTCTGACAGAACGTCCGTTTGACGAACTGTCAGCGGAGTTGGTGATCTCGTTGAGAAACGGTGGGTATGAGTATACCCTATGAGAGTTCGGGGTACAGTTGAGATACGGCCGGGTTTGGTTCGCTCACGAAACCAACCGGGCCCCTGGGACGAAAAGGCTAATAACTCACAGACCGGGCTCCGATTGACGTGCCGTCTGTTGTGTTGAGACCCCTATGACGAGGCGGTCCTTTGAGATACTTCTTCGTTGGACTTTGAGATACTTGGAGTATCGACCTGTAGCTCGTGGAGCGGACCCTCCCAGTGACGAGCGTGCGGAGTACGGAGACCGTGTGACTGGCTGAGACCTGACGACTGCTTGACCGACTCGACTTGGAGTGAGTCGACTAGCCCAGTGGACGGAGCACTACTTTCTGAGGTGCAGACCCATGGCGGACGGAGCAGTACCTGTGTGACAGTGTAGACCCGCGGTGCTCGTCCGGAGAGTACCTCAGCAGGCTACTAGGGGGTGTGTACTACTGTGTTTGGGTGACATACCTCGGCGGGAAGAACTACTGTGTTTGGGTGGCTGGCCCGCAGTACTCGACAGGAGAAGTACTTCAGAAGTCTTAGGTTAGTGAGCAGTACCTCAGAGTCGTGACAGGACCACAGTACACTCCTAAGATGGAGCTCTTCAATAGTTACGGTTTCGATAATGAAAATCCTGGTTTGAGCTGAGACTTTTGACCTTGTGTTTACCTCATGATTGAGATGGGTCACTTGCTAACTTAGGTATATGTATGGTCATATACCCAGGTAGTGGTTATCCATTGATTTCACAATCCTTGTGTTTCCTCATGATTGAGACGAGTTACTTGATAACTTAGGTATATGTATGGGCATATACCTAAGTAGAGGTTATCTGTTGAGATCTTCTTTGTGGTTATCCTTGTTGGTTTATTGAGACCTTGAAGGTCTCGGGGTCCCTACTGAGTATCGTTATACTCACCCCTGCACGGGCTATGCCCGCACCTCGTTGTGTTGGTTGCAGACGATGGGCAGTGCTGACAGAGGCCGAGTGTTCGAGGACTGGACGGTACCTGGAGGTGGACTATACGACGAGATGGTACCTGGAGGAGGACCTCACGACGAGACGGTACCCAGAGGTGGACGTGACGACGAGGCGGTACCCGAAGGTGGACCACTGGGCAAACATACTCGGAGCAGACGGCGGGACCCGAGGAGCAGAGGAGCTATCTGTACCCACCCTTCAGGTGGGATTTCCGGTGGACAGCTTGGCGTAGCAACTTTACTTTTCAGTTGCTGTTTTCCCTTCAAGTTGTACTTTATAGTTGGGCTTGTATTTCCGGCCCCTTTTTACTTTCCGCACTTACTGTTGTACTCCTTTTTTACTTAGTGTTTACTTCTTCCGCTTGTACTCTGTGTGATTGTTTACTTTACAAAGGCAATGCCTTCCCTTTTTACCGGGATTTACGCCTTGGTGCTAGTCGCCAGCCCCTGGCCTATGGAAGGCGGGCTTGGGGTAGTCACGACACGGGCCCCGAGGACGGGTCGTGACAATAGGATTCCTCTTGTTCCAAATAAGAGATTCCTTATGCTCCATGCATATGATGCTAGTAGTTCTCTCTGCATGACTATAAATTGTAGCAAACCCTATGTGCCAAACATAGGATGCCTCTTGCTCCAAACAAGAGATGCCTTATGCTCTATGAATAAGATGCCAATAGTCCTATCTACATGACTATAAAATGTAGTAATCCCTATGTTACAAATATAGGATTCCTCTTACTCCAAACAAGAGAAGCATTGTGCTCCAAGAATAAGATGCTAAAACTCCCCTATACATGAATATAAACTATAGTATTCCATATTATTAAATAATAAGATGCTTCTTGAGATTCCATATGTGCAAAGCATAGGATGTCTCATGCCATGATTACAGTGGCGTAATTTCAAGAGCGTTGGAATCCATTCAAACATTCTATCACTCCACCTCACGCTTTGCATGTCCTTCATTCGGATCACCATCCACTTCCATGTTTGAAGGGACCCCCTAATGGCCTAGTACCATGCCACGTTGGTTCCCCTACCATCCTAGGACAACTCCTCGTAAAACTTTGGACAACACTTCGAGTCATGTCCTGTGTTTCAAACACGGTTAATAGTCGACCCTTGTTTGTTTATCCCCATTTCAGGATAACGTGATATGGATGATGTGTTTCAAACAAGGTAAAAAATTATCCTCCATTGTCATGTTACCCACACTGTGTTCCGAATATCGGGAATTTGATTCACACTTTTCTTCTCCCTTTGTTCAGACTGATTCCAACGCCCCTTGGTGTTATCCCACTTGTGCACTTGCGCATAGGTGTTGGCCCAAATTATATGCATCAACCCACCAGTGAGTTGGGAAGACCTCATGACCAGACATAAGTAACACATCCAGGAAGCTTCATGGCATAAGCCCCATCCACCATTTCCGCTCGATAGCGGCACCAAAGAAGCTTCATTTCATAAGCCCCAATCACCGTTGTCGCTCCATAGTAGCACCCATGAAGTTTTCTTGCATAAGCCCCATCCACCCTCTCTGCTCCACAGCGGAACCCGAGTAGCTTCCTTCCGTAAGCCCCATCCACCATTGCCGCTCCATTGAGGCACCCGGGGAAGCTTCCTTGCATAATCCCCATTCAACATTGCCACACCATAGTGGCACCCGAGCAACTTCCTTGCGTAAGACCCATTCACTATTGGTTCTCTATAGAGACACCTAGGAATCTTCCTTGCATAATCCTCATTCACCATTTCCACTCCATAGAGGCACCTGAGCAGCTTCCTTGCGTAGTCCCCATCCACCGTTTCCTCTCCATAGCGGCACCCAGACGGCTTCATTACGTACTCCCCATTCACCATTTCCGCTCTATAGAGGCACCTGGGATACTAACCACGTGTAATCCCACGTTTCCTCTCTGGGATGTTGACCACGTGTAGGCCCTTGTTTCCATTTTGGGCTACTATCTATGTGTAATCCCACTCCTTTTCCCACAGACACACCTTTCACGACCTGATCATCAGGTCCTTACTACCTGTTGTTTCTCACACCGAACATGACTCACGTGGGATTAGAGTAAGCATCGACCATGAAATATTCTTTGGATAGCCTAGAGTGTAATCCCCACACAAAAATTCTTCTGAACTACATGGTCTTTGATCCCTGCCAAGGAAAGGTATGCAGGAAGCCTCCCAGAGGATCAAGCCAACCATCCATTGGCCCCAACCACCTTCATTTCAGTTCACCAAACTTCTTCTAAACTTCATGGTCTTTGTTCCTTGCCAAGTCAAGGTACATAGGAAGCCTACCTGAGGTTTAGTCCCACCATCCATTGGTCCTGACCACCTTCACGTCTGTTCAACAAACTTCTTCTGAACTATGTGGTCTTTGATCCTTGCCAAGGCAGGGTACGTAGGAAGCCTCCCTGATGTTCAATCCTATCACCCATTGGTCCTGACCATCTTCATATCAATTTAACAAAACCCATTTTGAACTATGTTGTCTTTGATCCTTTCCTAGGAAAGGTACGTTGGAAGCCTCCCTGAGGTTCAAGCCCACCATCCATTGGTCCCGACCATCTTCACGTCGGTTCCAACCATCCTGAACTATGTGGACTTTGATCCTTGCAAAGGCAAGGTAAGTAGGAAACCTCCCTAAGGTTCAAGCCCAACTCCCATTGGTCCCGACCATTTTTACATCTGTTTACCAAAACTTTCCTGAACTACGTGGACTTTAATCCTTTCTAAGGCAAGGTAAGTAGAAAGCCTCCCAGAAGATCAATCCCACCATCCATTGGTTCTGACCCCCCTTCACATTAGTTCACCAACACCCATTCCGAACTACATGGACTTTGATCCTTACCAAGGCAAGGTATGTAGGTAGCCTACCTGAGGTTCATTCCCACCATCCATTTTTTCCAACCCCCCTTCACATCAGTTCCCACTTCTTCCAAACTATGCAGACTTTGATCCTTGATAAGGAAACATATGTAGGAAGCCTCTCTAAGGTTCAATACCAATAACCATTGGTGCCGACCCCCCTCCAAGTCAATTCCCACTCCTCCTGAACTATGTGGACTTTGATCCTTTACAAGACATGGTATGTTGGAAGCCTCCCTGAAGTTCAAGACCACCATCCATCTGGTCCCAATCACTTCACGTCGGTCCACCCCCATCTTGCATGACATTAAACTGTATGCCCCCTTTTCCTCCTGCAAGATGTTAAACTATACCCATTCAAAATGTGTGGGATTTGATCCCTATCTCCTAAAAGGGTATGTAGGATGCCTCCCCGAGGTTCATCCATATTTAGCAATAAGCCGTTGTCAACCCCATTTAGCAGTAATCCTCTATCAACCCCATTTAGTGGAGACATTATCTGTATAGGGAAAGTGTGACATATATAGGGATCATAAAATCATCAATTATATATTGACATAAAATGTGATAAATATACTCCAATGAAGGTGGTTATAGAATATCAAATATTATTATTTTTCAATCCATTACCTTTATGGAAAGGTAGAAAAATTGGCAGATTCTTTGATTAGAAAGGATATTTCAACCCTATCCATGATGAGGATTATAAGTTATCCAATATTATTTGACATGAAAAGGAAGGACAAAGGAATAAAAAAATGATATTCATCCTACCTTTCTCAAATAACTACTCAACAATTAATTCTTGAAAGGATCAAGAAGAACCATAAAGACAATGAGGTTCTATAAAAAATGGCAGTGAATATTTCAAAGATTAATTTTTTTAAAGATGGATTTATAAGTTTTGGGACCTAGAAACATTCCCCATAATAACCAAAACTACATAGGGAACTTAGGGATGATGCACATAGCCCATCCTTATATATTCATCTATGAATCACTATGATGTAAATATATTTGAAGCAAAACTTATGGTGGGATAAAATGAAGAGGGTGATTGTGATGTTTTTATCTTGATTATTAGTATGCCAATAAGTGAAAGAGGAATGTTAAAAGACTAAGGGTATGATGAAATGATTACCCATAATAGTTTATAAATGAGAAAATATAACAATAGATTTTATCTTAGGACTCCCCAGGATAAATAAAGGCAATAACACCATCTAGGTGGTAGTTGATATCCTTAACAAATTAGTGCATTTAATTTCAATAAATGAATATTTATCTCTCAAATAAATCTCTAAGATATACATAAGGGAAGAGGTAATAATATATGGAGTCCCGATCTATACTGTATCTGATCAATATATGAGGTTTACCATGAAGTTTTTGAGAATCATTTAATAATAATTGGATACTAAACTAAACTTCAGAACTACTTGTCACCCTCATATGGATGTACAATTTAAAAGAATCATTCAAACTCTAGAGGATATTCTACGATCTTATTCAATATATTTCCAAAAAAGTTGGTATCAACACCTTACCCTAGTAGAGTTCTCATATAACAATATTTTACAATATAATATTCAAATGGAACCTTATAACGATAGATATTGGAATAGGTTTTGGACACAAAAATACTAGGATGAAGTTAGAGAGCAAGAGATTATGGGACCTTATCTTCTCCAAGATATGATGGAGAAGGTTCAAACCACTCAACATCATATGAAAAATATTAAAATTTGATAAAAAATCTATGCATAAAATGATTAATGAGACATAGATTTTGGGGTTAGAGATCAATTATTCATTCATATATTGTCATGGAAGAAAGTCATGAGGTTTTTGAACAAGATAAAGCTTAGTAAGAGATATATCGGCTGCTTTGAGATCCTTGATCACATTGGATCATTGGCCTATCGACTAGCACTCACACCCAAACTATCTCAAGCACTTGATGTATTCCATGAATATCTCTTGAGTAAGTATATAACATACCCATAACATGTACTGAATCTATAATTAGTACCATTGGAGAATGATATTTTATATGAAGAGCAGTTGATGAAGATCTTAGATCATAGAGACAAGTATCTATGAAACAAGACAACTAACTTGGTCAAATTGTTGTGGCATAACCATAAGTTTGAGGAAGTGACTTGTGAACTAGAAGAGACAATGAAATAATAGAACACTCACTTATTTTAGTTTATTAATGAAATTTCAATGATGAAATTTATGAAGGGGGAGAATAATATAGTGACCTTAACATTTATAAATAAAATTACATTTTTTAAATGAGAAAATGCCTTATTAAGAATTGAAATTATAGAAATCACATGGAATAATTTGATTATTTTGGACTATTATAAGTTATATACTTTTGGTTTTTAAATAATGATAAGAATTACAACCATTTATAGTAGTTATTTTATGATTACTATATATACATGGTTATGATAAATCCTTTTTACATAGATAAAGGAAGTGATGGACTTGTGAAGAAGTATCATACCCTATGAATCCCATTTATCAGATATATTACAAGGGATATAACATCACTGGAATTTATCCTTGACAAAGAAAAATCCAATATTCAACAACTAAAGTATGAGAGAAACTATTTATATGAGAATTTCAAGCTCATTGAGATCATGTCCAAAACTATTTTCTCTAAACCACCAATGAAAATATCACCATCATACACCTTACCATTAGGTAATTCAATGGTGTAATAAATGGATATGTATCGAGACCATAACTATATGAATATTCATATTTTTTTAATAAAAAAATGATTATATTTTCCCCGTTTTAATATTAATTTTTAAATTATTAAATAATAAGTTTGATAAAAATTAGATTTTGATATAATGAAACAAAAATTGTATTTTTGGTAATAAATAGTTTCAATCAAAGAAATAATTTTGTTGAATTCAAATTTTTTTTTAAAATAAATTATATTTTAATAAAATAATATTATTAACTAATATTTATAAAATTTAACGGATAATATAATTTTATGAAATCCAATGTAATTTTATAAGGGTATAAAAACTATTATTGTCAAAAAACAATTATTTTTAAATAAATAATGTTTTTTGATTTAGAAGTATATATTCTCATATTTATAGAATAATTTTGATAAAATAAATATTATTTTTTAAATAATCACATAAAAATTATCCAATGGTTATTTTTTCATAATTTTCCAAGATAGTCGATTTTTTGGGTAAAAATTAAATATTGTATAATTGTATGATATAAATTATGACATCCTAAAATCCCAAAAGTGATGTAATAAATAATATAATGAGTATAAGTGTTGAAAATTATGTTTATCCTATAAAAAAATTTGTTTTTGATGTTATTTTAATAATTTTATAAACAATTAATGAATCCTCCAAAAACCTATATTTTATTTTATGGTTATAAAGTAAATTCATTATAAACATGACTCACTTTAACTTACCAAAGGGAATTATTTTATTATTTCTGGTCATTACCCTCATAAAAGAAGGAAGTAAAATCCTCTTTGGAAGAAACCATGTGAAAAAAACAATGGGATGGTTTGTGGTTTGGTTTAATTTGTTATATAATATCCAAAACCTAAGCTTAAAAAATTAATAAAGAATTATCCTCACTTTTGATATAAAAACCCACCAAAATTCCCATTATTATTCACAAAAAACAATTGGATCATGAGGTTACTCTAACCTTCTATCTATATATCCCTAACAAAGTTACATTAATCTATTAATAAGATCCTACCAAAATTCTAGAATCACACTCTCATAGTAAGGGATCCTACCCTACTCCTCTTTATTCAAGCACCTTATTTATGCCATGCCTTTTAAATTCAAATTTTTCTAGTTGGTATATGTTTTTTCAAATCTATATTAATTATCTTATGATTTCCAAGTAATGATATACATTTTTCTATATCATTCACCCCTTCTATAAACATTTATATACACCATTTATGATGTTGATATTATCCTACGATTTTGAAATCCAAAATTTGTGTAGTGAATACCCATATCCATTTACACTAAAGGGTATTGAAATATTTATACCCATACAAATTTATTTAGGATTTACAAGTATGTAACCCAAAAAATAAAATCATAATGTTAAAATAGATGAAATAAATCCTTATGTTGTATGATCTATGTGGCACACATATGCATGTACATGATATGAAAGTGATGGATGGGATCAGAATTATATATACCTCCAATGCATTGGGTAAACTTTTTATCTCATAATATTCCATTACAAGTGCACAAGAGGCTACCATAAGCACAATATCTTATGTTGACTTGGAGTTTATCCTTGACTTATGATTATGATGTCATGTTTTATTTTTATGAAACATTCCCATGTTGTGTTTATGTTATCATTATATATCATGCTTTAATGTTTAAGTTTCTTATTATCACCCTTCTAATGTTTCCTTGATATGACTCTTGACTCACATGTACTAATTTACTATATTCTATGCCATGATTATTTTCTTACATGCATTATTATTCACCTCTTTCTTATGTTTGTCCCAAGGTTATCCTATGAAATATTAGAAGAGTAATGGATTTTAAGTTCATGTTGTGGAGTTTTTAAATAATATTGTTGTATCCATGTTTCAAGTTATAGTTATTTGTACCTAATTCTCCAAAGAAACTGGGCCTCATGATCTTATGGGGTTGTATTAAATGTATCCTTATGTAATAAATCTTGAAGTAAGGTGTATTAAAATATTGGGTGTCATAATATCTTCCTTAAATTTTAGATTGAATCATGAATAAATAATCATAATATTTATTTCAGGAATAATAGCTCAACATTGTTATAATTATTTTTTATGACTTAATTGTAAGTTTATTTTAATCTTTTGTATCCTTAGGATTATTTGGACTTAAATTGACATATAATCAAAGCTTCTAAATTCATTCTTCCATAGATTCAATACATCGTATGAACAATGGATAATAGAATCTTGGGCGGAAACACCTCTCAAAAAAGTAACACAATGCATCCTGATGGTGCACTGAGACTTATTATATCAATCTAATGTATTGTGTGGTTTCACTAGATGATACATTTTTATTTTGATACCCAATATAATCTAAATCTTTTTATCACTTATTTGATTATAAACTTATCTGTTATATAGATTATGTTTCCTCTAATTTTACTACCACATCCATTATTTAACAACAATATTGCCTACAATTATTTTAAATTAGCTTCCAAACTTCAAAATTATCTGAAAACGTTATCACCACTTTAAACATTCTACTTCTTTTATACTTTAATATCATATAAAACAATAATTATTATTGACTACTTCAATGTAATTATTCTTTATCATATCACTTTGGTTTCAAAATTCACCTTCTTACACATAATTCTTCAAGAGAGTCCTCTACAAGTATATATTTTTTTCCCTAAACTCACCTTCTAAAACATAATGATTCTCTATTACTTTATTTTTTATTTAGATTTTTATAAATGTTCTACAAACTCATGACTTCTAAAATTTATTTTTATACATAACCTATTTAATATTACATATCCACATAATTTATAGGTTATTCTTAGGTAAGCCATTGCCAATTCTCAGACTTCTCCAAACATAACTTTGGACTTCTCATCTACTGGTTCTTCATGTCCACTTCCAAAATAATACTTTTTGTGATTACCTTGAGAACTCAATTATATGTCATTACCAATTATTTTAATCTAAATATCTTTTTAGTAATTTCTATTTTAGAAACATTTCTTCTAAAACTTATAAGATATTATCCATCAAAATTTTAGTATATCTTCTTACAAATCTATTCCTTTAAGATCTTCATCTCCTCTAATGGACTGAAGGCCTTCATTTTTTATTGATTTTGATAATCCACATTTCAACAGGTGAGGTGGAACCCTAACATGGACCGTAGGAATAGGTATTACATGTCCCATAGGTTTTTAAGAAATTCATTTCCCGTAGGCTTCAAACATTACATACAACCCAGACTAACTACTTAGAAATGCTCCTCCCCAATATCATCATCGTGAAATCAGCTCTCCACCTTCGCATGGCTATTCATCTAGGATTTCCCATGCATGCAGAGACTTTTCCTGATGGCAGGTGCCATACCCTCTCATTCTTGTAATATATTTAGCTTATGTTATGGTGAAAGATCCTTGCTCATCCTTCTTCTCGAGTTGGTTCCTTGTAGGTTGTCTAGTTTTCATCATCACTTAAGGTGGCCTGAAGGCCTTGAGGTGTCCCAAAGGCCTTATTGACCTGAAGTCATGGGTGGATCAAAGGCCTTAACGTAATCATGGACCAAATCGGTGGTCTGAAGGCCCAAACGATGGAATAGTCCCTATTTCTACATTGCAAAATAGTACCTGCTACATCACCTGCTATAATACCTGCTACATCACTGCTACAGTACTGGAAATTATGCATCTGCTTGGATTTGATCACGGGTTACCTGGATGCACTTAATAAACCAACTGGGCTGAGGCTCATGTGACTTTGAGATCTTCATCTCATTATAAATTATTCCTTTTCCAAAAAAAGTCTTACAATATTAATTATAGGTGATATTATATATATGTATTTGGTTATTATAAAAAATCCCATAAATCATATTCATGCTTCGTAATTCAACTCATAAAAAATATTCATCCTTTAAGTGATGTTCTCATATGTTGTATTAGTTTATTTATAAGGGTAAATTCTTAGAGACTTCAACCAACTAAATTCATTATTTTTTACTTAAATATATATTCTCAACTTCATCAAGATATATATTTGATATTAATTTCATCAACCATCAACACTTTTAATTTATTCCTATGATGTCAATATCTATAGTAATTAAATTTAAAACTACCCCCTAAAATATCTATCTTCAAATAAAAGGATAATCATCTACGTAATTCTTAGCTTCCATAATAATACATCTAAAAATACATCATTTTCTATCATCTATAATAAGTTGACTCCCAGTGAATTCTTCAAGAATCAAAATATCCCCATGTGTTACTTTACATTTGAATATCTTGAATGGTATCTCTTTAAACACATATTTTACTTTAAACTCTACATATTATCATCATCCAAGTGATAATTCCACTCCATGTATATTTATTAATGTTAGTAAGATAATGATGAACTTATTCATTAGTTTATTCTACATCACCCTACCGATATTGAAAATCTTATTGAAAATAAATAAAATCACCATCACAATCCTTTGGGATCCTTAGTTCAGTATTTTTTAATATGAAAACTCCATGATATTTAACCACAATATTCTATTAATCAAATTAGTTTTATAATCTTTAGGAAAGTATCTTTTCTTTTATGTTTATTAATGAGTTTAAAAAATTCACATTTGAAACTCTACAATTATCATACTAAGACCCACTCAATTTCATAATTTAGTTCTCCTTAATTATCCGTATTCAAATTTCTTTTGTGGATTACATAAAATATTTAGTTTATCTTTTCCATGTTTTCATGATGTTTCACATGTAATAGTCCCTTATGATGTGACATCTTTGGTTGAAACAACATTCCCTCCCCTATATTATTCTTGAGTTGCACCATTCTTTTATAACTTTTTATTTCAATATAATTTATTCCTGCAATACTCACTTCATCACTCATTATAACATGAACTTTATCTCATAATATATCCTTTATCTTAAATTATCAACTAAAATAACGATTTTCACTTAAAATCATCATGGTATTTATGAATTTAATTTTAACACAACATTATATGAATTAAATCTCCATAATTGTCACATTTTACAAATAGTTTAATCTCATATAAGGAATAATTATTCCTACATATCACTTAATTGAGTTAAACTTTCTATCACTAATACTATAAAAATATTATGCATTCTGCACAAATTTAGAGTAAATATTACGTATCATTTTTTGGATCATATGTATCTCCTTGTAAATCTTCCATATGCTCTGAGTTATCTTATGTATCGCATGGAATCCTTCCCTGTGTTGTACCTTATTATTCTAAAAGATATTATATATCAGTATATGAAAATAACATACCATATACAAGATGAGATATATAAAGTGTAAAATCTAATTCATTCTTATGTACGATCAGATTGATCATATGTATTAGAACGAGCACAATACTTTTCCAATATTATACTACGATGGATTTTATGTATACCTTAATAAAATCTTTAACTGTAACTTAGATGTCCAGAATATATAAAACTGAACTCAAAAATTATTCTACCTTTATCTAAGAATCCCATAAAACTCTAGATCATATTATAATAACTTAAATGACTTCTTAAATTTATCAAACCTTTAAAAATATTTTCCACACAGTTTTTTAAGTAATTGCAGCATTTAAGAACTCAACTTGAGAGTATTCTGATGTATCTTTAACCAACTCAACTCATTCCATGGATTTAACACATCAAATTACACCACCTGATAGTGATTTAACAAATTATCAATCAATACATATCCTTTATTAACTCTTAATCAACATATTTAATCATTACCATTATTCAAGTGAAACATTCACCACATGATTATTCCAAAAACACAAGGATGAATACCCTATTTCACTCATAGGAAGATTTACCCTGTTACTCAATATCTAATAAATCTTTTCAATAACTAACTTCTTAAACTCATCTAGATCCCATGGTACTCAATTATTTCATTAAACATCAATATTTTCTTTGATTATTATTAATTTTAACTTGAACATCCTCAAATATTTGGATAAATACATAGAACTATATCTCTAAAAACTCTAAAAAAATAGTCTTCAACCTCTCCATTCATCGTGTGCTTCATCAACACCAAACACATATTGATATCTTAAATTATTGATAATAAATATAATCATTATCATAATGGATTAGGCTCTTAAAATTATAAATATTTATTCAAACAAAATTAAAGCATGAGAATTTCACATTTAACTTAAAATAAAATTGGGAGATTCAAAATCCCCTACCTGAATTAAATATTTGATAATCACATACTTGAGATAGTGGAAGAACCAATGATCAATGATTAATAATCCAACATGGATCTTGAAAAACAAAAAACACATCCACCTCATCAAGAAATACATTAAACCACAATAATACTAGAACACCTCTATAACTAAATCCCTTAAAAAGAGAAGAGAAATGAAACCATATAGGAAATAAAGAGGTTGAGTGACATGATTTTATAGAAATTTTATCTCATAAATTCATGGATTAAGAACCACCAACAGAAAAATAACGGAACCAATAGAGATGATAAATATTACTACGATTTGAAGGAATCTAAAATAATTTAAATAGATATGATAATCCACTTATTCTTTTATTAAAATTTATTGGAAGAAGACAACATATTTATACAACATGTCACAACATAGTGGGTTTTGGTCAACCAATCCTAGAAAAAATCATAGCTCCATATCCCCTTATTTTAATGTTAAGAAATCAATCAAATTGATATAAACAAGGATGGTCCTAATGTTTTAGATACCGAGACATTATAATGTTTGAAAACCCAAAAAACAAAGAACAATCCTTATATCTCTCATAGAAACTTGACATCCATAAACAAAATGAAAAACATTATGATTAATTTAATAACATAAACACTAAAATAGAGATCCATAAAAAATTATAGACAAGACCGCTACTATGAAACAATAATTCCCATGAAACAATTGAGACACTATGGCATAATCAATTCCCAATACATAGAAAGTGTCATAACATAATCTCACAGCTTACCCATGATGGTGTAGTCCTTCTCCTAATGATGAAATCCTATAAACCATGGTTTATAGAGTTAATCTATAACCACTCTCCTATCTCAAGGAATGAATTATAGTGAAACCTCTATCATCAAAACTTGATATGTGATTCTAACAAAAAATTCATCTATACACCTCTAATTTCACCATCCTATAATAAACACATCGTTAAAACCTCTAAAAAATGAAAACTACAAAGTAGATGATCAGGTATTATATAGGATTCTATTTTATGTTCTTATAAAATTATTATAATTTCTAGTAATAAAAAAACCAGAAAATAAAAACTTATATCATAAATACAAAATGAGATACCTCTCAAATAGAGATGACACCATAAATAGACCCAAAACTCCACCTGAAAGGAACCAATGAAAAATAAATATCTAAGTCATCACATCAAACATTATTCATGGAAGAACCACTATATTTTATTGATACCCCTCAAATTTTAGTATACACTATACGAAAGAGGAATAATTCACTAAATATATAATGAATAACAAAAATGAAATAACAACAAAATAACACCAACACTTATCCAATAAGATATGTCCAAAATCTAATTACCATGTGATATAACTATCAAATAAGGAACTTGAAATTGATAAAAATAAAACATGGTAGATAAGATAAAGGATAAAATTAATCATTTAAACCTATATACCATCCAACTTACCTACCTTTACCCCTTCCATAAGAGAAAGATAACTTTATTTTTTTGAATTTTTATTTAAAACTATTCAATTTAATAAAGCATAGATTTATAAATTATCAAAAAAATTCCTGAATTTTCAAAATTGTTAAAGGTTTTATAAACATGGAATCTTGTTTTTATTCATTTTATCTTATGAAATAATCTGTAGTAAAATCAAAAATTTTATTAAAAAAAATACCAAGATTAAATTATAAAACCATTTTAGTAAAAATAGAGTTAAAACATTCCTTACTGAAACATAGTGAATTGAAATTATAAAGATCATTAAAAAAGGTTAATTATGAAAGGAATATGGATATTTACTCATATTAGAGAATTAAATTTTGAAAAAACTCATTTCAACATAAAATTCCATCCACTGTAATCTGACCACACTAATGAAAAAAACACTCACCTAAACTAATGAATACAGTGAATCACATGGCACTCATACTACTGATGTACCACCCAATGGTAAAAGAAACAAATCAAACCCTATTATAGGATATATCAATCCACCCATATATAACTATCAAAGATACACCCGCTCTCTAAAGGGTTTCCAGGAGTATTTCCTTCATCGACCATAAGAACCCTGATTGATTGCATTCACACCACCTTTTATAAACTCACAAAGGATACTCCTAACAAATCTTCTCACCCTAGATCGGGATTATAATATTTCATTAGTATGATATTTCACTTACATCCATGAATTCAATCAAAAAAATCTATACTCATCACCGAATCTCAAGTCTAAAATAAGTCTCAAAGCATTATAATCACATATATTTATTAACTATGAGGTCTAGAAATTGACTAATAAACACAAAAAAACAAAAAACAAGATAGTTCACATGGGATCCTTATTAATCAAATTCTGGAATATCCTTTATACATCTGACTAAAATCACTCATGATAAAAATTCCCTCTTAGAAATATCAATAAATTCTTCCCAATACATCAATATGGGTGACTATGATTCATATTACACCATCATTGAGGTACATCTCAAAGGACACCCACTACTAAGGCTACATAGAATTGATATATTTTCTTTATCAACTTAATTTTTTTTTTCAGCCTCTTCAATATATTCATAAACCTTTTAACCAAACACTTCACAAAATAATTTCATTACTCCTTTCCATTTAAAACTCAATTGCACCATATATCATGAATTATCTATTTTTATATCATGGAAAATTCCTCAATAATGCTCCAATGACATGAATTCCATCCAAACATAAAAATCAATATGGCTAATTTAAACATTTAAATAAAACGTAAATATGAGGGAAACGAAACACATAAAATTTCACATTCAATATCATACCACCATTATACCAACAATAATAAAATTTTATGGAAACCCCCCCTCAGCTTATCAAATAAATATCACATTTCCTTTAAAAAATATAACTACCTCCTTACCCAGACACCACTAAACAACAAACCATTTAATAAAAAAATCAAGCCAACCCTTTTCACTTCCTAAAAAATATGTCTAACACAACATAATAACATCGATCAAGATTTTTTAGATATATATTATAAGTAAATGACTAATCACTTTATATAAAATTTACATCATGTCATCAAAAAAATTTGCAACATAAATTTCACCTTTTAAAAAATTGTTTGGAATAAATCATAAGTCAAAAATTAATTCAACATACAATAAATTCTTCTAAAAACCACATATAATTTTAGTTTTCAAATAAAAAAAATATTTCCTTTAAAAAAAAATCATTCACAAAAATTTATTTAATTAAGATCATAAATATTTTATTTAAAATAGAAACTTACAAAAATATTTATTATAAATTATAGAAACAATTTTTAGAAAACCACATTTTTAGAATAAATTTAACCTCTATTAAAAAAAAAACCCATCAATATCATTATTTATCTAAAGAAAAACATTATCAAAAAATTTGATGTTACTAAAAAATAAAGTTATGATCTTCAAGGAACACTTAAAAATATGTATATATCCTTATTCAATATAACAATAGATTTAAAAAATTATAATGTTCCAAACTAAAACAATCTATAAAATATTTTATTTCCTTTTAATAATACTCAAGAAATAAATAATTAAAAATTTCACATATCATTCATAACATGACATTAATAGTTCATATATAATAACATTAACATTTATCATGTTTTATATCTTGGAATGCTTCCACAAAAAGTTAATTAATAGTTTCAAAAAATATAGACTATACTTATAATGATACAAAATATATAAAAATATATTAAAAATATATTAAAAATATACTCATTTCACTACTCATGACATTAAATATGTCTTCACATCTCAAAATAACGAACCAAATATTATACATTCAATATATTCGCAATTTTACCATGACAATTACCGTATTCTATTTTTTTAAATTACATTCAACCGGTATAAAAAATTAATGTCATTAATTATAGCATCATACAATAAAGTAATTTTATTTAAAATGTGAAATCTTAATGATAAAATAACTATTATAAAATCAAAAGTATTAAATCTATCAATATATCACTAATTGTTAATAATAAACCAAGGTAAATGCATAAATCACATTTTAAATAAAATAATATGAAATTATTAAGTATGTTCCATTAATTTCATTGGTTCCATTTATAAATAAATATTTACCTTAAATTAATGAAAATACCCAAGAGTTATATTTTAATTCTAGTTTCATGCTCTTTTAATAATAAAATCTCATGAAAACATAAAAAAGTATGAATATAATCCTGTAAAAAATAATATATTTAAGACAATCACATTTAATGCATGTGAGAATCAATATATAACATATAAAAATATGATATATAACATTTTTCTTGGAAAAAACATCTTAATAACTCCAAATTTCATCCACAAGTGAAAATAATGATATTTTATATACCCTTAGGGTTCTACCCCATAATCAGAATAAAATAACATTAGTATGTTCAAAATGATAAATTTCATTTTGTTGGATCACAAGGGACCTAAATGTTGTTTCTTAGGTAGTCTCCCTTTCTTAGATCACGTACTATGTTTTATTAACACTATCTCCCTACCAGCCCATTTTATTCATCACCAGTGATTAACTCAAAAAATTATACCAACTCTTAACCATATCTCAGATACTACTCTGTAATGACGCTTCCCCACTAAAACCCCTTCTATATTGGTAGAAAAGAAGAGTATAACCCCTAAATCCCCCTTCCAATTGGCCCCATATTAGAGATTACTACTGATAATATGAAACATTTTACAAAAGTATACACAATAAGAATATCCCAAAAAACTATTACACAAATGTTGAAGAAGTGTATTAATTCATAAATGAACAAAAAATAAAACCAACTCATTACCTAAACCATATAATTTCCCACCCAGTTCACCATGGATCGATTACTAATTCTATAACCAAGTATAATAATATTATATCACAAGAATATAGATATAAGGTACCTTATACTCACATCCCCACTGAACTAATCACCCTTATGCTAAACATCTTACATCTTGGAGCTACCATCCCTTCCATATCCATATGACCACATACCACATAACCACATCACAAACACAAATTGCATACCACCAACACATACCTCATACCACATACCACACATAATATATCATGTACCATATATATTGACCACATATCCCATTATGAATAACATATAACATAAGTAAATAAACCTTATTCCTTCCTCCCTATGTATTCAATATCCACATTAACACATCACTATCACATCACAATGTACCACATAATTAAGCCATAATATCATATACTATGTATAAAATAGAATTCGAGGAAGGGGGTGGATTCATCTATCTTTATCGTCTCTATCCTAGATGTATTGGGTACACCTATAACCCAAAACCTCATATAGGCATTGGTAAGGTTACCCAACTTGGGTGGTTGAGCATAATAAATAACATAAAATTCAATGAATATATAATATAACACAATCCCAAACTAAGGGTCAAATTTATAAAACACCACCTTTAAGACCAAAAATGATTATCTCACCGTCACCACCCTACATTGACCATTTCCATCAGTAACCACCACACATTAACCACTACTACCTCTTGAAAACAAATCCAATGGAAACCAAACATAAAATAATCAAACAAATTCATACCATTTCATATTCAATATCTTTTCCATAATAATGATTTAACTTCCTCATTAAATTTATCATTATATATTTATTTATAGAGCCTAATATTTCATATATTTACTTAATATTTTTGTGTCATTTACCGCTTATCAGTATCCATCATTTCATTCATTATTTCCAAAAAATATAAAATATATCATCAAAACCCATTCCCATCCTTTATTTAATTCATCAACATTCCATAGTACCAACCACCTAGCACATAAACCTTCACAACCTTATCATGTATATTAAAATAAGGTTATTGTAATATCATAGACCACTAAAGAATTGTTTACTTTGGTCCCATACATTCCCCAAAACATTATTTTTCTCATGGATCCCCTGAAAAAGACCTTGTGATGGGAGATGTATCCACACCACCTTATAAAGGGATACTTCATTCACCACCTCTTCTGATGTGGGATACTCTATCCGTCACACTAAGGGCTCAGTGTCCTCTTGGGAACATAAACTCAATACCGATTATGATACCATTTATAATTTCCCATACCATCCAAGATAAATATAAAAGAGAGAGATTTTGAATTCTTTATCATGATTGATGCTTCCAAAATCACACACACAAGTTTGAGAGAGAACTAATTATAAATCACCAATGATCACATGAAGTAATTTGATGAACTAAAAAACATATTCTATCATAAAGTCCTCAATTGAACCTCACTAAAACTAGAAAACCATTAATTACATAACCTATGAGAAGGGAACATATTGGAATTGATAGAATAAAAGAAGAGGGGGAGAACCATATGTTTTTGGGAAATAAATCTCAAAAAATCATGGTGTAATACCCATCAAGAGATGATAAAATATAAAAAAGGGACAAACAAATGATTCTAAAGATTCAAAGAAAACTGAAAGAAATAAAAGTGATATAAGAATTTTAATGAATTTAGAAATAAAATCTAGAGGAATAAAATCATATTATGACATAAGAAATCCCAACATAATGGGTTTAGAACAAATTAACCTCTCAAAAATCATGGTGAAGTCTCATAATATTTGAGGGTTAATAACCATTCATATCGATATAAACAAGTAAGATCATAATGCAATTGTGACCACAATTCCTTAAAGTTTTAACACCTGTAAATAAATTTTCAAAACCTATGATACCTCACTTCAATATGAAATCACTAAAACAAATCCATTGAATAATGAATATAATCATGAAAAGAATACCTAAAATAAAGTGACACTAAAAAATCATGTCCATGACCACCATGATATAACAGAACTCTCCATGATGAAACCCATATACCATAAAAAAAAGATTTATTACGCCTTGATAGAGGTATAATAAAATATCATGCCTCATATCTTGTGAAACATTCTAACTCATCATAACACAACAATATACACCAAGGTTAAATGATATAGAAAATAAAAACTCTCCCCCCTTAAGGAACAAATCATTGTACAATGTGTAATATTATAGTGTGTTTTTTTCTTATATCTGAATCTTTATCTAAACACTATTATCCACTTTCACCATAATCCCACAAATTAATCCCTAATACATAAAAAATCCTAAAAAATTAGAGTAATATAATAATCCTTGGCTTTTAAAGTTGAACTAGTGCATCATATCTTCCTTTGTATAGAATACTATTATCATTTTAATAACTAAATTCTCTATGGGTTCAATATTTTTTGAACGACACTAAAATATAATATTATTTATATCAAAGTATGTCACCCCCATTATACATTAGTGTGATAGTTAGATATAATAAAATTATTTCCATGAATAAATCCCTTCATAAGTGTTCTCATTTCATTTATAAATA
Organism: Viscum album; assembly: GCA_963277665.1. NCBI lineage: Eukaryota > Viridiplantae > Streptophyta > Magnoliopsida > Santalales > Viscaceae > Viscum > Viscum album. The sequence goes on from OY728158.1 coordinate 413,397,226, forward strand.
GAGATTTAATAGACAAAGAAGTATTTACCTCTAAAACATGTGTGGAAACCACTTTATAGTCTCAACCATTAACTAGATTACATAAAAGGCAGGTATTATAAGTGTTACATATAGTGATACATGAATATGTGGTTTAATATACATCTTATATATAATATCCCCTATGATATATCTGCTTAAGGACTCAACATTAAATGTAGTTGTAGGTTGTGATATAAGAGCAATATGAGAAATCTCATTTATTTCCCTTCTTATATCCAATATCGTATCATGTACCATATTCAATATGTTTTTTATATCTAATAAATATTTATTTAATTCATGCAACATATAAATTAATATATCAATTTTTATTAATAGGGAAGGTTAAACAGTTAAAATAATTGAATTCTCAGCCATGGGAGTACACTAATTTCATATATTAGAAAATGTTTTAGTTATTATAGTTACCTAATCAGTGATATTACAAATTAATGAAGAACTAAAACAATATATATATATTTGATTAGTTATAGAATCTACTTCATATTTCTCTTACTATAAAAAATAATAAGAGGTAATTGTCATGATCTCTATGGGCGTCAGACCGAAGGATAACAAACCAATAGTAGTGTAAAAAATGTTTCCTTTAACCAAAAAAATAAAAATATGTTATATCAAAATATTAATATTAAAAAATATACAGGATTTAATATATTCATCCTATAGGTCAATAGGGTACTCATTTTGAGATACTTGTTCACCTTCTTTAATCATTATAGTTTTTCTCCCTATCACAACTATCTTATTCCATATTCACCTTAACTTGGTGTAGTGTATCAAAATGTGATGAATCAGATTAGGTAGATAATATTCCAACTAAAAATTAGGAAGATTAATATCTATAACACCCTAATAATTAATTTTAAAATAATAAAATTCTTTATATCTTTCTTAACATGCAACATTGAGATTTATGCAAAGTACGATATAGTATAAAAATATTATTATTTAAATGTGACCATTATAATAGAGATGCTAAATTGGTGGTATGAATAATAGTAAAAACATTGTTAAAAATATGTATAAAGGTTTTATGTAATGTAAATGTATTTATTAATTTATAAACACTTAATTTTAGGTAAAGTAATTTTATGTTTTAAAAATATATTTTCTTCAAAAATTATTTTAATGATATTTTGGTGTGAAAATTATAATTATTTTTGAGAATTTTTAGGAATATTATTTAAGGTAATGAATATAATATTTTAAATAATTATGTTAGTATTATCTTACGGTGAATTTTTTGGATTTTTTTGAAAAGATTTATTTTTAAGTGAATAGTGAAAAATACATATTTTTGTAAAAATTCCATTTCTTTTCATTAAATAAAGCAAATTGGAAGTGTGAAAATAAAGTTATATTTTTAATATATATATTATAAATGTATTTTACCACCTTTATGATAGTTATTTGTTTTTAATATTCCTTTACAAGTTTCCATAGTTATTTTGAAAGATATCATTTTCTCAATATTCCGGGAATTTTTAGATAAAATGTTATCAAAAGAGGAGGATATTTTTATCATGATTTCAAAGAATGGTTCATAATTTATTTTAAAGATATTTTTCATCTATTTAAAAATCACTTTAAGAATTTTTTAATTTCACTAAGTATATTCTCTTATGATGTCAACTAATTTTTTGGATGTTTTATGATGATAATGATCTTTGGATTATTAAATGAAACCCATTTATTTCCTAAATTTTAAATAAGTTATGATGAGATAATGAATTATATTATGAAACTGTCCACATTCATTATTTATTTGGCTTATTATTATGTTATGATGATATTTTTATGGAAACCATTTATTTTTCATGGGTTATTCAATAATGACATGATAAATGTTTTATGATATTGTATCACATATATAAATGGATTTCCTTACGTGACTGGTGGAACCAAAATTATATATACCTTAAATTAATTTGGAAAATAATGATATATCATGAGATATTAAGGGCTGGAATGAGGGGTGAACCGAATTTAGTAAGGACTCTTTCTACAATGACAGTCTTTGGAGGAAACATTGACTATGGAAATATTTGAATGGGAATTGAATCAAATCCACTACGATAGCATTTGAAGTGAGGATTGAATATGGAAATAAGTTTATATTCTTATGTGTATTCCAAAAACTTATATTTTCTGTCTATAATATGTTCTCATGGTTTATGATTGGTTACTAATGATTCCAGACTCTTATGTTGTATGTATGTTGATTGAAAAAACTTTTTCCATGATTCATGATTAAATAAATTTGATTTATTGAATATGAATTTATTAAGTTATGATCATGTTATCATAACATTATGCTTATTATTACTTATGATAATTAATTGATATCTCATATGTTTACCTTTACTGAGCATATAAGCTCACCCTTTCTTATTTTTCCTTCTTCCCGAGGATATGAATATAGGTATTCAGTAAGAATTGTTTTATAAGGGTACTAAAAGGTAAGAACCTTATGGGAGATATTAAAAATCTTTTATTAAATATGTTTATTATGTATCAAGTCTCCAAAGACACTAAAACTTTATATTCCCTAGGTTATGTATTTTCCTATTATATAATCATATTCTTATGGGAATGAGCCCGTAAGGGGCTCTGAGCGGCGATTCTCCTCCCGTCGTCGCCTTCCTCTCCCCGCAGAGTGATGGCTTTGATTTCCCTTGTTTCTCTCCTCTGCGGCTAGGTCAGGCTCGCTCCTCCTCTAGGCCCCGTGTTTTCGCGATGCATTCGGATCTGGACCCATGAACCTAAGACCGGGTTGCGACGAGGTTGCTAGAAGTTCCGGCATACGCCACGAGCGGGTTTGTGGGTTCGTGGTCCTCACGCTGTGGAGCCGGCCCTAGTTTTGGGGTTGCAGCTTAGATCTGGGGTGGATGCGTGCGATTTGGGGGTTTTCAAGGTCTTCTCCAGCAGGGCTGAAGGTGGCGACGGGTTCTGATGTTGTTCTTTTTTCTGTCAATTTTCTGTTTTGCGTTTTGTGGTTGGGTCTGCTGTTCTGTGTCGAGGGTTTCTTCGTTGATATTAGTGACGAGAGTTTCTGCCTCGTGGAAATCGGTGAAGGGATCGACCGGCGGTGATGGGTTATTTCTCGTCGCCGGCGCGGGTAAGTGCGTGAGGTTGGGCGTCGGTGAAGCTCACCAGCGTTCTGGTTTAGATGCCGCTGCGGTGTCGACGGAGGCCGGCGAAGCTCACCGGCGATCTTGTTGTGGTTTCAGACCTGGTGTAGGCACGCGGCTCGAGGCGGTCTCGCGGCTCGATATGATGATGACGATTCCGTCGCCGGTGAAGGGTGGCGCGTGATGGTGGTCTCGGGCTATCGCGTGGACTTCGCATGGCGTGCGGACTGATCAGACAGGAACTGTTGTGGCAGGTGTGCAGCTCGAGGCCTGTCAAGTAGGTTGAAGCTTGGGTCGCGGATCGAGGCGGCTGGCGGGATTTTGAATTTGGTTTCGAAATTTGAAATGCGGTTCTGTTTTGTATGTGGTGAAGTTACTGGATGTGGTGAAATGGTGTTTGGGTACCGGCAACCCCTTAAACCGGCCATATAAAAATGAAAAAAATGATATTGGCCTATTGAATATTTATAAAAAATTATGTAATATTTATGTATGTTATGCTCGTGTCACATAAAAAATATATATGAGAGATGGATCATTCTTAACTTTAGTTTATAGTTATATTTATTCATAAAATTTTATTAAATATTATTCTCCCCTTATAATCAATCAGAGAAAGTTAATCTTATTATTAAGGGGCTTCTATAGTCTCAAATACATCAATATTATGAGTTTGTTCTTAAAATATATCTATAATCTATTGAAATCTAATATAAGAATCTCAAACCACTTTTTTACAACTATAATTTGTTCAATAATAGTTAATTTTGATAAATATAGTATAAATGTATTATATTATGATCATCATGTGTTGATGATCTATCATGATTCGATGGTCTTGATTATACATCATCATGCTTTCCCTCACTCATATAGCCTCATTATAGTGATATATCTTGAATGAATGAGGGTAATGGGAAAAAATTATATCCTTTAATTATATCAAATGTAATCTTGAGGTGTATTAGATTAATATCATTTGATTTCTCTTCAAAATGATTTAAACCTTCCTCTTAATTTTTAGTGTTTTCTTTATCAGTCACTTCTTGAGCTCCCAATTCTTTAGCTCTCTCTTCTTACAAAACATCAACCTTATCATCTTCCAAAGATCCTAAAATTACATTTATAATTTCATTTAGAATAATTCCAGGTATATCTAGTCAATTAGGTGGTATGTAATCATTTAAAGGAGAGAATATATCATACAATTTCTCTGCATCACTTACCGCAACATTATCTCTCAGGATTTTTATTGATATTTATCGAGGTAAAATTTTTCTAAAATATTATAAATTCTTTAGTAGTATCTATAATTGATTTACCTTGAAAAATCAATCATTTTTCTTTCAACACCTTAGACAATAACCTTGGATGTGTAAAAGTTTTAAAATTTGATGTATGTTTTTGCATACCTCCTATATATGTCTTATCAAGAGTATATACAAGTTTATTTTCTAACATGTGTATAAAAAGTATAAAAAAATTATATACCAATATTTTATCCTTAAATTTACCCTTATTAAAAAAAATGTTAAATACTATTTATAAGAATCATATTATTACTATTTAGTTCACCTATATTCAATATCTTTGATTTAGTATTTCCTAAAAATAACTATAGAGTTTGTGTGACCTCAAAATGGGATACCCAATTAAATATTAATTCTATAGAGTTCATGATATATTATATAAAGCACTAAAATATTCTTATCCTATTATTTTAAAGTTACATTATTCAATTTTCCATAAACCCCATACTTTATCCCATCTGTATTTTCCAAAAAATAAAATATAGCATTTAAGTAAAATTAATTTAAAAACTGTGAATAAAATACTTTTTTGTTTAATATATTATTATATCCATGGTAAAATAATTTAATACATTCCATTATTTTAAATGATTTCAACCATTTCAGATTCAGTAGCTTCTTTAGATCTATGATTCTATCCTTTGTGGTGATTCTTTATATCTTGATATGTATAACTATCTTCTTTAAATATCTTAGATGGTTGAGATTCTCCACTCAAATAAGAAACTGATGGAGTATTCCTCTTGAATATCTATATCATGAGAGAATTTTAGTAAAGAATAAATCTTCAATATTAGAAGATTGAGGGTCTAATATGAGTGAGAGAAAAAAATAGAATCTCAAAATGATTAAAAGTTTTGATTTTACAATTTAATCAATTTTAAAAGAGTAAACCCATATATTTATTAAATAATTGTGATATTTTTAAATCATCCAGTGGTGATTAGACTAAAAAGGAGATGAATGAATAAATTAACGTAAATAGATATATAAAATTTAAAAGGTATGAGAAGTAAATAACTGTCATAGTTTAACTGATTATGAGTATAGATATCTAGAAAATTTAAGACTAGAATTTTGTGAAATTTTTTGGGTTTTTTTCTATAAAGGGTAAAGTGGTGATTTTTCTTATCATGAATGGAAATTTAAGTATGAAATTGTATTAATGATAGATTTTTACCCTTGAGTGGTATTTTAGTAATTTTATGAGTTTTTTAGAATTTCTCATAAAAGAAAAGTGTTGTTAAAATTAAAATTAATTAATTATATCGTTAATAATTTCCTAGTTAATTTTATTAATGGGTTATTTTAAAGGAGGAAATTGACTAAAAGTATATATAGAATATCAATTGGATTTATGATATTAAATTAATAGGGAAAAAATAAAGTTTTAACTACTGGATTTAGTTTTTCCCCACCAATAAACCTTTCACCTTGTTCTTTATATTCTTTAATGTTGTTTTATATGAATAGTGTTTCATGGTGAATAATAGAAAGATAAAGATAAATAAATAATTTTTAATAATTATTAGTGGTGATAATCATTGTATTATGTACTTGAATTCATCATATAATTAAGGCATGTAACTCAAAATTCTTATCTCAATTATAATCCCTATGCATTGATGATGTTTTTTTACTTGATGAGTATAGGATTTTAGGTGACCTAAGTATTGAATAAAAAAATTTCATCATTTTATATAGATATTCAATAAATCTTACAAGAATACATGCCTCATAATCATAAATCTTTATAGTATTTAAATACAAGATATATAAACAACATATTTCAAGAATGATCTCCAACATATCCTATAATGTTCTTCACCAATAGTACCCTTATTAGAAATTTATTATTATGTAATACCTTTCTTCATAAACCAAGGAAAATAGAAAAATAATAGAGGACAATATCATATGCCCAATATGGTTAAACATAGGATATATTAATCAATGATAATATGTAAGGATTAGATAAGTATAAGGGTATGAGGGTATGATCATAAATTACAAATTTTATACCCAATTAGTCATAGATCATTAATCCGGAGTAATGGAATAAAGATTTATCATTTAAAAATACTTGATACATAAGAAATGTGTCATGATAAAAAGCATAAAATATCATTTTATTAGTCAAGGATCACTGCTAGGACCATTATAACATAGTTAAAAAAGTCCCATACTGGATTTGGCTCACTCACAAAGATCTTTTCATTCTTAAAATGGGTTTACTCCCCTTCCTATTTTATATTATCTCATGAAATATCATCCATTACCCAATGAATTGTATAATAATTATCCCACCCATAACCTAGTAAAAACCATACATATGTGTTCTATAAGAACATATAAACATTCATAATTCCACTATAGCGTAACCTGTAGAAAAGAAATGAGTTTCATAAAAATTTCATCAACACTTAACTATAATCCATGTATATAGTGAACATGGAATTTATCATTTGATATTATTTCTATTGAAGAACAAGATATATCAAAGAATGTTTACATATGTGTAAAATACCATTAAAATAATATTTGAACCTTTCTTTGAAAACATGATAAAAAGATCCTTTTCTTTTGAAAAAAATTGAAATAAAAATTCCTACAATATTTAGAAAATGATTTTATTTGAAAATAAACATGGAAATAGGTAAATAAATGTTCAATTAAAATAAATATTATGATGGTTGGAAATTAGTTAATTCATTATTTGTTAAAATAAATATTTCATCAATAATTTTTTTTGTGTGTAAAAAGTCATAAATTTTCTATTTTGAAAAAAATATAAAAATTACTTTTTAATACTTTTAAAATAAATTAAATATTTTTCAAGATTAATTTAAATAATAATATTATCATATAAATTAACATTCTTGAAAGAATTTTAAATAACATTGACATAGAAAAAAAGCTCATCGAGTAAAGAGGATATAAGGTTGTCTTTTATTAATAACATTTTTTAAGTAATTTTAATTACTAAAGAGAGAAGAATAAAAGAAAAAATATAAAATCCTAAAAAAATAAATATAGGAGAATAAAATATAAGGATCTTATATCTTCCCTCAATGTAAATCTAACATAGGAAATCTAGAAAAGAAATGATATTTTAGCCCAAACCCTTACCTAAAGTCCTAACTTTCATCAGAAATGATTTTAAAATCCTATTTAGTAAATTTACACTTATTATGAATCTGTAATAAGATCACAATCATAATTATATTATAGTATAAAATTCCTTTATAATTTATAACTACTCATTTATTAATAATTCTTCATTAAAATAAACATTCACATGCTAACTATTTCATTTCCCATGCATTTTTTGGTTCCATGGTAATAGTATATGCACCTAGGCCATGTTTTAATCATATATAGAGTACTAATATTTTAGTATTAATAATATTTATTTATTATAAAAAATCTTATAACCATTTATATAAGTTGTTAATGAAAAATGAATTACATGAGTTCATAGAGATAATAGCTTGTACATATGCATGAGTACTATTTTCATTTTCCAATGGATGGAAAGAAATAAGGGTAAATAATAATATATCATTAAATTATCATAATAATATCAATAATATTATATATATCAATTAAATAAATTCAAATGACTATCCATGTATATTATACATTAAAAACAAATCACATCGCTTTGTAGAGGTGGTAGCCCACAAGTACTCATGAGCGACATTATCATTTATCATAGGATGGAAAGAAGGTAGAGAATGGATATAATATTTACTTAAAAACATTTAGGTATAATAATTATACTAATTTATTCATGTTAATATGATTATAAATTATTTATAGGATGTTAAGGAAGAAAGAAATTCGAAATAGTTTAATAAAGACAATTACCTTTTCTTTGGGAAACTTCTTTTGGCGTTCACCTTAAGCCTTAAAAGGTTAGTCTATTGGGATGAAAAAAGATCTTATACATGGGGAGGGAATCTTGGAAGATATTTTTTGTAGATATTGAATAAAATACAGTGCAAAATATGTGTGAATAAGTTAGAAGAGTAGGTTCTGTTTTATAAGTGATGTGGGAAGAACTCATGTATAAACTTAAAACATTAAAATATAATAAAGTAACATTCAAGTGAAAGTAAAAAAAGGTAGTTAAATTTTACAATAAAAGATAATTTATGGTTTAAATTTCTTAAAAAATAAAATTTATAAAATTTTAAGTGATATTTTACGCCATCTCTTTTAGTTTAACAGCCTCAATAACCCTTTTAACATTTACTACATTGACAAAGTTTTACCATGATTAAAGTTCATTATGAAAGAAATAAAAGTATGATTGTTATAAAATTTTGAAATTATGGTTACAAATATGAAAATAATTTTATTAAATTCATTTTCTATAGTTGTTAGAAATTTATATTAAAGTTAGCATTCAAAACGTAATGAGAACAGTTTAAAAAACATGCATTTTAAGCATAAAACTAAAGTTAATCCAATTCCTTGACTAATAAAAACATTTAGATGAATGTTAAATTATTTTATTGAATAAATTATCTAAAAAATAATTAAAATAATCCGTAAATATTGATTAATCTAGTTTATTAATATAAAAATACATTGCATTTTTAAGAATAGTTTTTTAGAAAACAATCATTTCCAACCAATTGATAACCAATGAGTTAATTTCAAAAATATGTAAATAAATAATTTTTAATTTTTTTGGATATCCAAATAAATTATTAATTAAAAAATATATAACATTAATAATTGTCACAAATAAAATATTTCAAAATAGTTCTTTTGGATCAATAATATTTTGCAATTGAATTAGAAATTATTTTGAACAATTATATTTCATTTAAATAACATATTATATGATTTATTTTATAATTTATGATAATTATTCACATAGGATCATGTTGTGTACTAATTTATCTATCAATCATATTTATCTATGAAAGAGAAATATATTATAAAATCTTAGGTTATTATCAAAACTAAACTCATGAACATTCTTTAAATTCTATTTTTACTCCATATATTCCTATGACACTCAATTAATATTCACATGAATATATGATTAAACATTAACATGTAAAATATATGATATTTTCCCTTAAAATAGGATTTTAAGATCCATCCTATGAAAATACAGAATTATTGGATCTCTTTCAATCCTCATCATGGAAAATCTAGTGTGGTCCTTCCAACTTAATGCATCATCCACCTTATTCACCTCCCCAGGGTGGTAATGTATCAAGATGGCATAATCTTTAATTAGTTTTAACCATATCCTAGACACATATTCAACTATTTATGTATGAATATATACTTCAATATTTTGTGATCAGTATATTTGTCACATATTTCACCATAAAGATAATGTATCAGTATATTCAAAGAAAAAAATTATTATGGCCAGTTCTAAATCCTCAGTTTGATAAATTTTCTCATAAACCTTTACTTATAATGATTAATAACCTAATTTCATTTAGTTCTATATGATAAAAAATCCCAGTCCCTTCTTTTATGCTTCCCTATAAATTAAAAACACTTCTCCACTATAGGGTAGTGTGAAAACATGTTCACTGACTAACCTTATCATTAGTTCCTTGAAATTATCTCCACATTCATATGTCCAAAGAAACATAGATCCCTCCCGTGTAAACTTAGTTAGTTGATTTAATTACCTTGAGAAATTTCTCACAAATAATCTTTTGTATCCAACCAACCTAGGAAAACTATAAATTTTAATCACTATGGTTTCTATTTCCCATTGTTAAATAACTTTTTTCATTGAATTATCCATTGTTATATCCTCACTTATGATTATATGACTCAATAATAATTTTTTATGCAGCCAAAATTTATATTTACTAAATTTTGAATACATCTTATCCTTCACCTAAGTCTTCAACACAATCCTCAAATGATCTTCATGATCTCCCTTTATATTATAATATATAATAATTTCATCTATAAAGACCACCAAAAAATGATCAAGGTAATATTTAATGAATCTATTCATTATATCCATGAATATAGCTAGGAAAATGGTATGTACAAATGAAATCACTATAAATTCATATTGTATATACCTTGTACAAAATTTGGTCTTGGTTGTTTCCTCATTTTTAAACCTCATTGGATGGTATCCATATTAGAGGTCAATATTTTAAAAATATTGATATTTCCCTAGTTGATCAAACAAATCATAAATACGAGTTAGCAGATACTTTTTATTAAAATAAATATTGTTAAGTTCTTTATAATCAGTGGAAAGATGCATCGAATCATATTTCTTCTTAACAAAAAGTATAGGTGCACCCCATGGTTATGCACTTGGAAACATGAACCCCTTTCCAAGATTCTCTTAGAGTTTCTTCTTTAATTTAAAAAACTCAATTATGGCCATTATATAAGGATTATTTGAAATAGGTGTAACAACATGTATGAGTTCTATTGAAAATTAAACTTCAAAATTTAGGGTAAGACTAGAAAAATCTTTAGGGAATACATCAATATATTTATATATAATAGGAATATCTTTAATATCGATTTCCTCCCCAAACATTTGAGATAAATATTAATCTTGAATAGTTAGTATGAACCATATAAAGGAATTAGATTCCATTGGATGTTTATATTCATCCTTGCAATGATAGATAATCATTGGGTCATTTGGAAAGGTAAATGTGAGTTCCCTTTCTCAGAAATTGATATATTCTCTATATAAAGAAAGAAAATTCATGCCCAAAAATCACATGAAATTTAATTTAATGAAGAATAATAAGATTTTTAGGAAGAAAATTTCCACAAAACTATATTGGTGAGGAGATATATAATTAAGAAATAATTATCACACTATTATAATCTTTTTATCAATAATTCAATATATAATCATTGATGCGGTGATGTGATACCCTCAAAAAATTCGTCAAATAAAAAATTGTGGGTAAAATCTGAATATAATAAGACATTTTATCTAATAAAGTTGATGATAACTGTACCCTTCACTACTTTTTTATGACCCAATTCAGAGGTTTTTTCAAAGAGTTTTTCTTTTTTCTCTTTACTTAAGTGGTTATTGATGATGATTGTAATCATTAACCTATATATTCATGCATTGGTTGGAATAATTATCATAATCTATGAAGTTGTAGAATTAATGTGTGGGTGGTGTATTTAACTAAGATTTATACAAATTATTTTAAATTTAATTTCTATTTACATATATTTATCATTTATTTTCTCTATGACCTCCCTTTTTCACACTTGACACATTTACAAATACATTAGAGATAGTTTCCCCCATATTTCTTTCCATACTTCTGAAATATTATAAGACTCATTTCTTTCCTCCATGGGTTTTAATATTATAATTTCATTAAAGCTATATCTTTATATTCTTATCAAAACTATGAGAGTGATGGGAATATTTTTATCTATTTCTACTTTGATAGAAGATCAAATAATTTCTTAATAGTTATTAAAGTTGCTTATGGATAATACCTTTCAGAGACTTGGTTTTAATATATTAATGAACAGATCAATTTTACATTCAAGTTTGATGATAAAACAAAAACAAAACCACAAAAGTTTTTTAAAGTTTCCTTATATGTACCAATAGATTAATCACCCTTTTTATTAAGCTCAAGGAATTTATTTTCTAGTTTCATGAAAATAGTTTTAGGGAAGGACTTATAGTAAAATATGATCTTATAACCATCCCATTTATTGGAGTCTATTTCTTTCTATATACATGTATTTTTAATAAGGTTCCACCATTGATATAATTCACCTTCTAAGTGATACACTATTATGAAAACATTTTCATTATTTTAGAACTAGATAATAAGAGATATATTTTTAGTTGTACTAATCCATTGCTTGAAATCAAGTAGATCGTAAGACTAATTTAAAGAAGGTTGATGTTTCCCTATGAAAGAATCAATGATGTGTTTCTATATACTTTTATTATTTGATCTCTCAAAACTATTCATGGATTAAGAGAGTTATGTGATCATACAAAAATATTTTTCCTTTCATCTCCCATATTGTTCATTTTCTCAAGAGGAAAATAATTTCATTGAACACCACATTCATTGTTATCATGATTCCTTATAGTTCCATCCATTGAATAAAACAAAAAATATTTGTATAATCAATAAGATATAATAATCATATTAAGAAATCAAATAATACTAAAAATTATTCATATGATATCCTAAATTATTAAACATTTTTATTACCCTTTGAAAATTTTCAGTTCACCCTATATAACTTTAAGTTAATCAAAGGTTGTATTAATTTATATACTTATATTCTTCATAACCTAATCAATAAAAATAAATAATCCTTTATATGATACCAACTAAGAAATCTCGAGTGTTATATATATAAATATTACATAATATTAAAGGATTATTTATTACATTTTAGAATAATACATTCCCCAGAACTATAAATATTTAGATTATCTGAAAAATAGATATATAATAATCTTATTTCATGAAATATCTTTAACATATCCCATAATAATCTCCTATCATCATTTAATTTTTAGGAATTTATTACTCAATACATTTATTCATAGCTTGGAAAAATTATAAAAATAAGAAAGGGGATATTAGATACAATGTGGGGTTAAAAATGAGAGATATCAGCCGATTATCATATCAAAGAATAAAATAATCATAAGGGTATGAGGGAATGGTCATAAATTATAATGTTTATACACAATCATTCTTATATCATAAATCAAGTGTCAATGAATAAATGTTTATCATTTCAAAATATAAGGGTAATAAGAGATCATTATAAATCAATCATGATCCATAAGAGCAAATAATAAGAATAATAACATGCCATAGTAATTTTAGCATGATAATAAGTATATAAAAACATTTCTTTAGTTAATATTCATTGCTATAACCGTCATTATATTGTTTTAAAATTCCCATAATGGATTGGGTTCACTCCCTAACTTCTTTTAATTCATTAAATTGGTTCACTCCCCGTACACTTTCATAAGATCTTATGATATATAAATAATTACCCAATAAATTTTAGTGATATGTAATTTTGGACCGACTTTTGATATAATGAAAATCACATCATTCCATTATAACAGAACTTATAGAAAAAAACTATTTTCATAAAAAATTCATCATCACATAATTATAATCCATACAAAAAAATAACATGGATGGTGTCCTTATATCTTATTCTTAATGAATTCTAAGAAACATTAAATTAAGTTTACAAAATATATCAAATACATTTAAAATATCGTTCAACATTTTCTTAGAAATCATGATAAAAATATCATTTTCTTTTGATAAAATTTTAAATAAAAATTCCCAAAATATTGATAAAATAATTTTCTATTAAAATTACAATAGAAAATTTTAAATTATGTTTCAAAATAAAGGGAGTTTATAGTAGAGAGAAAATATTTCCATGTAGTAAATGTTAAAAAAATATTCCTTTCACAAATGTCCTAAATAACCTTCTTAGAAATAATTGTAAAAATTAATATTTAATGCTTAAAAAAGAAATTAAAATATGGTTAAAAATGAATTTAAATAATAATTTTATCATATAAAATAAAATTCCTAAAAACATTTTAATGAAAATGGACTTGAAATATTTTTTTTGAAAAAATAGAAAATAATGATGACATTTCTTAAAAACGTTTTCTCGATCATTTGAAGTATAAAAGAGAGAATAAAAAAAAGGAAAACATAAAAACACAAAAAAATGAAATTAATAGAAAATATACTTAGTTTAAAATATATGTATAATATAATTTATCTCAATGTAAATTTAACATAGGAAGTATCGAAAAGAAATGAGATTGTTACATAAACACTGACCTCAATTCTGGATAATCTTCATACGCATACATAAGATACTATATAATAAATTTAGATTTATTATACATATATTCCAAGGCCAAATTCAAAATTATCTTAAAATAAAAAAATTCCCCAATATTTTAAATTACACTTTTATTAACAACTCTTCATTAAAATCAACATTCAAGTGTTATCTGTTTTGTTTCCCATGTTTATTTTTGTTCTAAAATTCTTTTCATAACACATTGGTCATAGTATCATATTCTCCACAATCTTAATCATGTTTTTTGTATAAAAATTATTAATTATATACAATTTTTTAATCATTCATATAAGGAGGTGATGTAAAATTAATTAAACACTTTATGGAGATGTTCATCCATATGTACGAATGAGTAAAGTTTTAATTTTCCAATGAATTGGAAGAATTGTTTTTAATAATAATATATTTTTCCATAATCATAATAATATCATAAATATCGTATATATTCATTAAATCTATCCATATGACCATACATGTATGGATGATGTGAAAATTAAATCACCTCACTTTGTGGAGGTTGTAGTCCACACATACGAATGAGTGATGTTATCAATTCTCCCAATATAGAAATTGTGTATAAAATGGACATACCATTTGTAAAGACCCGTAAATTTCAAGGAAAGTTTTTTCTTAATTTCTTTGGGATTTTATGAGTATGCAGTTTCTGATGGCGCCTGATTCTGAGGCCCGGTGTGCCCAGAATCAATTTCCGAAGTTTAGCTTGGGTACGTTCAGTGAACGAACGAGCAGGTTTTTCTAACTTTTAAACCGGTGCTCGGAATCAAAATTCGAGGGCACCGATGAAACCGTAGTGCCAATAATTGCTTAAGATGAGCTTTTATGGAGTTTTTTTTGGATGGCAGGAGTTGTAAAAAAATTGGGGATTAAATGATAAGTAAAATAAAATAGTGTGAAAATTTTATTTTATTCGTGGTGGTTAGACTCTCTCATGGGAAGTTGTTGGTGGGGCCCCCGACCACCCAAATTCCCATGTGTGGTTATGAAAGAGGTGGGGCCCACACGAGCCCCCACCTTTTCAATTCCCTAACCCCTCTAAAACCCCCTCTTAAATTATGTGGCTCTCCCCCACATTAATTCTTGCCAACTTATCTCTCCATTTAATTTGACAACACAAGTCTAATTAATTAAGAGAATTCAATTTTCAACTTTTAAAGTTTTGAAATGTTGTAATAAGTAAATAAAATATGGAAAGTCCCTTATTTTATTTTTTGGTTGGTTGTTTCGCTGTCTGGAGACTTTGGGAAGAAAAATCTAAGTCTTGGAGAACTTCATCATCCTCGTTGAAGAATGCGAAGAATGCCGGTGCCAACCTCGACTTCCTTTTTCTCGACGCTTGACGAGGTGACGCCGTCATTCCGTGGCAACGTCTACGGAACAACGGAGCTTTCCCATTCTTTGCCAAGCGATCAACCTTCGTGAATCGAGGTAGGGGTTGTTTCATCGTTCAGGATTTATTTTGAAGTTCTTCATTTTTATCGGCCGCTTGTTATCAATATAACGGGAGGAGGTCAGACCGCACAAACCCGGTCGACCCTCCTCCCCATTTGAGGTTGATCACCGTTGTGGTTTAGAACAGAGGTGGCGCGGTGCAATGGCACTACGTGGGAACGAGGAAACCGTGGCTGGAACGGGCCGCGGTGAAGGTGCGCGGCGCCGTTGCGCCTCGTCGGTGAAGCCGAAGGAAGCCACGACCAATAATGGGCCGCGACAGAGGGGCGCGACGCCGTTGCGCCGCGCCGGAGCGCCATGAAGGGCTGCGACATAGGTGCGCGGTGCCGTCACACTGCGCCGATCGGAAAGGGGCCACGGCCTTTGGTCATGGCGGTTCAGCAAGGGGGCAGCCGGACATCCAGCCGCCGACGCTCCAGGAGGCGGGACCGGTAGGTCCCACGATGACTCTCCTGCCGAGCGATTCGGGAAGTCCGGGGGTTGTAACCCCCGACCAACACACCTAGGGTGGACCCCACAGGGGTCCACCGTTCCTCAATCAAGGGGGGGGGGGGGGGGGTAGGGCCCCCCGCATCCCGGTCGGCCGAGCCACCGGCCACGCGGTCTGGGCCGCCCGCGCTGGGCCGGGTAGCCCGCGCTGGGCCGGACCCCCCGTGTCGGGCCGGGCCATGGCTGGTAGGCCGGGCCATGCCAGCCGGGCTTGGCCACACACAACTGGGCTGGACCCGGACCTGGGTCGGGTCGACCCGGTTCTGGCCGTCCGAGGGGGTATTGGGTCGGGTCGGACCGGGGCCAAACACCCTGTTTTCAGACAGATCCATTCAAATGCCCATAACATGGGCTATGTAACTCCAATCGATGAAAAGTTAGTTGTGATGGGATCACTGGATCGAGATGGCCGTTTCAGTATGTTACACTCAAGGTTTCGGTGAACTTGGGTACAACCGGGTTGGTTCGAACACAAAACCAACCGGGCCCTCAGAGCGGAAACACTTATAACTTGAGCTCCAGACGTCCGATTGATGTGCCGTCGACTTTGTTGGATTCCTATTTATGAGACGGTTCTTTTGGTATACTCCACTTGAGGTTTTGGATACAGTTTGAGTAAGTCCGAGTTGGAGTGTATCTGAAATCCAACCGGGCCCCTCGAACGGAGAAACCGATAACTTTCAGACTGGACATCCATTTGACGAACCGTCAGCGGTGTTGGAAATCATGTTGAGAAACGGTCCCTATGAGTATACCCCATGAGAGTTTGGGGCACTATTGAGATACGGTCAGGTTGGTTCGTACATGATACCAACCGGGCGTCCGATTGACTCACCGTCTATTGTGTTGAGTTTCCTATGATATGGTAGACCTTTGGGGTACCTCTTCATGGAACCTTGAGATACATGGAGTATCGACTAGAAGCTCATGGAGCGGACCCTCCCGGTGACGAGCTAGCAGAGTGTAGAGACCTAGTAGCTGGCGGAGACTTGACGACTGCTGATCGATCAAATCAGAGTGACTCGGATTGCCCAGTGGGGTGCGCTTGGTTGTAGCACCAGACCCACGGTGGAGGAGTGCTTGGTTGTAGCGGCAGACCCGCGGTACTCGACAGAAGGAGTATCTCTGTAGGCTATGAGGGGGTGCGCTTGGTTGTAGCGCCAGACCCATGGTGGGAAGCGCATGGTTGAAGCAGCATGCCCACAGTACTCGACAGGTGGAGTACTTCAGCAGTCTAAGGTTAGTGAGCAGTGCCTCGGAGTTGTGACAGGATCACTGTACTCGTTAGAGGAGGAGATTTTCACCAGTTTTGGTTTTGATATCATTAATGAAAATCCTGGTCTGAGCTGAGTCAATGACCTTTGTGTTTTCCTCATGATTGAGATGGGTTACTTGATAACTTAGGTATATGTATGGGAATATACCTATGTAAAGGTTATCTGTTGAGATATTTTTTGTGGTTTATACTTGTTGGATTTAGTGATACCTTGATGGTCTCGGGGTCCCTACCGAGTATCGTTATAGTCACCCCTGCACGGGCTATGCCTGCACCTCATTGTGTTGGATGCAGACGATGGACAACGCTGACAGAGGCCGAGTGTATGAGGACTGGATGACACCTAGAGGTGGAACTCATGAAGACTCTGTACCTGGAGGTGGACCTCACGACGAGTCGGTAACTGGAGGAGGTTGATGGAGGAGGGAGTTGAGGAGGCTATCTGTACCTACCCTTTAGGTAGGACCCACAGTGGACGATCTAGGAGCTACTTGTCACCTTCAAGCTGTTTTTCCTTTTACCTTGTACTTTACAGTTGGGCTTGTATTTCTATCCCCTTACTTTCAAAACTTTTGTTATACTGTTTACTTAGTTTTTACTTCCGCTTGTACTCTTGTTGGATGTGTTTATGTCTATAAAGGCAACACCTTCCTAGTTATCGGGTTTTACGCCTTTGGTGCTAGTCGCGATCCCCTGGCCTATGGAAGGTGGGCTTGGGGTAGTCACGACATGGGCCCCGAGGACGGGTCATGACAAATTGGTATTAGAGGAGTCGATTCTACTGCATAACTCAGGACTCTGATCATTTTTTTGTGAAGCAATAGTGTTAAGGGTACCGAGTGTGGTTATCAGTTCAGGGAGTCCAGTGTTGGTGCGGCAGCCGACGTATCCATACACCAGGACCCTGACCACTGATTTCCAACTTAGTGCAAGAAAAAACTGATTGAATGTGTGTTTCAAAAAATTTTAAAGTCAGCTCAAACCGGGTTAGCTCACCAGGTAGAGTCTTGACCGTGTCATATCTGTTTCTTTCCGGATGCCTCCCTGCAGATGACCAGCTAGTGCCCCGGGAGTTGTATGTACTTACAGGATACCGAGTGACGAGGACTCAGTACAGGGCCCTCATCTAGTTGAGAAACCAGCGGAGGCACCAGCAGTACTACCACCCGTTGGGCCATCGATTCCACCAGCCCCAGTAGCAGAGAGTGCACGCCACTTGAGCGCACTGCACAATTTCCAGTGCCAGAAGCCACCCAGGTTCAGGGGAGATACGGACCTGTATGCGGATGAGGATTAGCTGGAGGCTATGGTGAGAGTCTTCAGGATAGTAGGGATGCCAGCAGATATCATGGTGATCCTTGCTGTCAGCCTCTTTCAGGCAGCAGCAGGAAGATGGTGGAGCCTGATTCTCCAGATGCATGACGAGGCGACACTTCTGTGGGCAGACTTTGAGAGCCTGTTCTAGGCAGAGTTTGTACCAGCCACCCTTACAGCGGTGCATATTCATGAGCTACTGCATCTACAACAAGGTAGCATGATAGTGGTGTAGTACTCATCGAGGTTCATAGACCTCTTGCGCTACTCCACAGACATGGTACGAGACCCGGTCTTCAGGGCCCAGACCTTCGAGCAGGGGCTCAGGCGAGATATTAGAGCTTCAGTTGCCTCCTACAACATCCCGACGTAGATGGGGGTGTTGGAGAGATCCATCTTAGTGGAGAGTTTCCTTGCTGAGTAGTCTCCAGCAGCAGGACCCACCACTAGCCAGCATGCGGCAGAGTCTTCTGTAGCAGGCAGTAGACAGATGACACAGAGGTCCAAGAGGACCAGACCTACAAGTGGTCGACCGCATGACATAGGATCATGTGTGCAAGGCACCCGGGGTGGAGAAAGACTTACTAGGAGTGGGCAGTGTTACTCCTGTGGTGGTCTTGGTCACATGGCACATGACTGTCCGACCCGCCATGCAGATGATCTGCAGATAGACGAAGGACCTCATAGGCAGATATAGAGGTTCGATCGAGGTAGACCGTAAGGAGCAGGAAACCGAGGTGGAGGAGTTGGCCGTGCAGCTAAAGGTGGACAACGCATTGAGGTGTTGCCACCACCACCACCTGGAGGTCCACCCAGACTGTAGGGAATGTGTGGACATGGGAGAGCACAGCTTCAGGCAGCTAAAGAATACGAATATGGAGCCCCGGAAGCGGGAGGACAAGAGGAGGACTAGTTTCAAGAATGGAGGCCTTTTTTTTTGTTGCTTATAGCTTCCTTTTTGTTGATGTTATGGTTGTATGTGTCTTTGTACTTTGAGCTGCAATAATAAAAGACACCTTTCTTTTTGGCATTTACTTTACTGTCCTCTCATTATGGTTGTTACTAAGAGGTTTAGGTTTAAAACCATTGACTTGACCCTCACTTTTGAGATACCTACTGGAGGAGACCCAGTGACCACACACTGATGCCGATAGTGTGACTCAACCCTTGGAGGAAAGATTAATGGTTTGATATCTTGGTAGTAGTGTCGAGGCCTTACGACGTCATCCATTACATGGATTAGTATCATTCATGTCATGATTGACTGTATTAGGCATAGAATGTGCTTCATCTAGGGGATGAGACCATATTTCTCTTATCGGCAAAGGAGAAATATTAGCAGCTCTTGTAGGACCAGAGATGGTTCAAACTACGACGGAGAAAGCGCAGATCGTCTAGGAGCGGATGAAGACAGCACAGAACAGATATAAGTCCTAAGATTATAGGAGACAGAGACCACTGTAGTTCGAGTATGGTGACCACTATTTCTTACGGGTCTCGCCTCGATGAGGTCTAAGGATATTTGGCCGAGGCGGAAAGTTATCTCCGCACTTCATCGGACCATTCCAGGTTCACAGAAGGATAGGAGAGGTGGCTTATCGCCTGGATCTTCCACCTCAGTTGCACCGGGTGCACAACGTCTTCCACGTATCTCTACTAAGGAGATACCTGCATGACCCAACACATATCATCGATCACGGGGATCTGGACATCGATGATGGGGCTACATTTGTAGAGGTTCTGGGGGAGATCAAGGATCGATAGGAGAAGGTCCTATGTGGATGGTCGATTCCTTTAGTGCACATCAGGTGGCCGCACGGGAACCTCCAGGAGGGCACATGGGAGTGGGAGGCTCAGACGTGTGCTCAGTACCCTCATTTGTTTCACTAGTTTATGTTGTATCTTTACGGGGATGCAAATCCCTGAGGTGGGAGTAATGTAAAGACTCATAAATTTCAAGAAATTTTTTTTTCTTAATTTCTTTGGGATTTTACGAGTACGCAGTTTCTGACAGCGCCTGATTCTGAGGCCCAATGTGCCTGGAATCAATTTCTAAAGTTTAGCTTGGGTACGTTCAGTGAACGAATGAGCGGGTTTTTCTAACTTTTTAACCAGTGCTCAGAATCGAAATCCGAGGGCACCGATGAAACTGCAGCACCGGTAATTGCTTAAGATGACCTTTTCTGGAGTTTCTTTTTCACGGGAGGAGTTGTAAAAAAATTGTGTGCAAATTTTATTTTATTCGTGGTGGTTAGACTCTCTCATGAGAAGTTGTTGGTGGGGCCCACGACCACCCAACTTCCCATGTGTGGTTATGAGGGAGGTGGGGACCACACCATCCCCCGCATTTTCAATTCCCTAACCCCTCTAAAACCCACTCTAAAATTATGTGGCTCTCCCCCACATTAATTCTTGCCAACTTATCTCTCCATTTAATTTGACAACACAAGTCTAATTAATTAAGAGATTTAATTTTCAACTGTTGAAGTTTTGAAATGTTGGCATAAGTAAATAAAATATGGCAAGAGACTTATTTTAGTTTTGGGTTGGTTGTTTCATTTTGTGGAGGCTTTGGGAAGAAAACTCTAAGTCTTGGAGAACTTCATCATCCTCGTTGAAGAACACGAAGAACGTCGGTGCCAACCTCAACTTCCTTTTTCTCTACCCTAGACGAAGTGATGCCGTCATTCTGCAGAAACATCTATGGAACAGAGGAGCTTTCCATTTCTTCACCAAGTGATCAACCTTCGTGAATCGAGGTAGTGGTTTTTTCATCGTTCAAGTTTTATTTTGACATTCTTCATTTTTATCAGCCTCTTGATATCAATATAACGAGAGGAGGTCAGACCGCAAAAACCCGGCCAACCCTCATCCCCTTTTGATGTTGATCACTGTCATGGTTTGGAATGGAGGCAGCGCGGTGCAATGGAACCGCGCAAGAATGAGGAAACCGTGGCTGGAGCGGGCCGCAGCGGAGGGGCGCGACGCCGTTGCGCCGCGTCGGAGCACCATAGAGGGTCGCAGCTGGGGTGGGCTGTGGCGGAGGGGCGCTGCGCTGTCGCACCGCGCCGGTTAGACAAGGGCCGCGTCCTTTGGCTGTGGCAGTTCAGTAAGGGTTCGACCGGACATCCGCCCGCCGACGCTCCAGGAGGCGGGACTAGCAGGTCCCGCGACGGCTCTCCGGCCATCCATTACGGTCGGCCGATTCGGGAAATTTGGGGGTTGTAACCCCCAGCCAGCACACCTAGGCCATACCCCATAGGGGCCCTCTGTTCCTCAATCAAGTGGGGGTAGCGCCCCCCCGCATCCCGCTCATCCGAAGGCCGAGCCGCCGGCCACGCTGGGTCGGGCTGCTTGCGCTGGGCAGGGCCGCCCGCGTCGGGCCGGACCCCCGCGTTGGGCTGGGCCGCGCTGGCTGGGCCGAGCCGCGCCAGTCAGGCCGGGCTGCGCCCAACTGGGCCGAACCCAGACCCGGGTCGGGTCGACCCGGTTCGGGCCGACCTAGGGGGTATTAGGCCGGGTCGGACTGGGCCCAAACCCGCTGTTTTTGGACAGATCCATTCAAACGCCAATAAATTGTGCTACGGAACTCCGATCGATGCACCGTCAGTTGAGATGGGATCCTTGGATCGAGACGGTCGTTTCGTTATATTACACTCAAATTTTCGGTGAACTTGGGTTATGGACGGGTTGGTTTGAACACGAAACCAACCGGGCCCTCGGAGCGGAAACACTTATAACTTGAGCTCCGGACGCCCGATTGACGTGACATCGACTTTGTTGGATTCCTCTTTTTGAGAAGGTTCTTTTGGGATACTACACTTGAGGTTTAGATACCGTTGGAGTAAGGCCGGGTTGGATTGTATCCGAAATCCAATGGGGCCCCTGGAACGGAAAAGCTGATAAATTTCAGACCAGACATCCATTTGACGAACCGTCAGCAGCGTTGGAAATCACGTTGAGAAACGGTCCCTATGAGTATACCCCATGAGAGTTCAGGGCACTATTGAGATATGGTCGGGTTGGTTCATACACGAAATCAACCGGGCCCCCGGGACGAAAAGGCTGATAACACACAGACCTTGCGTTTGATTGACGTATCGTCTGTTGTGTTGAGTTTCCTATGACGTGTAAGACCTTTGGGGTACTTCTTCATGGAACATTTAGATACTTGGAGTATCGACCAGTAGCTCGTGGAGCGGACCCTCCCGATGATGAGCTAGCAGAGTGCAGAGACCTAGTAGCTAGCTGAGACTTGATGACTGCTGATTGATCTACTCAGAGTGATTTAGATAGCCCAGTGGGGTGCGCTTGGTTGTAGCAGCAGACCCATGGTGGAGGAGCGCTTGGTTGTAGCAGAAGACCCGCGGTACTCGACAGAAGGAGTACCTCTGTAGGCTATGAGGGGGTGCGCTTGGTTGTAGCGGCAGACCCATGGTGTGAAGCGCTTGGTTGTAGCTGTATGCCCACAGTACTCGATAGGTGGAGTACTTCAGCAGTCTAAGGTTAGTGAGCAGCGCCTCAAAGTTGTGACAGGATCATTGTACTCGTTAGAGGAGGAGATTTTTAGCAGTTGTGGTTTCGATATCATTAATGAAAATCCTGGTCTGAGATGAGTCAATGACCTTTGTGTTTTCTTCATGATTGAGATGGGTTACTTGATAACTTAGGTATATGTATGGGCATATACCTAAGTAAAGGTTATATATTGAGATATTTATTTTTGGTTTATCCTTGTTGGATTTAGAGAGACCTTGATGGTATCGGGGTCCCTACTGAGTATCATTATACTCACCCCTACACGGGCTATGCCCGCACCTCGTTGTGTTGGATGCAGACGACAGACAACACTAACAGAGGCCGAGTGTACGAGGACTGGACGACACCTAGAGGTGGACCTCATGACGAGTCGGTACCCAGAGG
Source organism: Viscum album (assembly GCA_963277665.1). Taxonomy (NCBI): domain Eukaryota; kingdom Viridiplantae; phylum Streptophyta; class Magnoliopsida; order Santalales; family Viscaceae; genus Viscum; species Viscum album. The sequence goes on from OY728158.1 coordinate 413,421,063, forward strand.
TGGACCTCATGAAGTGTCGATACCCAGAGGAGTTTTACAGATGAGGGCGCTGAGGAGGTTATCTATACCTACCCTTCAGGTAGGACTCGTGGTGGACGATCTAGGAGCTGCTTGTCACCTTCCAACTATTTTTCCCTTTACCTTTTACTTTACAGTTGGACTTGTATTTCCGGCCCCTTACTTTCAAAAATTTTGTTATATTGTTTACTTAGTGTTTATTTCCGCTTGTACTCTGGTTGGATGTGTTTATGTTTATAAAGGGAATGCCTTCCCAGTTATCGGGTTTTACGCCTTTGGTTCTAGTCGCCAGCCCCTGGCCTATGGAAGGCGGGCTTGGAGTAGTCAAGGCACGGGCCCCGAGGATGGGTCGTGACACCGTTAACATAAAAACATTTGAATATAAGAATGATACTAATATAATTATGTTAATATGATTATAAATGATTTATAGGATGTTAATGAAAAAAAACTCAAAATATATTGGTAAATACAATTACCTCTTTTTTGGGAAACCTCATTTGGCTTAAACATTAATCCTTAAAAGGATGATCTTATGGGAAGACAAAAAGATCTAGGATGTGGGGATAAAATTTAGGAAGATATTTGGGTAGTTATTGGCCTAAGGATCAAAGATAATATAATTTAAGGAGGAAAAACCTTCAAAAATTAAATTTAGACAAGTTTATGTGATATTTTAAACCATATCTTTCAGTTTAACCCACTCGTTAACCATTTTAATCTTTATTATGGTGATAGAGTTTTACCATGGTTACAATTAATTATGAGAAAAATGAAATTGGTTTAATTAACAAAATTATAAATTATTACTCCAAATAGGGAATTTTTTTATAAAATTATATTTCTATAAGATTTTGGAATTAATTTTAAAATAAGCATGCAACCTCCAATAAAAACTATTTAAAAATGATTTTAATCATAAAACGGAATCAAATCCAATTCATTGTCTAGTAAAAACTGTTATATTAATGTGAACATATTTTATTAAATATATTATCTAAAAATTTCCTTAAAATCATTAATAAATCGTGATTAATTTTATTTACAAAGATTAAAACACATTTCATTTATAGAACAAATTTTTTAAAAAAAAATATTTTTTTACCTTAAAATTATCTTATTCTCATTTATTAATAATTTATAACCAATGGAATTATTTTATAAATTTTTATAAAATAAGTTTTTATATTTTTTATACTCATAAATAATTTTTTTAAAACATATATGAAATGAACAATGATAATAAAATAAATATTTCAAAAAAATTATTTAGCATCAATAATATTTCCTAATTGAATTATAAATTATTTTCAAGAATTATTTTTCATGTAAATACTAAATAATGTGATTTATTTTATAATGTTTGATAATTATTTATAGAATTTCATGGTCCCATGATTAAAAATCTATCTATCACATTTTTTTATTATAGTGAAATATATTCTAAAATATTATGAAGTTACATGATTAATAATAATTTTGGATAATTATTATATGGTAAAATTGAATTGTAAATGATATATGAATATTAAGTTAGAGTAATAAACATTCAAGAAGAATATTTTCAATGAATAAGAACCTTTATATGATGTATTATTGATTATAATTGATAAATGTGGGAAATAAAATGTAGAAATTGATGTGGAATATAGTTCAATAATTATATAATTTTGATTGATAAATATGGAAGTAGATTAATGGTGGAAAATGATGAACAATTTATATGAATATGAAGTTTATGAATTCGTTCTAATTATTTCTTATAATTTAGGTATAAATTATTTAATAAGTCATTTATTATTTAAATTAATGTTGATAGATGATTATATAGAACTTGGAAATATTTGTTATATCCCTAATATTGATTTTGAGCAAGAAATTTTAAAATATTTTGGAAATTATTTAGTGGATAGATGGGTGATTTTATGAATTTGTGTATGGATCATTCCATTCATTTGGTATGTTTTTTGAAGTAGTAGTGATAGATGAAGAATAAATGGTAGTATGTTACATATGATTTATTCCTTATCAGCATGGTGTTGTTACATACTCTAGAGTTTTATGGACTTATTAGAAGTGATTTACACCAGGTGGTGTGGAATACGCATAAATTATTCCTCCTTGGAACATGGACACACCATACCCATTATGGCTTATGAAACCTGATAATTATGAGAAGAGTTGATAATGGAATAATTTAATAGTGTGGTGTTACTTAAATATCTTATAAACCCATAGATAAACCTATATAGTGTGAATAGACGAAGGTGAAAATGTGGTAAGGTGTGGTGGATGACTTCGATTGATTAAAAATGGGACTTTATAATGTGTTATCTAGTGATGAGGTTTTATATATTATGTATTCTCAGTGTATAAAGAACTATTGTATGTATTATGCCCTAGGTTAAAAAATAAATGGATAATAGGGGTAGGATTTCATTAACAATATTTGATCGTGAAGTGGAAATGGAAGTGGTTTTTGATATAAGATAATAATGATGGATATGGGTTAATAAATGATATGGATAACCATATTGAATATATATAATTAAGAGGTGTTGATGTAAGTTGAGGATGAGATATTCCTTGAGTTTGGATACCCTACAATACATAAATATTCCTCGAGGGTAGAATACTACCCAACCAATGTTGGTTATGGTTGGAAGTTTCCCTAAAGGTAAACACTCAGAAACCTAGTGAGAGTCCCAAATAGTATAGAATGACCCATAAAATAAATATGGATATTTAACAAGGTCCCTATAGGTATGAAAATATAAAAATATGTTATATTTAGTTCCTTTCGAGTAGATAGCTACTTGGTGTTGGTGATATCCCTATAAGTAGAATGCTTTATAACGATGCCAAAGTGAGGTCCCTATGGGTGGAAACCTGATCCCTTATTTGATGTGGATTTTATGTGGTTATTATTATATTATTTGATATTAGATGATTTGTTAAGGGGAAATTGTTTTGGTCATAAATGTGAGATGATTATATGTTATTGAATAAAAGTATTTGGATGGTTGACTATTGGGATATGGGTATTGAATGATTGTTTTTATTTATTTATTCAATTCATATTCTCATTAGTATACTTCATCTACAAGGAAACATTATAGTTATAGGGATGGACCTATTTATTATATTTAAATGACCATCCCTGCTCAATATATTCTATTTTATATTTTACCATGATAGTGTTGGTGGTGGTTTTGGGAGGCTTTAACGATGGATGTTGGAGAATTATTGGTAGAGGAAGATTATATTATATCTTTTTTGCAGTATTGAGGTGATGTTAAATTTTATAGTTGCAATATCAAATATTTATTATATTTATATGACATGACATACATTTATATACATAATTTATGTATTGTGGATGGAATTTTCATTTCTATTATTCTTATTATTGTGAATCCTTTACTTAAAATTTTGATACCTTCTATATATGTGTGATAATTTTCTATTTTTACTAGTTTTAAACCCATATCTTGTTGAAAGTGGTATTTGGGGTTTATACACATACTCATTTCACTAGCATAGGTTTATTCTCATCAAGAGAATGTATTGAAAAAAAATGTATTAGAGAGATTGTTTTTAGAACCATGTTTGGATTAGGAACTAGTGGGGATTATATTTGTGTTAATGTAGAAATATTACTTAAACATAGCATGTAAAGTTAACTAGAGGCACTAGCTTGATGTATAATATCCCTATGATATATGTGGGGACACTATAACCAACAAATCAATAATTTGGAAATAGTTTTCAAACTATAGTGTATATTAATAAGAATAGATTGATGAAACATTTCATTTTATGTTATGATAATTTTGGGTGCTAAGATTTGGGGTCATGACCAATTTGAGGGGTAATGATTTAGTGGCATTCTCAGAAATTCACCATCTTCATCATATATATATATATATATCATTTTATTGAGGATGCTTTCCAAAGTATGACTAGTTTATTGTTATTTAAGAGAAAAATCATTGGATGGAGGAGGTTAAGATAATTTCTAGGTGATAAAAATTAGTGATGATCATCACATTCCATTAATGGTGCGTTTCTTTAGAGGATCATCATATCTGGATAGATTCTATTTTTGATATATTATGATGTTTCTATGATCAAATGGATGTGTTTTTACGAGTTATTAGGTAATAATTATTATTAAATATTCTTATACTCAAACTATAATATGGTATATTGGATATACAATAGGGAAGTTATATCATGCATGAGTTTGGTGTGAGGTTTAGAGAGTTGATATTTCATCCCTTAATTTCATAAATTATTAGAATATAAGATATCATAATTTTCATATATCCTCAAAAACTATGATCTAGAGGTAGTTGGGTCTCATTCCTCTGAGTTCATTTGTTATGATATTGGAAAATGATGAGATAGTGGAGAATTTTTTTACTAGTATAGAATCATTCCAAAAGTGTTATCTATAGGGTTTTTATGAGCATAGTTCTGGTGATAAAATTTCTCAATTTTCAAATAAATTGAGATTTAGGTTAGTTCGTGGGAGTTACCTACCAGAGTTATCTCACTTCCTTTATGTGATTAGTAAATATCCATTTGGTGAGACCCATGGATTTTGATACATTTCTTATAGAAGTATTAACTATAACTAGGATGTATGTATATCTTTTTATATCACCCAGAGGTGGAGTGAGTATAGTGAGACCCTTTGATAGGACACCCCATTTTTTATCCACCTTGATAGTATTTTCCAAAGAAATAGTATAAGATATGACTATTAAGAACACTAATATAAGGCAGTGTTGAAGGAGGATATTATGGAGAATCTTATTAGAGATTTTAACATAGAGTAGGTATGTAAGAAATATGGATAATGTGGAGGATGATATGTTAAAGTGAAACTATATATTATTGAAGTTCAATAAATGGAGGGACCATAGGTGGTTTGTGGTATGATTTTCATTTAAGACATTATTCCTCCTATTTTTATTGATACCAGTGTCCCATACTCATTTATCACTCTTTCCATAGTTTATGGGTATTTTTTTTGGAAAAGAATATTTAAGACTCCAATTGGGTAGATTTATCTTATGGGTGGTCAGAAAATTTTGGATGAGGTTTTTGGTAGTGAGATTATAGTGGGGAGAGATCAATTCACTTGGAACATAGTCTTATTATAGATGAAACCATATGGAATTTTCCTTGGTATGGATTGGTTGTACATTGTTCAAGATTTTTTTGTTTTTATCAAAGGAGGGTTATATTCACTATTTTAGATATATATCATGTGGTATTTATTAGAGAAAAATATTTTTTATTAGGGGAAAATATTGATTGAGTTGTAGATAATTACATCTCAGTTAGTGTGATTAATGGGTTGTGCATCAAATATAGGGCTGAAAAAGATTGTTTTTGAATTTTTATGGATTATATAAATTTTTTACACTTGAGGATATAGTTTAACCTTTAAAGTGAGAGATTGAGATTATAATTAATATATATCAAAGTGTTCCCCCCATTATTATCATATATTATTGCATGAAACTAATGAAGCTATGAGATTTGAGTATTTAGATTGATAAGTTATTTTAGTGAGGATTTATTTGACATAATGTGTTTCTAGAGTCCAATCTAGTTTTGTTTTCATAAATATAATATGAGAGATTGATATTTTATAAATATTACTGATTGTTAAACCTAGTAATGGAGAATAATCATAATCATCTTCCTAGTATTGATGATTGTTTTTGACTAGTTGGAAAAGGTGATTTAGTTTTTTTATATTGATTTAAAATATAGATATCAAATGATCATGTTTAAGGATGAATACATCCCAAATATAGATTTTTGATTTTATTATGTACATTTTGATATTATAGTGAGGCTCTTCAGAGTTATAAATTCACTAAATAGGTGTATTAGTCTTAATAATATGATGTTATAACCCTATCTTTATTTTTTTGGTAGTATTAATTGATGATATTTTTCTTCACTTAAGTATAGAGGAGTATCATTAATAACATCCCAAGATGGGTTTGGAGTTGGTCAAGGAACATCAATTTAATTGGAAGATGATAAAGTATCGATTTTGGACATCTGAGGTTCATTTTTTATGTTTTGTTATGTTAGAGCATGGTGTAACTGTGGACCCAATGATGGTTTATATAATTATTACAAGGAATCCAATAAATAATGTTTTTGAAGCAATGAATTTAATAATATTGTATAGTTATTATAATAGGTTCATATACTTGTTTTCTTGGATTAAAAATCCATTGTTTTGGTTGAAAAATAAAGGGAATTATATTTCTTGGATGATGGAGTGTCAATCCAATTTTGAAAATTTGAAGGAGAATTTGATGAGGGCTCATGTTTTTCGATTTCAAAAATAATGTATTTCTAATGAGGTATATTATGATGAATCCTTTAAAGGTTATTTATTTTTCTTGATTCAAGTTGGAGAAATAATTTATTATGGGTCTAGAAAATCTCATCATCTTAATCAAATTTATGATACCAATAATTTGGAGCTTGCATATGTGGTGTTTATACTTAATCTATTGTGGAATTATTTTATTATATATTCTTTTATAGTTTATATAGATCATAGTAGTTTGGGATATATCTTCTATTAAGAAAAATAGAATTTATGTCTTAGAATATGGGTGTAATTTCTCTAATATTACACTTTAAAATCACATATACTAATATATAGGGAAATGTGGTGGCTGACACCACGCATCTTAAGTATTATGATGATGTTAATTGATGAGAAATATGAAGTTATGATGCTTTTGTAATCTTTTAACCATGTATATGATGAAATTGATGATGGAGTGTTTCTTTATCAATTAATACTGACATTATATTTGGTGTATAAAGTATAGGAGTCTTATATGGGAGACATTGAAGTGGAGGTGTGAAGATATTGAATCATTAATGATGTTTCTTTTGATGCATGAATAAATAATAAAGAGTAAAATAAATCTCTTGAGAAGGCAGATCTCTATGAGGGGCTCCCCTTAAATGACCTAAAATGTTACAATCTTTGTGTCATTCCCCCCCCCCCAACGAGGGAGGGTCCTCAACCTTCCTTTTATGGAGACCGGTGACTCCATTTCCCCATATCTAACCCAGATCTTCTTCCTACCCATCCATATAATTAGATTTTCCTTTAGGTTTACAAACTATTTAATGGGTTACCGTAACTATCACTTTCACAAAAAGAGTTCAAATAGGCTTCTTCTCTTCTGAAATTGATATAGATTTCTTATTTCGAGCACTGACCTCCATTGGTGGACTCATTTGAAAAATCCATCTTCATATATTGGGGCTTGGAAAACCAATATACGATGGGTCTTTTAAATATCCATCACATCATTATCTAATTAAAAAATTGAGGAAGACCTGATTAAGGAGTGGTCTAGTGCACCTCACAGCATGAATTGATCCATATTTGTCTTATTTAGGTAGACCTATAGTTTTTATTTGAAGCGTGGCTCATTGACTACGACTATTTGGGATAGATTTCTTGAACTACCACTTCCATTTCAAAACCCCTTGATCATACGAATGTTAGGGAACCTTGAGGGTCATTACCTGTGTTGGGATGGTCAAAACCAGTCTATTAGTCATCCAATTTATCATAGAGTCTATAAATAAATTGATGTGTCTATAATAACAACAACTTTTGTGAGGATTTTTGTTGATGAAGAGTTTTGAAAGAAGTATTGGGTTGTCTTAGAATCATGGGTGTCTTTTTTTCTTTATGTAAGATATTGGGGAGGACATATAATATGTGTAGGTGAAGGGGATTGAATAATATAGATTCGGCACTGTTAAGAGGTATGTTATTCTACGGTTCAGGTTTGAAGGGGCTGGTTCAAATTGGTGACACTAGTGAATAAAGCAGAAACTCAACAGCTGTGCAATGCGGACAAACTATCATGCCTGTAGAGCTTTTGGCTGAACAAGTGGCACCAAGAGTAGGGAAGGATGTGAACCTCTATAAAGAAATAAAATAGATGGATCTAGCAAGGAAGGATACCTAAGTTTATGAATGTTTGAAATACGACTTGAAGATAGTGAGTGCAAGTGGGCCTGTGGACTCCCTCTATGAAACTTCAACAAGATGTAAGGATTCCAAGGTTGAAAAAATGTTCACAAGGTCATGATGGTTCCATAGGATGAATTTAAGGGAGAGGCCTTCATTAGTGACTCCCTTGAAGATAGAGGGTAGCAGGTAAACTTTATAAGTAGGTCTAGGTCGAGTAGGGTCAGGCCGGGAATTGTGGCCAGTAAACGTTTTGGGAACATGGAGTTCGATGATTTGGAACATGTTTAAGGGGAGGTGATGAAATCTAACATCCAATCTGCTACATCAATGAAGACCCTCTTAGATGATCATAGATTCTATGGTATATTTCTAGAGGATGATATTTCTGGACCGGACACAGATAAAAGTGTTGTTGAAAGGCTCGACAGAGGTCTTTATAGCCTTAGGGGGAAGAATGGTAGGAAGGACAATAAGCATGTAGGGAGATGAATTGTTCAAAATGAAAATATAAAAGGCCACAAGGACTAATCACACTTACTAAAGCTGATGAAAACTAGATCCACAAAAAATCATAATGTAGTGGATGGTGAACCCATGACCCATGATCAAGGTGACAAGGAAAGATCAATTGTTCATATTAATATCCAAATTATAGAGTGCATGATTTTAAGGAAACAAAAATGTTTGGTGATGAGATGGAGGATTCAATGCAGGAGGCACCCAAGCTGGTTCCATCTAATGACCAAACCTAGGACCTTATCGTAAAATCAGAGGAATTTATATTGTAAGATGATCTCCTGATCAATTACTTACAAGAGGCTTATAATAGGATGGATGGGAGACATCTACTTGTGGAAACCAATAAAGAGTTGATAGATAGGGTCAAAAACAAGATTTTATTTTGGTAAGAGGTTTTAATGTATGGAAAACTAAACTGGAGTAGTATATCCAAACATGGGACAAGATGATTTACTGGTTCAAAGATCTTATCAAAGATGCTTTGTCTACGGAGTACGTAGTCTCTATAAGAAATTTTATAAGGAGAACGTGACAAATTGGATGAAATTTATATTGCACTTGATGATTTTATCTTGTACTTTTTAGGTTATCACTTTTCTTTAAAAGTGTTTAAAAATAAAAAAGTAACTTTCAGTCAAATTAAGGATGTAGAGCATTGGGTTTTTCTTCAGGGAATGTTCTTTATTTTTACACGTATAAAAGAATAAATCTTGTAAAAATTCTATCATTTATCATTTTTATGTACATCCCTATAACACGAAAATGAATTATGTTTTGAAGAGATATTTCTAGTGGTATGGGATGAAGAAAATAGTGGATGAGTTTATTTCTCAATGTCGCGGGTGGGTATTGGTGAAATATGAACATCAAGTTCTAGTAATAATATTAAATACTTTAGAGATTATCTAGTAAAATTGGGAAGATAGTTATATGTATTATTTATAGGTTTTACTCATACCTTGAATGGTTTTGGTGTTATTTTTGTTTCCATGGATTTATTTAACATGTGACATCATTTTTTACTGATATGCATAGTTGATAGTTTAACTAAGATTAATGCGATAAAGGGGGTGAATCTTCATGGTGTTCTAGGAATGATAGTATCTAATTGAGATGCCTACTTTATCTCCCAACTATGAAAGGTATTATAATGTTCCTTTGATATCCATTTTCCTTAACATAGTATTCAATCCACATGTTGATAATCAAACTAAGTGAATGATTCAGATGTTAGGAGATATGTCTAGGGAATGTATTTGGAATTTCCAAGGATCATAGAATGATAATTTATCATCAAAATAATTTATTTTCAATAAAAATCTATAGTCCTATATTATTATGGAACCTATGAGGATTTGTACAGGTAACCATGTCTTTGGAATTTGTGTTGGGTAAAGGTTGGTGAGACCATTATAGTTGGGCAAGATATGGTGAATAGTATGATGGAATGTGTGTATATTATTGAGCATAAAATGATCATTTATGAAATTTGATATAATTTCATTATAGAATAGACAGGAGATAATTGGATTTTGTGGTTTGAGATCATATTTTCTTATGGGGTTCTATTTAGCATGGAAATTGAAGTTTTGGACATGGAAACATGTTTCCATATAGATTTACTCACACTTTTGAAGTGTTGGAGTGAGTTATAGAGGTATCTTGTTGGTTAGAACTACCTCTCTAGTTAAGAAGGATTCAATACATGTTCTAAGTATCTTAGATTTGCAATCATTATTAGTATCAATTTAATGTCAATAATTTGAGTGAAGTATATATTGAAGAACATATGAATTTTATTAAGTATCTAATTAAAATTAAGGATTTTGGGGAGAAATTACATTGTTCAATTAGTTTGATTTATTCCCTTAGTTATAGTTCATTAGATTCATGGTGGTGTAGTGAAAGCCTCTTGAAGGAGGAAATCCGAAATTCATATTCAATATTATAAATTATTTTTACTGATTTTTTTTAATTGTAATATGTTTTTTTGTAATAATAAATGTTAAATTGAATTTTTCATGTAGTTTTCACTTTTTTTATTATGGATGAAACTTTTTAAGGAATAAAAGTTAAAAAAAGGGATGTGTAGTGTAGAGACAAAAAAATGTGAAGTTTGAGAGTTTGTGGAATTTTTATATTTTCATCTATGAAAGGTAAAATAGTAATTTTTGTTGTAAAACAATGAAATTATAAGACCTTTAATGGATTCAGAATGTGATGTTTACACATTGGAGGTATTTTTTTTTCATTTTTTGAGGTTGTTGGAATTTTAAATAAACTTTGGGAGATTGTAGAATTATAATTAACTAATAAATTATTTGATAAATTATTTTATAAAATAAATAATGTTTAATTATACAATATTATATGTGGTTACAATTACATGTATAATATCAGTGAGGTGATGTATAATATATTATTATATTATAACTCATTTTTCCATCAATGGTATTAATTTGATTTTTGAATGGGAGAAATTGATTGGAAGTCAAAAAGAGAAAGTTAATGGTATTTATTGAATTTAATTAATGGGAAAAAAATATAAGGTTGAATCTTGTATTAATTTTCACCATTGAGAACATTTTTCTCCATATTATCTCTTTTTTATTAAGTGGTTTGGTGAGAACAAAGTGTCCCATAGAATCATAGATAGAGAAATATGTTAACAAAGTGTAGGAAAATGAAAATTTGTGAACAACGAAGGATTAAAGACTTGTATTTATCATGGAATTAAAGTATGTGAATCAAAATTATTATCACTTTTATAATCCATATGATTATACCATGATTTTTTATATGATGGGAATATTATTCAAAATAATATATTATAATGTTTATATCTAAAATTGGAATTTTAAATGATAGGTGAATACGAAATTGGCGGATTAAATATTCATGATGAATATTTTATATGAATATAATTTTTCTTATAATAAATTATTGATGAGAATTGATGTGAGAACCCGGATCTTCTTTTCAGGTATATTTTCTTTTCTAATTATTTTTGAGAGAAAAGAGACATTTTTTGAAATTTCTGGAGTACACACCGTGTACTTATAAGTACACGCTGTGCACTTAGTTTCCGCATGTAGCCGTGTGATGGCCGAGCACACAACCATGTGTGGTGACCTGGAGACTGCCTAAAGTGGAGGCCGAAAAGGCATGTACATGTAGTGTACTTTTAAAATACATGTCGTGTACTTTTTATTTCATTAAACGGACCGAGGTCACATCTAATCGACAGAACCCTATTCTTCTTCGTCCGTCTCCTCCAGGAGCAACCATATGACCACATATATTCTATGAGACCCCAAATTTCCATCCGTTCTCTGAATTGAGCCCCATAAGTTGCGTTGGATCTACATCGGTGAGTTCTTCCTTATTCTAGAACTTCATCTCCTGATTTATCCTCTCTCATAAGATGTTCTCAGTAGAACTTTTTTAACATTTTCATAGATCTACGACATTCTAGTACGATTCAAGGCCTAAGGTTCACGTATATCGATCTCATGATGCCGAGGTAGGTGGTTTGTGCCTTTCCATAGATAGTATTTGAGTTATATATGTAAAAGTTACAAATAACTTGTTCAGGGTATTGCATGTTTATGGTTTTTAGCCTTGCTATTGCCTACTATGCCTTGTTTGTTTGGATAGATGTTTATGGTTTATGAATAGTGTTAATTTTTCCATGTTATGGAGTTTTTTCCCATGTTTTCTTATTTTTTCCATTTGTTCTAGTTTCCTATTAGGCTGTTTGCTTTCCATGCCTAGTATTGTTAGGATGGAGTGATTGTTATCTCACATGTTATGATATGATGTAGATTGTTTTTCCAAGTAGTTCTTGAGGTTTAATTTAGATTCCACATATAGTTTGTGCATGACTAACTTACAAAGGGTTGTGTGAACCTGGTGTAGTAGACCAATGGGAGAATGAACATTGAGGGCTTCTCTAGAGTGTCTGTTTTACTATTATGTTGTGAGACCATAGGGGGGATAGATGTAAGTGCTCCCTTAGAGTGTCTGTAGTTCCTTGATGTGGTCCACAAGGGGAATTGGATATTGAGTACTTACTTAGAGTTCCTATTAGTTACCGATACGATATTAATTTGGGAATTGATTTTGAGTGCTTCCTTAGAGAGTATGTGATAAAGCTAAACCAGAGGGGTTAGATTGTGTGTACTTCCCAGAGGGTTTCTTGTGTTTGTTTGGTTGAACTAGAGGGGTTATGATGTGAGTAATTCTTAGAGGGTTACCTGCTTTTGATTATCTACATACTTGATATATGAAAATTAATGCAATTGAAATTGTAGGATTGTTAATTTGTGTACTTCCTTGTCTACTGCTTCATTTTTTTATTGCCTACAATATATATTCACTAACTGTTAGGCACATATCATTGGGTGGTTGCCTACTAGGATTCATCTCACACCCTATTTGGGTCATGATTTTGGTCCCTAACGGGTTATATTGTTGCAGGTCTAGATAAGGTCAAGCACCCTTCTACTTTAGGTACTTAATTGCTGTGAAGCTGGGGAGCATGGGACCTAGCTGAGGCTTGCGATGTTGTGGAGATGTTTACTTGATTTTATTTCATACTAGGGTTTAGTACTATATTCCAGCATTGTGATTTGTTTGGATTCTTTCTTAGACATATGTATCATGCATCATTTATATATGTGTTATCCTGTTATTACTTCTAGTATTCTACTGATTACTATTGTATGGTGTTATTACTACTTCTGCTATTGCTTTCTATTTTACATCCACTGTGTTACTCTACCAATGAGGTCATTGTTTCCCCACTATCACACCCAAGGCCCTCGATGCTAGTTGGTAGCCTCTGGTGTTCGGGGAAATTCACTTGAGGCCATATGACCAACTAGGTATGGGGCATCTCTGGGAGGTTTCCAGAACTGGGAAATTAAAAAGTGATATCAGAGGAATTATTTTCTTCATGACTTACAATTTGGAGCATATACCCAGGGATAAGAATGAAATAGGTACTTGGTAATAAGCTATTCCTGAGAGTATCAAACCCATGTATAGGGAAAATCCAACTTACCTCATATATTGGGATTATTCAAGTTTTTCATTTTTACAATTGATTTGATTTCACCATTAGGTTATTCACATGTATTGTGTTGTTATCATTGATGTTATTGAGGATCTATTTCTATTATAACCCAATGGGATGAGGGTATTCCATCTCATGAATCATATAGGCACTTTCTAGAAATCACATGTCATGCATTCTCTCCATGCCATTTAGGGTGCATTAGTGATAACATGTTGTTGTGATAGATGTTGTGTAAGATATTCATGATGTTGTGATAGATGCCTTGATAGAATACCTGACTTTTGATAAGGTATTGGTTTGTGTAAGGTTTTGTTTGAATGGATTCCAAACATCGGTTCTTGAGGTGTTATGGGCCCTCATGGATCAGGAATTGGTGGATCATTATATTGTTATTCCTTGTGTATAACATGTATAGGATACCAAGATTTGATTCACGAGGAGTATAGAACCTCACATATCAGAATTTGAATCTTTAATGTTTTTTTTAGTGTTTTAATGGGTTCCAGAGTAAAATATGAGGCTTACTATCTAGAAGAACCCATAATACATGAAATTTAATGATAAATACATGCCATGTGTCCTTATGTTTGGTAAGGAACTTTTTTTATTAAGTACGCTCCGTGTACTATATGTACACGCCGTGTAGTCTCTAACCATGTCACTTGATGTGTGGGAAAAGACACGGGGTTGGGAAATCGTTGGTGGAACATGTCATGTACCATTGTACACGTCATGTTGTGTAGACCATGTGTCCACTCATGTGACTAATGACACAGTTGGATAAAACTTAAGTTAAACATGCCATATAAACCTTGAACATGCTGTGTAGTAAAACTCATGTACCTGAACATGTAACGAACAACATGGGATGGTGGAAACCATCTTGTACACACTGTAACATCCTCAAATGATAAAGGGTTAAATGACTAAATGATATGACTCATGTCAACAAGGTGCACCTTCCTTTTCGGGAGTCTGTCTGATTAGAACTCCACAGTTAAGCGTGCTTGGCTTGGAGTAGTGATCAGGATGGGTGACCCTCTGGGAAGTTTCTCAGGGTGTGTGTGAGTGAGGACAAAACACACTGGAAAGGACATGTGTTGGCCTGTGGGGACTATCATTAGTCATATGACCCGTTCGGGCACGTGGGTGGACCCTGGGGTGGGCCCCACGTGTCTGCGGGGGCAACTCGGGGTACCTGGTGGGCCAGGACCCGACGGCCATGTTAAGGCGGGGTGGTTGTGCTTTCACCGGGGCCCGGTTGTCACACACACTGTGTCTGGGATAAACAAGTCATTCATATTTAGACACGTGTTCACCTATTTGACTAAGAAAACAGGCAGTTGAAATCCTACTAGTACACGCCATGTCCATCTCGAAGACACTGTGTAGAGTGTGTCATGTAACCGACCATGTGACGAACAACACGGGTCAGTGAAGTTCGTCTAGTACATTCCATTTCGGGAACTAAAAAGCCATGTAGTCTTGTTTTAAGTGTACCATGTGGCTTAGTTGAGTTGATGAACTTGGGAAGGGGAAAAGGATTTAGGTACATGCCATGTGGTAGGACAACACACCGTGTGTATGGGTTGTTACATGATCTAGGTTGGCATAAGTACATACCCATGTGAAGGCTTAAGGGAACACCCTGTGTAGGCATTTTACATGACATGTATCCATGTTTTGAAAAAATTGAATGCTTCCTTTCTCCTGTTCCATTCATACACTTCTATGTTTCAGTCCCTATTAAATCCCGATCTAAGGTGTGCACTTGACCTTGCTGAGTGTTACCACCAAGACATCCTCTGGTTGTCCGCCAGTTACAGATCAGTGATCAGACACTGGATATAGCTGACTAGGGACTACTAGAAAATCCTCTAGTTGTTCCAGTCTTGGAACCATCGATCATTCCGGACACAGGTGCTGACACATAGTTCCGAGAAGGCTTTAATAGGTTTATGAAAACTTTCCAAGGAGTACCACATTCTTCCCTATCTATGGAAGAGTTGACGTGGATTTTCTATTAGTAGCATCCTCCCACCTTCACCTGGGAAGGATGACCTCAGGATGTAGATTCATGGTTAGAATCCATGCATTCTATCTTCGAGCATCTAGAGATTCCTCTAGAGAGGAGGGTGAATCATGCTACATATATGCTTCAGGATTCTTCCAAGAGATGGTGGGATGTGATCTCACCGGTGGGAAGCTAGTAGGTTATGGCTTGGGATGAGTTCCAGCATGCCATTTTTGACTACTTCAACCCGGAAACTTTGAGGGTCGATCGATCCTAAGAGTTTATGTGTCTGGGGAAGGGTAATCTTTCTATTATGGAGTATTCTTCTCGTTTCACCAATCTATAGTTATTCAAGACTATTTTTGGAGGTGATGTGTTATTTCTGGCAAGTAAGTTTGAGGATGGTCTCAAGCACGACATCTGATCCCAGGTGAACATCTTTAGGTTGACATCCAACACTTCTATAGTCAACCGGGTGCTAATCACATAGTGCAATATGATGGATTTTGGAGTAGTGAGCTAGGGAGGTTCAACATACATAGTTGTTATCCCTCCTACTGACAGCAGGAATCACATCAGGGAGTCTACACGTGGAGATCGTAGTTGGAAGGATACTTCTTCTAGTGGCCAGGTGGTGTGCTACCAGTGCGGGAAGAGCAGGAATACGAGGAAAATTTTTCCAAGAGACCCAGTGGAGTGCCGTTCATGCGGCAAGATGGGTTATGTTCAGTGATTTTGTCAGATCTTCTCACCAGTAATTGGTGACAAGGGTTCTTTTATGACCCTTCATTTAGGAGTAGCACCACTAGTTTCTCATCAGTCAGGGAGCTGGAGATCTTCCACCCATTTAGGCTGAGGTGTAGGTTGTGGCCATGGTGACCAGTCACTAGGCATTCAATGACAATAGGGTGGATCATCTCATAGTGGTTAGGTAGGGTCGTAGGGCCATGGTGTAGGTTAGACTTTTACAGTGGAGCAGACCCAGCAAGATAAGGATCCCAGACCCTCTACAGTTTGAGGTACGATCCTAGTTGCCTCACTTTTAGCTTCTTCTCTTTTCAGTATTTGGGCTTCCCATAGCTTTATATCTGTTGTTGTTGTGGAGATACTTGGGCTCGGTATCTTTTCTTATGCTGATATCTTGATGCTATACAGACTGTTGGGGACAATAATGGCTAGTATACGTCAGTGCAAGGAGTTCCCTCTCGAGGTTGGTGGGTGTCACTTCCTATGGGATATTTATGTCCTAGATATGATAGGCTATGATGTCATTCTTGGAATGGACTGGTTATTTCCCTTCTAGGAAGTTGTTGATTTCTTTCGCTGTAGGGTGAGTTTTAGATCACCAGAGGGTAGATCGTTTTTTCATAAGGGTGAGTGGAGGGTCCAGGCGAGCAGAGCAGGACCCGAGCATCATGGGTTGGGACGAGTTATATCCCAGATTGGTAGTCTATATCTGGATGATCAGGGGAATTCACAAGTGTACTTTCCGCCAATAATGGATCGTTTTAGAGATGTCTTTCTAGAAGAATTTTCAGGTTTTCCTCCAGAGCATAAGGTAGAATTTTCTATTGAGATTGTGGTAGGAATGGCACCAGTGCCCATTCCTCCTTATAGGATGGCTACACCTGAGTTGTAGGAGCTCAAGAAGTAGTTAGAGGTGTTTCAGAAAAAGGGTTTGATCCAACTGAGTAATTCTCCTTGGGGTTCTCCTGTCCTGTTTACGAAGAAAGTGGAAGGTACCCTCCAAATTTGTGTGGATTATCAGAATATTATCCAGTTGATGGTTTAGAACCGATATCCCTTGTCGAGGATTGAAGATCTATTTGATCATCTTCAAGGATCCTGGGTGTTCTTAAAGATTGAATTAAGGTCTGGTTACTATCAGTTTCACGCTAGATCATTAGATGTACCTCTTATATCCTTCCAGAGTAGGTATGGTCTATACGACTATGTTGTTATGTCGTTCGGTCTCATGAACGTGCCTGCAATCTTCCTGGCACTGATGAACTGAGTGTTCCATATGTACTTGGATTCTTTCTTGGTAGTATTTGTGGATGATATCTTGGTGTACTATCACACTTGACACGACCATGACACACACCTTGAGATCATTTTGAGTACATAGAGAGAGCATTAGTTATATGATGAGCTCTAAAAATGCCACTTTTGGATGGACCAGATTCACTTCTTGGGTCATGTTATCTCAGAGATAGGAGTTTCAGTAGATTCAAAGAATGTGAGGGAAGTAGTTTCCTAGGAGTATCTGAATAATGTATTTGAGGTACAGAGTTTTATAGGGCTGGATGGTTACTACATACGTTTTATACAAGACTTTTTATGCTTAGCAGCGCCATTGACGAACCTGACTAAGAAGGGTGCGAAGTACTTGTGGTCAGATTCTTGTGAATCAGACTTTCAAGAGATGAAAGAGAGGTTGACTTCAATACCAATACTAGTATTTCTAGAGCTAGGAAATATCTATATTGTGTACTGTGATTCCTCAGGTATCGGGATTGGAGCAATGCTTATGCAGGGAGAAGGGGTTGTTGTGTACATGTCTCGGTAGTTAAGGCCACATGAGAGAAACTAACCAACGCACGATCTTGAGATTTCTGCAATTGTTCATTATTTACATTGTTGGAGACACTACCTATTGGGAGAGAATTTTGTGATTTTCACCGAACACAAAAGTCTCAAGTATATCTTCACTCAGCGTGACTTGAATTTGAGATAGCGAAGGTTGGATGAGTACCTACAATCTTTTAACATGAGCTTGCCTACATGCCTAGGAAGGGAAATGTAGTGGATGATGTGTTGAGAAGGAGGACTTAGGTATAGCCAGTTTAGGAGGCAATAAATTAGTGGAAGCTTATGGATATATTATTTAAAATTCATTTGAAGGTGCACGATAGATAGAGGAAAACGTTTCTATCTTCTATAGCCATTACCTCTTCTCTTCTTGATCGATTAAAAATGAGGAAACTATCAGATTTAGAAGGCCTAGTACTATGAGAGAGTGTGTCAGGGGAGGAACCTATTCCTAGATGGAAAATAGGCGAGGATGAGATCTTTCATTTTCAAGGATGCATGTGGGTTCCAACAGACATATGCGAGGAGCTGATGCAAGACTTCCATTCCTCAGTTTGGGCAGTTCATTCTAGTGTCACCAAGATTTATCGAGATCTACACAGTTATTATTGGTGTCTAGGTATAAAGAGAGATGTTGTTGGGTTTTTCATCAGATGTTACATCTGTTAGTAGGTGAAGGCAGAGCATCAATGACCAGCATGACTTTTGCAGCAGTTACCCATTCTTGAATGGAAATGGATCGATTTCATGATGGACTTTGTGATAGGTTTTCTGAGTTCGACTTAAGGGAATGATTAAATTTGGGTTGTCATTGATAGACTCACAAAGGTTTATTACTTCTTGTTGATCAAGGAGACCTTCAGTGTTGATGAGCTGGGAAGGTTCTACATCAGAGAGATTGTATGTTTACATGGAGTTCTGCACTCCATTGTTTCAGATAGGGATGAACATTTTACTTCTTGGGTCAAGTAGGGAATTCAGAGGGATTTGGGTATACATGTACTTTTGAGTACAACTTACCATCCTCA
The DNA here is from genome assembly GCA_963277665.1 of Viscum album. Classification (NCBI taxonomy): domain Eukaryota; kingdom Viridiplantae; phylum Streptophyta; class Magnoliopsida; order Santalales; family Viscaceae; genus Viscum; species Viscum album. The sequence continues at coordinate 413,440,361 of OY728158.1, forward strand.
TACAGATGGCCAGTCCGAGCGTATGATTCAGGTGGTTGAGGACATTCTTAGAGCATGCATCTTGGATTTTAGAGGTTCTTGGGAGAAGCACATACCACTTGGGTAGTTTGCCTACAATAATAGTTTCCAAGAAACTATTCAAATGGCACATTATCAGTATTTGTACGACAGGCCATGCTGATCACCCTTAAGTTGGATGGAGGTAGGAGAGGCAGCTATGTTGGGACCTCATCTTATCCAGGATACCATAGAGGAGATAGAGTTGATTTGGAAGAGGATGACCACTACAAAGTCTTACAGAAATCTTTTTCCGATTGACAGAGACGACCTCTGGAGTTTGAAGTTAGAGATCATGTTTTCCGACATGTAACACAAAGGTTGGGACACAGGAGGATTAGGAGGCAGGGTAAGATTTCACCGAGGTACGTTGGACCATTTGAGATTTTGGAGAGAGTCTGATCGGTTGCCTATCTGCTACAGTTACCTCAGAGGTACCAGTCTATGCATGATTTCTTCCACATTTCTCATCTTTGACATTACTTCTCAGACTCGTCTCATGTTTTTCAACCCAAGGAGGTTGAGTTAGAGGTGGAATCCTTTTTCGAGGAGCATCCTATATGGATTGTTGATCGAAGTGTGAAGGTTCTTCATGGCTAGTATGTTCCTCTAGTACGAGTGCTATGGTAGCACAGGTGAGTACAAGATGAGACATGGGAGAGGGAGGCCTATGTATGATCATAATGGCCGGAGTGGTTCGAGGATTCTTCTTCTATGCCATCGGACTAGGGAAATTTGGGGGAAAATTTCATTAAAGGTGGAAGTTTGAAAGAACCTATATCTTCTTTTCATGTATGTTTCCTTTTCAAGTTGTTTTTGAGGTAAAATAGAAGTTTTTGGAAATTTCTAGAGGACATGGTGTGTACTCAGTTGTCACACGTAGCCATGTGATGGACATGTAACGACAGAGCACACATCCATGTGTGGTGACCTTGAGACCTCCTATAAAGGAGGCCAGAAAAGGAAAGCACATGCCGTGTACTTTTAAAATACACAGAGTGTACTTTTTTTCATTAACTAGACTGGGGTCGCGTCTAATCGACAAAACCCTGTTCTTCTTCATCTGTCTCATCCAGGAGTGACTGTACAACCACAAATCTTCTCTGAGCCCATGACTCGCTGTCCGTTCTCCGAATCAAACCTCGTCAGTTGCATTGGATCTGCATCGCTGTGTTCTTCCTTCTTCTAGAAATTCATCTCTTAATTTATCCTCCCTCATGAGATATTCTTGGTTGAATAGTTTTAACGTTTTTTAGATCTACGTTATTTTAGGGTGATTCAAGTCACAAGGTTCATGTATATCGATCTCACAATTCCTAGGTAGGTGGTTTGTGCCTTTCTATAGTTAGTCTTTGAGTTATATGTACAGAAGTTCCCAATACCTTGTTCAGGGTATTGTGTGTTTATTGTTTTTTTCCCTACTATTGCCTATTATGCATTTTCTGTTTGGATAGAGGTGGATTGTTTATGAATAGGATTAATATTTCCATGTTATGGAGGATTTTCCCACGTTTTTTTATTTTGACTGTTTGGTCTAGTTTCTTATTAGGCTGTTTTCTTTCAATGCCTTGTATTTTTAGGATGGAGTGATTATTATCTGACATGCTATGATATGATGTAGAGTGTTTATCCAAGTAGTTATTGAGGTTTAATTTGGATTCCACATATCATTTCGGCATAAATGACTTACACAGGGTCATGAGAACTTGATGTAGTAGACCAGTGGGTGAATGGACGTTGAGGGATTCTACAGAGTGTCTGTTTTACTGTTACGTTGTGAGACCATAAGGGGGATGGAAATATGTTCTCCCTTAGAGTGTATATTGTTCCTAGATGTGGTCCACAAGGAGAATTGGTCTTTGAGTGCTACCTAGGAGTGCCTATTAGTTATCTATACGATACTAAAGGGGGAATTGATGGAGAGTGCTTCCTCAGAGAGTTTGTACTAATGCTATACCAGAGGGGTTAGACTGTGTGTAATTCCTAGAGGGTTTCTCATGTTTGTTTGGTTGAACTAGAGGGGTTAGAATGTGAGTACTTCCCAATGGGATACATTCTTTTGATTAGCTATTAATTGATATATAAAAATGAATTAAATTGAATTTGTAGGATTGTTACTATGTGTAATTCCTTGTCCACTGCTTCATTTTGTTTATTGCCTGCCATATATATTCGTTGACTATTAAGTATAGATCTTTGGGTGGTTTCCAAATAGTATTAATCTCACACTCTGTTTGGGTCATGATTTTGGGCCCAAACAGATTATATTGTTGCAGGCCTAGATAAGGGCAAGCACCCTTCTACTTTAGGTACTTTATTGCTGTGGAGTTGGGGAGAATGGGACCAAGCTGAGGCTTGTGATGTTGTGGATATGTTTACTTTACTTTCTTTTGTACTTGCATTTAGTACTGTATTCTAGAATTGTGATTTTTTTGGATGCTTTCCAAGACATATGTATCATGCATCATCTATATATGTGTGCTCGAGCTATTACTTCCATTATTCACCTAATAACTATTGTATGGTGTTATTGCTGCTTCTGATATTGCTTTCTGTTTTACTTCAATTGTTTTACTCTGCCAATGAGGGCATAATTTCCCCAATATCACAACCAAGGCCCTAACTTCTATTTGGAATCCTCTGGAATTCGGGGCAATGCACTTGAGGCCTTGTGACTAAGCAGGTACAGGGTGTCTCCGGGCGGCTTTCGGAACTGAGATGTAACAATTGATAAGTGTTAGGAATAAACTATTAAAATATATAATAAATATAATTTTATTATAATATAATTTTAATTGATAGTAGTGTAAGTAGATTAATGGTGAATTATAATGAACAATGGATATGAATATAAATTTCATGAATTGGAATTAATAATTTCTTATGATTTATATATGAATTATTTTATATGATTTTTATGATATAAATTGACGTTAATAATTGATTATAAATAATCATGAAATATTTTTTAATTTCCCACTTTGAAATTTGAGTCTAGAATGATGAAATATTAAAAAAATAGTTAGTAGTGAGTGGGGTGATTTTATGACAATTAACATGGTGCATCCCAAATATGGATGAAGGTTGTTCTAGTATCAATTGGGAGATTTTCAAAAGTGTTAGTGATGAATGGGGACAAAGTGGTAATAAGTTAATCGAGGACATACCATATAGAACAAGGATATGAAAAATTCTATAGTTAGGGTGACATAATAATTATGAATTACATAGGGTGGTGTGAAATCCACATGGGCCATACCAACTTGGTAAAGTTTTACGACACCTTGGAACATAGTCATTCCATATCCACCACACACTGTACAACTTGATACTAGTAGCAGGAGTTTATAGTAGAATGAATTGATAGTAGGTTGATTATTAAGTATATTATGAACCCATATATAAAACTCTATAGTACAATTATTTGGAGGTGATAATGTGGAATGATGTGGTCAATGACCTGGATTGGTTAAAAATGGGCTTAATTATGTGTTGTCTTATGATGAGGTAGTGGATCTTGGGTATGTCCAGAATATGAGAAATGTTAATTCTATGGAAGGATTATAATACCTTGGATTTGAATTGTGGTAAAAAAAATGGATCATGTTATATTTATGTGATATGGTTATAATCCATAGGATCTTTATATGTGTGTCAGCATAAGTGGGAGAATAAATAAATGGTGGGGGTATGAATGCACTTGTAATATTTGATAGTGATATAAATGTGGTAGTTATTTTCAATACATGATTATGATGATGGTAATAGTGGTTAATATGATATGGATATGCATATTGAATATGTGATGTGTGGTGGTGGGGATTAAATTTGAAGAGGGTAGAGTCCTTGATAGTGGTGGTAGACAATATTATGAGTCCTTGAGGGTGGGAATCTGTAATGAAAAATAATTTTTATCAATGAAATTTACCTTTTGAAATTAAAAATGTGTCAAATTTAGTAATGTAGTATTATATAAAGAACATAAACCACATGATAGAACTAATAAAATTTTATAATATTTAATTAAAAATAACTATTAGAGAATAAATATATCCATAATAATTAAAATTGTTACAATTGAACAAAAAATAAAAAATAAGGTAACTATAATTTGGAAATTTGGAAATACTCAATCCCCTAGAATGATTGTACTCATGAAAAATACTATAGAAATGAAACTAAATATTTGTAATGAAATATTGTTTTTTAAAATTAATATTTCCACAACTTTGAGAGAAAAATAGTTTAATTAAAAATGTATTAAATTTGAGGTATTTATAGAAGGTTGGGAACCCATATTACCGTTACAAAAAATGGCTGTTAGAATAATAATTAGACCATTATAATAGTATTATGACTCTTAGGAATAAAAAACTAAACAATAGAATAGTGTCCTAACCTATGTAATTGTATAATAATATTTACTTATGAAACACTGAAACTTTAATATATGATTACCTTTAAATAAGTCAATTTGTTCAATAAATTTCTTTATACGCAGCACCAAACTTAAAAAAAACTATGATATATTTATTTAAATATTAATTATGTCTATTAAAACCTAACCATTGAATTAATAGGAATGAATTGGAGTATCTAATTTATGAAATATTTATGAAAACAACATAATAGATACTTTTAATATATATAAAATTCAGTTAGTATATATAAAATAACTAAGAAGGTCACTTTATTATTAAAAATATATTTTTCTATAATTTGTGTTTTATTTCAAGAAACTAATTATATTATGATTAGATAATAAGAAAATATATTGATAATTTGAATAATATATTACTGATAAATAAATTATTAATTTATAGAAAATAAGAATAATGAATAGTTAATATTTTGAAAATCTTTTTTCGAATAAAAATATCTTTTTCGAAATAATTCTGAATATTTTTTAAATATTGGATCACCAAATTTTAGAAATTAAATTTTACAAAAATGAACCTAATTTTTGGATTAATCATAATAATATATAATTAAGATGAGTAATTTGTATTTTTATAAAAAGAATGTTTTTTGGAGAATAATACTAAATAATATTTTTACAAATAACATAATATTTATGACATTTTTAGTATATAATTATAAATTGAAAATCCATGAAACCTTTTTCTAAGAAAAAATAAGCCTCACCGCATACATAGAAATTATTTTATTCAATTATTTTCTTGATATTGGATCCATTGGTTGAATTTTTGGTTGAGTCATGGTTTGATTTTCTTAGTTTTGGAAGCTTTCAAGTTGTTTTTTGTTGAAAAATTTATATTTTGGGCTTGAGAGAAGGTGGTTCATGGTTGACGCATGGTTAGGGGGAACCATGCATCCTTTCCTAGGAAATAATGTGTCTTTAGGGTTGGTTTCTGGGTTATGGTGCAAAACTTGTACATGGTTTAGGAAATCATGCAGCAACTATGCGAGAGGTTCTATCCATTTGGATAGTAGTGACCACACAGTTATCACATGGTTGGGAAAACTCTTGCAGTACATGTCCTTATTGGATAGCGATGGGGATACGGTTGGTGAACAGTTTATAAAATCATGTGGATAAACCATGAGAGTTGCCCAGATCATTAAAAGTGTAAAATTACTCGTTCCCCATACACTTTTTTAACCCTAATTTGGGGTTTTCTCACTTTTGGCTCATTTTTGGCACATAAATGGGTTCACAATATCCCTTCCCCTAGTTCCTCTCCCCTTGTTGGTGATTCTACTTCAAATCTAAGGTGAGTTTTGTTGATTTTTGGTCAATTTTAGTCATCTCCTCTCTTCCCTCTCTTGGTTCATTGGTTTTTATTTAGTGGAACCTCTCTTTGATGAACTCTATGGGTTAGGGTTGATTTGTGGGTTGTTTTTATTAGATTTTAATGTGTGTGGATCATATTTTGACCTTGGTTATTCCTTCTCATGAAGTTTGGTTGGGTCCTCACAACATTGAGGTAAGTATTTCTATCTATTTCCTTTCCAACATATTCTATTTAATTCTTGATCTTTCCTAAATGATTTATAAATGTGTTACCCTTTCTTGTGATGTGTTAGTATTAATTTATTTTTTGTTTTAATGATTGAAAAATTTGTCTGAAATAGTTTTCAAATAGATTCTTTGACTATGTTTTCTCTTATAGAAACTAAATGTGCTTCATAAAATCTCAATTGATCTTTTAAAGGGAAATTAGGTGCTTTGGGGGTGGTGTTTTCTCTTGGTTATGTTTACGAATGTTGTTGGGTTATGAGTTGGGTGTTATATTTGGAAACTGGTGACTTTTATGGTGTGACTCTTATGCGTGGCCTATTGTATTGGTTTAAACTCAAGTCAGGTTTCTTTAAAAAATACGTTTTCAACATTATTTGAGGAGAACATGGGTAGATGGTTGAGTTTTCATAATAAATGTGTTTTTTTCAATTGAGATTATTTGTTATGTTTCTTAAATATGTTCTATGAATTGTGTAATTAGTTTGAAGCATGTTTGATAATGTTTTTGGTGTGAGTGTATATTGGAAAGAGTCTTTTCATATGGAAATGTGTGGGGTTTTATGTCTTTTATTTGTATTTCTAAATGAGTTTTATGAGTTGTGCAAGTGGTGTGAAATTTGTTTCCAAATGGAGTTGGTGATTTGAGAGAATTAAAATATTATTTTAAATGTGTTTCCAAAATCTTGGACCATTTTTCATTTTAAGATATGGTTTGGTAAAGTATTGGCCTAAAGGCACATTTGGAACTTTATGTGTTGTGCATGTTTTCACTTTATCTTGGGGATGGTTATGTATTTGAAATTTAAAGTCCCATTTGGCATTGTGTTCTTGAAAGTGGTGTTTTCACATTAACTTGGGAAATTTTGAGGAAAGATCTTTGTCAATGTATTTGTATTAGAAGTGTTAAAGGCCTAGTTGGCACTTAGTGTTGCCTTGGAAAAGTTGGTTTGATATTAAATGATGTAAATGACTGATTGGAACATTATAATGTTTTGGATTTTTTTGGAACTCATGTGATGTATGTACCTAGTGGGCATGTTGGAATGCTTTTAAAGATTGGTTGAAAACTTGGTCAGTGTGAGGTGATTTGGTAATTTAAAATGATTGAGAATGTGATCATTGAAACTCAAATGATGTGACAACTCAAATTAAACATTTTAAAGAAATGTATTTTAATGTATGTTTGTGTTGACTTGGATTATTTATGGAGACCACTAGATTTTTTTGGAAGATATTCTCCTTAGTGGCTCATGCATGGTAAAGTTGTTGGTATTGAGTCTATTAGTACTTAGGATGTATTTCCATATAATGGCTCATGTCTAAGGATGATGTTGTTTATAGTTTCTATACCATATTTTTCTGAGTATTATTATTATTATAATGGGATTACATAGTATTATATATAGTATTGAGTGAAAATTTCTTGTCAACCCCGATTAGATGGGTTGTGCCCCTTGGAATTATTGAGATTCTAGGTGGGAAGTTTCACTAGTGAGAATAGTTTTGAGAAACCAGTTAGTTATAGACTCTAATGTTTCACTATATGCTGGGAGGTGAGTTTGAATTGAGTACATATAGGTATTTCCTCTATAAATGTTCAGGAAGTGATCATGATTTACTATTTATATGTTCTATTTATTCTTTTCCATATATGGAAATTATCCATTCCAGTTTATATCATCTTTTTTTATTTAATTTACTTTTTTCATAACCCTCCTTTTAGTCACTTGGTAGGGATTTTTATTTGGGATTTGGTTCAGAAATCGGTTGTGGAAAGTGAACAATTTTTGAAAATAAAATGTTTGTGTGCTGTTTTGAAAGGAAAATTTATGGAAAGATGTGTTTGGTTATTGAAATTATTGAATGCCGATTTTCTAAAAGTATTTTCAAACTAGTATTTAGAGACTGTTTCGGGAAAGGTAATACATGGATTATATGGTGATTATCTCTTGAGATGTTGTATGATCAGACCCTACTTGTACAATTTCATTTCAGTAGACCCGAGCTATTTTTTGGGTTCATGTTTCAAGTTCAGTTTTCTTATCTGACTTGCATTTGAAGTAGGTTGTTCTTGTGGCTGGTGGTGAGAAAGAGGTTATATAGAGAACGTGTCATGTGGTTGAGTCTTAGTTTGTGTCTGGTTATTTTTTTAGAAGTCATTGAATCTGAATCAATTTTTTATTTATTTATATTTAGTAATTGTTTCTTTTTCTATGTTCTCAACTCATTAATTTGATCCTTGTTTTCTTGGGAAAAAATTGTTCTCATTTTGATTAATTTGATGCACAATAGTAGTTGCCAACCCATGGGGATTTGGAACTCCCTTTGTGCCATGTCTTTGACTGAGTCATATGTCAGGCTGGATGACATACCATCTTGGTTCATGAAAAAATATGTTTTTTATAAGTGAATTTATAATTTAAAAAATCATGGTTTTCATTTACAAACCCATATTTGATATCTTAGATTATATGTAATATTTTATCAAAAATTGTTTTTAATACATTATATATTTTTGTTTTAAAATTAGTTTTGATCACTTTTATAAATTAAATAAAATTAAATGTATTTTAAATTTTTAATTAGAGGTTTCCAAATTATCTAATAAGTACCTATTTATTTTTGGTCATAAAGGACAATTAACTTAGTTAAAAATTAGTCTCCATGTTAAAATCTAAATGGTAAAAGTAAATAATCTAAGTGAAAAAGGCCTAAAACATGCTTAAAACATGTGATAGAATGACTAGTTAAAACCTTGATTTAACTTATTATATACCCTATCTATTATCAATTAATTTTTTAGCTAAATTTCTTTGTATTGACTTTACATTATTGAAAACATCTGGGTATTTAAAAAAATGTCATCATTTTTAACTTATAAAAGGAGCACTATTCTCCTTAGTTACCCTCACAAAAAAAACACATTAAGTTCAGAAAAAACTCTATTTAAAACTCTCTTAAACAATCATAGACAAAATAATTAGGTGTTTATGTTCTTAAAATACCACCCCTCAAGGGATTGACCCCCCTTTCAAAGGAGATAATCTAAGAAGTATGGTATGAGTTCTTAACCTCATTTTATCATTACAATTTGTTTATGTATGTTTTCTTCATAAAATTTATTTTATCTATATTAAAATAATAATAATAATAATAATAATATTATTATCCATTATTTTTTATAATTATGGTACAAACATTAACCCAACTCCCTTTTTATATTAATAAAAACAAAATCATTACTAGTGCATTTTGAGGGCTACCACCACTATGACACAACATGTTTCATTTTACTTCAACACATTACAAGACTAGTAAAAAGATTAGATTTAATATATAAATATTCTATTTATAACCTATTTTTTATTATAAAATGATAAAATATATTCTATATTTATCTCATTCTATGGAAATGAAATCATCATCCATATATATGTGTTGACTACCACATCCATATAATGATTGATTAACATTTTTTATTTTCATTACTTCCATTCATGGATAGTTCTATGAATGGGTTTAATGGATAAATTTTATTTTATAACATCAGTAATCTTTTTTTTTTCTGAAAATATTTAGGACCTATTAATAATAAGATCAACAAATGATTATAGTTAATTCAATTGTTTAAAATGAGTGAACTAAAAGGAAAATGATATCTTATTTCTAATTAATGTAATTATATAAATTATTTTATATTGATAATTATTTTAAATTTTGATATAACCCATTTTTAAAGACAAAATAAGATCACTATTCTTCTATTATAATTATATTACAACTAAAACATCCCATAGTCATATATTATTCATGGTAGGTTCATGTTTAGGTTAGTTTAACCACTTACTTGAACAATACTATATTTTTATATCATGGATAATTACATGAAATTATTTATTAGTATAATATTATATAAATATGTGAATATAATTTTTGGTTCTGTTAATTTTATATCAATATTTAATTCACTAATTAAGAAAACAAATTTCATTCATTTAGAATCACTAATACATGATCATCACCAATTTCATCTCCATGGTTTGTAAAAAAACTTCCTTGGAATGAAATTATAGATTTTGAAACCATAATGGAACATCTAATATAGTACTTTTGATGTATAATGATAATGTATTTTGTAAAATAATAGGCACCAACACCTATTTTATGAAACTAGTTTAAAGCGATAAGGATTACTTACACCCGATGTTGAAAATAGGTATAAACTAACTTATATATAAATATATATATGTAATGTTTTGTAAATTAAGAGTATAAATGGTTATACTTATGTATAATGTTATTGGTTATGTTTTTAATAAACGTAATTTTATTATTCAGGATGTTTTGTGCAAGTGAAAAAAGAATTAGGACCAAGGTAAGGGTTTTCATCTCAAATTCCTCTCTTTGAGACATGTTTGGTATTATGTACCTAATTTTATTTATGTGGTGTATATAATAAAAATTTGATATATCATATCATGAATTATATTTTAATATTATTATTATTATTTCTATTTGAATACCTCTATTTAATGGGTTTTTGATTAATGTATTACTAATGCTATTAGGGTTTTCTTGGTCACAATTCCGATTCTTTGAGACATGCTACATGTTATACACCATGTTTCCTTTTCATGATTTTCTATTGATTTAAAATACCATGAATATTCTATAATTTATTAAATTTTTATTTATTGTATTAACTAATATAATTTATGTTCATTTCTTCAAATGTCTCTTACTCAACTGATACCCCTGTCATAAGAGTTTTTGCTAACTCAATTTTCATTCATTGAATTATGATTATTCACTAGATCTTATTTTATATAAGATGGGAACATTATTCTCTTTCATTTTATTATTTCATATTATCTCATTGTATACATATTTACTACTTAAAATACATTTCAAATGTTTCATAATTCATAGAGTATGATTCTCACAATGGATATAGATAACCCAAATATTTCTTTTTGAGTTATAATGTTTCATCTTGAAAATTTTATTTTCTATAAGTTGGTTATACCACTGTAACATTTTATTATATGGTATTTTATAATCCTCATTGGGAAAATGAATTTTTAAAACATATTTTGTTTTGTTACTCTTCCTACAAAGTGAGTTCTAAACAAATGTATTTTGAAAATAATAAAAAAGGATGTTTCTTTCACAATCACATGTTTTGGTATTCCGATCCCCATTTCTATAAGATAATTTTTTTTCTTTTCAAGGATACATTATTGAATATTATTTTTAATATTAAAGGTTTTCACTGTCTTTCACATCATATTTTTAAATGTTAAATTTGAAAGCGACCTATAAATATTTATTTTACAACAATGTTAAAAATGTTTTCTAAAATATATTTTATGTTTTCAAATCCATTTACCTTATAATATTTAAAATTATTTACCATAATATGGTATATGTATCATAATTTATCCTCAAATATATATATTTATAATTTGGTGGATTAAATTTATTGTTTCAAAAAATTTATTCTTAATCCCTTATTTTGTGATACTATTTGAGGAATTATTTCATGATGGTGTTTTTACTTTATGTCAACAGTCTTTTATATTTCCTTATTACACTGGATGTTATGTTCTATTAAAGCCATACAAATTTTTTATCTATATAGATTACGATCATGTTATTCATGTACGGAACAAGATATATACTCATTTCACTATACGGTGTGAACTTCACATTTTACATAATACAGATTGTATTATGTTCACCTAGAAAGTATTTTATTATATTGATATAATGAAATATATTTGATTTCTATATTTTTTGATTTAAATATATATAATTATTTTATATTTGACTACATATTGTTTAACCATCTTCCTTCTTCCTTCAGATGGGTTATGGACATGTTATCCCTTTTATTGACATTGGGAAAAGTGTTTTTATTCATTATATTGTTATTCCAATATAGAGTATTATTGGAAAGTTGACTATGTAATATTTGATAATAAAAGTATTTTCTATATATGGGTTATGATCATTTTATCCCCCTTTTTAACATGATGAAAAGTATTTTCTTTTTTGATAATTATTTAATTCTAAGGTAGGTTGATTATTTATTCAATTACCATATTTCTCATTATACAGTTAACCATGTTTTACTGAGTAAGAGGTTCCTAAGGGAATGTTATGAAAAGTATTGATTAATATTATGGTGAATCCATTGGACATAATCAAGTGATAGGAGGTACCAGAAATTATATAGCCTCTCAATTCTTTGACAGATCTCATGAGACAAAACATGATGAGTTTTGGGGCATGACTCTTCCCATAACAGGATAGTGTCTTGGCATAAGGCCATGGTATAATATTTTTATTATCAAACATTATGAATTCCATCATTATGATATCATTATCATTATTATCCATGTTTTCATTTATTATAACGGATATAACATTTTCTATGTTTCAAGTTTATTATGGATACAGTTATTTACATATTCCTTCCATAATATTTATGCCATATTTATTACATTATTGTTTTAATTATATGCTTCCTATACTACACATTTGAGATCACCCCTTTATTATGTTTCCATTGACAAATTTTTGAAGAAAATTATCAAAAATAAATTTTTTAGAATTATAGTATAGGTAGATGAATTTATGAGAGATGTTGAAGACTTTTGATAAATTAGGTAGTTTCTTATATATAATGGAAAAAATGTCCATTATTTAAGAAGGAAATGGGATTTATTAGTTTATTATTTTTTCAAAATCTATAATTAACTAAACTTAAAATATCCTTATGATATAATAGATTCAGTAATCATAATTTATTTTTTAATTATTTATGGTTGTATTCATGTTTTTATTCACAGAATCAAAGAAAGTATGTGAAGTATGTAGTTATGGAACTAGATGTGGAAGTGCGGGTCTAGGGAATAATAATTGGTATGAAAGGAAAGGTTTAAAAAAAATTAGGGTTTAATATTTTAGTTGAGTATAATTTAAGGGTTAATAAGTTAAGTGTAATTACAATTTTAATGGTACATATAACCCTTTGAGATTGTATATAATTTAATGATAAGGTAATGTTGCAGTTTTTATTTGGGATTAAAATGAGAGAAATTCTATGAAAAATATGAGAATAATTATAAGTATTTAATATCATCAGATTTATTTGTAAATTAGATAATATATGGTTTCTTATTAATAGACTCCCATTTGTATATGAAAAAGTTGTAACACATAGAGATTTTATGATATAATAATAATTTTTATTCATTTGATATATTACAATACCCATAACCCCATGTCTAAAGGAACTATAATATAATATTCCATTATAACCTAGGATTTAAATTAGGGGAATGAATAATATTAACCAAATTTTGAAAAAAATATGTATGAAGGTTTTAGATCAAGTAAAACATATTTTATTAAATTTATTATATGTTTTAAAAATACATTTCCTGAAAAATTGGTTTTTATAGTTTTTATGAGAAAATAATATAATTAATTTCTAGAAATTTTATAAAATTTATTTAAAAAAAATGAATTTTTTAAATAATCATTTAAAATTTACCTTAGAATAATCTTTTGAGAATTTTCAAAAGTGAATGGTTTTTTGAAGAATTGTAAAAATTAAGTATTTTTATTGAAAATGTCATATCATTTCAATCATTTAAAAAATTAAATTATGTTATAAAATTATTTTAAAAGTAACTATAGTTAATATAACTTCTTAATAATCAAATTAAGTTGATTATAATTAATTTTGTGTTGGATTTCTCGATAAGAACTTTTTATATTTCAGAAAATAGTTTTTTGAGGAAAATGATTTTCATAAAATTTTATGAGTTTAATTTTAAATTAAATTATTCCAATTATATGAATTTAAAATTGAAAAATGGATTCCATATTTGGAATCATTTGTTAAAAATTTAGTAAATAGTTCCCTTTTATGTTTTTTCAATATTAATAGTAACCATAGTAAATTTTTGTTACACGTTCTAAGTAAAATTGATTAATTAGGGTTAAGACTATAGTGATCGAACTTCAAATTCATTTAAATACTTTTTATTATTTTCATGGGTGCGTTTAATTTTTCTAGGTTCATCCAAATATCAAATATATGACCACTTGGTGCCATTTTTATTTGATTATGAACTTTACATTAATTTAAGAAAAGAATAAATACAAAATGTCACTCACTAGAATTTAATATCTCTAAAATTATTACATGAGGATAAAAAGAGAAATAGTTAAGTTATAAAAATTTATTTGAAATAATAATAAATAGTTTTATCATGTAAATTTATTTATAATGTTTAGTTATTTTATAATTACCTTAAATTCTTAGGCAACACCGACACTATATTTATTCAAATAATAATTTTTTGAAAAATAGTATGAAAAGTAATAAAATTTGGGTGAATTATTATTTTCCATGAATTTTATTAGATACATATAGCATGTTAGGATTGTGTGAAATTTTTATATTCTAATTCCAAGACTATCTTGATATATTAAAAGTCAAATTAAATGAATAGGGTCAACTATGGAATTAATGATATTTTATGTAAAATTATTAAAAAATCATTAAAATATTAAAATAAGAAAAATAATATTATAAATGATAAAAATTATCACTCCTTGTACATTTATTATCACATTTCTCATTTATAAGTAAAATTATAAATTTCTAGGATTAAAAAAGATGTTACACATTTAATGATAAAATTGGTTAACAAAGGGGATAAATCAAAAGATAAGGTTTATAATTACAATAAAACCTATAAAAATATCACTATATGATGCAATTTGAACCTTATCGTATTTTTATTCAAATCCCTATCTATTTGGAATCATTTTTCTTGATAATGACTTAATTATATTTTATCCTTTCTTCGAAATTCCAGGTTTTTCCTTTACCTCCCTTATAAATGGACACCCCTTTTATCATTTATTTACACCAAATTTATCCATGTAGAGAAAAAACACTTAGTAAATTATCATTTTATCTTCCCTATATGTAAATTATATGTTCCTTGATTATTGAAATTCCATTCCAACGGTCCTTATGAAGGGATCTAATGGTGGCATACTCAAGAAGAGGTAATCATCTTATCAGACCTCCTTAAATTTTATTAGTCTTATAAATCCTCTAAATATTTGGTATTCATCATGAAATAATAACTTAATCATCATAAATATACTTTAAATTTTATTATGATTATGAAACCACCAATATCCACCCTCCATTCCATCAAATTGGAATTGAATGCACCACTCATGTGTATGTGTGGACTACCACCACCACATAGAGATGTAATTGATTCTATATAACCATATTTAATGGATTGTTATCAATATGGTTTAAAAATTTATATATTATATTTATGATATAATTATTCTTATAGAATTATAATATCATATCTACCTTCTTAACTTCCAATCCATTGGAAATTGATAACATCGCTTGTACGTATGTGTCAACTACCACCTCCATGAAGTGACGTGATTTGTTTTTCATTTATGATTTTCATGGATGGTAATAAAGATATATTTAATGAATATATATTATATATATGATATAATAATTATTCTGGATATATTAATTATTATATAACTTTTTTCATTCCGTCCACCAAAAAACAAAAATAACATTCTTGTGTTCGTACAACATACCATCTCTATAAATGGTGTAATTCATTTTTCCATATCTAAATTCTATAGATGAATATAAAATAATATATAATGAGTATATATTATATTTATATTATGACTAAAATTATGAATATTATGCTATAATTATCAAATTACAAGAACCAGAACTGTAGAACTAAAAAATGCATGAGAAACATAGAATTTATCACCCAGAACAATTATTTTAAGAAAAAATTTATTAAAAAAGTGATAGGATATTTGTAATTTCCCGGAACCTCTTGGTCCAGTGCTTTTTCAAAAAACGGTTTCATCAAACAGTCCCACTAAAACGGTGGCACCATTCACGGTGTCACACCGAAACAGTGGCACCGTGAGGGTGACACCGTGACAGTGGCACCGTGTGGGCGACACCATGACAGTGGATCCGTGAGGGTGACACCATGACAGTGGCACCGTTAAGGTGGAACCATGTGGGTGGCACCATGTGGGTGACACCGTGACGATAACACCATGTCCTCACCAAGCGGTCTTCGTTCTTTTTCTAGTTTCTGACTTTTTCTGCTTCTGAATCATTTGACGTAAAAATGTTTTAATAACCCCCATTTCAAATCCATTTAAAGCCCATAAATGATATCTAAAATCCCCCAAGATCTAGTAGACCCTTAACTTACCAAAACGTGTGGCTTTTCCTCATGTCATACCCTTTCCCCATACTTGCAGTTCTTCCCCTGTTGTGTGATTTAAGGGAAACTGTTTAAATGCACAATTGTTATGGACACCTATTAAATGAGAATTATTAAATTAAAATCTATTCCATTGTGCGTAACTGACCAACCGCATGGAAAACCATGATCCAACTTTAAAGCCGTTCAAAATTCTATATCCCATAACAACAGGATCTCATCTTTATATCACACTAGAATTTCTTCCTCCTTCTTCTTCTTGGCTGGTCTCCTTTTTCTTTCCTTGTACATTTGGAGTCCACCCTCTTCCCAAGGAATGTAAAGCACCTATGCTGGAGCTTCCCTACTCATCCTTGGAGTCCCCGTAGTTCCTCCCCTTCAAGTCACGCATCCCCAGTTCTTGATGCTTAGAGTTAAATCGTCAATCCATGATCAATCCAAGTAGGGGTTTTCCTTCATCTCTCTTTATTGGGCATCATGTGGGGTGGGTATGCTATTGTTTCTGTGAGGATAGATGAAAACAAACCTTAATGAAGATAATAAAGGGACCTTTAAAGAATTAAGGGGGTGTGCCTAGTTTCTACTGTGCTCTTTATACTTGATTATGTTTTGTGGGTTGTACGGTCTTATGTCCATTGGAAATCTTGGTCATTGGGGGTCTTTTCTTGTGCACCAATGAACCTCTATTTTTCTCGATATTCATGTGATTGAATGAATGTAACATGAAAATTGGTTAATCACGTAAAATCAACCAATTAAATGGATACCTAGTGAACAAAAATCCTTTTGTGATTACCCCGGTTAACCAGACAGAAAGAAGAAAATTAATGAATGATGTACTTGAGTCTAGAAACTTCCTTGCCCTATCTTGGTGGTATGTCTGTTTTTTCTACTTGATGCTTATGGGGTGATATTGATGGGATTGGGATCCTATGTTTTTTGTATGGTTATTGTTTGTGGATTTGAGGCCATGTGGGGCTGTATCTTGAGGTTTGTTTTGGTTCCAGTACTTTGAGGGATCTCACAGATCCCTTTGTTGTAACTTTACAAGAGGATCTGGTGTGAATTCTTTAGTGAGGTTTCGATATTTTTCCTTTCCACAACTTGTGGTTATGCCTGTTAGTTTCCCTGTAGTGCATATTTTACTTAAATGAAATCAGTTAAACATGAAACCAAGAATGTGTTCAATGAGGAATTTGTTCTAGGAATGAGTAGTGGCTTGGCTGTGAGTGGTGTGCCTTTTTATGAATGAATAGTAACGAGGGTGTTTGTGCTTAGTTTGGTTTTGGTAACCCTAGGTTGGGATGAGTTCTTGTTACCTATAAATATAATTTTAGTTCTTATGTTTCTTATTCGCACCCCACCCATGTTGAGCACTTCGTGCCGAACACCCCTATTTCATGGGGGAGGGTGTTTTTCCCAACACTCCTATGAGTGGCTGGTTATTAGCCCTTTTTCCACTCCCTTTCACGAATATCCCAAGAATAATCAGGTAGGCTGTGATGGTCGGAGGCCCATTATAGCCCAATATTCTTCGGGCATGGTAGTTGTGGTGGTTGGCCCAGATGTGTGAGGGCATGTTGTCTCCCACGTGTCTTTGGGATGAGGGCCAGGAGTCTTCAGGCGTGACAGTGGTTGTTCTAGCCTAGGTTTTTATGGGCGTGGTTACGTGTGGTTGATTTAGCCCAGGTGTTTATGGGCGGGATGTGTGGTGATGGCCCAGGTGTGTGCGGGTAGGGTATGGCAATGGGACTACAGTGAGAATGGAGGGAGAGGTTCAATTCATAGGATGTCTTCAATAACCAGTGGGAAAGTGGAACTGGGTACCCAAACATCGATGTGTTATTACTATTATATTACTTGACATGCATTATTTGGGGAGTCTGCCTTGGTGAGTCTTGGGTGGGTAGTTTTCCTTGCTAGGCGTTTCAGTTATGTCTTTTCTCACGGGGCATTAGAATGCCTCCCCACTTGTGCATGAGAGCTTTTGGTTTTCCCTACTAATTATACTTGTGTGATCACCCTACATATATAAAACTGCATCCAGGTTTCTAAGAGGACATTAGTGATCGTGCAGGATCGTACTAGTTCGTATGTTGGGATGGTTTCTATTGTTGTTTTCTTTTCATTGGTACTTTATTTTTGATGTTTCCTGTACTTTTGTAGCATTAATTTTGGAACACGCATATGAGAATGGTTTGTTTTGGATTTACTTGTACCTCCACCTTTGGTGTTTTTGGGAATTACTATCTTATATCCTGATCCTATTAAATAAAAAGGGTAATGCCTTCCATATTATTTGTGATTATATACCCTTGGTGCTAGTCCCCACTCCAGGACCTATTGAAAGCGGGTCTCGGGGGTCAATAACTCTCCTTTAACTTGAAGAAGGAAGGGTATGGCAACCTGTTGTCCCTTATCTCATCTTGGTGAAGGTGGGTCATGACAGAAAGGTATCAGAGGAGGAGGTTGAGAGATAAGATGGAGTTCAGAGTTAGGCATAGTGGGGATTCCGTGGGATGGTAGGGAAACAAAGTTGTACAATCTTGGTGCGTGAAATAGGCCAGGGAAGGCCAGATAGGACATGGGATTTTAGGGCCCCCCATGATCTGATGTAAGGACTCTGAGCCTACCTAATGACCAAGTGAGGATACACGGATTACAGGGAAGAGACCCTAGGAAAGGTGCATGCATCATAATGACTTGTGTTCTTGTGATTCTGGGGTATTTTTGGGCTTTAAAATGAATAAAAAGTCTAAGAAAATTTAAAATAAATCTTCTACACTACTCGGGCTTAGGCATTCCTTATTTACCTTGCAGATATGGAACCCTGGCAATGACCAAGGGTAGTGCGGATGATCGAGGCCCATGAGGTTGATTTGGATGATTGAAAGAGGGCTGACCGAGAGGAGGAGGACAATCAGTGGCAGAGGAAGCTTCGTGCCTTTCAGCGGCAGACCCTCAGGAAGTACGAGGGAAGCATCTATGAGGTGGAGACAGAGAGCTGGCTAGGAAAGCTGGTGATAGATTTCAGATTGATCCAGTCTCCGACAAAGTACTAGGTTTCTCTGGCTGTAAGCCAGATGCATGGAGAATCGCGTCAGTGGTGGACACTTTATCTTGGGGAGAAGAGGGAGGCTGGGGTGACGTGGAATGAATTCAAGAGGGAGGTCCGGGCAGAATTCATCTCTTCCATGATGAAGGATGAGAAGAGGAAGTAATTACTCTCCCTCCAATAGGGGGTATGTCAGTGAGGGAGTTGGGGATCAAGTTCAAGGATCATCTTATTTTCACTCCGGACCTCTTTCTGGATGAGGAGTCTTAGGAGAGATGTTTAGAGGAGGCACTTTGACATTCCCTTCAGTATGCGGTTACACCCTTCACCCAACCGACGTACCTGGAGGTCCATAAGAAGGCTGAACTGGTGGAAAGGATGCACACATTGGGAGGTGTATTGCGAGAGGGAATGAATTTGGGATCGTCGAAGGGGAAGACCGTCAACAGCAGACCTCCATCATTAGGGCCCTCCAGGTTTTGACTGGTAGGGAGCATGCCTCAGCAATTACAGTTCTAATATTCTAGTCCTTGCCCTTTCCTTTCGGGACCAGGACCGAGATGCTTCATCTATGGCAGCTGTGGGCACCTTTGGAACCAGTGCCTGGACCGGGTGTAGTACAGTGGGAGTGGGCCGGTGCAGCACCCACCTCAGTAGCAGTAGGGACAACGATCTCCCACTCCTACGAGGATAGACATCGTAGGAGGAGGCTGACCCAGGGCACTCCTCCGGGACCTCGACCAGGGCGTGGTCAGGGAGGTGGCCAAAAGCTGAGGGGCAGGGGAGCTGGGCGTGGGCAGTTACACGCCACGGAGGTAACAGTTCCATTAGGGTCATATGTCATTTGAGGTATGATTAGCTTGTATAGTACTCTTGCCTATTCCTTGTTTGATACAGGAGCTTCACACTCCTTTTTTGCGCCCAGTCTGGACCGTGCTCTGGGTCTAGACGATGAGAGGATTCTAGTGACCCTGGTTTTGAGTACACCAGTCGGAGGTCAGACGGACTTGTTTTATGTTTGCCGAGTGTGTAGATTGATGATAGGGCCACACCAACCAATCAGGAATCTTATACTGTTATAGATACATCCATACGATGTCATCCTAGGAATTGACTGGATGTTCTCTGTATATGTCGTTATTGACTGCTTCCGCGGAAGGATCGTGTTTTGAAACATGGGCGGCAGACATGTGACTTTCTTCGATGAGCGGGGCTAGGAGGAAGGTAACCAGTGAGTGGAGCCCCTCCTCTCCTTTTTAGCTGAACTGTCAGTGGAGTCGGCCGATATAGAGATGGAGGAAGTCCCGGGGATCATCAATGAATTCATGGATGTCTTCCCTGAATAGGTGGATACTCTACCCCCTTGACGTGATGTGGAGTTCTAGATAGACTTGCAACCTGGTGCCTGTCCGATTTCGATGGATCCCTACCAAATGGTGCCTTCTGAGTTGTAGGAGTTGCAGATTTAGATTGACGATCTGATGAAGATGGGTTTTGTTCGACCAAGTGAATCACCATGGGGTGCTCCAATATTATTTTCAAAGAAGGTAGATGGTGGTCTCAGACTGTGCATAGACTACTAGAGACTGAACGGGGTAATGGTCAAGAACCGTTACCCTCTCTCGAGAATAGATGACATTTTTGACCAGTTAAAAGGAATAGGATGGTTCTATAAGATCGACCTGCGGTCAGGATATCACCAGTTGAGGGTGAAAGAGGATGACTTCTCGAAGACTGCCTTCAGGTGAAGATATGGAAAATTTTAGTTTGTGGTAATGCCGTTCGGTGTTACGAACTCTCCAACTGTGTTCATGGGGCTCATGAACTCTGTTTTCTGGGAATACCTGGACCGGTTTAGTGTCGTTTTTATTGATGACATCCTGATTTTATCAAGATCAGAAGAGGAACATGATGAACATCTAAGAATGGTTTTAGAGGTCCTCTTACAACACCAAATTTATGGGAAATTGTGAAAGTTCATGTTTTGGATGTGATAATTGCACTTCCTTGGGCATGTGCTATCTGAGCAGGGAATAGCGGTGGACCCCTCGAAGGTGGAGGTGGTTGTTTCTTGGGAAGCACCCAAGAACATGGCATAAGTTCATAGTTTCCTAGGTTTGGCAGGTTACTACCGAAGGTTCATGCCCAACTTCTCCCGAGTTGCATCTCCTTTGATAGCCTTGACCAAGAAGGACCAGGTTTTGATGTGGAATGGGTAGTGCGAGGCAGCTTTCAGCTATTTGAAGGGGAAGTTGGTTAGTGCCCAAGTGATGAGGCTGGCAGAAGAATGGGTAGCGTATGAGGTGTTCTGTGATGCTTCAGGACAGGGCCTCGGGTGTGTGCTGATGCAACATCAAGGGGTGATCTCTTATGGGTCTAGGCCGTTATGTCCACATGAGCGTAACTATTCCACCCATGATCTGGAGCTTGCGGGGGTTGTGTTCGAACTGAAGTTGTGGTGGCATTACCTCATCGGGGAGCGCTTCATGGTCTTCATGGATCACAAGATCATGAAGTATATCTTCTCCCTGTGGGACCTGAATTTGCGGCAATGAAGGTGGATGGAGTTCCTCCAAGACTACAACTTTGAAATCTCCTATACCTCAAGAAAGGAGAATGTGGTGGCCGATTTCTTGAGCATGAAGTCGAAGAAGGATGTGGTTCGAGAGTTGGCAGATGCTTGGAAGGTGATGGAGGAGTTGGATACCCTACACCTGGATGCAAGGATGGATGGTGGTAGAGGTTGACTATTTCAGATGATAGTGTAGTCCTCTCTGTCATGGCAGGTAGAGGAATCTCAGTGGGGAGACTCAGAGACTGAAGTGATGCGCGATCAGGTTAACCAAGGCGATGCTCCGGAAGGGTGGTCGGAAGACTGGAAGAATCAGATGCTATTTCATGAAAAGTTGTTCTTCCTTGTGGGAATGCACAAGAGGGTTCTTAGTGAGTTCCAAAACTCACCCCTAGAAGTGCACCGAGGAGTCTCCAAGATGTACCGGGGTCTGAGGGGTCAATTTTTTTGGCCCGGGGTAAAGCGGGCAGTGGTAGAGTTCGTAGTAATGTTCCTTGTGTGTCAGTAGGTGAAGGCTAAACACCACATCCTAGGAGGTCTGTTACAACCTTTAAATGTCTAATAGTGGAAGTGGGATGACATCTCGATGGATTTTGTCACAGGACTACCCAGAGTTTAGGGGGGTTGTGATGCTATCTGGGTAGTGGTGGACCGACTGATGAAATCAGCCCACTTCCTAGTGATCAAGGAGTCAGGTACACTGGATTCCCTAGCAAATAGGTATGTGGATGAGTTGGTGTGTTTGCACGGGGTTCCAAGGTCCATAGTCTCTGATCGGGATACCTGGTTTACCTCATGGGTGTGGAAGGGACTACAACATGCTTTTGGCACCCAGCTATACCGCAACACTGCTTACCACCCCCAGACAGATGGGAAAACAGAACACACCATCCAGACAATGAAGGATATGCTACGGGCATGTGTGTTAGACTTTGGGGAATCGTGGGTACGAAAGTTGCCTCTGGTGGAGTTTGCCTACAACAACATCCATCACTCTACCATTGGAAAGGCTCCATTCGATGCTTTGTACAGGAGGACATGTCGCTCACCTGTGTCTTGGGCTGAGGTCGGGGAGGCGGGTGTTCTTGGCCCAGAGGTGGTGGAGAGCATGACAGCGAGAAGGGTCAACTTATACGGGAGATGATGAAGGTGGACCAGGACCGACAAAAGTCATATGCCGATAATAGGAAGATACCCTTGGAGTTCGAGGTCGGGGACCATGTGTTCTTGAAGGTCTCCCCTCGGCATGGGAAACAGAGGTTTGGAAGAGGGATTAAGCTTTCTCCCAGGTTCTTCAGACCGTTTGAAGTGTCGCGACGGGTCGGTGAAGTGGATTATCAACTAGCGCTACAACCACCGCTACTAAGACTGCACAATTTCTTCCATGTGTCTCAGCTCTGATGATATCTACACAGCGATTCACACATCCTGGACTGGGGAAAGCTGGATATCGAGGCCAACACAACGTTTGTAGAAATATCGGTGAGGGTCAAGGATCGTGAGAAGAAGTTTCTTTTTGGATGAACCATCCCTTTGGTTTGTGTGTTGTGAAGGGATGGTGGGAACGAAGAGATTACCTAGGAGTGGGAGGCATAGATGCACGCCCAATACCCAGAGCTTTTTTGAGTGATGTTCTGTTTTATTTTATATAATGGTTCGCGATGAAGAATTTTTACCTTGTTAAATATGGTATGTGTTCTTTTCCTTATGTGTGTGAAGAGTCTTGACTGTGGGGAGGGGAGGACCTGATCCTTAATCAAGACATATTAAGTTGGATGCGATTAAAACTGTGCAGGTGAGTCAGTGCCACCCAAAGCGGATAATAACATGACATGGAGGAAGAAAACTCTGTAATCCATATGACCGGATGGTTTGACCCTTCAATGTTTGTGTGCTTACTTGGGAGAAGAGGATCGGTAGTGTATCTATATTCATTTGAAATATGGATGAGGTATACCCCTGAGAGGTATCTTTCGAGGTGGTTGTTCGGACCCCCCTCTTTTCTCCTGGTCTAGTTTCGATTCTTGAGGACAAGAATGGTTTGAGAGGTATATGATGTAACAGCCCGGACCCTCCTGGTCCAGTGCTTTTCCAAAACACAGTTCCATCAAAAGGTCCCACCAAAATGGTGGCAGTGGTCATGATCTCACACTGAAATGGTGGCACCATGAGGGTGACACCGTGATGGTGGCAACGTGAGGGTGACACCGTGACTGTGGCACCGTGAGGGGGACACAGTGATGATGGCACCGTGTGTGCGACACCGTGACAGTGGCACTGTGAGCGTGACACCGTGACAGTGGCACCGTGTGGGCGACACCCTGATAGTGGCACCGTGACGATGGCACCATGTGGGTGACACCATGACATTGGCACTATTTCCTCCCCAAGCAGTCTTCGTTCTTTTTCCAGTTTCTGACTTTTCCACTCCCGTATCTTTTGACGTAAAAATGATTTAATACCCCCCTTTAAAAGACATTTAAAGCCCATAAATAATATCTAAAATCTCCCAAGAGCCGGGCGACCCTTAACTTACCAAAACGCATGGATTTTCCTCGTGTCACACCCTTTCCCCATACTTCTAGTTCTACCCCTGTTGCACTATTAAAGGGAATCCATTTAAATGCATAGCTATAATGGCCACCTCTTCGATGAGAATTATTTAATTAAAATCTATTCCATCGTGTGTAACCACCCAACCGTGTCGAAAACCATGATCCGACTTTAAATCTGTTCAAAATTATATATCCCATAACAAAGAGATCTCATCTTTATATCACGCAATAATTTCTTCCCTCTTATTCTTGGATGATCTCCTTTTTCCTTCCTTGTACTTTTGGAGTCTAAACCCTTTCCGAGGCAAGTGGTGTGCCTCTTCTGGAGCTTCCCTACTCATCCTTGGAGTCCCCAGAGTTCCTCCCCTATAAGTCTCACATCCCCTGTTGTTGGTGCCCAGAGTTAAAATGTCGATCCTTGATCAATACAAGTAGGGATTTTCCTTCATATCTCTTTAATATGCATCATGTGGGGTGGGTATGCTATTGTTTCTGTGAGGATGGACGAAACCAAACATTAATGAAGATAATAAATGGGAATTTAAAGAATGAAGGGGGTGTGCTCAGTTTCAACTGTAATCTTTATCCTTGATTATGTGTTGTGAGTTGTACAGGCTTATGTCCATTGAAAATCATGGCCGTTGGGGGTATTTTCTTGTGCACTAATGAACCTCTGTTTTTATGGATATTCATGTGATTGAATGACTATAACATGAAAATTGGTTAATCACGTATACTTGACTGATTAAATGGATGCCCAGTGAACAACAATCCTTGTGAGATCACCCCAGTTAACTAGACAGAAAGAAGTAAATTAATGAATGATGTACTTGAGTC
Organism: Viscum album; assembly: GCA_963277665.1. Lineage (NCBI taxonomy): Eukaryota > Viridiplantae > Streptophyta > Magnoliopsida > Santalales > Viscaceae > Viscum > Viscum album. The sequence goes on from OY728158.1 coordinate 413,465,748, forward strand.
TGGAAACTTCCTTGCCCTATCTTGGTGGTATGTCTGTTTGTTCTGCTTGATGCTTATGGGGTTATATGGATGGGGATGGGATCCTCTGTTGTCGTACAGTTGTTGGTTGTGGATCTGAGGCCATGTGGGGCTGTATCTTGTGGCTTGGTTTGGTTCCAGTACTTTGAGGGATCTCACAGATCCCTTTCTTGAAACTTTACAAGAGGACCAGATGTGAATGCTTAAGTACTCTTTGTGCTTAGGTTGGTTTTGGAACCCCTAGGTTGGGATGAGTGGTTTTTTACCTATACATATAATTTTAGTTCTTATGTTTCTTATTCTCACCCCACCCATGTTGAGTACTTCGTGCCAAAAACCCCTATTTCATTGGGGATGGTGTTTTTCCCAACCCTCTTATGAGTGGCTGGTTATTAGATCCTTTTATGATCCCTTTCCAGAATAGCCCAAGACTCATTAGGTAGGCTCTGATAGCCTGAGGTCCATTATAGCCCAAGATTCTTTGGGTAGGGTAGTTGTAGTGGTTGGCCCAGGTGTGTGCGGGCAGGCTGTCTCCCAGGTGTCTTTGGGATGAGGCCTAGGTGTCTTCAGGCGTGGCAGTGGTTGTTCTAGCCTAGGTGTTTACGGGCATGGTTACGTGTGGTTGATTCAGCTGAGGTGTTTGGGTGCGGGATGTGTGGTGATGGCCCAGGTGTGTGCGAGCGGGGTATGGCAGTGGGACTGTAGTGAGAATGGAAGGTGAGGTTCGATGCGTAGGATGTATTCAATAACTAGTTGGAAAGTGGCACGAGGTACGCAAACGTCGATGTGTTATTACTATTATATTACTTGACATGCGTTATTTGGGGATTGTGCCTTGGTGAGGCTTGGGTGGATAGTTTTCCTTGCTAGGTGTTTCAGTTATCTCTTTTCTAACGGGGCATTAGAATGCCTCCCCACTTGTGCACGAGAGCTTCCAGTTTTCCCTACTGAGTATACTTCTATGCTCACCCTACGTATGTAAAACTGCTTTCAGGTTTCCAGGAGGACTTTAGGGATTTTTGAGCATTGTATTAGTTTGTACGTTTAGACGGTTTCTGTTGCTGTTTTCTTTTCTTTGGTAATTTCTTTTGCGGTTTCCTGTACTTTTTTAGCATTACTTTTGGAACATGCATATGAGAATGGTTTGTTTTGGCTTTACTTGTACTTCCACCTTTGGTGTTTTTGGGAATTATTATCTAATCTCCCAATCCTATTAAATAAAAAGGGTAATTCCTTCCATCTTATGTGTGATTCTATACCCTTGGTTCTAGTCGCCACTCTATGACCTATTGACAGTGGGTCTCAGGGGTCATTATCTCTCCTTCAACTTGAAGAAGGAAAGGTCTGGCAACCTACCGTCCCTTCTATCATCTTGTTGAAGGTGGGTCATGACAGAATGGTATCAGAGGAAGAGGTTGAGAGATATTATGGAGTTCAGAGTTAGGCACAATGAGTATTTCATGGGATGGTAGGGCAATAGTGTTGGACAATCTAGGTGTGTGAAATAGGCCAGGGAAGTCTGGCTAGGACACGAGATTTTAGCGCCCCCCAATGAACTGATGCAAGGACTCTGAGCCCACCGAATGACCAAGTGGGGCTACACTGATTGCAGGGTAAAGAACCTAGGAATGGTGCATGCATCATAATGACTTGTGTTGTTGTGTTTCTAGGGTATTTTGGGGATTTAAAATGAATAAGAAGTCTAAGAAAATTTAAAATCAATCTTCTACACTACTCAGGCTTAGGCATTCCTTATTTACCTTACAGCTATGGCACCCGGATGATGACCAAGGGTAATGCGGATGATCAAGGACTAGGAGGTTGATTTGGCTGATCAAAAGATGGATGACCAAGAGGAGGAGGACAATAAGTGGCAGAGGATACTTCGTTCCTTTCAGTGGCAGGACCTCATGAAGTATGAGTGTAGCATATTTGACGTGGAGATATAAAGCTGGATAGAGGAGATGGTAATAGCTTTCAGCTTGATCCGGGCTTTGACGAAGTACTGGGTTCCTATGGCTATAATAAAGATGCATGGAGCAGCGTGTTAGTGGTGGACACTTTATCTTGGGGAGAAGAGGGAGGCTGAGGTCACATGGGCTAACTTCGAGAGGGAGTTCTGTGCAGAATTCCTCTCTTCCGTGATGAAGGCTGAGAAGAGGCATAAACTACTCTCCCTCCAATAGGGGGGTATGTCAGTGAGGGAGTTGGGGATCAAGTTCAAGGATATCCTTCTCTTCTCTCCACACTTCTTTCTAGATGAGGAGTCTCAGACGAGACATTTTGAGGAGGCAATCCGACCTTCCCTTCAGTATGCAGTTACCCCCTTCACCCTACCGACGTACCTGGAGGTCCAGAAGAAGGCTGAAGTGGTGGAAAGGATGAACACACTAGGAGGTGTATTGCGAGAGGGAATCCAGTTGGGCTCATCAAAGGGGAAGCCCGTCAATAGCAGACCTCATGCATTAGGGCCCTCTAGGTATCGGCTAGTAGAGAGCATGAATCAGCAGTTCCAGTTCCGATATCCCAGTCCTCACCCTTTAATTTCGGGCCCAGGACAGAGATGCCTCATCTGTGGCAGCAGTGGGCACCTTTGGAACCAGTTCCCGGACCGAGTGCAGTACAGTAGGAGTGGGTCGGTGTAGCACCCACCTCAGTAGTAGCAGGGACAGAGAGATCCTGCTCCTCCGAGGGAAGACATCGCAGGAGGAGGCCGACCTCAAGGTGCTTCTCAGGGACCTCGACCATGGCACGGTCGGGGAGGCAACCAACAACCGAGGGGAAGGGGAGCTGGGCATGTGCAGTAACACTCCATGGAGGCAGCAGTTTTAACATGGCCGGAAGTTGTTTGAGGTATGGTGATCTTGTTTAGTACTCTATCCTATGACTTGTTCGATACAGGAGCTTCGCACTCCTTTGTTGCACCCAGTCTGGCCTGTGCTCTAGGTCTAGATGCTGAGAGAGTTCTTGTTCCCCTGGTGTTGAGTACACTAGTTAGAGGTCAAACATACTTGTTTTATGATTCTCGAGGGTGTAGACTGATGATAGGGCCACATCAGTCAACTAGGGATCTTATACTATTGCAGATACATCCATACGATGTCATCCAAGGCATTTACTGGATATTCTCTGTATGTGTAATTATTTTATACTTCTGAGGAAGAATCATGTTTTCAGACATGGTCAGCTGACATGTGACTTTCATCTGCGAGTGGGTTTACCGGGAAGGTAACTGGTGAGTGGATCCCCTCCTTTCCTTGTTAGTTGAACTGTCAGTGGAGTCAGTGGATATAGAGATAGAGGAAGTCCCATGGATTGTAAATGAATTCATGGTTGTCTTCCCTGGAGAGGTGGAGACTCTAACACCTCGATGTGATGTTGAGTTTGAGATAGACTTGTAATCTGGTGTCCGTCTATTTTTGATGGCTCCCTACCAAAATTATGTGTTGCGGGAGTTGCAGATTCAGATTGACGATTCGATGAAGAAGGGTTTTTTTTGACCAGGTGTGTCACCCTAGGGTGGTCTAGTCTTATTTACAAAGAAGGAAGATGGTTGTCTCTGACTATTCATAGACTACCAGAGACTGAACCAGGTAACAGTCAAGAACCGTTACCCTCTCCTGAGAATAGACGACCTTTTCGACTTGTTAAAAGGAGCAAGATGGTTCTCCAAGATCAACCTGCATTCAGGATATATCCAGTTGAGGGTGAAGGAGGATGACATCTCGAAGACTCCCATCAGGTGTAGATATGGGCACTTTGAGTTTGTGGTCAAGCTGTCCGGCCTTATGAACGCTCTAGCTATGTTCATGGGGACCATGAAATCCGTTTTCTGGGAATACCTGGACCAGTTCGTAGTCGTGTATATTGACAACATCCTGATCTACTCGAGATTAGAAGAGGATCATGCTGAGCATCAATGAACGGTTTTAGACGTCCTTTTACATCACCAAATTTATGGGAAATTGTCTAAGTGCAGGTTCTGAATGCAAGAACTGCACTTTCTTAGACACGTGGTGTCTGAGTAGAAAATAACGTTGTTCCCATCGAAGGTCGAGGCAGTTTTTTCTTGGGAATCACCCAAGAACATGGAATAAGTTCATAGTTTCCTAGGTTTGGAAGGTTACTACCGGAGGTTCGTGCCCAACTTCTCCTGAGTTGCAACACCATTGACATCCTTGACCAATAAGGATTAGGCTTTCGTGTAGAATGGGCAGTGCGAGGAAGCCTTCATCTATCTGAAGGGAAAGTTGGTTAGTTCCCCAATGCTGAGGTTTCCAGAAGAAGGGGTAACATATTAGGTGTTATGTGATGCTTCAGGACAAGGCCTCGTGTGTGTGATGATTCAATAGAAAGGTGTGATCTATTATGGGTCTAGGAAGTTATGTCCCCATGAGCGTAACTATGCCTCCCATGATCTAGATCTTGTGGTTGTTGTGTTCGCACAGATGTTGTGGTGGCATTACCTCATCGGGGTGCGCTTCGTGGTCTTCACGGATCATAAGAGCTTGAAGTATATCTTCTCCCAGCAGGACCTAAATTTGCAGAAACGAAGCTGGATGGAGTTCCTCCAAGACTACAACTTCGAAATCTTCTACATCTCAAGAAAGGGGAATGTGGTGGCCGATGCCTTGGGCAGGATGTCGTATAAGGATGCGGTTCAAGAGTCGGAAGATGCTTGGAAGGTGATGAAGGAGTTGGCTTCCCTACACCTAGATGAAAGGATGGATGGTGGTAGAGGTTACCTATTTCAGATGATAGTGCATTCCTCTCTGTCGCGGCAGGTAGAGGAGTCTCAGTGGGGAGACTTAGAGACTGAAGTGATGTGTGATCGGGTTAACCAAGGCGATGCTCTGGAAGGGTGGTTGGAAGATGGGAACAATCAAATGTTATTTCAAGGAAAGTTGTTCATTCCTGTGGGAATGTGCGAGAGAGTTCTTGGTGAGTTCCACTAATCACCCCTAGCAGTACACCCAGGAGTCTCCAAGATGTACCGGGGTCTGAGGGGTCAGTTTTGGTGTCCCGGGGTAAAGTGGGCAGCGGAAACTTTTGTAGCAAAGTGCCTTGTGTTTCAGCAGGTGAAGGCTGAACAACACATCCCAGGCGGTCTGTTACAACCTTTAAATGTTCCCGAGTGGAAGTGGGATGAAATCTAAATGGATTTCTTCACAAGATTACCTAGGGTTCAAGGGGGTTGTGATGCTATCTGGGTAGTGGTGGATTGACTAGTGAAATCATCTCACTTTCTAGAGATCAAGGAGTAAAGTATAGTGGATTCCCTTGAAAAGAGGTAAGTCGATGAGGTGGTGCGGTTGCACTGGGTTCCAAGGTCCATAGTCTCTGATCGGGATACCCGGTTTACCTCACGGGTCTCGAAGGGACTGCAACATGATTTTGGCACCTAGCTATGCCTCAGAACTATTTACCACCCCCAGAAGGATGGGAAAATAGAACATACCATTCAGACGATGGAGGATATGCTACATGCATGTGTGTTGGACTTTGTGGGATTGTGGGTACGACACTTACCTCTGGTGGAGTTTTCCTACAACAACAACCATCACTCTACCATTGGCATGGCTCCATTCGACGCATTGTACGGGAGGCCATATTGCTCACCTGTGTGCTAGACAGAGGTTAGAGAGGCTGGTGTTCTTGGCCCAGAGGGGGTGCAGAGCATGACAGGGAAGGTTCAGCTTATATGGGAGAGGATGAAGGCGACCCAGGACCGGAAAAAGTCATATGCCGATAATAGGAGGATACCCTTGGAGTTCGAGATCAGGGACCAAGTGTTCTTGAAGGTCTCCCCTCGGTGTGGGAAACTGAGGTTCGGTAGGGGGAGTAAGCTTTCTCCCAGGTTCGTCGGTCTGTTCAAAGCGCTGCGGCGGGTCAGTGAAGTGGCTTATTAGCTAGAGCTACCACTACCACTACTGAGACTGCATGATGTCGTCCATGTGTCTCAGCTCCGATGTTATCTACATAGTGATTCACACATCCTCGACTGGGGAAAGATAGATATCTAGGCCGGCACAACGTCTGTAGAAAGACCAGTGAGGGTCAAGGATCACGAGAAGAAGGTGCTCCATGGATGAAACATCCCTTTGGTTCGTGTTTTATGGAGGCATGGTGGGATCGAAGAGAGTACCTGGGTGTGGGAGGCAAAGATGCGCGCCCATAACCGAGATCTGTTTTGAGTTATGTTCTATTTTATTTTATATACTGGTTCATGATGAAGCGTTTTTACCTTGTTAACTATGGAATGTGTTTTTTTCCTTGTGTGTGTGAAGAGCCCTCACTGTGGGGAGGGGAGGACCTGATCCCTAATCAAGACACATTAAGGTGGATGCGATTAAACCCTTGTGGGTGAGTCGGTGCCACCCAAATTGGATAGTATCATGACATGGAGGAAGAAAACTCCCTAATCTATATGACTGGATGATTTTACCCTTGAATGTTTGTGTACCTACTTGGGGGAAGAGGAGCGGTAGTGTATCCATAGTTGTTCGAAATATGGATGAGGTTTACTCCTGAGAGGTATCTTTCAAGGTGGTTATTCGGACTCCCCCCTATTTTCTCCTGGTCTAGTTTCAATTCTTGAGGATTAGAATGGTTTGATAGGTGTCTGATATAACATCCCAAACCCTCCTGGTCCAGTGATTTTCCAAAACACAGTTCCATCAAATGGTCCCACCAAAACGGTGGAACCAGTCACGGTCTCACACCGAAACGGTGGCATTATGAGGGTGACACTATGACAGTGGCACCGTGAGGGTGACACAGTGATAGTGGCACCGTGAGGGTGACACCGTGTTGGTGGCACCGTGACGGTGGTACCATGACGACGACACTGTGACGGTGGCACCGTGTGGGAGACACTGTGACAGTGGCACTGTGACGGTGGCACTGTGTGGGGAACACCGTGACGGTGGCACCGTGAGGGTGACAGAGTGACGATGACACCAGGACGATGGCACTGTGTGGGTGACACTGTAACGATGGCCCCAAGTCCTCACCGAGCGGTCTTCGTTCTTTTTGCAGTTTCTAACTTTTTCCTCTCTCGTATCTTTTGACGTAAAAATGATTCAATTCCCCCCTTTCAAAGCCATTTAAAGCCCAAAATACCCCAAGAGTTGGGCGACCCTTAACTTACCAAAACACGTGGATTTTCCTCATGTCACACCCTTTCCCCATACTTCCAGTTCCTCCCCTGTTGCATGATTTAAGGGAAACCGTTTAAACACACAGCTGTTATAGCCACCTCTCTGATGAGAATTATTAAATTGCAATCTATTCCATCGTTCGTAATGGCCCAACCGTGTGGAAAACCACGATCTAACATTAATGATGTTAAAAATTCTATATCCCGTAACAATGGGATCTCATATTTATATCACTCAATAATTTATTCCTTATTCTTCTTAGCTCGTCTCATTTTTTCCTTCCTTGTATGTTTGGGGTCCACCCCCTTCCCGAGGAAAGTTGTGCGCCTATGCTGGAGCTTCCCTAATCATCCTTGGAGTCCCCAAAGTTCCGTCCCTACAAGTCGCACATCCCCAATTATTGGCGCACAGAGTTAAAACGTCGATCCTTGATCAATCCAGGTAGGGTTTTTCCTTTGTATCTCTTTACTATGCATCATGTGGGGTGGGTATGCTATTGTTTTTCTGGGGATGGATGAAATCAAACCTTAATGAAGATAATAAAGGGACCATTAAAGAGTGAAGGGGGGTGTCCTCGGTTTCTACTGTACTCTTTATCCTCGATTATGTGTTGTGAGTTGTACGGGCTTATGTATGTTGAAAATCATGGTCGTTGGGGGAATTTTCTTGTGCACTAATGAACCTCTATTTTTTTTGGATATTCATGTGATTGAATGACTATAACATTAAAATTTGTTAATAATGTATAATCGACTGATTAAATGGATGCACATTGAAAAAAAATCATTGTGTGATCACCCCGGTTAACCAGATAGAAAGAAGAAAATTAATGAATGATATACTTGAGTTTGGAAACTTCCTTTCCCTATCTTGGTGGTATGTCTGTTTGTTCTTCTTTATGATTATGGGGTGATATAGATGGGAATGAGATCCTATGTTGTTTTACGGTTGTTGGTTGTGGATCTGAAGCCATCTAGGTATGTATCTTGAGGCATGTTTTGGTTCCAGTATGTTGAGGGATCTCACATATCCCTTTGTTATAACTTTACAAGAGGACCGGGTGTGAATGCTTAAGTGTTGTTTGGCTATTTTTCTTTCCCACATCTTGTGGTTATGACTTTTAGTTTCCCAGTAGTGCTTATTTTACTTAAATGAAATCAATTGAACATGAAACCATGAATGGGTTCAATGGGGAATTTGTTCTAGGAATGAGTGGTGGCTTGGCTGTGAGTGGTGTGCCTTTTTATGAATGAATAGTAATTTGGGTGTTTGTTATTAAGTTGGTTTTGGAACCCATAGGTTGGTATGAGTGCTTTTTACCTATACATATAATTGTAGTTCTTATGTTTCTTATTCTTACCCCACCCATGTTGAGCACTTCGTTTCGAAAACCCCCATTTCATGGGGGAGGGTTTTTCTCCCAACACTCTTATGAGTGGATGGTTATTAGATTCTTTTCTGGTCCCTTTCTCGAATATCCCAAGACTCATTGAGTACGCTGTGATGGCCTGAGGTCCATTATAGCCCAAGATTCTTCGGGCAGGGTAGTTGTGGTGGTTGGACCTGGTGTGTGCGGGAAGGTTGTCTCCCAGGTGTCTTCGAAATGAGGACCAAGTGTCTTCAGGCATGGCAGTGGTTGTTATGGCCTAGGTGTTTACGGGAATGTTTATGTGTGGTTGATTTAGCCCAAGTGTTTGCAGGAGGGATGTGTGGTGATGGCTCAGGTGTGTGTGGGTGGGTTATGGCAGTGGGACTATAATGAGAATGGCAGGAGAGGTTCGATGCATAGGATGTCTTCAATTACCCATGGGAAAGTGGCGTAGGGTACCCAAACATCAATGTGTTATTACTATTATATTACTTGACTTGAGTTATTTGGTGAGTGTACCTTGGTGAGGCTTGGGTGGGTAGTTTTCCTTGCTAGGTGTTTCGGTTATCACTTTTTTCACTGGGCATTAGAATGCCTCCCCACATGTGCATGAGAGCTTTTGGTTTTCCCTACGGAGTATACTTGTATGCTCACCCTACGTATATAAAACACCTTTTAGGTTTCCAGGAGGACTTCAGGGATCATGAAAGATCATACTAGTTCGTACATTGGGATAGTTTATGTAGCTATTTTCTTTTCTTTGGTACTTTTTTTGGGGGTTCCTGTACTTTTGTAGCATTACTTTTGGAACATGCATATGAGAATGGTTTGTTTTGGATTTAATTGTACTTCCACCTTTGGTGTTGTTGGGAATTACTATCTTATCTCCCGATAATATTAAATAAGAAGGGAAATGCCTTCCATCTTATGTGTGATTCTATACCCTTGGTGCAAGTAGCCACTCCGGGACCTATTGAAGGAGGGTCTCGGGGGTCATTATCTCTCCTTCAACTTGAAGAAGGAAGGGTCTGACAACCTGCTGTCCCTTCTCTCTTCTTGGTGAAGGCGGTTCATGACAATATTAAAATTAAATCATACATGGTGTGATATATATTATTAAGGTTCTGTAATACATGTATAATAAATCTATATTTTTTTATAAAGGAGGTCAAATGTATACAGGGAAAGACTAAACTTTAAGTAAGGGATTTATGTTTTAATCCCATTTTAATCGGGATTATTTAACATTAAATTTCCATTATGAAAATTATATGATCCTTATATGATTAATAAATTTAATTTTTATCCTCATTGGGTTATTTTTATATAATACTTGTTTCCCTTCATTTTACTCCCATTAATAACCCATGATACTGAAATAATGACTTTAAGAAAAACTAATTATATTTTACTATTTGTTTGGAAATATCTTTATTCCATGTCTATGTTTTATTTAAAATGTTTTCAATAATTATTTTGATTATTCTCCAATTATTTTTCAAATAATTTTTTACATATTTTTATGTTTTAAAAAAAATTCTAAGGAATCTTTTTTTATTTTCTGTATTTTGTACATTTAAATGTTTATGGAAAATGTGAAAAGAATCTTTGTTTTAAAAAACACAACATGAATTGAATTTTATTACATCTTGACTACTAAAATATTTAAATATTCAATTACAAATTTATAAGGTTATTTTAAAAGAATATGTGTTCTTTAAAATTTTCTAAATATTTATATTTTAATGTAGTGATTTCAAAATGAAAAGGGTTTTTTCCTTAAGAAATATTTTAGTGATATTTTAATGGAATTTTGAACTGAGAAAACATCCTTTGATGTTGATTATTATTTACTAGGGATATGATCTAATTTTACCATCATTATTCTTTACATAGAGGTTTTATGATTATGATGATGAGATTTTTTTGAAACCCATTTATTTTTCATGTGTTATTCTATGATGAAATGAAAAAATATTTATGAATCCCGTATTCTTTTCCCAGGTTATGTTATGATGATATAATGAAAGTTTTATGATCTTGTGAAATATATATTTATGATTTTTAATTTTTTATGGGGGTACCTGGAATTATATATCCCTCCAATTAATTGGGTAAATTTTTTTGGCTCTATATATATGTAAGGGATGTAAGTCGTTATAATTGATTCAACATGGGTTAAAAGTTGATATGGTTGATCCACTTTTTGTTGAAACTTGATATGCTTGATCCATTATGGAAAAAAAATGATGATGAATGATCTGTTATGATATGATAAACATGTCACAACCCGACCCATTATGTCATTTCATTTTGATGATAATCCGAGTGTGACTACCCCAATACCACCTTCAATAGTTCAAGGGCTGGTGAACAGTGCCGAGTAGTTATATCACACATATGGGAGGTGTTATCCTAAAGAAATTGTATGAATCCATACATCTCCAAGAGCATGAAAATGTTGAAATGTAAAGAACAACTAATACTAATAATGTGTGCATCATATCTATCCTATTTCAGAGTAAAAAAAATAATGAAAATAAATAAAGGGTCTAAATACAAGCCCACCAAAACTATAAAAAGAAATTATAAACTGCTCAAAAGGAGGAGACTAATGTAAAATGAAACATCAGTATACACATCAGTCTATATATCCAAAACTAAGATCCATCCTCTTTTATTCCACCAAAAAATCCATCAAATGGTCTATTGTATACATAATACTTCACACATGCAGGAAGATACCATACAGGGGTGAGTATAAAAATACCTAGTAGGACACCCTAAAATCACCAAACATAGAGCATAAAGAAAATGAGAGTAGTGAAATCATCACTGGGTCTTGTCAACTAAACTATGAGGAATACAATAATAACATCCTTCTACCCATGATAGATAATAAGTGTTAGGGTATGTTCATAACCACAATAACATCATAGGATTCTTCTTGATATTCTAGGTAAAAATTGGCTGGGAGGACTCACTCCACAAGTTTGATAGCATTGATGTCACTCTTCTAAGAGGTCATGATCATTAGGTCTATCCAAGGAGAATCATGAAGTGAACTGAGAGGGATTATCTTATATAAACACTAAATAATACTACGCCACATCAAAAAGAATATATATCGATACATTGATATAGGATCACACCTAGGGCACATGGGGGATCCCATAATCCCAATTTAGAATAAACTGGCAAGTAGGGGATCAACACCCATGTAGTTTTGGTCACAACAATTCCATGATCCCCACATAGAGAAGAAGATAATATTGAGGATTACACTTCGAGCCTCATAGAGGGATACACAAACTCCATCTGAGACTAAGCATAGAGGGGTCATGATCTTGGGATGAGGTTGGGATATAACACAGTACCCTCATATGAATGGAATGAGGGGACTCACCATAAGGAAACTGGTCCAAGAAAGTTCAGATAAGATCAAATTAAATCATAACTAAGAATAAATAGTACTCCATGCCATTCTTAAAGGATTAAATGGTATGTTCCTAGGGGTACATGGAATGTCTCACCATTCCTGGAACTTCTCTTATATCATACTAACTCGACATGAATTTTCCCACAATACTTGACATGTTTGAAAGTTGTACAAAATCTGTAGATTTGTGATTGGTAATATACATGCCATACTACTTAGCTCGTGTACCATATACCATCCCCATGTACTCAACCTATGTCCGAGAATTTTTCTAACGTACATGGGGTGTACTCCACCTCACATGGTGTGTGCAGTCTGGGATGGAACTTGATGTGTATTACATTTTTATACCATTATACTTTCCAAAGTGTTTGGTGTGTGATCTACCATACATGATGTGTGGAACCACATGGATCTCTGAGAGTATACTCCTTATACATGCTGATTTATCCTCCAAAGGATACATGGTGTGTGGCTTGGACCACATTGTGTGGAACACCACTTGGCCTCTCGGGAATTTAATACCTATATACACAGAGATAGATTCCTAAATTTCACATAGTGTGTGACATGGACACAATGGAATGTGATACTTTCCCCTACTAGGAAAACCAATCTCCATATTGAGGGGGACTACAAGATGTGTTTTTAAGGGACTACATGCTGTGTAGTCAGGATTTTTTTACAGATTATTTAGTTTCTACATATGGATTCACTCATGAAAATAGTACCACTAATTTCACCGTAAAGATCCCCAATAATCATAGATCTAGTAATGACAATGTCTTACTATCATCAAATATTGGATTCCAACTGCATCCTTTATTGTCGTAACAATCCCGTCGCTCCACATGTCACCACATTGCAAATAATAAAACGAAAGTCTCCAAAGCTGCACCTGACCATCCTCTATAATCACATACCATGATCATATCTTTGTTTTAAAACAAAAATATTTGGAATGAATCTATTTCGCCAATGTTTGAATGTGCAACTATCCACTTTTGGGTATTCATCAAACCGCCATCCAAAAAGGAATGACAATGATGAACGCACATGGAACAGAGGTGGGTGGAGGACAAAAAAGGGAACATACCTCATCAAAATTTCCTATTGGCCTTTTTTTTCATAGGGTGATGATCAAAGAGGAAATAATAAAAAATTAAACAAATTCCTATTTTTAGGAAAAAGAAAATCAACCATAAATTATCTATTGACCTGTAAATCAAACTATTAAAATAATTGACATATGTTCAACCTGAGATAATAAAAAATAGGTTGAAATTCCCAAAAAAACCTACCTTATGTTTTATTTATCTTTGGTGAAAAACATGTCTTCTATAGAAGAAGATGAAGACGCCACTATGTTTGTTTTACATCTCTTGATTCACCTTGAGCTGATCATTGAAGATCCTCAATCTTGATCTACCAATGTGAAAATATCTCCTCCTCTCTAATATCCTAGGGTTATGATGTTATCCTTATAAATTTTCCATAATAGTGTATTTATAGATTGGGTCAGTTCCCCATGTTTAAACAACAATTAAATAATTTTTTTTTATTTATTTATTAATTTTTCCAATCATTCAACTTTAACAAAACTACCAATGTTGATAAAAGATATGTAATTCCTAGGGTAAAACCCACATTTTAAATTAAATGGTGGTCTTATATTTCTGATCCAACACACTATTTGGTATTTCTTTAACCTTTTTAGGAAAATTGTGTGTGTGTGTGATATAAGGTATTTTAATATTTTTAATGTATCATTTCTGGGCCCACCATGCCTCAGAATATCATGTTGTCTCAGCACCTTATTCCAGAAATGTTCTTTAAAATATTAATAATCCTCACTTAGTAGAAATAGGGACATTAAATTCGCCACAACTTCATGGATTTCCATCCCGAAAAGCAAAAAAACTTCTCACTAGTGAGGGAATCAAGATCTTAACTAGGTCTACAACTCCCAGGAGCTCTCCTGATGGATTCATGTGCTATGAAAAACATAAAACCTAGTAAACAATTTCCCATGAAGGGTCCTATCCAAAAAAATTTCAACACCACTGGCTCATTGAAAAGGAAACTTCCACAATCGATGTCTTTCCCATCCTGATCAACATCATGTAATAAATCGTGCAAAAATATCCTCATCTATGACATATGGAATATACAAAGTATGACAACCTTGCTTTTATTAAAAAATTAAACACGATTTATTACATAAACTATTCAATTTATAGAAAAAGGATGATTGAGAGGTCAAGTGACTTTGGGGATTAGGATCATTACATGACAACTTAAAACATGAAATACAACATCTTTATTGAAAACTTCCTTTACATGACCACTACATTCCCCCGTACTTAGCATTGGATGGGATAACCTGAGGACATGCATAAGAAAAGGGGTGAGCTATAAAGCCCAGTAAGGGAATAAAAATTGAATACATGAAGAGTATAATACATGTTAGTAAATAGGTATATTAATATATCACAAGAGAAACATGAACATAAAGTCATGATAAAGAATGATTATCAAAACCGGGAAATGTGGCAACAACACTTAACATGGAATTAGCATGAGCCAAGGCTCATTGCACATGGAGCATGAGTAAATCCTCATTTCACATGAATCACGAGTAAAACCTCGTTGAAATTGAATTATCATGAGTCAACACTCATTTCACATGATGTATCATGATACTATACTTTACCCAATGCGTTGGAGCGCTATAAGGGCACACCTTTCTTAAACATTTCATTTCATGCATAAGTGTGCAACATGGATCATAAAACATGGATTCATAAAACATAATCATTTATTACACGATAAAGGAATGTGGAATTAATAAATGAAACTTTATAATAAATAAGTAAATGTTCATAAAGGTTAATACCCTTAATGGAGAAATGGGCATGGTATTCACTACACAATGGCATTGGCTTAGAAAATCAGTGCGATTTCGACAGCGTAACGACGTGACATAAGAATTCAAAAAAAATGGTTGATGAGAGAGAAAGGGGTTACTCATCATATTTACATGTAATGGACAGTAAGGAGGTCATATAGATACATGTCCAAACAATTGTAATGGAATTTAGATTAATTATACAAAAGTATTTCTTGAATGTAAATGAGGAGAGAGAAGTTCCATTCGGAATTTCGGCATAGTAACGAGTGTACAAGGGAGGTATTTAATATGAGAGAAAGGGGTCTCCCATCATTCAAAAATAAAGAGGGAAATATTAGGGTGGTGAAAAACCATACCCCAACATTCATAATTGAAATTAAAATGGCAAAACAACCTAAATAAAATTTGACAAAAATGAGAAAGGAAGAAAAAACCCTTACTTGGAAGTGTACTTCCAAAGGCTTGAGAGAGGATTGAGAGAGGCTTCTTGGGATCTTGGGGCACCATAGAAGGATTTTAGAGAGATTAGGGTAGAGGTTTGATGAACTCAAAAGGCTTTGAGTGAGGAGGAAGTGGGATCTTGGGTGGGTTTATATAGGAAAGGTGAGGGAATTATTTATTATTTAGGTTTGGGAACCCTTATATTAAATTAATCCAAACCAGAAACCATCCCACGGTTTTTGCCCATGGTATTTGGAAAAGGGAAGAGGAAAAAAATATTTTATTGGGCCAAATTATGAACTTTTTAAAATAATGGGACTGCTTATGTGGAGGTGAGTCACACTTCCATGGAAAATAATTTAAAAAGAGAAGATGTTTAATAAGTCTTGAGGGGTGCATTAATGCTTTGTAAAAGTAAGTCAAACAAACCCAAAATCACATTATTTTAATGAAAAAACATATATTGTCCAAACATAAAGCTTATTGTATTTTATTACATCACTATTGGGTCATTATGATGTCATAAAATACATTATATATTTAAAAGGTATTTAATTTTTACCCAAAAATTTGACTGTCTCAGAAAATTATGATAAATTCAACGTTGGATAATTTTGAAGTCCTGATTCCAAAAATAACATTTATTTTATCTAAATATTTGTAAATATTTGAATTTTCACTTTTAAAATAAAAACCGACATTTATCGAAAATTCACGGGTTTTGACAAAAATGGATTTCAAACCTTAATAAAAATTACAATTGCATTCATAAAATTATATGATCATTTATATATAATAAAATTAATTTAATAATAATAATAATTATATTTTATTAAAATATTATTTAATTTAAAAATACTTTAATTTAATAAAATATAATTCTTAATTAAATAATAACTAAAAACACTATTTTCACTTTAAAAACTATTTACAATGTATCAATAATGACAAGAAAGTATATTCATTATTATATACAAAAAATGATGTACATGAAAATATTACTAGCGATTTGATACATAACCCCTTAAAACAGCGGCATAAGACCAATGGGTAATGTGTGCGATGGTGACAGACTTTTGGGGTGGCTCAGATAACAAGGCTCGAGTGGTAATCTCTATCAACTTGCACTTTTCCCATAGACGATCCCATTCAATCTTGACATGATGATGCTCATCTTGGGCTTGGTCCAGAGTGAAGCCCAAGGATTCCACCCCTTTTCTGAGCTCCGACAAATGGGCTTCATACGGAGAAATTCTACTTCATGAGGCCATCACTTCTTTTGTCTGAGTAAATTGGATTTGTTAAAGCCCTATATTTATACTAATCATGTGATCACTATTCAACAACTATAAAAGTAACGGTCACAAATCTTAACATAAAACCAGAGAAGTTGATATTTTATATAAACGTTTTACATAAAGAGACATTCAACTAGATCAAGAGGGATTTCTATTAATGAAACTTTGGGTCGTTACAATATTCCCCCTTAAGAAATTCCTCCCTCGAAATTTCATTTTTCCCACACTAAAACAGATGTGGGTAACTTAGCTTCATTATTTCCTCAGATTCCCAAGACGCTTCTTCAAACTTGTGGTTTC
This sequence comes from Viscum album, assembly GCA_963277665.1. Lineage (NCBI taxonomy): Eukaryota > Viridiplantae > Streptophyta > Magnoliopsida > Santalales > Viscaceae > Viscum > Viscum album. The sequence continues at coordinate 413,482,684 of OY728158.1, forward strand.
GCCACAACACCTTGATAGGGGGAATTGTCTTATTTTGTTGAACTTTTTCTCTACGATCTAAGATCTTTACTGGTTGCTCCTCATAAGAGAGATCATCCTCCAACTATACCATCTCAGAAGAGAGTACATGTGAAGGGTCCGGTATGTACTTCCTTAAGAGGGATAAATGAAAGACATCATGTACTTTGGCCATGGTAGGTGGAAGTGCTAGTCGATAGGCCACAACCCCGACACGATCAAGAATCTCTAAGGGGCCGATGTACCTTGGACCTAACTTCCCTTTATTTACAAACCTCATGACCTTATTCCACAGAGATATGCATAGAAAAACAATGTCTCAAACATTAAACTCAAGGTCTCGTCAACGATTATCTGCATAACTCTTTTGTCAACTCTATACTGCCTTGATATGCTACTGAATGGTTTTCACCTTCTCCACCATTTCCTCGACCATTTCTGGTCCAAGAAGCTTACGTTCACCGACCTCATCCCAACACGCCAGTGTTCTGCACCTTTTTCCATAAAGGGCTTCATATGGTGCCATTTGGATGCTCGAGTGGAAAATGTTATTATAAGAGAACTTAACCAGAGGAAGATGTTGATCCCATCCTCCTTTAAAGTCCATCGAGCAAACTCTCCACATATCCTGAAGTTTTTGGATAGCCCGCTCAGATTAGCTATCAGTTTGAGGATGATAGGCCGTAATGAAGTTCTATTCAGTATTCAGATCTTTTTGAAGACTCTTCCAAAACTTGGAGGTGAATCTTGGATCTCGGTCAGACACAATAGATAGTGGAACTCTATGCAGCCTTACCACTTCCCTAATAAATATTCGTGCTAGTTGATCCAATGAGAAATCCACCCAAATAGAAATGAAGTGTGCAGTATTTGTAAGACGATCCACAACAACCCAGATTGCATTGTTGCCTTTGGATTTCCTTGGAAGTCCGGTGACAAATTCTATGGTGATGTTCTCCCATTTCCATTCTGGTATGGGCAATGGTTGCATCATCCCCTTAGACTTTTGCCTCTCTGGCTTCACTTGCTGGAACACCAGGCACTTTGATGTATATTGAGCGATCTCATTTTTCATATTATCCCACCAAAAGTTTTCTCGGAGATCTCGATACATCTTTGTGCTCCCTGGGTGAATAGAGAAATTTGAACTACGTGCATCATCCAAAAGTTCCTTCTTCAGCTTCGGACTTGATGGAACACATAGTCTTTTACCAAATTGCACATTTCCTTCTTCATTAACATTAAACTTTAAGGATTTCTCCTTTTTGATAGCTTCCACTTTTTCTTGAATTCCCACATCATCCTTTTGAGCATCCTTTATCCTTTCCAAAAGAGACGGTTGAGAAATCATTTGTAAAAGGATTGATTATGTTCCCTTCTTTATGATTCCCATGTCCATCTTTATTAAGTCTAAGAAGATTGGATCCTTCTCAATTATCATTATTGATAGAATTGCTGGGTCATTTCTACTTAGGGAATCTTCCACCTTGTTCGCTTTCCTCGGTTGGTAATGTATTGAACAGTCATAATCCTTGATGAGCTCTATCCATCTTCTCTGGCACATATTAAGTTCTTTCTATGTGAATATATATTTAAGACTCTTGTGGTTAGTATATATCTCACATTTATCCCCATAGAGATAATGCCGCCAGATTTTCAAGGTAAAGATCACCGTCGCCAACTCCAAATCATGTGTTGGATAGTTTCTCTCATGGATTTTCAACTACCTTGAGGCATAGGATATCACATTATCATTCTGCATCGGCACATAGCCTAATCCCTTCTTCAAAGCATCACTGAATACCACAAAAATTTCCCCACTTGTGGGTAAAGTGAGAACGAGCACAGTGATAAGCCTCCTTTTCAACTCCTTGAAGATTTATTCATATTCATCACTACAAGAAAAGTTTACTCCCTTTCGAGTTAGTTTGGTAAGAGGGTTGGACAATCATGAGAAATTTCTCACAAATCGTCGATAATATCCAGCCAACCCCAAGAAGCTACAGATATCCATTACTGATGTTGGCCTTAGCCATCCCTCAATTGCATCTGTTTTGGAGGGATCCACAGATATCCCATTGCCTGTGATGATATGGCCAAAGAGTGATACCTCCTTCAACCAGAACTCACACTTTCTGTACATTTCATAGAGATTCTCCATACGCAAAGTCTCCAGTACAGTTCTTAAATGCTCCTCATGATCCTCCTTAGTTTTGGAGTATATTAGAATATAATCTATAAAGACTACCAAAAATTTGTCTAGGTAATTTATAAAGACTCTATTCATCATGTCCATGAAGATTTATGGAGCATTGGCGAGTTTGAAAGGCATTACTATGAATTCATAGTGCCTGTATCTTGTACGAAAAGCAGTCTTGGGGGCATATTCCTTCTTCAACCTTACTTGATAATATCCGGACCGTAAATCTACCTTGGATAAGTATTGTGCTCCACGCAGCTAATCGAACAAGTCATCAATTTGTGGCAGAGGATACTTGTTCTTTATTGTGATTTTTTAAGTTCACGATAATCGATTCATAGCCGCATTGACCCATCCTTCTTCTTGACAAAGAGGACTGGTGCACCCCATGGTGAAGCACTTGGGCGTATAAACCCTTTATCCAAATTATCCTATATCTGTTTCTTTAGATCTTCAAGTTCCATGACAAACATTCTATATGGAGTCTTGGATATTGGTAGAACCCCTGGTATATGTTCAATTTAGAATTCAACATCTCTTCTAGGAGGAAGACCAGGCGGTTCCTTGGGAAACACTTCAAAAAATTCCCTCACAAAAGTAATTTCTTCAAGGATGGTTTCTTCCTTGGACTTAATCATCTAAGCCAGATACGTATGCTCATAGGGCAGTAATATCCATGCTAGAGATGATGGAGATAAAAGAGATTCATATTCCCCCATACACTTATAAAGAATCAGGGGTCGATTCTCCATATGGAGTGTGATATCCCTCTCCCGACAATTTATGTTGGCTCCATATAAGGAAAGCCAATACATGACAAGAATTGCATCAAATTCCACCAGAGTGAGTATGAAGAGGTTCTACGGGAAATTAAATCCACAAATTATAACAGGGGAGGACTTATATTCATGGGATGCAAGGATTTCCCAATTTGCCGTACTCACTGACATCTTCACATCCATGATTTTTTGTGGTGTTTGGATTGTTCTACTAAACTTTCGAGATATAAAATAATGCGTAGAACCTGAATCAAAAAGTACATTCACTATTATTGAATGAATAACTAGCATAACTTTCACCACTTCATTTTTGGTGTTCGCTTCGGCAGAAGTGATGGAAAAATCTCTTACTTGCTGCCCTGTAGGTTGTTGGTTTCCTCTGAAAACCCTTGGTTTATGGCACTGATTTGAAAAATGCCTCAGTTCATTGCAGTTGTAGCAATGAAAAACATGTTGAGATTTGAATGGAGTGTTCCTCTCTTCTGTCACATCCATGAGTCTTTCTTTCCGACAGTTAACAGCTAGGTGCCCTTCTCTTCCACACCTAAAGCATTTCCTCGTCCCCTTGAGCCAATTTCCAGGTTTCTTCTTTCCGCACTTTTGGAAAGTGGGGTGCTGGATCTTCTTAGCACCATTGGATTTATCCATTGGACCGCCAACATTGATGTCCACCTTATGCTTCTTGTCCCCATGATACCCCTGTGATTCCCCGATCTCCATTTCGACCTTGAAGGCACATCGTACAATTTCCTCATAACTGTCGAAGTCACGGATAGCTAATGCTTTCCGCAGGATAGGATTCATCCCACCAAAGAAGTGGTCAACCTTGTATTCGAGGGTAACGACAAAGACAGAAGCATATCATGAAAGCCTTTTGAATTTTTCCTCGTACGCTCCAATAGATTCTTCTTCTTTTTTCTTGAGGGAATGGAAGTCCCTTTCCATCTTAAGCCGGAGGGTGCACAGAAAATATTTATTGAAAAAAATCATCTGGAAATCCTTCCATTCCAATGCCTCGATCTCCTCCTCAGGCTTCGTATTTTTGATCAGTGTCCACTACTGATCAGCGTCACCCTCCATATGATAAGCCTCCACGAGAACCTTCTCTTTTTCAGAACATTGAAGGATGTAGAAAATCTTTTCAATGGATTTTATCCATTGTTCAGCGATCTTGGGATCAGATGATCCACTAAAAGTAGGAGGCCTTTGTCTCATAAAGCTCTTGATAGAGACTTTTTCCTTCTTATGGGTGTTTAGACGTTCCTCTTGACCTGTTTTTCTATTCAAATCTTGAGTAATCTGAGATAGAAGTGTGACAAATTTCACGATTCCAACTCCCATTGGATTGAGCATATCATTAGTACAATCATCACATTGATCTTCACACCGGTTGTTAGCCCGAGTCCTTCTATTACAGGCCATTGGCTGGAATAAAAGGAAAGTTAGGGGGTAACACATAAAGGGTAATAAAAAGACAAAATTTGATGACTTATAAATAAACATTTATTTCATTAATTCATGAGTCTATAGGATTCAATCTAGGATTTTCATGATCTACTTTCTAACATATATTCTTAGGGGCATTTTTTTAATTCCATTAATAAGGGTTCATACTAAGCTTTTGAATTTATCAAAACATATCCCCCGGGAGTGTCGTAACCGAGAGTGCAGTAATGCCCGTTATTGGGCACCCGTTCCCATTTGAGTCTAGCTCAAAGTGGTGTTTTCAGCTTTTACCCCTAGGATACATCTGTTCCAGAGCCGCCTCTACCTGCTCGTATCCAAACAGGGATGTATTTGCATGATAAAATACTTACTCAGTACTTAAAAAAATTTAGGGATGTTTTTATTATACTTAGTCATGTATCTAAGGATTTACAAGGGTTTTCTAATCCTAATCCCAAAAATAACTAAACCTTCCCTCTTATACCAACTATGACAACCCTGATTTTATTACAAACTTAAACATGATTTATTACATAAAATATTCACTTGATACATCAAGAATGATCAAGATGTATAGTGTCCTTGGGGATTAGGATCATTACATAACAACATAAAACATGAAATACAACATCTTTATTGAAAACTTCCTTTATATGACCACTATATTCCCTCGTACTTAGCATTGCATGGGATAACCTGAGGACATGCATAAGAAAAGGGGTGAGCTATAAAGCCCAGTAAGGGAATATACATGGAATACATGAGGAGTAAAATACATGTTAGAAAATAGGAATATAGATTGAGCAAAAGATAAAAATGGACATAAAGGCATGATAAAGCATGATAATCAAAACCTGGAAATGTGGCAACAACACTTAACATGGAATTAGCATGAGCCGAGGCTCATTGCAAATGGAGCAAGAGCAAATCCTCATTTCACATGAAGCATGAGTAAACCCTCATTGAACTTGAATTATCATGAGTCAACACTCATTGTACATGACGTATCATGATACTATAAATTACCCAATGCATTGGAGCGCTATAAGGGCGCACCCTTCCTAAACATTTCATATCATGCATAAGTGTGCCACATGAATCATTAAACATGGATTCATAAAACATAATCAATTTTTACATGATAAAGGAATGTGGAATTCATACATGAAACTTTATAATCAATAAGTAAATGTGCATAAAGGTGAATACCCTTTATGGAGAAATAGGCATGGTATTCACTACATAATGGCATTGGCTTAGAAAATCGGTGCGATTTCGGCAGCGTAACAAAGTGACATAAGAATTCATAAAAAATGGTTGATGAGAGAGAAAGGGGTTACTCATCATATATACATGTAATGGACAGTAAGGAGGTCATATAGATACATGTCCCAATAATTTTAATGGAATTTAGATTCATGAAACAAAAGTATTGCTTGAATGTAAATTAGGAGAGAGAAGTTCCTTTCGGAATTTCGGCATAGTAATGGGTGTACATGGGAGGAATTTAATGAGAGAGAAAGGGGTCTCACATCATTCAAACATAAATAGGGAAGTATGAGGGAGGTGCTAAACCATACCCCAACATTCATAATTTAAATTAAAAGGGCAAAACAACTTAAAGAAAATTGGACAAAAATGAGAAAGGAAGAAAAAACCCTTACTTGGAAGTGTGCTTCCAAAGATTTGAGAGAGGATTCTTGGGAGATTGGGGCACCTTGTGAGGATTATAGAGAGATAATGATAGAGGTTGGACTAACTCCAAAGGCTTTGAGTGGGGAGGGAGTGGGAGCTTGGGTGGATTTATATAGGAAATGTGAGGGAATTCTTTATTATTCAGGTTTGGGACCCTTTATATTAAATTAATCCAAACCACAAATCAGCCCATGGTTTTTGCCCATGGTTTTTGGAAAAGGGAAGAGGAAAAAAATATTCTATAAGGACAAAGTCCGAAATTATTAAAATAATGGGTTTGCTTATGTTGAGGTGAGTCACACTCCCATGGAAAATTATTTAAAAAGACAAGATGTTTAATAAGTCTTGAGGGGTCCATTAATGCTTTGTAAAAGTAAGTAAAATAAACAAAAAATAACATTATTTTAATGACAAAGCATATATTATCCGAACATAAAGCTTATTGTATTTTATTACATCACTATTGGGTCATTATTATGTCATAAAACACATTATATATTTAAACGGTATTTAATTTTTACCCAAAAATTTGACTGTCACAGAAAATTATGAAAAATTCACCGTTGGATAATTTCAACGTCCTGATTTCAGAAATAAAATTTATTTTATCTAAATAATTTTCTAAATATGTTAATTTTCACTATTAAAATAAAAACCGACATTTATCGAAAATTCACGGGTTTTGACAGAAATGGATTTCAAACCTTAATAAAAATTACAATTGCATTCATAAAATTATATTATCATTTATATATAATAAAATTAATTTAATAATAATAATAATAATATTGTATTAAAATATTATTTAATTCAAAAATCCCTTAATTTAATAAAATATAATTCTTAATTAAATAATAACTACAAACACTATTTGCACTTTAAAAACTATTTACAATGTATCAATAATGACAAGAAAGTATATTCCTTATTATATACAAAAAATAATGTACATGAACATATTACTAGCGATTTGTTACATAACCCCTTAAAATAGCCGCATAAGACCTAAGGGTAAGGTGTGCGATAGAGACATACTCTTGGGGTGGCTCCGATAACATCGTTCGAGTTGTAATCTCTATCAACTTCCACTTTTACCATAGACAGTCCCGTTCGAGCTTGACATGTTGAAGCTCAGCTTGGGCTTGGTCAAGAGCGAAGCCCAAGGATGCCAACTATTTTCTGAGATCCGACAAATGGGCTTCATACAAAGCAATTCTACTGGATGAGGCCATCGCTTCTTTTGTCTGAGTAAATTGGATTTGTTAAAGACCTATATTTGTACAAATTATGAGATCACTGTTAAATGACTATAAAAGTTATGATCACAAATATTTACATAAAACCAAAGAAGTTGACATTTGATATAAACGTTTTACATGAAGATACATTCAACTAGATCAAGAGGGATTTCCATTAATGAAACTTTGGGTCATTACACAAAGCATCCAGAAAGACTGTGGTCATGGGAAAAAGAGATGAACCACCTAACTAACCCAATATAGTAGTAGGAAAAGGAACTAAGATCCCTAGATATATCCTGTTTCCTGGGATAAAACTCCACATCTCTAAAACCCTAAATTCCTCAATTATCAGTCTTTAAAGGACTGAGGACATCTTAAGGTAGCCCCATCGACCCCTAGACAAACCGAACCATTACAAATCATTATATAAAACATCTTTAGGAGTCATGTATTATCCCCCTTTGGATCTGAAAAGTATTGTGGTGACCTATAGGGTCTCCCATACATAGAATCGAATTGCACTACACCGATGGTGGAGTGGTAACTATTATGATACAAAAAGATCAGAAATGGTAGATGATTATACTAGTTATGGATCATAACTACCTTGAAAACCCAAAACATGTCCATTAGCACTCAAATTATCCACTTTATCTGGCCATATGTCTAGGGTAAATCATTTTTCCCAACAACAACCAATTCCCCAAAGGCTTCCCACATCATCACCCTAATCATGACAGGACACAAGAATTACAACTCGTATTGATTATTGAGAGAATTCCATGAAGCCAGACTACCTCTTTCATGAAAAACCATCCCAAAATATCCAAAAATACATTTTGATCTTCGCCTATATAGATAGCTGTGAGACCAATAGTTTAACTCGAAATATCATTGCAACTCACTTGTCTACCCAAATGATTCTAGAGGATAATGGTCCATCCTTTTCTTTATCAGATGTAATGCTAAATAAAAACATCCTCTTCAATCCTTTCTCTTAGTGTGTGACTGATGTCTTCACCCACCCCCAAATAAGAATGAGGTTATATACATCTTTAGAAATACCATCCAGAAAAATTTCAGTTGATATCTAGTCATGAAATATCTCACAATAGATATCCCTGGGTTGTCCCTCTTTATCATACAGAATAAGAAGAGGGGTAATAACCATATAATGGAGGTAAACCACACCATCCTCACCCTTAAGGAACATGCCATCAGGTAGATCCCAAGATAGCACTACCTCAACCTCTAATAGGTCCACTATTAATCCAATGTACAAGAAGAAATAACCTAAGAATCAGACCTCGTGAATCTAGAACTGACACTTTGAGATTTCACTATAATGTTGTCACTATTAGGGAAGGTCCAAAAACATATTCATGTGTCTTGTGTGCTCCAAATACAACTCCATGTACTCATGGATGTCATCAAATGAAACCACCAAGAAACGATCCATGAAGAGATAAGGATTTGGTTCCTAAGTACCTCATATTTTCTTTGTTTTTCAACATGACGAAGGGTATCACCATGAACTAAATGTAACCCTAATGTATTTAGAAATCCACTTTTGGTATAACCTCCTCATGAACCTAGATCCGGTGATAACCCATCCTACATCCAAACCCTAAGAACCACTTATCCCTGAACCAATGGTCGAAGAAGTCAATGATTCCCATGGGGGGGGGAGTGGATACTATTCTCCATGTCACCTATTTCAGAAGATTTGAATCCACATCCAACATCAATCTCTCATCCTCCTCTTAGGATAAATACACTGGGATGGCCAAGAGAACACACTTGGTCTAACAAAGCCCCATCACTGTAGATACTCTAGCTATACCTTTAACTATCTCAGTATCTCTACGAGGCCATTCGACATGGTGGAAGAAATATTGGGTCATCCAAAGGTGAAATTATATGCATGAAAAAAAACTTTCGATGAGTTTGTAAGCATGGAACACCAGTAGGGAAGGCATCCTCTCAATCCACCACTACTGTAGGAAATTGAAATTTAAAAACATCAACTGCTCTAAGGGTTATAATATCCAATTATTAAAAATATGGTTATGTCCTCCTACGCATGATTGCAACTTGATATACTTGGGATCACCCTTTATTGAAGGAGGAAAACTCTATCCTACAAGACAAAAACTACACCACACTCACCCTAGGAAACCACATAAGTATGGATAATAGGAAACCAATCCATAATGATGTAAAACATCATAGGTTTTGGCTGACACAATTGAAAGATTATAATTGAGACTCTATCTTCTATTAAATTCAAGTTACACTGTCAATTGATGTATGTGATTATTGATCCTCTCCACATGAGTATGCAAAACAAGGTTTGAGCTAAAAGGTTACACTGGTATTAGTAGGTCTCAAAAAAAGGATATGCTTAGGGATGGGTGTATCATGAGACTGCGTGAAAAATTCAAATAAGGAAGTGAAGATACATGTCATACCTCGAACTGTAATCGAAGCATTCGAGAAACAATCTACTACTACCTGAAACTCAACCTTTCCATTTCCAACCTATTCTCCAGAACTAGGGATTGATCGAACACATTAGTACACCAAATTTCCCTAAACACACAATTTAATGGAACTCATATTCCACACCTTGACACTATTTACATTAGGCAACATTGAATTACCTTTAGAGTTTTGAATCACTTCAAAAGAATGTGTCTTGGTGGAAGAAGCATCCCTCCTCTTTGTGAGTCCAAAGCTACCTAAAACATCACCAAAAAAGGCCTCTATTAATGCCATGTGATTTCATGGAGAAGTCTAACCACCAGGACCACCGTGAGGAGGGTTCATAACTAAGAAAGATATTTGCACCGCATGTTTGAGCCAATCCTCTACTATCTGAGAGGGGTATCTATCTCATCACAAATCTCGGGAAATATCTATTTTTACAACTCATGATGCACACTAAGAATTGGTGAATCATCTTCATGTAACTACAGAACCCATTACTTATTATGGAGAAGAATGGTCTCCAATGTATCCATGCGATCATCTAGGGTCCACACAATCCTGAATACCTAGACAACCTGGTTAATCCAATCCTCCACCACCCGATGGTCTGGCTCACCATGTAACCATAGAGGATTCTGTTACTATTACTCCCATAATGCGCTAAAACTACTTGTATAATCACCTTGACCTACTATATCCATCGAATTATTAGTATGTTTTCAATCATCCATAAGATCCACTGAAGGATAATCACCATCACTACAACAAAAATGGGTTTATCGAGTGCTAGGGTTTTAACATCACTAGCTAAAAGCACTGTTAAAGACCTCAATTATCAGTTCTAGAAAAATCAATGTTAAAGGGGTCTTTAACAACATTATTAAAGGGGTCCCTTTATCAACTCTTTTTTACAAGTGCTGATAAAGGACCACCCTTTATCACCAATTGAAAAAAAATATTGATAAATGGGGGCCTGTATCAGCACTTTTTAATTAGTGCTCATAAAGGGTATATTTTAAAAAAATATATATTACAATAAAAATAATATATTAATATATAAATATAATTATATTGATATAAATATAACATATATATTTTGAACATGTTTTAGAGTAGGTAAATATGAATTGACAATTAATATATAATATAATTTGTGAAAATGGATTATAAAATAATTTTAAAAGTATTTTTAATTAATAGTTTTCTAATTATTACCAATTAATAGTCATTTATTATCAATTTGAATATAAAAAATTCAAAAAATAAATAAAATATATAAAATGAGTTAAAAGAATAAATCAGAATTCAAATGGACTTTTGATCCAGGTTTCTGTTTGGGATCTACCACATATCAAATCAACTATTTCAATTAACTCTATGCCCTGGTGACCTAGAGGTGCCTTGGTCATGTTTTTCATGGACAAAAAAGGCTGATAAGGCATCCAAAAATGATTTTTTAGTCGGGGTACCCCAATTTATAAACATTAGATGGATTTTCTACCTCATTTAATGGGGGTCTTATTGCATTTTTTTGGTGGAGAATGAATTTATTCCCAGATCTTACATTCATATTGAAATTATGGTTTCAAAATTTATCATTTTTTCACAATGTAGTTTTATTTATAATTAAATATATGTATATTTTCTTATATTTACTTATAATAAATCACTTGTATAAATACATATATCAATATATTTTTGTAAAAATTATTTTTTAAATATATAAAATAAATATTTATTAATCATTTAATTTAAATAAAAAATTATTCATTTTATTTACCTTATAAAAATTCAATAATACGTATATATATACACATACAATTAATATTTTTATATAAACATGTGTGTGTCAAAAATTAACCAATATATATGTATATGTATATTCTAATATTTGTAAATAAATATATATTTTATAAATGTATTTAAAACAATATCTAACCATTTTTTCTACATTATTCAAAAATATTTATAATGTTTATATATACATAAATGTGTGTATTAATAAATTAGTATATATTTTTATTATATAATTGTATATATAAATGAATATAATATATAATATAATTAAATAAATATAAGTATATATATATCACACACGCATATATTTTATAAATATATTTAAAAATAATTATATAAATATATGAATAAAATATATATATGTAAAAATATATATATAAATAAATTGAAATACCATTAAAGAGAAAAAAATAATATGGTTTAGTGGTGAAGTCATTCTATATTCAAAGGAGAGGTGTAGGGTTCAAATCTATGTGGGTGTGCATGAGGTTGGAAATTCACAAAGCACTGATAAAAGGGGTGGTAGTGTGAAAATCACTAATAAAGTGGGGGGAGGGACTGTTAAAGGTGTCTTGGAAGCACTGTTAAAAGGGTTGGGCTCATAGAGGTCTGAAAAAATATAATTTTACACCCTCTAACAGTACTGCCTTTATATGTTCTGAAAAATCACTATTAAAGGCCCTCTTTAACAGAACTAAAAAATGATATTAAAAGTGTACTTTAACATCGCTAAAAAAGTGATGTTGAAGGACCCTTTTAACAATTATTTTTTAGTACTGTTAAAGGGGTCCTTTAAAAATGAATTTTAGCGTTGATAAAAGCATAGTGATTTTAACCATGATTCAGTAGTCATCCCTTTTTAGAACTGATAAAGTCATATTCTAGTACTATTAAAGTCCTATTTTGTAGTAGTATACTAAAAATGTGGTTGCACTACACTATGACCACCTAGAATATACACCTCAGGAATGATTGTCTAAACTAAGGCCTCATCGCTCAACTAGCCATCATCACGACACTATCTCAGGATACTAGTTGGCTATCAATGTGGTGGTATCTTGAATATCATCAATAATTACCATGGTCAAATAGTATATCTAGTAATATGACTATAGAAGGCCATGGAATCCACAAACCATTCTTATACGATGCATGTACAATTGTAAATATGTACAACGAGTGACTAAATTCACTAAGCTAAAAAGATGGTTATTAGAGTCCTAGTGAATAGATACATTATAAATTTCAACAATAATGGATTCCTTATCCTGAAAGACACACTCAAAATTTTTTAATACTATTTACGTAGTTCCCAAACCAAACCTCACAACAAGACAAAATCTTTAAAATATGGTCCTAGGCTGGAACCCTCTTTGATACCACTATGTGAAGACTCGACTCCCCGAGGCATGCATATCTAGTGATAAGTAGAGTGTAACTACCCCAAGATAACCTCTAATAGGCTAAGTAATAAAAACTAAAACTTAGTAGGAATATCAAAAACACGAGAGGCATTATCCCAAAGTACTTGTATGAACACACACATCTCCAATCCCATAGAAACAATAAAATATAATGAACAACTGATATAAAAATTTATTGTCTAATATCTATCCCGTGTCAGGGAAAGAAAAAAACTCTGGAAATATATAAAGGTTCCAAGAACAAGCCCACCAATACTATAAAAATAATGTTCATCCTACTTGGAATGAGTGGACTACTGTCAAATGCAACACCAGTGTACACCTCAATCTGTCTAGCCCAAACTAAGATCCATATACTCTTAGTCCATAAAGGAATCCATAAAATGATCTATCATCTACATAAGATATGAAATGTGTGGGAAGAGATGATTTAGGGGTGAGTTTGAAAATACTTAAATGAAACCCTGAAATCACCAAACATAAAGCATCAAGAGAGAGAGAGAGAGAGAGAGAGAGTAGTAAGCTCATCCGAACGGAATGCCAACCAGAATATGGGATGTATGATCACAAAAACCAAACAATCATTATATAAACAAAGTCTTAGGGTAAGTTCCCAATAACAAATCCGTCATAGGATTATACTCATAACTCTAGGTTACACTCATCCAGGAGAACTCACTCCATGAGTCTGATATCACTGACAAAACTCTTCCGAGAGGAAATGTTTGTGAGGTCTAGAAAAAGATATGCCTAAAAGAGAATTAGATGGATCATCTGAGATACACACTCGATTTCACTACACATCATAAAATAAAATAGATATCAATAAAAAGATAGGGGATCAAACCCAGGGCTCATGGGGGATATCGTAAACCAATAAAAAATAAATTTATAAGTAGGGGATTGATTCCTATGTAGTGTTCGTCACACCAATTACACAAATCCTACCTGGGGAAGAATATATGATAGAGTATTCCACCCTTCTAATTATAGAGGGACTCCAAAACTCTACCTGAGACTAATAATATAGGGGTTAAAATCTTGTGATGAGGCCAGGATTCTACATAGTACCCTCAATAGAATGGACTGAGGGAACACATCCTAAAAAAACTGGTCCTTAGAAGCCCAACCAATCTCACAAAAAAGATGAACTTAGAAGAAAAAGGACACCAACCTATCCTTAAAGGGTTACCTAAGGTGTCTCTAGGGGTATACAACATGTCTCACCCATCTTGGAACTAACTATTTATTGTGGTCACCTAGAAAGCATTTTTCAACAATACATGGCATGTCCCAAAGGGGTATACAACATATCTATGTTTGAATGGAACTTAGCATTCCTTCCTACTTAGCCAGTGTACTATAGGCTTTTCCTGTGTACACGATCCATGTCTGGGTACTTTACCAAAGTACACGGGGTTTACTCCACACCACACGACATGTGGGGACCAGACTGATACTCAGAATGTGTAATATTCCGATGCCCATGGACTTTCCCAGGTGAACTATGTGTGCCCATCCATATATGATGTATATAACCACATGGGATATAGGGTGTGTACTCTATAAACACACCTATCCATCCACTAAGGGATGTAAAATGCATGTCCTGGACCACACGGTGTGTAACATCACATGGCCTCCTAGAAGTGTAATCCATGTACATGATGATATGGCTTGATATTGGTCACATGATAGGTGAAACATGTAACATGACCTGTGATACTTTCCTCTACATGGAAACCCTAGAATCACATTGATGGGAGGGACTACACGACATGTGTTCGAGGGACTAAAATCCGTATAGTCAAGATTTTTTTCCAGATTTTCTAGTTTCTTTATATGGATTATCTCATGATACTGTTTCCACTCATTCCACCATGATGATTTTAGATAATCATAGATCTATCCCTAACAAGTTCTTAAAATAATTGGGAACCATATTATTAACACATCCTCAATTTTCATAACAATAACATATCTCCAATGTCACTGCATGCCAAACAATGAAACAGAAGTCTTTGAATCCTCACTCAACCATCCTCTGTCATCAAGTACTATAATCACATCTCTAATACCAAATCAAAATCTGTGTGAAAAACTAGTTTTACTAAAGGCTGAACATTAAATAATATTTTTTAGAGTATTCATTGAGACGCTATCCAAAAATTAATTTCAATGATGAATTTACAGAGAAAGGAGTGGGTGAATAAAAAACAAAACAAATATAGAATAAACCAATGAAAATTATTGTGTTGGAATAAATTCATTATTATGAGGTGACAAATTAAGAGGAAAATAATAATAAAATAAAAAAGTTCTTATTTCTATAAATATAACATCCACCATAAATCATCTTTTGGCCTATAAATCAAACTATTTGAAGAATTTATTTGTATTCAATGTGAGATAAAAAATGGGATGAAATAAAGACAAGAAAATCCAACCTTAATTTGGATAGATAATTGTTAGAAAACAAATATAATAGAAAAGAAGATTAATATCCCACTTCATTTTTCATCCATATCTCGATCCACCTTAATCTGTTCATTAGTGATCCTCGATCCAAATCCACAAATTTGAAATGTTGTCATCCTCTCTAATATTACAGGGTTATGGAGATAAAACTATAAATTTTACATAATATCTTATTTTTAGAGAGGGATAGGTTGATTAATTTAAATAAAAATTAAATAAATTATTTAACTTATTTAATTATTAATTTCCACCATGATGGAACTTTAAAAAAATGATCGATCCAGACAAAGATTATATCATACCTATGGTAAACCCCACATTAAAATTCAATTGTTTTCTATGATTAATGATCCAAGACTCTGTTCAATATTTATTTCACTTTTTCTAGTAAACCATGATTTCATGATATAATATATTTTAATATTTTTTTGTATCATTTTCAGGACCACAAAGCCTCAAAACCTTTTTTCTGTCTTAGTGTCTGGGTCCAAAAATATTCCTTAAAATATTCCAAAGTCTTACTTGAAAAAATAGGGATGTTACAAATTTTTTTTATTTTTTATTCACTATAATTTTATAGTCTCTATATTTAACCTTAACATAAAAAATATATTTTATACCTATAATGGTGCCACACTCTCATGACATGTTTTCATGCCTATGATATGAAATTTTGATTTATGATAGATTTATAATGATTAATCACTCTTTTGATTCATGTATTTTGAAATGATAAAGTTCTATTCTATGACTCATGTTTATAATCTAAGATAGATTGGGTATGGAATTTGTATGTTATGTTCATGATCTTATACCACATGCTTATCTTTTTATTTTATATGACCATTAATTGATATCTACCATTTTTACCCTTACTGAGCATGTTAGATCACCCTTTATTATATTCCCTTTCCCCAGGTAATAAATAAATGTTTTAAGTATGATATGTTAATAAGGGTATAATGAGAGAAAAAAATTACGAGAGATGATGAAGAATGTATATAAATAAGATTATTATATATCTAATATCTAAAGACACTAGAACTTTATGATTCTAACATGGATCATAATTTTATGTGTTGAATATTCATAAAAAAGGTTTAATATTTATTTATTAAATTCTTATTCCACTATAGTTTGTGTAATAGAATGTTTTAGATAATCATTGGAGGTTAGGAATAGAAAATATTAGTGAAAATCATATGGATAAGTCTAAATATAAGCTAAAATCCTAATGTTTTGAGTAAAAACCATGGAAAACTATGCTAACCTAAGGTTACACAGCTTGAGAAGAAGGTATCATGATTTAGACATCCTATTAATGACATTTAATGATTATATGATAGCTCACTATGATTATTATACCTTGATGGTTACAATTTTTTGGGGTTTTAGTCAATAGATAAAACTATAAGACATCATTCTAACAATAGTTCTGATGGGAAATGTAATTATTTTCCACTTGGGAAACCAAATTATAAAAGAACTATAATATAAAACCTTTTTTCTATACTCACACAATTTTCTATTCCATGAATCATGATGAGCTTTCAAATGATCAGTGAAGAGAACAACAAACTATTGAGTATTTTGTATGGCCACATCCACCTTCTTATAGTGGTTATTTTGATCTAATAGTGGATGAACTATGGATCACAACCATTGGAAAAATATTTTTGGGTTTCCAGTGCTTGAAAGAAGAAAAATTTATACTAGCTGATAATCATTTGGAAGAAGAAGCAGATCATTAGTAAAATCTTATTAATAATCCAAGGCAATATGAATAAATTGAATCCATGAAATGGGATAACATTAAGAGGATATTTTTAAATAAGTATTTTCATTGTATTCTATGTAAAAATATGGATAATTAATTACTTGAGCTTAAATAAAAGTATGATGAATTCATTGGTAAGTATGATGAAAATTTAACAGGATTTGTGAGGTGTAATTCTGGTTTAATCCTTATCCCTAAAATAAAAATTGATCAATTTTTTGGTGGCTTAAAACTATTTCATCGAAAAAGTTTAGGTATTATAGACATTAGTAGCTCTGAATAATAATTTTGATGTGCAGTCAAGGAAGAAATGAAAACTAAAGATTCCCATAATTCCCATGGTTTTGATAAGAAAAGGAAGATGTAGTCTCAGGAAAACATGAATAAATAGCACATTTAAAAGAAATTCCATCCATTTACATGCCAAACATATGGGAAGAAACATAAAAATAATTTATTGAATGTATTTAGGAGGTTATTTAAAATTGAAAATGTGGTTCATAAGTCTTGTGAATGTAAAAAGGTGATGTAGAGGCTAGTTAATACAATAGAGAAAATAATGATTCCAACTAATGCCCCATTTATTCTCCAATGCTTCAAGTGAAAAGAGTATGTTAATTACACCAAGCAATGATTTTTTTGAATGTTTTTAATGATGATCATAATTAATAACCTATTAATACCTAAAAAAATTGAGATATCATTTAATCAAAACTGCTAAAGTGGTTATGGGAATGAAGTGGTAAAAGAAACACTTGTCATCCAATACAGAATAACTAATGTATTATTTTATTATATTACTACCCACTATGTTATTTATAATTACTTTTATAAGGTTATATAATTACCACCTAAATGATTAGATTTTGAGTTAGTAGTGAAAAATCTTAATGGTATGATGGTCACATCTCATGTCTATAGTTTCCCTCCAATTGATGTTTTTGAGAAAGTGCTTAATAAAAATCTTGTGATTATATATTTAGTAAACTTTTACGTGATTATAGGTATGGAATTCATTTATTCATAAAAAATACCATATAAATTGACAAGGAAGTGAAGTCACATTTCATATTCAAAATTAACCTATGATTATTTGTTGGTGCACATATAAATATGAACTTACAATGTAAATTACATCAATCATGTGGGTTTTAATTCCTATCCAATAAAGGTATTTATCTCATATGTTTAGAGATAAACTAAAAATTGATTACACACCTATTGTATGAGATTTTGTTGATGATTTTCTGGAATAAATTCCTAGTCTTCGTCCAAATCAAGAAGTTGACTTTTGAAGGGAACTCATACCTGGTGCAATACCTATAATAATGAATCATTCTAGAATGACCCAAATTGAATTTCTATAATGGAAGAATAAAAAATAGGATAATATTGATTGGGGATTCATTTGGAAAATTTAATCACCTTTGGTTTCAACTATTCTTTTCATTAAGAATAGAAATGGAACAATTCCCTAAAAAAGATAACTATCAAGAATAAGTATCTACTACCTTGTATTGATGACCTGTTTGATAAAATGTGGGGAGTCCAATACTTTTCTAAGATTAACCTTAAATATGGATATCATCAATTGCGGGCTAAGAAAGAGGATATAACCAATAAAACCTTCTGTACAAGGTATACAATCTTTAAATTTATAACAATTCAATTTTTTCCTTACTAATTTCGCTACTATGTTCATGGATTTAATGAATAGATTCTTTATATATTACCACGATTAGTGTGAGGTGGTATTAATAGATGATATTAGTATATATTCAAAGTGTAATTAAGAGAATAAATATATTTTTATAATTGTGTTGATTAACCTGAGGAATGAAAATTTGTATGGAAAATTTACCAAGTGTGAATTTTGGCTTCAATAAGTTTCATTCTTTGATCATATAATGTTAATTGAGGGTATATCGGTGGATCCTTTAAAGAGTGATGTTAATGAAGAATGTACCAGAACAACCATGGTAACATAAATCTATAGTTTTATTAGTATATATATAAAGTACAAATGTTTTGTTAAATTTTTATCAGGGATATTTAATATACTCACCACACAAACTTGTAATGGGGTTTTGTTCAAATGGATATATGAATGTAAAGAGAATTTCAAGAAACTAAAGAGAAGGTTGGTCAGTGAACCAATTCTCACACTACCTTATTGTAGAGAATGGATTGTGGTTTATAGTGATGCACTAAATAAGGGAGTAGGATGTGTCATCCTATAGAATGATTTGGTGAAGGAATATGCCTCATTCCAATTGAAAATACATGGGAAAAATAAAAAAAATAATGATTTGGAGTTGCCATCGGTATTTTTGACATTTTATATATAAAGGAACTGTCTCCATAGTGAAAGGTATAACATATATAGGCATCATAAATGATTTAACGATATCTTCAAACAAAAAGAGATGAATATGAACCAGAAATTTTAGTTGGAATTAACTAAATATTATGAATTCTAAATACATTACCACCGTGGAAAGTAAAAAAAGTTGTCTGAATCTTTGAGTTAGAAGGGAAATGCTAGTTTATCTACAATGAGGATTGAAAGAGATCCAATACTGTAACACCCTGATTTTTTCTGAACCCTTTTTTAAATAATTTAATTTTTATTGATGTTAGACATTTCATTCAACACCATTTAAAACTTTCATTATTTTCCACACCAAGATAAGCTTCTGTGACAAACAACACTGACTTGGCTTGTGTTTCACACAACACCGAGCTTTTGCGAAACAATATTTTATTATTATAATTATTTAAATAGGATAGTTGTAACATAACCATTAAAATTAATAATATGAATATAAATAAATAATTTTTAAATATTATTTATAATGGTTTTATATAGATAAAACGTATTGATAATAATAAATACTTTTGAAAAGTCTATATGTTTGAAAATATTATTTTTTTAAAAAAACTACTTTTTATGTACTTATATGAACAATCATTAAATTAATTTTAGAAAATTTAACATATCGAATTTTATAAAATAAACATAATTTTAAATTAAAAATTTAAAAATTATCTTTGGGGGAATTTGTGGTATTTATTTCTGAAAAACATCATTTTTGGATGAATAGTGAAAAATACTGAATCTTAATTCAAAATAGGTTTTTAGTATAATTTATTTATATAGGTATATTATATTTTAATTTGGTTTTAATGAATAATGAGATTAAATTTTAATAAATTAATATAATTTAGTTCCTTGGAAGAAATTTCGCACTAAAATTTTATATCAAAACATTCCAAACTTTTAAACATTTTGGATTAAAATCCCTATTGTCGCAATCCATTTGCTAGATTAGATTTAAAATAATTTATGCCACATATGTGATTATAATTTGGAAATATGGATTCCATATTTAGAATTAGAATAATTTATAATTTAAAATAATATCAACTTAGTTTTGGATGAAATGATTTGTGAAAGTGATTAAAATTATTTGTAATGATTAAGAGAAAAATTAGACTAACAAAGGACAAAACCTTAAAATTAAGGCCTAAAACGACCTATAAACTTGTAAAAAATCTAATTTATAGACATATTTCGACCCTATCACCCATTTTATAGAATTGGATTCATTATTGTATCCACATGACATAGTAAAAACAAGGGTGGAATTCCTTTTCAAAAAATTTACACAAATTCCACTCCTCCTCCACTATAAAAAGAAACTCAAACCTCCCCATTGTTAACACATATAAAGCCCTTTCAATTGCCCATAAGATTCTCAAATAAGCTCCCAAAATTCCCCCCCTCATCACCAAATCCTCCCTTTGGGTAAAAATCCATCCAATGAATCCAATTGGTGAAAACCAAGAGGAGTTACCCAAAGGAGATGATGTCTGAACGAGTACGACGAGAGTCAAGACATAAGGTAAGGGGATTTCTTGTCTCAATTTTATTTCTATGTTATTTACACATTATTCACTACATTATACTTTTTTATGGTGTATATGATTCCTATTAATATATTCAATTATTATTATCCTTAAATATATTGGTATTTAATATCCATTTATTGATATCTCTTTCATGAGGTTTATGCTTCAAAAGTTACCAAATATGTAAAGTAGTTTTATCTCAATTTTACTTATTTGAGACACATGCCATTAATTTTAAAAACCATGTTATCAAAAACTTTTTCAAAAATGTTTTTAATGATTATATAAGTTTATTTTTAAAGAAAAAGGTTTTTAATTTTTTTTACGGTTTTCAAAAAATAATTTATAATTTGAAAGTGTTTTTGAAATAAATGAGTTTCAAAAAGTTTTCAAGCATTAATTGTAAGTTTTAAAAGTGTTTTTAGTGAAATTGTTTTCAAAACATTTTCAATATTTCTTTATATGGTTTCATGTTTATTTTCAAAGTAAATTTTTTTCAAAAGGTTTTATGTTTTAAATGTTATTTTCAATGAAGAATATATGTTTTTACTCATGAAATGTTTTTGAAAGATATTTAAAAATTATTTTTCATATAAGATGACATCCATTGGTGGTACTCATATATTTATGTGGATGTTTTCCAAAGGTTACAATCATATTCAGTCTCTAAATGGTTTATGTTTTGATGTTAGTATGTTTATGAAACCCATTTATCTTTCATGGTTTTTATGTTTATGAAACCCATTTCTTATTCGTAGGTCATATTATGATGAAACCTGTAACTTTTAACTGGTTATGATTTTATGAAATGATTATGAAAAATGTGCCTTTTTTCTATAGGTTAAGATATGATTAAATTTTTATCACACATATTTCATTTCATGAGTTATGATATGACAATTTATGATCTTGTGGAAAATTTATGTATGATTATATTATGAGATGGGTGAGAACTATATCTCCCTATAATGAAATGGGTAATGATAAATTGTATATGATCTGAAAGGTTACATGGGTTATAGCCTAAGAATTAGAATAATAAGTTAAATAGGTTATAGCCCAATCCTAAAAATAAAGAGGATCATTGGTTGTATCCTAAGCCTGAAAGTAAGAGGGTACATCGGTTATAGGCCAAGCCCGAAAATAAGAGGGAATACAGGTTGTTAGACTAATTTTTAATTAGGTCCACAAGTTATTATCCCAATCCTAACATGTTAAAAAGGTCTTGGAAGGTATCCTTGACATAATATTTTCTATTCTTATGTTTATACCACAAATTAAATTTCTTACTCCTATGTTATGATTTCATGGCTTATTCTCTTGATCCCTTATGATTCATGTTTTATGAAATAAAAATTTCTATGCCATGATTTTTGTTTATGATCTTTGATATACAGGGTATGATCCTATAATGTTATTATCACATTCTCATACCCCTATGCACATGTTTATTCTTACATATCCCCCTTTTTACCATTATTGAGAATTTGAGATCACCTATTGTTATGTTTGATTCCCCATTTTATAAAGATCAATATTATGTATGATATGTCTAATAATGGTTATAGTCTCAGAGAACCTAGTGGGAGATAATTTAGCTCACTTATGTACTGGTTTTTAAGTTTCCATGTTTCCAAAGGAACTATAATAATAAAGTCTTTGGAAATGTGTTTGTGTAATGTATTAAGTATTCCGTAAAATTGATTTTATGTTAATGTATGAAAAGTTGGGGTCCTTATAGTTGGTATAATAGAAAAATTTTAGTTAAACATTGGAAATTAAGATGATAAAACATTAATGAGAAATATAAGGACATGTCTAAGGATAATTATAAGGATAAGGAAAAGTATAGGAAAATTTCTTGGAATTTTGGTTAAGGATAAAGTAAGAGATTTCTTAGAAATACATATCTATCTGGATACTACAGGTGGACGTGGTTCTGGAAGTGGTGTACATAGGATTAATAACTCTAACAAGGTGAATCAGGCCTCTCTTGAGCACAAAATTGTATATGAAAACATTCCTTACTTCTCATATGGTTTGACAGTCCCAAGGTATATGCATTAGTAATTCAAAAAATCTTTAAAAACCCTCATGAAAGATTGAAACAATAATTCAGATATGAACAACCAAGAATAAGCCTAGGAATTCACATATTATGTTTTCATAACTTAGTCATCCTATAAGATTTTTTATTATTATTATATGGTTCTTAACTATGAAAACTATTTATTAATCTATGCTTTTTGGTTTCATTCAATTGATGAAACCAGAAGGAACATTGTTGATGGTGATTTCAATGTACAATGAAATGATTTTCCTCCTAATAATCCTAATTCTGTGGGATATGGAATGAAAAATCTCATTGTTATGCTCACCCGAATTTATGAAGCTGTTAATCCCGTTGAGATTCCAAATGTTCAAAGAAGGGATCAACATTCTATTGAGTCATTCATGACGAAACATACACCATATTTTAACAGTTCTTCTAATCCACTTAATTTTGAACACTGGATCCGTACCACTAAATATACATTATCCATTATCTAGTGTTTGGATCATGAGAAAGAAATTATGACTATTTATTAGTTAGAAGGTGAATCAGACTAGTGGTGGAATATAATCAATAATACGACGAAGAAAGAAATAAATGAATCCAAAGATTGGGATGAGTTCAAGGAATTACTATTCAATATGTACATTCCTTGTGTTCTTTGTACGAAGTTGAAAAATTTGTACCTTGAGTTGAAGCAAAAGGATGATGAATATTTTGGTACCTATAAGGCTAATTTCACACGTCTTGTGAGGTATTCTTCTAGAATTATCATCCAACCAAAAAAGTAATGTTCATAGGTCCTTTAGTGCCTTAAATCCAAGTCCTAGAATGGAGTTGTCCATATGAGACTTTATTATCAATGAAGAGATTGTGCATTATGAAAACAAAGTTGAAATGGAGGTTGCTGTTACATTTTCAATATCGTGGTTTTAATAAGAAAATGAAGATGGATTTCAAAGTAAAATCTAAAAACCATGAAGAGAAGAAAATTAGACTTCCTTTATGCTCTAAGTGTTGAAAGAAGCATGAAGGAAATTGTCTTATGTGATCTAATAAGTGTTTTAGGTTGGAATAGAAAGGCCATCAGGTAATTGATTTCCAAAGTGATGGTAAGAAGTGGGATAATAATTAAAACATAGGAAAAGCTACATAGAATTCACCTCACACACTTTAGTGCTTCAAGTGTAAGGAGGAAGGAAATTATACTAACCAGTTCCCAAACCCAAGGTTTGGTGATGATGATTGGCATCAACATCCTCTTAAACATTGGGATATGGGGAAATCACAAGCGATTACTGTTTTTGATAAGGGATGAAATAATTATACAATGAGAGGTACACTTACCATCCACTCTAGAACTACTAATGTCTTATTTAATTATAGATCTACCCACTCTTTCATATCTAAATAATTTTATAAGGGTATTAAGATTCCACTAAAATGAATATATGTGGAATTAGCAGTGAAAACCTCTAATGGTACGATGATTTTATCTCAAGTCTATGATTCCTCTATGATTTATGTTTATGGGATTATACTTATTTAAAATCTTTTCATTCTTCCCCTAGTTGAATTTAATGTCATATTAGGTATGTATTGGATTTCAATGCCTAAAACCTACATCAATTGTTGAGGAAAGGAAGTAAAATTTGTTATTTCAAACCAAAATATGATCGTCTATCAATATGATGATAAGTATGAACTTTCTATGGTGATTCCATATGGTGTATGGGTATTAATTTCCATTTAGAAGGTGTGTTTTTAAAAAAGGGTAGGGGAGAAACATGAAATCATGATATGCCTATTGTTTGAGAATTTTTGGATGTGTTCCTAGAAGAGTTTACTACTTTTCCACAAAAAATGTGAAGTTTATTTCAGGATAGAAGTCATACCTGGTTCCACAAAAATTTCATATACTCCCTATAGAATGGACCCAATTGAGATGCAAGAATTGACGAAGAAACTCCCTAAAAACCTTGTTAAGGGATTCATTGGGCCAAGTGTGTCACCTTGGGGTTCACCTATTCTCTCTATAAAAAATAATGATGGATCGATGATACTCTATATTAATTACCAGGATTTGAACTAGATTATGATCAAGAACAACTATCCTCTTCCTTATAATGATGACTTGTTTGATTAACTATACGGAGCTCAACACTTTTCCAAGATTAAACTTCATTCCTTATATCATCAATTGAAGGTCAAGAAAGAGGATATACCGAAGATGTCATTCTATACAAGTTATAGAAACTATGAATATATAGTGATGCCTTTTTGTCTTATTAATGACCCTGTTATCTTCATGGATTTTATAAAGAGAGTCTTTAGAGACTACTTTAATAATTTTGTGCTGGTATTTGTAGATGATATTCTTATCCATTCAAAGAGAATGGAATAGAATGCATAACACTTGCTAATTTTACTAAAGAGATTGACGAAGGAGAATATGTATGAAAAATTTAAAAAGTGTGAATTTTGGATGAAAAAGGTTTCTTTTTTTGGGTCGCATAATCTCAATAGATGGTTTAACAGTAGATCCATCAAAGACAGAAGCTCTTGAATGTTGGCCTAGGCCAACCACCGTTACTAAGATCCATAGTTTTCTTGGTTTTTCAGGATATTATTTATGGTTTGTGGATAATTTCTCATGAATATCTAATCCTCTGACCAAGTTAACTCTAAAGGGTTCCAAGTTCCTCTATATAGATGAATGTGAGGAAATTTTCAATGAACCAAAGAAAAGGTTAGTAAGAACACCTAAACATACATTACCTTGTAGTGGAGAAGGGTTTATAATATATATAGATTCATCCAATAAGGTATTTGGATACATTCATATGAATAATGACATGGTTATAGACTAGGACTCACGAAAATTGAATTATCACAAGAAAAATTACCCAACTCATGATTTGGAGTTAACAATGGTAATGTTTTCATCAAATATACGGAGACATTATATTTATGGAGAAAGGTATGATATATATTTTGATCATAAAATTATGAAATATTTATTCACATATATGGAGTTGAACATGTTTCATAAAATATTGTTCATGTTGATAAAAGATTATGAATGCTCAATACATTACCACAATAGGAAAACAAACAAGGTGGTCGATGCTTTGAGTAGAAAGGATCATGCTAGATTATTCATGATAAGGATTACAAAAGACCAAATATTTTTTGATTTGAAAAGGATGGATCTATAAATCTTGAAGAAAAGGGAAAAATATTATCATTCTAAATTGAATGTTCACCCCTCTATCCATTTTAAGATTAATGGGGAACAAAATGAAGATGTAGAGATGTAAAAAGAGTTTAGAAATGTTTCTGATTTTAATATTGATTAGGATGAAATGATAAGTTTTGAGAACCGTGTCTGTGTTTCTTCCATACCAAATTTGAAGGAGGAACAGTAAGAGGATGCTCATAGTTATTAATTCTCAATTCAACCTGGAAGTAATAAGTTGTATAGAGATTTAAAAGAATAATTCTGGTGGGATGGCATGAAGAGGGATATTGAAGAGTTTATATCTCGATGCTTGGTATGATATCATGTTAAGGAAGAAAGAAAAAAGTCTAAGGAGATGTTTCATCCATTACCCATACCATAATATAAATGGGAGAACATCACTATGGATTTTGTTCTTGGAATCCCCAAAACCTATAATGGTTTTAATTCTATATGGGTGGTAGTCTATCATCTTAATAATTCATCATAGTTCATTGCTATCAGAGAAGACTTCTATCTAGATCATCTTTCTAGGATATACATTAAGGAAGTGGTGAATTTTCAAAGAGTACCACTTTCAATTATATTTGATTTGGATCTAAGGTTTTCTTCAAAAGATTTCGAAAAGTGTTCAATAAGGACTAGATAAAGAATTGAGTTTCATCACTGCTTATCATACTTAGTTGTATGGTCTGTCTGAAAGAACAATTCAAACGCTAGAGGATATGTTGAGATATTGTTAATTGGATTTAAAAGGTGGTTGTTATCAAAACCTTACTCTTGTTGAGTTTTCTTACAACAATAACTTTCACTCAAGCAATCAGATGGATTCTTATTAATATCCATATGGGAATAAATATAGAGATTCGACTTCCAAGGATGAAGATGGAGAAATAAAGGTACTGGGAATTAGGATTGTTGAAGAAATGATAGAGAAGGATAAAACCATTAAAAAATATATCATGGTAGAAAAAAATCGATAGAAAATTTATTCTGATAACCATTAGCATGATCTAGAAATTTTATTTGGTGAGAAGGTATTTCTTTGAATATATCCTCGGAATAAATTTATGGGGTGTGAGAAGAAATGAAAACTAATCCCTAGGTATATCGGTCTCTTTGACATTCTTGATAATATCATAATGGTATCCTATATCTTGGAACTTCCTATAAATCCCTCTCAAGTCCAAAATGTGTTCCATTTATCTCTTATAAGGAAGTACATATCCGACCCCTCACTTGTACTGAACTCATAAGTCATACAGCTGTAGAAAGATCTTTCTTAAGAGGAAAAATCAATTGAAAATATAGATCATATAGAGAATGATCTAAGAAAAAAGACCCTTAAAATATTTGTAGATATATCACTAGTTTAAAGAAGCTACGTTGGAATTTGTGTATATAACGAGGTAGAAATATCCTCAATTTTTGTATCAGAATGATGAATTTCGATGGAGAAATTCATTTTAAAGGGGGTATAATGTAACACCCTGAGTTTTTTTGAACCATTTTTTCTAAATAAGTTAATTTTTTTTTTGATTTTGAGTGTTTCACGATACACTAAGTGGAACACCCATTATATTATACACCAATATAAGCTTTTTCTATATGCAATACCGACTTGGCTAGCGTTACACGCAATACGAAGCTTCTATAGAACATCATTTTATTGTCATAATTATTCAAACAAGATAGATTAGTAATATGAGTAGTAATAACTACTTTTTATATTTTAATTATAATGATTTTATATAAATAAAAACTTATTGATAATAAGACATACATATTTTTAAAGTCTTCAAATGTTTTAAAATACTATTTTCATAAAAGAATTATTTTTATATCAATCTGTGAAAAAAATAAAAATAATTTTAGATAATTCTAGAAATTAAATTTTTTAAAATAAAAATCATTTTTGATTTACCATTTTTATAATTTCCTTAGGGTGAATTTTTGGGATTTTTTTTATGAAAAACTACATTTGTGGATGAATAGTTAAAAATACAAAATATTAATTCAAAAATGTCTTTTCATATAATATAATTATATAGTTATATTATATTTTAATGAGTTTTTAAAGTGTAATAAGATTAATTATAAATAAATAAATTTAATTTAGTTCATTGGAAACATTTTCACATGAAAATTTGATATCAAAACATTCCAAACTTTTAAATATTTTTTTCTTAAAAACCCGCTGTCACGACCTATCTGTGAGATTAGATATAAATTAATTTATACCACTTAGGTGATTATAATTTTTCAAAATGGATTATATATTTGGATTATGAATAATTTAAAATGTATAATAATGTTGACTTAGTTTTTTTACCAAATATATAAGTGAATGTGGTGAGAATTAATTTCATCGATTAAGAGAAAAGTTAGCTTAACAAAGGACTAAACATTAAACATAGTTCCCAAAATTGTTATACACTTTTACAGAATATATTAGATGGAAATATTGAGAACCTATATGATATTTTATATAATTTTACCATTATTATATATAATTTACATGTAAAAAATTTGGGTGTAATTCCCATTCGAAAAATTTACAAGAATGTCACTCCTCCTCCGCTATAAAAAGGAACTCACCCCTACCCCTTATTCATACCACTCAATCCATTTGGATTGCCCAAAAATATTCTAAAATAATCACCCAAAACCCCTAACCTTATTATAGAAGCCTCACTTTGGTTATAAATCCATCCAAGAAATCCATTTGATGCAAAACAAGAGGAGTTACCCAAAGAGGAGGAGGTTTGAATAAGTACGATGAAAGTCAAGACCTAAGGTAAGGGGATTTCTTGTCCCACTTTTATTTTTATGATATTTTCACCTTATTCAGCACTATTTATTTTTGTGTGGGGTATATAATACCCATGAATATATTAAATTATTATTATCCTTAAATTTATGGGTATTTAAATATCCCTTTAATGATCTATCTTTCATGGGGTTTATATTTCAAATGTTATCAAATAGGTAAAGTAGTTTTATCTAAATTTTACTTATTTGAGAAACATTCCATGATTTTAAAAATACATGTTTTAAAAAATGTTCTTAAATATGATATTTTAATATTGTTTTCAAGGAAAAAATATTTTAAAAATGTTTTACGATTTTCAGAGAACCCTTTATATGTTTCCAAAGTGTTTTCAAAGAAATGGTTTTAAAAAAATTTTCAATTATTATTTATATGTTTTTAAAAATGTTTTCAAATAAGTGGTTTTTAATTTTTTCAATTTTCTTTATAATTATTCATGTTTATTTTCAAAGGAAATGGGTTTCAAAAGGTTTTATATTTTAAAAATATTTTTTCAATGAAGAAAGGATTTTTTCCCGAAGAAATGTTTTTAAAAGATATTTGAAAATTATTTTCCATATATTATTACATATGATGGTGTAACCAATACCTTTATGATGAAATGATCCAAAGGTTACATTTATATTATTTCTATGAATGGTTTATGTTTTGGTGGCATGATGTTTATGAAACCCGTTTCTCTTCCATTGTTTATATGTTTATAAAGACCATTTATTTTTCAAGGGTTATATGATTATGAAACCCAAATCATTTCATGAGTTATTATTTGATGAAATTATTAATAATCGTTTCCATTTTCCATATGCTATGATATGATTACATGTTAATGAAACCCATTACATATCATGGTTTATGATATGACTGTTTATGATCTTGTGGAACGTGATGTATCATTACATTATGAGATGGATAAATCCTATATCTCCCTGAAAGTAATAGGGTACGTAGGTCGTATCACAAGATAGAGAATAATAGGGTAAATAGGTTTTTATCCAAATCCTGAAGTAGGTCCATGGGTGATTATCCCAATCCCAACATATTATGAAGGTCTTTGTAGGTAGTTTTGACATATTATTTTCTATGCATATATGTATGCCAAATATTCTAGGTACTACTCCTATGATATTATTTCAGGGATTATGCCTTTGACACCCTTATGATTCATGTCTTTAGAACTGAAAATAACTAAGCCATGATTCATGTTTATGATCTTTGATACACAGGGTATGATCTTATAATGTTAGGATCATGTTCTCATAACCCAATTATTATGTTTATACTTACATATATCCCTTGTTTAACCTTACTAAGCATATGATATCACTTGGTTTTATATTTACTTCCCTAGGTTATGAATATATGTATTATATATGATAAGTATAAGATGGTGTCTAGTCTTGGAGAACCTACTGGGAGATAATGTTGCTCACTTATGGACCAATGTTTATGTCTCTTTGTTTCTAATGGCACTAGACTAATATGGTATCTAGGAATCTATTTATGTAATGTATTAAGTATTCTATAAATGTAATGTAAATTTAATGTATAAAAAGTGAGGGTCAATATAAATAATTATGGATTTTTAGAATATGTAACTTGAAATCCTAAGGAAAGGGGTGTGATCCTATATTTATTAGATGAATGGTCAACCATCAATTCATGTGAGGATTAAATTCATGCATAAGAAATATGTGGAACTAAAAAAATGGTCAGAAATGTTCCTAAATTCAATTATTATTTTTAAGAAATGATTAGGTTTAGGAAATTAATATGTGTCCCAACAATACTAGAATTTAATAAGGAATTTTTAGATAAAGGTCATAGTTCATAATCTTCTATTCATTCAAAAATTATTAATATTTATAGAGTTCAGAAATATTATTTTTGGCTGAAAAAAGGGATATTTAAGAGTAAATATCTTGATATCTAGTATTTTAGAAAGTTATGTCTAATATATAAAAGTATAAGGGGTTGTTACAACCATTATCCATACCAGAATGGATATGGGAAAAATTAGCATAGATTTCATTTTCGGACTCCCCAAAACATCTAAAGTGACAAATTATATTTGGTTTGTAGTCAATCACCTTATGAAGTTAGAACACTTAATTTACATAAATTAATATTTCTATCTTGACCTGATTTCAAGGTGATACATTTTGGAAATTTTGATACTTGATGGACCACCACATTCAATTACAGTGACTGGGATCCGAGGTATACCATGATGTTATGGTGAAGGTTTCAACAATAACTGGATTCATATTTGTATTTATTTATACGTTATCATCCTAAGATATATATTTAGGTTGATAGAACCATTAAAACCCTGAAGGATATGTTTAGATCTTGTTCTCTAGATTTTAAGGGTGGTGGTGATCAAAATCATCCTATAGTTGAAATTTCATACAATAATAGGTTTCACTTGAGAATTCAGATAGAACAATAAGAAACCCTCTATTATAGAAAACTTATAACTCCAACATAATCTGATGATGTTTTAGAAATAAATATATTGGGATCTTAGAAAGTTAAGGAGATAGTAAACGAGGATTGAGTCATTCAATAACATATAAAGGCATATCAGATTCAAAATAAAAGTTATGCTAATAATTTTTGGATGGATATAGAGTTAAAAGGTTGTGAATATAGATTCATATTAATATATACATGTAATAAGGTTATGATATTTGGAAAGGAGGGAAAGATAATCCCTATATATATTAGTCCATTTGAAAATTTTGATCGTATTGGGATAGTGGATTATCATTTGGAACTTCCACCAAATATCTCTCAAGTTCATGATATATTATATTTATCTCTTCCAAAGAAGTATATACCCATTCATTCATATTTATTGAAATTAGAGGTTGTACCACTGGAGTAATATCTATTTTTTTAGGAACAATCAGCAGAGATTTTGGATCATATATAGAAAGTACAATGAAACAAGACCACTTACCTAGCTAATGTTTTGTAGAGAAACCCAAAACTAGAGGAAGTCACATGGGAAACCAAGGATGTGATGAGTTATAAGTATAATCAATTGATTATAAGATAGTGATGTAATTTTTAAGGTGAAATTCTTATAATGGGGTATAATTTGACACCCAAATATTTTATGTCATATTAATAAATTTGATTTATTCTATGGCATGTGATACACACAACCCTAAAACTAAATGATCCATAATATAATATACCTTCATAATCTAGGAATTAAATTGTAGAAATGAATAGGAATAATTAAAATTTTAAAAATATGTATAAATGTGTTAGATAATGTAAATATATTTTAGTAAAGACCTTATATTTTTTAAAAATAAACATTTCCTTAAAAATCTGTTTTATTGATTATTGTGAGAAAAATAATATGAATAATTTATTTCATTTTAATAAAATGTATTAGAAAAAAGGAATTTAATTTTTGAAATCAGCATGTTAGATTTATCTGAAAGTGAATTTTTTAGAATGCTCTGAAATAAATTATTTTTTTATGAATAGTGAAAAAATACTCATTTCGATTGAAAACTATCTTTTCATTCCATTCATTTAAATAGTTACATTCTATTTTAAAATTTTATTAAAAATAAACTTACTATATTTTTATTATTAACAATCCAATTAAGATAATTTTAATTAATTTTATATTGTATTTTTGTGTAATTCCTTTTATATTTCAAAAATTGTTTTTCTGGAAAACTGCTTTTCATTACAACTTATAGGTTTAATATTAAATTAAAATTTACCAATTCTGTGAATTAAAAATTTAAAAACGAATTCCATATTTGGAATTTCATGATCAAAATTTGGTAAATATGCCTTTTTTATTTTTATTCAATATTAAATGTAACCATAATAAATTTTTGTTAGTATTATCAAGTTAAAGTGTGTTAATTAGGGTTAAAAATAAAGTGATAAGACTTAAATTCATTTAAAAACATTAAATTTTCTTATTTTATGAGCGGATTTTTCCCATTTCCTTCTAATTCTTGAATATATTCCACTTGGTGCATTTTTTCTTTAATTATGATCTTTAAATTAATTTAATAAAATTATATTTATAAAATGTCACTCTTTTGAATTTAATATCTCGAAATTTATTACTTAAGGACAAAAAAGAATAAGTTCAGTCATAAATATTTATTTTAAATAATAATTATTATTTGTACCGTGTTAATTTATTTATAATTTTTATTTATTTAATAATTACCTTAAATTCTTACACAATGCCGACACAATATGTTTTCAATTAATAAAAAAAATAAAAAAAATAATTTTATAAATATTAAAATTAAAAAAATTTGGGTGAATTATTATGTTCCATAAATTTTCAAGATAGATATAACTTGTTATGTACGTGTGAAAGTTTTATATTAAAATTACACAACTATATTGACATCAATAAAATCAAATTAAATGAATAGTGTCAAAAAAATAAATAAAATATATTTTATGTGAATTAATATTTTATTATATTATTTAAAAATCATAAAAATCTCAAAATATAAAAATTAGGATGATAAATGGTCTAAAATTTACTCCTTGGAAACTTATAAGCTAATTTTTAGCTTATAAGTTAAATTATAACCCTTTATGATTGCAAAATCAGTATTGTTGTTAAGGTTAAAATCTACTAACAAATATTTTAAACCTAAAAAAGATTTAAAGTGAAAAATAACCAATATAAATTTAATTATATGATGTTATTTATAACATAAAACTTTTTTCTTCAAATATATAATTATTTTAAAGCATTTTTCTTGGGAATGCCTTAGTTATATTTTAATCTTCTGGGTAATTTCGAGTGCGTCCTTTCTCTCCCTTATAAAAGGACACCCTTATCTCTTTTTTACACATATTTGAGCCATCTAGATCAAAAAATACCTATCCAATTACATTTTCAACTTCCCTATCCATGAATTAGAGGTGCTGGTATTCTTGGAAAACCATTCCAAGGGTCTTTAAAAAAGGGTCCAAAGAAGTCCAACTAAAGAAGAGGTAATCATCTTAACCAACCTTTTTCAAATAATATTACCCTATAACTTCTGTAAATTCATTATATTCATCATGAAATAATAAATTTGGTATCTTAAATATACTGCAATTTTATTATGATTATAAAAGCACCAATATTACCCCTCTATTACATCAAATGGGAAGAGAAAGTACAGCTCATTCGTACACATGGACTACCACCTCCGTATTGCGATATAATTCATTATCCTTCCCCATTTTTATATATGGTTATTATGATGGTTTTAATATATTTTTATGATATTATTTTATAATTATAATATAATATCTACCTTTTAACCTTTCTATATGTTGGGAAATGTTAACGTCACTCATGCATACGTGTGGACTACCACATCCACAAAGATATGTGATTTGTTTTTCATTTACAATTTAAATAGATAGTAATAATGACACATTTTGTGAATATATATATGATAAATAGGATATAATAATAATAATTATATACATATGAATTATTATTTACCTTTATTTCAATCAATTCATCAAAATATTAAAAGAAAATTAATGCATACATATGGCCTACCGTCTCATTGAAAGGTGCAATTATTTTTTATATACAAATTTTATCAATTGATATAAAATGAATATATATTATATTTATATTATTATTAAAATAATTAAATTGATGTAATCCTGATAAAAGTACAAGAACTGGGACTATAAAACTGAAACATGCCTATGAAATGAATAAGTTATCACCCAGAACAATGATTTAAATAAAAAGTAATTAATAAATGGGTGATGAGATGTTATAAATAAATAAAAAACGGTTTGATATATATAATTATGGTTTTTTAATACATGTATAATAAATATATATATTTATAATATAGGAGGTTCAAATTCGTATGAGGAATGTTGATATACAAGGTAAAGGATTTGTGTTTGAATCCCATTTCAATGAGGATTTTTAATGCTTGAATTTACATTGGGGAAATTAT
Source organism: Viscum album (assembly GCA_963277665.1). Lineage (NCBI taxonomy): Eukaryota > Viridiplantae > Streptophyta > Magnoliopsida > Santalales > Viscaceae > Viscum > Viscum album. The sequence continues at coordinate 413,518,046 of OY728158.1, forward strand.
ATGATCCTTATATGATCAATATTTTTCATTATTATTCTAATATAGATAAATCTTGATAATACATGTTTCCATTTCATTTTCATCACTTCAAGTACTCAAGAGACCAAAAGGTTTTCATTAAGGGAAACTGACTATATTTCACCATTCAGCCTAGAATAGTTGTCTTCTATGTCCATGTTTTCAATAAAAAGTATTGAAGAATGATTTTAATTATTATAAAATTATTGTGAAAATAAATTTTTATTGATGTTTTACTTTTAAATTTTTTCAAAGGAACCTTCTTATTGTTTTCTGAATGAGGAGCTTTTGAATATTTATCAAAAATGTCAAAGGAATATTTATTTTAACATGCATGGAATAGACAATGTTTCCTACCATTATGATTAGTCAAATATATAAATATTCCTTTAAAATATTCAATGGTTAAATTTATATAAAATGTTTTCTTTAATGTTGTAAAAGTGGGTTCCCTAGACCTAACTTAAATGACACCTTTTGATTTTCATACCTTATAAACAGTTTGTTATACATGATGTATAATTACCATTATAGTGTTGATATTTTTTCAACCAATATTTAAATTTTTATGTCCTCAGATTAATTTCTATATCAAAAGTCTATAATTGTTCCTAGGTAATAATTAGAACCTAGAGATATTATGACATGAATATTAAAAAAATGTCATGTTATCTAGATACATCATACTGATTGGAAAGAATCAATGTTTTACTATTAGGTGATGGGGAATAATAATATTTGAGACTTCTTCTCAAGAATTTTTCACTTGGTGATATCTAGTAAGTGAGATCATAAGGGAAAAACCACCAATGAGAACACCAAATGTTTCAGATTTCGTTGGTTTTTCCTATATATAAACATGTGTATTAGTCTCATGACTTGAGATCATTATCATCGGGTTCTATTTCATTGAGTACTTTGATTGATGGAAAAACCATGACAATGAAGTCATGGAGAGGTAGCTTGTGTTGGGTGAATAATTGGTGGTATGACATTGGTTGAATAATAAAGATATAATTTGTCGCTTCTATGTTGAGGAAATAATATATCAAGCCCAGCAGATCAGGTTGTAGTACCATTATAAATCTTTTTCCAAGGTATTCGATAATTATATTCAGTTAGATCAACAAATAATAAAGAAAGAAAGGATGATGAAATATGTATATATCTTACTTTATGAGATACCATGAGACAAAGAGATTAAATTATACAGTGTACGTTTGTAGGATGGTTATTGTTTCTATGACTATTCCTTATTTCCTTAGGGTTCATGATGAATTTCTAGACTATACTCATGGTATGTGAATTATATTCATTACTATTGAAATAAATGCGTAAAGGTTCACAATAAATATCACATTCAAGAATCTTCCCGATTATGGTGAATATGTACATAGGACATGGTGGGCCCCACCATAGGGTTTGAGGGCTATCCAAGTATTAACTGACACTAAAGAATAAAGAAATTCATTATTATTTTAGTATAGAATAATTGGGTTGAATTTATTTGTTAAAAGTACTCACAAGGTATCAAGTGAATACGTGGATTAATATTATACAAATGAATATTATTTTAATATTTAAGGTTTATTTAATATTAGTGGGAATTATGATTTATGTTAATGAATAATGTTCATCCTATAATAAATTTATTATATATTACAGTTATGTGAAGAAATATATATAATTTTTAGGATGCATTTACTTCATACTAACTATTTATTGACTGAAAATTTACTTTTTTATTATAAAAACACTTTTGAGGATAATGTGAGAAACCACATGATCCAACATTACAATCAAATAAAACCATAAAGAAGAATAACCTGGATCAAGACTACATGATCTGCCCCTCCCCAGCGATTACATCTTGGTGCCAAGCCTTCACCATTGCATGACCGCTCGACTAGCAGTCCCATGCAGAAGCACGAGCATGGTACCGATGGCAGAGCCATACCCTCTCAAACTTCCAAGTCCAAATGGCATGCGCAGGTGAAAGCTTCTTGCTCAGAACCTCATCTGGAGAAGAATCATTTAGAAAGCTGGTGCGAACACCTCAAAAACTTCACAACAAAATCAAACAGAAACATCCACAAACAGAGTCTCTAATCTGACAGTCAAAGTACACAAGATTCTCCAAAAGCTCTCAAATTAAACCAAAACACTGCAGAATCACAGTTCTGCATGTACGGCATCACCCCGGTGATAAGCCGATCACTTGGTGTGCACAACAAACCAACTTCAAATCTGAATCAAAGGGAGAAATAAAGTTCCCAAAATCAAAAAAAAATTCACATTCACCTCGATTGATCCAAATTCATATCAGAAAAGCATAGACTCAAAAAGGATGAGCTTCAAGCAGTATCATTCACCACCAATCACCCCTACCCAATAATCCATACACCTAACTATTTATTTATTCCTTATTTAGTTGGAGTTTTATTTCTAGGGGAAGGGATCCCTAACCATGTATTATGGAAACCCACTATATAAGCAAGCAAGGATGTCTATTCCTCATACTATTCATGCCAATATAATGAGATATTATCTCTCATCCCACATCCCAGAGAGAGAAAGTCTCTTTCTAAGCGACTGATCCAAGAACGCCTTTGATGGATCGAAGATATAGGATGGAGGTGTTCGTCACAACATTGAAAGAATCATTATAAATCTATGATAGAACCCGAAATAAAACAATTTATATCCACATAGATTCTTAAAGCATATGTGGATGATCTAGATGGGTTTAAATTTGGATCCTTTGAGCAATGCTTACTGGTGATGAGCTGTATTCGATCACATTTCAATTTTAATGAGGTAATCATTTACTTTAATTTTTGATTTGAAATATTCATGTGATATACTAAGACCTCTACTGGGGATTGGATTTTTGGAGATTATGTAGCTTAATTGTTTCAATGATGAAAATTTTAATACCCCATCCCATAAGCTTCCATTTCATGCCCTGATACATTTAATTGAAATTAGAGGTATCACATGAATTTTTTGAGCAAAGAAAAAAAATTAAATTTCATTAAATTAAGTAGATGTTTTAAATTTATTCATAAATGAATAGAACCTGTGTTGATCCAAGATCAGTAGACCATGTTATTGTAATAAAAAATTTATAATTCTAATCAGTTGCAGTTTAATTTAAGATATTAAAATTATAAAAATATTATTTATATATGTTAATTAAAGGACTGATAAAGGTGGTTAATGCATATGAAGGTTTCCTCATGTTTTCTGATTACTCTTGATTGGATTCCATCACATAGATTTGATCTGGCTGACATGGGTAATATTCCATTGAATGATGAATAAAAAATTTTTTTTTCTACAAACTATAATTATAGGTGTGGAAAAATTGTATAAGAACAAATTAAATGGGTATAGGTAGTATGTCATTTTCCCAATAAAATACAAAAAAAATAAAAATAAAAAATAAGTAGAGTGTAGAAAAGGTATCCAAAATAATTTTCTTGATGGAGGAAAAGAAGGAAAAAGATAGTTTTCCCATATAAGACTCCCTTAGATAGGTAGCCACCACCCTCCTGGGAAGCCTCATTTCTACCTTTATCTCCCTACACTGACTGTTCCTAGACATGATCCAATTGTCACCTAGTTCAGATGTCACAGCCCTCAGTGAGGCTACCACTACACACCACAGATGAGGATGCCACTATCCACTGTAGATATATCCATGCAACTCACCCATGCGACCCATTTCTGTTTCCCTTTGTAGGTCATTCGTTCCTTCACATGCTCGAGCCTCCTCTAGCGGATGCATACCAGGACCAACCATATGAGATGCCATGCATCACCCCTTCTATGACATGTGTGTTCCATGACCAACCACCTAAATTTTTGGAAATTTTCCCTCCTTCGGTCGATGTACGCCGTGACGAGCCACCTACGTCAATGTCTCAGTCTGCTATGCAAGGAGGCACATCAACCAGCCCACTGATGAATGGACCACCATCACTTGTTCAAACCATCTCATGCTCACCATACCTCATTATCACTTGACTATTCACTAATTCTTCCCATAGAATCGATTCTAGACAAGATCCTCTACTATAGCCATGACCATTGACCTTGCTGAGGTACCCTTACCTAGTTTAGCATAGCAGTATGCCTCCACTAGTCCTGTTTCCCCAAAACCTCCCCAGAATGAGATTATAAGGATCCTCCTAATCTAGAACGGTTTAGATTGTGTCTTCTTGGCCTCTAAGACCTCAACATAAGGTCTTACCCGGCCAAAACGTGCCTTCATGGGGTTCCAAGTGCTGAATAATTTAATAAAAAATAATTTAATTATTTATTCAGATTCAAAACAATAATGATTTTATTATTTGAAAAATTATTTTAATTCTGGATATAAAATTAAATCAGTTAATTAATTTAAAATTTGAAGAAAAGTTAAACTCTTCAGCTGACTATATAGAATAAAATTATTTTAATTTTAAGAATTCATTTAAGTTTATAAAATCTATCATTCTTAAATTTATTTCATTTAATTTTATTGCACTTTTATTTTACCCCTTTACTGGTCTTGAGAACAAACCAAACCTATGCATGTATGAGTAAAATTATTGAATTATTTATTACAAATACTTATAATACTTGTAAGAAGTAGTTAATTTTATGATGATATATGCATCATATTATTTTGGTCTAATATGTATAAGGTTATGCACATCCATTTTATCTATATCTATTTTATGCTTCCCTATACCACCTCACACATGTGTGAGTATACTTTTACATTTGACATTGAAACTATAGGTCATGGACCATGCCATGTCGAGGTGAAATCCAGATGAGAAGTGGATACACTAGATGAGGGATGAGCTATATCATTAGTCATGCTGCGAATTTGGCATGGTACCCCTAAGTCATGCTTGGATTAGCCAATATTATATTTTCAATAACGGGGGGGGGGGGGGGTAATTTTATTTATGTTATGAATTTTATTATAATTTTAACCACATACATGTCTGTGGGAAACACATAAACTAATAAAGAAAAAAAATTATTATAAAGAGTTGAATTTATTCTATTAATGTTAAGTTGTGAGAGAAAAAAAATATTATGAACATATTTAATAGAAAAGGATTACATTAATTGGAAAATACTAACAAATCTCAAATAAATATTATGTGGTAAACACATTCAATCATTTAAATTTGAACAAAACCTTGTGTTTGGGTGATAATCAGCTAATGTTGAGGGTGCATCCAACTATTGAGGAGTTCTTATGAGAGTGATGGGTAGAATTAACTAAATTTGGTAGAAAAGGAGTATCTGAATATAGATTTTTTTTTAAAAATTTAGAGTCATGTATTGAGTAAATCAGGTTTATGATTTTTGTAGATGATATTTTACTCAACAGTTCAAGGAGATGAGAGTTAATGCAGATGGATAGTCAAACTCCAACCTATAAATTATCCAATTAGTGGCATAGAAAAATATTGTAGACCATGAGGTGAGGTTTCAAGGATCATTTCCACTGGAAAATCATCTATTAGAGTATTATGATTCTAGTACAGGGGGTTTCGATAGTTTGATAAAATAGTGTGAGATACTTATTGTTTTATTGAACTTGGAATGTCTTATTAGTAATCAAGTAAAAAAGTATTAATCTTTTAGATTTTATTTGTGAAAAAATGTTAACTAATTCCACAATAAATAATAAGTTATTTATTGGAAAAAATCAACATTATATCCAGTAAGAGTATCCAAGAGTAGTTCATTCACTTATGTAAAGTATTACGATATCGTAAATTAATGGTGCTGATGTCCCCAATACCTATTAAGCCACCCCAGAAGGTGAGGGTGTACAAATCATTTATATCTTACTCTTGTATGTTGCATATGATGGTTGTTTTATAATCCTAGCATTAATGTTTCATGTAAGTTGTGGATACTACATCATGATATGGATGATATTACATATAGTATCATCTTAGAGAATCTTGTGAGGAGAAAGAGAAGTGAAGATATTAGTAGGTGATGATTACACTGGATATATTTATATTGAACGATGGATCAAAAATTTCAATTTATCCCTTTATCATATCATTTTCACACAGTTACTATAGTTTATTTTAAAATTACAAAACAAATAGAATAGAGAAAATGATTTATTACCTTTTAGGTAAATTTATCCAAGTGAATAAGACATTAAAGAAAGATTAATATTTAGATATTATGGTGAACTAGTTAGATGAAAATGAGAAAACTCCAACAGAAATAGTGATTTAAAAGAAACCTTCACATTTTCCTTCATGAAAAAATGAGGTATTGAAAAAGAGAATATTTTCTATTTATTTCATGAAATAAGTACTTGAAAGTTTAATTTTAATGAAGTAAATTAAATAAGTATGTAATTGATAATCCATCATGAATATTCATCAGTTTTAAGAAATTTTTATATTAAAATTTTTGGGTATTAAATACAATTTTCCTATTATATATGTGTATTTAAATATAGTAACCAAATATGTAGAGACACATTACTAGAAGTTAAATGTGTTCTTTAAACAACCAGAAAAGCATGGTTCCTAATTCAATGGTGAGAGTAACACAACTTATAATTTCAAAGTAAATGGTGATAATAGAAATTTTATTGATTATAAAACAAAATTATGTCACAGAACCCTCCCTCCAATGATTCCCCTACTAATATAGTAATGGAGAAAGAGAGATAATGAGCCCCAAGTCCCACCTCCAGCAGGCCTTGAGGTGGAGACCAACACCAAGGGTATAGAAATATCATAAAATAGGAGGAATTTCCCCTTTTATAGTAATTATATCGAGATATAAGATGTATAAACACTGAAAAAACTCTACGAAATATATACCAAAGAATCCAAAAAACCATTCCACATAAATTTTTAATGTAAAATTTCTAGAAATACAATGACAGAAATCCAATGTAAATACCAAAAGAAGAAAGATAAGCAGTAATGAAATAACTATACTTACACCCGAGCTAGAAAGGTCCACCACGGTCCACACAATATTCTTAGAAACCTAAAAAGAGTTTTATATAACATAGGGTGATCATACAAGTATACTTAGAAGGAAAATATGAAATCACTAATGCAAAAGTTGGAGAAGAATACTAATCCCCCTGTGAGGAAATGGTAGAAACTAAAAAGAACCTAATGAGGTATAATGTCCAGCCCAACCTCACAAAGGCACACTCACCAAATAACATAATCCAAGTAAAGTAAAGTTGCAAGCACATCGATATTTAGGTACCCCGCACCACTTCCCACAAGTTTACTTCTAATCTCTAATGGAGAATGTCCTAACACTACAAAACTCTAACACAAGCGCCACTATCACAAAATTCCTACACACAATTGATCCCCATACCACATCCCATCCACAAATACCTGAGAAACAACCACATCACATCCCTCCCATAGACATCGGGTCCATAAAACCACATCCTCATCCCGAAGACACTTGGGAAAGTACAACATATCTCATCAGAAAAAAACCTGGGAAGCACACCTCACCTATAGGAATCTGGGCCTTACAACCGCACCATAACCTACCTTAGGAGTCTAGGGATACCGATGTCTAGAAGAGGGACCACAAAAGATATAATAACCAATGATCCATCCTCACACTAGGATGTTGGGAAAGGAAATCCTCCCCCACACAATGTAAGAACAACCTTATTCAAAATTATCCATCCCAAACCATCCTTTGAAGCCCCAATGCACGAAAATCAACACATCCATCAAAACAAAAAACTCAACAATCTTGTAGTCCCAATGCACACTCCCCTTCCTGGATAACCATCCAACCACTTCCACCATCATTATTCGAAGTAATTATTCCCTTTCCTTCCTCTTAAAATGAAAACCCCACCACACCTCCTCATAAACACACCAGGAATCCCCATTGCATATCAACCCCACACCCAAAATACCTAGTAACATAAACATAGAACAACCTAAAATTGCACCCCCAATGCCAAACCACTTTCCATATACAGTCTCACTTCATAGAAAGTTCATTAATTTCACAATCAATCAATATATCAACCTGACATTCCATTAAACCACTTGTACCACCCCATACTCACATCCCCACTCCCAACCACAACAACACATGACCATCATGAAACATAAGGTTGAACAGAACCATACAGAACACACAACCATACCAAACAAAAATTCATATTCAGATTTAGCAACCCTCATTCTTTAATTCTAGTTTTATAATTCATGGGTGATCACAGAACAAGTTTTATCTCAAGGAATCCATTTATTTAACTAGTTATATGTGGTTAATCAATTTCATAATTTTAGAAGTTCAACAAGGAATCAATAAAAAATATCAACAAGTCATATAGGTTAACAAACATAGTCCACCAATGACCATGATTTTCATACGGCTTATGAACCTTACAAAAGACAACATGCATCAAGGATAACATATAAAACAAATTGATCATCAACATCTTCCTTACCCCTCATTTATTACTTCTTATTATCTTATTTAAATTTGGGTCCAACTATATTCATTAGGGGGAATGAGTACTTCCACCCAACATAATACAAAAATAAAAGAGGGGAAAATGAATTACTACTTGGAACAACATACGATCCACAAATCCTTCTTGTTCAAAAAAAAGAGGGTCGCACAAGCAGGAGGAGGCTCCAAGGAAAACTAAATCTAAATGACACAACATGACACAAAACTTCTAGGGAATAATGGATCTGGGCACACCAAGAGAAAAGGAAAACACACTAGGAAGAGAAGATCTCAGCTTAGAAGAGCTAGATCCTATAACAATGTAAGATAAAAGTTTCAAGGACAATAAAGTCAGATCGTGGTCAAGATTACATAGTTTGACTATTTCAATGTCCCAGGAGAATTAACATATTAATGATATAATTGATATCCTTTGAAACTACTTTATAAACACTCAAAAATGACTTTAAACTTGATTTACATCAAATAAAACATAAGAGGGGAAAACTAGAAAATTTTGAAAAATCTAAAAATGACACACTGATGGGTGAGTCACTAATGTGACTCACCAACACAAGTTACCAAAGCAACTCACTGACACATAACCTACCGATGATCAACCTATCAATTCCTCGACTGACCGATGTGTCGAACTACTGATTCCTTGACTCACCAACGCATCAAACTACCGACACCTCGACTTACCAACACCCAGACTCGCTGATGCCTCGACCTAACGAGGCCTTGACCTATAGACGCCCTGACTCACTGACGCCCTAACTCACCGATGCCGAGATACGAATGTTGATCCACTAATGTTGATTCACTGATGCGTCCTATAGATGGGAAAACTTTAATTTTGGAAAACTCTTAAAATGAGCTATCATTGCCTCCTAGAACCCTCCAAAAATTGGATTTTGGCAAAGTAATGGACCAGGGTGGGGTGGTCCATTACATTAGATACCTTTCAAGCTATTACCACCCTCGAGAATTCAAAACCAAACCCAAAAGAAAGAGGGGTATGAACAACCACCCCATAAAATACCTCTCAAAGATAAACCCCCCATGTGTTCTCCAAAATATGGAGTGAAATCTCATCATCCTAGAAAACCTCCACCCACATATACTAACCCAAACATCCAAAAGATACCCTGCACATGGACTAAATGTTAGAACACATGAATTAGAGAATTTCTTCCTCCATGTTAAGATACTATTCACAGTAGGTGGAACTAACTCGCCTGCATGAGTTTAATAGCATCTCAATTAATGTGTCTTAATTAGGAATGAGGTCCTCCCCTTTCTGTATTTCAAGACTTCATCATAGATTATAAAATAAGGAAACAACTCATCTCATAGTAAAAAATATTCACACACTACATCACAAAGTAGGTAACATGATAAAAACTCAAAACTCAGGGTACTGGGCCCACATATGTGCTTTTTTCTACCAAGTACTCTCCACCGGGACACCGTGCCTCCACAACACATGAACCAAAGGAATGGTACACCCACATAACACCATCTTATGATGATCATAGTTCTCTACTGGTGATTCAAAGAATGTTGTGTCATCATCGATATCCAACACTCCCCAGTCAATGACATGTGAGTCATCATGAAGATACTGAAAAATATGGGATACATGAATGATGTCGTGGACCCTCTCCAACTACAGTGGAAATAAAAAATGGTATTCCACATCAAAACCTCACCCCAACACCTCAAATGGTCTGATGAACCTTAGATAAATCATTCTCCCTCTACCAAAACTCTATTTCCCACATCGAGGGGAAACCGTCAAGAAAATGTGGTCCCCAACCTCAAATTCGAAGGGCCTTCTCTTTCAATCATCATACGACTTCTTCCAGTCTTGTGATGCATTCATGCTCTCACTAACAAGCTGAACCATCTCAGTCATGATATGCACCACATCTAGACCAAGAACATCTATCTCCCCAACTTCTATCCAACAGAATGGTGAACGACATATTCTTATATACAAGGAATCAAACAGAGCCATTCCAATGGTTGAGTGGTAGATATTGTTGTATGAAGACTCTACCAATGGAAAATATCACACCAAAGACCATCCAAAGTACAAGACGCATGTTCGTGACATGTCCTCTAATGTTTGGATTTTCCTTTCTGACTGAGGGTGATATGTTGTGCTAAGGCATAACTGAGTTCCAATATCATGATGAAATACCCACTAGAATAGTGAGGTAAAAAGATTATAATGATATGAGACAATGGATCTCATAACTCCATGCAGCTGTACAACATCAACAGATACCTTCTCTCCAAGGAATCCACTATGCTTGATTCCTTAATAACTAATAAGTGTGCTAATTTTGTCAGAGTATCCTCTATTACAAAGATTACATCGCATCCTCCCTGATCCCTAAGTAATCTTATGAAGAAATCCATTGATATTTCATCCCACTTCCACTTAGTAACATCTAAGGGCTGCAACAAACCAATGTGAAAATAGTTCTTAGCCTTTACTTGTTGGCCCACCAAGATATTTTCCACAAACTTCTCCATAACCAGCTTCATCCCGGGCCACCAAAACTACCCTCTTAGGCAACAATACATCTTGCAAACTCCTTAGTGTACAGTTTGGGGTGAGCTATGAAACTCACAGAGAAATCCCTTGTACATCACCCCTAGGAAAAAAATGTTTCCCTTGAACAACATTTGATTCATTCCATCATCAAACCACCCCTCACGAGCATTACCCTATTCAACGTTACCACACATAACCTCTGCCTTTGTGTCTACCCACTAAGATTCCTCCACCTACTGCCTAAGAGATAAATACCCCATTATCTAAAATAGACATTCTCTACCACCATCCATTCCTGCATCTAAGTACATGAAAGTCAACTGCTCCACCTCCCTTTAGGCTTCTGCAGATTCCCAAACAACCTTTTTCTGCGATCTCCTACTCAAATCATTGGAAAAAACATTCCTCTTTCCTAAGTTTTAAAAGATATTGAAGTTGTAATCATAGAGAAAATATATCCACCTACAATACCACAATTTCAGGTGTCACTGTGAAATGATATACCTCATGCTCTAATGATCTGTGAAGACAAAAAAGAGCTCCCCGATGAGGTAATGTTGCCACAACTTCAGTGAAAACATGATTAATTCTAGATCCAAATCATTGGTGTCATAGTTGGGTTCATGGTGATGTAATATCCTAGTCCCTAAGATATCACTCCCCGTTGTAGTATCAACACACATCCCAATACTATAATGAAAGCATCACAAAACTCCTCGAACATCACCCCTTCCGCTTGTAGCCAAAGAACTGGAGCACTGACCAACTTCCCCTTAATATAGCTAAAAGCAGCCCAAAAATTTTCACTCCACCTAAAGGCCTGGTATTTTTTGGTTAGTTCCATTAATGTAGCTTCTACTCGAGACAAATAAGGTACAAATCTCCTATAATAGCCTTCTAGGCCGAAAAAATTGGTATACTCTGCCACATTCTTGGGTGCTGCCCAAGAAAAAAAATGTCTCGACCATTGTAGGGTCCACCACTACACCCTTCTAAGACAAAACATGTCCAAGGAAGTTCACATATCATGTCCAAAACAATTACTTAGACATATTCCTAGAGAGATGGTGTCATCGAAGCACCTCCAGGATAGTCCTGAGATGCTCAGTGTGCTCATCCTCCAACATCAAGTTGATCAGAATGTCATTGATGAATATGAAAATGAATTGGTCTAGGAACTCTTGAAATATGTAGTTCATAATTCCCATGAACATGACTGGTGAATTTATAACACTAAACTACATAACCAAAAACTCAAAGTCCCTATACCTGCAGCTCAAAAGTTGTCTTCAGAATGTCACCTTCATTCTCCCTCAACTGGTGATACCCTGACCATAGATCGATCTTGGGAAACCAACTTTCTACCCTCATCTTGTCAAAAAGATCTTCTATCCTCAGGAGAGGGTAATGGTTCTTGACCATCACCTAATTAAACCTCTGGTAGTATATAAACAACCTTAGACCACAATTTTCCTTCTTTGAAAACAATAATAGATCACCCCACAGATACACACTAGGTTGGATAAATCCCTTCTTCATTAAATCATCAATTTGGATCCTCAACTCCCACAGTACTGAAGGTGTTATCCAAAAAGGATACATCAAAATCAAAGAATCACCAGGCTATAATTCTATTATGAACTCAGCTTCATGCCAAGGGGGTAAAGTTACCACCACCTTAGAATAAACATAAAATAATCCCCCGAACACTCTTGAAACATACACCATCTCATCATCCACCAATTTCACTAACATATAGACCAACAAGGAAAGAAGAGGCTCCACACACCGGATTACCATTAGACAATTCCTCTCTCCAACAAATGACACTTGTTCTCCATCCACGTCTGAAAACATGACACTTCTCCAGAATAAGTCAATCATAAAATTCATGGAAAACAACCAGTCGATGTAAAGGATGACATCGTATGGATTCATCTGTAGTATAAAGTGATCCCTACTAGACTAATATAGTCCCAACATCACTCAACGTTATCAGAAAACATCAAAAAAGTTGGTCTGACCTATGACTGGTGTACTCAACAACAGGGGAAATGAAATCCTCTTTATTTCTATCCCCAGAACATGGTCTAGACTAGGTGAAAAAATGGGGTTCAAATCTCTTTAATCAAGAAAAGCACAAAAATGAGTATTAAATAAACTGATCATACATCGAATGATCTCCGACCCTGCTAGAACTTTTACCTCTATGGCATGAATCTGACCATACCCAGCTCCTCTACCCATCCATTATCGACCACCTCCTCGACCACATCTGGGATGAGGTCCCTACAGAACACCCTGAGGTTAGCCTTCGCCTGCTCCATCTCCCCTCAGTGGAGCAAGATCCTGCTGTCCCAACTGTTGAAATGGCCTAACTGAAAACTACTGTTATGGTGGGAACTGAACCTACCCACCTCTATTATACTGAGATGAAATGGCCACTGGGCACTGACTCCGAAGGTGGCCCCGGGCTCTACAAGAAAAACACATTTGTGCTAAGCATCTGGTAAAATCATGAGGAAAAAAATGTAGAAACTAAAACTACTGCAGTTGACTCTACGTAGGCCAAAACCTCGGAGGCCCAGGTTCCTGAGACCGGCCACTAGTAGCCTTTCCCTTTGAAGAACCCTTCTCGATACCCTCTCATGGTAGTCATCCTCACAAATTCATTCTCTCAACTACCTTCACCTTCTTCTGGATCACTATGTATATTTTCAAGGTGATGGGAGTGACTACATACTAGAGAGAAGGAAAAAGTGACTCCTCTTAGAATCTCTCCCATGACTCCCTATATAGAAAGAGATCCATATCAAAGCGAAGGAGATCATTATACATGATCCCTATATCCCTCACTAACATAATCCCATTCAAAAGGGAGAGTAGCTCCTACCTCTTCTCATCCTTCATCACCGAGGAAAGGAATCACACATGGAACTCCTTCTCAAAGTTGACCCACAAAACACTAGCCTCCTTCCTCTCCCTGAGGTAAAGAATCCACCACTGACGCACTAATTCCATCATTTGGATCACTTCCAACGGGAACCAGTAATCCAATGGAGCTTGTATCTGGTTGAAGGTGATATCAAGATCCTGGAGCCAGTTCTCTATCTCCATGTCCTAGACACTGCCCTTGTACTTTCCCAGAGTCTAATACTCAAAACAATGAAGCATCTTTTGCAATGAATTATCCTCCTCCTCTGGATCAACCCTCCGCCAATCAGACGGATTTGCCTACTGAGCCTCCACTACCCAAGCCACTCGTGGATGATGACCATGTGCTATATAAGAAATGTATACAAGGAAATTCAAATATCGAGAAGTATGTAATTTATTTAAGATTCATTTTAACTCATTATTTATTTTAATATCTCCAAATTTCCCTAAAAAAACAAGAACAAAAGTCATAATTATGCTTGTATATTTTCAAGGGTCTCTACCCCACAAATGGTGTAGCCTAACTTGGTCATTCCGTATGTTCAAAGTCCTTGCTTTTAATTATGGGGGGGGGCCTAAAGTCCTGTGTCCAAGAAATTATTACCTAGACTATGTCATGCACGAAAATTACCTAACACTATTTCACTACCATCCCATGTGTGACTAACTCTGAACTCCATCCTATATCTCAACCATCACCTCTAATACCATTCATATATGACCCCTCCATCCAAATATTCCTCTCTCGAGCTACCAATGGAGAAAGATAGATAATGATCCCCAAGTTTAGCCTATAGTTCGCCCGAGGTGGAGACCAACACCAAGGGTATAGAAATATCACAAAATGGGTGGAATTACCATTTTTATAGTAACTAGATCGGGAGATAAGATGTATAAATCTTGAAAAAACTCTAATACATATATATAAAGGAAATAAAAAACCACATCACATGAATGTTTAAAGTAAATATGATATAAATACAATGAAAAAATCCAAATTAATTACAAAAAGAACAAAGATAATAAGTGACACAACAACTATCCTAATGCCCAAGTTAGTAAGGTCCAACATGGTCCACATAATCTCCATAGAGACTTGAAAATAGTTTTATATATTGTAGGTTGAGAAAACAAGTATACTTAGTAGTAAAAGACAAAGTCACTCATGCACAAGATGGAGAAGCATTCTAATGACCTTGTGAGAAAAATAGTAGAAACTCAAAAGAACCTAAAAAGTTATACTATCCACCCCAACCTCACCAAGGCATGATCACCAAATAACGCAAGTCAAGTAAAGTAATGTAGTAAGCACATCACTATTTGGGTACCTTGCACCACTTCCCACCGGTTAAATGCTCATCCATAATGGTGAATGTACTGATGCAACCATGATCTTCCAAAAGACCCACTATCACAACCTTCCGAAACACACCTGATCTATATACCACATCCCGTCGCAAACACCTAGACAACCAACACATCAAATCCCACCTACAACACCTAGGCCACAAAAACCATAACCTCATCCTGAAGACTCCTAGGAAATTACAATATATCTCTTCCTGAAAACACATGGGAAGCACACCTATCCCACAAATACCCAGGCCTCACTACCGCACCATAACATAACTGAATAATCTAGGGCTACAAATTCTTAGAAGAGGGATTAGAGAAGATCCAATAATGACACTTCCATTCTCCCACCATGATGCTGGGAAAGGAAACCCTCCCCCATAACGATGGGGGTGTTCATCATGTAGTGCTGATCACGGGTGGGGTGCACATACGAATCATGAGGAACAATATGTATATATATGTATAGGTACCAAAAACACATCCATGCCTATGGGTTCTCAAAACAAACTAACACCCCACACTAAACTGCTATTGTTTCTTCCCATAAATGCATTTATCAACACCACCAACAATCACTTTGGAAGTTGATAAATAAATGAAACTTCACTACAAGCCACAACTATAAATGTAACCCAACCAATTCATTTAACTTGTTTTCATTCTGCATTTTCAATTCATTTATTTATATATATTCCATCCCTACCCGATAAAACTACCCAACAAAACACACCAAAAGTAACATAATAACCCACACACACTTCACAATGTCCTTAAAAACTTTGGGAGAAAGGCCCATGCATCGAGAAAACATCCTTATTCAAAATTATCCACCCCAAACCATCCTCAGAAGCCCTGCTGTACGAAAAGTACCACATCCCACAAAAAAACTCAACCAACTTGCTGTCCCACTACACACTCACCTTTCCTGGAAACCCATCCAACCACTACCACCATCATTCTTCAAAGTAATACCGACATGTCCTTCCTCTAAACATGGAAATCCCATGACACACCTCATAACAAACATAGTACTAATCCCCACTATGTAACAATACCACACCCAACACACCTAATAATTTTACATTGTAGATCCCAAAATTGTAGCCCCACTACCTGAACACTGCCTAGATGTAGTCCCACTCCATAATAAGTTCATTAATTCCCTAATAAATCAATATCTCAACCTGAGAAGCCATTTCACCACTTGTAACACCCCAAACTCACAGCCACACTACCAATCACAATAACACATGACCAGCACCAAACACAAGGTTGAACAAAACCACACAAAACACACATCCTCACTAAAAAGCAATGTGTATTCACATTTAGAAACATTGAGAGGTTATCATAGAACATGTTTGATGTTGGGGAACCCATTTAATTAACCAGGTATACATGGTTAATCAATTTCATAATTTCATCTGTTCGACAAGGAAACAAAAAAAATATATTCACAATTAATATAGGTGTGTAAACAGAGGCCACCAATGACCATGATTTTTAGAAGGCATACAACCCTTACAAAACAAAACATGGATTAAGGATAACATATAAAACAATGCAATCCTAAACATCTTCTTAGCTTCTCATTTATTACTTCTTGTTATCTTTATTAAATTTGTAACCAACTGTACTCACAAGGGGACATGAGTACACCCAACCCACATGATACCCAAATAAAAGGGGGACGAAGTAATTCCTACTTGGAACAATATACAATCCACAACTCCTTATTGTGCCAAAACAGAGGGTTGTACAAGAAGAAGGAGGCTCCAAGGAAAACTAAATCCAAAAGCCATAACTTGACACATGACATCTCAGGGAAGAATGAATATAGGTTCACTAAGTGAAAAAGAAAACACACTGGGAAGAGAATATATTTTCTTAGAAGAGCCAAATACTACATCAACAGAAGAGAATAGTTTCAAGGTCCATTATAGTCAGATCATGGTCAAGATTATGTGGTTTGACTATTTCAAAGTCCCAAAAGTGTTAGGATATTAAAAATATAATTAATATATTTTGAAACACCTTTAGAAACTCTCAAAAATGGATTTAAACTTGATTTAAATCAAATAAAATGTAAGAGGGGAGAAATTGAAAAAACTGGAATAAGCTGGAAATGACTCACCAATGGCTGAGTCACCGATAATGAGTCATTGACGTGACTCACTAACATGATTCACCTACATGACTCAACAATGCTCGACCTACTAATGAATAAACTTCTGATACCTTGACCTACAGATGCTTCGACCTACTAATTCCCTGACTCTTCGATGCCTCAACTTACCGGTGCCTCAACCTAATGATGCCCGGACACACTGAAGCCTCGACCTCCTGGTGCCTCAACCTACCAACACCTTGACCTACCGACGCCATGACTCACCGAATCCTCGACCTACCAATGACTCGACCTACCAACAACATGACTCACTAAGACCTTGACTCACCAATACTGATCTATCAATGCTGATCTACTGATGCTGAGTCACCAATGTGTCTTAATGATGGAAAAAACTAGAATTTTGGAAAAATCTTGAAATGAGATACTGTTGCCTCCCATAACACCCCAAACACTAGATTTTCAAAAAGTAATGAACCAGGGAGGTTCGAGCCATTAAAATTTATCTCATGATTTCATTTTACATAAGGATACATTATTATAGTTTAGTAATTAACATAGATTTTTGGTCTTTAATACTTATCTAATAGTTTAGTAATGATTTAATTATTTAAATTACCTGATGAATATAACATATAAGATTTATTTACCCAGTTGTGGAAAGATAATAATTTTTCAAGAACAACAATGTAGTTCTCAATGATATTTTTAGTAATGGTTTTAGAATCTTTAGAGTTAAAGACCTTAGGTATTATCAACACAGTTATGTACTTATTTTTGGTCAAAGAATCCATTAGAAATAAATATATTCCACAAAGCTTTCAGAATTAGTTAAGTTAGAGAGAATTAACTATTCCAAGGGTAATCTAGTGGAAAATACATTTCATAATAATCCATTATGTTTTTATGGAATGTGTAATTTAAATATGGTATATACATGTTTTGAAGATATGAGTTACTTCAGGCCCGCGTGCCAAAGAATATCTTGACCAAAAATTCATCGATCATTATAATGTAGCATGGTATAATTCATAAACACACATTTACTTATCCACATCAGATCTATGATTCTAAAAGGAGAATACATGAAGATTCATACATGTTAAAATTGTTTAAAAAAGATGTATTTTGGATTAATCTTTAAAAACACATTTTATACATTAGAGTCGTGATGTAAGTAAAAGGATTATCAATGTTGTGAATTATATTCATTGTATATACATAAATTATTTTTCAAGATATGCATCATAAATAAGGAAATTATTCCATAAACATATGACATATATAATGAAAAATGGATATAATATGAGTTATAATAAGATGGAAATCCATTATGTCATAAGAATACTCATTTTAATGCAAAGTGTTTGTTAAGGATATACACAAACTTTTATAACAAAACAATGTTCATATAAAGTAACTATCCTAAAAGTTTTTTAGGATATTATAGAAATACATATGATAGAAAATCTATATTCCAGTGATAGATGAAATTTATATTAAAGGGTGAACATATCCTCTTGAGATAGTGGTAGAAATATTGACTTGGATTTAGTCAATTCCAAAAATGCAGAAATGGTTAGAATAGGAGTGACTTCCAAAAGAGGTGTGGTAGAGAATATTCATGAGACACAGACTGAGAACGAAGGATAAAACTATGGTGATGGTTTTATATTTTCCGCAACCAATGATACATTATTCATTGAGAATAATAATTTTTTTTAAAAGGTTGAGGCGCAATCCTCTATTATTAAATAAAAAAGTCATACAGTAGAGATAAAGGAGGAGCAAAACAGCAAAGCAGAAACAGAAAAAAATTCAACAGCGCACTCGAGATCGAGTGTCCATACCATGAATAGATGCTGGAGCACCCATTTTACTTGGTTGTCTCCCCCTTTTCCTAGTCTTTGCCTGTATCCAGGGACCGCCACCATCATCCGGGACCTCAGACATTAATTCCGTGTTCACAGACATAGCTTCATCCCGAACTTCAATCGGTTTCCTGTCATCATCACTACTAGAAGATTCAAGTAATTCAAACAAGTTATAGGTACTCACTTGCTTTGAAACCTTCAGAATTTGAGATTGAGGGGTGCCACAACTTGGCGAAGGCTGGGTTCTGCCCTCCAAACTAGAAACATGCAGGGCAGGGGGGTCCTGGATAGATTCCTTCAGAGAATCTGTCTGGTTATACTGCCCAGTTGGAGTGGGGTCTTGATGCTTGCTGAGGGTGTACTTGACATCCTGAGAAGAAGACTTTCTGGAGGAAGCCGAGTCTTGGGCTCTAGGAGTACTTTCCAGTGGGAAGACTCCCATATACTGATCAGGGGTTTGAACCCTATTATTGTCCTTTTTCGAAATATTGTTACAAACAGCAGTCATCTCTTTCCTATCTTTAGCTTTTCTTGAGATAGGAAGGTCCTTTTCCTTGCCTCTTCTGCTTTTGGCATTGACAAAGATCTGTTCTTGTCTTAGACAGGAGTCTGCTTCCTCTTGAGCAACATTTTCCAGAGCATCAAGGCTATCAATTGATTTGACATCTTCATCATCTCCGAGACCTCTTGTTAATATATCTTTGAATGATGCTCCATTCATATCATCCATGCCAGAATTTTCAATAGGTGGCTGGATTGCGTTAGCAAGATCTGCCCAGGATAAGAGAGTTCTCTTGTTTTCTTGTGAAGGAGTATTGGTCTTAATATGTACTTCAGAAATTCCCTTTTTGGGTTCTTCATCAAGAGACCTTTGAGACTTTTCAGCAGACACAACATGTTCTTTATCAGAGTCTTTTATCAAATCCTGACCAATAACAGTAGCCATCTTATTCTGCTCAATGCATTGAGCCATACCTTGTTTGATTGGCTTCCGACAGTGATGTTTATCATGCCCTTTAATTTGGCAGTTGTCACAAATAATATTTCTTCTACATGCAGATTCTTCATGCCCAATAATTTGGCAAGGAACACAGAATGGAGGAATGCTATCGTATTCAATCCGAAGACAAATATCCTCCTGTTGAGTAGATAAAATCACCTTATCTATTAAAGTAGAACTAAGGTCAATCTCTACAAGGACCCGAGCAAAATGACCATAGCAAACTGATTCTGTAACCTGATCCATCCTGATTGGAACCCCAATAGCAGATGCAATATCAAAAAGGATCTCAGCGTGCCACAAAACCCAGTTGAGACCGTGTATTTTTATCCATACTTGCGCACAGGTATCCTTAAAATCAAGAAAATTGAAATTCAATTTCCATTCATGAAGTCGGAGTGTACCTGGTCTGAGATTTATGGAGCCGATACTCCAAGCACTGCTTTTGAGTTCCACTGAGGGAAACAGAATGTGGAAGAGACCACGACCGAGCGACACACATTTGAAATCATTGAATCCCCAAATATCAGCTAACCGAGAGATGAGATCCGATGTACGCCAGGGTTTCATACCTTTCATTGAGGAGATGCGGGCGATAAATGAGTGTTTGCATAGATCAATCCTAGCCGCAATTGCATCTTCCGAGGCTGAAACATGTGCTGTTGACCCTTTCCGAATAATACGATGGGGCGCGCGATTTGCAAGGGGAATGAAAGAACCTCCCGAGAAACCCTTAAAAGATGATATATTATTCAGCGCATCATGATCCTTCTTCTTTTCCTCTGGAGTCGGAAGAATTTGATTTGCGAGTCGAAACACATCAAACGCGTGAAGATTGAGGCTTCGTGGATGAGCTAGGGAAGCCGAAGCTGCGGGGTGCGACGACAGGGGTTTCCTCTCCTTTTCCTCCATCTCCTCACCAACTTAGAAATCATCAACTCTTGATCACATTGAGAATAATAATTCCTACAGTTAAGAAGTATATGAAAATAAGCTAATATTGAAAAGGTCAGTTAAACTTCATTAATGTATAAAATGTATCAATGTACAAGGGGATTATTATTTTGAATACCATGGGTTGTATTCAAGTGATACTATACATGGTTGGTAAAAGTGTGGTACTAATAAGGATTTATTGGTTATACCAAGTCATCATGCCTAAATATATTATAATTTTACATGTTATATGTAATTTATAGGATTATTTTATTGATAATTGGATGTACAGACCACCAATCATTGAAGGTGTCTCTATGATACAACCATAAAGGGATGGTGAAATCATAGAATGCTTATAAGGGGTAAAGGATACTAAAATTTAGTTTAGGATTGAAGCAAAGAAAATCATAGAATATTCATTTGGAATAAATCTTTTCCATATGTCTAAAATATTTTACTGGGAGGGAGATTGTTTTCTAAGTGAAATAGGTTATGTAACATATGGAAAACAACTAATGGATTTACCAATAGATAAGACCAAAATAAAACTAACTCTATAGAGATTGAATTAAAATAGAAAACTAATTTTGAGAGAGAAATATCTATTGAAGTTGATCTAACAGTAGATTAAACCAAGTCAATAGTACATATACAAACAAGGTATTTAAAAAAATAAAAATTGGAACAATTCAATGGAGAATTGTTACTAATATCACATGGAATAAATCTCTCCAAGTATACATGTATGTATATTGGAGGAGATTAAAGTGTTGTTTTGAAATTCCATATTCTTTTATGATGGATCAATCACATATTTCATATTATGTATAAGAAGTCATATTTTCAACATAAACTTTTTGGTAGGAAAATATGAAGGACCCCGGGAGACCCTGAGAGGGGCGGGATGAATCAGGGTGTCAACGTTTTCTTTTAAACTGATGGATCATGTTCCCTCATTGGTAGGAACTAGTTTGACATGTATGATGGATATGAGAAGCAATCGAACATTCACTTACAAAGATATGACACATCACTTTTTTACTTGGATCAGCACTAAGGGATACATCCAAGGAGCATATGCCGACAGGTTGTTGGTCGTACCAAATTCCACTATTCTTTACTAGTTGTGGATTTCAAAGGTTTGGGAACAATAACTCTTTCCCAGGCTCCCTGCCTTTACAACTGTTCAGGGATATCCCACTGCGTCCCTTGGGTCACTCCCGTTGACTCCCAATGGGTCACTCCTTTTGGTAAAGTCCCAGTCAGTTTATAGATGTGAAGGTCTCTTCAACATATTTGCATTGAAGTCATTGCCTCTACATAGCACAAGACTCTGCTTGCATAGAAAACTAGAAATGATGCACTTGAATGCACTGAACCACTGAACTGGATAACCAGAACATGCAAATAGGTTTCACTAACAATTGTGCGCAACACCAACCCTTTGCACACTAGACCATAATATAGCGTGAAATATTTATTTTTTGCGCAAAAAAATATTTCACACAACAACACCTTTTTCACGCAACTAAATCCTTTACGCGCCACCTCAAATTGTATGCACAACTCTGCCTTTTTCACGCAGCCCAAAATTTTTCACTCAAACAGAATTTTTCACGCAGCTCAGAATTTTTCGCACAAGATGGTATTTTTCTCTCATCTCGGAATTTTTTGTGCAAGACCCTTTATGAAAACCTTTTATACGGATCAACACTTAGATATTCTCTTGGTCATCAGTCGTACAGAATGAGGGGGGTCACCTCTTATTTATAGTGGTCTCTGACCCCCGCACGCAAAACTGCCTGTGGCGTGAAGAAACCTCTCATTTGGTGTGTAAAGTTTCACACAGGTATCATTTGTCATGCACATCTCCATATTTTTCACACAGCCCATGCCTTTGCCATTTTTTGATTTTCTGATTCCGAAACACTGTTTTCTAGAAAAACCTCACTCCACTATTTCACGCAACACGTTGATTTTCGAGCACAACTCAAATATTTCGCACACATCCCGCCTTTTTTACGCACCACTTACTCTTTTAATGCACCTCATTTTACCATCAATCCATGTATTTGTTTTCCAATTTTGAGGCCCAAAAATTTGGCAAACACTAGAAAACGGCGCCACCTTCAATATTATTGTCTGCTTAAACTATATGATCACTTTACTGGCACACATTCTGAACTTTCACTGAGGATTGACAAAAAACACAAACCATACTACAATTCATGAATAGAATAGCCATAGTTTCAACAATACCCCCTTTTGGGTTTGTTAGAAATCAGTAATTAAATTCAATAGATCACTATCCACATGAAAACCAAAAATGCAAGAATCAAATCATCCAACACTCTAAGTCTACGTGAGCAGTGCCCGATGTAGAAAACAAAAGAAGAAGCTTGAATTGGGTTCCCGTGTTTTGGAATTCTCAATGATGCCCAAGTAATTCTCTTACAGTTTCCCAGAAGCATTACATGTCCAATGTATTCCTTCTCATATTTCTCATCCTACCACCAAAACTGAATTCTCATCATGTCACAGAAGAATTACATGTCGATGAAATGCCTAAATTTATTTCTTTCACCCCATTGACAATAAACCCAAAGACTGGTAATTGTTCAATGTTCAGCTCAAAACACACTACCCCTGAATAGTATCTCCCCCACAAACACGCATCACATCCATAAACAGATTAAAAGAAGGTAACATAACTGGGGATAGGTGTATTTCATAACCTCCTTATGCACTAGGAGGTTGCTGAACACCAAGGTTCAACAAATGCTTCTCAAACATAGCCGCTGACAGTGGCTTAGTCAGGATATCAGCCACTTTCTCATCAGTTCCCTCATGATCCATTCTAATCACGCCTTGCTCAACTTTTTCTTTGATAAAGTGATACTTGATTTCAATATGTTTTGTACAAAAATGATTAATAGGATTCTTTATTAGATCAATTGTGCTTTTGTTATCACCGTAAATCAACATTGGTTGCTTCACCTCATCACCAATATCTATTAGTTATTTCTTCATCCAAAGCAGTTGAGTGCATGACTTTGTGGTGGATATATAGTCAGCTTCAACAGTACTAAGAGAAGTAATTTATTGTTTCTTTATCAACCAGCCAACATATTTATTCCCATTATAGAATAATCCACCACTGGTGGACTTTATTTCCCCTACATCACCAACCCAGTCACCATAAGAAAATGCTAATAATTTATTATCCCTTCATACATCAAAGTATAAGACACAATTGTGAGTACCTTGAGTATGCCTCATGATTATTTTTACAGCTTCCATATGTTCCTCCTTTGGATTACTCTAAAAGTGGGCCGCTAGACATGTTGCAAAGACAATATCTGGCTGTGTCGCTGTTAGGTACAGTAGGCTCCCAATTATCCTCCTATACATGGTGGGGTCTACAGATGTCCCATCCTCATGCTTTCCAAGTTTGGTTCCAAATACAATCAGAGTTGACATTGGTTTGGAGTCTGGCATATTAAACTTCCTCAGTGGCTCTCTTGCAAACTTTTCCTGAGAAATGAAAGTGTAATCTTTGTTTTGAATCACCTGCAGCCCCAAGAAATATGTGAGCTCCCCAATCATAGACATTTCAAATTATGATTTCATGTGATTGGAAAAGTCATCCATTTATTTCTGCTTGCTAACACCAAATATAATGTCATCAACGTAGGCTAGAACCATGAAATGATGTTTTGGAGAATTCTTCACATATAGATTGTGATCTACTCCTCCTCTTTTGAATTCCAGCTTATTAAGATAAGAGTCCAGTTGGGAATACCATGCTCGTGGTGCCTGATTCAAACCATATAAAGCTTTCTTTAGTTTGCAAACCTTTGTTTCATCAGTACTAATAAGAAAACCCACTGGGTTTTCAATGTAGACTTCTTCTTCGAGTACACCATTCAAGAATGCCGTCTTGACATCCATTTGATATAATTTATATCCTCTTTGGAGTTTCATGGAAAGGAAAATACTGATTGAATCCAGTCTAGCCACTGGAGCAAAGGTTTCTTCAACATCAACACCTTTAATATAGGAGTATCCTTTACATACCAGTCGTGCCTTGTTTCTAATAACACTTCCCTGCTCATCAAACATGTTTTTGAAGATCTATTTTGTACCAATCACATTGTATCCTTAAGGTCTCTGGACAAGATCCCATGTCTGATTCTTTTCAACATGAACTAAGTCTCCATTCATGGCTTTCACCCAAGATTCATCCTTTTATACATCTTCAAATGAGGATGGATCCACAATAGATAAAAATGCAGATTGTGTGTTATTCTTCATCCTACTTGTTTGTGTGGGTGCACTCCTATCCCCAATTATGTTAGATGGATCAATATTAGCTCTTTGATTTCTCTGGTGTGGTTCAGTTTCATTCTCTCCAACCAAGGTTTATTCTTTAGATTCTTCATCTGAGTCAACATCATGATGTGGCTACTAAGTGTTTTTTACACCTTCCTCTATTTCTGTATTTTTATTTTCTCCACGTTCACTTTATTCCTCACTTTCTATCACATCAGCATATGAAATACTTAAATCATTTATGGTTTTCTCTTCAATGATCTTAACATCACTGCCTTCCACAATCCTTCCTAATAGCTTGTTGAAACACTTGTAGGATTTTCTGTTCATTGAGTATCCAAGGAAAATTCCTTCATTTTCATTGTCACCATACTTCTATTGACTTCCTTCTTTGTTCCTAAGGAAGTATTTACTTCCAAAAAGATGAAAATATTTCAAATAGGGATTCCTTCCACGCCAAAATTCATATGGTGTTTTGGTATCACCCATATAAAGGCCTGTTTGATTTTGAATATACACTTCATCTTGAATTGCATCTTTCCAATAATGTCGTGGAATACGAATCTCAATCAGCATAGTCGTGCCATGTTGTTCACCTGTTGATTCATGTGTTCAACAACTCCATTTTGTTGTGGAGTTCTCACTACTTCTACCTCATGTTGTATCCCATGTTTCTCTAGATAGTTTTCAAATTCAGTGGATTTGTATTCCCCTCCATTGTCAGATCACAATACTTTGATTGTTCGTCAAGTATCATTATCAGCAATTCGACGATATGTTTTTATATAGTCAAGTAATGTTGGTTTCCTATGTATAACCATTACACATTCCATTATGCTGTAATCATCTATGAAAAGGACAAAGAAACTTTCTCCATGAGTTTTGGAATCATTTATTGGCCCACATACGTCTGTATGAATGAGATCATGAAGATGAGATGCCCTTTTCTTCTTTGGATGATATGAACTGCAGACTAAATTCCCACAAATGCAAGCATCAAAAGACTTTTCATGTTAAAGATTCTGGTTGGGAATATCCATTAAAATATTCAGTATTGATATTTTCTCCATGTCTTGTTGATTTATGTGTCCTAGTCTCGGATTCCACAAGTTGTTTTCTTCTTCAACAGTCATATAATAGACGTTTTCTTTACTATAAACCTGATACAGGTTTCCTTCTGTTCTACATCCTTTCATAAGTGAATATCCTTTCTTTCCCTTTATAGAGCATCCTTTCTGATTGAAAGTGACTATAAGTCCTAAGTCATAGATTTGACTCACACTTAGAATATTATGATGAAGACCATCCACATAAATAAATTCAGTTTTCTTTAGTTCACCATTATCTAGGTCAGTACTTCCACAACCTTTTATTTTAAACGCACTATCGTTACCAAAGCACACTTTTCCATCGACCTTTTTCTTGATATTCGTTAATAGGTCTGCATTACCTGTTATATAAGATGAAAAACCGCTATCCAGAATCCAGGTGCTGTTTCTTTTTGTAGCATTGAGGGCCACATCTGCAAGATTGGATTTTTCAATTTTCTTATTTTCATTCCATGTGACATTGGATTGAGTGTAGAATACTGATGGCCTTTCAATTATCTCATCTGAGTACATGGGTTCTTCATAGTAGAAGTATTCTTCTAGAGGATTAAACCTGTTTGCAAGAGAAATACTATCTTGTTCATGAGATTTGACTTGTCTCAAAATCTGGTATATGGTGTTCATGTCCCTTCTCTAACTGAAATCAATGGCCTTATGAAATAAGTTAGAACAACGATACCAATATCCATAGAAATTGTTTCTTCTAAAAGAATTAGGATATGAATTTATTCTCCTTTGTTGACCTCCCATATCTTCTTTTTTCAAATAGATTCTTGTCTCTTTTCAATAAGACATGGTATGGCCCATATATCCAAAGAACTGACACTTTATGGGAGGAAATGTCTTCTCACTTTTTTTTTATCCTCAGTCATTCTTTTGGGGATAATAGTTTCAATGCCCCTTATTCTTGGAGGCTCAAGCATAGTATTCAACTCTTCTTTTAGATTGAATTGGAGGTTTCTTTTTCAGAACTTCAGGAGAAGTTTCTCCATGACCCACTTTTAGCTTGCCCTTATTTTGGCCCCCTTTATTTGCAGCATTTAACGATTCAGCCTCAAAACCAATTCCACTATTTCCCATGGAAGTGGGTCTTTGATCACTCAAAATATTTTCAACTCCATTAGAGCCACATTTTACCCTCTCCAACAAATCAACATTTTATATCCTTCCAAAATGTATTTTCTTCCTTGATTATTTTGAAATTGAATCTCTCTTAAGTTTTCTCCTAAGAGTAACAACTTCATCCTCAAGATGCTCAGCAGTCTTAGACTTTTCATCTAGAATGTAGGTGAGGTCATTGATGGCCTCTACATGTTCTTCAATTCTCAGCTTCATATCCACTTCATCATCATTGATTTCAAGTATTTTAGACTATACTTTAACAAATTTGTCCAATCATTCAATTCCAGCTTCAAGTTGATCAACATTTTTAGTTGATTATTCTTCAACTGATTTCCACTTATTTCAACTCATAACTTTAATCTTCATCTTACTAACAACATCCTTGAGTAGAAAATCAGGATTGGAACTAGTTTTCAACTGATTTTCTCCACTAGTATCTTCTGATTTTTCAACAGTGGCCATCATGGAATCATGGTTTCTAGTTTTAAATTCTGATTTTTCTTCATCAAAGAATTCATTATCGTAATCTTCCTCTTCACAGTCCAAAATCTTCTTTGGTAAATTCTTTCTTGATTTGAAGTCTCACCTTTCGAAAAACTTTTTCTGAGAATTCTCAATGTTTTCAGCATCACTATTCTCATCATCGATATTTCTTAAGCACTGAGAGCCAAGGTGACCAACTTTTCCACAACGAGAGCAAGTTAGAGGTAAATACCCTTTGAATTTCCGTTTTCCATTCTGGAACTTCATTGAAATTAGAAAAATAATTTCTTTTCCCGCATAATCTTCACCCCTCATATCTTTTGAGATTTTCAGTTTCTTAATGGGTTTTAATGCCATTTCCTTTCTCACTCGAGTCGTCACATCTTCTAGTTTGACTCTCATTTCTTATGAGACCAGGCTACTCAATAGATCATCCAGAGAAAGTTTGGAAAGATATCTTTCCTCAAGGGATGAAACCTTTGCATTGTATAGGGGTGGAATTCTTCTCAATATTTTCTTCACAATGTCAATGTCATTGATTTCTTTACCTAGACCCTGAATTACTCCAACCACTTCATTAATTCGATTGAAGGAGTCTGCATTCTCATCAGGATGCATCTTCAGATCATTGAACCTATTGTGTAGGAATTGCAGTTTCACCTCCTTCACATTGCTATCTCCTTCATAAATATTTTCAAGTTTATCCCACATGGACTTTTCTGAGGTGAAACTCATCAATTTTAGATAGATCTGACCAGAAAGGGTTGCGGCGAAAGCATTGTGTGCTTTAGCATCTGCATCAAAAAAAATTCTATATGCATCAGTCATAACCACCCCTATTAGATCAGTAACATGTATACCTTGAATAATGGAAAAATTAACATCCATTCCAAGTGATCTTAGATGAGATCTCATTATGTTCATCCAAATCTGAAAATTACTTCCATCAAAGAGGGGAACTCCCCTAACAAAGACTGAATTTTCCATGGTGGTAAAAGGCAGATTAAACACCAACAACCTCCCTACAATACCACTTGAAGGACCCCGGGACACCCTGAGAGGGGAGGGGTGAATTAGGGTGTCAACATTTTCTTTTAAACTGATGGATCTTGTTCCCACAATGGTAGAAACTAGTTTAACATGTATGATGAATATGAGAAGAAATCAAACATTCACATGCAAAGAGATGACACAACACTTTTTTTCTTGGTTCACCACTAAGGGCTATATCTAAGGAGCATACGCTGATAGGTTGTAGGTCATACAAAATTCCACTATTCTTCACTAGTTGTGGATTACAAAGGGTTGGGAATAGTCACTATATCCAAGGCTCACTACCTTTAAAATTTTTTAGGGATAGCCCACTGCATCCCTCAGGTCACTCCCATTGACTCCCCCTGGATCACTGCTTTTGGTGAAGTCCCATTCAGTTTATAGATGTGAAGGTCTCTTCAATATTTTCTCATTGAAGCCTTTGCCTCTACTTAATATGAGACTCTGCTTACATCGATGTCCAGAAATGATGCACTTTAATGCACTAAACCACTGAGCAGGATAACAAGAACATGCAAACAGGTTTCACTGACAATTGCGCACAACACCCACTCTTTTCACCCAAGACCTTACTATTGTGTGCAATATTTCATTTTTGTGCAGAAAAATATTTCACACAACAACAAACCTTTTGAACAACTTAATATTTTATGCGCCGCCTCAATGTTTACGCGTATCTCTTCTTTTTTCGCGCAGTCCAGAGTTTTTCACCCACACAGAATTTTTCGCGCAGATCCGAATTTTTCGTTCCAGCCGGGATTTTTCATGTAGCTCGGAATTTTTCAAGCAAGCCCCTTTCCACTAACCTTTTATGCACATCAGTACTTGGATATTATCTTTGTCATCAGTCATACAGAATGAGGGGGGTCACCCCTTATTTATAGGCGTCTCTAACCCTCTTGTGAAAAACCCCTTGTGGCGTGTAAAAACCTCTCATTTGGCATGTAATTTTTCACGTAGGTATCATTTTTTGAGTACATCTTCAGATTTTTCACGCAGCCCATTCCTTTTCCATTTTTCAATGTTCTCATTCTAAAACACTATTTGCGCAAAAATCCTCACTCTACTATTTTGTGCACCACACTATTTTCCATGCACAACTCAAATATTTTGTGCACATCCCACCTTTTTTGTGCACCATATCCTCTTTGCGCGCACCTCCTTTTACCAACAATCCGTGTCTTCATTTTCTGATTTTGAGGCCCAAAAATTTGGGAAACACGGGGAAACATCACCACTTTCAATACTGTTGTCTGCATAAACTGTATGATCACTTTACTGGCACACATTCTGAACTTCCACTGAGGATTGACAACAAACACAAGCCATACCCCAATTCATGCATTGAATATCTATGGTTCCAACAAAATATTGGTTAAATTTAGAAGTAATTTTAAGGGAATTAGTTAGAACTATCCAATTTTTCTTGAAGAAGTAAAAAAGGATATATACCTTGTATATGGAGAGTAAAGGATAATATTTACAATGGGGCACAAATGAGTCTTCCTATAGATCAATATAATCTAATATCATAGTTAAGTTACGGTAATGAGTGTGACAAGATCATACAATCCAGTTGTATCCATACCAACAAATACTGAGTATGTTGAAGTTTCTAAAGCAGCTAATGAAGTAGTGTAAATAATGTAATGATTTGTTCCAGTCCTTGGAATCACTCCTAATAAGTATGTTTTTATTATAATGATAATTCCATTATTAGTACTAGAAAAGATGTTAATATTAAATAGTGTACATAAGGGTTATACATGGGGATATCATCTCTTGAGAAGTTTTACACTTGTTGATGAAGTCACATATATCAAAATAACCATGTAGTTGATATGTGGAAGGTGAATGAATAAAGTTATAAATCAATAGAAACATGATCTTAATCAAGTGAGAGCTAACAAGGATATTAAGATAGTTAGATCTAGTAAAAGTAAAAGTGTTGTAATAGTTTGTTCCATAGACCCAACTTAAACAATACTTTTTTATCACTATACCATGTATAAAATTAGATACACATGATGTAAACTTACAATTATAATGTTAATATTTATGAATCCACTATTTAAATGGTAATAAACACAGACTAATTATTGTATCAAAAGTTTATAGTAGTTCTCATGATATAATGTGAACCTCAAGATTCTATGACATTGATCTTGAAAAAATTTCATATAGTCTAGATACAACATACTAACTAGACATAGTTTATTTTGACTGTCAGGTACTGGGGGATCATAATAATTGAAACTTATTCTC
The DNA here is from genome assembly GCA_963277665.1 of Viscum album. NCBI lineage: Eukaryota > Viridiplantae > Streptophyta > Magnoliopsida > Santalales > Viscaceae > Viscum > Viscum album. The sequence continues at coordinate 413,549,730 of OY728158.1, forward strand.
GTAAATTTCACAATTGTCGATATCTAGTGTGTGATATCATGATGATATAACCTATAATAGGAACACCACATGTTTCAGTTGTCATTATTTATTCTTATCTATTAACATGTGTATTGGTATCCCGACTTGATATAATTATCAATTTGTTCCATTTGATCACATAATTTGATGGAATGAAAAATACCTAAAAATGAAGTCCTGGTAAGTTAGATTTTGGTGGATGTGTCATTGGTGGTATGTAATCGATTGAATGAGAAAGATTGAATTTTTCAATTCTGAGTTGAGGAAGTAATACATCATGCTTAGTTTATTAGGATGGTAGTAACTTCATAAATTATTTTCAAAGGAAGTAAAAGGTATGTATGTCTAGTTATATCAAAAACTAAAAAATAAATAAGTGACTATGAAACAAGTGTGAATCCTGATTTATGAGATATAATGAGACAAAGAGATTATATTACACAGTGATTTTTCATTGGATGGTCATTATTGGTATTAATATTACTAATTTTTTAGGGGACAAGATGGGTTTCTAGACTATACTCTCAGTCTGTGAATTCTATTGACTTCCAATTAGATAAGGGTATAGAGGGACACACACAGTAGCATATTCGATAATCTTCCATACTCTAGTGAATAGGTATATTGGACCTGGTGGGCCTCACCATGGGATCTGGGAGTTTTCCACATATTAAGGATCTCTAAAAAATAAATAAATTCATTATTATTTTAGTATAGAATAATTTGTTTGAATTTGTTTCTTAAAATTATTCACATGGTGTTAAGTGAATATGTAGAATAATATTATACGAACAAATATTATTTTAATATTCAAGATTCATTTGATATTAGCATAAATTTCGAGTCGAGTTAATGAATTAAGTTTATCAATTAATATATTTATTATATATTATAATTATGTGATAAAATATAAATAATATTTATGATGCATTTATTTTTTTAACTATTTTTTATTAGTACTTTAGTGGGAATTTTATTTCTAAGGGTCGGGAACTCTAATCGGTTATTTTGGTCACCCACTGTATATGTAGGGGAAGAGCCCTATTACTCATAATATTCACACAAATAGAATGATATTATCTATCTCTTCCCACATCATAGAGAGAGAAATCCTATCTTCGAGTGAACAATACAAGAAGGCCTTCAATAGATAAAAGGGATAGGATCGAGGTGATCATCACAATGTCGAAGGAATCATAATAAATTTGTACTTAAACCTGGAATATTATGATCAATGTTTGCATGTATTATTGAAGTATGAAAAAATGATCTATTGGATTTTAGCATTATACCCTTCTATAAATGGTCATTGGTGACAAGATATAATCAATCGTTCTTTGATTTGAATCGGATACTCATATATTTAATTTCATTTCATTATAATATTCACATGAAATCCTCAGACCTCTACCAAGACTTAGATCATTAGAGCTGATATAGTTTCATCACTAGGGTGTTGAAATTTTTAAACCCCCTACCCAAAAACATCAGTTTCATGCACTGGTTCCATCACTTATTATTTTGAAATTTTTTAGATTTTAAATAAGTTATTTAAAATTGAAAATGGCATTTTCCACATGAAATATTCTAGTGGGTTTTAAAGGAATTTTGATCTATGATAATATCATTTGATGTTGATTATGATTTATATGGGATATAGTCCAATGATACCATCGTTATTATTTCCATAGGTGGTTTATGATTAAAATGATTATATGATTATAAAACCTATTTATTTTTTATGGGTTATGCTATGTTGAAATGATGAAATGTTTATGAAACCATTTATATTTCCATGGGTTATGTTATAAGGGTATTAGGCCTGTTTTATGAACTTATGACTTACATATGTATGGTTTTCATTATATAATATGTTTCCCAACTAATTTATAGCCCCATAATACATCGAGTATTGTTTTAAATATTATGAGATAATTATGGGGTGCAAGTTGATATGATTGATCCATTATGGGATAAAATTTTATATTTTTTAATCCACTATGGGATACAAGTTGATATTATTGATCCACTATGGGAAATATGTGCTGATTCTTGAATGTTAAGATATTGGAAACATGTGTAGATTCCACATACATTATGATTCGATGATATCAGTAGTTAACCTTGATATAGGAAATGGTTTATATACCTATAATGGTGCCACACTCTTATGAACTATTTTCAAGCCAATGATATGATGTTATGGTTCATTATTGATTTATTATGATTCATCACACTTATGATTAAAGTATTTTAAAATGATGAGGTTGTATTGAATGAAGCATGTTTGTGATCTATGAGACATTGGGTATGAACTTTGTAAGTTATGGTTATAATCCAACATATTTTTTATTATATTATTATTTTATATTATAAATGATTAATATATCTGAGGATAAACATTGTTGAGAATTTGAGCTCACCCTTTCTTATGATTACATACCCCGGGTTATGAAGAAAGGTTTTAAGTTGGGAATTTTAGGAAGGGAATAAATTGAGAAGAAAATTATGAGATATGGTAGATAATGTACATAAATAAGATGTTTATATATCTAGTATCCAAAAACACTAAAAAATATGGTTCTGGAATGGATTATAATGTTATTTATTTAATTTTGATCTAAAAAGTTGTAATATTTTGGTATGAAAAGAAAAATCCTCTATAGTTTGCATCAGAGTTGGGTTTTGTTAGCCTTTGGAGATTAGGGTTAGAAAAATTTGTTAAAAACCCTTTTTATATGTCTAAATATAAGATAACATACTAATTTTTGTGTAATGACCCTAGATAAAATAGGTTAAACCTAAGGTTACATAGATTGAGAAGAAGGTGTCACGATTTAGGAATCTTACAAATGATATTTTAGGATTTTACGATAGATCAAACTAAGTATTATAGCTTGATACTTTCAAATTAATTTTTGGTTTTAGTCTGTGGATATAACTAGAATTAATCATGCTAATGGATGTGATGGAAAATGTAATGATTGTTCACCTGAGTAACCAAATTATATGAGAACTAAAATACAAAATCTTATTATTATGATCACACAACTTTCTGATGACATGAATCATGTTGAGCTTACAAATGATCAAAGGAGGGAACACCATACTTGTGAGTATATCATAAAGAAACAACCATATTCTTTTAGTAGTTCCTATTATACACGAGTGGTTGGGTGATGTATTAGAACCACTGAGAAAATATTATTTGTTATCTAGTGTTTGGAACATGAAAATGTTTTCATATCCATTAATCATTTGGAAGATAAAGTTTATAAATTGTGGAATCTTATTAAGAATATGAGGCAAGAGGAAATAACTAAATTGATAGAATGGGATGAGTTTAAGTGTATATTTTTTAGTAAGTAATTACCTTATATTCTATATACCATGATGGATACATAATTACTTGGGATTAATTTAAGGATGATGACTCCATTGGTACATATGAGGAAAATTGTATAAGACTTGTGATGTATGCTTCTAGTTTAATCATCATCCATGAATGAAATATCTATTGATTTTTTGGTGTCTTTAAACTAAGTCTCTAATAGGGGTTATCTACAAGATACTTTAGTTGCTACATATAAATTGTTCAATGTGAAATCATCGTATAAATGGATATTAGAGACTCCCACAATTCCCATGGTTTTGATAAGAAAATGGAAGATGTAGTCTCTTGAAAACTAAAATAAATCACATAGTGGAAAGAAATTAAATTCATATAAAATATAAAAATGTGGGAAGAAACCTCAAGGAAATTTATTAAATGGAATTGGGAGGTGCATTAAATATGGAAGGGTATTCTTAAATACCATGAATTTCAAAAGGAAATGAAGATTCTAGTTGATAAAATGGACAAAATAACGATGTCAACTAATACACCACCCACACTGAAATACTTCAAATTTAAGGAGTATGAGAATTATACAAACTGGTACATAAATTTTAAGGATTTGGATGATTATCGACATCAATAATCTCTTAAACCACATGGAAAATAGAAATCTCATATATTCATGACTTCCAAAGTGGGTTATTGGAATGAAGTAGTATAATGGACATTTATCATCCACTATAGAATAGATAATGTCTCATTTTATTCTATCTCTATACAATATTTTATATCTATAGTATTTTTTAAGGGTATTTAATTACCACCTCAATGGTTTGATGTTGAGTAATTGGTGAAAACATCAAATGGTAGAATGGTTGCATATCAAGTCTATTAATCCTATCTGATTTATGTTTGTGGAAAAGTTCTTCCTAAAAATATAATGATACTCCATTTAATTGAATTTTATGTTATTCTATGAATAGATTAGATTTTTTATATAGATTTAATATCAATTTGTTAGGAAGGGAAGTCACATTTTATATTTAAAATGAAACTATGATCATTTATTCATTAAAGATGGATAAAAACATCCAATAGAAATTACTTCTATCTTGTGGGTCTTAATTATTATCCATGAAAGGAATTTATATTAGATATTTGAGGGGAAAATAAAAATTGAGTATTCATTAAATATATAGGAATTTTTTAATGTTTTTAAAAGAATTTCCTAGTCTTCCTCCAAATAATAATGTTGAGTTTTCAATATAAATCATACTTGGTGGTATACCAATTTTAAATAATCCTTATAGAATAAAACCAATTGTGTTGAAGGAATTAAAGAAGAAGAAATAGGAGAATAATGATAATAGATTCATTTTTCCTAGAACATTACTTCGAGGTGCACCAAATCTTTTCATTAATAAGAAAGATGGATCAATGCATATTTCTACTGATTATTAGGAACTAAAAAGGATCACTATCAAGAACTAGTATCCTCTACACTATATTCATGACTTCTTTGATCGACTAAAAAGAGCCCAATATATTTCTAATATTTACCTTCATTATGTATATAAAAAATTTAGGGTCAAGAAAGAGTATATACCCATTGAAACAATCCATGTAAGGTATAAACACTATGAATTTATAGTGATTCCATTAGGTCTTTCTAATTCCACTTCCAACTTCATGGATTTGTTTAATAGAGTCTTTAGAGATTACATTGATCAGTTTGTGGTGGTATTTATCAATAGTATTATAATATATTCAATGATAAAGTGATTGCATGAAGATGATTTCAGAATTGTGTTGAAGACCTCGAGGAAGGATAATTTTTATGGAATATTTATTAAGTGTGGATTTTTTCTATAGAACGTTTTATTTTTGGGTCATAAAATATCAAGTGAAGTAATATTGGTATATCCTTAAAAGATGGAAGTTGTTGATTAATGTCCTACACAAATCACAATAACAAAAATATATAGTTTTTTAGGCTGTATGGATATTACTATCTTTTTTTGTGAACTTTTTCTCCAGAATATCTAATACACTCACCAAGTCGACTGAGAAGGTGTTTAAGTTCTTGTATAAAGATGAATGTGAATATAAGTTAATGTAACTAAGGAGAAGGCATTTCATTACACCTATGCTCACACACTTATAGTAAAGAAGGGTTTGTGATCTATAATGAAGAATTAAATAAGGGTCTAGGATGTTTTCTCCTACATAATGATATGGTGGTAAAATTTGGATCATGATAATTGAAAATACATTAAAAAAATTACTCGGATCATGATTTGGAAATGGTTGTGGTATTTTTTTCATTGAATATATGGATGAATTATAATTATAGTGAAATGTGTGACATATATATTATAAATTTTTTAATTATATCATCATAAAGAAAGCTTTTACTATTTTACGGAGAATTTGGTTGGAATTGAATAAATATTATGACTGGTCAATCCATTACCATGATGGGAAGGAGAAAAAGGTGGATATTACTTTAATTTTTAAAGACCCCTGTAGTTTTTACCTAATGAGGTTTTAAAGAGATCCAGTACTAATAGATTTTCAGAATAAGGAACTTGAATTCGTGAGGAAAGGAGACATATCCTATCTTTTTTAGATGAATGTTTAACTATCTATATATATATATAAATTAAAGTGGTGTCGAAATAAGATGTGTAATAATAAAATAAGATCAAAAAGTTTCTTTACTTCCATCATGATTATGATGAAATGATAAGGTTTATAAACTAAGTATGTGTCCCATCAATACTAGAATTAAAGAAGTAACAGTTTTATGATGCTAAAATTTCATTATTATTAATTAATCCTAGAAGTATGAATATTTATAGAGTTATAAAATAGTATTTCTAGTCATAAAACATGAAAATAAATATTGAATAGTATATATCTTGATGCTTATTATGTCAGAATGTTAAGGCTAAGAGATATAAGTATAAGGGGATGTTATAAATATTATTCATACCTAAATGGAAATGGGAAAACATTAAAATGGATTTCATAGCTAGGCTCCCAAAATCATATAAAGTAAAAAATTATATTTGGGTTATAGTTTATCAACTTATGAATTCAACACAACCCATTTCCATCAATAAATATTAATCTCCTAATCATATTTCTAGTTTATACATTATGGAAGTGGTGAGATTTTATAATGTACCACATTATATTATATCTGATTAGGTTTTGAGGTTTATGTCAAGGTTTTGGTGTAAGTATTGAACAAGAGTTTTATTTAGAGTTGTGTTTCAATATTTCTTATCATCCTCTGATAGATGATTAGTCTAAGAGAATCATTCAAACATTAGAAGATATGTTGAGATATTCTTTAGAATTTTAAATATGGTTGGGCTCAATACCTTAATATATTCATGTTTTGTTAAAAAAATATATTTCAATGAAGCATTCATATGACTCCATAAGAATCTCTCTACGGTAGGAAATTTAGAATTCTAACATATTGGGATGATGTTGGGGAAAGAAATATTTTAGACCTGAGGTTATTGAGGAGATGAAATAAAAGATAGAGTCATTCAATAACATCTAATGGAAGCTTAGAGTGTTTAGTCAATAAGGTTTTCCTTATGACTTTTCCATTCCTTCTTGGTTTGAAAATCACAAACACCTTATACTTAAGCAAATCTATATTTTACTTCTATATGGAAATTTTTTTTCCCAAAGGAATTTACCCCTACTATATTTTCATTGCTCATATCAATATTTTTCTTAAGTATAAAAATCAGATTCATACCTAAAACCTCGGAATCATATAATACTTAGATATGAATCATTCTGTTTTAGGATCCGAATTCTAGATAATAACTCTAATGAAGTTCCACTCTGAATTCTGGATAAGAACTCTAATGATGTTCCATTTCAAATTCTGGATAATAACTGTAATGAAGTTCCACTCTGAATTCTTGATATGAACTCTCATAAAGTTCCACTCTGAATTCTGGATACGAACTCTAATAAAGTTCCACTCCGAATTCTGGATACGAAATCTAATGAAGTTCCACTCCAAATTCTGGATACGAACTCTCATAAAGTTCCACTCCGAATTCTGGATACGAACTTTCTCAAAGTTCAACTCCAAATTGTGGATATGTACTTTAATGAGTTCGACTTCGAACTCCTAACAGTTCAACTCCAAACTTCTACTAGTTAGAATCCAAACTCTGTAAGTTCAGATACCGAATTCTATTGAAAATAAACTCCAAATTTCCATAGAAATTCGGACTCCAGATTTCTACAAAATTTAGGTTCTGAATTCCTACAAAACAGATTCCGAATATCTATTTATTATAGACTCTGAATTCCATTTTGTTTAGACTCTAAAATCTTGTTTGCTTACATTCTGAACTTCAGTTTTGCTTATTCTTACACTTGTTTCATTACAAAACAATGTCGTTCTTTCATTTATTGACTAACCATTGGTTGAGTGACACATGTACAGGTCCCTCCGAAATTCAAGGAGAAATATGACCGTTGGAGGAGGGAGCCAACCGTTGGAGCTTCACCTATAAATAGGAGCTCATTTGAAATTCGAAAACAACTTTGACACATCGTTGAGATCTTTGCTTACTTGCTGTTGAAGTGATTTCTAGGGAGAGAGGCTCTTATCAACTCTCAATGCTTCGTGCAGAAAGATGGAATATCTTGTTCAAAATTTTGCTTGTGCATACTTGCTTTGTGCGACTCCGATTGTTGCTGACTACAATCGAGGTCTTCCGGGGATAAGAAGACAAGGGTTCCAACACCTTGAAGTTGAGGGATTCCTTTCTGAGGAAGACAGAGGTTCTGACTACCTGATAGTTGAGGGCCTGCGGGGATATCAAGATAGACTCCGATCTTCATATCGAGGGCTTACCCTAGTGCGGGTAAGACAGACTTTCTTGAAAGTATAAATCAAGGGACCTTTATACAATGTTGTTGGATACCGTTCTATCTGGGTTAAAAGAATTATTGTTTGATTTATTGTAGTTTTACTACTTTTTTTCTGCTGCATTTTGTATTGTTAAGGAAAGTATAACTTTATTATACTTCCTTACTTGTACTCTGATATAGTTTGATTCTAAACGCTTTAATGTAGAATCTTAATCTTTGTAACTTTTGTTAAGTTCCATTTTTGGAATAACTCTTCTGAAATCTAACAAGTCTTTAGTACTCATAGATGTCTTGTGAATTATCTTGTTTAACCTTGTTAAACATAACCATACTAAAAATTTCCTAAGGTAATTTTAAAAAAAGGTACAATTCACCCCCCTCTTGTGTATGAGAATCTCATTATTATTTCAATCCTACATTTGGTATTATAGAGTATATCATACTCAGAGTCATACCATCCTAACATAGAGTCAACAGAAAATTTATGGAGAAAATAATTAGTGGGAAATGGAGTTCAATATAGGTATAAATGAATTACTAAAAATATATCCTTAGAAGATGTCATGGGATTTGGAAAGAAAAATAAGTTGATCCCTAGATATACCAAACCCATTGAAATTCTTAATCGTAATGGATCAATAACTTGTCCTTTGTAACTTCCACTGAATATATCTCAAGTTAATGATGGGTTACAAACATCTCCCCTAATAAAGTATATACTTGATACTTCACATGTACAGAACTCATGGTCATACCACTGAAGTAAGATCTCTCTTATGAGGAATAATTGGCATGGATCAAATATTTTAGAGAGAAATTGATATGAAACTAGACCACTCACTTAGTTAATGTTTTGGGGGAGAAACTATAAATTTGAGGTATCCATGTGGGAACCAAAGTATGTGATGAAGAAGAATTATTCTTAGTTTTTTATATCAGTGTAATGGAATTTTGAGTGAAAAATTATTATAATGTGGCAGAATGCAACACCACCATATTTTATGATATATTAATAAATATGACTACTTTCATAGTTTCTGATACAAGTAACACTGAGTTTAAATGAAACATAATGTAATATACAAAAATAAACTAGAATTTAAATTTTCATAATTAATTAGAATAATTACATTTTTAAAAAATACGTCTAATGGTTTTAGAGAAAGAAAATATATTTTAGTAAAGTCATTATATGCTTTAAAATTAAAATTTTCCTAATATAATTAATTTTTACCACTTTTATAAAATATATTTTAAAAAATAAACTTCATTTTTGAAATCATCATGTCAAAATTATCACGGAGTTAATTTTTGAGTTTTTTGAAATGAATGATTCTTTTGATGAACAGTGAAAAATACTTATTTTTATTGACAACCGTTATTTTGTTTCCATAATTTGCAATGTTATGTTATATTTTAAAATATTATAAAGAAATTTTTTTCATTTACGTTATTAATAATCTAATTAAGGTAATTTTAAATAATTTTATATTGGATTTTGGTATAGTTTTCATATTCCAGAAAACTTTTTTTTGGAAAACCTCTTTTCATCACGTTTTGCAGGATTAATTTTGAATTATAATATTCCACTAATTTGAATTGAATCATGAATATTAGGTTCTATATTTTTAATTATGGGGTTAAAATTTAGTAATTAGGAGTCTTTTATTTTTATCAATATTAATAGAAACCATATATATTCTTTGTTACAACATTGAAAGTAAAATGGGGTATTTAGTGTTTAAACTAATGTGATAGGACTTTAAATTCATTAAAACACTTGAAATTATCCTATTTTATTAGTGATTTTTGTTATTGTCAATCAAATTATTTAATATATGGACACTTGGTTCTATTTTTCTTTGATTTTTACTTTTATATTAATTTAAGAAATGAATAAATACAAAATGTTGATCTCTTGAATTTAATATATCTAATATTATTACATAAGGATAAAAGGAGGATAATTTATGTTTTAAATTTTTATTTGAAAAAATAATTATATTTTTATCATGTAAATTTCATTATAATTTTTAGTTCTTGAAAAAGTACTTTAAAAGCTTTCACAACACTGACATTATATCTATTAAATTAAATGAAAAAAATAAATTATTTTTAAAATTTTAAAAGTTATACAATTTGGTCCAATTATTATGTTAAATTTTTTTTAGACAAATATAACATGTTAGGTATTTTTTAATGTTTTATACTCAAATTAAAAAATGGTCTTGATGTCTTTGAGGGAAAATAAAATGATTAGTGTCAAAAATGACCTTAATAATATTTTATGTTAAATAATATATTTTTAAATTAATAAAAAATCATAAAAATAATGAAAGAAGAATATTAGGACGTGAAATGTTATAAAATTTCACCCATATAAATTTATTACATAACAGTTGTCTTATAAGTAAAATTATAACCCTTTAATTTTGAACAATTCATTACAATATTTGAGGTTAAAATCAGTTAACAAAGGGGTATACCAAACGATAAGGTTCAAAATGAAATAAAAACCTATCTAAATTTTATTATATGATTATATATTGACCTTATAATATTTTTTGAATATTTTTCATTTGGAATATTTTTTTATTGGGAATGAAAAAATTATATTTCAATCTTTTTAGTAATTACCAATGTTTCTTTTTCCATTTCTTGTAAAAGTACACCCCTTCTGTCATTTATTGACCCCACTCTGAGACATATATCTTTAAAAAACCCTACAAAATTATGTTTTCAAATTTTGTATCCAGGAATTATATGTGTTGTGATTCTAGAATTATGATTTCAAGGGTCCTTAAGAATAGATCTAAAGGAGGCATTCCGAAGAAGTAATAATCTTACCCAACCTCATACAATTTATTTAATACTATATGTCCTATAAATATATGTTATTCATAATGAAAAAATAAATTCAACTTCTTAAATATAATAAAACTTTATTAGGTTTTTGTAACCACTAATATACTCCCACCATCCCATCAAATTGGAAGTGAAAGTACCACTCATGCGTACATGTGGACTACTGCCTCCACATAGAGATACAATTCATTTTTAATCCCCATCATTCATGGATGTTTATTATTATGGTATTAATATATATATATATATATATATATATATAATATTTATGATATAATTATGTTTCTATAATTATAATATCATATCTACCTTCTATCATTCCTATCCATTGGAAAATGATAATGACGCTTGTGCGTGCATATGGACTACCAGCTCCACGACGCAATGGGATTTTTTTTGCTTATGATTAACATGGATGGTGTAAAGGATATATTTAGTTAATATATTTAAAAAATTTGATATAATAATTATTCTGTAAATATGAATAATTATTTCTTATTCTTTCATTCTATTATATGAAAAATGAGTACAATGTTCATGTGTACATATGACCTACCATATCCCGAAACGGTGTAATTCATTTTTCTATCTCTATATTTTATTGATGAATATATATTTATAAGGAAGATATATTATATTTAAATTATAATTAATATTCTGAAGATGGTTTAACCATGATCAATGTAAAAGAACTGATATTTCATAACCGAAACATGCATGAGAAAAAAGTAGTTATCTCTTAGAATAATGGTTTCAGTAATAAATTGTTAATAAATGGGTGATAAGATGTTATAAGTAAATAATATATAGTTTGATATAGATTAATAAGGTTATGGTAAAAAATTATTGTAAAGACCCGTAAAATTCAAGGAATATTTTTTCTTAATTTTCTTTAGAATTTTACAAGAGCGCGGTTTCAGACGGCACCTGATTCCGAGGCCCGGAGTGCCCGGAATTAATTTCCGAAGTTTGGCTCGGGTACGTTCAGTGAACGAACGAGCGGGAATTCCTAACTTTTGATCCGGTGCTCGGAATTGAAAACCGAGGGCACCGATGAACTCGCAGCACCGATTTTCGCTTAATGAGACCTTTTCGGGAGTTGCGTTTGTTGCGGGTTGATAGTTACGTTTTGGGGTTTTTCAGTTAAGTTAAATAAAAATTTGTGTAAGACAAATTTTATTTTAACTTATTTAAAAACCTATCAAAGGTGGTTGGAAGTGGGACCCACACCCACTTAACCTCCCTTGGGAGGATTAAGTGTGGTGGGGCCCACACGAACCCCTTTTCTTTTCAAATTCTCTCAACGTACTTAACCCCTAATTAATTGGCCTATGTTACTCTTAATTAATTTTGGGAGTTAACTCTTTTGAATTTCAAACATTTGAAATTCTTTTGAGTTATGTGTTAATAAAATAAGATGTAATCTTATTTGTTTATGGGTTGTTGGTTTTTTCCCTTGAGAGCTTTGAGAGCTCCTCTTCATCTTCTCCGGCGAAGAACGTCTTCATCCTCAACGAAGAACGACAACACTTCGTCAAGGATCATCGATTCGGCAACCCGGTATCTTCGGACCTCTTCTTCCTCCTCGGACCTTCTTCGTCGGCAAACGAAGATCCGCCAACGTCGTGTCTCTTCGGGCATAGCATTTCGTCAACGGATTTGACGAACGTCAACCACGACACCCGACCTCCGCGACGCCGTCTTCCGTGGAGCGTAGCCGAACCTTTGAATCTTAAACCCGAGGTAGGGGTTGTTGATTCAATTTTTATTTATTCCGTTTCTTGATCCTGGTTTTCGCATGTCAAACTTGAGACTTTTAAATGTTTTAAGTTGCGTTATTATGTTTAACGAGAGGGGGGCCGGACCGCACGAACACGGCCGAACCCCCCCCCCCCTCCATCGTTCTTGTTTAATTATTTTTTGCGGAGGAAAGCAAGTGGCGTGGTGCCGTCGCACCACGCGGATGAACGTGCGAATATCTTACGCGATGCCGTCGCACGCACCTTGGAAGTAACAACAAGAACACGACGCCGTCGCGCCGCGTTGATTAATATCAAAGCACGGCGAAGGGACGCGGTGCCGTCGCACCGCGCCGGATGACGAACGCCGCGGCCGGTTCCGGGCCGCGGCGGGACGAGAAGACCGCGGCCGGTTCCGGGCCGCGGCGGGACGAGAAGACCGCGGCCGGTTCCGGGCCGCGGCGGGACGAGAAGACCGCGGCCGGTTCCGGGCCGCGGCGGGACGAGGAGACCGCGGCCGGTTCCGGGCCGCGGCGGAAGGAAAGACCGGCGGCCGGGCCGCCGGCGTCGGAAGTCGAGGGCGGGACCGGAATTTCCGGTCCCGTTGGTAAAAACCGGCCGGCCAGCTGGCCGGCCGGATGTTTTAAAAACCGGGGAATTTAATTCCCCGGCCAACCCCTTGAAAACCCCCCTCTTTAAGAGGGGGGGTTCTTTGAAGGGAAGGGGCAACCGGCCCCTCCCTTTGGTTCGGCGCCAGCAGGCCCCCCCCACGTGAGGGGGGGGGCGGTTCTTTAAGGAGGGGGGGGGGGGCAACAGGCCCCCCGGTTTGTGACCAAGCGGCCCCCACGTGCGGGGGCCGTCTCTTCAAAATCGGCGCGGCAAAGCCGCGCCGCTTCAAAACAGCGGGGGCAATCAAGCCCCCCGCGTGACCACCACGTGCGGCGCCAGGCGCCGCCGCCGCGGCCCGCCGCCGCCGCCACCGCGGCCCGCCGCCGCCGCCACCGCGGCCCGCCGCCGCCGCCACCGCGGACCGCCGCCGCCGCGCCGCCGCACCGTCGCCGCCGCGCCGCCGCCGGCCGCCGCCCAGGGGGGGTCGGGTCGGGTCGGCCCGGACCCGGACCCCCCGTTTCGAACCAGTTTCGGTTTTTGGCTCATAACTTGAGCCTCAGACCTCCGAATGACGAACCGTCTGCGGCAACGCGATCCTTGGATCGAGACGGTCGTTTTGGTATATCGCACTCAAGGTTTCGGTTTACTTTGAGTTCGGCCGGGTTGGTTCGTTCACGAAACCAACCGGGCCTTCGGAGCGGAAACGCTCATATCTTGAGCTACGGACGTCCGATTGACGCGCCGTCAGTCGCGTTGTGTTCCTCTTAGTGAGACGGATCTTTTGGCATACTCCGCCCGAGGTTTGGACGCAGGTGAAGTACAGTCGGGTTGGTTTTGCCTTAAAAACCAACCGGGCCCCGGAGACGAAAATGCCTATAACTCTCAGACCGGGCGTCCGATCGACGCGCCGTCTGTTGCGTTGAGTTCCTGTTGACGATACGGAACTTTTGGATACATCAACTCTGGTCTTTGTGACAGTTGATGTATCAGCCTCTCGGCTCGTGGAGCGGACCCTCCGTACGAGCTTGTTGTGTGCGGGAACCCTAGTGCTGGCTGCGACTGTTCTACTGCTACGACTGCTACTGTGACTGCGACGACGACAGTACAGAGATCCTGTGTGGATTTGACGACGACAGTACAGAGATCCTGTGTGGATTTGACGACGACAGTACAGAGATCCTGTGTGGATTGGACGACGACAGTACAGAGATCCTGTGTGGATTCGACGACGACGACTACAGCACTCAGCGATCCTACGTGGATCAGTGCTACAGGTTCTGTGTGAGCCCGATCCTGTGTGGGTCCTTGCGCTCAGCGGTTCTGTGTGAGCCAGCGCCTACAGGTTCTGTGTGAGCCCGATCCTGTGTGGGTCTTCTGCGGGGGTTAGTTACCTATCGATCCTTCGTGGGTCCGACGACTTAGATGGATCAGTGATCATCTTTATCGTCCTTGAAGAAGTATACCTGTGTGAGCTGAATCCTGTTGTTTTCCTGTGTGGATTGTGTTGTGCAATCCTGTGTGGATTATATTTTGCTTCCCTTTGTGGATTACGTATACTTTCCTGCGTGGACTGAGTTGTACTTGGGCTCGGAGGTTGGAGCGTATCTGAATTGATGACTTAGGTATATGTATGGGCATATACCTAAGCAGTGTCGGTTGTTACTTCGTGATTGTACTTTTCTTTGTGGTTTATCCTTTGTGGATTTGAGAGACCTTCAGGGGTCTCGGGGTCCCTACTGAGTAGCTTATACTCACCCCTGCACGGGCTTCGCCCGCACTACGTTGTGTTGGTTGCAGACGACGGACAGCGTTGACTTAGCTGAGGCTTGTAGAGCGGGACGGTACCCGGAGGTGGACCACTGGGCGGGACGTGCACGGAGCGGACGGCGGGACCCGTGGAGCAGAGGAGCTATCTGTACCCACCCTTCAGGTGGGATTTCCGGTGGACAGCTCGGAGTAGCGGCTTTTACTTTACAGTTGCTGTTTTTCCCTTTTCGAGTTGTACTTTACTTTCAGTTTGGGTTTGTATTCTGGCCCATTTACTTTCCGCTTGCTTACTCTGTGGAGTTGGTTACTTTTCAAAGGCAATGCCTTCCCTTTTTACTGGGATTTACGCCTTGGTGCTAGTTGCCAGCCCCTGGCCTATGGAAGGCGGGCTTGGGGTAGTCACGGCACGGACCCCGAGGGCGGGTCGTGACAAATTGGTATCAGAGGAGTTCGGTTCTACCGCGAACTCTGATCTTTTCTATGTGAAGCAATAATGTTTAGTGTATTGAGTGTGGTTATCAGTCCAGGGAGTCCAGTGTTGGTGCGGCGGCCGACGTATCCGTACACCAGGACCCTGACTTCTGATTTCCGACTTAATGCACGAAAACATTGATTGCGTGTGTGTTTCAAGTTTTCTTTGTGATTACTTGTGTCAGCTCACCGGGTATACTGATCTGCTTTATGAAAGTCTCAAGTTTTCCTTGTGATTACTTGTGCCAGCTCACCAGGTATACTGTTCTAACCGTGGCGCACCTGTTTCCTTTTCAGGATGGCCCCACGACGGCAGCCAGCTAGGGTTCCGAGAGTCGAGCGAGAAGACAGCCCACCGAGCGACGAGGCTTCGGTGCAGGGCCCTTTTTCAGCACTGGCACCGGCGGTAGCTTTACCCGCCGATCCCCCGATGCTTCCAGCAGCAGCCGCTGACGATGCACGTCGCCTCAGCGCACTGCATGAGTTTCAGCGCCAGCGACCGCCCAGGTTTTGCGGGGAGACGGATCCCCAGGCAGCAGAGGACTGGCTGGAGGCAGTGGTTCGAGTGTTTAGGCTAGTGAGGACACCAGCAGACCTCATGGTGATCCTCGCTGCGAGCCTACTACATGCAGCAGCTGGACGATGGTGGAGCTTGATGCTCCAGGTGCACGATGAGGCATCTCTACTTTGGACGGACTTTGAGAGCCTCTTCCGCTCGGAGTTCGTCCCAGCCACCCTTCGTGCGGTGCGTATCCAGGAGCTTCTACAGCTGCGGCAGGGCAGCATGACGGTCGCCCAGTACTCGGCGAGATTTACCGATCTCTCGCGCTACTCGACCGACATGGTACGGGACCCATTCTTCCGGGCCCGGACCTTCGAGCAGGGTTTGAGACACGAGATCAGGGCATCGCTGATCTCCCTCAGCATACCGACTCAGACAGGAGTACTGGAGCGGGCTCTTCTGATCGAGAGCTTCCTTGCTGAGTCTACACCAGCACAGAGACCCACCGCAGGACGGCACGTGGCAGAGTCATCTGCAGCTGGCAGTCGGCGAATGACTCAGGGGTCCAGACAGACCAGACCTCAGGGCACTGGCTCAGCAGTGCAGGGCACACAACGCGGAGCCAGTCTTTCGAGTGGAAGACAGTGCTATGCATGCGGCGGGCGAGGCCACATGGCTCGTGACTGCCCGACCCGCCATGCGGAGGAGCAGCAGACGGTTGAGGAACCACCTAGGCAGAGGCAGAGGTTCGACCGTGGCGGTCCGCAGGGAGGAGGCGGACGAGGCAGAGGAGCTGGACGAGCAGCTGGTGGTGGCCGACGCTTTGAGGCTCTACCACCACCACCACCAGGAGGTCCACCCCGACCGCAGGGGAGAGCTCAGCTTCAGGCAGCCGAGGCCTTCGATCATGGAGCCCTGGGAGCCGATGGACAGGAGCAGAACTAGTGGATACATCCTTTGTACTTCTGGTTCCTTGTTGCTTTTGTGTAGCGTCTTGTATTACGAGCTGCATTAATAAAAGACGCATACCTTGTGATGTTTTCGTTCCTGTCCTCTATCGTAATGTTACTAAGAGGTTCCAGTTTTGGCTGTTGACTTGACCCTCACTTGTGAGACATCTACTGGAGGAGACCCAGTTACCACACACTGATGCCGACAGTGTGACTCAACCCTTGGAGGCGAGAGTAACGGTTGAATCTCTTAGTAGTAGCGTCGAGGGCTTACGACGTCATCCTTAGTATGGATTAGTATCATCCATGTTAGGATTGACTGTTTTAGGCAAAGAATGTGGTTCATCCAGGGGATGAGACCAGATTTCTCTTTTCGGCAAAAGAGAAATCTTGCAGCTCTGGTGGGACCGGAGATGGTCCGGGCCACGTCAGAGGAGGTCCATGTCATCCAGGAGCGGGTCCTACATGGGCGATCGATTCCTCTTGTGCGCAACAGATGGCGGCACGGGAATCTCCAGGAGAGCACATGGGAGCGGGAGGCTCAGATGCGTGCTCAATACTCTCTTTTGGTTTCCGTAGTTTTTGATGTAGCTTTACGGGGACGTAAAGCCCTGAGGTGGGAGTAATGTAAAGACCCGTAAAATTCAAGGAAAATTTTTTCTTAATTTTCTTTAGAATTTTACAAGAGCGCGGTTTCAGACGGCACCTGATTCCGAGGCCCGGAGTGCCCGGAATTAATTTCCGAAGTTTGGCTCGGGTACGTTCAGTGAACGAACGAGCGGGAATTCCTAACTTTTGATCCGGTGCTCGGAATTGAAAACCGAGGGCACCGATGAACTCGCAGCACCGATTTTCGCTTAATGAGACCTTTTCGGGAGTTGCGTTTGTTGCGGGTTGATAGTTACGTTTTGGGGTTTTTCAGTTAAGTTAAATAAAAATTTGTGTAAGACAAATTTTATTTTAACTTATTTAAAAACCTATCAAAGGTTGTTGGAAGTGGGACCCACACCCACTTAACCTCCCTTGGGAGGATTAAGTGTGGTGGGGCCCACACGAACCCCTTTTCTTTTCAAATTCTCTCAACGTACTTAACCCCTAATTAATTGGCCTATGTTACTCTTAATTAATTTTGGGAGTTAACTCTTTTGAATTTCAAACATTTGAAATTCTTTTGAGTTATGTGTTAATAAAATAAGATGTAATCTTATTTGTTTATGGGTTGTTGGTTTTTTCCCTTGAGAGCTTTGAGAGCTCCTCTTCATCTTCTCCGGCGAAGAACGTCTTCATCCTCAACGAAGAACGACAACACTTCGTCAAGGATCATCGATTCGGCAACCCGGTATCTTCGGACCTCTTCTTCCTCCTCGGACCTTCTTCGTCGGCAAACGAAGATCCGCCAACGTCGTGTCTCTTCGGGCATAGCATTTCGTCAACGGATTTGACGAACGTCAACCACGACACCCGACCTCCGCGACGCCGTCTTCCGCGGAGCGTAGCCGAACCTTTGAATCTTAAACCCGAGGTAGGGGTTGTTGATTCAATTTTTATTTATTCCGTTTCTTGATCCTGGTTTTCGCATGTCAAACTTGAGACTTTTAAATGTTTTAAGTTGCGTTATTATGTTTAACGAGAGGGGGCCGGACCGCACGAACACGGCCGAACCCCCCCCCCCTCCATCGTTCTTGTTTAATTATTTTTTGCGGAGGAAAGCAAGTGGCGTGGTGCCGTCGCACCACGCGGATGAACGTGCGAATATCTTACGCGATGCCGTCGCACGCACCTTGGAAGTAACAACAAGAACACGACGCCGTCGCGCCGTGTTGATTAATATCAAAGCACGGCGAAGGGACGCGGTGCCGTCGCACCGCGCCGGATGACGAACGCCGCGGCCGGTTCCGGGCCGCGGCGGGACGAGAAGACCGCGGCCGGTTCCGGGCCACGGCGGGACGAGAAGACCGCGGCCGGTTCCGGGCCGCGGCGGGACGAGAAGACCGCGGCCGGTTCCGGGCCGCGGCGGGACGAGGAGACCGCGGCCGGTTCCGGGCCACGGCGGAAGGAAAGACCGGCGGCCGGGCCGCCGGCGTCGGAAGTCGAGGGCGGGACCGGAATTTCCGGTCCCGTTGGTAAAAACCGGCCGGCCAGCTGGCCGGCCGGATGTTTTAAAAACCGGGGAATTTAATTCCCCGGCCAACCCCTTGAAAACCCCCCTCTTTAAGAGGGGGGGTTCTTTGAAGGGAAGGGGCAACCGGCCCCTCCCTTTGGTTCGGCGCCAGCAGGCCCCCCCCCCCCACGTGAGGGGGGGGGGGGGGCGGTTCTTTAAGGAGGGGGGGGGGGCAACAGCCCCCCCGGTTTGTGACCAAGCGGCCCCCACGTGCGGGGGCCGTCTCTTCAGAATCGGCGCGGCAAAGCCGCGCCGCTTCAAAACAGCGGGGGCAATCAATCCCCCCGCGTGACCACCACGTGCGGCGCCAGGCGCCGCCGCCGCGGCCCGCCGCCGCCGCCACCGCGGCCCGCCGCCGCCGCCACCGCGGCCCGCCGCCGCCGCCACCGCGGACCGCCGCCGCCGCCGCCGCGCCGCCGCACCGCCGCCGCCGCGCCGCCGCCCAGGGGGGGTCGGGTCGGGTCGGCCCGGACCCGGACCCCCCCGTTTCGAACCAGTTTCGGTTTTTGGCTCATAACTTGAGCCTCAGACCTCCGAATGACGAACCGTCTGCGGAAACGCGATCCTTGGATCGAGACGGTCGTTTCGGTATATCGCACTCAAGGTTTCGGTTTACTTTGAGTTCGGCCGGGTTGGTTCGTTCACGAAACCAACCGGGCCTTCGGAGCGGAAACGCTCATATCTTGAGCTACGGACGTCCGATTGACGCGCCGTCAGTCGCGTTGTGTTCCTCTTAGTGAGACGGATCTTTTGGCATACTCCGCCCGAGGTTTGGACGCAGGTGGAGTACGGTCGGGTTGGTTTTGCCTTAAAAACCAACCGGGCCCCGGAGACGAAAATGCCTATAACTCTCAGACCGGGCGTCCGATCGACGCGCCGTCTGTTGCGTTGAGTTCCTGTTGACGATACAGAACTTTTGGATACATCAACTCTGGTCTTTGTGACAGTTGATGTATCAGCCTCTCGGCTCGTGGAGCGGACCCTCCGTACGAGCTTGCTGTGTGCGGGAACCCTAGTGCTGGCTGCGACTGTTCTACTGCTACGACTGCTACTGTGACTGCGACGACGACAGTACAGAGATCCTGTGTGGATTTGACGACGACAGTACAGAGATCCTGTGTGGATTTGACGACGACAGTACAGAGATCCTGTGTGGATTGGACGACGACAGTACAGAGATCCTGTGTGGATTCGACGACGACGACTACAGCACTCAGCGATCCTACATGGATCAGTGCTACAGGTTCTGTGTGAGCCCGATCCTGTGTGGGTCCTTGCGCTCAGCGGTTCTGTGTGAGCCAGCGCCTACAGGTTCTGTGTGAGCCCGATCCTGTGTGGGTCTTCTGCGGGGGTTAGTTACCTATCGATCCTTCGTGGGTCCGACGACTTAGATGGATCAGTGATCATCTTTATCGTCCTTGAAGAAGTATACCTGTGTGAGCTGAATCCTGTTGTTTTCCTATGTGGATTGTGTTGTGAAATCCTGTGTGGATTATATTTTGCTTCCCTTTGTGGATTACGTATACTTTCCTGCGTGGACTGAGTTGTACTTGGGCTCGGAGGTTGGAGCGTATCTGAATTGATGACTTAGGTATATGTATAGGCATATACCTAAGCAGTGTCGGTTGTTACTTCGTGATTGTACTTTTCTTTGTGGTTTATCCTTTGTGGATTTGAGAGACCTTCAGGGGTCTCGGGGTCCCTACTGAGTAGCTTATACTCACCCCTGCACGGGCTTCGCCCGCACTACGTTGTGTTGGTTGCAGACGACGGACAGCGTTGACTTAGCTGAGGCTTGTAGAGCGGGACGGTACCCGGAGGTGGACCACTGGGCGGGACGTGCACGGAGCGGACGGCGGGACCCGTGGAGCAGAGGAGCTATCTGTACCCACCCTTCAGGTGGGATTTCCGGTGGACAGCTCGGAGTAGCGGCTTTTACTTTACAGTTGCTGTTTTTCCCTTTTCGAGTTGTACTTTACTTTCAGTTTGGGTTTGTATTCTGGCCCATTTACTTTCCGCTTGCTTACTCTGTGGAGTTGGTTACTTTTCAAAGGCAATGCCTTCCCTTTTTACTGGGATTTACGCCTTGGTGCTAGTCGCCAGCCCCTGGCCTATGGAAGGCGGGCTTGGGGTAGTCACGGCACGGACCCCGAGGGCGGGTCGTGACAATTATATTAAATCAATAATTTTTATTTAGGAGGTTCAAATACGTAAGAGGAAAGATGAGACTTGAGGTAAGGAATTTATGTTTTAATCCCATTTTAATCGAAAGTGTTTATTCTTTAGTTGACTATAAGAAAATTATATGTTCCTTATTAGATAAATACCTTTAATTTTTCATATAAAATAGTTATTTATGTAGAATACATGATCTAATTTCATTTTTCTCACTTTATGTAATCAAGAGACTAGAATAATGTTTTTAGGGAAAACAAATTATATTTTACTATTCAACAAAGACTATTTTTATTCCATGTCAATATTTTCAATAAATATATTTAAAAAGTGATTTTTATTATTAAATAATTACATTGATAATTTATTTATACATGTTTATCTTTTTATAAAAATTTATAAAAGTAATATTCTTATCATTGTTTTTAATGAGTTATTTTTGACTCTTCACCTAAAATGTTATAGTAATATTTATATTAATGTACACAGACTAAACAAATTTATCTCTATCATGAACACTCAAATATTTGTATCTTCCTTTATATGTTTACAAGGTTCCTTTAAATAAATTTTTTTCTTCAATAATTTGTAATTTTTTATATTTTGGAGAAATGATTTCCAAATGAAAAAGGTATTTTGCTCAAGAAATATTACATGTATCTTTTAATAGAATTTTCATCTATGATAAAATCCTTTGATGTTAATTATACTTTTCTTGGAAAATTAATAAACTTTTCTATCCTTATTATTTATTTTTATAGTTTATGGTTATAATGATAAATTTTTTACAAAATCTATTAATTTCATATAGGTTATGCTATGATGAAATGTTTACAAAACCTGTCTTATTTCCATGGTTTATGTTAAGATGATATAATGAATGTTTTATGATATTTTGGAAAAAATATTTCAGGAATTAATCATGTGAGTGGTGGGCCTATAATTATATATCACTCCAATTAATTGGGTAAAATTTTATATCTTATAAAATAATGATGGGATGCATGTTGATATGCTTGATCAACTATGGGATTATAACACCCCAATATTTTAAAAGATGGTCATCATGTTTGATAGAATGTGTGAGACAAAAATCCAATATTATAAGAGAATATAACACCTAAATACTTTATGATATATTTATGTTGAAATAAAAACATTCTATTTGAAGGCTTGCAAAGCACACAACATCGGGTCAGAATAAAACATGACACTCTATTAAAATATTGTTATTAAAACCAGACCATTATAATATAGATATTAAGATGGAGAGTATTAATAATAATAAATAAAATATAAAAATAATTTTTTTTAAAATGTATAAGTTAAATTAAATGGGTTTCTATTGATTAAAATAAAAATAAGAACCATTTAAAAGAGAAAGAAATGTTTTTTTGAAAAACTATATCTTTCTGGAGATAGGATTAGCTGTTATTTGTGAACATAACTTTAAAATATTGATAATTTTTTTTATAAATTTAACTTTATTTATTAAATCATCATATCAAAATTATCATTGGGTTAATTTTATTTAATTTTCCCCAAAAGATTAATTTTTGGATTAATAGTGACAATTACATATTTTTATTGAAAACTGACTTTTTTTTAAGTAATTTTCAAAGATAAATTATATTTAATTTTATCTAAAGTTACACTAGATAAATTATATTAAACTTATCTAATTTATTTCATTTTAATCAATTTAATTTTGACTTTTAATTTAAAACATTCAATGAAAATAATAATTTTCTCTTAAAAAATCCGCTCTTTAATCGCGTTTATGGTTTAATTTTAAATATAATTCTTCCAATTATGTGAATTTAATTTATAAAAATAGATTATATATTTAGATTAAACATAATTTATATTATCTTATATGTTTATCCTAATTTTTTACCATAATGAATTGTGAAAATAGTAAAAATTAATTACCATGGTTAAGGTAAAAATGAGTTTACTATGGGGGTTAAACTAAAAATATATGTGTTAAAATGAACAATTTGTTTCCTAATTACAATTTATGGATATATTTATACCCTAAATGCCTTATTTATTTTTATAATTTTTTGGGATACTTATCCATGAAAGTGACCTATATAATAATTATAGTAAAGAAAAAGAAAAAACTTCACCTTCTCAATTTTAAATTTCAATTATTTGTTCACAAAAGGAAAAAATAAATATGTGAATAAATATGGATGGTAATTTTGATCATATTAAATATTATTTTATGAGGTTAATTTATTTTAATTTTTTAGTAATAATATAATAACTTTAAATGCATAAGCAACACCAACACATTAATTATTTAATTAATTAAAAAATAAAAACGGATAATAGAAATATCCAATGTAAAATAAAATGTATAAAAGATTATGTTAAATTTATTTTTTATATAAATATATATTTTTATTGAGGTTTAAAAACAATATTTTACAATTCCATAATTTTGATAATATTTTTAAATTCAAATTAAATGAATAATGTCAAAATTAACATTAAAGTTATTTTATGATAAATGGTATTTTATTAAATGATTAAAAATTCATAAAAATACTATATTATTCCAAGTTATTTTTAAATGTCTATACATATAAAATAAGTTCCATTCATGCCCAACGATTCTTTTATAATGAATATGTTGACCCCTAAATTGTAAAAACTTTGTTGCAACTATTAAGGTTAAATGAGTATTTTTCATGCTACATGTACGCGTGTTAAAATTAATTTTCGACATAAATAATATTTAAAAAAATGGATTTCATATTTATAATTAGTGTGTAAAAATTATCCAATTGGTTTAATTTTTTTTCATCCTTAAATTATAAATTACAGAAGTTAAATAGACTAGTTACCATAATGAAAACTAAAATGATAAAAGTAATAAAACATAGATGTTTAGGAACTACATGTTTAAAAATGTGTTTTATTGTGTTTTGGAGGTGTGGATCAATCATATCATCAATCCAATACATTAATTATAAATTTATGATCCAATTGTATGGATAAAAAATTCCCATTATTGAATACTTTTGGGCTTTTACAAAAATGACACTCCTCAATTATAAAAGGGTACATACTCAACTCACTTATTCACATATATAAATAAATTTAGATCAATTAGACTGATATAAAATCTCTCTTAAAAATACTCAGACATGTTATAGAGCTTATTTTTTTTTCAAAAAGACTAACCCTAGGGTCTTTAAGAAGAGATCTAAAGGAGGTTTCTTAGAGAGAAGGTAATTGTCTTCAGTAAGCTCATTCTTTTTCATTCTTATTTTACAAACTTAAATAATCTATTAACACAAAAAATATAATAATTTTGTTTCTCCCATATAATTATATGTTATTATGTTAATTTAAAAATATTTTTCTATCTCCACTTCCATTAAATGGTAATAAAATCGTTCATCTTGTGTACAATGAACTACCCCTGGAGAACTGATGTAACTCATTTTCCATCCAAACTTCTCATGGTTAGATTAAAAGTTGGATTTAATTTATATATATAATTTTTATGATATAATTATACATATGGATTTATAATATCACATATACCTTCTTACTTTCTATTTCTTTAAAAATACTATAAAGTCTATCATGTGTTTGGAGGGCTATAACCTCATGAAGCAATGCGATTCATTTTTCACATACTCTTTACATGGAAGGTAAAAAAGGATAGATATAGTGAATATGTGTTCTATATATTAAATTATATCTATTAT
This sequence comes from Viscum album, assembly GCA_963277665.1. Lineage (NCBI taxonomy): Eukaryota > Viridiplantae > Streptophyta > Magnoliopsida > Santalales > Viscaceae > Viscum > Viscum album. The sequence continues at coordinate 413,574,972 of OY728158.1, forward strand.
TTAAAATTAATATATCTTTAAATTTCTTAAACTTTCACTCTTAAAGGGGATGATATTTGTTTTCTCATGCATAGGTATGATCCACTATCTCCACAAAGTGATTCAAAATATTTTCTAGGTACTATTTTCAATAAAGGATATAAGGATGTATCTAACCTAGAAAATAATATTTATAACATTAATATCATTATAGATATTATATAACTATATCATATGTATGATAACTGAATCTTTTATGACAAAACATGCATGATGAAACAAAATAATTAACACCCGAAAAAATGAAAATAATGAAATATTATTAACAAATTGGTGGTAAAATATTACAATAGGATCATATATGTAATGAGATATTTGATTATGGTTATTAATATATGTATAATGAAAATATATTTATTATAAAGGAGTTTTGGAAACATATTAAGTAAGTAAAATAGGAGGTAAGGTATTCTTATCTCACTGTTAGTTCTGTGAGACATATTCCATATTGACCACTTTTTTCTTTTCCTTTTGTGGTGTATATAATACACCTTTAATATATTCAATCCTGAATAAAATTATAATTATTGAATTTAAAGTTTAATTTTATGTTATTTACCTTATGGTAATTACGATTCAGAAGTTACCAATGTAATTAGGGCATATTTTACAATCTCATCATTATTTGGGATTGTTTTTGTATAAGTCTCCCTTGGGGAAATTATTTGATATTTATTTTTAAAATTAAATATATTTTATTATAATATAGTTATTCATGAACATTTTTTATGTAATAATACCACTTCTCCACTATTTGTAACATAACATTATAGAGGAATTGTTTTTAATAAAATATGATTTTATATATCTCTTCGGTCAAAAATCAATTTTCATCAAAACCAATGTTTTCTATTTTATTTTAAAAAATGTTTTTAAACATTTAAAAATGTTTGATTAAATACTATTTTAATAATTTTTAACTTTTCTTTTTAAAATAAATATTCTTATCATTTTCAAAAAAATATCTTTTTTGATTTTATCAAAAACGTGAAAGGAATCTTTGTTTTAACATGTTTGACATTAAAAAAATTTTCCACCATCATGACTAATCAATTTTTTAAAAATTATTTTGCAATATTTAAAAGTTATTTTCAAAGAATATTATTTTCAAATCTATTTTAAACTATTTTTAAATAGATATTTTCAAAATATAAAGCTTATTTTACTCAAAAATGTTTTAAAATATCTTTTTATTTTATTTATATTCCTCAATGACATCAATTGTTTTATAATTATAATACACTAGGGATATGTTGTAATGATACCTTCTTTATTATTTCACTTGATATTTTATGTTTAGTTAGACTGGAGATGAACCAGTTTTATACCATTCATATTACTCGAGATGGTTTATGATAATGTTTATTAATTGGGGTAATTGTTAATATTTAATATACTAGTTTTCAATAAGAATGTTTATGTGGATTATTTTTCAATCATTTCATGTACGGAATGTGCTGGAATTAGTAAGTGATAGGTGGGACATGGTTATAGATATCCCCACGATGCATTGACTAGTCTAATGAGATAAATTAGTTGGAAAAATTAGATGGGTTTCTACACATAGATTTAAACAATATTGGGGATGGTGTTGAAATATTTAGATGTAAGGAATTATTAATTCCCTCATTATGAGATCAGTGATTAGTGTCCATGTAATTATTAAATTAGTTATAATATCTATGGATCAACTTCATTATCATGTGATTATTTATAAGTCTTTATTTAATCCTCATTAATTTCTACCATATTATGCTCAGTTTACTGATTAAATGGAATGTATTTAAGTTATTTACCTTTATATATTGATTATAATTATTATTCATGATATCGTTTTCTATAATATAACCCTTACTAATAATTTTATCTCACCCATTTCTGATGTTTTATTTTCCCCAGGATACCCGGATGTGTTTTTTGATTGATATGCAGGGATACACTAAGAGGAATATTGGTTTTCTCAAATAAAAAAAATTATGTATTTAATGTTTTCAAATGTATGTGAAATTCAATTATGTATCTAGTTTGACAAGACTACAGTAATATTTAGTCATTCAGGATGCAATAACCTGTATCTAGTGCCAATGTAATAGAGTTACCATCGACTCTATGCTACTGTGCTTGGCATGTTTATAGTTGGCATCATATGCAGTTCATCATAATCCTTGGAAAATAGATTTAGAAAAATATTGGTTAGGGAACATAAAACTATGATATAATTTGAGGAAAATCACATAGTAACATACAAAAGTTTTGGTAAGGAATATATTATGTTTTTTTCTAGAAATAAATATATGTCTTATAATACAAGTAGATGTGGTTTTTTCGCAGATGTACCTAGGGGTAATAACATTGAAAATGGTGCATTGGGATTGAAGTGATCATCACCTGGAGTTCAAGAATGATATTTACCGCATAACTAGTTTGACACTCCAAGGGGATATTCTTATGATAATCCATATTTTCCTTACCAACCATTTTGATGGATTTGAAAATAATGATATCCCTAAATAAACCGTGTTTATGATTATGATATTAGCTAAGAACAATTTTTTCAATTTATCTTATGTTTTGATTTTACATTGAAAGAGGATAATATTAATTATTTATATGATAATATTAATATGCTTCATTATTCATAAAACCCATTTTCAATCATTATACAAATTGAACATTATATTACCTCATGATTGAAATTATTATTTAAAGTGCACTATTACTAGGTACATTTGGAGGAACATTGTTTATCCCCCACTGATATTGATTTGAATTTTATATTTTATTTTCATATTTCCCATTCCATTGGTAATATTAAATTCTTTTTATTCACTTAATGAATCAAATTTGATGAATACCAATGTGGGATTTCATGCCAATACATTTTGGGCCAAGTGATCTGGAAAACTACCCAATAAAATTACTGTAGTGTCCAAGATCTAAACCCTATGTTTCTAAAATATTGACTAGAGATAGAGAAAATCATGGGGAACATTTTGTAAAAAAAATTTTCGAGATAATTATGATATTTGTATGAATATAAAATCATCAAAACTGGATGATGAAATTCTAGGTGAGATTTTGTGGCCCCAAAAAATAACCCACCATTTTAATCATATATAAAAAAACCAAAAACCCATTTGGGATAAAATTTTATAAGATTTGATGGGAAATAAAATGATTCATTTTATTATTTTATGTAAAATTTAAATTAGTCAATATATAATCTAATTTTTTAATATCTTTTTTGTGGATGCAAGCTGGACCAGATATTTTCCAAGCATGGAGTAGTCTTCTCTCCATTATTTCATTGTTTTTCTTCTTCAATTCCTCCATCATGAACCTACTTGACGCTCCATTTGAGAGTGTAGCATCAATAAAGGGATACACCTATTATGGATTGATACAAGGGAGTATAAAATGGATGTATTGGATGTTATTTATCATTCTATAAAAGTTTAATAATTTATTTTATTTTATTTTTTCATTAAATGATTTCCTCTCTTCCTCTTCCTTATTGAATTTTATCACCAAAATTTTCATGTGCTTATAATATCCTTTACCTATGAGTTCTCATTTAAATAATCATCTGAGTGTATATGTGATTAGAATTTATATTCGAAGGCATTAAACCTGTATGTTAATAAGTAATTTTGATTTTATTTAATGAATCCTTCTTGAGTTAATAAAATTAAAATAATTCAAAAACAAATACATCCAATACACCTAAGTGATAACCTTGGATCAAATAATTATTTGTAAATTTTAATTCATATATTAGCTCCCATTTAAACCCATCTAAAATCAAACCAAATTTTCAAACTTCATAGCCAAATATTCCTCTTAGAATGCTTGTGTATTTATGTTTTTTCTTAGGTCTCTGAGGATCCAATGACCCAAGATACAATACAAGTGACCACTTAACCATAAAAACATGGGTAAATTTGTGAGAGGAAAAAATTTTGAACTATTTTTGGGGACCTAGTAATGTATCATAGACACTATTATCCTTTTATAACCCCAGGTTTTCTATTCTCACCTACATTTTCCTTATCTTTTCACCTTTCTATTTGTATATGTCCTAAGAATCATGAATCCTAGTTTTAGTCTACTCCAATGTAGAATCTTTAACATTAAACCATAATAATCCCATGATAGAATAAAATTGGAAATAAATACTTGTAAGCCCCTAACTTATGTATTATATTTGATCAAACCTATAATGATTACCCCACACCTAGTGAGATGTATAATCATTTGGATGTTGACTGTTTAAAGGATAACATTAATGCCCTCTAAAGGATGGTTAAAGAAATCAATATTGGAGAATTACTTGATGTTAAACCTAAAACACATTATGTTATTTATAAATTGATTTAAAATTTGTGTAATCAAATGGAGGGAATGAATTCTTAGGTTTCATAACTGATATTAGAAATATAAAGAATTAAAAATAGTGAAGAACCCATCCTTACACTGAATGTCGCTTCCAAATCCTTATGTGGAGCGTCAATTTTCCCACAAACCCATTATTAAATTTTGAAAGAACCATCCTTTGGATTTTAATTAGATAAATAGGATCACAGAATTTTTAAAGTTTCTTTAAATATTGAGAAAATTAATTCTCTATATTCAAAAAAGTATAATATTACATCATGAATTAAGGTTTAGGAATATTGCTCTATTAATGATTTTTCAAAAATATTAATGAGTAAACCATAGGGATAAATCAAAAAATTTGAGTCCATATCCATTCCTCAAACTGATATTTTTAATTCAGTGGTTGAATATTTTATTCCAAAGGATCTAATACTATTAAGAAATTTTGAAAAGGAAACTGAGTTTGATTCAAAGTCCCAACCTAAGTCTAAAAGTGTTACCCTACATGAACCTGAACATATGTACTTACCATCCCAAATCATGTGTTCAATCATTAGGGATAGAAAAAAACTTCTTGTTTTCATTGTTTCTTCTCTTGATTAAAATAAAATAGGAATGATCCTTGGCTTCTTAGTTAAGACTACAAAACAACTTGTTGGGAAAAAATTCCCCAAAGTTTCCACTAAGTATGTTTTGGGTGTGGTTGTGTATGTTGACAAAGCCAGATGACCACAAATGAGTATGGTTGGTGTTTAATGAGGTTAGGTTTTTAGGGTAGCATAGTTTCCTCGTGTTTGCGAAATTTTAGGGCCTCAAAATCAAGAGTTTGATGTTGGAAAATGAAGGATTACTTCATAGGAGTGAATTGTATGAAGAATATTGAAGAAAATATGAAAAGGGTAAGAACCACATACCGTAATTCATGGGCCGCATACAATATTCTCGAAATTGTATGTGGATCAGTGGAAATGGTACGCGAGGGCGATTCGTGAAACCAAAAACGGTTCATGATGGAATGTGGTGAAATATGCGGATGGATTGTCATTGGTGGAGGATATTGAACACGTAAGAGCAAAGGAAATATGAGGACTGTGTAGGAAAAATAGTCTGAGGATGGATTGAGGTTCGCAATGATAGAAAAATCAGTAAGCAGTGGAGGATAGGTTAAACATTTGGTAAATCTGGGATTAATAGATTTTTACAGATATCTTTTCCTATATAAGAATCTCTAATCCCACCGATTACTATAGAGATTTAACATCATTAGAAAGCATATTTTTCCTTGAGAATTCAGAAAATTCTAAAATTGGTTCACGTTGAAGGTATTTGTTGGAATTCTTAACCTGCAAAGGAAGTCCATTACATGAGAACGGAGGTAGTCCGTGAACAGAGAACAGTTCACAGACATGAGGGGTTTCATAGAGGAGGTTCAGGGAATCGATATGTGGTAGTGATACTCAATCGTGAAGCTAGAGTCCGTCCACAGATGAAGGGCGCTTCACAGAAGTGACGATTGTATGCGAATGATTTGTTCCACTTACTAAACCCAATACTCAGTACACATGAGAGGAAGGTGGTTCGCGATTTTCAAAAGGAAGCTTTCGAAAGATTCAATTCAATTTGTGAAAGTAGTTTTCTGTCCCTATCATTACTTGGGAAGGTGGAATTTATCTACTGGAGAAAAATTAACTTCAATAGAGCATCTACCAATAGTTGATGATGCGTGAATTTATGCAAATGAAGGGACCTACATGCCCATAAATTGTGATTAACCTACAAGTCTATAAACTATGAGTGGATTTCTTTCCAAGAGAAGTGAGCGATGGAAGAGGAAGATATTGAACCTTTGCACCAACAGTGAGACAGAGAAATATGAAAAGTGAGTGACCCTTGGGAATGTAGTGAGAAGACCATAAACCTTATAAAGTTAGTGAGCCTCAGTATAGAAGATCTATCCCGAACAATGTATTCATTATTTGCAATTATCCTTAGTAAATTTGGTACATCTATACATTGACGTTGTATTCTCCTTAAAAGTAGCATAGTGAGGGTGAACTAGGTCAAACTTGATGTGTCCTGTGCATGATTTGATATCTATTCATATATTGCTACGGGAGGAAGAGAGAATTGAGTTTTTTATAACAACAAAACAAGATCCAAAAGAGAGAAAATTTTAATCTACCATACCTTGATTCACCCCCCTCTTAGTGTATTCAACCTAGTGGACCTAACACAAATAAACCAACCATTTATGATATTCCTTATATTTTCCCACTCATTGGAGAACATATGGCTATACATGAGAAGGATTCTAAATAAATTATCAATATCAATCTAATGGAAATGGTGAGAAATAAAATTCCCAAAATGTTTAATGTTTTTATTTGGTATGATGGGGGTACATGTCTAACTAATTGCTTGAAACTATGCACTTTATAGGAGGCAACCCAACTTGTTCATTGATTTTATTTATTTTTTTAGTTTTTGTGTGTTTTGTTTTTTAAGGACCCCCCTTTAGGGTTTTTAATGTCATATAATTTGTCTTGAGTGTGATACTTGGATGTTGATGTAGTTTAATATTTTTAAATGAAACACATGACTTCTGGTGTTTAAACATTTACTTCAATCATCCCTAATGATTCCACTCGTGACTTAAAGATAATGTGATTAATTAATTTTTGATGGGTCATCCACTTCAAACTAGGGGATTTTTTTCTATGAATTCATTTCTAATACCCTCCCCTATTTTATAATTTTTTAACTCTCTCTTATCTTATCTTTCAACACCAAGGGTAGGGTTACTCTAAATTGGGGCGGGGTTACATAATTTGTTTTCCACATAAGTAAAATAATTTAAAAATGTGTGTCAATGTAAAATATTTTTTTTTTCAATTTACTTGATACTATATTTTTTAATCATTATAATTGAGTATAAAATAATTTTACATGCCCTGATTTGGATATTATTTCCAGATTAAGCCTATGAGAATTGATTTTGGAATGTGCGGTTGTCCGATGTGAGTTTTAACCATTAACATTTTCATAATATTTAATCAAAATATCACTTTTCACGTACTTTGTATTGTGCATTATTTGTTCAAGTTCATGGGGTCCCATAATAACTAGCATAGGTTGAGAGATTGTTTTGATTTTACTAGAGTTTTCAAAAAAAATGTAAATAATAATAAAAAAATAAATTTGCGACTAGAGAAATTAAATAACATAATTCATGGATTTAAACTCTTGAGGATTGTGACACCATAGTTTTATGGACTATATTATGGAATTTTATCTCTATTTTGGTAATTTGAATTATGTTTTGATTGAGTTAACTCAAGATGATGCTTGAGTATGTGTGCTTTACATGGTTCCCTAAGGTCTTTGAGCCTTGGAGTCATCATAAATGTTACGCTACATGGGTGGACTTAACTGAGTTAAATTTCATTTACCTTATAAAAATTATGAAGAAATTTAATACTCATCTTAATATTAAAATGCGATGGCCCCTAGTTCTCCCATATTCCCCCTTTGAATAAAAATGAACTCCCCTGTCTATTGTGATGCACATCAAATCATTATTCTTAAATGAAACTTGATGAAATAAGATGATGAATTTTAGAAAATTAATGGTATTAGGCTTGGGATATTCATATAAACCATTCTTGTGTTAAAATATTTTGATAGGTTTCATAATTTTTTGGTATGAGGTCTTTTGGTGATCAATGTAAATTAAAAGGTTTTTGTAAAATGGAATTCAAATTTCTTATTTTTGAGATACATTTTTCTCAGGACTCAAAAAATAATTTGGAGGGGTACGATTAACCAATGAATGTGGCTAAAATTTATTTTATCTATTGTAATATTTGTGTGATTCATTATTCATAAACATAATTTTTAGTGGATTTTACTTTTTAAACATTATTTCACATCATGATTGCAATTATTAATTAAAGTGAACTATTACATGGTATGTTTTGATAAATATTGTTTATCCCTTAATAATATTAATCTTAATTTAATAGTTTATTTTATAAATTTTCATTCCATTGGTAGTACTTAATTATTTTGGAGAGCTTGAAGAATCATATTGGACGAAGAAGTGGTATTTCATCCAACACATTCTGGATGAAGTGAACTGGAATAGAGCTTAATAAAATGACTGTTGAGGCTAAGATCCAAGCCCAATGTTTCAAATATTTTAACTGGATATTAGGAAAATCATGGGAAAAATTTCATTCAAAATTTTACAGAGTTAATCCTGATGTTTGAATGGAGTTCTAGGAGGCCCAAATTAAGGAGGAAATTATGGGCTCAATTCTATGGCCTAGAAAAATATCCCACTATTTAAGTCATATCTCAAAAAAGTACATTTGGGATGAAATTTTATATCATATCATGGGAAATCAGGATATTCATTTTCTTCTTCTATGGACCACTCTAATATATCAATCTAGAGTCTTTCTTTGGGACATCAGTTTTGTGGATGAAAGATGGCCTTGATTTATTTCAAGGGTGGAAAATTCATTTCTCCATTAAATTCACACCCACCTAGGTCTACCTCCATTAATTAGATTGAATTTATATGTTTTAGGACCAACCAAATTATTTTAAAATTTCTATTTAATGTAGTGGTGTGGAAGGAGTTAGAGGAATCCATGGTGTTTGTTGCATTGTAATGTTATGCTGTAAATTTGTCTTTGTAATCACATTTATTTCTCATTTAAGTTGATCAATTCACCATAGTTTCTTAATAAAAGTTCTTATAATCCTATTTTTACATTATTATTCATGTTAAATTGACACCATTACCTCATGGTGTGAGCTTATTCACATCATCACATGTGAAATTCTTCTCACAATGATGGAGTGATTGTTATTTTGCTGCTTTTCATTTTGAATTCCCCCCTCAAGAGTCTACATGCAACTTTAATTGAGAGCGTAGAATCAATGGTGGGATAAACATATTATGGTTTGATCTAAGAGAGTATCAAGGGGATATATTTTATGTCATTTTCACTCAATAAATGTTTTATAATTTCTTTTATTTGAATTTTTCATTCAATTATTTTCAATCTCCATCCTCCTTATTGAATTTTTTCACCACACATTTCATGTGCTAATAGGATCATTTTCATAATATTTCTCTTGAAAATGTTACTACAAGGATTAAGCGATTATCATGTATATGTGAAGGTGTTAAAATAGTATTTGAAGTGGTCATATTGATTTCATTGAATTAATGATTCTCAAGTTAATGGAATTTAAATAATTGAAAAACGTATAAATCCAATCCACCCCAACTGATAACCTATGATCAACTCATTTTCTCCTAATTTTAATTCACATATATATATTAGTGATCATTTTAACCCATCTAAAATTAACAAATAGTTTTCCACATCATATCCAAATACTCATCATAGAATGTATGTGTCTTTAGGTTTCTTCTTAGGTCTCTGAGGATTTGACAACCAAAGATAAGCTACAGGTGACCTCTTACCCCTAAAAAACATTGGTAAATTTGGGTGAGACCAAGTGTTTCAATAGTTTTGGAATAATAAATTATTTTTCATGATTTTATGATCTAATATACTATAAATAATTATTTATAAATGTAACCCAAGAATAGGAATGAGAATCATATCAATACATATAATCCAAAGAGTTAGAATGATCTTAAGTCAATATTTCAAAGGAGACAAGTCTACCAAATATTATAATCACATGAAGATATAGTATCATGTGAAAATAAAGATAAATAATTCTATAAATATTATGGATTCAAAGGGAATACAGATAAATATAGGATGACAAATAAAAAAATGGATAAGGGGTAGAAGGGAAACAAGGGTATTCCCACATGTGATAATTATGGAAAGAAACACTTGAGTACTTGCTTGAGGGAATATGAGTTTTCTACATGTGTAGAGAGAATGTTCAGCGAGCTCTTAAATTTAAGGTAAAGAAAGAAATTTCAAATGTACAATGTTGTAACTGTATGTATTTGGGGTCATACACAAATAAATGCCCCAAGAATCAATGGAATATACCTCAAAAGATCCTAAGGGATCTGGGTAAAGCTTTTTATATTACCATAGATGAAGTAAAATTATTAATATGTATTTTCAGATTCAATAATTATTTTATAGGATTATTTTATCAGTGATATTCTATGTATAAGAAACATGAAATGTATAAGTATTGTACTGCAATACTATTTATTATTGGATTTTAGATCATATGTTAAGTAGTATTAATGACCAAGAAACGAGGTACAATGATAAGTTGAACCTATTTTAAAATAAATGATTAAGAAAGTTTAACCCTTAATATGTTCTCGATGGGGAGATTATAATTAATATTTAGGGGATAGTGTTTTGGACCATGATATTGGTCAGAAGTTCAATGGTAAATGTCATCATTGCTGTAGTTTACTGCAAGTATTTCTTTATGGAAAATATTTGACAACCTGAGATTTTATATTTTGAAGAATGCATTTTTTTATTAATTTTTTATGATGATCAAGGTATTCATATATTTATAATCTGACATAAAATCTACTTTATGTTTTATGGGAGTAAAATGTAGATTTAGTGACCTTTATTAATTTTTTTTGGATTTCAATTTTTGATACACATATTTTGTGATGAGTCTTAAGATAACTATATATTGAATGGAGTAAGATGAACTTTTTTGTAATTGAAAAACATGATAACCATTTTGGTTTTGGAAAAATATCTAGAGACAGGAGGAATGACATGACATTCTAGTGATTTGTTAAATGTGCTTCGGGCAAGAAAATTCATCTTGGATATTCATTTTTTGGAGAAATAAATGATTTGGGAATTGATATAAGAAAAAAATTTAATGAAATTTAACCTATGAAATAGAAATATATCACATAAATATATATATATATTCATAAGTTATCTGTTAATTTGTTAATGGATTTTTTTAACTCAAGAAAAATAATATTGAAACAAAAATTTTACCCTAGTACCTTTATTTATGATGAATTTAATGGTACCTTAAATCATACTATATTTATGGATTGGTGTTTTTTGAATTTCTCTGGATCATTAAATTTCTTTTTATTAATTAACTCTATCACTCTTCATCAATTTTTAAGAATTACAATTTTTTTACATGTCAATATCTTCACTTCCCATCTATGTTCTCCTACATGGAAACCTATTTATGTGATTATTCTAGATAGCCATCATATTTTAATTTATATCTTATCAAGAGGATGTTTTATTAACCCATTTCAAAATTTGGTATTTCTAAAAGGGAATTTCCAAATGTTAAACCCTTGATTATTGAGTTCAAGATTAAATTTTGTGCTTGTAATTTATTTAAGGGGGTGGAATGTATCATCTTAAGATTTTAAAAGAGGAACATTTTGTTTGAAAGCATGTATGAATAAAAATAATGTTTATAGGATAATATAAAACCCTAAGAATTTGTGGTATATTTATTTTAAACTAAATTCAATTTACTTTAAAGCTTTCAATTCTGACAACACCGGGTTTGAAAGGAACATGATACTATATAATAATATTATTATTTAAACATGACTATTATAACCTAGCTGTTAAGATGGAGGGTATGAGTAGTAATAAATAAATTATAAAAAGTATATCTTTTACACATGTATAGACTAAATTCAATGGTTATGTTTTTATTATAAATAAAACAAGAACCAAATTAAAGAGAAATAAATATTTTCTGAAAAACTACATTTTCCTGAAAGGTGGATTAGTAGTGCTTTGTGAACATAATTTAAAACCAATTTCTAATATTTTTATACAATTTATATGATAAAATTAATTTTTTTTTGAAATAATATAACAAAAATTATATTAGTTTGAATTTAGGAGAATTTTTTGAAAATATTAATTATTTGATGAATAATGAAAAATATAGCTTTTTATTGAAAACTATATTTTCATTTAAATAATTATCAAAGTTAAATTATATTTTAAGTTTGTTTTAAAGTAATTTTATTTCAATTATAATAAAACATAAATAGTTTACATCAGTGGAATTAATTTAATTTTTAACATTGATATTAAAAAATTACATACATATGAGAACCTTCTCCTTGGAAAACCACTCTTTTGTCGTGCCAGTGGTTAAATTTTAAATTGAAATATAAAAAATTTATAAATTTGATTTATAAAGAGGGATTCTATATTTGAAATAAAAATAATTGATGTTATATAATCAGGCCAACATAATTTTTTATCTTAATGAATAATGAAAACAATAAAAATTAATCACTAAGGTTAAGGTCAAAATGAGTTTACCATGGGGTTAAACTAAATAGGTAATGGTTAAAATGATATAATTTTTTTTACTATTCTGATTGTCTAGAAATATTTAAACCCAAATATATTTAAGCCTTTTTATGAGTTTTTGGGGAAATTTACCTTGAACGCGACCTATATAATAATTTAAGTAAACAAAAAAATGCTATTCCAATTCCTTTAAATTTTAATTATCTGTTCATATAGGGAAATAATAATTATTTGAATGAATATGGAAGGTAATTTTTGGAATATATAAATTAGTTTTTTTAGGGTAATTTATTTCTATTTGTCAGTAATAATAAAATTATTTTAAATGCATAAGCTATGCCAATGCTATAATTAAATAATTAATAAAAAACGATAGTAAAATATTAAATGTAAAAAAATTGAATGAATTATAATTTTCAATTAATTTTTAAATAAATATATCCTTTATATATTTTTGAACATAATATTTAAGAATTCCATCATTATAGATATTTTTAAATTATAATTAAATGAATACTGTCCAAATTAGCATTAATGTTATTTTATAAAAATTGATATTTTATTAAATGATTAAGAAATCATAAAAATCAATATTCGACCAATTAATTTTTAAATGTATATAAATGTCAAAAATGGTCCATTCAGGGATCGATTTTTTTTCTATAATGACTATTTTGACCCATAAAGGGTAAAAATGTTGGTACCACAGTTAAGGTTAAAGCAATGTTTTTGCACACTACATGTGTTTGTGTTAAAATTAATTTTCAACACACATAGGATTTTTATATGATAAATTATATTTAAAATTTAGAGTTATTGAGAATAAATTATATAATAACTATCATTTTATTTTAGGATTAAATGATCAGTTACCTATGTTAAATTTACCAGTTACCATAGTGAAAACTAAAATGGTAATAGTAACGAAACATAGAAGTCAAGGAAAAACATGTCTAAAAAATGTTCTTCATTATGTGGTGGAGGATTGATTAAAAAAAATAATCCCTAAGAACCTATTATTATAATTTTGTGATCCACTTGGGGAGAGAGTGACTTCCAATTATTTAATACTTTGGGGTATTTACAAAAATGACCATCCTCAATTATAAAAGGGAACTCACTCCCCTTACTTAGTCACACATCTCAATCCATTTGCATCAACCAAGAACTCTAAATATAACTCCACAAAATAATTATCCACTTTCTGTATCTCATATTCTTTCCAAAAAACTAACTCTAAGGCCCTTAAGAGGATATCCAAAGGAGGTTCCTCTAAGAGAAGTTAATTTTCATCATTAACCTATTTTTTTATTTATTATTTTAAAACCTTACAATTAGTATTAACACATAATATATAACAAAAAAAATAATATCACATATAATTATTTTTTATTAGGTTTATGGAATATTTTTCTTTCCATATCTAATTTCAGTAAATGGGAAGCGAAATTGTTAACTTTGTGTATGGTGGATTACCACCTCACGAACTGATGAAACAAATTTTCATCAAAAATTTTCATTGTAGAATATAATTATGGATTTAATATATATATATATATATAATTTTTATTAATTAATAATACTTATGTAGTTATAATATCACATGTACCATGTTTCTTTCCATTCTGTTGAAAATACGATAACGTCGTTCATGTGTACGGTGGACTACTGCCACGCATAGTGATGTGATTCATTTTTCAATTATGATTTACCTGGAAGGGAAAATGGATAGATATAATTAATATATATAATATATGTTAAATTATATAGATTATATAAAACTAATATATCAAAGAATTCTTTACCCTTTCACCCTTTAACTGTATGATATCGTCGCTCGTGCGTACGTATGGACTAACATCTCCTCGAAGCAATGAGATTCATTTTTTGACCAATTTTCAAGAAATTTTATAATGATATATATATATATATATAATCAAAAATTAATATTTATAAAATTAATATCATTATGGAGATGATGGATATATATCCTTTTTACAATAACTAGAACTTTCATGCCAAAACACTCTTGGGAAAACAATGAAATTAACACCTAAAACAATGGAAATAGTGAAATATTATTAACTAATGTGTGGTAAAATGTTATAAGAGGATAATATATAGTAGGTAATATATGATAATGGTTCTGTTGAACCCTCTGGAATATTGTTGAATTCTTCCTATGATTGCTGTTTTAATAATCACAATCTCTTAATGAATCTGTGTATATTGGTTGGATCATATTTTTATCTCTTTATTATTGACTTACAAGTATTCTGGAAGTCCTCTGGATCAAAGGACAACAGACGCACTGATCCATATCAAAGGACAACGGTCACATCGATCCATATCAAAGGACAATGGCCGCACCGATCCATATCAAAGGACAACAGACGCACTGATCCATATCAAAGGACAACGGTCGCACCGATCCATATCAAAGGACAACGGTCGCACCGATCCCTATCAAAGGACAATGGTCGCACCGATCCATATCAAACTAAATATTTCTCACCGATGCTGATCGAATGAGTCACCGAAGATGTCTCACCGATGCTGATTGAATGAGTCACCGAAGATGTCTCACCGATGCTGATCGAATGAGTCACCGAAGATGTCTCACCGATGCTGATCAAATGAGTCACCGAAGATGTCTTACTGATGCTGATCAAATGAGTCACCGAAGATGTCTCACCGATGATGATCAAATGAGTCACCGAATATGTCTCACCGATGCTGATCAAATGAGTCACCGAAGATGCCTTACGGATGCTGATCAAACGAGTCACTGAAGATGTCTCACCGATGCTGATCAAATGAGTCACCGAAGATGTCTCACCAATGTTGATGACCCACCGATCACTTGACACACTTATAGTCATAAACAGCTGTTTGAATTTCTTTTTCTTTATTTAATCTAACCAACGGTCATATTAGGAATATTTTAAATGCTCTGTCATTTATTTAATGTGTGCTGTTGGATGTCAGGGAACCGTACCTCATACCTGCAAAAAGGGAATCATATCTTTTGCCGGAGCTCATGCTTCAAAAGAAGGATGCTACTGTCGAGCTCAAGAAGAGATACACACGCGCGTATACACACGAATAGAAAATAAACTCAAAATGTGTTGTGAAGAGGTTACATCTGCACTGAACAAGTGAAGAACACTCAAGCTGGTGTACATGAAGAAAGATGTCTGAGCTTACAAGAAGATCACCTACAATCGTGCGTACCAAAGAAGAGCTGAGAACAAAAGGAGAACATCAACTCAACAGCTTCTTCAACATTCTCTAAACCTGGAAGTCAAGGAAACAGACGATACTCTATTTTCTGGACAAAAATCAGAAGAGGAATTAGAGCGAATTCTGATCAATCAAAGGAGTCCAGAACTGCATGCTAATCACAAGATCCATTTCTAAACTCTAAATACTTGCTCTGTGATTTATCCTTTTTACATATTGAGCAGTGTGTGTTATATGCTGTATTTTACACACACACTGTCTCCTGTACTCTAACTGGAGGATTTGGAAATCCTCACTCAACTCTCCTCATTTTGTTTTTCCCACTGGAATAGTGGTAGAGGTCGTGTGACCTGGACAACTGGTTGCTGTTGTGTTTGCTCCCATGAATAACTGGGGTAGAGGTCTGGGACCTGAATAGCTGGTTGCTGTTGTTATCCCCGATCCAGGGTGTGGATCATCTTTTTATAAAAGCTTTTGAGAGGACTAAGTCTCAGCTTGAGACTGAACCTCTTGGTTATATCTGCTGTGTTATATCTTTCAAAGCTATTCTTTTATTCCACTGCTAATACTTTAAAACCAAATTTTTTTTAAAGCTACTTTGATAATTAAACTCGCAAGTGTTTATATTAGTTGTAAACTAGTATGTTAGTTTCAAAAGTTAATCAAGTCTACTGATTTGATTAACTGGGAACTAATCAATCCCTTGAGAACCTAACAGAACATTTACTTTGATATAAATTCACTACAGTTTAATTCTGCATTCTTTTTGGAGGATTTTTAACTCAAAGTTTTTAAACAGAAATTTTAATTGGAACTCAATTCACCCCCTCTTGAGTATCCACTCTGACCAACATTTTGTATCAGAGGTTGTTTAAAATATTTTGTACTCTGTTTTTCAACTGTGATTTTAGTTGTATTTTAAAGTTCTTAAAATTTCTGTTATTTCTAAATTTTTATCTCTTTAAAATATTTGCTTTAATTTAGTTACCATGGATAATAGAGTTGAAGGTGTTTCTACCAATAGACTACCATTTTTCAATGGCACTAACTATGCTCAGTGGAAAATCAAGATGAAAATTCATTTAGAGAGCATGGGTTTTGATATTTGGACTGCAATAGAATCTGAAAGAAATACCAACAACTGTAAGAACTACTTGGAATGAAGATACTAAGACAACCTACAATTATAATTGTAAAGCTATAAATGCTCTATACTGTGCTTTAGGAGATGAATAATTTAATAGAATATCTGCCTGTAAAACTGCTTATGAAATTTGGGATACCTTAGTTGTTTCTCATGAATGAATAACTAATATTAAGGAGATGCGGTTGAATACCTATACTATTAAGTATGATAATTTTAAGATGAAGCCTGATGAACCCATTTTTGATATGTATCTCTGGTTCAATAAAATTGTCAACACGATGACTTATCTGGGAAAGGATGTTCCATCAAAGGAACAGAACATGAGAATTTTGAGATGTCTACCTGAAAGATGGAGAAGAACCTCTGTCTCCATTAGAGAATAATGTGACATTGGTGAAATAACAGTCAAGGAACTAATTGGAAAGTTGATGATGTATGAAGAGGAACTCAAAGTGAACAAAGAAGAAGATGATGAACCTAGAAGGAAGTCTATTTCCTTCAAAACTACAACCTCAAAGAATAAGGATTAGGAAAAGCTGCAAGCTATCAATGAAAGTTCAAGCTGTGAAGACAGTGAGAGTGACTCTGACAGTGATGCTGAGATGGCTCACATAGCCAGAAGATTTAAGAAATTCTATAGGAAGAAGAAATTTTTTAGAAAATGGAATTATAAAGGTAAGTATGACAAAAAACGACATTGGAAAAAGGATTGGAAGAAACCTGATAAATCAGATGAAGTTGTCTGCTATGAGTGCAAAAGAAAGGTACACATAAAAGTAGACTGTCCAAAGCTGAAATACAAGAAGAAGTATGAATACATGGATAACAAGTATAAGAAAGCCATGAAGGCTACCTGGAGTGCTTCTGAGGTCAGTTCTAGTGAATCTAATGTTTCTGAAACTGAACACAGAAACAAGGCAAACATGTGTTTTATGACAGACGCTTCTGAGGTAACTTCTGAAAATCCTACTTCTAATTCATATTATTCTGGAGATGATTCTGAATGTGATAAAATGTCTAAATCTGAACTGTTTGAATATTGTGATATGTTAGAAGAAACTTGTAATGAGCGGAAAGACAAATACAAAGGTTTAAAGAAATAGTATGCTTTAACTGTTAAACATAAATCTGATCTTGATATTGAAATGGAAAAGAACGCTCAGTTGCTTAAAGAGAACACTGAACTAAAATTATCTAATGAGCAACTCAAGAAAGACTTAGAGACATTTACCAATGGAAAATATACTCTTACTCAGATGATAGGTATGAAAATAGAACCTAGATACACTACTGGTATAGGTTACCAACCTGGACAAAGGAAAATTACCCAAACTAGATTCATTCCTAAATCTGGACAAAATGTAGCTAGCTCTCGAACTTCATATGCTTCAACGAGTTATATTCATAGTTATGGATCTAATAAGGTTTATCTTTCAAAATCTGTTGATTCTAGAAATTTTATGAGACCCATTAGACAAATATGGGTACCTAAAGTGTTATTGGCTAACCTATCTGGACCCAAGAAAATTTGGGTACCAAAATCATTTCCTGTTTAAATCTGTTTTGTAGGAAACCTTCTTAAAGAGATCCTGTAAAAAGACCTGGTACTTGGAAAGTGGATGTTCAAGACATATGTCAGGAGACTTCTCATGCTTTAAAAGCTTATTCAGAGTTGATGGAGGTTTTGTCAAGTTTGGTGATAATTCTAAAGAGAAAATCATCGGCTTAGGCCAGATTGGTAACACTGACTCAATATTAATTTCTATAGTTTTATTTGTTGATGGACTTAAATACCATTTTTTAAGTATTTATCAGTTATGTGATGATGGTTTTTACGTTAAATTTGAAAATGATTCTTGCAATGTTTTTAACTTTAAAAATGTTTTAGTGTTTTTCGCTTTAAGAAGTGAAAACGTTTATGCTGTCGATTTAAATTCTTTAGGTAAACAAAATATTACTTGTTTAAATGCTTTTCATAAAGAGTCTTGTCTTTGGCACAGAAGATTAGGACACTGCAATGTGCATTCACTTAGAAAACTTTCTAGGAAGAGCTTAGTTAGAGACCTACCCAAACTTAAATTTCCAGCAGGCAAAGTTTGTAATCCCTGTCAAAAGGGAAAGCAACATAAAGTTTCTTTTAAATCAAAGAAAGAAGTGTCAACTTCTCAACCTCTCGAGTTGGTTCAAATGGATTTATTTGGACCTTATAGAGTTTATAGTTTAAATGGGAATCATTATGTCTATGTTCTTGTAGATGACTTTTCTAGATATACTTGGGAATACTTTCTAGCTCACAAAAGTGAAGCCTGTTCTTACTTTGTTAAATACTCCAAGTCTGTAGAGAACCATAGTGGACTTAAGATTAAAACCCTAAGAAGTGATCATGGTCGTGAGTTTGAAAATCATGAGTTCAAATCTTACTGCTCACACAGTGGCTATAGTCAAAATTTCTCTATCCCTAAGAC
Organism: Viscum album; assembly: GCA_963277665.1. Taxonomy (NCBI): domain Eukaryota; kingdom Viridiplantae; phylum Streptophyta; class Magnoliopsida; order Santalales; family Viscaceae; genus Viscum; species Viscum album. Next base: position 413,594,543 of record OY728158.1, read on the forward strand.
ACCTCAATAGAATGGTGTAGTAGAAAGGAGGAATAGAACCCTGCAAGAAATTGCTAGAACTCTGCTTAATGAGTATGACCTACCCGTTTACTTTTGGGCTGAAGCTGTAAATACAGCTTGTTATATTATTAGTAGAGTCTTGATCAGTCCTATTCTTAAGAGGACCCCTTATGAGTTATGGAACCATAGGAAACCTAAGGTTAACTACTTCAAAGTTTTTGGCTGCAAAGTCTTTATTCTTAATACTAAAGACAATCTTGACAAATTTGCATCCAAGAGTGATGAAGGAATTTTTCTAGGTTACTCAACTTCCAGTAAAGCCTATAGAGTTTTTAATAAGAGAACCAAATGTGTGGAAGAATCTGTTCACATCAAGTTTGATGAAACTGATCCACATGAACCTAAGACTTCTCTTTAAAATCTTGAAGATGATCTCTCTGGTTTGAACCTTAAAGATAAAAACAGTGGACCTGTAGTTAAAACATCCAGTTCTGGAAATTTTCCAGACCCTGCTTCTGTTGAACCTCAACATGTAGATGAACCTGAAATCTCTAGTCCTACCTTTTCAAGACCAACTAGGATTCTAAAGAACCATCCTTTAGATGTTGTCATAGGAAATCTAGATAGAGGAACACAGACTAGAGCTTCTCTTAGAAATCAGGTTGAACATCAAGCCTTCTTGTCACAGCTAGAACCTAAAAATATCAATGATGCTATCAATGATGAATTTTGGGTAATGGATATGCAAGAGGAACTAAATCAATTTGAAAGGAACAAAGTCTGGAAATTAGTAGAAAGACCTAAGGACACTACAACCATAGGCACAAAATGGGTGTTTAGAAACAAAGTTGATGAATCTGGAAACATCATTAGAAACAAAGCTAGGCTAGTTGCACAAGGTTACAATCAAGAAGAAGGAATTGACTATGAGGAAACCTTTTCACCTGTAGCTAGATTAGAAGCTATTATGATCTTACTTGCTTATTCATCACATCTGAATTTCAAGTTATATCAAATGGATGTGAAAAGTGCTTTTCTAAATGGTTTTATTGTTGAAGATGTTTTTGTTGAACAACCACTTGGTTTTTCAAATCCTCATTTTCAAAATCATGTTTTTAAACTTTCTAAATCTTTATATGGTTTAAAACAAGCTCCAAGAGCTTGGTATGAAAGACTTTCAAATTTTCTTATCTCATAAGGATTTTCAAAAGGAATTGGTGATCCTACTCTTTTTATAAAAAGGATTTAAAAAGGTATATTAATAGTAAAAATATATGTTGATGATATTATTTTTGGATCGTCGAAAAATTCTTTATGTACTAGTTTCTCAAAGGTTATGCAAAATGAATTTGAAATGAGCTTAATGGGAGAGCTTAAGTATTTTATTGGATTTCAAATTTTTCAAACTAAAGATGGAATTATTTTAAATCAAAGTAAATATACTAAGGATTTTTTAAAATGTTTTGGTTTAGATAGTATTAAGGAAAGTGATATACCTATGAGTACCACCTCTAAATTGGATATTGATGAAACTGGTAAACCAGTTGATCAAAATAATTACAGAGTTATGATTGGGAGTTTACTGTATCTTACTGCTAGTCGACCAGATATTATGTTCAGTGTATGTATGTGTGCTAGATTTCAAGCTAATCCTGAAGAATCACACTTGCTTGCTGTTAAAAGGATTTTTAAATATCTTAAGTATACTCTGAATTTAGGTTTGTTTTATCCAAAAGGACAATCATTTGACTTAACAAGTTATTCAGATGCTGATTTTGCTGGCTGTAAGTTAGATAGGAAGAGCACATCTGGAACATGTCACTTACTTGGAAAATCCCTAGTATCATGGTGTAGTAAAAAAACAGAACTCAGTTGCATTGTCTACTGCTGAAGCAGAATACATTGCTGCTGGTAGTTACTGTGCATAGATTCTGTGGATGAAACACACACTACTGGACTATGGATTTGACTTTAAACATGCTTCAATTAACTGTGACAATACTAGTGCGATCAACATATCTAAGAACCCTGTGTCTCACTCTAGAACTAAGCACATTGATATCAGACATCACTTTCTAAGAGATCATTATCAAAAAGGTGATATTTCTCTAGAATTTATTAGTTCTAAACATCAATTAGCTGATATTTTTACAAAGCCTTTATGCTATGAAAGAATGAATTTTATTAGATAAGAATTGTGTATGAATGATCTGTGAAACTGATCTGTGAAACCGATCTGTGAAACTGATCAATGAAACCGATCTGTGAAACCGATCTGTGAAACCGATCTGTGAAACCGATCTGTGAAACTGATCTGTGAAACCGATTTTTTCTTCATATTACTTTTTATTTTTTGATTAATTAACTACTTATATCTTTATTATGGGAACCCTAAATGATGAAATAAATGATACGCAACTATTCCTATTCCCTAAACCGTCGACCTTTCATTTCTTTCCCGCCAAACCATACTTTCTCTCTTCTCCTCCACTTCAAACCTTCGAACTCCTGCTTTCCCAAGAATCATCAAATGGATAAGCAGAAGAGACTGAGAAAAGGATCAGAAAGTCCTGAACCGTCAAAGCGTGCTCGAGGCGAGTCAAGTAGTACCACTCAAAGATCAATAAATCCAAACCTGGAAACTCGGATTGTTGCTGTAGAAAAGGAAGTCAGCTCCGCCTGGCTTTTGACAAGTAAGTCGCTATTGTTACAAGTTTTAGATTCGCAAGGATGGAAAGCCTGGTTCTCAGACAACACTCGTGTATACTACCCAAAGCTAGTGCATGAGTTTTATATAAATCTGCAAGTTACTTTAGATGGTGTCGAGGCTGCCAGAATTTCTTCGGTAGTGAAAGGAAAGAAAATATGTTTTTCGTCAAAACAATGGGCTGAATGTTTGAATGTACCCCACGAGGGTCGGTATGGGGATTATGCTGGAAACATTCCTCCAACCACCAAGTATTTCTCTTATGAGTTAGCTTTAGAGATTTTGACTGGAAACAGAGAGTCAAGGAGAATTATAGAATCAGAGATGGACGGTGAATGTAGACTTCTCCTTAAGTTTATTTAGCACCAAATTTGCTCCAGGAAAGGATATTTTGCTGCTGTAAGATATCAGGATGTTTTTCTGTTGTTTTTACTAAAGACCCATGAGAAGATCAATTTGTGTAGATATCTAATGCTGCACATAGCTGGAATGGTGAAACCTTCTAAGAAATCCACTGCCTTGTTCTGTCCCAAAATGATCTCTGCTATGTTAAAAAGTCTAGAATGCGTTGATGAAGGTGATGAGATAGCTGAATCTGATAGTGCTTTTTGTATTACCAAAGAGATTTGTAAATGGATGAAGATAAACTGGAACCCACGGATAAAATGTTGGGTTGTTGATGAGGACAAGTTGTATGAATCCTACAATCCCACTGATCATTGAAAGAGGCCGAAGGGTTTGATAGACCCTGGTTTGAAATCGGATGAGGAACCAATTTATTCTGATGATGAAGAAGAGGTAAATGTTGAAAGGAATGAAGACATTGAAGACTCTGGTAAATAAGGGATGAAAGATGCTGAAACAGAAGAAGGAATTATGGCATCTCCTGATTATAGGAGTGATCTTGATACTGCGAGTCCTAAGAGACAAATAGACTTTGGACCTGCTAGTCCACCTTTACCCTTACCTGAATCAGAACCAGTTCTTGGTGATGAAGAAGCCAGTGACACTGAAGTATCTGACAGTGACGTTTCTGTGAAGAATGGAAATGAGAATGGAGATGATGATGATGATAATGATGATGATGGTGATAACTGACCGGTGGATGGTATTGCTGTACCTCCAATGGAAACACATAAAACCTTACCAGAAACAGATGCCGATGACAAGAGATAATATCTTAAAAACAGTAGAAAAGCAAGTTATGATAAACCGAAATATACTCTGTCTGCTGCTATCTGGGATGATTACCCTGGTTTTGCTGTTTTGGGTTTAGAGTATTCTGAGGAAGAAGAAGAAGAATCAGAATCTACTGCGGTTATGATGGAAAGCCAACCAGTTGGGGCAAGGTCTGCTCATGTTGTTGATGCTGCTGGTGCTCATCTACCTAGTTCTACTGTCTCTCAGTCTGATTTTGATAAGTTAAAAAGGGAGTTGCTTACTGCTATGAGAGACACAGTCAGAGAAGAAATTTCAAAGGATATTACACTAGACCTGGCCAATACTAGTGAGTTTATTGGCAGACACATAGCCTCTCTAAATCAGATTCTAAAGGATCTCCAATCCGGGTTAGTTTCTTTATCCAACAAATTTAGATCCACCATCTCTGGTATGATGGAAGTGTTGCGAAATCTGATTGAACATCTTAAGAAGTCTGATCTGAGAAAGTTGAAGGCTGAGATAACTCAGATAGTTGCTCAAGCTAGTACAGCCAAAGTAACCAAGATCACCACTTGTGAGCTAGAGGCTCTGAAGCAGTTTGTGCATGATGAATTGGCCGCCATTAGGCAAGTTCTTGATTTCTACTCCTTGAGGACGATGAAGGAGCACAATGATCACGTTCATAAGATGGTAACAGTATATTCAGCAGATGCCACTAAAGCTGAGAGGGAAATCAAGGAAAAGGTTGATCACTACTTTTCAAAAATCTATACCAAGCATGAGATGACCGTGAATTTCAAAGTGCTAGCTGAAAATCTGAGACTACCTCTAGTAACTCAAGCTTTCAAAAGTCAAGTTCGTCAGTTGCAAGATTTTACTCCAACCTTGGAACGGTTCATGGAAAATAAGGATGATTTTGAGAAGGCTATGCAGTATGGTGCAGAAGTTATTCAGAATTTCATAAATATTTTGAAGCCTTATCTGAATGCACAAGCCACTGCCGTTGTGCTTCCTACTGTTGACCCTCTCGATGCCTCTGATGTTGCTCTAAATCAGATATCTATTGCTCAAGCTCTCTCTCATCTTCGACCAGTTCCTTAGCAATCTTCTCAACCAGCTCATATAGCTCCAAAACAAATTCCGGTGGCCTCCTCTCCTCCAACCTCCAGAGTCATTTTACAACCGTTTCAAATTCGCCCAGTTCAACCTTCCTCTAGGCCTTCCAACTTACCCACCATTGATCCATCCGACAATGGAAAAGCCCCTTTACACCCCCAGTAATAGTTGTGCGTTGTTGTTGATAGGGTGAACCCTGTTGTTATTGTACTATGATGTCTTATGAACTTTATTCTCTCTTATTTTTATTATTACTGCTGCCGTCTTTTAATATCTTCTTTATCAGTTTTCCCTCCTTTTTGATTATCCCAAAGGGGGAGAAATCTGTATCTCTATGGATCCATGGGAGATATGGGGGAGATTTATATCTTTATATGGCAATGCTTGTATATGTTTTTAACAGGCCTATTTTCAGGGGGAGATTTATATTTCATTTTTTTATTTTTTTTATGATTCTTATTATGCCTTATTATTGATGATATCTTATATTTATTAATGGCTAAGCATTGTGATTGGCTAAGAGTTGTGATTATCAAAAAGGGGGAGATTGTTGAACCCTCTGGAAGATTGTTGAATTATTCCTATGATTGATGTTTTAATAATCACAATCTCTTAATGAATCTGTGTATATTGGTTGGATCATGATTTTATCTCTTTGTTATTGATTTACAAGTATTCTAGAAGTCCTCTGGATCAAAGGACAACGGACACACCAATCCATATCAAAGGACAACGGTCGCACCGATCCATATCAAAGGACAACGGTCGCACCGATCCATATCAAAGGACAATGGACGCACCGATCCATATCAAAGGACAACGGTCGCATCGATCCATATCAAAGGACAACGGTCGCACCGATCCATATCAAAGGACAACGGTCGCACCGATCCATATCAAACCGAAGATGTCTCACTGATGCTGATCGAATGAGTCACCAAAGATGTCTCACCGATGCTGATTGAATGAGTCACCAAAGATGTCTCACCGATGCTGATCGAATGAGTCACCGAAGATGTCTCACCGATGCTGATCTAATGAGTCACTGAAGATGTCTTACCGATGCTGATCAAATGAGTCACCGAAGATGTCTCACCGATGCTGATTAAATGAGTCACCGAATATGTATCACCGATGCTGATCAAATGAGTCACCGAAGATGTATTAATGATGCTGATCAAATGAGTCACCGAAGATGTCTCACCGATGTTGATCAAATGAGTCACCGAAGATGTCTCACTGATGTTGATGACCCACCGATCACTTGACACACTGATAGTCATAAATAGCTATTTGAATTTCTTTATCTTTATTTAATCTAACCAATGGTCATATTAGGAATATTTTAAATGCTCTGTCATTTATTTAATGTGTGCTGTTGGATGTCAAGGAACCGTACCTCGTACCTGCAAAAAGGAAATCATATCTTTTGCCGGAGCTCGTGCTTCAAAAGAAGGATGTTGTTGTCGAGCTCAAGAAGAGATACAGACGCGCGTATACACATGAAGAAAAAATAAAGTTGAAAACGTGTTGTGAAGAGGTTGCAGCCGCACAGAACAAGTGAAGAACACTCAAGCTGGTGTACATAAAGAATGACGTCTGAGCTTACAAGAAGATCACCTACAATCGTGCGTACTAGAGAAGAGCTGAGAACAAAAAGAGAACATCAACTCAACAGCTTCTTCAACTTTCTCTGAACCTGGGAGTCAAGGAAACAGAAGATACTCTATTTTCTAGACAAAAATCAGAAGAGGACTCAGAGTGAATTCTGATCAATCAAAGGAGTCCAGAACTGCATGCTAATCACAAGAGCCATTTCTAAACTCTAAATATTTGCTCTGTTGTAACACCCCAAGATTTTATGAAAAATATTCTTTTTAATTTCACTAATGTCTTGTGTTGTATGCTACACCAAAAGGAGCTTTCACAACACACATCCTTGATTTTCCTTGCATTACACGCAATCACAACCTTCCTCGATAGCGTGTGTAGTACGCAATAATGAGTTTCACTAAAAAACAATATGCTATTAAAATATTATTAAAACTAGCCGTTATGAATAGTAATATCCACTTTTTGAAATTTTGTAATTTTATTTTTCAAAATGGAATTCATTTTTGGATTCATAATAGCAAAATTAGGTTAGGGTGAAATTTTGGTGATTTTCGGATAACATTCATATTTTGATGAATAGTGAAAATTACTAAATTTTAATTAAAAACAACTTTTTCAATCGAAATAATTAATAGTGATAAATTATTAATTTGAGTGGTTTTAAAGTATATTTAGAATAAATTTTTATAATTTAATACAATGATGGTCATTGGATGTAATTTCACATTTAAACCAGACATAAACAAGTGTCAATCTTTTGATAGTTATTATCTCTTAAGAACACGCTATTTGTTTTGACGATGGGAATTAATTTTTAAATTAATTAATGCAAATGATATGTTTTGAATTTGGTAAAATAGAAATCATTTCTGAGTTCATAATATCAAATATATCTTAGGCCTAATTTTTGGTATTTTTCTGAAAACTTTCAATTTTTGATGAATAGTGAAACCACTAAGTGGTAGTTAAAAAAAACTGAATTGTTCATAAAACATAATTTTACTGCTTCTGTGAGTGGAATTTCAAAAATACGAGAGACACGGTTGATGTCAGTAAGTAAAATGTGGTTCAATGAGATGAAAATAATTTTTTGGTGAATAGTAACTTTTTACTTTTTTTTACCACGGTTAAAAGTAAATAGGGTAATTATGGGTAGAAATGATATTATTATTATCCTAACACATGTCCTAATTCTATTGGAAAAGTGTAATTCGACCAAAAACAAACTTAGGAATAAAATATGACCATTTAGGCCCACTTGGATTAGATTAGGACATTTATTATTAATTTATTTAAAAAAGGGTTAAAAGAGTTAAAATCAAAGTTTATTTACTAAAACATTTTTAATATGGGGTTATACATAAGATAAATTCAACTATAAATATTAATTATAAAGATAAAACTATTTCCTACATAATTTTATTTTATTTTTAATTTTTAGACATTAAATAATTTAATTTATTTATGACAGAACGATGATGCAGTAATTATCTTATTAATACAATATTGACATAATTGATGTTATAAATACCCAAATAAATATAATTTGAGACTTTTTATGAATTCCACTAATTTTCTAGGTTAATATGACATGTTATTATTGATTTGATTAACTTTGTTCGAACTTATCATTCTGTTATGATTTTCACAAAAATCAATTACTAAATACTGTCAAAATTGACATAAAATAGTTTTTAAAACAAATATTATATTATTAATTGTTATTTTATTCCTAAAAATATAAGGTTTGGACAAACGACTTAGATAAGGTTATATATATTAATAATAAACAATTTGTGGTTCGTTTGGATTCTTATAGTAAGTTTATTAACCTTATAGTGTAAGAACACAAGAAGACACGGTAAAAGTAAAATTATTTAACTTAATGTTAAATCTAAATGATAAGGTTAAAATAGGAACCTAAACTTGTCTAAATTCTATTGGATGAGAGGATTTCGACCCATCCCCACCTTAGCGTCGAAATAAATCAATTTGGAGCTATTTAAAACCGAACTTGACTTTATAATAAAATAATATTTTTAGTTATTCCAAAGGTGCCCCTCTCCTACCTTATAAAATGGCACCTCCTCCCTCTCTTCCTCACACAACTTTGAGCCTTCCAACTCGGCCAAACCCTAACCAATTCTCCTCTCCACTTCCCTAGAAACATCCTAGAGGTTCTGGTCTTCCTCAAAGACCAATTTTAGTGCCTAAAAGAAGGTCTCAAAGAACCACTTCAAAGAAGAGGTAATGTCCGTTACCGATTCTTTCATCTTTATTTCTTCTTCCACTTCTTCTTCTTTAGTTGTTTCATTATGAATTAATAACATCAGTATCACTCATATACTGATATGTTATTATAATTATGAAACAAACCTATTTCACCATCTATCCATCCTATGGAAAAAGAAATCACCGCGCGTGCGTACGTACAAAATACCGTCTCCACGCCGTGGTGTAATATGTTTTCCACCACCACCTTACTTGGATGAGTATAATGGTGTAAATAATGACTATATATGACTATTATAAAGTGATATTGATTCTGAAATAGTATACATATACTCCAATACAATTCCACGATCATAGGAATGATATCATCACTCGTGCGTACGTATGGAATACTGTCTCCACGATGTGATGCGACTCGTTCTACATGATCTTCATTTCATAATGATTATATAAATGAATTTAATTGAATGAATATGATATATATTACACTAATACCATTCTGGAAATGAGGTATCTATAACCTAAAGAAAAGAATAAGAATTTATTCGACAAAACACGCATAAGAACAAAAAGTTATAAACACCCGAATAACAAGTAGCAATGAAATATTACTACTAAGAAGCTAAGAATATGACCATATATGATATCATAAAAATAAGTATGATTCTGGAATAAGTCAATAACATTATTTAAATCATTATACAGGAGGTTCGGACACTTACAAAGCAAGTCAGACTTAAGGTAAGGGAAATATCACAATCTCATTTTTATCCGAGATTGTTTATACAATGGCATTTACTGGGGTGCATTTTATCATCCACATTCATGTTTCCTTGATATGAAATATTATTTACATCCACCTACAATGGTTTAAATCCAATTTTACCCTTCGGTGTGTTTTTAGTAAAAGATATGAAAGGAATCTTTTGTCGTTTTTCGTACGAGTGACTTTTTTAAATTTTCCGAAAAAAGTACGAGAAGAATGTTTTTTTACTTATACGGCATGAATGGATTTTTAAAACATTATTTACAAGAAGCTTCCTTTACAAGTTTTCAAGTTTATTTTTAATCAACTTCTTTTAGTTTAAAAGTTTATGACATGTTAAGAAAGGAAAAATGTTTTTAAAGAAGAAAGGATATTTTCCTCAAGAATTCATTTCAAGTGTTTTTTCAAAACTATTTTCCATCTAAGATGACGTTATTTGATATGTATGTTTCAAGTAAAATGTCTCTATGATTTAAATGGTTTGAATTTTTTTATGATGAAATGATATCAATTGTTTATGGATTATGATGGCATGATGTGTAAGAATCCCATTTTATTACATGGGTTATGCAATGATGCATGATTTATGATTTTGTAGAACACATAATAATGGTATCATTATGAGATGGGTGGGACCAATATCTCCCTCCAATGAATTGGGTAAAGATTTTATATCTCATGAGATAGACATGGCTGGGACGGTAGGTTATACCGGTTCAGTGAAACAGGACTGAAACGAGGGTGACTCGGTTCAGAAAGGGACTTTGTCCACTAAGATAGTCTTGGCAATGAGTCTTGACTAACAAGAAATGATTCTCTATGATTACGTGTAAATGCCAAAATGTTTCATGTTTTAAGTTATGATTATTGTGATTACATTTCACTGCCATGATTTACCCCATGTTATGAAATTATGATCTCTTTTGCAGGTTAAGATTTCCAAAATTTATGTGCTTATGTATATGATGTGAATGATATTTCTTTTGTTTACCCTTACTGAGCATTTGAGCTCACCCTTTTATGTTTTATTTTCCCCAGTATATAAAGAAAGGTTTTAGGTAAAAAAAAGGAAGATCTTTATGGGAGATGTTGAAGATCTTTCACCAGGATTAGAAGATTATATTCCGAGTTTCCAAAGACACTAAACTATTACGATCCTTGTGTGTGTGTTTTTGTTATGTACTAAGTATTCCGCAAATGTAATGTAATGTCAATGTACGTCAAGCTTCGGGTCTCTACAGTTGGTATCAGAGGAAAGGTTTAGTCAACCTTTGGAAACTAGGATGCGAAAACGTTAGTGAGATCCCTAGAGATATTTCTAAGGTATGTCTAGGGATGCCCCTAAGGTTAAGTATACGTATAGGTTATAGTACTAGAATTACACTAACAATCATAGAATTAAACCTAAGATGTTAGATATTGAAGGTACTCCCCCTTTATTATGTTGTTTTCACTAGCATGATTTTTTTCCTCTCACACTATTCTTTTTGGGTTTTAGACGATGGCTAGAACCCGAAGGAACCGTGTTGATCAATGCAATGGACAATGCAATGATTGTCCTCCTGAACAAAAAAATGTTATGGGAGATGGAGTGAAAGATCTTATTGCTATACTTACACAAGCTATGAATCATTCTGGACTTCCAAATGAGCAGAGAAGGGAACAATATTCTATTGAGTCATTCATGAGGCAACGTCCACCTTCTTTCAGTGGGTCTTCTGATCCACTTGTTGCTGAACAATGGATCAGTACCACTGAAAAGATATTTTCAGTTGTTCAATGTTCTGAACATGATAAAGTCATCTTAGTAGTATATCGTTTGGAAGGTGAAGCTGATCAATGGTGGAATATTATCAAGAATACAAGGCCAAGAGATGAAATTGAGTCCATGGAATGGGACGAGTTCAAGAACTTGTTTTTCAGTAAGTACTTCCCTCGTATTCTTCGAACGAAGATGGAAAAGGAGTTTCTTGAGCTGAAGTAGAAGGATGATGAATCTGTTGGTATATACGAAGAAAATTTTACAAGACTTTCAAGGTATGCATCTGTCATTATCATCCAACCTGAAAGTAAAGTTAATCGATTTTTCAGTGGCTTAAGACCAAGTCTTCGAAGGGCATTAGCTATAAGAGACTTCAGTATCTATGAAGAAATTGTGCGTTGTGCTATGAATGTAGAAATGGAAGCTTTTGTTACATATCCATCTAATGGTTTTGAAAAGAAACGAAAGATGGAGTTCAAGGAGAAATTTCAGAATAATGGTGAAAAGAAAATGAATGTTTCCTTATGCTCAAAGTGTGGAAATAAGCATGGTGGAGATTGTCTTAAAGGGACTAGAAAATGTTTTAAGTGTGGAAAAGAAGGTCATCGAGCAGCTGAGTGTCGAAGTAATGGAAAAAGGGTTTCTAATGATGTGAACAAAGCAAACACTACAGAGAACGCACCACCAACACTTCAATGCTTCAAGTGCAAGGAAATGGGGCATTATGCTAATAAATTCCCTAATCCAAGGGTTAGTGATGATCAACATGAGCAACCACTTAAGGAAAAGGAAAAAGGGAAGTCACATGCGATCACTATTGGCGATGTTGAATATGACAACGATGTGGTGGAATGATTAAGTGTTTATGTAATGGGATTCCAAAATAATGTTGTATATAGTATCGTGGAATATTGGAATATTTATGTTTTGGTCAATTGTGGTTTTCAATAATTTTATGGTACTAGTAACCATGGAAAGTGATTGAGATATTTTTGGAAAAAGAATGATATGTGCATAATGAAAGGAAATGAGAAAATGAAATATTTGACAGTATTCATGAGCTCATGATTGATATAAGGACTAAGTGATATCATGGTTTGAGTATATAGAATTTTGAGGATTTTGGTATGTGGAAAGTGTTAACTTTTAACTACATTCATGTTTTCACTAAGGCTCAATGGGTATTCAAGAGAATACATGATTAATGACTTTGAATGTTTGTAATGTGACCAAAAAAACATATCTTATGATATATGGGGATCAACGATGGTATTAAATCTCTGGTAATCATTTTCACTATGTTATGAGAGTGGACTGCAGTATTATGGATAAACCTAAAGATTGGAATGGATTATATTGGACATAAATTAGTATTGTTTAAGGATAGAAGTTTTTTCGATATTATTGATGGGATGTTATAGTTTTAGAAAAAGGAAAACCTGCAGGACGGGCGACAGCCCATCGCGTCGGACAATGCTGTGGGAATCGAACCCACAACCGAAGTGTGACTGGCCTTTATAGCCTACCACTGACCTACAGGAAGTCCCTATTTAGTAGAAACTAGTTTTATTATATTAAGCAGTATGATATATGAAGTATAAGTCCATTTTAGGAACCATATATGATTAATCTCACTATAGAATGACTTTTGTATATTTAATAACTTTTTCTAACCTTTTGTTTGAGACAGATGGAATGACCCATCATTCTATCACATGATCTGCTAACACTTCACGAATAACAAATTCAACTTCATTTATTTAAGAGATGAAGTAGAAATTATTCAAGGCACGAACAACAGTGAGATTGTACCAAAATAAAGTAAGTATTTATTCTAATTCAAATTCTTCAACTTTAGGGAAACGATCTTGAAAACCAAAAATGTTGTCCTAGTGCTCTTATATCTGATTAATCGGATGGTACCTTAGACCGTCAAAAATTTATGGATTTGTGATTGTTGGCTTTTCCATAGCCGTGTTCTCTACCCCTCTCCATCAGAACATGATGGTTAGATTTTTCTTCCATATCCATATTTTCACCTATGTGGAGACCCAGTGATTAGTTTATTTGGGTAATCGTTACATTTCATACTTTCGTTTTTAAAGATTGGTTTTGGTATTACTTTTTACGATGTGGGTTTCTATTGAAGAAACTTTTTAATAGTAAACCATTTATAACCCCGACGAATTTCAAGGGTGAAATTCATTATAAGAAGGGTAGAATGTAACACCCCGAGATTTTATGAAAAATATTCTTTTTAATTTCACTAATGTCTTGTGTTGTATGCTACACCAAAAGGAGCTTGCACAATACACATCCTTGATTTGCCTTGCATTACACGCAATCACGACCTTCCTCGATAGCATGTGTAGTACACAATAACGAGTTTCACTAAACAATAATATGCTATTAAAATTTTATTAAAACTAGCCGTTATGAATAGTAATAACCACTTTTTGAAATTTTGTAATTTTATTTTTCAAAATGGAATTCATTTTTGGATTCATAATATCGAAATTAACTTAGGGTGAAATTATGGTGATTTTCGGATAACTTTCATATTTTGATGAATAGTGAAAATTACTAAATTTTAATTAAAAACAACTTTTTCAATAAAAATAATTAATAGTGATAAATTATTAATTTGAGTGGTTTTAAAGTATATTTAGAATATATTTTTATAATTTAATACAATGATGGTCATTGGATGTAATTTCACATTTAAACCAAACATAAACAAGTGTCAATCTTTTGATAGTTATTATCTCTTAAGAACACGCTATTTATTTTGACGACGGGAATTTATTTTTAAATTAATTAATGCAACTGATATGTTTTGAATTTGGTAAAATAGAAATCATTTTTGAGTTCATAATATCAAATATAGCTTAGGCCTAATTTTTGGTATGTTTCTGAAAACTTTCAATTTTTGATGAATAGTGAAACCACTAAGTGGTAGTTAAAAAAACTGAATTGTTCATAAAACTTAATTTTACCGCTTCTGTGAGTGGAATTTCAAAAATACGAGAAACACGGTTGATGTCAGTAAGTAAAATGTGGTTCAATGAGATGAAAATAATTTTTTGGTGAATAGTAACTTTTTGCTTTTTTTACCACGGTTAAAAGTAAATAGGGTAATTATGGGTAGAAATGATATTATTATTACCATAACACATGTCCTAATTCTATTGGACAAGTTTAATTCGAGCAAAAACAAACTTTGGAATAAAATATGACCATTTAGGCCCACTTGGATTAGATTAGGACATTTATTATTAATTTATTTAAAGAAGGGTTAAAAGAGTTAAAATCAAAGTTTATTTACTAAAACATTTTTAATATGGGGTTATACATAAGGTAAATTCGACTATAAATATTAATTAGAAAGCTAAAAAGTTTTCCTACATAATTGTATTTTATTTGCAATTTTTAGACATTAAATAATTTAATTTAGTTATGACACAACGACGATGCAGTAATTATCTTATTAATAAAATATTGACATAATTGATGTTATAAATACCCAAATAAATATAACTTGAGACTTTTTATGAATTAAACTCATTTTATAGGTTGATATGACATGTTATTATTGATTTAATTAACTTTTTTCGAACTTATCATTCTGTTATGATTTTCACAAAAAATCAATTACTAAATAGTGTCAAAATTGACATAAAATAGTTTTTAAAACAAATATTATATTATTAATTGTTATTTTATTCCTAAAAATCTAAGGTTCGGCCAAATGACTTATATAAGGTTATATATATTAATAATAAACAATTTGGGGTTCGTTTGGCTTCTTATAATAAGTTTATTAACCTTATATTGTAAGAACACAAGAAGACACGGTAAAAGAAAAATTATTTAACATAATGTTAAATCTAAATGATAAGGTTAAAATAGGAACCTAAACTTGTCTAAATTATATTGGATGAGAGTATTTCGACCCATACCCACCTTAGCCCCGAAATAAATCAATTTGGAGCTATTTAAAACCGAACTGGACTTTATAATAAAATAATATGTTTAGTTATTCCAAAGGTGCCCCTCTCCTCCCTTATAAAAGGGAACCTCCTCCCTCTCTTCCTCACACAACTTTGAGCCTTCATGCTCTCCCAAACCCTGCCCAATTCTCCTCTCCACTTCCCTAGAAACATCCTAGAGGTTCTGGTATTCCTCAAAGTCCAATTTTAGTGCCCTAAAAGAAGGTCTCAAAGAAGAACTTCAAAGAAGAGGTAATGTCCGTTACCGATTCTTTCATCTTTATTTCTTCTTCCACTTCTTCTTATTTAGTTGTTTCATTATGAAGTAATAAAATCAGTATCACTCATATACTTATATGTTATTATAAGTATGAAAAAACCCTATTTCACCATCTATCCATCCTACGGAAAAAGAAATCACCGCGCGTGCGTACGTACAAAATACCGTCTCCACGCCGTGGTGTAATCTGTTTTACACCACCACCTTACTTGGATTGGTATAATGGTGTAAATAATTACTATATATGACTATTATAAAGTGATATTGATTCTTAAATAGTATACATATACTCCAATACAATTCCACGATCATAGGAACGATATCATCACTCGTGCGTACGTACGGAATACCGTCTCCACGATGTGATGCGACTCGTTCTACATGATCTTCATTTCAAAATGATTATATAAATGAATTTAATTGAATTAATGTGATATATATTACACTAATACCATTATATAAATGAGGTATCTATAACCTAAAGAAAAGAATAAGAATTTATTCAACAAAACACGCATAAGAACAAAAAGTTATAAACATCCAAATAACAAGTAGCAATGAAATGTCACTACTAAGAAGCTAAGAATATGACCATATATGATATCATAAAAATAAGTATGATTCTGGAATAAGTCAATAACATTATTTAAATCATTATAAAGGAGGTTTGGACACTTAGAAAGCAAGTCGGACCTAATGTAAGGGAAATATCACAATCTCATTTTTCTCCGAGATTGTTTATACATTGGCATTTACTGGGGTGCATTTTATCATCCACATTCATGTTTCCTCGATATGACATATTATTTACATCCACCTACAATGGTTTAAATCCAATTTTACCCTTCGTGTGTTTTTAGTAAAAGATATGAAAGGAACATTTTGTCATTTTTCGTACGAGGTACTTTTTTGACTTTTCCGACAAAAGTACGAGAAGAATGTTTTTTTAACTTATACGACATGAATGGATTTTTAAAACATTATTTCCAAGAATATTCCTTTAAAAGTTTTCATGTTTATTTTTAATCAAATTCTTTTAGTTTAAAGTTTTATGACATGTTAAGAAAGGAAAAATGTTTTTAAATAAGAAAGGATATTTTCCTCGAGAATTCATTTCAAGTGTTTTTTCAAAACTATTTTCCATCTAAGATGACGTTATTTGATATGTATGTTTCAAGTAAAATGTCTCTATGATTTAAATGGTTTCAATTTTCTTATGATGAAATGATATCAATTGTTTATGGATTATGATGGCATGATATTTAAGAATCCCATTTTATTACATGGGTTATGCAATGATGTATGATTTATGATTTTGTGGCACACATAAGAATGGTATCATTATGAGATGGGTGGGTCCTATATCTATCTCCAATGCATTGGGTAAAGATTTTATATCTAATGAGATAGACATGGCTAGAACGGTAGGTTATACCGGTTCTGTGAAACAGGACTGAAACGAGGGTGACTCGGTTCAGAAAGGGACTTTTTCCACTAAGATAGTCTTGGCAATGAGTCTTGACTAACAAGAAATGATTATCTATGATTATGTGTGAATGCCACAAAGTTTCATGTTTTAAGTTATGATTATTGTGATTACATTTCACTACCATGATTTACCCCATGTTATGAAATTATGATCTCTTTTGCAGGTTAAGATTTCCAAAAGTTATGTGCTTATGTATATGATGTGATTGATATTTCTTTTGTTTACCCTTACTGAGCATTTGAGCTCACCCTTTTATGTTTTCATTTCCCCAGGATATAAAGAAAGGTTTTAGGTAAAAAAAAGGAAGATCTTTATGGGAGATGTTGAAGATATTTCACCAGGATTAGAAGATTATATTCCGAGTTTCCAAAGACACTAAACTATTACGATACTTGTGTGTGTGTTTTTGTTATGTACTAAGTATTCCGTAAATGTAATTTAATGTCAATGTACGTCAAGCTTCGGGTCTCTACATCTGTGATTTATCCTTTTTACATATTGAGCAGTGTGTGTTATATGCTATATTTTACACACACACTGTCTCCTGTACTCTAACTGGAGGATTTGTAAATCCTCACTCAACTCTCCTCATTTTGTTTTTCCCACTGGAATAGTGGTAGAGGTCGTGTGACCTGGACAACTGGTTGCTGTTGTGTTTGCTCCCACGAATAACTGTGGTAGAGGTCTTGGACCTGAACAGCTGGTTGCTGTTGTTATCCCCGATCCAGGGTGTGGATCATCTTTTTATAAAAGCTTTTGAGAGGACTAAGTCTCATCTTGAGACTGAACCTCTTGGTTATATCTGCTGTGTTATATCTTTCAAAGCTATTCTTTTATTCTGCTGCTAATACTTTAAAACCAAAATTGTTTTAAAGCTACTTTGATAATTAAACTCACAAGTGTTTATATTAGTTATAAACCAGTAAGTTAGTTTCAAAATTTAATCAAGTCTACTGATTTGATTAACTGGGAACTAATCAATCCCTTGAGAACCTAACAGAACATTTACTTTGATATAAATTCACTACAGTTTAATTCTGCATTCTTTTTGGGGGATTTTTAACTCAAAGTTTTTAAACAGAAATTTTAATTGGAACTCAATTCATCCTCCTCTTGAGTATCCACTCTGACCAACAGGTTCTTTTATATATTTATAATAAACCTATATTTATTATATATGAGGTTTAGAGGTATTTGAAGGAAGTCAAACCAGTTGTAAGAGTTTCTCGTTTAACTTTTTCTTCCATGAGACATATGCCATATTCCACAATTATTTCTTTTGGGTGGTGTATATAATTAATTTTCATTATTTTATATCATTAATATATTTATATTAATGGTATTTAATGTTTAATTTTATTTTATTTTATTATCTGGATTACAATCCAGAATTTACCAAAGTGGTAAGGATATATTTTATAAGAAGATCCTTATATATGATTTTTCCATCATTAAAAATCAATATTTTAAAACCTATTTTAAAATATTTCATGTTTATTTTAAATTAAATGTATTTTAAAAATTTATTATGAACATTATATTTTAAAATGTGATATTGAAAATGAAAATGTTATTTTACTCAAGAATGTTTTAAGGATATTTTTATGGTATTTATATTCATCATTGAAATAAACAGTTTATTGAACATATGATCCATTGGGGATTTTTTGTAATGGTACCATCCTTGCTATTTATTTAGATGGGTTATGATTGGTTTCACTAGAGGTGTACTAGTTTGATCCCGTTCATATTAATCTATATTGTTTATGATTATGTTTATTAATTAGGATAATTATTAACCTTTAGTATGACAATTTTTTCAATAAGAATGTTTATGTTGATTATGTTTCATCCATTTAATATGAGGGATTGATTGGACTAAGTAACTAAAGGGTGGGGCCTTGTTATAAATATCCTCTTGGTATATAGAAAGGTATCATAAGACAAACCAATTGTCCAAATTAGACAGGTTTATGCCCACATATTTACACTGTCTTGAGGAAGGTTATGATAGTTTCAAGTGTCTGGAATTATGAATTCCCTCATTATGAGGTATGTTATTAATGCCTATATGATTATTCAATTAGTTATAATATATACAGATATGTCTCAATCTCATTTTATTTTTTATGTGTCTTTATTTTATCGTCATTTATTTCTACCACATTATTATATGTTTATTGATTAGATAGTGCCTGTTTTAGTTATTTACCTTGTCATTTTTTTATTTTTTTATTAATTATTTATTCTATTGTAATATTAACCTTACTGATCATTTGAGCTCACCCCTTATATTTTATTTTCCCCAGGATACAAGGAACAATTTTTTGATTGATATATATGGATATACTATGAGGAATAATCGTGCTCTAAAGGAATTTTTTTTGAGTATTTGATGTTTTATAATGTATTTGAAATTAAATTATGTATCTAATTTACCAATACATCTAAAATATTAATTCCTATGGGATGCGATACCTTGTATCTAGTTCCAATGTAATAAAGTAACCACCGACTCTAGGCTACTCGGGTTAAGTTCATTTCTGTTGGTATTAGAGGATGTTTTTTAGAAACCTTAGGAACGTGAATTAGGATAACATATATTAGGGAAAAGAACTCTATGATATAATTTTAGGATAAGTATAATTCTAATGTTTTGGTAAGGACTAAATTATGTGGTTATTACAAGAAATATATCCCTATATGATAATACTAGTGGACATAGTTCTGGACCAAATGTACTTAACAGTAAAAACTACAAAAGGGATCACAAAGATTGACCAGATCGTCACTAGCTTCATGAAAATTGGACTTACTACTCAAATGGTTTGACACTCCATGTGGGTATTATTAGGATAATTCAACTATTATTTACCAAAAAAATTAACATGAGCCTCAACCTAGTTGGTGAGATATCTTTAAGTGAATCCACAAGACCCAGGTTCAAAATAAGGTAGAGGCATATTTTTCGGGGTACTGTAGCAGTACTGTAGTAAAACTATACACTGTGCGGGTACTATATCAATATTGTAGCAGTTACTGTAGCAGGTAATATTCGGTATTCTATTAGCTATAACTATTCACCATGGTCTACCAGTTTGGGCTTGGAGTCCTTAAGGCTTTCGTGCCACCCAGGATTTTGGGTCAGTATGGATTTCAGACCATGTTTAAGGCCTTCGGGTTACCTCAGGGCCTTCGAGCCACATGCAGTTTCCACAAACACACTACAAAAAAAATGAAGCAGCCCCGGACGAGGATTTAGAGCAGGTACACTCACTAGAGCTGAACCAAATGGATTTGTCAGAATGAGAGGGTAAGGCTATTCTATTAGAACCAGCCTATGCTTGCATGGGCAGCCTAGCTAGACGACCATGCGAAGGTGGAGAGATACTATCATGATGCAGATGTGGGGGAGTGGCAGTTACTTGTAGATAGTCTGGTTGAATTCCCTAAGACATTCGGGTCATGTAATCTTCTAAGCCAACGGGCCATATAATCTATGAGCCTACGGGATTTCTAAGGGTTCCCCCTCATTCCATGAAATGGGGGTTATCAAAAATCAATAAAGATGAAGGCCTTCGAGCCATTCAGGCATATTTACCACAAATTATGAAGTATTTTAAAATAAAGGTATGCCTAAGGAAATTATGTTCAGGATTATGAGATCAGTAATGCATAAATTTATT
Organism: Viscum album; assembly: GCA_963277665.1. Lineage (NCBI taxonomy): Eukaryota > Viridiplantae > Streptophyta > Magnoliopsida > Santalales > Viscaceae > Viscum > Viscum album. The sequence continues at coordinate 413,615,345 of OY728158.1, forward strand.
AGTTTATATTATGTGATAAATAGATTTAGTATTATAAATTTTGTTTCATAATTTTAAGATCTCATATTGTGTATTACATCATTTAGAAATGGATCCTAAGAAATGTAACAGGAACCATAAAAATGCCCGTAATCCAAAGAGTTATAATTATCATTTTTTGGATGATCTTAAGTAAATATTTCAAAGGAAAAAAGTCCCCTAGACATCTTCATCACACATGGACATAGTGGCATGTGATATCAAGATAGATAAATAATAATCTAAGTGTTATAGATTAAAATGGAAGATAGAGAAGAAGAGGATGACAAAGAAAAAAATTGATAATAATAAGAAGGGAAAGAAGGGGTTTCACACATGTGATAATTATGGAAAGAAACAACCTGATATTTTCTTCAAGGTAATGGGAGTTTGATAATAGTGTGGATAAAATGGCTACTATTGTCATAATTTAAAGATAAAGAAAGAAATTTTATATGTTTAATGCTTTAACGATAATGAGATTTGTAACTATGAAAATAAATTCCCCAAGTGTAGAGACCCAAAGCCTGACGTACATGGACATTACATTACTTTTGCGGAATACTTAATCCATAACAAAAATAGACACACAAGGACCATAATAGTTTAGTGTCTTTGGAAACTCATAACGTAAACTTCTAATCATGGTGAAAGATCTTCAACATCTCCCATAAAGATCTTCCCCTTTTGTTTTCTTACCTAAAACCGTTCTCTATATCCTAGGGAAAACAAAACATATAAAGGGTGAGATCAAATGCTTAGTAAGGGTAAGCATGGATAAAATAAAACAAATCATATACATTTGAACTTAAAAACATGAACATAATGTTTAAACAACAAAATCTTGAGCAATGACATAAAACTTGGAAGAACATAAGGCATAGATCATAAAGAAACATTAATCATAATAAAATAGCATGGGAATAAAACATGTTATTGTGGAAACCATTAGGCACATGATATAATTTCCATATTAGCCAAGGCATTGCTGCCAAGACCATCTTAGTGGACAAAGTCCCTTTCTGAATCAAGTTCACTCATTATTCTAGTCCTGTATTACTGAACCAGATTAACTTACTATTCCAGCCATGTCTATCTCATGAGATATAAATCTTTACCCAATTAATTTTATGGAGATATAGGTCCCACCCATCTCATAATGAAATCATTCTTAATTGTGCCACAAAACAAACATACATCATTCATAATATCCCAATGAATAAAATGGGTTTCATAAACATCATCCCATCATCACATAATCCATATAAAATAAATGGATATCATTTCATAATAAGAAAAGTGAAACCATGTAAATCATAGAAAAATTACACTTGAAACATAAACATATGAAATAATGTCATCTTATATGGAAAATGGTTTTGATAAAACACTTGAAATGAATTCTTGAGGAAAATATCCTTTCTTCTTCAAAATCATTTTCTTTTTAGAGAAGGTCATGCAATTTTAAAAGAAAGAGATTTTGTTGGAAATAGTCATGAAATATTTTGGAGGAAGCTTTATGAAAATAAGGCTTTATAAAACCATAAAAATACTTTCACGCCAAATAAGTTAAAAATAACATTTTTCTCGCACTTTTGTCGAAAAAGTCAAAAAGTACCTCGTATGGTAAACAAAAGAAAGATTCCTTCCATACGATGTGGTAAAAGTAGAAAAGGGTAAAAATTAATTTAAACATACATGGAATAAATGTAAACATTTTATGAAAACATTTTGAGAACATATAGACATGGATAATAATCATAACCGTAGTAAATACTTACAAATAAATAATCTCGGATAAAAATGTGTTTGGAATAATTATCCCTTACCTTAGGTACGATATGTTTCGTATGGATCTAAAACTCTTGTATAATGATTTAAATAAGGTCATTGACTTATTACATAATCATATTCATTTTTTTTATATCATATATGTTTCACTTATGACTTTATATTACCTATTCTTTTGTAAATTCCATGTTAAAGTAGTGTTTTGGGTAAAATCATTTCATTTATCGTATGTGTTTCGACTTGTTGTTCTTGATATTATTACTTATATCCTGATTTACATAATTCCAGAGAGTAAAACATGATTTATATATAATATATATTCATCATGTACATATATATTATAGATCTATAAAAATAAAGGAAATACACCGTTCATGGAGATGGTAGGCCGTACGTACGCATGAACGATGTTTTCGTTTCTTTGTTGAATTGAATGAAATTAAATAGATGACATACATATATATACATAAATCCAGTAGAATTATTATGTCATATATCTCATTATTATTCATTATATATACTTTATAATCATTTTTGAATGGTTAATCATGGAAAATGAATCTTATCGCGTTCGTGAAGACGGTAGTCCGTACATACGCACGAGCGATGATATCATTCCCATGATCGTGGAATTGTATTAAAGTGTATGTATAATATTAAAGAATCAATATCAATTTACAATAATCATATATATTCAATACTTTCACCATTATACTCATCCAAGTAAGGTGGTGGTGGAAAATATATTACACCATGGCGTGGAGACGGTATTCCGTATGTACGAACGCGCGATGATTTCATTTTCCGTAGGATGGATAGATGGTGAAATATGGTTGTTTCATACTTATAATAACATATCAGTATGTTAGTGATACCAATTTTATTACTTCATAATGAAACAACTATAGAAGAAGAAGTGGAAGAAGAAATAAAGTTGAAAGAATTGGTAACAGACATTACCTCTTCTTTGAAGGGCCTCTTTGAGACCTCTTCTTAGGGCACTAAAATTGCTCTTTGAAGAAGACAAGGACCTCTAGGATGTTTCTAGGGAAGTGGAGAAGAGAATATTTCAGGGTTTGGACTAGATTTAAGGCTCAAAGTGGTGTGAGGAAGAGAGGGAGGAGGTTCCATTTTATAAGGGAGGAGAGGGGCACATTTGGAAAAACTAAAAATATTATTTTATTATAAAGCCATATTCGGTTATAAATAGATACCAATTGATTTATTTCGAAGATAAAGTGGGGATGGGTCGAAATCCTCTCATCCAATAGAATTTGGACAAGTTTAGTTTACTATTTTAATCTTATCATTGAGATTTAACTTTAAGTTAGATAATTTTACTTTTACCGTGTCTTTTTGTGTTCTTACACTATAAGGTTAATAAACTGAATATAACAATCCAAAAGAACCCCAATTTGTTTATTATTAATATATTTAACCTTATCTAAGTCATTTCGCCAAACCTTAGATTTTTAGAAATAAAATAACAATTAATAATATAATATTTGTTTTAAAAACTATTTTATGTCAATTTTGACACTATTTGGTAATTGATTTTTTTGAAAATCATAACAGAATTATTAGTTCAAATAAATCCAACTAAATCAATATTAACATGTCATATTAACCTATAAAATTAGGGGAATTCATAAAATATCTCAAATTACATTTATTTGGGTATTTATAACATCAATTATGTCAATATTTCATTATTAAGACAATTACTACATCATCATTGTGTCAAAAATAAATTAAATTATTTAATGTATAAAAATTATAAATAAAATACCACTGTGTAGGAAATTGTTTTATCTTTATAATTAATATATATAGTCAAATTTATCTTATGTATAACCCTATATTAAAAATGATTTAATTATTAAACATTGATTATAACTATTTTAACCCTTCTTTAAATAGATTAATATTAAATGACCAAATCTAATCCAAGTAGGCCTAAATGGTAATATTTTATTCCTATTGTTGTTTTTGGTCGAATTAAACTTATCCAATAGAATTAGGACATGTGTCAGGGTAATAATAATATCAATTTTACCCTTAATTACCCTATTTACTTTTAACCGTGGTAAATAAAAGTAAAAAGTTACTATTCACCAAAAATTATTTTCATCTCATTGAACCAAATTTTACTTACTGACATCAATCGTGTCTCTCATATTTTTGAAATTCCATTCACAAAAACTATAAAATTAAGTTTTATGTAAATTTGCAAATTCTCCTAGGAGGTGGGTAAAAGACGGTCAAAAGTTCAATAAAATTTTTATATATCTAAAATTATTATAAAATAACTCCAATAAATTATATTGAACTTATATAGGTATTATGTGTCAATTTTGACCTAAAAAAAATTTAAATATAATAAATAATTATTTAAATAAAAAAGTCGGTTTTTAAATAGCAACCAAGTGTTTTCACTATTCATCAAAAATTGAAAGTTTTCAGAAAAATACCAAAATTTCACCCTATGATAATTTCGATATTTCGAATCCAAAAATGAAGTCCATTTTGAAAGATGAAAATTAAAAAATTTCAAAAAGTGGTTATTACTATTCATAATGGCTAGTTTTAATAATATTTTTATAGCATATCATTGTTTAGTGCAACTCGGTATTGTGTACAACACACGCTATTGAGGAAGGTCGCGATTGCATGTAATAAAGACAAGTTAGGGTTGCATGTTGTGCAAGACTCCTTTGTTGTAATGTACAACACAAGACATCAATAAAATTAAAAATAATATTTTTCATAAAATCTCGGGGTGTTACATTCTACCCCCCTTAAAATGAATTTCGCCCACGAAATTCATTGGGTTTATAAATGGTTTACTACTCGAAAGTTTCTTTAATAGAAACCCACATCATAAAAAGGAATACCAAAACCAATCTTTAAAAACAAAATTATGAAACATAACAGTTACCCAAATTAACTAATCACTGGGTTTCCACATAGGAGAACATAGGTGAAAATATGGATATGGAAGAGAAACCTAACCATCATGTTCTGATGGAGAGTGGTAGAGGACATGGCTATGAAAAAGCCAAAAATCACAAACCTATAGATTTGTGATGATATTAGGTACCATCTGATTCATCGGATATAAGGGAACTGGAACAATATTTTTGGTTTTCAAGATCAATTCCCTAAAGTTGATGAATTAAAAGAAATACTTACATGATTTTGGTACAATCTCACTATTGTTCGTGAAATGAACAATTTCCACTTCATCCATTAATTAAATGATTTTGAATTTGTTATTCGTGATGTGTTAGCATATCATGTGATAGAATGATGGTTCATTCCATCTGTTTCAAACAAAAGGTTATCAAAAGTTCTAATTCCATCTTATGGTTAGATTAATCGTATATGGTTCAAAAAATGAACTTATACTTCATATATCATACCTCTTAATAAAATAAAACTAGTTTCTACTAACCAGGGACTTCCTGTAGGACAGTGGTTGGCGATAAAGGCCAGTCACACTTCGGTTGTGGGTTCGATTCCCACAACCTTGTCCGACATGATGGGCAGTCACCCATCCTGCAGGTTGTCCTTTTTCTAAAACTACATTACTATAACATTCCATCAATAATATCGAAAAAAACATCTATCCTTAAACAATAATAACTTATGTCCAACATAATCCATTCCAATCTTTAGGCTTATCCATAATACTACAGTCCACTCTCATAATATAATGAAAACGATTACCATATATTTCATATAACAAGCATGTTAATACCATCGTTGATCCCCATATATCATAAGATATGTCTTGTTGGTCACATTCCAAACATTCGAAGGCCTTAATCATGTATTCTCTTGAAAAATGAATACCCATTGAACCTTAGTGAAAACATGAATACAGTTAAAAGTTAACACTTTCCACATACCAAAATCCTCAAAATTCTATATACTCAAACCATGATATCACTTAGTCCTTATATCAATCATGAGCTCATGATTACTATCATATTATTTTCTCCTTATCCCTTCATTATGAAAATTTCATCTACTTTCCAAAAATATCTGAATAACCTTCCATGGTTACTTGTACCATTCATCATATACTTTCAAATACATTAAGAAAACAATTGTGTAAAAATCCTTAGATGATTCTTTATTCCATAGTACAATTAACTATACAACATAACTCTCGATAAACATACAATCATTCCACTACCTTCTAAAACAACTGACTGATCTTCAACACTTCTTTCAACTCATATATCATTTGTAGTCTTCTCATCATCATCCACATAAATACTACCCATATGACCATGCTGATTCTATTCATGAGATTTTCTCTTAGGGTATTGGTTTGCATAATGCCTGTACATTCAATATTTAAAACATCTAATCATTGTTAATGTCATAGAAATACCATTATCCTTGTCCATGGTGTTAACTAAACCTTTTCCTTTTCACTTACTGGCTTTGTGTCCTTCTTTTCCACACCCAAAGCATCTTCCAGTTCCTTTGAAACAATCTCCCTAATGCCTCTTGCCACATGATTTACATGAGGGAAATTGAACTTTCCTTCCTCTTTGATCATCATGAAACTCCATCTTTCTTCTATTATCTGAGTCAGGAAACATACCAAAGTTGAGATTATTGATCATATTATGAGATTGCTGATTAGGCATAAAAACGATGTTTGGACTTCCAAATCCTGTTTCATTTGGTTGCTCATGAATAATATAATTCCATTGTCTATCATATCCTCCATTATCGTGAATCTTCCTGTTTCCATCCATTTTCTAAAACCCAAAAAGAATAGCGTGAGAGTCAAACATCATGCTAGGGAAAACTACATAGTAAAGGGGGAGTTCCCTCAATATCTAACATCTCAGGTTAAATTCTAAGATCGTTACCGTAGTTCTAGGACTATATCCTATACATATACTTATCCTTAGGGACATCCCTAGACATACCTTAGAAATATCTCTAGGGATCTCAGTAAAGTATTCGCATCCTAGTTTCCAAAGGTTGACAAAACCTTTCCTCTGATACCAACTGTAGAGGCTTGAAGCTTGACGTACATGGACATTACATTAATTTTTCGAAATACTAAATACATAACAAAAACAGACACAAAAGGACCGTAATAGTTTAGTGTCTTTGGAAACTCGGAACGTAATCTTCTAATCGTGGTGAAAGATCTTCAACATCTCCCATAAAGATCTTCCCCTTTTGTTTTCATACCTAAAACATTTCTTTATATCCTGGGGAAAATAAAACATATAAAGGGTGAGATCAAATTCTTAGTAAGGGTAGGCATGGATAAAATAAAACAAATCATATACATTTGAACTTAAAAACATGAACATAATGTTTAAACAACAAAATCTTGAGCAATAACATAAAACATGGAAGAACAGAAGGCATAGATCATAAAGAAACATCAATCATGATAAAATAGAATGATAATAAAACATGTGATTGTGTCAACCATTTATCACATGATATTATTTCCATAGTAGCCAAGGCATTGCTGCCAAGACCATCTTAGTGGACAAAGTCTCTTTTTGAATCAAGTTCACTCCTCGTTATAGTCCGGTATTACTGAACTAGATTAACTTACCATTCCAGCCATGTCTATTTCATGAGATATAAATATTTAACTAATTCATTGGAGGGAGATATAGGTCCCAACCATGTCATAATGAAATCATTCTTACTTGTGCCACAAAATAAACAAACATCATTCCTAATATCCCAACGAATAAAATGGGTTTCATAAACATCATCCCATCATCACATAATCCATATAAAAGAAATGGATATCATTTCATAATAAGAAAATTGAAACCATGAAATCATAGAGAAATTACACTTGAAACATACACATATGAAATAATTTCATCTTAGATAGAAAATGGTTTTGATAAAAAACCTAAAATGATTTATTGAGGAAAATATCCTTTCTTCTTCAAAATCATTTTCTATTCAGAGAACGTCAGGACATTTTAAAAGAAAGAAATTTTTTTGGAAATAGTCATGAAATATTTTGGAGGAAGCTTTATGAAAATAAGGCTTTATAAAACCGTAAAAATACGTTCACGCCATGTAAGTTAAAAATAACATTCTTCTCATACTTTTGTCAGAAAAGTCAAAAAGTACCTCGTATGGTAAAAAAAAGAAAGATTCCTTCCATACAATGTGGTAAAAGTAGAAAAGGGTAAAAATGACATTAAACATACATGGAAGAAATTTAAACATTTTATGAAATCATTTTGAGAACATATGGACATGGATAAATATCATAACCCCAGTAAATACTTACAAATAAACAATCTCGGATAAGAATGAGATTGGAATAACTATCCCTTACCTTTGGTCTGATATGCTTCGTATGGATCTGAACCACCTATATAATGATTTAAATAATGTCATTGACTTATTACATAATCATATTCATTTTTATGATATCATATATGTTTCACTTCTGACTTTATATTACCCGTTCTTTTGTAAATTTCATGTTAAAGTAGCGTTTTGGGTAAAATCATTTCATTTATCGTATGTGTTTCGACTTGTCATTCTTGATATTATTACTTATATCCTGATTTAAATAATTCCATAGTGTAAAACATGATTTATATATAATATATATTCCTCATATACATATATATTATAGATCTATAAAAATAAAGGAAATACACAGTTCATGGAGACAGTAGGTTGTACGTACGCATGAACGATGTTTTCATTTCCTTATTGAATTGAATGAAATTAAATAGATGACATAAATATATATACATAAATCCAGTAGCATTATTATGTCATATATTTCATTATTATTCCTTATATTTACTTTATAATCATTTTTTAATGGTTAATCATGGAAAATGAATCTCATCACGTTCGTGGAGACGGTAGTCCGTACGTACGCACGAGCGATTATATCATTCCCATGATCGTGGAATTCTATTAAAGTGTATGTATAATATTATATAATCAATATCAATTTACAATAATTATATATATTCATTACTTTCACCATTATACTCATCCAAGTAAGGTGGTGGTGGAAAATAGATTACACCACGGCGTGGAGACGGTATTTCGTACGTACGCACGCGCGGTGATTTGATTTTCCGTAGGATGGATAGATAGTGAAATATGGTTGTTTCATAATTATAATAAAATTTCCGTATATGAGTGATACCGATGTTATTACTTCATAATGAAACAACTAAAGAAGAAGAAGTGGAAGAAGAAATAAAGTTGAAAGAATCGGTAACGGACATTACCTGTTCTTTGAAGCGCCTCTTTGAGACCTCCTCTTAGGGAACTAAAATTGCTCTTTGAAGAAGAACAAGACCTCTATGATATTTCTAAGGAAGTGGAGAAAAGAATTTGGTAGGGGTTGGCTAAGCTTTAAGGATCAGAGTGGTGTGAGGAAGAGAGGGAGGTGGTGCCCTTTTATAAGGGAGGAGAGGGGCACCTTTGGAAAAACTAAAAATATTATTTTATTATAAAGACATATTCAGTTTTAAATAGCTCCAAATTGATTTATTTCAAAGATAAGGTGGTATGAGTCGAAATAATATCATCCAATAGAATTTGGACAAGTTTAGGTTACTATTTTAGTCTTATCATTTAGATTTAACTTTAAGTTAGATAATTTTACTTTTACCGTGTCTTTTTGTGTTCTTACATTATAAGGTTAATAAACATACTATAACAAGACTAAAGAACCCCAATCAGTTTATTATTAATATATATAACCTTATCTAAGTCATTTAACCGAACCTTAGATTTTTAGTAATAAAATTACAATTAATAATATAATATTTGTTTTAAAAACTATTTTATGTCAATTTTGACACTATTTGGTAATTGATTTTTGTGAAAATCATAACAGAATTATTAGTTCGAAAAAAGTTAACTAAATCAATAATAACATGACATATTGAAATATAAAATTATTTTAATTCATAAAAAGTCTCGAATTACATTTATCTGGGTATTTATAACATCAATTATGTCAATATTTCATTTATAAGATAATTACTACGTCATCATTGTGTCAAAAATAAATTAACTTATTTAATGTCAAAAAATTACAAATAAAATAAAATTATGTAGGAAATATTTTTATCTTTCTAATGAATATTTATAGTGGAATTTATCTTATTTATAACGCTATATTAAAAATTATTTACTTATTAAACATTGATTTTAACTATTTTAACGCTTCTTTAAATAAATTAATATTAAATGTCCTAATCTAATCCAAGTGGGCCTAAATGGTCATATTTTATTCCTAAGGTTGTTTTTGGTCGAATTACACTTATCTAATAGAATTAGGACATGTGTTAGGGTAATAATAATATCATTATTACCCTTAATTACCGTATTTACTTTTAACCTTGGTAAATAAAAGTAAAAAGTTACTATTCACCAAATATTATTTTCATCTCATTGAACCACATTTTACTTACTGAAAGCAACCGTGTCTCTCGGATTTTTGAAATTACATTCACAAAGGTGGTAAAATTATGTTTTATGTAAATTTTCAAATTCTCCTAAGAAGTGTGTGAAAGACGGTCAAAAGTTCAATAAAATTTTTATATATCTAAAATTATTATAAAATGACTCCAATGAATTACATTGAACTTATATAGGTATTATGTGTCAATTTTGACCTAAAATAAATTTAAATAAAATAAATAATTATTTAAATAAAAACTCGGTTTTTAAATAGTAACCTAGTGTTTTCACTATTCATCAAAAATTGAATGTTTTCAGAAAAATACCAAAATTTCACCCTAGGATAATTTTGATATTCCGAATCCAAAAATGAAGTCCATTTTGAAAGATGAAATTTACAAAATTTTAAAAAGTGGTTATTACTATTCATAAAGGCTAGTTTTAATAATATTTTAATAGCATATTGTTGTTTAGTGAAACTCGGTATTGCGTGCAACACACGCTATCGAGGAAGGATGCGATTGCGTGTAATGAAGCCAAGCTAGGTTGCATGTTATGCAAGAATCCTTTATTGTAACGTACAACACAAGACATCAATAAAATTAAAAAGAATATTTTTCATAAAATCTCGGGGTGTTACACCAAGAGTCATCGGAATATACCTTAAAAGAAGTTAAGGGATCATGGTAAAGCCTATGATGTAACATACCCAACCTGGTTGCAACTAAATGGTGCCCTGAGTTGGGTCCCCACATGAGGTCAATCACACATCCTCGTACTCCATATGATGGAAAATATCAGCAAGGGTCTACTATAATACATGGGGAGATGATAACCGCTTTATGAAAGTAATCCACAACAGATATCAATGTGAAATAAAGGAATGGATATAACTGATAAAAATGCTTAACAGAATCCATATCTGAAAATTGGGTACAAGCCCCCAATTGAATTGTAAATAATCTATGTCATTCCATAGAGTTCCAAGAATAATGGAAAAAAATAAAGAGAACTTAGTAATTCCCAAAATTGGTCTGGAAACCAAGTATGGATTCATCATCCATGCATATTCAATGTCCAAATTAACCATATAGAATTGGGAATTTACTCTTTTCCACACCTCTAGTGATGATTTTTTCTCGGGTACCCAATGTAAGCCCGAGTAGGGTGTGACTACAACTCAGCGGGCCACCACTAACTGTGTCTTGAAAATATCGAGTCTAAAAAAATATTTTATGAAGGTACATAACAAATAACTAGATAAATATGTGCCATTAGTTATTAAAGGATCACTTTAGCCACTTGAACAATTTGTTCAATGGGCTATCCATTTCTATCAAATAAACTTCATCCTATTCCGATCATATAAACTATGCATAATGGGGAACAATAATGTTCCCTATATCACTAGGGAAAACTGTAAAAAATAAAACATAACACTTACCATGGAGCCTTAGTCCATGTATTTATATTCCACACATTAGTTAGGGGCATAAATCCTTAGTTTGAATCCCTTACCGATTAATTTTATGGGTGGGTTTTAGACCCTTAGTCTAAATCAACCTGTGGGTATAGAGACTCGTGTCTTATACCCCACATGCCAACAATCCATTCACAGATTCTTCTTTAATCCTATTATCACATATTCCATTTACAAACCATAACTCATTTAAAACATATGCCATCTTCATTCCTTAACCCATTAACCTAGAAATAACTAAAAAATCATAACTAATTAACACATATACATTCTATGTGCCTTAACCCATGATCACACACATTTTCATTTACATGAATTAATCCATTTAACCCATTTAACATTTACATGTCTTTACCCATTAACACATTTAACCTTTTACAACCCATTATCCATTTAACACAATCACCATTGTACTGAAAACCCCCATAGGACATGTCAACCACTAGACATAATCATCATTAGTTCTAATTCATAACTCATGGACAAAACTCAACATATTTATCAAGTGATATATTTCATAACAATTCAATTCCACACATAACAACCCAATTCCATGATCAAGGAAGTGGCACACCCCATGGGCATCCATTAACATAGTCTAATAAACCTCAATGCATCCCTTGAGGATCATAAGGGTTTTGATTCATCATTTAACCAATCAATTTATAAATTTCTACAAAGTACATCAAATTCCCAACAAGAAGGAACAATTGAACAACCAAATACACATAAACCACACATCAAGACTATGAGATATAATTTCTAGACAAACTGCATCGACTCTAAAGATGAATGCCTACTCAACCTTGGACTTTTATTTAGAAAAAACCACCTTAAAATCCCAGACCCAGGATCCATTGAAAAAAGGATTTTATGGATTAAAAAGAAGAAGAAAGATTCTACAAACCGTAACATAGAAAAACAAATAAATATGAGTTTTTGGATCATCTATAGCTTTGATCTACACCCAATGATGCTGAAAAAAGCTAATAGACGAGGGGGATAGACCCTTGGGAAGTTTAGGAGGGTTTGGATCATCACTCTTTCTACTGGAGGAAGATAAGGGAATAAAATAAGGTGAGTAAAGTTAAATTATGATGGGGAATAATGGTAAATTTCCCAATTTTAATGAAGAACATAGTTTGGCCACACTGTTGACCAAACCATGCACCAAATATATGCCACCCTTTTTCCCAGAGGAGGCTAGGTCCCAGGGGAGCCCACACAATTGGAAAAATAGTGAGGTAACCATGAGGAATGGATTTATCAAATTCCACATTGTTTCACATTCCCACATACACAGTTTCACCAACTATGCACCAAACCTCCTGGAAATCACTATTAGGGTGAATAGTTACTATTAATTATGCGCCAACCATGCAACATGAACTAGATGCCCCAGTTTCCCTTATTTCATGTCATAAACCCCTGGGGAACCCCCAACGATCCTAAAAACATGGGAAACATTTAATTAACTATTTTAAGAAAGTTAAACAAAAAAATAATGAATAATTTACCACATTAGAATTATGGGATCTTACGACCTCCCCACTTTATAACATATCATCCTTGAACCACACTCCCAATAATCATTGGGTCTCCATGGGGAAAATATTGTCCCACTAATTCAACACATCCCTAGCACACTCCGAATTCTCTTCTTGAACATTACCATGATACCGTAAAAATCAAACCAACATCATAATATTTCTCCACAAGACTTTATCACTATGATCCAAAATACAAACCAGATTATACTAAAAAGATGAATCTTCTTCAAGTTCAACATCATCAACATAAATAACTTGGGAAGGATTGGGGTAATACAATTGAACCTATAGAATAATAGAAACATCGGGCATACCACAAAACTACTGTAGAAGATCAAATAATTATTCCATATGTCTGATCCTCATCACAATCTCAAATTTCCCCATGTACCTGGGAACCAACTTACCCTATTTTCAAATCCAACAACAATCCAACCTTTGAGACACATTGAGGAACACACAAAAACTAACCATAAATTCAAGAGGTTGACGAAATAAATCCATATATAAATATGCCCAACACTAAGATGTATCCATACATCTTCAAATAAACTAAACCTATTATGACTTCTCCTTCATGAGACTTGGTCCCTAAATCTATGATTCTACTACCTCTATCCAACATAAAGGAGATCTACTTGGGAATCCATATAGAAACTAATATGGTTCTATATGATTTTTCTCTTGGTAAATGTAGTTATAAGAAAACTCAAAAAGCTCCAAGTGCTTCTCCCAAGACCAATCAAAGTATAGGACACATGCCCTAAATATGTCCTCTATCACCTAAATAGTATGCTCTGACTACCCATTTATCTTTAGGTGGAAAATATTACTAAAACACACTTGGTTACCAAGTATCTTATGCAACAATTTCATGAAGAGTAAAATAAAACATGGATCATTATCCAAATCTATTATCCACAGAACCCTGTGTAAACGTACTATCTCTTTAACATATTAATCAACAAACTAGTCAATGATGAAGGTCTATCAAATCCATAAGAAATGTTCCAGAATTTTCAACAAATCCCCAAATACCCATAGAACATCATTATTTTTAATCATCCTTGGGAGACATACAATGAAATCCATCATAACGTCGTCCGACTTCCATTCCAAAATTTGGAATGGCTATAAAAAACACCCAGTCACTGATGCTCGACCTTCACCTACTAACATGTGTAGCATCACATCAAAGAACAATGTAACTTGTTTCTTCTTATATAGACACCAATACTATATACATATGTCACAATACATTTTGTGTAAACAAGGATACACTGCCCACTTTGAGTCATGAAACTCACACATCAGATCGTACCACACATAAGTAGGAACGAAAACACATATATGAACATGAATGATCACATCATAAATGACTATCCTATAGTAAGGTGACTCCCCACCTTCAATACTTTACCTCAAGGCTAAACAATTAGGATCCTCATACTTCCTCTCCTTGATCCAATCAGAAGAATGTACTCAACTAACAAGGATGCAAGGTTCACTATCCCGTGTCCTTTCTAAACCTCTAGATGCATCTTAACGAATGAAGCCATCATCCTATACTCAGAATTGGATTCATGAACCACATTATTTTGAGTCTTCAGACTCACATAATTCACAAAATTATTTCCCTTTCCCATATTTTATATTCAATCAAAATAAAAGGAATTCATGTACTCAACCTATCTTCAACACCAGACACATAACAAAACAAGGTATAATCCTTACCAAAATAAAGTTGGATCAAAATTAGTGTAGTTTTCAAATGATTATTTAACATCTAAAAATCACCCTCACATGCTCTTGACCATTCAAGGTTTATTCCCTTCTTAGTAAATCATGAAAGTAGAGCTTCCATATAGGTTAATTCCTTAATTAACCTTCAACAATAGCCCTCTAGAATCAGGAATCTTCATTTTTTAAAAATATTATTAGGCTTCTTCAAATACACAACCACTTTCACTTTAATTTGGTCCATGGACACACATTTCTTAGTGATGATGTGACCCAAGAAACATACCCTTTTAATCCAAAAATTTAATTTAGATAGCTTGGTGTATATCCTATTATCTCTTAAAGTAATCAGGACAATGTTAATATGTTTGGAATGATTTTCATGAGTCTTTGGGTAAATAAATATGTCTTCCATAAAGAATAATACAAAAATTATCTAGGTACAGGTAAAATATTTGGTTCATTAGGTCCATAAACACTACTAGCATGTTGGTCAACCCAAAAAACATAAAAAAACTCTTATAAACTATCCAAATCTTGAATAGAATTTTGTGGTATATCATAATGTCTTAACCTTAGCTGATAATAAAATGATTTTAGAACAATTTTAGAGAATAATGAATCACCTATAAACCTATGAAATAGACCATCCATTCAGAGAAGAGGGCATCAGTTCTTAATTGTCATCCAATTAAACCTCTGATAATCGACACATAACAACAATTTCCCATCATAATTTTTTAAAAAATCTATAAATCCCCAAGGTGATACAATTGGATGATTAAAAACTTTATTCTACAATTACTCTAATAGTGTTTAAGTTCCTGGAGTTCTATAGGATCCATTCAATATGGCATAATAGAGATAGGTTCTTCTCCAAGAATCAAATCAATCATGAACTTCACATCTCTCTCAGGCTGTGGCCCTTATAATTCCTTAGGAAAGACGTATTGAAACTGATCCATCATAGGAGGAAAAAAGGCTTACATATTCCCCCATATTCAAGAATCAGACATTCCAATTGGGATGAGATCTCCCCCAACTGCTAAAAAATTAGACCACATGACCTTCTCAGATATCCTGTTCTCTATAGAGTGTAGGAGTATCCCACTCAAGGGATATGGACATTAATATACATTTGAAATCGTAAATATGGGATAGGTACAACACTATCCTATCAATCCCGAGTATTAGATCGAAACTTGAAATCTCAAGCACAAACATGTCCCATGGGAAATAGTACCTGCCAACCACAAGGGTATACTCTTTATATATCTAGATATTTTCTTCTAATAATCGTAACATTGTATCGATCAACAAAAACCCACACATACATTCCAACTCTAGACCAAAAAAATTCAAAAACTGAGAAGATATAAAATAGCATGAGGCACATTTATCAAATAAAGTAGTAAAACTCATGGAAGCTACACGACTAATACCTCAAATGGTCAATGGACCACCCTCACCACCTCTAGGTGTCAACTAAACTACATGAAGGTGACCTGTCTCTCTATACTGGGATTTGGTTTGATTCCATAGTGTCGCACTAACCTACCAATAAGAAGACCCATTTCCTAGAGGAACACATCATCTAACCCAATTGGTATGTCCGTTAGGGATCTTGTTTCCCGATATATATGGGGTAGATGAACCCTTTCTTTCACTACGCATCAACCTGGATCCTCCAAAATTTACTAAATTCAAAGGGTTCTGAAAGAACCTCTACACATTCCCCGTCCTACCATATGATCTACACTCAAATGGTGGTCATTTTAATTCGCCACACATGTGTCCTAGGCTACCACACTGATAAAAAAACACTTGGTCCCCACTTTGTGAGGCCAAACATTTTCCCTGGGTACTCGGTCTACCACCACCCTAATAAAAACTCTCAAAAAAGTGATTTATACTATTAGAATTTGTACCACTGGATCACCCAACTGGAACCACATGTCCACCTCCAAACTCCTCCCTTAGATTCCCTTCTAAAATAAGAGCCTAAACCACCACTTTATAAAATCGATTTAAATGGAAAAATATTAACACAAGACATGATCTCCTATCTAATTATATCCTGAAAATGTCTTGTTGTATCTTCATCCCCCATCCATCGTTGGGAGAATTCATTGGAAGTGAATAAAGATTCAAACATAATCCATAACTGTCCTAGTCCCCTGGGTCAACCTTATAAACTCTATAGGCTTCTCATAACTAAAGGTATCAGTATATAAATGTTCTAGAAACTTTTCATAGAAAGATTTCCACAAAATAACATCCTATTCTAAACCAGGATATCCCACTACCGCTTTGATAGTCCCCATAACATATAATATTACTACTTAACTATTTTCTCATGATGAGTCTCTAAGTGATCCAGAATCATCTAATCCTATCCAGAAAATGGCTTTCTAACCTCTTTAGAAAACTTTGTAGGGTGTTCTAACTAAAACTCTTTAGTAAATTAAAATGATCTATGCACAAAACTCCATAGGTCATGTTTCATTATCTATATAAAACTAAAAATTCCATCATAGAACTACTCCTCCCCTCTATTACCCTAAAATAATAGGGTTTCTTTCTCTACTATTTGGGGATCATTCTTACTAATATCCTCATTTCCACCAACCAACACACGTCATCATGGTGGAATCTCTCTATAATTCCAAACACATGTCTCAAAACACATAACATTAGGATTCGATAGTTTTCACAAAATAAATCACACTACTAGAAATAAGTAACCCATTTCAGATACACCATCTCAATTTTTATAGTCACATCTCTATCATAACCCTCAACAATACCTACCATGGGTTAGGGTCAACATAGGGAAAAAATCTTAAATAGTCACATTTATTTCATTAGAAACCATTTTTAACCATTTTCCTTCACCACATAAATCTTTATCATTTAGGAGCATTTCTATATTTATAACTCATTACAATGAAATTTCAAACCATTCACGACTCTTCATTAGGAACGATTTTTTATCTATTATTATATATTATTTCCATTTACCAAATTTCCTCAGCATTATTAAACACCATTTATTTCAAATTCCAAGGAGAAATAAAGGTATTCTATCCCTTACATCCCACATGTCCTTTCCTGTGCGTGCCTACCACGATGCATGTCCCATATATCACTAGGTACCTAAAATGATGCATGTATGCACAACCTCATTCCATTTTAGCCACATTAAATATACCATAAAATAGTCACATCACATAACAAGTGCTTCAACAAAGGTGAAATATCATCCAACTATAAAAACACCCATAAATAATTATAATCTTACACCAGGTAATTGGGTTTTCCCTCAGACATGGGTTAGATACTCACATACATGAGCTTATTTAAATGGTCCATAACACCCTGGACTCCAATTTACCATACAAAGATATTAATAAAAAAAAAATAAAAACTCACTTGATACCACTTTGTAATGTCCCTGACCCAGTAACCACTAAATGGTTCCCCAAGTTTTGACACCACATGACCTTAGGCATGCTCCCCATATGCAAGTGGCTCCTGATTATCAGAAAGGGTCTAATGTAATATGTGGGGTGATTGTGAACTTGATATCCGAGTAATCCGCAAAATATAACATTGATAAATAAAGGAAATGCTATAACCAACAAACATGCATCACATAATCCATATGCTAAAATTGGGTAAAAACCCATAACCAAATAGTAAAAATTCTTTGTCATGTTATATAGTGCCAAGTGTAAGGAAAACCAAAAATAAATAAAACTAAAGAACCCCTAAAACATGTCCTTACTGCATGTCCAGACCTCTCATCCATTCACATCCCATGTCCAAATTAACCATCTAGAATAGGGACTTTTCCCTTGTCCTGACTAGAAACCATGAAGTCTACTCGGGTACCCAATGGTGTTTGGAGTTGGGTGTGAGTAAAACTTAGTTGGACACCACCAAAAATGTATAAAAAATATCTAGTTTAAATAAATAGTTTACTGAGGTATATAATGAATAAAAAGATAAACAAGAACCATTAGTTATCAAGGTTCACTTTAGGCACTTTCACCATTTATTTAATGGGTTATCCATTTACATCACATAATCATCGGCCTATGCCAATCATATAAACTATACATAATGGGGAAAATTAAAGTTCTCTACATCAATAGGTAAAAAATTAAAAAAAATATAAAAACCTTACCTTAAATCCTAAGTCCAGGTGTTCATATTAAATGCATTTGTTAGGGGAATAAATCTGATGTTCGAGTCTGTAACCCATGTATTATAGGGGTGGGGTTTCGAGCCACAGTCTAACCCAAACCATGGGTATAAAGCCTTATGTATGAGACCCCAAATACCACCAATCCATGTGAACATTCTTCATTAATCCCTTGATAGAATATAACATTTAAAAACCATAATTCATTTAACAGATATACCAGCATCATGCCCTAACCCTATAACACATACATCATTCATAATTCATAACTCATTAACACATATTCCATATGTGTGACTTACAAAATTATCACAAAAATTCCCCATTTACATTCCTTAATCCATTTAAATTATTTACTATATTCATGTCTTATCCCATCAACCCATTTACCCATTAACAAACCATAATTTATTTAACACCTTCACCATTGTACCAAAAACCCCCTTATGTGATGTCATCCACTAGACAAAATCATCATAAGTTATAATTCATAACTCATGTAAACAAGTAAACAAAATTATCAAGGGATTTATATCATAATAATTAAATTCCACACTTAACATATCAATTTAATATTCAAGGAAAAACCTACCAATATCTCTTAACCTAGTCTGATCAACATCAATGCATCCCACAATGATCATGAGGGGTTCAATTCATCTTTAAATAAATTTTTTTCAATTAATATTAATAAAATCAAATTCCCAACAACAAGGTAACATTTTACAACCAAATAAATATAAACCACACATCATGACTATGGAATATAAATTTTAGACCAACTACCTCAATTCTGAAGATGAATGCTCACTCAACCTGGTCCTTTGATTCAGAAATAAACCACCTTTAAAAAAACCTAGGATCCACTGGAAAATGTGGGTTTTAGGGATTTGGAAAATGGAGAATGATTCTACAAAAACAAACCCATAAAAAAGAACAAAGGGGAGTGTTATACTCACCGGGATCTTCGATCTACACCAAAAGTTTTAGAAAGGGAATAACAATGAGGGAGATCGATCCTTAGGATGTTTAGGATGGTTCAGTTCATCACTCTAACTACTGGAGGAAGACATGGAATGAGAATTGGTTGAGTTATTTTAATACAAGAGGGGGAGAAATGGAAAATTTAAAACTTTAATAAGTAATATGGTTTGGCTACATAGTTGGCCAAATGGTGCGCCAACCATGAACCACCCTTAGTCCAATAGGGGGTTTGATCACATGGCCTCCTGAGGAGGCCACACTATTTGAAAAACCATATAGTAGCCATGAGAAATGTCTATATTACATCTCCAATGGTATCACATATTCCCATGAATTGTATCACCAACCAAGAACCCCTCCTATAAGAAGGCACGTTTAGGGTGCATAGTGACAACTAACCATGCACCGACGATGGAACATGCACCGGATGACCGCTTTTTTCTATTATTTCATATTTTAAACCCATGAGACACCCTCAATCCTTATCATAAACCTAGGAAACATTTCATAAACCATTTTCTGAGAGTTAAACCATAAATTAAAGAAGAAATATCTTTATTAGAAGTCCAAGATCGTACATATGCAACTAACACATATAAAGTGGAATGATTAATGTTCTTGTTTTTGATTTCAACAATTATATTATTAAGTTTTTTACAAATGATATTATAGTTATAAGAAACATGAAATGTACACGTAGTGTACATAAAACCTATTTCTTAAAGGATTTAAAATCATATGTAGAATGGTGCTGATGCTAAATAAAAGTTATTCAGTGACCAGTAAAACCAATTTTAAACCACATGATTAAGGGAGGAAAATCATTAATATATTCCCAATGGTAAAATAATAAGGTTATGGTTTTGGGATAGTGTTGGTGATGCTGAAATTGGATAGTGGATTTATGGTTTATGTCATCATTGGTAGAGTTTATTACAAGTATTAATTTATAGATTATATTTGATAACCTGAGATTTTATATTTGGAGGCATGTGTGTTTTACTTTAGGTTTTATAGAGATAAATTTATTTATATATTTGGAATGTGACATTAAGAGACACATTATATTTTTGGGGGAATATAACGGTGATTTAGTGAAATTAATTAAAAAGTTTTGGACATTGAATTTGGATAGTCTTCTTTTGTTTTGAGTCTTAAGTTAACTATATATGGAGTGAATAAGCTGATCATTGGGTGTTATTGGATAAGTTATGCTAACCATTTTGGTTTATGAAATACATATAGATATATGAGGAATTACTTGTCATTCTAATAGTCAATTAAATATGATTCGTTCATAAAACTTCACTTCGGATATTCATTTCATGGTGTAAGAAATGAAGTGGAAAATGATCGAAGAACAACAATAGGATGAGATTTCACCTATCAAATAAAAATATATGGAGTAAAAATATTTTTGATATGTTCACATTCATGGTATTAATGGAGTTCCTCAACTCTAGGGAAAGGGTCATGAAAATAATGTTATCCTTGTACCATAATTTTGATGAATCTAATGGCCCTTTATGTCATCATACATTTATAGTTTTATGGTTTTTTAATTTCTCTTGATAAATAAAATTATTATGATTAATGAACTCTATAACCCCACATAATTATTTTGGAATTATGATTTTATTCTATGTCTATATCTTTAATTCCCACCTATGTTCTCCTACTTGGAAACCTAGTTATGTGATTTTTCCAGACCAACTTCATACATTCCTCTGTCTCTTACCAATAGGTTGTTTTATTAACCCTTCTCATGATGTTAGATTTAAAGATTGGTATTTTCAAATGTAAATCCCTTGTTTGTTGAGATAAATATTAAATTATGAGGACACAATTTATTTAAGGGTGTATAATGTAACACCTAGAGATTTCAATAGGGGAAAAATATGTTTCATAGAATATATGACCCAAAACACCAAGATCACAAGAGAATATAAAACCATGAGACTTGTTGATATATTTATTTTTAAATAAATTCATTGTCTTTGATTGCTTTAAATTCACGAAACACCAGGTTTGAATGAAACATAATATATTATCAATACTTAGGGGTGAAAAGACAACAAAACATATAAATTCAACACACACAACTCGATAGGTTGGTCATAGCCCCCCTAAGGGATAACCCAACCATTTTGGATGGCCCGAAGGCCATGTGGGAATGAATCCCATTACATGGTTTACATTCCTAAAAGTTTTGTCGCAAGGCCCAATTTGTGAATATTAACCTGGTTGCTACAATCCCACCGCTGCTACAGTTCCCATGTTTCCACCTGATACAGTGCTCGCCACTACTACAGTGTCACCAGTCAATAGTTCTACCACTAGTAAAATATGCTATAGTAATTCTATAGTCTTTTTTACAAATGGTTTTTTGAACCCTATTTTTGATTTATTATTATGTATTTCATACCACTAATTCAATTCCAAACTATGAAAACATATTATTGGCTAATGAGGTATAGGTGGTTTCCATGCCACTCTTGTTTTGTGCCCCATCCACCACCTGCGCGCCACACGCCCCCAGTTAAATTAGACTGTCGAGAGACTCAAACCTAGGAAAATTCCAATACTAGAGAGTGAACACCATACATAGTGCAACAAAGCTTACCCTAGTTGGAGTATTAATGAACCACAATACTCCTTTAAAATATTATTAGTTAAATATGGCCAAAATAACTTATCCATTAAGATAGAGGGTATGAATAGTAATAAATTAATTATGAAAATTATTTATTTAATACATGTCTATAATAAATTCGATGGTTAAATATTTATTATAAATTAAATAATAGTCATTTTAAAGAGAAATAAATGTTTTCAGAAAAACTATATTTTTTGGAAAGGCGTATTAATGGTGCTTTTTGAACATAATTTAAAACTAATTTTAAACTCATATAGTTTATATTTTTGATAAAATTAACTTAGTTTTTGAAATCTCTATTTCAAAATTATCATTGTGGGATTTTTTTAAAATTTTCTGAAATTATTAAGTTTTTGATTAATATTGATAAATACATATTTTTATTGAAAATTGAATTAATGTTTAAAACATTATCATAGTTAAAAAATATTTTAATTTTTTTAAAAGTAAAATTATTTCTATTATATTAAAATTTTACAAATTAACTTCATTTTAATAAATTTAATTGTGAACTTTTATATTGAAACATTCCATACATATGATAATTTTTCCTTTGTTAAAAAACTCTTTTGTCACGCCGTCAATTTAATTTTAAATTGAATTTTTACACTTATGTGAATTTAATTTAGAAAAAAGGATTCAATATTTGGAATAAAAAATATTTTATACTATCTAATAAGATAAGCTTATTTTTTTACCTTCATGAATAATGAAAACACTAAAAATTAATTACCATTTTTAAGACCAAAATGATTTTACCATGGGGTTAAACTAAAAATAAACTGGTAAAAATGACATAAAAACATTTCCAATTCCTATTTAATGGAAATATTTATACCCTAATTGTGTTAGGATAATTTTATAGAAGTTCTTGGGAAATGTTTCGTCGAAATTAACCTATACAATAACTTAATTAAAGAAAAAGACCAAACATCACCCCTCTTCCTTTTAAATTTCTATTGTATTTTCATGTAGTGGAAAAATAAATAATTGACTGAATTTGGATGGAAATTTTAAGAATATTGAAATTATTTTTATGAGGGTAATCTATTTTTAATTCTTAGTAATCATATATTTACTTTGAATTCATAAGAAATGCCAATTCATTTTTTATTTAATTTGAAGAAAAATAATTTATATGATACTAAATATTTTAAAATTAAAATAAATTGGTTGAATTATTGCGTTCAATTAAAATTTTTATACAAATATATCATGTTATATAGGTTTTAACAAAATATATTTTTATTACATTATTGTATTAATATTTTTATATTCCAATTAATTGAATAATTTGAAAATCGTCATTAATGTAATTTTTGATACATGATATTTTATTAAATGATTTGAAATTCATAAAAATTATATATTAACAAAATTTACTTATAAATGTTTATAAATATAAACTAAGGTCTATTAGTTGGGAAATTATTAATTTATAATGACTACATTAACCCCTAAAGAGTGAAAACTTTCTTACCACGGTAAATGTTAAAACTATGTTTTTTTGCACTCAATATGCGCTTGTGTTAAAATTAATTTTTTGAAAAGAGTATATTTTTATTTGATGAATTGGATTTAGTTTATAGAATAATTGGGTCCAAATTATCTGAAATTATAATTTTATTTTATTCTTAAATTATAAATTACCTATGTTAAATAGGATAGTTACCGTAGTGAAAACTAAAATGGAAAAAGTAATGAAACTAAGAAGTTAATGAACAACATGATTAAAACATGTGTTTTATTGTGTTTTGTAGGTTTTAAGATACCATATAATACATAAAACATTTTAATTATCAATTTTTTATCCACTTAGGGAGAGAGTGACTTCCCATTATTTAATACCTTTGGTTATTTACAAAAATTACACTCCACAATTATAAAAGGGAACTTATTCCCCTCACTTAGTCACACCTCTCAAGCCATTTTTGTTGTCCAGACCCTAAAATATACATCCCCAAAATCATAATACACATTATATAGACACTGAAATTCCAAAAAGACCAACCCTAGAGCCATTACGAAGAAATACAATGAAGGTTTATCTATGATAATGTAATTGTCTTCACTAAAATCATTCTTTTTCATTCTTCTTCTACAATATTATTTTTTTTATTAACACTTACAATATAATAAAACCAGTATATACCATATAATTATTTGTTATTATGTTTATGTAATAATATTTATGAATCTCCACATCCATAAAATGGCAAAAGAAATATTCAACCATGTGTACAGTGGACTACCACCTCGAGAATTGTTGTAACACATTTTCCCTAAACACTTCCATAGTTGGATATAATGATGAATTTAATATATATATATATATATATATATACATATATATAATTTTTATGATATAATTATACTTATTGATTTATAATATCACATATAACTTCTTACATTCCTTTCCATTTAAAATAAAATAACATCGCTCTTGTGTATGGTGGACTACCTTCTCACATAGCGATGTGATTCATTTTTCAATTGGGATTTACATGGAAGGTAAATTGGATATATATAACTAATTTATGTGATATATATTACATAATATAAATTCTATAAATTAATATATCACACAATTCTTTACCCTTTCACCCTTTTAGTAGATGATATCGACGCTAATGCGTACGTATTACCTACCATCTCCATAAAGCGATGTGATTCATTTTCTCTATCTAATCTTCAATAAAGGTTATAATGATGTATATAATCAAAAAAATAAAATTTATTAAATTAATATCATTATATATATGGATAAACTATATTCTATGTAAACTAACTAGAACTTTCATGAAAAAACATTCATGGGAACATAAGATAATTAACACCTAAAACAATGAAAATATAGAAATATTATTAAAACAAGTGTAGTAAAATGTTATAATTGGATAAAATATTGCACGATATATTTGACTAATATTTTTTAACGTATTTTTAAAAACCCTATAATTATTATATGGTATGTTCTTACACATATAATGGAATTTGAACGAGAGGTGAGAGTTTATCATCTCACTTTTAATTTCATGATACATTTTCCATATTCACCATTTAATCATTTTTTGTGGTTTATATACTAACCATTTGATATGTTATATCACAAATATATTTATATAAATGGTATTTAAAGGTTCATTAGTTGTTATTTCTCTTACAGGAATACAATTTAGAAGTTACCAATGTGGTAAGGGAGTATTTCACAATCTCATCATTATACTGGATTGTTTTTGTATAAGTATCCATTAGTGGAATTATTTTATATTTATATATGAATATAAATATATTCTATTATAATATGGTAATTTATGAATGTTTTCAAGTAATATTACCATTTTTACACTAATTTTTACTTAAAATTATTGAGAAAATGGTTTTAATAAAATATGATGTAATATCTCCCATAGGTCCGAAATACTTTTTCATGTAACCCCATGTTTTGAAAATATGTTTTCAAGAATGTTTTTAAACCTTTTAAAATTATTTATTAAAGGAATTTGTACTCATTTTGAGTTTTTAAATTGTTTTTTGAAAGGAATGTTCATTTAGTTTAAAAAAAATCCCATTTCAATTTTTTGAAAAATGTGAATGAAATATTTTTTTAACGTGCACAACATGGACAAAATTTTCCACCATCATGAAAAATAAATATCTAAAAAATTATATAAAAAATTTTAATGGTTATTTTCAAAGAATGTTTATTTAAAGTTTTTTATGAACATTATTTTTTACAGTGATTTTCAAAATGGAAAGGTTATTTTACTAGAAACGGTTTTAAGGATCTTTTTATGGAATTTATATTCATCATTGACATCAACCATTTTTTAAAAAATTTCTCCATTGGGGATATGTTGTAATGATATATTACTTATTATTTATCTAGATGGGTTATGAATAGTTTTATGGGAGATGTAGCAATTTTATACCATTCCTATTACTCTAGATGTCTTAGGCTTATGTTTATTAACTGAGGTAACTGTTAAAATTTTATATGCTAGTTTTCAGTAAGAATGTTTATGTTGATTTTTTAACCCTTTAAAATGATGAATGAATTGGTATTAGTATATGGAGGGGGGTTATAGATATCACTTAAATGTATTGAAAGGTCTTAGAAGAAAAGTCAGTTGGCTAAATTAGAATTGTTTCTACCCATAGATTTAAACTGTCTTGATGAAGGTCTTGACAGTTTCAGATGTCTAGCATTATGAGTTTCCTCATTATGATATTAATTATTTAATCCAATGTGATTTTTTTAGTTTTAATATCTATGTATAGGTTTCATTATCATGGGATTATTTATATGGATTTATTTTATCATGATTTATTTATACCATATTATACTGAGTTTATTAATTAAATGGAATGTGTTTTAGTTATGTACCTTACCATATTGATTATTGTAATTAATTCCAAAAATATTATACTATATTATTACCCATACTTATCATTTTTGTATCACCCTTTATTTATGTTTTATTTTCCTTGGTACAATAAGAATTTTTTTAATGTTTGATATGTAGTGATATTCTATAAGGAATAATAGTGTTTTCAAAGAAAAATCTTTTTGTATTTGACTTTTTCAAATGTATGAGAAATTTAAACATTTATCCAGTTTAGCAATAAAAAAATAATATTCAGTCCTTTGTGATGGATTAACTTGAATCTATTTCCAATGTAATATATTAACCCTCTAATTTGGGTTTCTAGGGTTGGGGTATTTATTGTTGGTATCAGTGGAAGTATAATAGAAACCAATAGAACTAGATTTAGGAAAACATAGATTAGGGAACATAACCCTATGATAAAAATTGAGTATATGTATAGAATAAAATCCTAATTTTATGGTAAGGAAGATATTATATGATTTTTCCAAGAAATACATCCCTGTCTAAGTATACAAGTGGATGTGGTTTGGGAAAAAATGTACCTACGAGTAATATCTATGAAAAGGGGACATTGGGATTAACCCGATCATCCCTAGGTACATGAAAATGGACCTTACTGTGCATATTGTTTTATACTATTAGGGGATATTATAAGGATAATTCAAATTTTATTTAATAACAACTATAAATGATTTAAAAATAATGATATCCCCAATGAAACCATTTTTGTGATTTTGTGATCATGTATACATAAAATTTTCAACTTATGGTAAGTGTTTCCATAGTTTTGGGATTATAAATTATGTTTCATAACTTTACGATATAATATATTATATTTCATAATTTAGAAATGGAACCAAACATAATGAATGAGAAGTATATCAATTTAAAAAATCCAAAGAGAAATAATGATCATTTCTTTAATGATTGTAAGCTGATATTTCAAAGGAAACTAGTCTTCCAAACATTCTCATCATATGAGGACATAGTATCATATGCTATCAATAAAGAGAAATAATTATCTAAGTGTTATGGATTAAAAGGGAATCCATAAAATAATAGTATGGAAAATAAAAAAATGGATAAGGGTAAGAAGGTAAGGACAAGTTTTCCCCATGTCATAATTGTGGAAAGAAACACCCCGGTACTTTCATAACGTGAATGAAAGTTTTATATAAGTGTGGAGATAATGAAAACAATGATTTTTATTTGAAAGGAGAAATAGAAATTTAAAATTTTCAATTCATTAAACTTTAAGGATATAATTCCCTTAGAAAATACATTCCCTAAGCATCAAGCGAATATACCTCATAAAAATTTAACAGATCATTGAAAAGCTTATGATATTACCACATATGAAGTGGGATTTTTAATGTTATCATGTTGGGATTAAATAATTATGTTATAAAAGTATTTTATCAATGATATTATAGTTTTAAGAATAATGAAAAGTTTAAGGATTATATTTCAGTACTATTTCTCAAAGGATTTTATATACTATGCTGAATGGTACTGATGAACATGAAAAGTGATTTAGAGATAATTTGAACCTCTTTTAAAACACATTATTAAGTTAGGATAACCCTAAATATGTTACCAATGATCATATAATAAATAAATTTTTAATG
Organism: Viscum album; assembly: GCA_963277665.1. Taxonomy (NCBI): domain Eukaryota; kingdom Viridiplantae; phylum Streptophyta; class Magnoliopsida; order Santalales; family Viscaceae; genus Viscum; species Viscum album. The sequence goes on from OY728158.1 coordinate 413,644,247, forward strand.
GATAATGTTAGTGACCAGAAATTTTTCTTGAGTTTTGATGGTTCAGGTCACCATTGTTGGAGTTTACTATAAGTATTAATTTATAGAATATATTTGACAACCTGAAATTTTATATTTGTAAGAATGAATGTTTTAGTTATTTTTTTAGTATGATAATGGTTTTAAAAAAATTTGAATGTTTAATTAAGAGACAATTTATATTTTCTGTGGAATATAATATTTATTTAGTAACCCTCCTTCAAAATTTATAGACATTGAATTTTTAAAGACATATATCGTTATGAGTTTTTACTTATCTATATATGGAATGTATTATGTTGGAATTTGGGTGTTATTAGATATCTATGGTTCAAAATTTTCATTTTGGAAAATATACTGAGATATGAGGAATGAATTATCATTTCAATGATTTATTAAATGTGCTTTGGGAATAAAGATTAAATTTGGATATTTATTTATTGGAGAAAGAAATGATGCGGTAATTGATTAAATCCCAAAAAAGGATAAAATTTCAACTATGAAATATAATAATATCAATTAAATATATTTTCACATGTTCTCAGTCAAGATATTAATTTAATTCCTCAACTCTAGCAAATAGATTTTGAAATAAAAAAATTATCTTAATACCTTCATTTTCTATGAATCTAACCATTCGATTTCGTGTGATCAATTAACTCTATCATCATCTATCATTATTTTCTCCTTATTACTTTCTTATATGCCCCTATCTTCACTTCCCACCGATGTTCTTCTCCTTGGAAGCCTAATTACGTGATTATTTCAGATGACATTCATAAATACTTTTATATCTTATCAAGAAGATGTTTTATTAACACTTATTATGATGACGAATTTCAAGAATAATATTTTCAATTTTCAAACACTTGATTAATCGGATCAATTTAAAATTCAATGGACACAATTTATTTAATGAGGTAGAATGTAAAACCTTTATATTTTAAAATAGGAATATCATGTTCAAAAATATATATGACAGAAAAAAATATCATAAGAGAATATAAAAACCTAAAACTTTACGATAAATTTAATTTTAAATAAATTAAATCTCTTTGGTATTTTGTAATGAAAAGAACACTGGGTTTGAACAAAATGTGTTACTTTGTTAAAATATTATTTTTTCAACATGACCATTATAACATAGCTGTTAAGATGGTGGGTATTAATATTAATAAATAAATTATAAAAAAATATATTTTACTTGATAATATTCCAATAAAAGATTCACTTTAGGGAAGTAATGTTCTCTATACAGTTGATAAAACATGGCATCAATCCATGGAATATGATAATTGTTCTTTTTCATGATCTTGTTGAGCTCATGAAAATTTATGAAGAGGCACATTGACCCATTATTCTTATAGATGAAGAGAAACAGTGAACCCCATGATGATGAACTTGGGCTTATAAACCCTTTATCTAGATGATTATATAGTTTCTTATTTGGATCTTGAAGTTCAATAGTGGACATTATATATGGATTATTGGATATTGGAGAATATCTACTTATAATCTCAATTGGTAACTCATCTTCACAGATTGGAGGAAGACCTTCAAGAGGAAACACATCGGCATCTTCCCATACACTGGGCATGTAATCCAGGATGAAAATTTCCTTAGTATCAATCATTTGATCTAGATAAGTTTTCTATAAGGTAATAATATATATGATTTACATGATAATACCAAATGAGATTCATCCCCTAGCACTTTTATAGAATCATATGGTGGGTTTTGGTTCTGAAGGATATTTCTTTCTATTTGAAATATATATTGGATATATAATGGTAAATTCAATCCTTACCCAGAATTATATTAAATTATTCTAAAGGGAGTATTATGATGTAATACTTTACCAATTTTATATTTTTATATATAACTCCACTTCTATGTTTTCAGGTGGTTTTGGAATAGTTATAATAATCATTAATGATATGAAAGAGTGCATAGAACCAAAAATGAAATAGTATGTTTTCTATTCTTGAACAAATATCCAATGTACCAATCAATACATAGTTGTCAGGATCCACCTCAATAGTTGTGATGACATGAGCTCTCCCTCAATCTCTGGGACCTGGAGTTTGTTTCTGTCAGTTATCATCTACAACCCTTGGTTTAGGGAATTAATTCACATCGTGTCATTGTTCCTTGATGTTAAATCATTAGAAAACAAGATAAGGGTTAATTATAACATTAATTTCTTCTATCACATTTGTGGATTTCTACAGTTGACATTCACCAGCTAGGTTACCTTCCTTCCGTCCCCAAAAGGATTTACTTTTCCCCTTGCATATATTTTTGGGATTCTTCTTCCCAAACATTCGGTAAGTGGGGTGTTATAATTTCTTACCACAAGTTATTTATCCCTCAAAAAAATATAATTAAAATAAATTATATTATTCCCGTATCCTGACCCATGAGACCTATTAGATTCCCTAATCTCTATTTCAACTCTGAAGACACATCAAAAAAATTCTTCATTGCTTTCAAAGTCTCAAATATCCTAAAATTATAATATAATCAACTTTAGGTCAACAAATAAGTGGTAAAATTTACTTTTTGGTGAAATAAAAAAGCTATAGGCGTATTGTGAAAGTTTTTCGATCTTCAACTCATAAAAACTGATGGATTCATCATCATTCTAATTAAGAACAAGAAAATCCCTCTTTATTTTAAGTTAGTGAGTGTGAGGAAAAGTTTTACAAAAAAACAATTTTTTGATTTATTTCCACTCCTTCATTTTAATATATTCTTCAAGAATCATATTTTTGATGAAAATACACCATTTATTTGATTCTACCTCCATATAAAAAAAATAATTCTTTTATATAGAGAACTGAATGATAAATAAGATCTTTTCAATGGAGTTGTTAAATTGTTCAAGGATTAAGGTATCAAAATATCCACTAAAAGTTGGAGGCATTAGTCACATAGATGTCACAATTGAAACATTATATTTATTAGGGGGATTTGGGTTTCCCCCTAGATCTAAGTTTATATTTACAACTTCAGTTAATTGAGAAATTATTATCATGAAGTTGTAGACTCCAAATCCCATCAAGTTGGTCATCCCATTTATATAACCATTACATTTCTCAACACATTGGATATTGACTCAGTTCCTTATAACATTGACTAATTTAAAGGGAAAACTAGGGATGATAAATTTAAAACTTCTAAACACATTAAATATATGCTATTAAAATTTAAGGTATAACTCAAAAATCACATAATTTTCATAACATATGAATTTATAGGTTTCAATATAATTTATCCACGGTCTATTTCCTAACATAATACATTATATGAATTTTTCACAGTTATAATGGTTTGTATAATGATTGTGAATTAACAAAAGTATATCCTTTAGTAGTGTCAAACTAGGTGAAAAATAGGGCCTGTTATGCATGCACACGGTGAAAACCAATTCAAATACAATAAAACCTTTTTAGGGTTATTAATGCAAGGTATAATTGTTCCAGAGAAACACCTACTTGTATTATATAGACTTATATTTTTTTCTAGGAAAAAAATACTCTATACTTTAACTTAATTTAGGTAGGTTTTCTTTAGTTTAGACAAATATCTATGTCTTTCACTAATGTTTTCTTATCCTAATAGAAAAAATAACCATACCTTCTTCTGATACCAACTACGACAACCGATATATTTAATATAACATAACTCATTAATTAATTTATAAAGATACAAATAATAAAATCTATGACGATCATGGGGCATAGTCTAATTGAGAAATTAGTATAATAAAACATTACATAGAAACATTGGTTAAAAATATTATTTAAAAACTATGAAACATGTGACTTTATTCCATTTATCTTATAATACTGCATGGGATAACCTAGGTACATATATAAGAAAAGGGTAAAATATAAATCCCAACAAGGGAATAATCAAAGAATAAAATGATGATTGTAATACATGTTATTCAACATGCATATCAAGGTGACATAAAGGCGATGAAAATAAAAAACAAGATCATAAAATCATAATATAAGATGATAACATCTAGGAAACATAGGAATGTGGAGCCAATATAAAACATGACATCATAAGCATATGTTAATGCTAAATACCATGAAATAAAAACATTGTGTTCTTAGGATAGCCTTCCATTCACCATAAATGAAATTTCATGAGATAAACACATTACCCAATGCATTGGAGGGTTATATAATTTTGGTCCCACCCACCACATTCAAATCAAGATTATGCATTTGTTCCTCATATATATCATACAACATTAAAACACTTTTGATCACCTTTAACCCACATATTAAGGATTCAGGGTTTGATTCATTGAATTCTCTAACAAATCAAAGTTAGTTATAACTATGTTAATACCCGTGAGAGTAAACAGGGATGGTTATTCACTACATAAATGTTTTTCAAGGAAATAATAGGATAATTTTAGCACCATAACTGGTTTAAATAAAGTCTTATAGAATGTGTGGATGAGTGTGAAATGTGGTCTCAAATTAAATAAGAATAATAAGGACAATAAAAAAATATTAAAATAATTACACCATGGAAATTTTTAAATCGAAATGGCATAGTAAAAACAACGTAATTGAAATAAACTAAAGAGAAGAGTGTCACTTTCTAAAAGAGGAAATTTATAAAAAATTGGGAGGATCTTATTAAGAATTTGGGAACACCTTGGGAGTTAGTTTGGGAGGTAAATAGAGGGTAAAATCATGATAAATGGGTTTTCAGTGAAGTGGAGTGGGAGGATTGGTGGGTATTTACAGTTAATAGGGGGTGGGGAATAATTATTACTTTCTAAAAATAGGTTTTTGACACTATGTGATAAAATAATCAAATCCAAAAAACCATACCATGTTTTTTCACATGGTTTCTTCCAAATAGGTTTTTTTAAATATCTTATATGCCCTAAAATTGAACTCTGTAAAATAATAACCTTGGTGTTATAGAAGTGAGTCATATTTATAAAGAATTGATTTGAAGACCTTAAATTATTATATATGTTTTTGAGGATTCATTAACGAATTATAAAATTAATCAAATATCTTAAAAAACACAATATTTTAAAAGTTATATATATTTTTTCTCATGTATACCCTTTATACTATTTATTAATTCACTTTTGGGATGTTATGTTGTCATAGTACATACTGAATATTTATACCATATTTAATTTTATCCATAAATTTAGGTTTCGAAGAAAATTATAAAAAAAACCTCTGTATAATTTTGAAATTTTTATTTCAAGAAACATATTTATTATATCAAAATTATTCAAAAAAATTAAAAATTTTAAATTAAAATCCTAATTTATTATAAAATAATAGTTTTTATGACAATAATAGTTTTCTAACCCTTATAAAGATTATATTGGACTTCAATAAATTATATTATCATATATGTATAAATAAATATTATTTAATATTAAGATTATATAAATGGAATATTTATTTAAAAAGTATTAAATTTATCAAAAATATTTCTCTAATTAAAATTGTATATTTTCCAAAAATACAATTTTGGTTTCCTCTTATCAAAATATAATTTTCATCAAGTCATATAATATTATAATAATGAAAAAGGGATAAATATAAAAATTATTTTATTAAAAAGGAAAATATAAAAATTCATGCTATAATGGTATAGATAAATAACCCTTTATCACCCAGAATACTCCCTAAGGGTAAGAGGTGTGATAGTGGGGATTTGTTGTGGTGGTTTGATGAACATGATCTTGGCCATGATCTGGATAAGCTTAAACATCACTCGTAAATGGTCTTGTTCATGCCTCAGTAGTTAAAATTCAACTTTGTATTAATTAAGGAAAATCCTAATGATTCCATATCCCTAAAAGGTTTGATAAATGGGCATCATAGACTATGATCAAACTAGTTGATGACATCAAACCTTCCATAAATTAAAATTAGACTTTATCACCACCCTTAATATATATTAATCTTATCAATCGATATATAATAAATATATTATCAATGTTTAAAATGATTAAAAATATTTTAAATATAATGTGATATATTTTATAATTGGTCCAAAATAACTAAATTAGTTTATGTGTTTTCTATTAATACAAATAATAATAATAAATTTATTTATTCAAAATGTAATTTCATTGATAAAAGTATTTGGTCATTATAGGAATGGTAGATTGAGTGAGAAATATAGTGATTATTCCTAATTGAATTTAAATAATTCTAATTAAAAATAAGAAAATTATTTAAATCCAAACACCCTAAAGAGTAGAAATATGGTATCTCATGAAAAATCCAATGAGGAAAATGAAAAAAGAAATCAGATTCAATTTCATACAGGTAAAAATATGTAAAGAAGCATGGGGAAATTTTCCATTAAGAGATTTTTAAATTCTATAATTATAGTGATAAAGTTCATTATGTTCAAAAGTGTAAGGGAAAGAGTGAATAAAAAAAATATATTTCTTCAATCATAAGAGAGTTGGAGAATATGCAACACAATGTCCCATTATAGAGGATAATAAGGGAAATTGTCACAGTAAACCATGTTAAGAAGGAAAATTCTATGAAACTAATACTAATAAATCATATGGTAAGTTTTAACTTTAGATTATATAGTATCATATGTCGATTATGTTTCCCCCAAACACTAGATATCAGGTTGTAAATAAAAACCCATAGTGGTATGATTATCATACAATGCATTTTCAAGGTTTTTAGGAAGTTATTATTTAATTATCTAGATCTTATTCCATTTGTAGAATCCTATTTGAAAGTATGAATAAGTTATATCTATTAATATAGTGCTTATAATAATATTTTATATAGATTAATCTTATTATACATACTAAATAAACCCATGATCATCTAGTGGTGTATGGATTATTATGAGTTCGCTTTAGAAATTACTATGATCTTATAAGTCAAAATAAGAGTAAATAATTTATTTAAGGGGGGGATAATGTAATAACAAGAAATTTTAATATATGGTTACCTTCAAATAAGTCAATGTGTTTGATAGCCTGTTCTACAAAAAAACAGAATATAAAAAAATCCATGATATATTTTGATAATTATTATATATGACTATTAAAACCTATCCATTGAATTAACAGAAATGAATTAGACTAAATTATTTACGATATATTTATAAAATTAAAATAATGGAAACTTTTAATATTAAGGAAATTCAATTAGTATATCTAAAATAACTACAAAAATCATTTTATAGTTAAAAATATTTTGTTTCTAAAATTAGTGTTTATTTCAAGAAACTAAGTTTATTATTATTATATAATTATAAAATATATTAATAATATTAATAATAACTTTTCAATAAATTAATTATTATGTGATAATAAATAATAATAATGAATAGTCAACTATTTAAGAATATTTTTTCTAATATGAAAAATTTTCCACTATATATGTGGATTTAATTTAAATATTGAATTATAAATTTTTAAAAATTAAATTTTAAAAATTAACATTTTTAGATTACAAAAAAAAATATAATTTTAATATTTTTTTAGTTATTTTTGTAAAAATAATTTTTCGGCTAATTGTGAAAAAAACCGATTTGAAAAATTAAATGATTTTTATGAAATTATTATATAATGATGAATTTTAATTCATGAAACCTTTTTATATAATGAATTTTTAAGTGAATTTATAATTTAAAAAAAATTTCTTTTAATTTACAAATCTATATTTAATATTTTATAACTTAAGTAATATTTTCTAATTTTTTTAATACATTAAACATTTTTTATTTTGAAATTAAACTTGAATCATTTTTTAAAATTTAATTATATAAAATTAATTTTAAATTGAGAATAAGTTGGGTCCAAATTATATATTTAAAGCCATTTTTTTAGTCATAAAGGTCATTTTACCTTTGATGAAAATTATTTACCATGAAAAATATAAAATGGTAAAAGTGAAAAATATATGATGAAAATGCCACAAACATGTTTGAAACATGTATGAGATTGTGTGGTTGAGGCCTTTATAGAACTTATATTTTCTAATCTCCAATATTAATCAATTTATGATCTATTTTCCCTGATATGAACATCTAATTTTTGAAAACTTTTGTGTATTCAAAAAAAAATTCTTTCCCTTTTCACTTATAAATGAGAATATATTCTACTTATTTACCATTAAAATAAATAGGTTCTTATCTTCTCAAAAATACCATCCCTTATGGGCTTAAACCTGATTGCAAAGGAGGTAATCCAAGAAGTTAGGTATAACTTCTTAACCTCACTTTCTCATTCCTATTTCTGTATGTGTTTTCTTGTTCATCTAATTTATTTTTACCATATTTAATTAATAACATTAGTATTATTATTATAATATTAACTTATTATAATCATTTTACAAAAATTAATGATGCTTCCCTTTTTCTTGAAACAAACAAAACTTCAGTTGGCCATTATGCAGACCACTACCTCCACGACGCAACATGGTTCATTTTCCTTGACATCCTTACAAGGATGGAACTAATAATGGATTAAACATATATGTATCATATTTATAACATATTTTATATTATTAAATTATAAAAAATATTTTACATTTATATCATTCTATGGAAAATTAAATCATCATCCATGTGTACTTGTGTATTACCCCCTCTGTAGAAAAATTGATTTCTATTTTAATATTTATTACCGCAATTCATGTATTGTCCAATTAACGAGTTTAATATATAAATTGGATATTTTTGATTTAATTAATGTTATTTTATAAAATAAATTTAGATCCTATTAATAATATGAACAACGCCATTTTCTTATAAATTTAGTTGTTTAAAGTAACATTACTAAGAGAAATATCATATCATCTTTTTATGTAATATATTTATATAAATTATCTTCTATTTATAATTTTCTAAAAGTATGATATTTAAAAAATTCTAATACTAAATAATATCACTTTTTTTGTTAAAATTATATTACAAGAAAACCACCTTATAGTCATTCTCTAGTCACGGTAGTTTCTTGTCTGAGTCATTTTAACCACCCACTTCAACAATACTTGGGAACTATACCATGGATGAATATGGGAACTAATTTATTGATATCATATGATATAAATATTAAAATAATTATTTTATTTTGGTTATCATATTTTTATATCAACATTTAATTCAATAATTAAGGAAAAGAGTTTATTATTAAGAATCATTAAAACATGATCAACACTAATTTCATCATCATGGTTTGTAACAAAAAATACCAATGAATGGAATCATATATTTACAAACCATCATATAAAATATATTAAAATTCATTATTTTGTCTTATAATTATATTATTTTGAAAATAATATATACCAAAACCAATTTTGTGAAACTAGTTGAAAGTGATAAATATTACTAAAACCATGTGTTAAAAATAGATAAAAAACTATCTAATATTTATATGCATAGAGGGAATTTAAATGAAGAGTATAAATTATTATAGTTATAAATAAAATAATTTGTTAAATTTTAAATTAACTTAATTTAATTATTCAATACTTTTGGTGAAAGTTTAGAATGAATTAGGATCCAGGTGAGGGTTTTGATATAAAATTTCCCTCTTTGATACATATTTAGTACTATGGAACTAATTTCATTTATGTGATGTGTATAATTCTTATTTGAGATATCATATGTTGAATTATTTATAATGATGATATTTTATGTTCAATATAATGCCCTTTATTTCAACGGGTTTTTTAAGTATTCCGTAAGCTACAAGGGTTTTCTTGGCCTCAATTCAGATTCTTTGATACAAGTTACATGTTATACACCATGTTTCATTTATATGATTTTATACTAATTTACTATCCAATGAATATTATAAAAATCATTTACATTTAATTCATTAGATAAAATAATTTAAATAAATTTAATTTCTTCAAATTTTATTGCCTGTAATGTTACCAAAATCATAAGTGCTTTTATTAACTTAATATCCATTCATTGGGTTATGATTGTTCAGTGAAATATTTTTCATATAAGTTGGTAAAATTTTTCCCCTAGTTTTTATTATATTGTATTCTCTCATTATATCCAATTTCACCAATGTAAAATAATTTTATATTATTTTATCATTCATGGATTATATTTCCCATAAGGAATATTGATAACTGAAATCTTATTTATTTTAGTTATATGTTTCATTATGAACATGGATTTTCAGGCCTAGGTTATAAGGAACAAAATATTTATGTATAAAATTACACTTTTTGATTAAATTAAATGTTTTATGGTTAAAGAAAGTACATTAACTACTTTTAATTTTTATATCCAATTATATTTTAAGGAATTTTATGTATATTTACCATTGATAATATAGTTATTAAATAGTGATCACATCACTAGTATAAATATTGGGTTTTTAATAAATCATTTTGACGTAGACAAAGGAAGTAATGGCCTTAACCAGTAGGATTGTACCATAAAAATCCCATTTATTAGAGGTTTTGACAGAGGTAGTATTTTATGTATCATCCATTGACCAAGCCCAAGATGATATCCAACAACCTATGAATGAGATAAACTATTAAAGAGAGAAGTTCAAGATCACTGAGATAATGACCCAAACCATGTTCGCCGAATGACCCCATGAAAGCCCCATCATCACACAACTCACTTTTATAGAATATGTTGGTGTATTAAATGGACATGTATCGCTACATAAGCAATAGTAATATGTACATTATTTTTTATAGAATAATGAATATATTTTCATCATATTATTGTTACATTATAAATGACTTTTAATGCAAAAATATAATTTGTGGTTAATATTAAAAATAAATTAATAAAAATATGAATTAATGTACTTATTTAAAAAAATAATATTTTAATGTAAGTTAATTAATAAATAATATTTATCAAATATAAATGATCATATAATTTTTATGATTCAAAATATAATTTTTATAATTGTTCAACAAAATGTTATTGCAAAAAAAACCCATCATTTTCAATAAATGTTGGAAATTATATTAAAATTTAAAATTAAACCATTTATAAAATTAATTATATATGATGAATATTATTTTTGTAATCATAAAATTGAAATTATCCAATGGTGAAGCTTTCATAATTTTCCAATACATTTGAATTTTTGGGTAAAAATTAAATATCGTATAAATATACATTCTCTTTTATGGCATCAAAATGACCCAAAAGTGGGGTCATTTGTAATATAAATTGTATACAAGACCAAATATATGTTTTCAATTTAATATAATGTTATTTTAGGTTTATTTTATTTATTTTTTAAATCCATTATGCATCCTTCGAGACTTATTAAATATTTTACGATTTTAAAATAATTCTTTAAGAGTCTGAATCACCTCTACATCACTAGTGGTAATATTTTAATAATTTAGGAACAAGGATTTATAAAATAATGTATTAAACTTTTATTGGTATGAAAACATGGAAAGAAACCATGATATGGTATTTAGTTTAAGATATTTTGTTATGTAGAGTCCAAAACAAAAATAATAAAGAAATCCTCTATTTTCCTTTATAAACCCTCCCAATAACTCTTTTCTATTCACTAAAAATACTTTGATCACGTCCATATTATTCCCTGCACAATATTTAGTTATCCCATGCCACCCCCAAACTCTCTGTAATCTCAATCCAAGCCATCTGATTCAAACATTCAAGGGATTCTATCTCTCCTTTTTTATTAAATAATATATTTTTTGAAAGGTCTCATATATTCAATTTTTTCATGATGGCATATGTTATTCCATATTACCCTTATTTCCCATTTTATGTTAAAATTAATATATCTCCTTTAAATCAAAACTTTCCCTTCTATGAACCTTCATATACACCCGTAACCATTACATAATTTTGAAAGGGTTCTTTCCTTTCTCCTCTTTTTTCAAGTTTCTTTATTATGTTACACCTTATTTTTCTAATTACTTATGTTGTGAATTGTATTTACATGTCCATATTATTTTACATTCATCTATAAAATATTATATCCCCTTTCACTCTCATCAACATATATTATGAATTTTTATGTGACGTCATTATTCTACCACAATTCCACCACGATTTTCTATTCCAAAACAATTGTGTAGTGAATACCACACACATTTTATATAATGGGTATTCACATTTATACATATAAAATTATTTTATTGGGGAATTACATTTATTAATTCTACATTCCTTGATCATGGAATAAATTATGATGATGAATGAATCCATGTTGATTGATCTATGTGGTACACATAAGCGAGAAAATTAAAGGATTATGATGGGTGCGCCCAAATAACGCTCCAATGCATTGGGTAATGTTTAGTATCATGAAAATTCCTATTAGGATAGAGGGATTACCTCATTCATTTATTATTATTTTTCCACCATGATGTCTTGTATGGTTTAGAATAGACCTATGTTTATGATGTTTTTTATGTTGTTTCCACATTTCCCATGTTTTGATTGTCATGACATATCATGCCTTATTATTCATATTCCTTTTATGATTTCCCAATATGACTATTTTCTAACATGCCTTGTATTTATCATTTGATGCCTTGTTTATTATCCTACTAGGATTTATATATCACCCCTTTCTTATGTATTCCTCTAGGTTATCCCATGCAATTTTAAGTACGAAGGAACATTTTGGCCATGTTAAAGTTTTTTTCAATAAAGATGTTTTTTTCATTATTTAATTTGTTATGAGTTTTATTGAGTGTAATTTTTTGTAATAAATCATTTTTAAATGTGAAATAACGATAAAGGTATTTATAGTTGGTAGCAAAGGATATGTTTAGTTATTTTTTGGATTATGATTAGAAAAGTCTAAAGAAATCATTAGGATTATAAAACTGTATAGAAAACATTAGGGATAAGATTAATTATAAAAAAATACCTAAATTTTGGTAAGTATAGTGTAAGTGGTTTATCAATAAAATTATTCCCTATCTGGATATCACAAGTTAACGTGGTTCTGGCGTAGATGTACCTAGGGGTAACAAGTCCAACAAGATGTTTCAGGCTAGACTCAGGGTAATATTGTACGTTAATATGGGCTGTACTTTTCACATGGTTTGAAAATCCTAGGGAATATTATTTGGTAAATTCATAATCTCAATATGATCAATTATTAAGTGAAAAAAATCCCATAATAATACAAGTTAAGAAATATATCATGGATAACATAGATTTAATCCTTGAAATTCATATGTTAATGAGTGGAATTTAATTTTTATGTCATCCCTTTATTGTGATTGAATTCCCCTTTATGTTTTTTATAATTTAAAATTACTCATATGTAAGTCTATATTGGATAATGTAGAATCAGAATAAAAAATTTAATTGTAGGGTTATCATCCATAGTTCTACACATTCCTTCATGCCATATAAGTTTTGTATAATTATTCAAACACCACCACAAATCATGTAATTAAATATGTAGGTGAAAAGGATAAATGGTTAAATTATTTCATACTATGTATATAAATCCTACCCTATCAAAATTTGTGGGAAGAAATTTCAAAAGAGCCTTATCATACACCCTTTGGTGGAATTTCATGCAATTCTGAGTATGAATTGGGTTTTCATATATAGAGCCAAAAAAATTACTGTGGGAAGGTAACCACTCTATGTATGGAGAATAAAACCCCAATTATATACAAGTGAAAAGAGAAGGATGAATCTTATTTAGCTCCATCATCTTAATAATGGATATTATTTCCCATAAAGAATGCGTATCTTGTTCAAATAATTGATTTTAAGGAAAGAACTGTTATTAAATACTTGCCCATTGTGAGGGAATATCCCGATGTGTTAATTGATGAATTTCCTAGTCTTCCTCTTATGTGAGAGGTTGAATTTTCAATCAATCAAATACCTAGGGTGTTTCCAATACCCAAGACTCCGTATGGGATGAGTATTACGGAACTTGATGAACTGCAGAAACACCAACATGAGAATATAGATAAATGGTTCATACGACTAAGTAAATCACCATGCGATGCACCAACCCTCTTCATCATGAAGAAGGATTGGTCAATATACCATCATATTTATTATTGTGAGCTCAAAAATATCATGATAAAAAATAAGTATCCTTTACACAAATTGACGACTTGTTCGATCAACTATGTGGACCACAATACTTCTCTAAGGTGGATATTTTGTTAGGATGTTATAAAGTAAGGGTATAGAAGGATGATATACCCAATAAAACTTTTTGTACTAGTTATGGGAACCATGAGTTCTTAGTGATGCCTTTAGAGTTCACAAATTTTCCAATAATCTTCATGGACATTATGAATAGAGTCTTTAGAGATTACCTTGACAAATTTGTGGTATTCCTTATAGAAGATATTATAATATCCTTCTAAATAAAGTAGGGTAATGGGGATAATTTGAAAAATATGCTAAAGACCTTACAAAAGGAGATTATTTATAAGAAGTACCACAAGTGTGAGTTTTGGTTAAAGAAGTCTCATTATTAGGGAATATCATCACTAATGGTGGGATATCTTGTGGATCCTTCAAAGGAAAAAGAAATTAAAGGATGATCGAGGATAAAATTCATGAAAAATATTCATAGAATCCATGGATTAACTAGATAATATCTCCAAATATTGGGAAATTTCTCAGGATTATCAAACCCTCTTCTGAAGCTAACTTATAAGGGATTCAATTTTTCTTGGAATGATGAATGTAAAGAATGATTCATGGGGTTGAAAAAGAGGCTTATCACTACCCCTGTGTTCACACTACCCATAGGTGGGGAATATTTCATAATTTTCAGCGATTCTTAAAAGAAGGGATAGGGTTTTTTGTTGATGAAAAATGAAAAATAAATTACCTATGCCTCAAGGAATTTGAAAATTCATGCGTGAAACTATCCCACACATGATCTAGATTTGGAAGTTGTGATCTTTATGTTGAAAATATGGTGGCGTTATCTCTATGGGGAGAAGTGTGAGTTATAATCTTATAACAAGAGCCTCAAATAAATATTCACATAGAAAGTGATTACTATGATCTAATGATGATGGTTAGATATCATCAATGATTATAAATTCAAAATCCACTACCACCCACATAAAGAAAACAAGTCAGAGGATTCTCTAAGTAAAAAAGATCAAACAATTCTATCACATATGGTAATTGAGAAGGATTTAATGTCCTTGTATTTGAAGAGGATTGACATGCAAATCATAATGAAAGTAATATCACTAATCCATTCTCAAATTATTGCTCAAATATATCTTTTGGAATGGTTAAAGGATGCTAAAAAAGATGCTATGTGAATTCAGAAGGGAGTGGAAACTACAAGGAAATGGAAATCCTTCGAGTTCAATGTTAATGAAGAAGTAATTGTTATATTTGGGTTAATTTTTTTAACAAATACTAATTTAATAAAGTAAATAATGGATGATTCACATAGTCTGAAATTCTCCATTCACCCAGGAATTATAAAGATGTATTGAGATCTATGAGATCCCTATTGGTGGAAAAAAATGATGAATGAGATTACTGAATATACATAAAAGTTCCTGGTATGTTCGCAAGTGAAGGATAAAAGGCATAAGTTTGGGGGGATTATGAAACCATTACCCATACAAACATGGAAACGGGAAAATATCACTATAGACTTTATCACTAGAATTATGAATAAATCCAAAGGAAACAATTCTATCTAG
Organism: Viscum album; assembly: GCA_963277665.1. Lineage (NCBI taxonomy): Eukaryota > Viridiplantae > Streptophyta > Magnoliopsida > Santalales > Viscaceae > Viscum > Viscum album. Next base: position 413,659,957 of record OY728158.1, read on the forward strand.
GTGGTTTTGGACCATATTACAAAGAATTAACAATTCCTTACGATTCGAGAGGATTTATCATTAGATCATATTTTATGGATATACATCATATAAGTGGTGATGATACATAGAGTACCACTATTTATTATGTCAGGTCAAGATTCAAGATTCACCTCCTGGATCTCGAAAGGTCTCCATCATTATCTATATAATGAAATGAATTTCATTATGACTTATCACCCTAAAACTAATGTGAAATAAGAGTGGAAAATTCAGAAACTAGAAGACATGTTAAGACAATGTTCTATGGACTTCTATGGGATATGAGACAAACATATTATTTTGTTAGTGTTCTCTCAGAACAATAGTTTCCACTGATGAATCCAAATGACTCCTTATGAAGCCCTTTATGGGAAGATGTGAAGATAATAGGGATGTTGAGATGAAAATGGGGAATGAAAACTTTTAGGTCTTGAAATGGTCAAGGAAATTTTGGAAAAGGTTAAGACCATTCAGCAGTACATCAAGTCTCCATAGATTCGAAAAAAGAGTTATGATGATAATCGTTGATGTCACCTAGATTTTGAGGTCGGAGACATGTTATTCCACTAAATATCTCCATGGAAGATAGTGATGGGATTTGGTAGTAAGGGAATGATTAGTACAAGGTACATTGTCCCTTTTGATATCATTGATCACATTAGAGCAGTGGCCTATCGACTAGCACTACCACCGAACCTATCTCAAGTACATGATGTTTTCTATGTACCCCTATTGAAAAAGTATATACTAGAACCATCAAGTGTACTCAATCTAGAGGTGTTACCATTAGATAATGACATTTCCTATGAGAAACAGTTAGTGAAGTGCATAGATCTTAGGGAAAAGGTCATATGAAATAAGACAACGCCCTTAGTCCATGTGTTGTGGAGAAATCCTAAGTTTAAATACGCAACTTGGGAACTATATGAGGTGACGAAGTAGGCTTAACCTCATCTGTTTTAGTGTGGGAAGAGAAAATTTTGATGGTGAACTTTCTAAAATAGGGAAATATGGTAACAACCTAAATTTTCATGAATAAATCCCCCTTTTTTATTAATTAATTATCTTACGTTTAAATAAAAACATGAACTTATTTAGTTTTTTTATATTCAATTTTATTTTAATGACCGTTAAGTATCTATACCAATAATAATATAACCATTGAAGAGTGATCACATGACTAGTATAGATAAAGGAATTTTAACAAATCGTTTTGACAAAGACAAAGGAAGTGATAGCCTCAACCAGTAGGATCATACTCTATGAAGCCCATTTATCGGATCTTATGAGGGAGATAACATTTATAGGATTTTCAATGAATATGAACAAGATAAGATCCAAAAACTTAAGAATGAGTGAAACTGTTTATGGGAGATGTTCAAGCTCATCAAGATCACAACCCAACCTATATTTGCAGAACTGACCCATGAAAGACCCACTATCACACACCTCACTCATACAACGTATTCTATTGTATTAAAGGGATATGTATCAATAACCTACAAATAGAAATATATAAATTATTTTTTACATAATAATGAATATATTTTCATCCCATTATTCTTACTTTTTAAAAGATTTTTAATGAAAAAAATTAAATTTTTGGATAATATTTAAATTGAATTAATTAATTTATGAATTAATGATTTCTTTAAAACAAATGATATTTTAATGGAAAATTTTTATTATATATTATTTATCAAATATATGTTATTTTATAATTTTTATTATTTTAATTTTAATTTTTATAAGGCTTCAAAATAACATTATTGTAAAAGAATATCATTTTCACTAAATATCGGTCATTATTATAAAAGTGAAAATTCAACGATTTAGAATATTATTATTATAAAATGAATATTTTTTTTGGAATCATAACTTAATGATTATCCAATGGTTAATTTTTAATAATATTCTGATATAGTCGAATTTTAAGGTAAAATTTAAATACCATATAAAAATACTTTCTATTTTATGACATCAAAATGAACCAAAAGTGATGTAATATGTAAGATAAATGGGCTAAAAGACCAAATATATGTTTTAACAATAAAAAAAATTTATTTTAAGTTTCTTTTATTTATTTTTTAAATCCATTATGAATCCTCCTAGACATATAATATATTTTAAGATTTTAAAAGAATTTCTTTTAGAGTATAACTCACCTCCACATCAACAATGGTAATATTTTAATATGTTTGACCCCTGGACACATAAAATAATTTATAACACTCTTATTTGGTAGAAAAAATGTGGAAAAATCATGGTCTGGTTTGTGGTTTTTGATATTTTATTATGCATAATACAAAACGAAAATAAAAAAGAAATCCCCCTCTTTTCCTTTTTATATCCACCGGAGATCTCATTTATCTTCAATAAAAATCCTTATAGAACATCCCTATTCTACCATCCATACTATATAGTTCTCCCAAGGGACCCAAAATTTCTAAATAATTCCCTCCCAATCCTTTTGATCCACACATTAAAGTAATGGATTCTCTCTCTCCTCTTTTTATCAAACCATATATTTTATGTAATGTCTCATAAATTCTATTTGGTTATGGTGATATATATTATTTTATATTACCCTAACTTCCCATTTTATTTTTAAATGACCATTTCTCCTTTAAATATAATTTTTCTCTCCAATGAACCTTTATGAACACCCATTCCCCTACCAACAGTTTTAAGGGCTCTCTCCTTTCTCCCCTTTGTTTAAGTTTCTTTATCAGGTTAAAAATTATTTTTCAAATTACTTATGTTGAGACCTATATTTACACATCCATATTACTTTAAATTTCATATCTAAATGATGATATACCATTTTATCTCTCATAAACCCATATTATTAATTTTTATGTGACGCCGTTATGCTGTAGAAATTTGCATCGTGATTTTCTATTCCAAAAAAATTGTGTTGTGAATAACATTCCCATTTTCTATCATGGGTACTCACCTTGATACAGATATGATTATTTAATTTGGGACTTACATTTATGTATTATGAAATACTTTATCGTGGAATAAATTATAATGATAAATGATTCCATGTTAATTGAAATATGCGACACACATAATAATGATAATGAAATGATTATGATGGGTGCACGCAGATATCGCTCCAATGCTTTAGGTAATGTTTTGTATCATGATACGTCATGTTGTGGTAGATGGACTACCTGATTCTTTTTTGAAAATTTTTACCCCATGATGTCTTGGAAGGTTATCCTTGAAAAATATTTATGATATAGTTTTTTAAATTGTTTCCACATTTCCTATGTTATGATTATCATGCTATATCATGCCGAATTATTCATGTTTCTTTTATGCTCCATTGATATGAATATTTCCTAACATGTATTTTATTATTCATGTAATAAATTTCTTATTCCCTTACAAGGATTTATATCTCATTCCTTTCTTATGTATTCCCTCATGTTGTCCCATGAATTATTAAGTATGAAGGAATGTTTTTTCCTTGTAAAATAAGATTTCAATAAAGATGTTATTTTTCACGACACAAGCTGTTATGTAATGTTCCTTATTTCCAAAAGACATTATACCTCTCGATGTTATGGTTTGCATTAAGTGATGTTTTTGTAATAAATCTTATTTAAATATAAAATAAAGAACATGGTTGTTATATGGGTTCCCGCACCTTAACTTTTTGTTATACAATAATTTATAATCCCCTTTGGTAAAATGATGTTTTAATACAAATTTAAGTATTTAATCTTTTTAAAATGTTAATTTCAAACAAAGGTATTTTCCAAATTATAAAAATGGGGTTTCCTTTCACTTTCAAATGTTTTATCCTCCTCTCCTCATTTCTCCAATATTATCCCTATGTCTTTCCAAGGCTCTATTATTTGAGATTATTTTTGAAAGAAAGTTTTTTAAATAGGATTTCAAATTAGGTTTTAAAAAATTTCCTTTTAAATCCACATGTAAAAATTTTATTTTACATTAATGTTAAAAATGTTCTATAAAATATCTTTTATTTTTAATCTTACATTTCCCTTATCATTTTACAAATGATTTACCATAATCGAGTTTATGATTAATGGTTTATAATCACACATATATATATTTCATTTGGGGTATTGAAATCATAATATCAAACAACTGGATTCATGATCTCTTATTTTGTGATATTTCTCTATACGATTTGAACATCATATTTTACATATTTAAGATTGGATGATGTTCAACTAGAAAATATGTAATTATATTGATATTAGTAGATGTATTGGCATTCTGTATGTTATTATTTAAAGATATATGATTATAAGAAAGTTTAATATGAATTTTATAACCATCCACCATATTCTATCAGATAGGTTATAACCATGTTATCCATTTTATTTATAAAGGAAAATGTATTCGAATTATATATATTTTTAATCAAATATGGATGATTACTCGAAGGATGACTATGTACTATTAGACCAAAAAAATATTTATATGGATGGGTTATAATCATATTATACCTTTTTCTGAAATAGGGAAAATCATTATCACTCTTTATGGTTATTGACTGATAACATATGCTTATTATGTATTTAACTTCCATATTTCTCATTATATGGATAACTAATAATTATTAAGTCTGATATTTCAGATGGAATGGTATGAAAGGTTATGATGAATCTTATGGTGAATGAATTAGACATAATCATGTGATGACTAAGGCCTATAATTATGTATCCCCTCAAATCATTTTAGGTCCCATGAGTCAAAACATGTTGGGTTTTGGTATATGCATCTCCCCATTACATGATATTTTCTTGGCATAAGGCCTTGACAATGGGTTTTTGATGTCCGTTATTATGCATTCCATTCATAGATCAATATTATTGATATCCATGTTTTCACTTATTATCATGGATATAACATGCTCCCAGTATCATATAGATTATGGATTCATGTTGTTTAAGTATTCTCTCCATAATACTAATTTCATGATTGTTTCAGTCATATATTTCCCTTATTGTGAATTCGATCTCACTCTTTTCTTATGTTTCTATTCCCTAGGTTGTGAATAAAATTAGTACACATGATATGTTTAGAATGATAACACATGTGGAATAATTTTATGGTGATATTAATGTCCTATCATGAACTAAGTAGTTTCTTATATATAATGAAAAATGTAAATTAGTTGAGAAAGCCATTGGATTTTTTTGTTTTGATGTGTTTTAGTTATATAAATAACTAAACCAGAAAATATTATTTAGATGTAAGAGATTCAATAGTCACGATTTATTTTTTAATTATTGATGGATACACATAGGCTTTTAAAGTTTATATCGAATCACATATGTGAAGTTTGCGTTTATAGAACTAAATCAAGAATTATTGGTCCAAGGCATCACAATATTTATCTTATAAAATAAAAATATATAAAATTTGTATAATGAAACAAATACAGTATTTAATCAATTGGTTGAAAAATGGTTTATGTGATTTTTTGTTGTTTTAATAAAATTGATGAAATTTTAGTGAATAGTGAAATATCACAAAAATACATTATTTAATACTATAAGTTTAATATATGAACTAATGGGTGATGAATGATTTAAGAAATAATTATATCAAACTCAAATTAGTTAATTACTATATATATTCGTAATAATCAATGCAATTGGTTGTCCATATCAAAGATAACAAACCAATCAATATTATATTCAAAAAAACCCCCCTTCACCTTCATAAATACCACCCCACACCAACCCTTCTTCCAACACATTCCAAGCCTTATATATATCATAATATTTACCCATTTATCTCCCTGAACCTCTTCCAAAATTTTATGGAGTTCTGGACTTACCAAAATATCATTACAAGGATCCTTAAGGGGTGGCCAATGGAGAGACATCCAAAGGAGAGGTTTATACTCTCAATTTGGAATTTTAATCCATATTACTCTTCATCATCCAAAAAAATTACATCCAATATAACACAATGAATCCAATATCATATATACAATAATTTTATTATGTTAATATAATTTCAACAATCAATTGTTTTTTCATTTCATTCAAAAAAATGATTGTTTATATGATAGTGGGTTCACCACCTCCATGAATAACATATTTCATTATTCTCTACATCCTTTATGGATGATTATGGAATTAATATTATGGTTAAATATTATTATAATATATATATAAATATATTATAACTTAATTTATATTCTATAATTTATTAATAATCATTGAACTATATGAAAGGAATTAAGTTTCTGATGGTTGGTAAAACTACATAAAAGAATTGACCGTATACAATAACATTTATACCAAATGAATCATCCCTATATCTGAAAACATACTGATATTTGGGAAAATTTAATCCTATGTATTCAAATGAATACAATTTCAGTTCACTTATAATTTTTTTTCTATTTGACAAGAACATCATTAACTAGGTCCAACGAAAGGGGATCTGGAACAATAAAAAAACACACTGAAGAGAGTATTAATAAACATGATGTCGAAAAAAATGATTTAAATGAACATAAATGAATAATAATAAATAAAATATATTTTTTAAATTTTCTAAAGAATGTATTTAATAAGTTTAATTTGATTATTTTGGAAATTAGGTGATCACAATGAGTGATTCAAGGACACAATGTAAGGGAACTTCCAAACCACCGTCCTTTATTTTGGGTCATGCCTATTCCCTATAAAACAAAATTCATCACGTCAATATTATTATGTATTTCTTAAATATTATATATATATGTTACCCTCACATATATTCATAGATATTATTAACTTTATTTTATATAGATGTACACATTTTATAGTTTTCTTATAAATTTCATTCATTAAGTAAACTCGATTTTAGATAACATCCCATTTCTTATTTCATCTTATGAACCCAACCATGAAATTTATTTAATTATAGAAGGTTTTTTTTGAAATAATAATTATTTTATAGATAAACCTCATTTTTTTCTTTTGGTTTTATAAAAACTATGATGTACTTTCAATCATTATATATTTATCACCATTTTATTAAAACATTTCTAAAGAAGTTAAATTCCAAGATTACTTCTTCACCCTTTCCAGGAATTTTTATTTAGATGAACATTGTGTTAGAGGATTCTTCATATTCATCCAAATATTATCACTAAAATGATTAAATTCCTTCTCCTCTTTTTAATCCTTATGATATATCATTTGATTATGATTTGAGGAAAGATTTTGTAACCCATTTCATTCCATGGATATTTCTTATGCTTAAACCATATGTTAGATTTCTTATTCTAGAACACATATGCATGTACATTTTATGATGGGTAGACCTAGATAGTGCGTCATGGTATTGATCAATTTTTAAAACACATGATATCAGATATATGTTATTAGGGAGTAATCCTAGTCCATTATGGGACTCTTTACACCATGTTACGAAGACTCCTTAGCGAGGCTTGAACAATGTTTATGATGTAGTGTATTATGATGTTTCCACATTCGTATGATGCCATGTTATTTTGATTCAGTAATATTTATTTCATTATTACATATATTTATTAACATTCCTTTCCTTTTTGGATGTCTTGTTAGTTCATTTTACTCATAAGTTATGATTCATTATCTTTCTCATTCCCTTATTGGGATTTATAGATCACCCCTTTTGTTTATATATTCTTAGGTTATCCTATAATGTTTTAGAAGCTCAAATGGATTTAGTATCTCTTTAATAAATTGGTTTTATTTTAGTTTCATGTCAATTTTTTAGGTATATAGTCTTCCAAAGAGCCTATTCCTCTTGATCCTTGGGACGTGGCTATTGGATATTTAAGTTAAAATACATGTAATAATATTTGTAAGAGTCTTGGGTTTCTATAGTTTGTATCAGTAAATTTTCTAGTTAGTTTTGGGTATTAGTATAAGAATAAATTATTAAAATCCATATAAATAAGTTTATGTATAATTAAAAATTCTAATGGTTTGGTAAAGTATAAAGTGAGTGATTTCAAAGTTATAAAATCTAAGTCTAGAAAATATAAGTGGATATGGATATGGCATAACTATACCTAGGGGTAATGAACCCAAATCGGATCATTAGGTATTAACATAACTGATAATTGGTGCATGAAAAAGATACCTTTCTACACATTTGGTTTGACACTTCTTGGTGACATGATTTGGTAAGTAAAAAAATTCATTAAAAACCATTACGAGGAACTTGAATAGATTGTTCGGTTATAAATCCCAATAAGAAAATTACCATGGATAACATATATTGATACCTAAATACACATATGTTAGGATATATATTTCATTAATATGTTATTACTTCTATTCACACAGTTTCCATGTTAATATGCTAATTATTTTAAGTGTTATCATCCCTAATTTTCCTTTATTTTAGTTAATGGTGGGAAATATGGGGGATAATGCTAACAACCAATTTTATAGATAGTGTAATGATATACTAATTGAAATTCCTTAAGTGGTAGGATCATGAGATGTTAAATTTAGAATATTACTAGATTAACATACTGAAGTTATGAAAAAATATCTTTAATTGTGTGTAATTTCATCCTAATCCTAAGAAAGAGAAGTTTGTGGTTGATTCCTTTACGAGAAAATAATATCATTTCCTAAGTAGATATTATGATCCCATCACCATGGAATAAAGTATTAGATTCAATGAGAAGATATTATATATCCTATAATTCCTTGAATAATATAATGTTATGTTGGCCATTTACCACATAGAGGGAGGATCTAATCAGTTGTGGAAACTGATCAAGAACATAAAGACCATGGAGGAAATATAATCCAGGGAATGGGAAGTACTCAAGAAAATATATTTTAGAAATAATTTCCTTGAACTTCCCATCGTAGAATGGGGAGGGAGTTATTTGGGTTGAAGAAAAATAAAGATGAGTCTATTGGGTATTAGAAGTCAAATTTCACAAGGATTCCATGATACAACTCCATATTTTTTATCATCAACAAAAGAAAGACAGACCACTAATTTAGTTGATTAATTCCAATAATTTAAAAATATTCATGAATTCAATAATTTTATGGCTATATAAAGAGATTTTATATTTTTTACCTTAAGTTTGAGATGTATATTAGTGATTATTAGTAGTCTTGAGGAACTTGAGATAAAAATATGAAAATGGAGTTTAATTCGGGTGGATAAATGGGTAAATCTAATGGAGGGAATAAAAACCCACTAACCATGTGTCAAAAGCATGGGAATAAAATATTAGAAATTATCTCAAGGGAATGGGGAGACAATTAAAGTGCATTAAAGATTAGAATTGAAAAAATAAATAAGAAAGGGATGTGAAGAATCCCAATAATGCAAAAGAAAAAATGAGTATTCTAATAAATCCCCAACCAATGTACCATTTTTTTAACTATAGATAAAATAGACACTATAAAATCCAATAACCTAAGACAAGGGTTGTTAGAGTTAACCAGCAACAAAAAAATACATGGCCTAGTTGGCAAAGAAGGGATTATGAAATCATTACTACTGAGGTGGACCAGGGTAATGAAGTGGTGATAGGTATGCTAGTTATTCATTGAATAATGAGAGATGTACTATTTGTTTTTGGTTCTATACATTCTTTTATATCATACATATTCAGTAGAACCATTCAAATACCATCTAAAAAATAGAGATTGAGTTATCTAGGAGAAAAAAATGGGGAAATTATTTCATCTCAATTATATAACTCCTCCTAACTTAATTTTTTGTGGAATAAAACTCCAAAAAATATTTTCATAATTTATATAGTGAAATTTGATGCTATTTTGTGTATATATTTACTATAATTAAATAAATATAACACTAAATGATGGGAGAGGGAAATAACTATCCATATCTCAAGTAATCCTTCATTTCTATAAAACTATTATGAGAGGGATACATCTCTTTTATATTCTACTACCCAATAATATATATTATTACCTTATGTTCAATAAGATCTTGGTTAAATTATTGAGAAAAAGGAGATAACATGGATTGAAAATATGCCCATTGTGAAGGACTATACTAATATATAACCTAAAGAGTTTCAGGATCTTCCTTATAACTGATAGGTTGAGTTTTCAAGTGAACTTATACCTTGATCTCTATCTATATCCAAGACTCCTTATAGAATTTTGACTATTGAGTTGGAAGAACTAAATAAGAAGTTACATGATAATCTGGATAAGGGTTTTATTTTCATGAGTTCTTCACCATGGGGGGAACTCATCCCCTTACTTAAGAAGTTGGATTGGTCAATATGACTCTACATTTTTTTATCATAAACTAAAAAACAATGATAAAGAACAAGTATCTGCTATGAAAGATTCATGACTTGTTTGATAAGCTATGTGAAACCCAATAATTCTCTAAAGTTGACATATAGTTTGGATATCAATAATTAATGTTGAAGAAAGAATATATTAACAATACCTCCTTTTGAACAATGTATGGATAATATGAGTTTATATTTATTCCATTTAGAATAAAAAATTCACCAATAATATTGATAATATTAGTGAATATAGTATTTTGAGATTACCTCATCAAATTTGTGATAGTTTTTGTAGATTATATTCTAATGCACTTTAAAAACAAATAGGAGCATGAAGAGAATTTGAATATCGAGATAAGAATTTACTAAAAGATAAGTTATATCAAATGTACATTAAATGTGAGTTTTCGATTTTGAAAGTATCAATAGTAGATAATTTTATCACTAAAAATGTGAGATATGTAGATCTTTATAAGATAAAGGTCACTGAGGAGTGGTCAAAATGTACATTTGTGATAGAGATCTATAGTTTCCTTAGACTTCCTGTGTATTATTTATGACTTTTGAGAAACATATCATGATTTTAAAAACTAATGGCCCAGCTAACATGTAAGTGATTGGAGTTTTTCTAGACTAATTAATGAAAATACAATTTCAAGGAATTGAAAAAGGGGCTTATCATTGCACTTATATTCACACTACCCTCATGTAGGGATCTTTTTGAGGTATACAAAAATATTTCAAAGAAGATATTTGGGGTGTATCGATAAAAAATAATGATGTGATATCCTATTAATCATCGTAGATAAATGATCATGAGTATAAATATCTAACAGATGATCTATATTTGGGAGAAATGATTTCGGTGATGATGATTTGGAAGTATTATCACTATGGGGAGAAGTGTAAAATATATATGGATTAGAATAGCCTTAGGTATATATTAACACATAAGGGGATTAATATATTAGAACAAAGATAATTTTATCTAATAAAGGAATATGTATTCATAGTCCATTATGATCCTAGGAAGTGGAATAAATTGGGTTATTTTCTAAGTAGAAAGGATCAAATAACCTTTCTAGAGATGATAATTGAGAATGATCTAATCTCCTTAGACTTGAGAAGAAAGAAAATTGAAATAACAAAGAAAGGAAAAGAATACTACCTAGCTATAATTAATGCTAAACCCTATATAATAGATAAGATAATGGTTTATAAAATGGATTATGATGAAATATAGTAGAATGTGGAACCTATATGAGAATTGAAATCCTTAGAGATAAAAATTGATAAAGGAGTTGTAAGATCTGTTTCACGATAATGGTTACCATCAAAGCCTAAGATGGAGAAGGAGCTGTTGAATGATTCTTATAAATTGACACTCTATATCCTAAAAGGAGAATAAAAATGTATCAAGATCTCTGAGATATTTATTATTGGGATAAAATGAAGAAGGGGCTTACAGAATATATATTAATGTTCCTGATATGTTAGAAAGTGGAGACACAAAGGGAAAATTATAAGGGGAAGATATAACCATTAATCATTACTATATGGAAATGAGGAAAATGATAATTTTTTATAGGTCTCTCAAATATATATCGAGTAAATAATAAAATATAGGTTTTTGTGTATATTCCTAAAAATACTACTCACTTTATTTACATTTAGGAGGACTTCTCACTTGATCAATTTTCAAGGATATACATTTGAGAAGTGGCAGGGATACATAAAAACACTATCAATTGTATGTTATAGTGATTCATGATTTACTTCAAAATTTTATAAAATTATCCAATATTATATAAACACATAGTTGAACTTTAGTATGGCCTATCACCCATAGTTAGAAAACTAATTATAATAGACAATCTAGAAACCTGAGGATATATTGAGATATTTTTCAATGAACTTAAAATGTGGATGGGATCAAATTATCAATTCGGTCACGTTTTCATAAAATAATATCTTCCACTAAAGAATCCAAATGGATCTATATGAAGCATAATAAGGGATGATATGTAGGAAACAAGAGTGTTGTGATAAATTTTGTGAATTAATATTTTTGGGACAAGAAATTCTTATTGAAATGATAAAGACTTTCTAAACCATTCAATGGTACATCAAGATAGGTTAGAGTAAAAAAATAGATATACCAATAACCTCTAGATATTCCTAGAGTTTGAGGTTAGAGATAAGGTGTTCCTATACACATCTTTATATAATAGATTTAATAAATGTTGTAAAAAGGGAAAGCTATGTTCTATATACATCAACCCCATTAGGATTCTTGATCACCTCAATGTTGTGTCCTATCAACTAACTCTCCCACCAACCCTACCTCAAGTATATGTCTTGTTCTAAATATCCCAATTAAAGAAGAATATATGACATCCCTAACATGTATTGAATCTAAAGGTGGTATATTTGGAGCATGATCTCTATTATAAGGAGAAAATGGTCAAGATATTGGACATTAAAAACAATGTTATACACAAAAAGATAGTTCATCTATTCAATGTACTATCGAACAACCATAATAATGAGGAGGTGAAATTAAAATAGGAGGAAGTCATGAAATGAAATTACTCCTATTTGTTTTCATCATAGTGGGTGTAATGAAATTTTGAGGGTGAAATTTCTTAAGAGAGGAAATAATGTAAAAACCCTAAGTTTTTATTAACGGAATTTCCCTTATGAATTTACTTGTGCTTACTTTTTAGTAATGAATTATTATATAAATCACATGTACCACATGATATAACCCACAAATTGTTTTTATATTGACTTTAACATTACATTTAAATAATAAATATAGACATAAGAATTGAAAGTGTAATAATTAGATAAAAAAATAATATAAATATATTATCAAAATTTATATATTCTTGATCCCATATAATTACCACACTCGTGGAAATCACTATTGAAATAAAACATAACATTAGTAATGAAATATTAATTTTGAAAATTAATATATATATAAAAATAATAAAAAATAGAAGTTAATGAAGAAGGAATTAAATATGTGGTATTTGTAGAAGGTAGAGAACCTATATTACTATTATAAATATAACCATTGGATTAATAATATGGCTATTATGAATAGTAACTTTACCATTATAATAGTGTCCTTATCTATGAAATTGTAAAATAAAATTTATTTTTGTTGTAAAATTAATATATACCAAATTTATATAATGATATAATTAAATAAATATTTCAAAAATAATAAAACAAGTGTTTTGATTTTTTATAACACACATTTGTTTTTTTATATTTTTATGATAAATATAAAAAATTTAAAATAATGTTTATTTTCATAAAATGGGATTATAAAAATAATACTAATTTGAAATAAAAAATTAATATAAATTTATGGTACCATAATTTAATTTTTAAAAGATTAGAACATTTTCTATAATAATAAAATTGGTATTTCTTCAAATAAATAGGGAATTTATTTAAAAAATAATTTTTTTATATATGGAATTTTTTTTTGTAATTTTTTTTATTTTATCAATATACTCATCAAAAAATAATTACCATATTTTTTTTGATATTTTTCTAAAATAGTTGATTTTTTTGTGAAAAGTGAAATAAGAAAAATGAGGACATTAATAATTATATACTAAATAAATGATTTAATGAGTTATGGATGACGTATGAAACAATTATTTCAGAATTGGATACATTAATTACTATATATAGTTATAATAATCATCACTATTGGTAGTATTGAGTAAAAAATAAACTAATCAATATTATATTAAAAAACCCATATCTTCTCCCTTTTAAATACCACCCCTCACAACCTATTCTCCTCACACATTAAAATCATTTTATATAGCCCAAAATAATTAAATTTATCTAAAAAACATCCTAAAAACATATATGGAGTTATGGTCTTATTATAATACCTTTATAAGGATCCTTAAGTGGTGGGCTAAGAAGGAACATCAAAAAGAGTAGGTAATACCCTCAATCGAGATTTTAAAAATTTATTCCCCTTCATCCTCCAAATAAATTACATAAAACATGAAATAAAAAATCTAATATCAAAAATATATTTAAATTTTATTGTTATGATGGAATATAAATTATCAAACCTCTTTTCACTTATTTTTAAAATGAAACAGATTGTTCTTATTATAGTGGGTTCTCCGCCTCTATGAGAAACATACATTATTATTCTCTAATTCCTTCACGGGTGGTTACATAAATAATATTATGGTTAAATATGTTGATAATAAATTTATTATGAATTATTTCAAGTTATTTAATGTATTATAAATCATTTAAATAAATAAAAATAATATATTTGATGATGGTTTGTAAAACCACCTAAATAAACTAATTGTATAATGGCAACATTTTTACTAAATAAATTATCCATATGTCATAAAAAATATGAATATTTGGTAACATTTAAAATTAAATAATTACATCAATATAAGTTCATTTTACCTATATATATTTTAGTCCCATTTTATAATAACTTCAATAAACATACACATCTAATGTGGATTTTGAACCGCAATATGAATACCCTCTGGACTGTAGGAATAAACACGGCGTCTTATAAAATGATTTCAAAAAAACATAAAAGAATATTAATAGGTTAAATATAAGTCAAAAATGTTCTCAATCAATTATTTAAATAATTTAACTTTATTATTCTGTAATTTATTAAATCATACCGAGTTAGTCAAGGACCCGAGGTAAGAGATCTTCAAAACCACCCTCCTTCATTTTGGGTCATGAATTTTCCCTGTAAAACTCACTTCATCACACTAATATTCTCTTTTATTTATTCTATATTATGTATATATTTTCAAATCACATATATACGTTGTTGTGTTTACCTTTATTTTATGGTTATATAGACATTTTTATGGTTTCCGTCTCAATTTCCTTCTTTAAGTAAACCTGATTTAAGTGAACATATAATTTCATAGTTCACATTATAAACCACCCTATGAAATGAATTTAATCGTAAAATGTTTTCTGTATATGCTCACTAATTTATGGATAAACAAATCAGTTAAATTTTGGTTTTATTAAATATATGATGTGCTTACAATCTTCAAATATATGTAACCATTTTCTTAAAACCGTGTTAAATAAGTTAAATTTCAAAATTAATTCTCCAACCTTTCTCATGAAATTTTCTTTAAATAAACATAATATTTTTGGACTATGACTATTTATCAAAATATGTAATCTCAAAATCTTTAATTGTTTCTACTATTTTCACTCATTATGAGATATCATTTGATTATGATTTGAAGAAATATTATATAACCCATTTCATTCCATAAGTATTCATTTTCATTATGCCTTATGTTTAATTCCATTATAAGGAAAAACAATTGATATAAATGTAATGATATTTTTATCTATATTGTTCACCAATGAATTAGGTAATTATTATATCTTATGATATGATATTCTTGGGATTAGAACATAATACTAATCCATTATTAGAATTTATCCATCATGTTTTTATGACCTGATAGTGAGCAATAACTTATGATAATGATGGAATGTACTATTATGTATCCATAGTCCAAGGATTCCATGATCAAATGATTACATGAACATATGATTCCATATTTTGTATATCATAATTTCTTATGATTATTCATTATCCTTTCTTTTTATGATATAATGTTATTCCATTAGAATCATATGTTATTATTCATTATCATGCTCATTAACTTACTAGGATTTATATATCACACTATTTATTTATTTATTCCCCTTGTTATCCTATGTCATTTTAGAAGCTAAAAGGGATTTATGATATCATTAATAAATACTTTTTAGTTTTTGTTCTTGTTTATGTTTATGTACAAAGTGTTTCAAAAAAACTAGACCTCTAGATCCTTGAGTTGTATATATTGGATATTTATTTTAAAAAATGATGTAATAATATGTGTTATATTTTAGGGCCACTATAGAAGATACCCAATATATATTAGTTTTCTGGGGAGTTTCCTTATGGTTTAAAACCAAAAAAATTAGTGATCATCTCTATAGGTGGACAATGAAGTAACCTAATGATATGGATATTTTGGGAGGTCTCAATGGGTAGATGACCACGTGGAGATATAATTGAGAGTTTCTATGAGTCGATAAATACATGATGATGGTAATACTATAGAGAGGACCCTGTAGGTGGATAATAATATGGGGATATAATATTGAGTTCATTATGGGTTTAAAAATCCTTAGATATTTGATTTAGATTGAAGGTGGTTATAAATACTATTGTGGTTATAGGATGATGTGTGATGTGGGAAATGTTATCATTTGATAGGTGATATGATTATGAGTATTAAATGGATGTTGTGGAGTTGTTGATATTTTGGAGATAGATGTTGATTGATTATTTTGATTTATTTATTCCATACAGGGATGAATTTATATGTTTCATTCATAGGGACACAAAATATTTTAGAGGGAGGAACCTATAGATCATATTTATAATATCATATTTGTTTAATATATAATATTTTAATATTTCATTAGTAGAGTTGGTTTTGGTTTAAATTAACCTTTGTTTTGGGCACAAATATACTTCTTAGAAAAGACTAATTGTATTATACATTTCTTGATGTATATATGAGATGTATGATTTTATGTTTGTATTTAAACTTATGCATTATATTATTATGACATGTCATGTATTTATATAAATTATTCATGAATTGTAGAGGAAATTTTTATTTATGTTATTTGTTTTTTTGTGTATATTTTTTAAAAGTGTAATTCCTTCCATATTTGTGAAATGATAAACCATTGATGCTATTCCAAAACCCATGAACTATTGAATATGAGATTAAGGGGTATCACTCAAACTTGTTGTTTTCTTATGTGGAGTCCCATTGAGGGAGATTTATATCAAGGTAAAGTCAATATAAAATAAAATAAAAATTTATAGAATGACTAATAGAATATAATAATATTTACTAGAAATATCCACTAACTATAATCTATAATTATATTTAGATCAATAACTAATCACTACATTCTAAAATAACCATTCCATTATAATAACTTTGCAATGTTTTACTAAAAAACATCATAATAAATAAACCAAATAATACATTCAATAATACATGTAAAATATTAAATTAAATCAATATATGAAAGTAAAGATATGCTATAAATTTTTAAAATTTAATCCAATAATATTAGATAATTCCAAGCTCATGTCATATTTTATTTATTATATTAATATTAATGTACTTATTAAAGATGTATTTTAACTGAAAATAAATGCCTATAATTTTAAGATAAATATTATCCTTTTATAAATGATCTATCAACAATTTATTTTTGATAAAACTTTATTTTTCCTAGAATGAGATAAATGATTCTTTGAGATTTTAATATCCCTTTTCTTTTAAAATTTTAAGGGGAAATATCTAAATTCAAATCAATAATCATATAATTTCAATTTTACTGATTAAATATATTCACAATTAAAACCTACAACTGTTTAGTTATCTTCAAAATCATATAATTTAATAAAAAATTTCCTTTTTACCTCATACATATAAAGTAAATACTTTAGAAAAGTGACATGGTACATAGATTCTCTTTTTGTCTAACTTACTACTTCTAAAATAAATATCTGAATAATAATTATCTGACTGAACATTAATTTTTACTAAACTGAGGAAATGAACAGGTCATCTAAACCACAATCCCCTCAAGTGTGGTGAAAGTGATGGAGACCTGGGGTGTCTCTTTGAATAATAGCCTTAAATTTAGTAGGGAGAGAACCTAGATTATTATAAACAATAAAGTCTTCCACCTGACTTCCCCTACGTGCAAGAGAGTCTGCTGCAAAAGTTGAACTCCCTCCAAATATGATGAAGAAGCTACCCTTATTTGGTATCCATAGCGCACCTACGAATTGGGTAGAACAAATACTAGAGAATCGCATCGAATCCCTCGATATCTCTCACCCAGAACTCTAAATCTGATTCAAATTTTGCCACCGGAATCCCACGTCCCCTACAAACCAAAATCCTTGTCACGAGAGCCCATGATTATACACCGAAGGTGCTTCCTGGACTGTAATAGGTAGTAAAATCAAATATAACTGAGCCCCAAGAATTATGGAGTACCCTAATGCCCCTCATCACCCCATTAATGAAGGAGGAATCCCTGTTAAGCTTTAGGCCATCGAGAGGAAGTTCCAATCTGATCCAAATTCTTCTTGTTCTTTCCTGCATGTGGGTTTTATTGAGAATATTGAAAACTGTCGAATACCCTTATCCCCCTTTCAATATTGAAGATAGCCCAAAAATAAGTGTTCTTAATCTCATATGGAGGAATAAAAATGAGAGACTAGATCAGAGCAAGACTTGGTTGCGAGCCTCCCAGATGGTTCAGCAGATAGAGAAGAGAATAACAGTCTACATTTTCTGCTCTAGAACCCTGGATTCCAAACCACCAAACCATGCAGAGAGGAAACCATGTAAGGATAATTGGATATGATATTGGTAGGGATGAGGTGTGAATAAAGATCAATGTTTGTTTGCCTAGTTGCTCTGGAAAAACAAACTAAGAGTTGTCTTGGCCTACAGATTCATGCAATAGAAGCAGTGAGAATATTCAATGGGTTTTAAAATTATTTTGACAACACCTGAGCAAGATTCAATGGGTTTTACTTAAAATTTAACACATATATAAGAAATAAAAAAATACAAGGTTGGATAAAAATAAGGTATTATAAGACTATACTCATAGAACTATAAAATGATTGTTTCATTAGTTTTATCATTTTATTAAAATCACATTTAAAGTTAGCACTCGTAGGAGTGTCACCTCCCATTATACTATCCAAATAAAAAAATAATAATAAAAAAATAAATCATGTTTATTTATATTGATTAAGAATGATTTCCTATTTTTTTCTAATAAACTAGTATGTGATGGAAGTATTTTGATTCTCCAATTAGAATAATTTTCTAATCATCATAAATAAGATGGTAAAAGTAATTTCATAGATATATTCAAATACCACTAATAATTATATTATCAATATATACTTATTATTTTAAAATATATTTTTAAAACCATTTTGTTTAAGTGAGTTACTTCATTATTATATTTTGTGAATATATTCTATAAAATAATGTAACTATGCCTTTCATACATATATTTGATAGATTTATTAAAACAAAAAATTGTTTTATATAGTTTAGAAATAAAATTTTGAAAAGAATGATTTTTAAAACCAGGGTGTTTTTCAACCAAAACATCCATAAGAATAACTGCATTCATAGAGGAACATTTGTAGCAACCCCAACCCCAGAATCACAGAGTTTGATCCTAAAACATTGTGTATAATTTTATCTCATAAATTATACAGAGAAAAATTTTACATTTATTTCTATTACATTAGTTAATTTTGGATTAGGTTCTAGAATACCAGAATCTTCAGATACATTTCTTCCCAAATCTGCCAAAGATAAGCTTCAAATTATTTTCATCACATAGGAGTACTTAAAGCTTAGAAAATCTTCTAATGCCTATAAAAATAAATTGTAAAATTTGGGTGAGAATAAGAATGACCTATAAGGGGTTTGAAAAAAATAATAAAATCGCTATTTATTTACAAACATCCTTTAGAAAAATTAGAAAATATTTTATTATAAGGAAAACATCACTTCTTGAAGCACATCATCATCATTTTTCCAAAGTGTAGATAAAGATATTTTTAAGAAAACCTCTTACACAAGAATTATATGTTTTTACTTACAAACTATATGTAAAAAATATATCATAGTGCACATAAATATACAAAAATTCATGGAATGCTGCATAATCTATAAATTGATCAAACTGATTTTAAAGGTGACATGCAATGTTGTATGTACACATTAACACATAAATTTATCACTTTAATAAAATTGAGTAAGTAACAAATTAATGATTCCCTTAAAACATCATAAGTAATTTATTGATTGATAGATGTAACATCAACTTCAGTTTCATCCTTTTTCTTTATATAACTTTCCATGTGCATGCTTCACTTATTCCATATGCATTCATCACTATTATCATAATAGTTTCCTAACCAAGGGATATTATTATAATTGATTAATCCCTTGATTGGTCATATACTAGTAAATAATGAGGGAATGCAAAATGCTAGACTTTTTCAAGACCTTTCTCCATAACCATGTAACACCCTGACCCTAGTTACCTAGAGTTAGTGCATTATTACATACCATTGGCAGGATAGAAGGAATCATGTCTAGAAATACAGATCCGTTTTTTTCCTTGGAAGTACTAGATACATTCATAAGTTTCACATTACATCATGAAATAAAAACATCAAAAACACTTTTTCCCCTTTTTAACACACTTATATCCTTAGCCTATCCCTGCAGGTAAACCATAAAATACTTCTTCACATCTTTAGAACAACGAAACATAGTAGGGGGTGAGTTCAAATACTCAATAAGTGTAACAATATAGCGGAAACTTTCATAAATAAGGATAAACATTTAAGGCAATGTATTAGAGTAAAACAAAATCCTTTTAAACATAAACTTCAACATTAAATGGAAATGATAAAATCAAACAATTCCATTTACTTATTCGCATGGATATTCTACTTGTCGAATAATCACATGCAATATCAATAAACACTTTCATAATGATTGAATACATAATGCCAGTCTTCTTAACCACATAGTCAAGGCCTTGTGCCATGACTAAAAATAAGATTCTGCTAAGGCATTATGCCAAGACACTAGTTTGTCTCATGATACCCAACAATTCATCGAGGATCTATAGTAGGCTCCACCCGTCACTTACTAAGTCCAATGCATTCCTCATATAAAAAGGGTTAAACATAACATAAACATTCGTATTAAAAATAGCATATGAAATGTCAATACTTTATCCACAAACCACGAATGGAGTAAAGATAACACATCCATAGTCAAAAAAATCACAAATCCTTTAATACAATAAGGACATTTTTTATCATAGTAAATCAACTTTAAACAAGATTAAAATCTATCAAAGGATGTTTCCATAGATGGAATCAAAACTTTTTTTAGAGAAATATCTCTCTATAAATTGAAATAATTTAAAAGTTAAATAATTATTACATAAAAAATTTATTTTGAAAATATTCTTATAATCTTGTATGGGAAGCTTTGACGATGTTATAACGGTGGAAAATTTCCGCACCCACTGTATAAGTTAAAAAAATATATTCTTACATTAATTTTGTCGAAAAGGTCATAAAGTACCTTGTTTAGAAAATGACGGAAAGATTCCTTTCAAAACATATATTATCAAATAAGGGTATAAATGAATTTAACCAAAAGTATAGTATATAGTAAAAATGATTTGAATTACATTTTTAAGAAAACACGAATGTGGATGATAAAGAGGTCCTAGTAGAAACTTACATAAAAACAACCTCAGATAATAAAGTGATTGTGGAATTAACCCTTACCGTGTACTTTTCCTTGGTCGAGGGTACGTTAAACTACTGTATAATAGTAAAATCATTGTTATTAAATTATACAAGAACTATATACATAAATATTATATCATATATGATCCACTAACATTGCTTTATTAATAATATTTTCGTAGTATCATCGTTTTGGGTGTTAACTGATCTGTTTTCCTTTATATGATCAGTTATGTAAGCCATGTTTGTTACATATAAGATGTATTATATTCATATCTAGAATTATATTATGTTCTTAGATATTATTTTTAATTATAAAATGAATATCATTCTTGAATGATTAAGATGGAAAATGAATCTCATGATGTTCGTGGAGACGGTAATCCGTACGTAAGCATGAGCGACAATATCATTATATTAGTTTAGAAATAGTATGTAATTGGATGGTATATCATATATACAGATTCATTAATGTGTTATATTTATTATTTACATTAGGTATACTCATTATTATACCCATCCAAATAATGAAGTGTTTGAATAACAAACAACCCCACGACGTGGAGACGGTAAGCCATACGAATGCACGTATGGTGACATTGTCATTAATATAATGGATAAAATAATGAATATGGTTGTAACATTTTAATAACATTACAATATATATAATATAATGGGTTTTTTATTTTATAATGGAAACAACAAAGAATGAGAAAGTGGTATAAGAAAAGAACTTCAAAGAGGTGATGAAATATTTACCTCTTATTCGGGTTCTTCCTTTTGATTTGATCAAATGGACTCCTTAAGATGGATTCAGGATCAATGTATGGACTCTAGGTTGAAGGAAATATATTTTAGAGGATATTTTGAGGGGTTTGGGCTGATCCAAAAGGCTTTGGCGGTGTGGAATTTAGAGAAGGTGAAGTGGCCTTTTATAAGAGAGGTGAGGGTCACTTTAGGAAAATCTCGAAATATTATTTTCTAATAAAATCATTTTCAGTTTCTAAAGACTAAAAAATTAATTATTTAGAGTAAAAGGTGGTTATGGGTCTGAAAATTTTCAATCAATAGGTTTTATATAGGTTTAGGTCACCATATTAACCTTATATTTTAGATTTAACTCTTAGTTAAATAGTTTGACATTTACCATGTCTCTTTGTATTTTTATATTATATTTTTAATAACCATAATATAACAACCAAAGAGAACCCCATGTGGCTCACTATTAATATAAATAACCTTATCTAAGTCCTTTTGTCGAACCATATATTTTTTGGAATATTATATCAATTAATAATATAGTATTTGTAATAAAAACACAATTATGTCAATTTTGACACTATTTCGTATTTGATTTTTCTGAAAGCCATAAAAACTTTATCACTTCAAATAATATTTATTTAACCAATAATAAAATCTCATATTAACATATAAATTTATATGAATTAATCATAAGTCTCAATTTACATTTATTTGGATATTTTCAAGATCAGTTATTTTAATATTTCATTTATAATGTAATTACTGCATCATCATTGTGGCATAAATAAATAAAATTATTTAATGTCTAAATATTATAAATAAAATACCACTATGTAGGAAATCTTTTTATATTTATAATGAATATTTATTTTATAATTTATATTGTGTGTAACACTAGATTAAAAATGGTTTAGTTATTAAACTTTAAATTTAACTCTTTTAACTCTTTTTAAAATAAAATAATAATAAATTTTCTAATCTAGAACAAGTGAACCAAATAGGATCATATTTTATTCATAAGGTCTGTTTTGGTAGAATTATACTTATCCAATAGAACGTGTACATGTGTTAGGGTAATTATGTTATCATTTTTACCCTTAATTACCCAATTTACTTTTAACCGTGGTAAATAAAAGTCAAAAGTTACTATTCACCAAAAATTATTTTTATCTTATTGAACAAAATTTATTTATACTATATTAAATGTGTCTCTAATAGTTTTGAAATTACACACAAAGAGTCGGTAAAATTATGTTTTATGCAAATTTGCAAATGCTCCTTGGAGGGGGGTAAAAGACAGTAAAAAGTTCAATAAAATTTTTATATATCTAATCTTATTATATAATGTCTCCAATGAATTAAAGTGAACTTATATAGGTATTATGTATCTATATTGAACTAAAATAAATTTAAATACAATAAATTTAAATACAATAAATAATTATGTAAATAAAAAGTTAGTGTTAACCAATAATGCCGTGTTTTTCACTATTCATAAAAAATTGATAATTTTTAGAAAAATACCAAAAATTAACCCTAAGATAATTTCGATATTCCAAATTCAAAAATGAATTCCATTTTGAAAAATAATATTTCTAAAATTTCAAAAAACTGGTTTTACAATTCATAATGGCTAGATTGATTGGTCGCGGTGTGTTAGAATCTTGAAGTTACGTACAATGCAAGACATTGCATTATTTAAAGGGAAACGTACCATGGAAGCTTGGGGTGTTACATTCTTCCCTCCTTAAAATAATTTTGTCCTCAAAATCTCTATAATAATACCACACAAAAAGATTCAGGTGGTTCTTCATCATAAGTTCCTTTGGTTCCCATCTTGCCTCTTTCATATTATGGTTTCTCAATAGAACTTTTACCGGACGAGTCGTCCAGTTTCTGTGAACTTGTTCTCTTGAATCAAGAATTTTGAAAGGCTCTTCAAAATAAGACAGATCAAGTCCCAATTCAATTTACTTATAGGTGAGTACATGCTTTGGGTCAGGCATGTATTTTTCAACAGTGATACATGGAATGAATATCAGAGAGACTTGGAGGAATTTCTAAACGATAAGCTACAACTCCAATTTGTTTTAGAATTTTGAAAGGTCTGATGTACCTGGGACTCAATTTACCCTTCTTACCAATATGTATAACACCCTTCCATTGAGATAAATTTAAGAAAACATGATCTCCTTCCTGAAATTCCAAATCATTCATTTGGTTTTTTGCGTAACTCTTTTTCCTACTTTGAGATACTTTGATGTGGTTTTTGATAAACTTCACCTTTTCAATATTTTCCTCAAGAAGTTATGGGCCTATGAGTTTTAATTCACCAAAATCATCCCAACATGTTGGTGTGCAACATCTCTTTCCGTTTAATGCTTTCTATGGTGCCATATGAATTCTTGAATGGAAGCTTTTTTTATAGGAAAATTCTAATAGAGGTAAATATAGTTCCCACAGACCTTGAAAGTCATGTGTGCAAGATCTCAATATGTCTTCTATGGTTTGAATAGTCTATTCTAATTGTCCATCGGTTTGAGGGTGGTAGGAATTGCTCAAATGAAGTTCATTATCCAGGGCCTTCTGAATACATTTTCAGAATCATGATGTAAAAAGGGGATCACAATCCGAAACTATCGATAGGGGTACACCATGGATTTTTACAACATCATTAATATATATTCTTTCGAGAAGTTAAATTGGTAAATCTTCTATTATCACAAGAAAATGTGTTGACTTGATAAGACGATCAACAATGACCCATATTTCATCATTCCTTCTAGGAGTCTTTGGTAGCACCATAACAAAGTCCATTGTAATATTATCCCATTTCCACTTAGGTATGGGAAGAGGTTTCAAGACTCTTCTAGGCTATTGCCTTCCATCTTTCTCTTATAGTCAAACAATACATCTTGACACAAAATCATCATTCTCTCTTTTGAGGATGTCCCACGAAAAATGTTCCTTCAAATATTTATACTTCTTCGTGCAACCATGGTGTATAGAGAAACTGGATCTATGAGCATCATCCAACAATTCCCTTTTTAGATCAGGTTTATCGGGAACACAAAGTCTCTTACCAAATTTCATAATTCCATCTTTATATACAAATTCGATCAATCTCACATCGTTCAAAGCTTTAATTTTATTTTGAAATTCTTAGTCATCAGTTTGAGAACTTTTTATCCTTTATAGTAAAGATGGTTTGGAAACCATTTGAAAAAGTATTGATGTTTCACCTTCCATGGTTATTCCCATATACATCATTTCCATATCCATTAAAATAGGATCCCTTTCAACTCTCATCCTATTCAAAACTC
Source organism: Viscum album (assembly GCA_963277665.1). NCBI lineage: Eukaryota > Viridiplantae > Streptophyta > Magnoliopsida > Santalales > Viscaceae > Viscum > Viscum album. Next base: position 413,685,806 of record OY728158.1, read on the forward strand.
CATGATCCTTTCTTTCAAATCATCTGCCACCTTATTTTCCTTCTCCTGGTGGTAATTTATAGTGAAATCTTAATCCTTGAGTTGTTCAAGCCATCACATTTGCATCATGTTGAGTTATTTTTTATGAGATAATATACTTCAAACTCTTGTGATCCGTATAAATCTCAAAATTTTCACCATAGAGATAGTGTCTCCATATTTTCAATGTAAGGATTACAACTTCTAAATTGAGATCATGTGTAGGATTGTTTTGCTCATGAATTTTTAGCTGTCATGATGCAAAGGTAATAAATATTTCATTTTGCATAAGAACACAACCAAGTCCTTTATTTGAAGCATCACTATAAATAACAAACCCGTCGTTCCCTAATGGTAGAGTCAAGATATGATCATTGACTTATATTCTCTTTAGTTATTCAAAAAATTCTTCACACTATTTTGTCCAAACAAATTAAACCTCTTTATGAGTGAGCTTGGTTAATGGGTTATCCAATAAAGTAAAATTCTATACAAAACATGGATAATAACATGTTAAACCAATAGAAATGCATACCATAGTTATACTCGTCGGTGTTGGCCATTATTGGATTGCATTGGTCTTTGAAGGATCAAAAGAGATTCTATCCATAGAGACAATATGTACAAGAAAAGAAATCTCCTGAAACCAGAATTCACACTTGCTAAACTTCCCATATAATTAATTTCATCTATGAGTCTTTAGAATAATGTGCAAGTGATTTTCATGATCTTCATTGCTTTTGGAGTATACCAAGATGTCCTCAATAAATATCACTACAAAGTCATCAAGATATTCCTTGAAAACTCTATTCCTTAGATCTGTGAAGACATTGGGTGCATTAGTCAATCCAAAAGGCATTACTGTAAAATCATAATGCTTGTACTAGGTTCAAAATGTTGTTTTTGGAATGTCTTCCTTCTTCACAAATATCTAATGATATCCAGATCGAAGGGAAGTCTTTGAATAATATTGAGCTCCATGAAGTTAGTTGAATAAATAATCAATGCGAGGTAGGGGTACTTGTTCTTTATTGTTATAGCATTGATATCACTATAGTCGGTTCACAACATCATAGACCTATCTTTCTTCTTAACAAAAAAGATAGGGGATCCCCATGGAGAAAAACTAGGGAGAATAAATCTTTCATTACTCAATTCCTGTAGTTGTTTCTTTAGTTACACTAATTCCATAGTGGGCATTCTATAAGGGGTCTTCAATATGGGCCTTGAAACATGAATTAAATCAATTGAAAACACAATTTTCCATTCGAGAGGATGTCCAGTTAAATCTTCTGGAAACACATCAACATATTCTTGCATAATAGGTACATCCACTATTTTAACATTCTTTTCCTCACCTATAATTATTTTATTCTCATCCTCCCCAATAGTGGAATTTAGTATATCTACTGGGGGTGGATTTAGATAAGAATAAGATGGTGACATTTCTACTCTAAAGATAAGGTACTATTTATCATCATCAAGAATTGTAACCTCCTTTTACTTTTAATAAATTTACACTTCATGGTCTGAAAGCCAATACATACCAAGTATTATATCAAATTAAATCATCGGTATGGCGACGAGATCTGAAGATAAAGAAAATTTATATGACCTAATGGGAACTGATTCACAAAAAATTGTTGCAATGAAACATTCCTTATGTGTTTTGACTGGCAACTCCCTTGTTTAATAAAATTGGAAATATCTAATTTTCTTTGCAAACTGGGAAGATATGAAACAATGCTATGGTCTAGAATCAAATAAAGCATTGGCTAAACTTGAGGAAACCATTAAATTATCTACCACCATGTCTTTCAGAACTTCAACCTCAGTAGTAGTGATCACATAAGGTTGTCCTTGATCCCTCGGCCTTTTCTGAGGTATGATCACTTGGAACTTAGGACATTCATTTTCATAATACCCCTTTTCTCTAAAATTGAAGCATTTAACATTGACAACCTCTTTTTTTTCATTGCAATCATGAACTTGGGGGCCTTTTTCACAACACTTGTAACAGACTCCCATTCTTTTCAGGCATGTATCGGGGTGATTCATCCCACATTTACCACATGATGGATATTCAACATTTCCCTTCTTCCCATTATTTCCATTTCCAGAGTGTTCAGCAGATCTCTTCTTCTCTTGCTTTCCTTTAATGTCATAACACTTAGAGAATTCTTTTTCTTTCCTGATAGCACATGAGACAATATATTTTTATGAGAATAAATATTAATAGACTAATGATAATTGGAGAAATGGTTATAACCCATAAAATAATCGATCAATATTACTCTTTGGGTTATGCATATAATCTGCAGCATGCCCTACTAACCTTGTAAAGTTAGCCTCATACTTTGAAACATTCTCATCCTCCATTTTCCTCATACTGAGAAATTGTCTTTCCATATCCTTTGGATGGTCATGAGGAAAGTATTTTTCTATGAAAATCTCTTTAAACTCTGTCCCTTCCATGTTTGATACTTCTTCATCATCCTTTGTGTTTTGAATCAATGACCGATATGCATCTATTGTGAGGCGATAAACTACCATGACATTTTTTCCCTTTCACTACTCCCCAATGTATGAAATATTTTTTTCTATTGAACATATCCATTTCTTAGCTACTAACGGATTTGTACTCCCATTTAATATTGGTGGTTGTTTCCTCATGAAGTGGTTTAACATTTATTTTCCACATTGTAGATTAGGGTGATTTATACGGGTAAGGTTAGTATTCATAACCATAGTTAGTTGTCCCACTATGGCGGTAAGCTGATTAGCACAAGTTGCATCACCAGCTCTACTATAATTATCTTTGGTAGGAGTAAAATCCCTACATGGATTACATGCATTGATACAGTTTCCATTCCTTCCACTAGGATCCATTTCTAAACAATGGCATATAATAGATTAGTTTATGAATCAAAAAACATAATTCCAAACATATAAAACACATAACATAAATTGAATAGTTTATGGATATAATCCATAATCATAAAAATATTTCCTTTGGGGAGGTATATACACATAAATCTTACATAATGGTTTATAATGAATATGATAATTATCCTAAGCATATCCCCTGGGAGTTTCGTAACCAAGAGTGCAACAAAGCCCATTGTCATGCACCGTTCCCATTCGAGTCTAGATCAAAGCGGTGTTTTGGGGTTTTACCACTTGGTACATCTATGCCAGAGCTGCCTCTACCTGATCGTATCCAGACAGGGATGTATTGCTTGGAAAACTCCCAAAATCTATACCGTACCAAAATAATAGGAAGTTCTTCTATTCTAATCCTCAAAGTCTATCTTAGGGTAGTGTTCTCTAATCAGAGCTTTTCTAAATCACGTTTCCAAGGATTGTAAAAAACTTCATCTAATACCAAATATAACACCCTAACCCCAGTTACCTAATGTTGGTGCATTATTACATAACATTGGCATGATATAAGGAATCATGTCCCGAAAGTCTGATCAATTTAGTTGCCTTGGATGTACTAGATACATTTAATAGTTTTACATTATATCATGAAATAAAAACATCAATAACATTTTGTACCATTTTAAACTCACTTATATACATAGCCTATCCCTGAAGGTCATCCATAAAATAATTCTTCACATCCTGGGAAAAATAAAACATAGAAAGGGTTGAGCTCAGATTCTTAGTAAGGATAACAATGTAGTAGAAACTTTTCTAAATAAGCATAAACATTTAAGGAAATGTATTAGACTAAAAAATGCCTTTTAAACTTCAACATCATCATAATATGGAAAATATAAAATCAAATAATTCAATTTACTTATTTTCATGAATATTCTACAAGTCAAATAATCACATGAAATATCAATAGAAACTTTCATAACGATGGAATGCATAATTCTAGACTTCATAACCATATAGTCAAGGATTTATGCCAAGACTACAAATAAGATTTTTTCAAGGCCTTTTTATAAGACACTAGTTTATCTCATGAGACCTACCGATGCATCAAGGAGATATAGAGGGCTCCACCCGTCACTTACTAAGTCCAATTCATTCCTCATATGAAATGGTTTAAACATAACAAAAACATTCATATTAAAACTAACATACGAAATGTCAATACTTTATCAATAAACCATTAAGGGTGAAAAAATAAGACATCCACACTAAAAAAATCAAAAAATATTCAATGAAATAAAGATGTTTTTTTATCAAAATAAATCAACTTCAAACAAGATTAAAATCCATCAATGGATGTCGACTTAGATGAAATCAAATTTTTTTAGAGAAATATCCCTTTCTATTTTGAAGTCATTTAAAAGTTATATAATTATAATAGAAAAATTTTATTTTGAAAATATTTTTATAAGCCTTTATGGGAAGCTTATATTATGTTATAAAGGTGTAAAATAGCTGCACCCACCGTATAAGTTAAAAAAAATACAATCTTACCTTAATTTTATCGAAAAGGTCATAAAGTACCTTGTTTGGAAAATGACAGAAAGATTCCTTTCAAAACATATATGGTCAAATAAGGTAATAAATGACTTTAACCCATAGTCTAGTAAATAGTAATATTGTTTTGAATTACATTTTTATGAAAACAGGGATGTGGATCATAAAGAGGTCCCAGTAGATATTTACGTAAAAACAACCTTAGATAACAAAAAGATTGTGGAATTAACCCTTACCTTGTACTTTCTCTTGGCCAAGGGTACATCGACCTCCTGTATAATAGTTAAATCATTGTTATTAAATTATAAAATAACTATATACATACATATGATATCATATATGATCATATAATATTGCTTTGTTAATAAAATTTGTGTAGTATCATCTTTTCAGGTGTTAACTGAGCTGTTTTCCTTTATATGATCGATTACGTAAGAAATATTTTTTATGAAAAGGGTGTATTTTATTCATATCCAGAATGATATTAGGATCATAGACATTATTTTTAATCATAAAATTAAAATTATTCTGTAATGATTACGATGGGGAATGAATCTCATCACGTTCTTGGAGACGGTAATCTATACGTACGCACGAGCGATAATATCCTTATACTGCTGATGAAATCATATTTAATTTTATGGTATATAATATATAAAGAATAAATAACATGTTATATTTATTATTTAATTCAGTTATACTCATTATTATACACATCCAAATAATGAAGTGTTTGAATAACAAACTACACCACAACATGGAGACAGTAAGACATACGTACGCACGTATGGTGACTTTGTCATTCATATGATGGAAAAAATAATGAATATGGTTGTAAAATTTTAATAATATTATAGTATATAGAAGAAACTAGATTTATTATTTTATAATGAAAAAAATAAAAAAAGAGGATGTAGAAAAAGAAAAAAACTTGAATGAGTTGATGAAATACTTACCTCTTCTTCAGGTTCTTCCTTTTAATTTGATCAAAAGGGATCCTTAGGATGGATTTTTGATAAAATTAAGGCCTCTATGTTTAAGGGAGTATATTTGAGAGGATATTGGGGCCGGGTTTGGCCAAGCAAAAAGGCTTCGGAGGTGCAAAATTAAGTGAAGGGTAAGTGGCCTTTTATAAGAGAGGTGAGGGTCACTGTAGGAAAAGATTGAAATATTATTTTATAATAAAATCATTTTTGGTTTATAATGACTAAAAAATTAATTATTTCTAGGATAAGGTGTGTATATTTATAAAAAATCTCAACCAATAGGTTTTATACATGTTTAGGTCCTCATATTTACCTTATTTTCTAGATTTTACTTTTAGTTAAATAGTTTGATATATACCATGTATCTTTGTATTTTTATATTATATGGTTAATAAAGTTACTATAACAAGACAAGAGAACCCTATGTGGTTAATTATTAATATATTTAACCCTATTTAAGTCCTTTGGACGAATCTTATATTTTTAGGAATATTATATCAATTAACAATATCGTATTTGTTTTAAACACTCAATTATGTCAATTTTGACACTATTTAGCATTTGATTTTTTTTGAAATCCATAAAAAATTTATCACTTAGAATAAAAATTATTTGACCAAATTCTAACATGACATATTAACCTATTAAATTAGAATAATTCCTGATAATTCTCAATTTTCATTTATTTGGATATTTATAATATCAATTAGTTTAATATTTCATATATAAGGTAATTACGACATCATCATTGTGTTATAAATAAATTAAATTATTTAATATATAAAAATTATAAATAAAATTAAATTATGTAGGAAATATTTTTATCTTTCTAATGAATATTTATAGTTGAATTTATATTATGTGTAACCCTATATTAAAAATGGGTTTGTTATTAATCTTTTAATTTATCTATTTTGACCATTCTTTAAATAAAATATTAATAAATGTCCTAATATAATCCAAGTGGACTAAAGAGGATCATATTTTACTCCTAAGGTTGTTTTTGGTCAAATTATACTTATCTAATAGAATTAGGACATGTGTTAGGTTAATTATGATATCATTTTTACCGTTAATTACACTATTTACTTTTATCCGTGGTAAATAAAAGTCAAAAGTTACTATACACTAAAAATTATTTTGAACTTATTTAACCACATTTGACATAAAAATATTAAACATGTCTCTTTGATTTTTTAAATTTAACACAAAAAAGTGGAAAATTATGTTTTATGAAAATTTTCAGATGCTCCTAGGAGGTGGGTAAAAGACGGTAAATAGTTCAATAAAATTTTTATTTATGTAATCTAATTATAAAATGACTACAATGAATTAAATTTTACATATATAGGTATTATGTATATATTTTTAACTAAAATGAATTTAAATAAAATAAATAATTATTTAAATAAAAGTTAGTTTTAACAAATAATTTAGTGTTTTTTACTATTCATAAAAAATTGAATGTTTTCAGAAAAATACAAAAAATTTACCCTATGCTAATTTCGATATTTTGTATTCCAAAATGATGTCCATTTTGAAAAATAAAATTCATAAAATTTCAAAAAGTGGGTATTAATATTCATAACATCTAGTTTGATTGGTCGCGGTGTGTTAGAATCTCGAACTTACGAACAATGAAAGCTATTGTATTATTCAAATGGAAACATACCATGGAAGATTAGGGTGTTACAGACCGTACATAATCATTCTATCAAGGCCCTATGCCAAGAAAATATGGGTAGAAACCCAACATAATTGTTGTCAACTAGCACACATAGTTGTGAAAAAATCTTGCATCATGTTCACGCATAATTTTAATTTAACTATTGAGATTCAACACATTACCCAATGCATTGGAGAGATTTATAATTCTAGGTGCACCCGTCACATCATATAAGTCCAATACATTCCTCATATGTCTTAGTATCATCTTATTTTAATAGTGTCACATAATACATTGGAATCATACATTCTTAATCCATAATCATTTGCATACAAACTCATAACTGAAATGAATTATGTAATAAATGTAAAAATCACAAGATTTGATAGTTTTAGGTTATGGCTACATCAGATTTAATAGTGAATTGTAGGTACTAAAATGGAATTATTTTTCACATGTGATAATAACTAGTGCACATAAAATAATGGGCTGCCACATAAAATAATAAATCTTGAATTAAAACTCTTTCACATGTAATTGAACATTTTTCATATCACAATTTACATGATTTTGACTTTGTGATACTTGTTATTATTGATTAAACAAAAAAATTTCAATTGAAATACCAAATAGATTAAAACATAAAAACAAATAATTAAATTCATTCCTAATAAAAAGTTGGAATACAAACTATGGATGTAAAATCATTATTACATGTGACGTATTCATGCATAAAAAGAAAAATTAATTAAACACATGTTCTTATGCATTTTCATATATTTCTGCTTAAACATGAGAACAAATACACATTTACTAATATAGCTAATTCCATTTAAAAATATAATTATTCAATATTTATGTACAAATATGTATATATCTGGATTTGAAAATTATATATACACAAAGTGTATGCTTGGGATTTTCACAACCCATTACAAGGTTTAATAAATCCTTATAAATTTTGTACACTTCAAAAACATAATTTGATCAATATAATGGGTTTTATGAAAACCCAATGGAGATTATAATTAAGACCTATATGTATATATAAAATCCGATATATACACACATATATGTTTATATGGTCAAATTAAACAATACAAATGTGAATCCATACATGATTTATATGCAATCAAGGACAAAATTTAAGAACATATCTTCAACATTCGAATACCATAAAAACCATGTAGGTTTAATAATTAAATGTATATACCAAAGTTGTAAACAAGGTTTTTTCTATGGAAAATAAAACCAACATAATCCGTTTTTAAGAACATCATTTTAATAAAACATAAGATAATCAATAAAAATCATAAAAACCCGATATGGTTTTGTTTCTTATGTTTGAATATCAGTATATATATATATATAGTTTACAAAATAACAATATATGATCAACCCTTACAAGGGATATACACTTTAAAACATCAGTTTAATACTGATAATCATATTTATAAAAATCCAAAAGCAAGTTAGGATTGAAAGCCATAAAAAATTCCATATATATATAATCTGTGAAAACATAATAGTAGAAAAAGGGCTTTTCATATTGAATTTGAAGCAAAAATAAATCCTTTATATGAATTTTTAACTTTCAAAACACTAATAAACACATTTAGAAAAACAAGTTAGGATTTGGAGAAGAAACTATATATATACATATATATATATATATCCATAAAAACAAAAATGTATAAATAAGATTTTTGCATGATAAAAGTGAATCAAATTAATCCCTTACATGGATTCAAGTGAGAGACAGGGCCATGTAGTGTCTTGGGAGAACTTGAGAAGGTGAAAACAGGTAGGGTTTTGGTTTAAAACAAGGGTTTATATAGGTTTTGTATGTATATTTTATACATCACGATTTATACATAAAATATAAACAAAGACCACTGAAAGTAAACTAATACAAAAATGTCTAATACTCTAATTAATACAATTCATATGCTAATGATTGATTATTTTATTATATATATATACCTATATAATATATTGGGAACATAAAAGTGGAGTATAGAAAATAATAAAAGACGACCAGAAGAGGCTTATGAGTAGAAATCGTGGGTTGGTCCAAATAGTGGAATATGATCTCTAGAGAAGAAGAAGAAAAGAAGGAAAAGTCATGGGATGAGCCGCTTGTTTGGAACAAGGAAGAAGAAGATGCGAGCAGAATATGCAGAAAAGATCAGATGGCCCAGATAAAGAGAGGCCTGATGGTATGACTATGGGCATCTATGTGGTTCAAAAAAAATATGGAGGGACGAGATTAAAATGTGGTTGTTTGGACGTCTCTGGTTTGATCCCGCATTTAAAAAAATGGGCAGCTGAGGTCAGCAGAGTCTGCGATCGGATAGATGAATAAAACATGGAAGAAAAGCCGCAGATATGGAGTTTGACCCCAACATTGGATTGGGTTGTCTAGATATCTCGTGGCGAGATCAGATAGTTGAGATTAAATCCCCACTAAAAAAACTCACCACACATCAAAATGAGGGGGATTCCGGGCCAGATTTATAAGCCTAGAGCTCCTGACCACCCTTTGATTAGCTCTCTCCCCCTCTCCAATACCACCACATACCGATTCTCTCTGCGGGCACGCTCTGCACCCGAACTCTACCGTCGTCCTGCCCCGTACAGAGGCGTCGTTGCATAGATTATCCTTGCGTCTCTGTGGGCGCTCGCTCCCCTATGACTGGTCTGTGCTGGCTGAGGGCCTCAGGCTCAACTACCTACTCCTAAGGAGAGGTGAAAGTTTCCTCCCTCTACTCAGGTAGAGGGTTGTCCTATGGGTAATAATTTTTTATAAACCCAAAATTTCAAAAACAAACGATATCTAAAACCATATAAATAATAATTGATGTTTTCAATATTTAGTTTTATTTAAACATGTAATTAATTTTATTAGTCTAAAACATGTTTTCAACTTCATTTCAAACATTGATACATTAAAATTAGAAAAAATAACTTATAAATCGTACCATGTAACAAAAAAGTATAACTTTTAATTAATAAGAGTATTTAAAAACGTGGTGTCAAATTTTTTTTAGGTTTTAAAACATTATAAGTTCGAAGTACCACCTTATTGATTATATTCATTCTAAGATAACCATCATGGTTATTATAATTTAAATTAAAGTATACCATTAATTAAAAATTTGTTATTATTTAACCTAGGATGTAACTTTTAAAAATTTAAATAATTTTTAAAACATGTAAAACCTATATATATCTATCTAAAATAATTGGTTACACTTCATTTTGATAAAAAGATAAAAAAGTATACTTTTTTTATAAGGTGACTTATTGTACCAAAACGACCAAAGCACAAATATTATTAAAAGAAAGTTTACAATAGTTGAAAATACGAGATCATATTACAAACTTTTTCATGAAATGAAATAAGATCAGCTGGGAGGTATTCAAACCAAGTAATGTCTTGATCTACTCCCATGTTTTCCAAGCCATCTGCAACCTATTTTATTCTCAATAAACATGAGTGATGATATAATTAATATCTATAAGAGAATTATTTCATTCCATCCAACGCATATTAATCGGCCATGACAGATGAGTTATGCCTTTATTAATCACTTGTACGACGGTCATTGAGTCACTTTCAATCCAGTGGTTGTTCCAACCAATGATCCTGGAAAAGGAAATGACATGTATCAAAATTAGAATTTCATCTTCAAGGGGAGTGTAAATTCCACAATTACCCATGAAACATCCAAAAATCTAATCGAGGGGATTCATAAAGATAATAACACACCCTGTAGGGCTTCAGTTTCTCTTGGAGGCACTGTTAGTATTTATTTTGATCCATGCAGGGAGAGGGGATGTAGAGACCCGAAGCTTGACGTACATTGACATTACATTACATTTGCGGAATACTTAGTACATAACAAAAACACACACACAAGGATCGTAATAGTTTAGTGTCTTTGGAAACTCGGAATATAATCTTCTAATCCTGGTGAAAGATCTTCAACATCTCCCTTAAATATCTTCCTTTTTTTTACCTAAAACATTTCTTTATATCCTGGGGAAAAGAAAACATAAAAGGGTGAGCTCAAATGCTCAGTAAGGGTAAACAAAAGAAATATCAATCACATCATATACATAAGCACATAACTTTTGGAAATCTTAACCTGCAAAAGAGATCATAATTTCATAACATGGGGTAAATCATGGCAGTGAAATGTAATCACAATAATCATAACTTAAAACTTGAAACTTTGTGGCATTCACACATAATCATAGAGAATCATTTCTTGTTAGTCAAGACTAATTTCCAAGACTATCTTAGTGGACAAAGTCCCTTTCTTAACCGAGTCACCCTCATTTCAGTCCTGTTTCACTGAACCGGTATAACCTACCGTTCCAGCCATGTCTATCTCATGAGATATAAAATCATTACCCAATGCATTGTAGGGAGATATAGGTCCCACCCATCTCATAATGATACCATTCTTATGAGTGCCACAAAATCATAAATCATACATCATTGCATAACCCATGTAATAAAAATGGGAATCTTTAAACATCATGACATCATAAAACAATTCATATAATATAAAAGAATTCATAAAAATATTTCCATCACAACATAATCAAATCCATGTAATAATGGGATAGAAACAGAACCCTTTATTATCTTAGATGGAAAATAATTTTGATAAAACACTTGAACTCCATTCTTGAGGAAAATATCCTTTCTACTTCAAATTTTTTTTTCCTTTCTTAACATGTTATACAATTTTAAACTAAAAGAAGTTGATTAAAAATAAACATGAAAACTTGTAAAGGAAGATTCTTGGAAATTTTGTTTTAAAAATCCATTCATTCCATATAGGTTAAAAAAACATTCTTCTCGTACTTTTGTCGGAAAAGTTAAAAAGTACCTCGTACGAAAAACGACAAAATATTCCTTTCATATCTTTTACTAAAAACTCACCGAAGGGTAAAATTGGATTTAAACAATTTTAGGTGGATGGAAATAATATTACATATTTAGGATACATGGATATGGATGATAAAATACACCCTAGTAAATACCAACATATAAACAATCTCGGATAAAAATGAGATTGTGATATTTCCCTTACCTTAGGTCCGATTTGCTTCATAAGTGTCCGAACCTCCTGTATAATGATTTAAATAATGTAATTGACTTATTACAGAATCATATTCATTGTTATTATTTCATATATGGTTCACTTATGACTTTATATTACCCGTTCTTTTGTAAATTCATGTTAAAGTAGCGTTTTGGGTAAAATCGTCTCATTTGTCATTTGTGTTTTAACTTGTAATTATTCATATGATTACATAGATCATTATTACTTAATTATAGAATATAAAACATTATTTATATATAATATATATTCAGAATATACATATATATAAAGGATCGATAAATGGAAAGAAATACACCGTTCATGGAGACGGTAGGCCATACGTACGCATGAACGCTATTTTCTTTTCGTTATTGAATTGAGTGGAATTAAGTAAATGACATACATATCTATAAACATAAATACAGTACCTTTATAATGTCATATATTTCATTATTATTTCTTATATATACTTTATAATCATTCTTAAATGGTTAACATGGAGAATGAATCTCATCGCGTCATGGAGACGGTAGTCCGTACGTACGCACGAGCGATGATATCATTTCCATAATTATTGAATTCAATTGGAGTGGATGATACAATATATCAGAATCAATATGATGTTCTAATCACTATTTATAGTTATTATTTACACCATTATACCCATCCATGTAAGGTGGTGGTGGAAAATAGATTACACCACGGCGTGGAGACGGTATTCCGTACGTACGCACGCGCGGTGATTTCTTTTTCTGTAGGATAGATAGATGGTGAAATAGGGTTGTTTCATACTTATAATAAAATATCAGTATATGAGTGATACTTATGTTATTACTTCATAATGAAACAAACTAAGAAGAAGAAGTGGAAGAAGAAATAAAGATGAAAGAATTGGTAACAGACATTACCTCTTCTTTGAAGTACTTCTTTGAGACCTCCTTTTAGGGAACTAAAATGGGTCTTTGAAGAAGAACAGAACCTCTAAAAAGTTTCTAGAGAATTGGAGAGGAGAATTGGGCAGGGGTTGTCCGAGCTTGAAGGCTCAATGTTGTGTGAGGAAGAGAGGGAGGAGGTGCCCTTTTATAAGGGAGGAGAGGGGTACCTTTGGAAAAACAAAAAATATTATTTTATTATAAAGTCAAGTTCGGTTTTAAATAGCTCCAAATTGTTATATTTCGAACCTAAGGTGGGGATGGGTCTAAATCCCTTCATCCAATAGAATTTAGACAAGTTTAGGTTCCTATTTTAACCTTATCATTTAGATTTAACATTAAGTTAAATAATTTTACTTTTATCGTGTCTTCTTGTGTTCTTACACTATAAGGTTAATAAACTTACTATAAGAAGCCAAACGAACCCCAAGTTGTTTATTATTAATATATATAACATTATCTAAGTCATTTGGCCGAACAATAGATTTTTTGGAATAAAATAACAATTAATAATATAATATTGTTTAAAAAACTATTTTATGTCAATTTTGACACTATTTAGTAATTGATTTTTGTGAAAATCATAACAGAATGATAAGTTCGAAAAAAGTTAATTAAATGAATACTAACATGTCATATTAACCTAGAAAATTAGTGGAATTAATAAAAAGTCTCATATTATATTTATTTGGGTATTTATAACATCAATTATGTCAATATTTCATTAATAAGATAATTACTGCATCATCGTTGTGTCATAAATAAAATAAATTATTTAATGTCTAAAAATTACAAATAAAATACCATTATGTAGGAACTCCTTTTATATTTCTAATGAATACTTATAGTCGAATTTATCTTATGTATAACCCCATATTAAAAATGTTTAAGTAAATAAACCTTGATTTTAACTCTTTTAACCTTTATTTAAATAAATTAGTAATAAATGTCCTAATCTAATCCAAGTTGGCCTAAATGGTCATATTTTATTCCTATGTTTGTTTTTGGTCGAAGTACACTTGTCCAATAGAATTATGACATGTGTTAGGCTAATGATAATATCATTTCTACCCTTAATTACCCTATTTACTTTTAAACGTGGTAAAAAAAATAAAAAGTTACTATTCACCAAAACATTATTTTCATCTCATTGAACCACATTTTACTTACTGACATCAACATTTTCTCTCGGATTTTTGAAATTCCACTCACAGAATCGGTAAAATTAAGTTTTATGAAAATTTCTGTTTTTTAACAACCACTTAGTGGTTTCACTATTCATCAAGAATTGAAAGTTTTCAGAAAAATACCAAAAATTAGGCCTAAGCTATATTTGATATTATGAACTCAAAAATGATTTCTATTTTACCAAATTCAAAACATATCAGTTTCATTAATTAATTTAAAAATTAATTCCCGTCGTCAAAACAAAAGGCGTGTTTTTAAGAGATAATAACTATCAAAAGATTGACACTTGTTTATAACTGGTTTAAATGTGAAATTACATCCAATGACCAACATTGTGTTAAATTGTAAAAATATATTATAAATATAATTTAAAACCACTCAAATTAATAATTTATCAATATTAATTATTTCAATTGAAAAAGTTGTTTTTAATTAAAATTTAGTAATTTCACTATTCATCAAAATATGAAAGTTATCCGAAAATCAACAAAATTTCACCCTAAGATAATTTCGATATTACGAATCCAAAAATGAATTCCATTTTGAAAAATAAAATTAAAAAATTTCAAAAAGTGGTTATTACTATTCATAACGGCTAGTTTTAATAATATTTTAATAGCATATTGTTGTTTAGTGAAACTCGGTATTGCGTACTACACACGCTACCAAGGAAGGTCGTGATTGCGTGTAATGAAAGGAAAGTCAAGGATGCGTGTTGTGCAAGCGCCTTTTGGTGTAGCGTTCAACACAAGACATTAATGAAATTAAAAAGAATATTTTTTCATAAAATCTCGGGGTGTTACATTCTACCCCCCTTAAAATGAATTTCTCTCTTGAAATTCGTCGGGGTTATAAATGGTTTACTATTCCAAAGTTTCTTTAATAGAAACCCACATCGTAAAAAGGAATACCAAAACCAATATTTAAAAACAAATGTTTGAAACGAAACGGTTACCCAAATAAACTAATCACTGGGTTTCCACATAGGTGAAAATATGGATATGGAAGAGAAATCTAACCATCATGTTCTGATGGAGAGTGGTAGAGAACATGGCTATGGAAAAGCCAGCAATCACAAAGCCATAAATTTTTGATGATCTAAGGTACCATCTGATTCATCAGATATAAGAGCACTAAGACGAAATTTTTGGTTTTCAAGATCATTTCCCTAAAGTTGATGAAATTGGAATTAGAAGAAATACTTTCGTGATTTTGGTATAGTCTCACCGTTTTTCATTTTTTGGACAATTTCCACTTCATCTCTTAAATAAATGAAGTTGAATTTTTCATTCGTGATTTGTTAGCAGATCATGTGATAGAATGATGGGTCATTCCATCTTTTTCAAAAAAAAGGTTAGCAAAAGTTATAATTCCATCTTATGGTTAATCGTATATGGTTACAAAAATGAACTTATACTTCATATATCATACCGCTTAATAAAATAAAACTAGTTTCTACTAACCAGGGACTTCCTGTAGGCCAGTGGTAGGCAATAAAGGCCAGTCGCACTTAGGTTGTGGGTTCAATTCCCACAGCCTTGTCCGAAGCGATGGGCTATCGCCCGTCCTGTAGGTTGTCCTTTTTCTAAAACTATATTACTATAACATCCCATCAATAATATCGAAAAAACTTCTATCCTTAAAAAATACTAACTTATGTCCAAAATAATCCATTCCAATCTTTCGGCTTATCCATAATACTGCAGTCCACTCTCATAACATAGTGAAAACGATTACCAGAGATTTAATACCATCGTTGATCCCCATATATCATAAGATATGTTTTTTTGGTCACATTCTAAACATTCAAAGTCCTTAATCATGTATTCTCTTGAATACCCATTGAACCTTAGTGAAAACATGAATGCAGTTAAAAGTTAACACCTTCCACATACCAAAATCCTCAAAATTCTATATACTCAAACCATGATATCACTTATTCCTTATATCAATCATGAGCTCATGAATACTGTCAAATATTTCCTTTTCTCGTTTCCCTTCATTATGCGCATATCATTCTTTTTCCAAAAATATCTCAATCACTTTCCATGGTTACTGGTACCATAAAATTATTGAAAACCACAATAGACCAAAACATAAATATTCCAATATTCCACGATACTATATACAACATTATTTTGGAATAAACACTTAATCATTCCACCAAATCGTTGTCATATTCAACATTGCCAATAGTGATCGCATGTGAATTCCCTTTGTCCTTTTCCTTAAGTGGTTGCTTATGTTGATCATCACTAACCCTTGGATTAGGGCATTTATTAGCATAATGCCCCATTTCCTTGCACTTGAAGCATTGAAGTGTTGGTGGTGTGTTCTCTGTAGTGTTTGCTTTGTTCACATCATTAGAAACCCTTTTTCCATTACTTCGACACTCAGCTACCCGATGACCTTATTTTCCACACTTAAAACATTTTCTAGTCCCTTTAATACAATCTCCACCATGCTTCTTTCCACACTTTGAGCATAAGGAAACATTCATTTTCTTTTCACCATTATTCTAAGATTTCTCCTTGAACTCCATCTTTCGTTTCTTTTCAAAACCATGAGATGGATATGTAACACCAACTTCCATTTCTACCTTCATAGCACAACGCACAATTTCTTCATAGCTACTGAAGTCTCTTATAGCTAATTCCCTTCGAAGACTTGGTTTTAAGCCACTGAAAAATCGATCAACTATACTTTCAGGTTGGATGATAATGCCAGATGCATACCTTGCAAGTCTTGTAAAATTTGCTTCGTATATACCAACAGATTCATCATCCTTCTGCTTCAGCTCAAGAAACTCCTTTTCCATCTTCGTTCGAAGAATACGAGGGAAGTACTTAATGAAAAACAAGTTCTTGAACTCGTCCCATTCCATGGACTCAATTTCATCTCTTGGCCTCATATTCTTGGTAAGATTCTACCATTGATCAGCTTCACCTTCCAAATGATATACTGCTAAGGTGACTTTATCATGTTCAGAACATTGATGAACTGAAAATATCTTTTCAGTGGTACTGATCCATTGTTCAGCAACAAGTGGATCATAAGACCCACTGAAAGAAGGTGGACTTTTCCTCATGAAGGACTCAATAGAATATTGTTCCCTTCTCTGCTCATTTGGAAGTCCAGAATGATTCATAGCCTGTGTAAGTATAACAATAAGATCTTGCACTCCATCTCCCATAACATTTGTTTGTCCAGGAGGACAATCATTGCATTGTCCATTTCATTGATCAACACGGTTCCTTCGGGTTCCAGCCATCGTCTAAAACCCAAAAAGAATAGTGTTAGAGGAAAAAGATCATGCTAGGGAAAACAACATAATAAAGGGGGAGTACCTTCAATATCTAACATCTTAGGTTTAATTCTATGATCGTTAGTATAATTCTAGTACTATAACCTATACGTATACTTGACCCTAGGGACATCCCTAGACATACCTTAGAAATATCTCTAGGGATCTCACTAACGTTTTCGCATCCTAGTTTCCAATGGTTGACTAAAACTTTCCTCTGATACCAACTGTAGAGACCCGAAGCTTGACGTACATTGACATTACATTACATTTGCAGAATACTTAGTACATAACAAAAACACACACACAAGGATCGTAATATTTTAGTGTCTTTGGAAACTCGGAATATAATCTTCTAATCCTGGTGAAAGATCTTCAACATATCCCATAAAGATCTTCCTTTTTTTTACCTAAAACCTTTCTTTATATCCTGGGGAAAAGAAAACATAAAAGGGTGAGCTCAAATGCTCAGTAAGGGTAAACAAAAGAAATATCAATCACATCATATACATAAGCACATAACTTTTGGAAATCTTAACCTGCAAAAGAGATCATAATTTCATAACATGGGGTAAATCATGGCAGTGAAATGTAATCACAATAATCATAACTTAAAACATGAAACTTTGTGGCATTCACACATAATCATAGAGAATCATTTCTTGTTAGTCAAGACTCATTGCCAAGACTATCTTAGTGGACAAAGTCCCTTTCTTAACCGAGTCACCCCCGTTTCAGTCCTGTTTCACTGAACCGGTATAACCTACCGTTCCACCCATGTCTATCTCATGAGATATAAAATCATTACCCAATGCATTGGAGGGAGATATAGGTCCCAACCATCTCATAATGATACCATTCTTATTTGTGCCACAAAATCATAAATCATACATCATTGCATAACCCATGTAATAAAAATGGGAATCTTTAAACATCATGACATCATAAAACAATTCATATAAGATAAAAGAATTCCTAAAAATATTTCCATCACAACATAATCAAATCCATGTAATAATGGGATAGAAACAGAACCCTTTATTATCTTAGATGGAAAATTATTTTGATAAAACACTTGAACTCCATTCTTGAGGAAAATATCCTTTCTACTTCAAAAACATTTTTCCTTTCTTAACATGATATACAATTTTAAACTAAAAGAAGTTGATTAAAAATAAACATGAAAACTTGTAAAGGAATATTCTTGGAAATTTTGTTTTAAAAATCCATTCATTCCATATAAGTTAAAAAACATTCTTCTCGTACTTTTGTCAGAAAAGTAAAAAAGTACCTCGTACGAAAAATGACAAAAGATTCCTTTCATATCTTTTAATAAAAACTCATAGAAGAGTAAAATTGGATTTAAAAAATTTTAGGTGGATGGAAATAATATTACATATTTAAGAAACATGGATATGGATGATAAAATACACCCTAGTAAATACCAACATATAAACAATCTCAGATAAAAATGAGATTGTGATATTTCCCTTACCTTATGTTCGATTTTCTTCATAAGTGTCCGAACCTCATGTATAATGATTTAAATAATGTCATTGACTTATTACAGAATCATATTAATTGTTATTATATCATATATGGTTCACTTATGACTTTATATTACCCGTTCTTTTGTAAATTCATGTTAAAGTAGCGTTTTGGGTAAAATCGTCTCATTTGTCGTTCGTGTTTTAACTTGTAATTATTCATATGATTACTTAGATCATTATTACTTAATTATAGAATATAAAACATAATTTTTATATAATATATATTCAGAATATACATATATATAATGGATCGATAAATGGAAAGAAATACACCATTCATGGAGACGGTAGGCCGTACGTACACATGAACGCTATATTCTTTTCGTTATTGAATGGAGTGGAATTAAGTAGATGACATACATATATATACACATAAATACAGTAGCTTTATAATGTCATATATTTCATTACTATTGCTTATATATACTTTATAATCATTCTTAAATGGTTAACATGGAGAATGAATCTCATCGCGTTGTGGAGACGGTAGTCTGTACGTACGCACGAGCGATGATATCATTTCCATAATTATTGAATTGAATTGGAGTGGATGATAAAATATATCAGAATCAATATGATGTTATAATAACTATATATAGTTATTCTTTACACCATTATACCCATCCATGTTAGGTGGTGGTGGAAAATAGATTACACCACGACGTGGAGACGGTATTCCGTACGTACGCACACGCGGTGATTTCTTTTTCCGTAGGATGGATAGATGGTGAAATAGGGTTGTTTCATACTTATAATAACATATCAGTATATGAGTGATACTGATGTTATTACTTCATAATGAAACAAACTATGAAGAAGAAGTGGAAGAAGAAATAAAGATGAAAGAATCGGTAATGGACATTAACTCTTCTTTGAAGTGCTTCTTTGAGACCTCCTTTTAGGGCACTAGAATGGGTATTTTAATAAGAACAGAACCTCTAGGATGTTTCTAGGTAAGTGGAGAGGAGAATTGGGTAGGGGTTGGCCGAGCATGAAGGCTCAATGTTGTGTGAGGAAGAGAGGGAGGAGGTGCCCTTTTATAAGGGAGGAGAGGGGTACCTTTGGAATAACAAAAAATATTATTTTATTACAAAGTAAAGTTCGGTTTTAAATAGCTCCAAATTGTTATATTTTTAAGCTAAGGTGGGTATGGGTCGAAATCCTCTCATCCAATAGAATTTAGACAAGTTTAGGTTCCTATTGTAACCTTATCATTTAGATTTTACATTAAGTTAAATAATTTTACTTTTACCGTGTCTTCTTGTGTTCTTACACTATAAGGTTAATAAACATACTATAAGAAGCCAAACGAACCCCAAGTTGTTTATTATTAATATATATAACCTTATATAAGTCATTTGGCCGAACATTAGATTTTTAGGAATAAAATAACAATTAATAATATAATATTTGTTTTAAAAACTATTTTATGTCAATTTTGACACTATTTAGTACTTGAATTTTGTGAAAATAATAACAGAATGATAAGTTAGAAAAAAGTTAATTAAATAAATAATAACATGTCATATGAACATATTAAATTAGTGGAATTCATAAAAAGTCTCAAATTATATTTATTTGGGTATTTATAACATCAATTATGTCAATATTTCATTAATAAGATAATTACGACATCACCATTGTGTCATAAATAAATTAAATTATTTAATGTCTTCAAATTAAAAATAAAATACCATT
The DNA here is from genome assembly GCA_963277665.1 of Viscum album. Classification (NCBI taxonomy): domain Eukaryota; kingdom Viridiplantae; phylum Streptophyta; class Magnoliopsida; order Santalales; family Viscaceae; genus Viscum; species Viscum album. The sequence goes on from OY728158.1 coordinate 413,706,711, forward strand.
ATTTAGGAAATATTTTTATATTTCTAATGAATATTTATAGTCGAATTTATCTTATGTATAACCCCTTATTAAAAATGTTTTAGTAAATAAACATTGATTTTAACTCTTTTAACCCTTCTTTAAATAAATTAATAATAAATGTCCTAATCTAATCCAATTTGGCCTAAATGGTCATATTTTATTTCTAAGTTTGTTTTTGGTCGAATTACACTTGTCCAATTGAATTAAGACATGTGTTAGGGTAATAATAATATCATTTCTACCCTTAATTACCCTATTTACTTTTAACCGTGGTAAAAAAAATAAAAAGTTATTATTCACCAAAAAATTATTTTCATCTCATTGAACCACTTTTTACTTAATGACAACAACCGTGTCTCTCAGATTTTTGAAATTCCACTCACAGAAGCGGTAAAATTATGTTTTATGAAAAATTCAGTTTTTTAACTACCACTTAGTGGTTTCACTATTCATCAAAAATAGAAAGTTTTCAGAAAAATACCAAAAACTATGCCTAAGCTATATTTGATATTATGAACTCAAAAATGATTTCTATTTTACCAAATTAAAAACATATCAGTTGCATTAATTAATTTAAAAATTAATTCCCGTCGTCAAAACAAAAGGCATGTTTTTAAGAGATAATAACTATCAAAAGATTGACACTTGTTTATAACTGGTTTAAATGTGAAATTACATCCAACGAACAACATTGTATTAAATTTTAAAAATATATTCTAAATATACTTTAAAACCACTCAAATTAATAATTTATCACTATTAATTATTTCGATTGAAAAAGTTGTTTTTAATTAAAATTTAGTAATTTTCACTATTTATAAAAATATGAAAGTTATCCGAAAATCACCAAAATTTCACCCTAAGCTAATTTCGATATTACAAATCCAAAAATGAATTCCATTTTGAAAAATAAAATTACAAAATTTCAAAAAGTGGTTATTACTATTCATAACGGCTAGTTTTAATAATATTTTAATAGCATATTGTTGTTTAGTGAATCTCGGTATTGCGTACTACACACGCTATCAAGGAAGGTCGCGATTGCGTGTAATGAAAGGCAAGTCAAGGATGTGTGTTGTGAAAGATCCTTTTGGTGTAGTGTACAACAAAAGACATTAATGAAATTAAAAAGAATATTTTTCATAAAATCTCAGGGTGTTACAGGGGATCTATAGAACACCTCTAGAGTGCGATGCAGTTGAATGAAATTTACATTAATCCGTAGACTCTTCATGATTCCAAAGTCGTGCATGGTGTTGTGGAAATGTAGATTTTGTAACAACTTAGATTCATGTATGGAAATAAGGATCCACATCTGACCTGTATTTATATTAAGTGTGTATTGTTTTTGAATAATAGCATTCTGATCATACCAGATCACATGGTGAAGCTCAACAACTACAGGAAAGTAGTGGTTCCTAATTTTTTTTGCGATCCTTCCACTTCTATGCATTATTTAGTTGAGTCTTAATAGAGTCAAGAATCAACCATCTGAAATAAAAAATGTCATGAATATTTTTCAAAATAGCAGAACCAGTAGCACGAGATAGGAAGAGGTTGTTAACAACTTCTCTATGTTGATTAAAAAATTTAAACTTAGAGCAAAGTTAGATTCCAAAATATTGGAGGAAATATACTATAGAGACTCTGTTGTGAGTGATATGCAAGATGAGATTGAATCTCAATGCTTTAATACAAGGGTTTTTAAAATGTTTTAGCTAACTATAATAGATCTCAGAGTTACAAAAATAATGATTGTAGAAAATTTTAGAGTTAAGAATACCATTATGAGATGGTTACAAAATTAATAAATCATCACTGTATGTGAAAGATTAGATATCAATGAAATTCAGAATAGTATCAGGGAGGTGATCATGTTCAGAGTTTTAAATATTTCTTATAGTGCTGTTGATATTTTCAGGAGCTTGATAAGAAGATATCATAGAAATTAAAGGTGTTCCAGTCTAGTTATCCAACTAGAATTTCATGGAGGAGTCTCTGGAGACCATCCATCTAGAATTATTCATAATATTGGTGATGAAGTGTTTGATAGAATTCCATATAGAAGAACTAATTAAATTCAAATTTCTTACCTTAAGTTTGTCAAGGAATCTTTTTTTGAGAAAGGTAATATCATCTGAAGTATTATGAAGAAGGTTACAAGTGAGCGTAGCATGAAGGGATTGATTAAAGAATTTTAAAACATAGAGAGGTATTATTTATGTCTAATTGAAAACATATATTTATTAATTAAAACATTAATTTCAAACATTTAAAACCATTATGTTCTTAAAATAGTTATGATACATAAATACTTCGAACATTTAAAATGATTATATAATTAAAATACATAAAATATTTAAAATACCTAAGATAGATAGAATAAATAAAATTATTAAAAACAAATAATAGTTAAAAGATAATATGATATTTGTAAAAACTAACAGTCACCTAAAAACCAAAATGGCTACCAATGGTGACAATGGCTTTATTAATAGGTGCTTTAGGTACTCCAAACCGTTTTAAAGAAATCATCTTGCTGAAGATGGTACTCTATATACCATTTATGCTCAGTACAATTTCCGTAGCTCTAGCCATAATGTTTTTCATTGTGACCTATCTGAAGTATGTTAACTACAAACCTGGTCATGTTGTATTGATTCTTGGTCTCCAAGTAAATTCGATTGGTCTCATTTTAGAAATTATAGGTTAGAAAGGTTCTTGTGATCTTATGGAAATGTAAGGTTTTCAGTATTCTAAATTGAATAAAACATGTCTTTTATCTTAGTTCTGTAAGTATTCATTTTTAAGGGTCACCACTATTAAACAAAAACAAAATAATAATAATGAAGATATTATTATTACAAAATTAAAAATTTTATAGGTGTTACCACATTACACATGCATTTAATATAGTTTTAAATATAAATATTATATATAAGAATATATTATTGTTTTGGACTCAAATATAGATATTGGATAAATGATTAATTGATAATAAATACAATCCACTTAATTATAACATTGGGAAACCAATCTAGATATATTTATAAGCAAATTCGTAAACACATATAATTTGTTTTTAGTTAGAAAATTTATTCCAAAAAAGAGATAGTCTTATGGTGATTTACTAATTCAAAAAATATATTCCATTCAAATAGGTTAATCTCTTATTACATGGCCATACACCAAATTTCATTACTCATATACCCAGTAATGTTATTTGGTTTAACCTATTGTAATTAATAATAATGTCTAATTTGGTTTATAAAAGAATATTTTTTTGAGGTTATTTCTTATGATCAATGACTTAATAATCTAAGGGATTGGTTTTTAGAGTCTTATATTTTATGGTCAATGATATTCATGGTTCCTCTATGTAATATTCGCGGTCTATGAGTTCGTCATTGTCACAACCATGTAGTTTATCAAGAAAATCAGTGTGTTTTTCATAGGTATAAAATTCATTCTTAATATCATAATTTAATATATCATCCTTAAGGACATTAATAAGTTTTTATTCTCATTTGGGTATATCTCATTAAAATTAACTTGAAAAAAAATTATTTCATAACATTGTTTATTTTATTTAAAACTATATTTTCAAGTGTTTGAAATTTAAAAAAAACCCCTCATTAGACATGGATGGAAATTTATCAAGGTTTAATTTCATTGTGTGAATATAATAGTGTGATATAAATATATTATATTAAGAATAATTTTTTAAAATTGGACTTATCATAATATTATTGATTACATAACAATCCGTGTTCACTTCTTTATCAAAAGAACTGACAAGTAAATCACAGTCCTCAAGTACGGTCTAAACTATTTCACAGTTTTCTTTATTTATAATTTAAAAAACACTATTTTATTATTATTAAACCTTTGGAATGTGTTAAAAACTATATTTATTGTGAATTATTACTTTTTAATATCCTTAATACATTATTTTAGTTTGTTTTCTATGTGAGAACACAATATAGTATACAAGACACATATGAAAAATATATGATTTTCTATTAAAATTACAATTCTAAGAAACATTTTAGAATATATTTTAATTTAATGTAGTTTCATAAACATTACCATTTATATTTTCAAGAAAAACAACATTATTACTCATATTATAAACTTTTCATGTTTAATGTTTAATCATTTTAAAACAAAAATCCTAAAAATTGGTCTAATGAGAATTATATTATGGAGACCAAAGACATAAAAATATATTATTTCATAATTATTTACATAGTTTTCCAAATAATATAATCAAAATATCCTGAGGTATAGTGTTTCTGGATGATTAGACAAGAAAATAAATCAATATAAATATAAAAATATCATCTTTATTTAAGACTTTATAAAGTGATCATAACCCCCATAGTTCTTCTAAAAATGACCAGGACATCTTAAGTAAATACAGAAGGAAAAGGGTGATATAGATAGCCTAGTAAGGTAATGGACATGAAAATAAATCAGAACACAAGAGTTAAGAGGCTTATCATGATTTCATAAAGAGTATGATCATAATAACCGAGACATTGAATAAGGAACTATTGTCATAAGATCATATACATGTGGAAACAACATAAAAATGATATCATAAACATAAGTTAAGGTTCAATACAAAGATAATCATCATAAAGTGGGAAAAGAAACATGGTGGATTGGATTCACTCTACATTCCTATAAACATAGAAGACAAAGTCCCAGGATTGATTAGGTTAACTTCCTACTCCATTACATAAAATCTCATGAGATATAAATATTCACCCAGTACATTTTTGGAATATATAATTCTGGTCCTAGTAATCAAATCAATTAAAATAATACATGAGCATTCCACATGATGTAAATAAACAATACATATATCATAAGCATGAGAAAACCCATGAGAAAGAAGTGGGGTTATATTTTCTGATTCAAAGTATAACCAAAGGATAACTCAATAGGGTTAAAATTGAATAAATAATTTAGACAATCATATTTGAAAATGAAACAATAGTCTTAATCATTGAATTCTATAATATACCAAAAGAAACCACCAGGTCAGAACCAGAGTTCCATTGCACCTCATGTGCATCACCCCATACAGAAGAGGTAATGTGGAACTCCAGTTCTGATTGGGAAATTTAGTTGGTATGATCTAAAATTATATTAGAGTATAAACCCATTAGAAAGTGAAGTGACATTGAATTTATTGAGATTTAGGGTCTAGAATGAGGATTGTGTACTTTAGGGGGGGGGGTGGGGTAAATGAAAAACCCCATAAATTCAAACTGTTTAATGCATAAATGTTTCTACCTATGTCAATAAGATTCTCTTTACATTTTTATTTCCTACCCGATTATAACTCCAAAGTTAAAGAGTATTTCACTATAGTAGTGATTAGGATGGGTGACCTTATGAGAGGTTTACCAGGGTTTATGTGAGTGAGGAAGAATTACACTGAAATAACATGAGTTTTTATATGGGGACATTCATTAGTCTGATGACTCATTTAGGCACATAGGTGGGAACTAGGGAAGGGAAAACATGTGTTTGTGGGGGAAACTCATTTTCTTTTGGGGCCCATTTGTTACAAGTTAAAATATAGAGATGTCATGAGATGGATCTAGGAGATGAAATAATCAAAACATACCACTTGGGTGAATTTTTATGAAATAAGTAAAAGATTTTTTAAGAAGGAAAAAAATTTATTTTCCATAAAAATGATAATTGAGTAAAATAATTATCATTTTTTGATGATATTAATGATTTTTAAAAAATTTATGGGGGTGATTGTTGATATGAGACATAAATTATGATTGTTCTATTAAAACATGTTTACTAAAAACATGGAATTTCTAAGGGATCTAAAAACATGTATAACCCCAATAGTAGAAGGAATATTTAACTCTTTATATATATGTCATGTTGGGACCAGGCTGATGATGAAGGTGTTCTGAATTCAAGTTTTGTCTTATATTTTCAATGGAATTTTTAAGAATTCCTCTCATATGTTTTGTGGTAAATATCATAATGAGGATTGTTTTAAAAACAAACAGATCTATATTTTCAAATAATCAGATTAATGTTTTGAAATGAATTGGACCCGTGTTTTAAAATGAATCATAATCTCTATAAAAGTCTATCATAATGAGAAGAAGCTATAATGGAATGAAAGGTTTTAATCAGACTTGTCTTAGGTCAATAATGAAAGTGAATAAATCCTACTAGATGTAAATGTCATCGTATACACTTTGTAACCATTGAGAATGCAGTGAATATTTTTAATATGAGTCTCTATGAATGAGATGAATCAATTGTGACAATGATTTTCAAATTTGTATTTTATATAAATTATAATTTGAATTGAGTAGTTGTCATGAAAGCTTGATGGAAGAAAGGGGGAGTGAAAGAGATGTTTTCAATCAGAAAAGGATCGTATCTAGATTTATCGTATCAAGGTGGAAGAGAGAAATAAGTGATACAATTTTTTGTTTAAAGAAATAATTTTTTGGTGAAAGAAAAGTAAGAGACGTTGTCGATTAAATAGGCTATGTTGTTTAGAAAGGTGATGTTGTTTTTAAAGGTGATGAAATTTGAAATGGTTTTACCAATTAAAATGGTGGTGCCGATTGAAAAGGTGGTGTCGATTGTAGAGGCAATGCTAATGGAAGAAGCAGTGTTGGTATAAGAGTAAGAGATGGTACTTATTTTTTTCTAAATGGTCATACTTATTAATGGTCGTATTCTGGAAATCATTTCTAGAATAATTGTAAGTTGAATGATCATAAATAGGATGATTTTATCCAGACCAATTATATTCAGAAAAGATTATACTTTTCTTGGGAAGAAAATAAAGAAGCTGGAATTAATTTGAAATTATGATACATTCCAATCCAAGTATAATGATGCTAAATTTGTTCTCAAATTAATTTAAAATCATGAAATAATGATACGTGAACAAGATTATGAATGAAGATTTGAATATAAAGTGGGATAATAGAAATGAAAATAGAAGGATATTGATGAATGAATTATCAAGGGGGATCTGTATATTCAATTGAATGATTTTGATACAAATCGGTTCAGAGAATCGTATTCAGGAAATTATAATGGTATCCTTTTCTTCATACGTTTTTTTCAATTGATAAAGTGATTTGTATTCAAGAAATACAATTGAGAAAAATTGGGCTGATGTATTGAAATCATACATATAAATTCAAATGAAATTCTAAAGAAGGAGATGATGTTTGAAGACTAATCTAGTATTTTAATGAAGCATTGTTGAAGTCAAAATTCATTCGATATTTTAAGGGAAATTGAAATGTGGGTGAATTTTTGTGAGTGGGAAACGTTTTGGGAATTGTACCCAAACCTTTTGAGGGTCACTTATAAAAATAGAATTACTTTTTACTTTTTGACCTCTAATAATGTTCACTATAGTAATGAGAGATGATTTGAGTTTTCAGTGAGAGAATGTGATACCTTTTTTTAATGAAGACATTTCGATAGGGAAGAAGACAATATCCTGACATAGTTTTCAGATGATCATCATACTCAGAATTATTCTTACTCAGTGGATCATCGTATTTGAGTTTTCAACATTGTATTTAGATGATCATTGTATCAGGATGGATTAATCAGCATTGGGATTTCTATATTGGGTTTCTCGATCTAAGTAATTATTGTATTTTGATTTTATGGGGTCCTGATTCATGTGTATTAATTTCTATCTAAAAATCGTACTTGAAGAATTATTTTCCAAGGACCATACTCAGAGGAATCAGATAGGGAAAATCATACCCAAGAAAATCAAACTAAGTTTTCATAACAATTTCTGTGAGTTTCTTACAATTCATCTAGGTGAGGAATTGAAGAATTTTATTTCTATTGAATAGATTTGTTGAATTCAAAATATGTTCAGCTAACATGAATTTTTACCTAAACTTTCATTAACATATTTTTGATAAGAGGTTGTCTACACACTTTTGGATTTTCATAAAAGTTCTACATGAGTGAAAGGTCATATCCTAATCCTTTTAATCCAAGGATTTTTTTGAGTGGATTGTCTACAAACCATACCAAGAACGTAACTATTCATATTGGATAGTGTACCTTATAAATACCAATGTTCTTATGGATGTTTGTCTATTTTGTTTTTAGCAGGGAATTGAATCTCTAAAATGAGGCGAATAGTGTTTCAATTGTAAGGAAACATAAAAGAAAATTAGCATCCTTGATTCACTCCCTCCGCCTCTCAGTGATACGATACAATGACTGGGCACTTACAAGTGGTATTAGAGAAGAAGGATCCATTTTATATTCTTTTCTAATGGAGATTTTTAATTGTGTGATTGTTAAAAGTATTCTAATATTTGATCGGAGTAATTATCATATCTAGAAGTATAAAATTATGCCTTATATTATGTCTATCAGTTAAGAATTTCTTGAAGCTGAAATAGTTGGGTTTCCACCTAGTGATGATAAATATCCACTTACACATGTTGGTAAGAAGAATCTTAAGAATGATGGAAGGGGTAAGAATGTTATATTTTTATCACTTTATAGATTAGAATTCATTAAATTGAAAGGTGTTTCTATAACCAATGGTATATGGGACAAATTCAAAAACATATATTAAGGTAAAACAAAAGTTCGGAAGAAAAAACTTCCATTCTAGAGATTGAAGTATGAAGACTTGAAGATGGGTGAGCATGGATGTGTTAGTGATTTATTTACTAGGGTGAATATTATTATGATTACTATCATATCTCTTAGTGAAAAAATGTATGAGTCTACAAATGTTGAAAATATTACGAGAATCCAACCTAATAAATTTGATGCAAAAGTTTATTTATTAGAAGGAAATGATTCTAAGACACTATCTCTTGATGATCTGTATAACACTCTTATCACTTATGACATGTAAAGACAAAAATCAATAAAAATTAAAAAAAAGGTTGATATATAAATGTATTTTAAGCATATGAATAATGAAAAATTTAATAATATTCTTATTGAAGAAGAAAAATGGCAATTCTGACCCTAAAAATGAGGTATGTAAAAATTCCAATGATATCATATCCTTGATTTATAAAAACATGAAATGAGGTATAGGAAAATGCAAAGGGAAACATCCATTGAAATGTTTTGAATATGGAGTAGTTGGTTACTTTGTGGATAACTGACTTCAAATAAATAAATATGAGGATAGTGATGAAGAAGAAATAAATCCAAGAATATTGTCAAAGAAATGGGTTGATAAAGGAATGTTTTATTCCACAGGGAAAAAATAAAAATTCTTCAAATCCAAATTAAGAAGTTACTTATCTAATGATAAAAATGAAGAAGACAATGATGCCTAATCTAAAAAACCTATTGATTATGGTATTGAAAATAATTTAATAGAAATACTTAATGATGAAGAATATGGAAGTAGCAGTTATGAATAAAAAGAAACGTAACTTGAAATCCATTTGAATGAAGAGTTGAATGAATGTATAGGAAAGATCAGAAGACAAGAAAATAAAAACAAAAGGTTGGAAGATGAATTCTCAAGTGACCAAGAGTGATTTTTTGATGAGAGAGAAAATTCGGAGAAAGATATTGATGATTTGAATAAATCTCTTGAAGAATAAAATAATCATAATGAGAATCTGGAGGTTAAAATGAAGGAAAAAGAACATGAGTTATAAATTTTCCAACAAATAATCTCAAAATATGAATTGAGAAATATTAGTGTCCAAAATTACACCCTTTTGGTTAGTCAATGTTCTTGAAATGAGAAACCTGAGAAGGTTAAAAAAAGTTTCCTTCAATGGATTTAAAGAATGATGAAAATTTTGAGGAAAATAAGATAGCTGAGAATGTCATGTATATAGACAAAACCAACAATGATGGGAATTAATAAGATACAAAGAAACTTGAATTATGAAAATATTTAAATAAGAACATGAATCCAATTTATAGAAATAATATTATTGGCTCTGAAGAGAGAGATGAGAAAGTTTGTATTGAACGTATTTACAATTCTAATCAAAATAGATGTTTCAAAGGAAAATAATCATTATATGGATATTTTTGGTATTGTGGGGGATTCATTTACATAGAAAGTATGTGTTGCTTTAACTAACTACCTTACTATTATCCAACACATAATGAATGGAAAATATTGATGGAGAGTCAATAGCCTCAAAGAAATAAGACTAAGAAAGTTGTTGTGAGAAATAAAAGAAGGTCGGAATAAAGAAAGAAAATAGGTTCCATCCCCTAGAATCTATTTTGTGAAAGATATGAATAATCATGACTCCTTGAAAAAGGATGTCTTGTTTTGTTACCATCTCGCCATAAAATTATTATTTCTTAGAAGCCAAAGGTGAGGAATGTAAAATAAGGTGAAGAAGATCTTATTGTCGAAACTGAACAGAATTATAAAGAAGGAGAACGAACGTAGATACATGATAGTGGGTGTTCTTCACACATGACAGGATACATGAAATTGTCAAAGAATATAAAATATTTTAAATAGGGAACAATGAAATTTGGTAATGATGAATACCTGAAGGTAAAAGGTGTCAGATCAGCCATCCTTATAATGGAAACGATGAAATTCAGGAATGCATTGTATGTTGATGGGATGAAGCACAATTCCCTAAGTGATTCACAAATGATTATTAATGGTTAAAAATTTATCTTTAAGAAATATGTGTTTATTTTGAAGAATGTAGAATATGGGATGATTATTACCAGAGGCCAGCATACAAAAGGGAATTTGATTCAGATTAGTGAAATTCAACTCTTATTATATGAGCATGGTGGAAGAGAATTAGTTGTGGTATAAAAGCCTTGGACACATGGGGAAGAGAAACATGAGAAAGTTATTTAATAATAATAGCATTTATGACATTCTTGGTTTTGCAATGAGAAGATATTGGTGTTGCACTATTTGTTAGAATGGAATGATTATGAATGTTGTGCACAAGAATGTTGAGATTTCTTCAAAACACACCCTGTTGCTAATTCATTCTAATTTATGCGGGCTAATGAGAAAACATGAAAAAATGGAGATAAGTATATCACCACTTTAATTAATCATTTTACTCATATTACATGTGTTATGTATATGAAGAAAAAATCATAAGCATTGAATTTTTTAAAATGTTTTAGAAGGGAACCAGAGAAAGAATGTGAGTATTCAATGAAGAAGTTGAGAACATAAAATAATTGTGAATATAGAAGTGAATAATTTGAATGAAATATTGAAAAGCATGGAATTAGTCATGAGTTTAGATCCCCATACACTCCTAAAAAAATGGGGTTTCTGAAATAAATAATAGAAGCTTGGTAGAAATGGGATGAACTATGTTACTTAAACACGGTGTTTCTCATTACTTTTGGTGGCATGCCATGAGTACATCTGTTTACATTCAGAACCAATGTTTTTACAGGCCTTATTCAGATATGAGTCCATATGAATTGTCATTTGATAAAAACCCATGTTTGAATCACAATAGAGAATTTGGGAGTTTGCATGTTAGAAAAAAGAGTGGTAGAAACAATGGAAAATTTGAGCGATAAGGTGAAGATGGAATCTTTCTTGGATAAGTTGTGGATGGAAGAAGATATCTATGATTAAAAAAATGAAATAATTTTTTTTTAATTTTGTTTATGTGAAGATTGTTAAAATAAGTAGGAATGTATAGCCTATTAAACCATAAAATTAAGTTGATCCAGTCGAAGAAATAAATTCTGATAAGGATATAGATGATTTAATTCATAATGAAGAAGAAAAAACAAACTCATTTATTTAATGTGATGAAGATGATTCTAAAAAGTCTTATCCTAGAATGAGTAAAAAAGAGGAATCTCATAATATAATTGGTTATCAACATCAAAAGTTTCAAAGTAGATGAAGAAAAAGTATAATCCAACATACTTAATCATATTCATAAGTATAACCAAATGATGTGAAAGAAGATTTCAAGCATCTGGAATGGGTTCAATCCATGAATGAAGAATTGGATCAGATTGAAAAGGAAAATACATGGGAACTCATACCCAATCCTAAAAACAAAAACATCAATAAAAAAATGTGTTTTTAGGAATAAGATGAATGAATAAGGAGAAGTTATTAGAAACAACGAAATATTGGTTTTCAAAGGGTATTCACATATTGAAGGAATTTATTTCGATGAAACCTTTACTATAGTGTCTAGATTTGAAACAATTAGAATCATTCTTACTATTATTTCATGAATAAGCTAAAAGATATTTCAAATGGATGTAAAATACACATTCCTAAATGGTGAACTTTAATAGGTGGTTTATATTAAACAATATTGTGGATTTTTAGTTGGGAATAATGGGAGTTATGTGTGTATATTAAATAAATCCATTTATGGGCTAAGAAAGGCTCCGAGGGTATGGTATTTCAAATTGGATACGTTCTTAAAGAATACAAATTACAAGAAAGGTAGAGTGCATAATAATGTGTATACCAAAGAAAGTCAAGAGTATTCAGTCATTATGATTGTTTATGTTGATGATATTATCTTTGATGGTAATGATGAATGAATTTGTGGAATATTTACTAAAGAGAAGAAGAAGCTATATGAAATGTCCATGTTGGAGGAAATAAAATACTTTCTGGGGTTAAAAATCCTTCTAAAGAAAGAATAAATTTATCTCTCCTTAGAAAATTATGCTAAATAACATCTTAGAATGTTCGGCATATAAAACCCAAAACCTATTTCCACACCAATTTATGTGGGAACCAAGTTGAGTAATGTTGGAGAAGGAAAATAAGGGGATTAGAATGAGTACCAGAAGCTTATAGGAAGCCTATTGTATTTTACTGCATCAAGACCAAACATTGTTTATATTGTTACATTTTGTGAAAAATTTCATAGTACTCAAAAAGAATCCCATTATATTTCTAGAGTAAGAATTCTTATACACATCAAAGGAATAATAGAATTCAGAATCAGGTATTTCATCACAAATATAATTGATTTGTTTGGGTATTCTGATGCAGATTAGGCAGGAAATGTTGATGATAGAAGATCCACATCTAGTAGAGTATTCATTATAGGAAAGAACTGTGATAGAAGGAATTCAATGAATTATAATTCAATAAATCTCAGTATGTATGAAGGTGATTATGTTGCTACCACTAAAGCTGCTACTCAACCTAAGTGGATGAAAACACAATTTAAGATTTACATGTTGAAGTAAAAGTTCCATTAATCTTATGTTATGAGAATCAAAGCAAAATCAATCTCACCAAGAATCTAGTTCAACAATCTCACTCAAAGAATATTGATATAAAATATCATTTCACCAAATATCATGTGGATATGAATGAATTAAAGATGGAGTATGTTCCATCATCGAAACAAGTGCATGAAATTTTCAAAAAATCTTTTCTGAACTAATAATTCTCAAAATTGAGGTTGAACATGGGTGCCCCACCACCTTATTTTCAAGTATGAGGTTTGTGTATCTATCCTCCCTCTAAACTTACATTTGGATGGTATTTTTAAGGTGGATAATGTTATTGTTTCATAAATCTATTTCATAATGTATAGAATTGTGGTTAAGCGGTGAATTCATCATTATTTTGTGGGTGAACAATTCAAACTGTCTGTTTGAGTAGTTATAGGAAAGAAATTGTTTTTTAATCTTGTGATGTTGAAGAAGAGTTGATGAAAAAATATGAAGATATTTCCATGATCACATCTTTTTTTACATCATGGTTTTCTATTAATGATTCACGTTTCCTACAATAAGTTAGTTCACTTAGGATTAGAATTTTTGACAACTGATCCATTTCATTTGGATAAAATGTTTAGTGATTTATGAAATGAGGTTGAAAAAAAATCAAAATGGGTAGATCTTTGGGATGAATCTTATATGGAAGGTGTTTTAATTCAAGTGTTTTATTTTGTTTTCAAGGAAAGTCTTTAGAAATCAACTCACTTTGTTTATAGAAATAATAGTATGGGGTTTGTTTTCAAAAGAATCAGATCCCTGCTTTCAAAATAATCAGATAAATGTTTTAAAAAGAATCATAATCGTCTTTTAAAAAGAATCATACTGACTATGAAATTCCATCATAATGAGAAGAAGCTGTTCTGGAAGAAAATTATTTGATAGGACTCTACATTGGTCGAGAATGAATGTGAATACATCTTACTGAATTTAAATGTCATCAGATTCACTCTATAACCGATGTGAATGAAGTTAATTTTTTGAATAGAGTCTTAGTGACTATGATGAATCAATTATGATGGTGATTTTCCCATTTGTATTTCATGTAAATCATAGGTTGAATTGAGAACCTATGATGAAATCTTGATGGTAGAAAGTGGGAGTGGAAGAGATGCTTACAATCAGAAAAGCATTGTATCCAGATTTATCAAATCCAGGTGGAAAAGAGAAAGAAGTGATACTGATTATTTTTCAAAACTATCATATCTGAGTGGAAGAAAAGTAATTAATGCTTCCGATTGAAGAAGTAGTGTTGTTTTAGAAGGTGATGTTGTTTTAAAAAGAGATTCTGTTTTAAAATGGGGTGAAAATTGAAAAAGAGGGTACAATTGAAAAGGCGTTTTTGATTAAAAATGTGGTGCCTATTGTAGAGGCGGTTCTGATTAAAGAAGCAGTGTCTAGAGAAGAGTCAGATATAATTCCAATTGTTTTTATGAATGATCGTACACAGAAAATATCATATTTTAGAAAAAAAATATCCTGACTAATTGTATCAAGATTGTTCATACCCAGAATGATTGTACCCAAAAAAGATTTTATTCTAGAAAATCATATCTAGGCCAATCAAATCCAAAATTATCATACCAAGGATATTCTTTTCCAGATCAATTGTTTTTATAAAAGATTATACACAGTTTGGGATTAAAATAAATGATCTATAATGAATGGAAATTTATGATAGTTTCCAATCCAAGTATGATGATGCTAAATCTATTCTTAAACGAATTTAATGTCATGAAAACATGATACATGAATATTATTATGGATGATGTTTTGAGTCTCCAGTGGGTCAAGAGAAAATAAAAGAGAAGGAGATTGTTGAATGAATTATCAAGTGGGAGCATTATATTCAATTGACATATTTTGATTCAAATTGGTTATAAGAACCGTATTTAACAAATCATAATGGTATCCTTTTGATCCTAAATTTAGTTTCAATTTATACAGAGCTTAGCATTGAAGAAATCATATTGAGAAAAATCAGTCTCAGGTATTGAAATAATACTTATAATTAAAATGAAAGTCTAAATAATGAGAAGAAGTTTGAAGAAGAATAGAGAAGTTTTGATAAGCATTAAAGAAGTCAAAATGCATTCATGATTTTAGGGGAAATTGAAATGGGGGTGACTTTGTGGGATCAAGAGACATTTTGGGATTCCCATCCAAACCTTTCGAGGGTCACCTATCAAAGGAGAAGAACTTTGAACTTTCAGACCACTGGTATTATTCAATGCAATAGAGAGAGAAGCTCTTAGTTTTCAATGATATAAAGTGATACCATTTTGTTTTGTATTAATGAATTTTTTACAGGGAATAGGAAAATATCATAACATTGTATTTAGCTGATCATCATACTAAGAATTAATTATACTCAACATATCATTCTTTTTGATTTGTCAACATTGTATTCTGATGATCATTGTATCAGGCTAGATTAATCAGCTTCGAGATTTCCACAGTGGGGTCCAAAGACTGAGGAAGTAATTTATTCTTATTCTATGTGGTGTTGATTCATTTCTATTTCCTAATATCTAAAAATAAAACTTATAGAATTTTTTTGTAATAACCATACTCAGAGGAATCAGATAAGAAAAATCGAACCCAGGAAAATTAGACTCAAATTTCATAACAAAGTCTATGAGGTTCTTACCTTTCTTTTGGGTAAGTAATTGAAGAATTTTAATTTAATTGAATACATATGTTTAATTGAAAAGAATATTATGTAACATGAGTTGTTACGTAACCATTTTATTACCCTATTTTTTCTAAGATGGTAGGCACACACTTTTGGATTGTCTACAAATGCTACATGAGTGAAAGGGAATATCCTACTCATTGTAACCCAAGGATTGTTTTCTAGTGGATTATGTGGTATTGGATTTTCTCTAAAATATACCAAGGAAGTAGCTATTTTTATTTAATAGTTAACCTTGTAAATACCTATGTTCATATGGATGTGTGTTTATTTTGTTTTTAGTAGGGAATTGAAAATTTAATAAGAGAAAAAGGTTGTTTCGGTTGAAAGGAAACATAAGAGAAACATTTTATAACTAATTTACCCTCTCCACAATGAACTAACCCGAGTACCCAAGTAACTCGATAACAGAGTCAGTTCAGGCATAGCCTGAAGGGAATTCCGAATCCCCACAGGTCAGCGAATAACACCTAAAATCATAAAAGCTAAAAGTGGGAATGATTTTTCTACTAAAAATTGGAAAAAATAGAAAAACAGAAAGTATGAATATCAACGGAAAACTCCATTGGCAGTAAAGTAGATGAAGTTAAATATGCACAACCACAAAATTTCTACTACCCTAGTAAAAAAAGGTGGAAAAGTGCCCAAAGGAGATAATCTAAAAACACCCGATGGAATAAGTAGGGAGTTAGCCAAATCCCAGTAGGATTTCACCAAAAGATTCTATAATAGATAGATATGTCAATTTAACCAAAATGTGCATTCAATTTTAAAACAAACAGGTCTGGCAGTAATAAAAAATATTTAAACAAATAATGTTCTATAGTTTAAAAAATGGAAATACATTTTTAAAATCAAGTTATAAATATAAAATGATGGAAAAAATTTCAGAAGATAGAACTTTCCTTTAATCAAAGGATACTCTACACAAACAAAAATTCACACAAATGGCTTAAATAAAAAATTTATATGAATAGTTTATATAAATTCTCAAGGAATTTAAAATATTTTATAATAATGGAATATATATACACATTCAAAAATGAAAACTAGTGAGCAATATGGTCATGTTAAAAATTGGTACGATAGTTCTAGGCTATAGGGATCCAACACTATGAATACGAAAAATTATGTACATACTCCCCTTTAGCATAAAGTATATAGATATCTTCCCCATCTCCAAAGGAATGGGATGCACTGATATATTTCTTCGAATGCTGTATAATTTTAAAGTGTCACCCAATATAACTCACTAACTACATAAGGCTTTCTTGTGCTCAAATATGAATCAATAATGGGAAACTGATTTTATAATAGAAAATTAAATTCATCCCATTCATTATTTCAAACATGCCAATTTTATCTTTAAAAATAAAAACGGGTTTTTAATCAAAATCATGCATTTTCCCCAAGATGACACCATATGGTTTCCATCAAAATCTTTTAATCCTTTTTTCAATAAATTGGGATTTGAAACCAAATTAAAAAATTCCGCCAATTAATCCACAAACCAAAAATTCACTTGAATAGTGGGTTTTCACAAATATTCCATGTAATAATTTTTTCTTCAGTTAAAATTAAAATATTAATTTATTCAATTCCCAATAAAACCAAAATTTAAATTAAATAATTTAAATCTCACTAAATTCCAATTCCAATCCAGAAACCAATTTTTTCCTCAAAAACCCCAATTCATCAGAATTGGTTTTTTCCATCAAAAGGATTGAAAGCCATAAGATTCAAACCAAATCATGATTTTTCCATGAAGAATGAATATGACAAAAATTTTAATCAAGAATAGGATAAAGATACCCTAGAGGGTATTATATTCATATATAAATACCAATATCAATGGAAACATATAGAGAAAGATAGAGATCGCATGAGAAAGAGAATGACCAACATTATCCTAGCTTCAGATAGATTCTAAAAGGGGTTCTAGGGGCCCATAATCCTTCTTGGGAGATCTAAGGGAGAAATGTGTTTGGGTCAAAGGAGGTATGTCCAAGAAATAAAAAAGGGGTCTTGGGAAATTTAAATAAAAATTTCGGATCTAGAAAAACCCATCCGCATGGTTTCTTGGGAAATTGCACATAGTTAGGAGAAACCATGAACACACCATGCAAAGCCTAATATCCAAAACATTGAACTGACAGATAGTTTAAAAAACCATGCATAGGCCATGTGCAAGTCATGATCCATCCCAGAAACCTCCATAATTTTTAGAAAAACAAATAAAACAACTCCAACTAAAACCCAACCAAAGATCAAACAAAAGATGGGTTTAGGAATACCTGAAAATAGTAATGAGATGTTACAACCTCCCCCTCGCTGTGATATGATACACTTACTAGGCACTTAAATGGGAAATATATACAAAATAGAGTAGTTACTTGAATGGATATTCCATGAAATGGATAAACATAGTAGAGAATTCATAACCAATAATTCATGAATGAGGTATAAAAGATCCATCAAATGACCATGTAAGGAAACCCATTGTAAAATAATTTTATTGAAATCCCAAATAGAAAAATGAGTACTGAAAATCCCTATTTTAAAATATAAAAATGTAATTATGATGTCTATATGAGATAAACCTCAATTAAGAATAAAATAAAAATGGAGAACATTTGTTGGAATAGAAATTATGGGCAAGGAGGGGAAAGTCATTTAAATGGATGAGAATTATTATTCATATAGTTTTAATTTTAGAAAGGATTAGAAATCATCAGTATAGAATATTTTAATAAAACATGATATCTCATTATATAAAAAGGGTATACCATATAAAATAAAATATAAAACTCAAGGGGAAAAATTATTACTGAAGAAAGAATATTGAGCTATTAAAGACCCTTATATTTTTGGAAAGACACTATAATATCCCAAAAAGGATGAGCATGAATGTAATTGATTTTTAATGTTCAAAAATAATTTATCATATTATATTCCAGGGGGTAATTAGATACCACAGAGAAATAAATATCAGTTCAAAATATCAAAGTATGCCTCCATAAAGGGTTATTGAGATAAAACCCTTAAGAATTTAGAAAATTTATAATAAAACCCATTGTAAGATAGATATATGGAATTAGGAGTTAAAAGACCATGAATATAGATAATAAATTATATTTAATACCCAATTGGTATTTTAAAAACTATTTAAAAAAATTAGGTGCACAAAAGAACACTTATCTCAAAGAAAGATGTTTTGAGATGAAATCATTACCACGTTCTAGAAAGCGCTTTCCACTTCCACTAAAATTATTGAATAAGTAATTTTAATTCATTATATATATACCCAAAAGCCTTATTCATCTATATTTAATTTTCTAAGGTCCATCTATGTGGTGTCCTCTAATGTGACACTCTCTCATGTGGCCAAATCGGGTTGGTTATTGGACCTCAAGAGCACCTACCCATATGTAAAAGGTTACCGACTATTAGTGGGGTTATAGAGAACATATTTTCTAGACTATACCCCATGGTAAAAGTTTTAATACAATAGAAATAAAAAAATATTAGAGTAACAGAAAATAGGGTAAACATTAAATCACAGTCGATAAACCAAAAAATAAATGTCAAGTGAATAATCCAATAATAATAAAATTATAATATAATTATAGAATAGAATGTATCTAAAAGTAAAACTGAAGTAAAACAGATAAAACACCATTTTGACACAATTAAACTCTAAATACCTCTTTCCAAGACCTCTTTTAAGTCTCATATCAAATCTCCTACCCATCTAGAATCTAATAATCCACAACAAGGTCATTTTCCCTTGTCCAAACCTGAATCCATGTAATCTTCTCGAGAACCAAACAATGACTTTAATACGGTGTGAGTAATACTATTTAGGTCAATACCACCATGTCTAAAAAAGTTTTCTAATAATAAGTGCATCAAATAAAGAGGTAATCCAGAGTACTAAATTATTCAATTAACATGTTACCACAATCAACGTACTTTAGCACTATGCTGGAATATCTTTTAGCATGTAGCAAATAAATACCTACTCTAACCAATACTCAATGACAAAATCATATATCTGGGTCATGTACAATAAGAATTAAACCATAACTAGGAAAATATATTTATATAAGAATTTTAGTATCACTAAGAAAATCCATTTATATAATCATTTCAGTATAACTAGGCATTTCCCTTTATATAAGAATTTCAACATCACCATTCATAGCCCTTTATATAAGCATTTCTACATCACCAAGAATATCACTTCATATAATCATTTTAGAATCACTAGGAATTGACCATTATATAAGCATTTCAACATCAATGGGGAATAACCCTTCATTTAATAATTTCAGCATCCCAACCAAATTCATAACAGCTAGAAAAAAACAACATATATATCATACACCAAAATGGTTAATTTAAAAAATTACCATTTTTATTTGAATTAAAAATTCATTAATTAATTTATATATTATTGCTTTTATAGGATAGTTTTCACATCGATTTTATATCAAATTACCAATATCATTCACTAATAAAGAATTTGAATTTCCATGGTGAATATATCTCATGAAATCATCTGAGGTCTCATGTCATGAAAAAACATATCTTTATGAAAAATGAAAATTAATTATTTTTAAAAGGTAAGATCACTCTATGGGAAGATATAAGCTAATTATAAACAGAATTAGGTCTAAAGGAATCCAAGGATTAGTAAAGACACATGATGATCATCACTAGTTAATCTATTTTATAATGCGCACATTGTGTGGATGAAATAACAAGATATTTCACATACATAATCAAATAGAAATAGACCATAGGAAATTTTTATAGACCTTGTTTGTAACGACCCGAAATTTTAAATAAATCTTGTTTCCTAATTTTGTGTGTTGTTTTATTTTATTTTATTTTTATACTCAACAAAAATGTTTCATTTGATAACATGAGTATAATTAAAATGAGGCCGTTGGGTTTTGACTGTTATATGACCATTGGTCAATATGATCGCTGTAAACTAAACGTTTCGATCATTGTCTCTAAATACAAGTAATCTTGGTTAATTAATATGGAAAGAAGATTTGATGGCCTCACCCAGTAGTCTTGGACCGATCGAAGCCCATCTAACAGAACTTTGGAAGGATGTAGCACCAATAGGATTTGCTCTGGACCAAACCCAAGCTGAACTTCTTCATGTAAAGCTAGAACGGGATCGCCTTCGTGAGAAGTTCAAACTGATAGAAATTACTACTCGTGCGATGTTGGCCGAGCCTCCCTCGGATTCTCTCACCTTAGCACACCTTACACTTAGGTCCTATGCTGGTGTGATAAGGGGATATGTAAGGAGACTGTAACTGCCTTGTGTAATCCTTTGTTTTAAATAAAAAATTGGGATTTCTTCTTATGATGAAGTTTATGAATTTTCAAATGTCCGGATAAATATAGTATGCATATTTTTGGTGAATTTTAGAGAAAGGATATTTTAAAAAAATGATTATGTAAACCTTAAATAATTAAAAATGTGTAATGATTTTCAAAAAATGTTCTTCTACAGTTATGTTCAGTACGAAATTTAGAGTCTAATAAGATAAACTTGATTTTTAATGCATAGTAAATTATGAATAGTGATTTTATGATTAGGAGAAGTAATGTGTCCAAATGGATTAGTAATCTCACTTAAAGAAAGTATTAATATAATCTAGGCACCTCGATTAAGTAATGTGATTCAATAAAATGGTTAAATAATGGTTTCATAAATTATTATTCAAGTATTAGTTTTTTTAGGTGAATAGTTTTTTTAATTAAAAATTAAATTAAAAATATTTAGAAAATTATTTTTATAAAATGGAAATCATTTTTGAACTCCGAGCATCGATATTATGTGAAGGTAAATTTTGGGGTTTTTTTTTCTGAAAAAATGAATTTTCGGTGAATAGTGTATTTATTTAAAAAATAAATTAAAAATATTTAGAAAATTATTTTTATAAAATGGAGTTCATTTTTTAAATCAGAGCGTTGATATTTAGTTAATGTGAAATTTTGGGATTTTTCTGTGAAAGTTGAATTTTCAGTGAATAGTAAAAATACAGGTTTAGGGTTTCAGTATGTTTAATGACATCATAATTGTGTCATGATGATGTCATGAGATATTTTATGGGTTGTCCAACCAAAGGTGATGAATTATTGTATTGGGGGCCCCATGTGGGCTAACTTCATGGGAAATATCTTGGGAGAGCACATGGTTTTGAGAAACCCACTTATGAGGTGTCCCTTGGCCATTAATTCCTTGTCCCCTCACTTTCCCTATAAATACCAAGCCATGCTCTAATCCTTTGGACTCAAAAAGAATTCTCAACGAAGTTATGGTCTCCTTACCTCCCAAGGAGTCCTCCCAAGGTGCCCTCAAGCCCTCAATGAGTTTTAACAGTTACGTTTTAAGGTAAGGGATCCGACCCCTTCTCTTTCTTTTCAAGTGATCTATTTTATGTCCTTTCTTTTATGCTCCATGTACATATGATGGAGGATGTTATTTTATATTAATTATAATTTTATTTTTAGGTTCATATTATGAGAGACCCCATCTTACTCTCATCATTTCATTTTATGAATGTTTAAGTGGCGTCGTTAGGCTGCCGAAAGTTTTGTAACAGATTCTTTCACCCTTCTCATTTTCAAGTTCTATTTTCTTGTCAAGTCTTTCAAGTTATTTTTTGTATTATGTTGGGGTATGATATATATATCTATCATAATGATATTTTATGATCATATTATGAGATACCCCATTTGATCTCTTCAATTCAGTATTTTGAAGTTTAAGTGGCGTCGTTAGGCTGCCGAATTCTTAAGGGATTCGTTCACCTTTCTCATTTTTCAAAGTTCTACTTTCATGTAAAGTCTTTAATGTTCCATTTTATTATGTTGAGGTATGATCTCTATATCTATCATACTGATCTTTTATGTTCATATGATGAGAGACCGTATTTGATCTCGTCAATTCATTTTTTGAAGTTTAAGTGACGCCGTTAGGCTGCCGAATTTTCATAAGAGAAATCTTATTTTTGTCTTCCTTTCATGTTATTCATTTCATATGGTACATCTTTCAAAATTCATTACCATGTTCATATATACTTCATATTATATCCCTATACTGTTTTATGGATCATTTATGAGTGGGTGACTCATGTCCCCTCTCTTTTCAATGTTTTCTAAAACCTCGTAACAAAGCTGTTATGCTGTAGAATTTCCGTCTCAAAATGTCTCTCTCTTTTTCTAAAGTTATTTTATTTTATTAAGTGAATACTCCAAGATATTTATTCTAAAGGGGTATTCAAATATATACCAAAATGTTCTATTTTAAATTCTAGTATTTACATACATGAGACCCACCTTCATTTTCTGTGGGTTTTAAAGTGACACAAAGATCATGTATTTAAAGCAGTTTTAAAACGTTATGATTATGAAATGAAATACATTTCATTTATGATATATGGGTTGTTTATGAAATGATTTATTTTGATATATGTGTCTCACATGATAACAAATGAAAATTTAAGGGTGCTCTCTGATAGCGCTCCAATGCATTGGGTAATGATGTAACCACTAGAGATTACAATTTTCACGATATCTTGGTGAATAACCTTGGTAATTTTCAAATGACACCTTTGGGATGGACCTTGGTGATATTTTAATGATTGTCTATGTTAAATGATGTAGCGACATCTTAATGTTATGAAAAATGTTATTTTTATTATGATATGCCTCATGATTTCTTTCTCATGCCTTAATGTTCTTTTTCATGACATTGTTGATGTATCTCAAGTTCACATGTTAAATGTTTCCCCTTGTTTCCCTTACTGGGCCTTCCGCTCACCCTTTCTTTTGATGTATGTCCCCAGGTTATGAGATGCAGTAATGAACCTAGGATGAACATAAGGAGAAGCCTTTCAAGTGTTCAAAAAGAATGTTTTTTTTCATGTATTAAGTTCCTGGTTTCCAAGACACTAAACCTTAAAGATCCTCAGTTTTGTATAATGTAATGAAAGATTATGTGACAAAAAAGGCGGGATGATATAGTTTGTATCAAAGTATGGTTTAGTTATTTTTGGAAATTAGGATATGAAAAAATTAGGAATAACCCTATAGAAAAGTTTAAATATAGGAAATCTTCCTGGTATTTTGGGGAGTATTGAGTAAGGGGTTTCCAAGAAAATACATCCTTGTCTGGATACGAGCAGGTAGAGGTGGCTCTGGCACAGATGTACATAGGGGTAAAACCCAAAAACACCGCTTTGAGCTAGACTCAAACGGGAACTGGTACACGACAATGGGCCTTGCTGCACTCTTGGTTACGACACTCCTGGGGGATATGCTTTGGTAAATTCATAAGTTTAGTATGAACCATTATTAAAGGAACAAAGATAAAATAAAAAAAGATTCACATAAGAATATATGATCATGGATTACCTAGACGGGAACCTAGGGGATCACAAGTTAGGGTATAATTTTCTTCTAAAAAAAATACTTATATGATTTCAGTTCCTTTTCATGATTATTGGCTAAGTACTTAAGCCCCTAATTATACTTTCTCTTCTTAGTTAATGGTGGGAAATAGAAGAACATGTCCCAACAACCAATGTGATAGGAAATGAGACGATTACCGTATTAATATGACAGAGATGATTAGGGGATTAAAAGATGATTATTATTTTGGAAGAAGTTCACTATTCTGGGGACCCTATATGATCAAGGTAAATAAATTACTACGGTATTTTCATTGAGGAGTAAGGTTGACTTATATTTTGAAGAATCGATGAATTTAAGGTGGACTTATAGTAATTTTGGTTACTTATGGGAATGATTAACCTCTCTTGAGTAAAATATGTTTAGGTTAGCTACCTTTGTTATAAGATGTTAGGAGTGGTTGATGTTGTTTGGAGATGAAAAATGAAATTTATTTTGGAAGACTATGTTATCAAATCCTTCTTGTATTTGGATTTAAATCTTAGTTTGGTTTATTTTGAGGAATTTTAAGGACCGTTATTTATGGAATGGTCCATGATGAACTTTGGGTAGTACCACGAAAAATTGAATATTTAAAAGTAGTTTCCATTCCTATGGGATTCTTTCTTTTTGAATAGTTGTTTTACCTTAACCTTTCTGTTTTTGGGATAATGTTTAAAGATAGAAGAAATAGATAGTTAATATTTTTTGGATTATGTGATTCTCTAGAAGATGATTCTTGTGCTTTTGATGAGACCAAGTGTTTTTGTATTCTCATCATTTGGAGAAAAGATTAGTTTTGGTATAGACTTATTAGAGGATGAAACTCTACTTAAAGGTAGGTATATTTTCATATCTTTTTGTTCTATGTAGTAAATTAATTCCTCAAAATTATGAAAAGGAACGTAAAACAAAAATTTTGTTGGTTTACGTTTCCTACTAGGTAATGAAAGACCGTTTACACAGATCATAAGTTTGGGATTTTATAGTGGTTTACTTTCTCCTAATCATGTTTTCTATCACTCTCCCTTAGAACATGAACCTTGGTTTTTTCCTCCATGTCCATGTTTTCCTACATTGGATCCTAGTATGGGTTAACTCGGGTGACCTTTGTACTTCCCTTTATTTCTTTTAAAGTAATAGTTTTACTGAATCCTTTTCTGATGTGGGACATTCAATAAAATTTCAAAACCCAATTTTAAAAATTGCGAGGACGCAATTTCTTACGGGGGGAAGATTGTAACGACCCGAAATTTTGAATAAATCTTGTTTCCTAAATTTGTGTGTTGTTTTATTTTATTTTATTTTTATATTCAACAAAAATGTTTCAGTTGATAACATGAGTATAATTAAAATGAGACCGTTGGGTTTTGACTGTTATATGACCATTGGTGAATATGAACTTTGTAAACTAAACGTTTTGATTATTGTCTCTAAATACAAGTAATCTTGGTTAATTAATATAGAAAGAAGATTCGATGGCCTCACCCAGTAGTCTTGGACCGATCGAAGCCCATCTAACATAACTTGGGAAGGAGGTAGCACCACTGGGCTTTGCTCTGGACCAAAGCCAAGCAGAACTTCATCGTGTGAAGCTAGAACGGTATCACCTTCGCAAGAAGTTCAAACTGATAGAAATTACTACTCGTGCGATGTTCGCCGAGCCTCCCTCAGATTCTCTCACCTTAGCACACCTTACTCTTAGGTCATATGCTGGTGTGATAAGGGGCTATGTAAGGAAACCATAACTACCTTGTGTAATCATTTGTTTTAAATAAAAAATTTGGATTTCTTCTTATGATGAAGTTTATGAATTTTCAAAGGTCCAGATAAATATAGTATGCATATTTTTGGTGAATTTTAAAGAAAGTATATTTTAAAAAAATGTTTATGTAAACCTTAAATAATTTAAAATGTGTAATTATTTTCAAAAAATGTTCTTATACAATTATGTTCAGTACAAAATTTAGAGACTAATAAGATCAACTTGATTTTTGATGAATAGTAAATTATGAATAGTGATTTCATGATTAAGAGTAGTAATGTGTCCAAATGGATTAGTAATCTCACTTAAAGAAAGTATTAATATAATCTAGGCACCTTTATTAAGTAATGTGATTCAATAAAATGGTTAAATAATGGTTTCATAAATTATTATTCAAGTATTAGATTTTTTGAGTGAATAGTGTTTCTTAATTAAAAATTAAATTAAAAATATTTTGAAAATAATTTTTATAAAATGGATTTCATTTTTGAACTCATAGCATCGATATTATGTTAAGGTAAATTTTGGGGTTTTTTCTGAAAAACATTAATTTTCGGTGAATAGTGTATTTATTTAAAAAATAAATTAAAATTATTTAGAAAATTATTTTTATAAAATTGAGTTCATTTTTCAAATCAGAGCATTGATATTTGGTTAAAGTGAAATTTTTGGATTTTTCTGAGAAAGATGAATTTTCAGTGAATAGTAAAAATACAATTTTAGGGTTTCAGTATGTTTAATGACATCATAACTGTGTCATGATGATTTAATGAAATATTTTATGGGTTGGACGACCCAAGGTGATGAAGTATTGTATTGGGGGCCCCATGTGGCCTAACTTCATAGGAAATATCTTGGGAGAGCACATGATTTTGAGAAATCCACTTATGAGGTGTCCCTTGGCCATTAATGCCTTGTCCCCTCACTTTCCCTATAAATACCAAGACATGCTCTCATCCTTTGGACTCCAAAAGCATTCTCAACGAAGTTATGATCTCCTTACCTCCCAAGGAGTCCTCCCAAGGTTCCCCCAAGCCCTCAAGGTCCAAACCTTTGTGTTTTAAGAGTTACGTTTTAAGGTATGGGATCCGACCCCCTCTTTTTTTTTCAAGTGATCTGTTTTATGTCCTTTATTTTTATGCTCCATGTACTTCTATTGGAGGATGTTATTTTATCTTCATTATACTGTCATTTTTAGGTTCATATTATTAGAGACCCCCTCTTACTCTCATCATTTCATTTTATGAATGTTTAAGTGGCGCCGTTAGGCTGCCGAAAGTTTTGTAACAGATTTTTTCACCCTTCTCATTTTCAAGTTCTATTTTCTTGTCAAGCCTTTCAAGTTATTTTTTTATTATGTTGGGGTATGATCTCTATATCTATCATAATTATATTTTATGATCATATGTTGAGATAACCATTTGATCTCTTCAATTCAGTATTTTGATGTTTAAGTGGCACCGTTAGGCTGCCGAATATTTAAGGGATTCGTTTACCTTTCTCATTTTTCAAAGTTCTACTTTCATTAAAGTCTTTCAAGTTACATTTTATTATGTTGGTGTATGATCTCTATATCTATCATACTAATCTTTTATTTTCATATGATGAGAGACCCTATTTGATCTCGCCAATTCATTTTTTGAAGTTTAAGTGACGCCGTTAGGCTGCCGAATTTTCATAAGAGAAATCTTATTTTTGTCTTCCTTTCATGTTCTTCATTTCATATGGTACATCTTTCAAATTTCATTACCATGTTCATATATCCTTCATATTCTGTCCCTCTACTGTTGTATGGATCATTTATGAGTGGGTGACCCATGTCCCCTCTCTTTTCAATGTTTTCTAAAACCTCGTAACATAGCCGTTATGCTGCAGAATTTCCGTCTCAAAATGTTTCTCTTTTTCTAAAGTTCTTTTATTTTATTAAGTGAATAATAAAAGATCATTATTCTAAAGGGGTATTCACATATATACCAAAATGTTCTATTTTAAATTCTAGGATTTACAAACATGAGACCCACCTTCCTTTTCTATGGGTTTTAAAGTGACATAAAGATCATGTATTTAAAGCAGTGTTAAAACGTTATGATTATGAAATGAAACCCATTTATTTTATGATATATTGGTTTTTTATGAAATTATTGATGATGATATATGTGGATCACATGATAAAAAAGGAAAATTTAAGGGTGTGCCCTGATATCTCTCTAATGCATTGTGTAATGATATAACCACTAGAGATTACAATTTTCACAATATCTTGGTGAATAACCTTGGTAATTTTCAAATGACAGATTGGGGATGGACCTTGCTGATATGTTTATGATTTTATACATTAAATGATGTATCCATATCTTAAAGATATGAAAGATGTTATTTTTATTATGATATGCCTCATGATTTCTTTCTCATGACTTAAAGTTCTTTTTCATGACATTGTTGATGTATCTCAAGTTCAAATGTTAAATGTTTCCCCTTGTTTCCCTTACTGGGCCTTCTGCTCACCCTTTCTTTTGATGTATGTCCCCTGGTTATGGGATGTAGTAATTAACCTAGGATGAACATAAGGAGAAGCATTTCAAGTGTTTAAGAATAATTTTTTTTGTTTCATGTATTAAGTTCCTGGTTTCCAAGACAATAAACCTTAAAGATCCTTAGTTTTGTATAATATAATATAAGTTTATGTGACAAAAAGGTGGGATACTATATTGTTCCATTATCCCAATAATAATATAATTCTCTCAACTAAAATCTTCTATGACAAATGAAGGTGAAAGAGATCACAAGAAGTAACCTAGACCATACGAGATCAAATCCTTGTTCAACAGCAATGAAGATATTACACCGAGATCATGGAGAATAAGAAGAAGATATGGGGAAAAAATAATTATAACTCAATAGACGTAAAGACCCGCAAATTTCAAGGAAATTTTTTTCTTAATTTTCTTTGGAATTTTTCAAGAGCGGAGCTTCAGACGACACCTGATTCCGAGGCCCGGTGTGCCCGGAATCAATTTCCGATGTTTGGCTCGGGTACGTTCAGTGAACGGACGAGCGGGTTTTTCTATCTTTTGAACCGGTGCCCGGAATCGAATTCTGAGGGCACCGATGAAATCGCAGCGCCAGTTTTTGCTTAGAAACGCCTCTTCCGGAGTTGCGTTTGCTCAACCGTGGTTTTTAAAATTTTGGGCTTTAAGTCGGAAATAAAATAAAGGTTGTGCGACAACTTTATTTTATTTCACTTAAGCCGCTTGGAAGTCAGTTGGAAGCCACTTGAACTGAGTTAAAGCGGATAGGGTGCTATCCAGAAATATCCTACCCCTTGTTAGGATATTTGTGAGGTGGGGCCCGCACAAGCCCTGCCGTTTCTTTCGCTAAGTAACGCACCCGCGAAAACCCGTCAAAGTAACTGAAAAGTCAACCGGCGCGTTTTCTTTAATTCTTAACAGACAATTTAATTGGGCTGTTTATTTCGTGAATTAAATGAGTTGTTTCATTCGTTGAATTAATTCAACGAATTTAATGGGTCGTTACTTACGCGTTTGCGTTCGTTGGCGAATTAATAAAATAGACAAACTTTTCTATTTTGGAGGATTGCTATCGTTGTGCGAATTCTCTGAGCCTCCACCCTCCTCGCGAAGAACGCGAAGAACGCGAAGAACGCCGGCGACCGGAATTCGACGACGCACACCATGATCTGCGACGTCGACGAGCTCTACCCGCGACGTTCTTCGGCGACGCCTCTTCTTCCGCGGCCGATCCTTGTTCGGCAACTAAGGTGAGAAACGGATCGTTTAATTCCCCTTTTAATTTCAATGACGACTGATTTAATTAATTAAATCCATTTGTTCTAGATCCGGAGATCGTCGGCGCGACGTTTTTCCCGCGGTGCGACGAACGTCTCTTCCGTGACGACGCGACGATCCCCTCCTTCCGCGACGAGCGATTCCGCGACGACCTCACGTCCGACGGCGACATCGAGGTAGGGATTTTATTTTTCTTGGTGATTCGTTCCCGTGATCTAATTCTTTTTAATTAAAGAACCAAACTTGAACAATTTTATTTTTTGGATAAAATTGTGGCTGCCTTAGTCCCTCCCGATGATTTTATGACTAACGCGGAGGGTGCGAGTCTAACGAACAAGACCCGGCAACCCTCCGCCGATCTTTTTGTTGTGCGGATTTGGAAGACGATGACGAACCATGCGGCAGGGGCGATCCGTTGATCCCGCAGTGAAGATCGGCCCCCGGGAGGAGCTAAGGCGCAGACGGGAGGCAAAACGGGCCACCGGAGCAACTCCGGCGGCCCGCGGAAGGCGGCAACGCCCGGCGCGCCGCCGTGGAGGAATCTGCCGTGGCTTCAGCCGCGGCGGCGGCGGCCGGTTCTGCGGCCGCGCGGAACTGGGGAGGGACGCGGCGGCCCGACCGCGTCCGCGTGACAGGCGGCCCCCCGCGGGGCCGCGTTTTCCACCGAGCCGCGGGGCGGCGCCCCGCGGCAGCCCTCTTCGGCCGCTCGGCCGAAGCCGAGCCGGCCGGTCCGGTCGGGTGGACCCGGTTCGGGTCGACCTGGTTCGGCCGACCCAGGGGTGGTTCGGGCAGGGTCGCCCCGGGCCCAGAACCCCCCGTTTTCGGGCCCTCTTCGGTCTTTTGCCCATATCATGGGCCTGGGACCTCCGATTGACGAACCGTCAGCGGCTACGCGATCCTTGGATCGAGACGATCATTTCGGTATACTGAACTCAAGGTTTCGGAAGACTTTTGGTTCGGCCGGGTTGGTTCGTACGCGAAACCAACCGGGCCCTCGGAGCGGAAACGCTCATAACTCGAGCTGCGGACGTCCGATCGACGTACCGTCAGCTGTGGAGGTTTCCTCTAAGTGAGACGGAACTTTTGGCATACTCCGCCCGAGGATCGGACACAGGCGGAGTACGGTCGGGTTGGTTTTTCCCTAAAAACCAACCGGGCCCCTGGGACGAAAATGCCAATAACTCTCAGACCGGGCGTCCGATTGACGTGCCGTCTGTTGCGTTGAGATCCTGTTGTCGATACGGAACTTTTGGATACATCAACTTCGGACTACGTGTCAGTTGATGTAACAGCCTCTCGGCTCGTGGAGCGGACCCTCCTAAACGAGCTCGCTGTGTGCGGGAACCCTAGCGCTGGCTGTGACTTCGACGACAGAGCAGAGATCCTCCGTGGACTGCGACGACGACAGAGCAGAGATCCTTCGTGGACTGCGGCAACGACTGTGCAGAGATCCTCAGTGGACTGCGTCGACTACTGCACTCAGCGATCCTACGTGGATCAGTGCTACAGGTCCTGTGTGGGCCCGATCCTGTGTGGGTCATCACCTTTCGGTTCTGTGTGAGCCTTGACTACAGGTCCAGTGTGGGCCCGATCCTGTGTGGGTCATCTCTTACGGTTCTGTGTGAGCCATTGCTAGAGGTCCTGTGTGGGCCCGATCCTGTGTGGGTCATTGCCGAGGTTAGTACCTATCGATCCTTCGTGGGTCCGACGACTTAGATGGTTCGGTGATCATCTTGTCGTCATCTGAAAAGGTATACCTGGTTGAGCTGAATCTTATGTTACTCTCCTTTGTGGATTTTGTTGAACTATCCTATGTGGATTTACTATTTACTCTCCCTGGTGGATTTGAGTCTTGCTTTCCTGTGTGGATCGAGTTGACCTTGAGCTCGAGAGCAGAGCTAGAAATGGGGACTTAGGTATATGTATGGGCATATACCTAAGTCGAGTCAGTTGTTTCTTCGTGGTTGTCCCTTTCTTTGTGCTATATCCTTTGTGGATTTCGGGAGACCTTCGGGGGTCTCGGGGTCCTTACTGAGTAGTTTATACTCACCCCTGCACGGGCTATGCCCGCACCTTGTTGTGTTGGATGCAGACGACGGACAGCGCTGATCTCGGTTGGGGCGTGGAGCAGGACGGTACCTGGAGGCGGACCACTGGGCGGGACGTGCTCGGAGCGGACGTGGGACCCGAGGAGCCTGGAGGCTATCTGTACCCACCCTTCAGGTGGGATTTCCAGTGGATGACACGAGGCCGCCGTCTTTTCTTCAGTTGCTGTTCTTACCTTTTCAGTTGTACTTTCAGTTGGGCTTGTATTCCGGCCCCCTTTACTTTTCTGCACTTGGTAGTTACTTACCGCTTGCTGACTCTGTGGTGGTTGTTACTTATAAAGGCAATGCCTTCCCTGTTTACCGGGATTTTACGCCTTGGTGCTAGTCGCCAGCCACTGGCCTATGGAAGGCGGGCTTGGGGTAGTCACGACACGGGCCCCGAGGTCGGGTCGTGACAAATTGGTATCAGAGGCGGTCGGTTCTACCGCAGACTCTGATCGTCTTTTCTTTCTATATGAAGCAATAGTGTTTAGTGTATTGAGTGTGGTTATCAGTTCAGGGAGCCCAGAGTTGGTGCGGCGGCCGACGTATCCGTACACCAGGACCCTGACTCCTGATTTCCGACTTAATGCATGAAAACATTGATTGCGTGTGTGTTTCAAGTTTTCTTTGTGATTACTTGTGTCAGCTCACCGGGTATACTGATCTGCTTCATGAATGTCTCATGTTTTCCTTGTGATTACTTGTGCCAGCTCACCAGGTATACTGTTCTGACTGTGGTACTCTTGTTCTCCTTTTCAGGATGGCCCCGCGATGACAGCCAGCTAGGGTTCCGAGTGTAGGGCGCGACGGCAGCCCACCGAGCGACGAGGCCTCGGTGCAGGGCCCTTTGCCAGCAGTGGCACCAGCGGTAGCTTTACCCGCCGAGCCACCAATGCTACCAGTACCAGACGCTGACGATGCACGTCGCCTCAGGGCACTGCATGAGTTTCAGAGCTAGCGACCGCCCAGGTTTCGCGGGGAGGCGGACCCCCAGGCCGCCGAGGACTGGCTAGAGGCGGTGGTACGGAACTTTAGGCTAGTGAGGACACCAGCGGATCTCATGGTGATTCTCGCAGCGAGCCTCCTGTAGGCGGCGGTAGGACGATGGTGGAGCTTGATGCTCCAGGTTCACGATGAGGCATCCTTGCTCTGGACGGACTTCGAGAGCCTCTTCCGCTCTGAGTTCGTCCCGACCACCCTCCGAGCGGTGCGCATCCAGGAGCTTCTCCAGCTGCGCCAGGGCAGCATGACGGTCGCTCAGTACGCGACGAGGTTCACTGACCTATCTCGCTACTCGACCGACATGGTACGGGACCCCTTCTTCCGGGCCCGGACCTTCGAGCAGGGCTTGCGGAAGGAGATTCGGGCGTCGCTGATCTCCCTCAGCATTCCGACCCAGGCGGGAGTACTGGAGCGAGCCCTCCTGATCGAGAGCTTCCTGGAAGAGCCTTCTTCAGCGGCGAGACCTAGCGCAGGGCGGCAGGTAGCTGAGTCTTCGGCAGCAGGTAGCCGACGGATGACTCTCGGGTCCAGGCAGACCAGACCCCCAGGCAGACGGCCACAGGACACCGGCTCAGCAGTGCGGGGCACACAGCGGAGTGCCAGCCTTCCGAGAGGCAGGCAGTGCTACTCTTGCGGCGGGCAGGGTCACATGGCTCGTGACTGCCCAACTCGCCGACCAGAGGAGCAGCAGACGGTGGAGGGGCCACCCAGGCAGAGGCAGAGGGTCGACCGTGGCGGTCCGCAGGGAGGAGGCGGACGAGGCAGAGGAACTGGCCGAGCAGCGGGTGGTGGGCGACGCTTCCAGGCTCTACCCCCACCACCACCAGGAGGGCCACCTCGACCACAGGGAGCTGGCGGGCAGGGACAGGCCCAGCTCCAGGCAGTGGAGGCCTACGACCCCGACATGCCAGAGATGATTCGAGGTACGATCTGTGTCTATTCCACCCTTTCTGCAGTACTTATAGACACAGGAGCGAGTCACTCTTTCATAGCCTCTTCCCTTGTTCGGAGCTCGGAGATTCCGACTGAGCCGTTGGCTCGATCCTTACGGCTAGAGACTCCTACGGGAGCAGACTCGACGATTACGCACTGGTGCCGGCAGTGTGAGCTTACTCTAGGAGGCGAGAGCTTCGGCTGGGATCTCCTTGTAGCGGCGTCGAGGCCTTACGACGTCATCTTGGGCATGGATTGGCTATCCACGGTTCATGCCCAGATCGACTGTTTTTGGCGCAAGGTTCGATGTGTTCGCACCGACGGGAGCAGGTTTACCTTCACCGGCGAGAAGGGAACCTTTGCAGCACAGGATGGACTTCCGCGGAGGAGAGTGCGGCCCATCTCTCATCAGTTGGCTAGCCTCATCCTAGGAGCAGTGGACGTGCGGAGTCCAGTTTTTCCTGCAGTGGTGGACCAGTACGTGGACGTCTTTCCCGACGACGTTCTAGGGCTACCTCCTCATAGAGAGGTAGACTTTTACATCGACTTGTACCCCGGGACAGCCCCGATATATACTCCAGCATATCTGATGGCCCCCGCCGAGCTTCGAGAGCTGCGGGTACAGTTGGAGGACTTGCAGAGCAAGGGGTTTATCCGACCCAGTGTTTCACCCTGGGCTTCCCTGATATTGTTCGCCAAGAAGGCGGACGGAAGCTTGCGAATGTGTGTCGACTATCGTCGCCTGAACCAGGTGACAGTGAGGAACAAGTATCCGCTGCCACAGATTGATGACCTCTTCGATCAGCTCAAGGGAGCGCGGTGGTTCTCGAAGATAGACCTCCGGTCAGGCTATCATCAGCTCAGGTTTCGAGAGGAGGACGTGTAGAAGACGGCCTTCAGGTGTCGGTATGGCCATTATGAGTTCTTGGTTATGCCATTCGGCGTAACCAATGCTCCAGCAGTGTTCATGAGCCTCATGAACAGGATCTTCCAGCCATACCTCGACCGATTTGTCATGGTCTTCATTGACGACATTTTGGTATACTCAACGACTGAGGAGGAGCATGCCTACCACCTGCGAGTTGTGCTAGACACACTCCGAGAGCACCAGCTTTATGGAAAGCTCTCAAAATTCCAGTTCTGGTTACGTGAGGTCCATTTCTTGGGGCACGTCATCTCTGAGGCGGGATTTGCAGTGGATCCCGCGAAGATCGAGGCAGTGCTAGCTTGGGAGCCACCCAGGAGCGTGACGGAGGTGCGGAGCTTCTTGGGCCTAGCCGGATACTATCGGAGATTTGTGCCAGACTTCTCCAGAGTTGCGGCACCACTCTCAGCCTTGACAAAGAAGGGGAAACCCTTTGTGTGGTCAGACAGATGTCAGCAGAGCTTCCATGAGCTGAGACAGAGATTGACCAGCGCACCTATCTTGAGGTTGCCTGCGGAGGGAGTTGGATACGTAGTTTACTGCGATGCATCAGGGACTGGACTCGGGTGCGTCCTGATGCAGGAGTGGGCCGTGATCGCCTACGGATCACGTCAGTTGAGGCCGCATGAGCAGAACTACGCCACTCATGACCTGGAGTTAGCAGCAGTGGTCTTCGCTCTGAAGACTTGGCGGCACTATCTGATGGGAGAGCGCTTCACAGTCTTTTCTGACCACCAGAGTCTCAGGTATATCTTCTCTCAGAAGGACCTGAACCTGAGACAGCGGAGATGGCTTGAGTTCCTCCAGGACTATGACTTTGAGATAGTCTATACTCCTGGGAAGGGGAACGTGGTAGCCGATGCCCTCAGCAGGAGGACGGGCATTCAGCTACTTGAGGAGGCGACAGAGCAGCTAGCCTCCTTACAGATATCCTTCGTAGATAGAGATGGAGCAGCCTTTCTTCAGTCTCTCAAAGTCTCTCCTCCACTCCTACAGCGGGTCAGAGAGGCTCAGCGTGGGGACGCTGACTGTGAGACCCGGCGTGCACTGATATCTTCAGGTCAGGCGCCTGATGGTTTCTCCCTTGGAGCAGAGCACGACATCCTTTTCAGAGGACGTACCTTCGTACCAGTCGCTTTACGAGAGGAGGTACTGATAGAGTTTCACACTTCTCCCTTGGCGGTACATCCCGGAGCGGCGAAAATGTACCAGGATCTCGGACGACAGCACTGGTGGCCGGGCATGAAGAAAGCTGTGGCAGAGTTCGATTCACGATGCCTCACCTGCCAGCAAGTGAAGGCAGAGCATCAGGTACAAGCAGGCTTGGTACAGCCCTTGGAGGTCCCGGAGTGGAAGTGGGACGGGATATCTATGGACTTCGTGACTGGACTTCCACGCACTTCCAGAGGTCAGGACTCCATTTGGGTGATTGTCGTCCGACTCACCAAGTCGTCACACTTCTTACCCATCAGAGAGCAGGGCTCAGTGGAGAGCTTGGGACGTCTTTACATCCAGGAGATCGTACGGCTTCACGGTGTGCCATCGTCTATCATCTCCGATCGAGATGCTCGTTTCACTTCCTGGCTTTGGAAGGGGTTGCAGGAGGCGTTCGGGACGCAGCTCCATCTCAGCACAGCCTTCCACCCTCAGACGGATGTTCAGACGGAGAGGATCATACACACACTCGAGGACATGCTCCGTGCATGTGTTCTCGACTTTGGTCGCAGCTGGGAGGACCACCTACCCTTGGTGGAGTTCGTGTACAAAAACAGCTACCACTCCACCATCGGGATGGCACCATACGAGGCGTTGTACGGCAGACCCTGCAGATCACCGTTGTGCTGGACAGACCCTGGGGAGTCAGCACTCGTGGGACCGGAGATGGTCCGAGCCACGACAGAGAAGGTCCAGATCATCCAGGAGAGGATGAGGACAGCTCAGAGCCGGCAGAAGTCATATGCTGACAGGAGGCGGAGGCCACTAGAATTCGAGGATGGTGACCACGTCTTTTTGCGTGTCTCACCTCGACGTGGTTTACGAAGATTTGGCCGAGGCGGCAAGTTGTCTCCATGCTTCATCGGGCCTTTCCAGGTCCTCAGCAGGATAGGAGAGGTGGCTTATCGCCTGGCTCTACCACCTCAGTTGCACTGGGTGCACGACGTCTTCCACGTGTCTCAGCTGAGGAGATACGTGCACGACCCAACGCACATCATCGACTTTGGGGAGCTGGACGTGGACGATGGGGCGACTTTTGCGGAGGTCCCAGTGGAGATCGAGGATCGACAGGAGCGGGTCCTACGTGGGCGGTCGATTCCTCTTGTGCGCGTCAGATGGCAGCACGGGAACCTCCAGGAGAGCACTTGGGAGCGGGAGGCTCAGATGCGTGCTCAGTACCCCCATTTGTTCCCCTAGTTTTTGATGTATCTTTACGGGGACGTAAATCCCTGAGATGGGAGTAATGTAAAGACCTGAAAATTTCAAGGAAATTTTTTTTCTTAATTTTCTTTGGAATTTTTCAAGAGCGCAGCTTCAGACGGCACCTGATTCCGAGGCCCGGTGTGCCCGGAATCAATTTCCGAAGTTTGGCTCGGGTACGTTCAGTGAACGGACGAGCGAGTTTTTCTATCTTTTGAGCCGGTGCCCGGAATCGAATTCTGAGGGCACCGATGAAATCGCAGCGCCAGTTTTTGCTTAGAAACGCCTCTTCCGGAGTTGCGTTTGCTCAACCGTGGTTTTTAAAATTTTGGGCTTTAAGTCGGAAATAAAATAAAGGTTGTGCGACAACTTTATTTTATTTCACTTAAGCCGTTTGGAAGTCACTTGGAAGCCACTTGAACTGAGTTAAAGCGGATAGGGTGCTATCCGGAAATATCCTACCCCTTGTTAGGATATTTGTGAGGTGGGACCCGCACGAGCCCCGCCGTTTCTTTCGCTAAGTAACGCACCCGCGAAAACCCGTCAAAGTAACTGAAAATTCAACCGGCGCATTTTCTTTAATTCTTAACAGACCATTTAATTGGGCGGTTTATTTAGTGAATTAAATGGGCTGTTTCATTCGTTGAATTAATTCAACGAATTTAATGGGTCGTTACTTACGCGTTTGCGTTCGTTGGCGAATTAATAAAATAGACAAACTTGTCTATTTTGGAGGATTTCTATCGTTGTGCGAATTCTATGAGCCTCCACCCTCCTCGCGAAGAACGTGAACAACGCGAAGAATGCCAGCGACTGGAATTCGACGACGCACACCGTGATCTGCGACGTCGACGAGCTCTACCCGCGACGTTCTTCGGCGACGCCTCTTCTTCCGCGGCCGATCCTCGTTCGGCAACTAAGGTGAGAAACGGATCGTTTAATTCCCCTTTTAATTTCAATGACGACGGATTTAATTAATTAAATCCGTTTTTTCTAGATCTGGAGATCGTCGGCGCGACGTTTTTCCCGCGGTGCGACGAACGTCTCTTCCGCGACGACGCGACGATCCCCTCCTTCCGCGACGAGCGATTCCGCGACGACCTCACGTCCGACGGCGACATCGAGGTAGGGATTTTATTTTTCTTGGTGATTCGTTCCCGTGATCTAATTCTTTTTAATTAAAGAACCAAACTTGAACAATTTTATTTTTTGGATAAAATTGTGGCTGCCTTAGTCCCTCCCGATGATTTTATGACTAACGCGGAGGGTGCGGGTCTAACGAACAAGACCCGGCAACCCTCCGCCGATCTTTTTGTTGTGCGGATTTGGCAGACGATGACGAACCGTGCGGCAGGGGCGATCCGTTGATCCCGCAGTGAAGATCGGCCCCCGGGAGGAGCTAAGGCGCAGACGGGAGGCAAAACGGGCCACCAGAGCAACTCCGGCGGCCCGCGGAAGGCGGCGGCGGCGCCCGGCGCGCCGCCGTGGAGGAATCCGCCGCGGCTTAAGCCGCGGCGGCGGTGGCCGGTTCCGCGGCCGCGCGGAACCGAGGAGGGACGCGGCGGCCCGGCCGCGTCCGCGTGATAGGCGACCCCCCGCGGGGCCGCGTTTTCCACCGATACGTGGGGCGGCGCCCCGCGGCAGCCCTCTTCGGCCGCTCGGCCGAAGCCGAGCCGGCCGGTCCGGTCGGCCGGGCCGCGCCCAGGCCGGACCGGACCCGGCCTAGCCGGGTCGGGCCGGGCCGGGTCGACCTGGTTCGGGTCGACCCGGTTCGGCCGACCCAGGGGTGGTTCGGGCAGGGTCGCCCCGGGCCCAGAACCCCCCGTTTTCGGGCCCTCTTCGGTCTTTTGCCCATATCATGGGCCTGGGACCTCCGATTGACGAACCGTCAGCGGCTACGCGATCCTAGGATAGAGACGGTCATTTCGGTATATTACACTCAAGGTTTCAGAAGACTTTGGGTTCGGCTGGGTTGGTTCGTACGCGAAACCAACCGGGCCCTCGGAGCGGAAACACTCATAACTCGAGCTGCGGACGTCCGATCGACGTACCGTCAGCTGTGGAGGTTTCCTCTAAGTGAGACGGAACTTTTTCCATACTCCGCCCGAGGATCGGACACAGGCGGAGTACGGTCGGGTTGGTTTTGCCCTAAAAACCAACCGGGCCCCTGGGACGAAAATGCCAATAACTCTCAGACCGGGCGTCCGATTGACGCGCCGTCTGTTGCGTTGAGATCCTGTTGTCGATACGGAACTTTTGGATACATCAACTTCGGACTACGTGTCAGTTGATGTATCAGCCTCTCGGCTCATGGAGCGGACCCTCCTAAACGAGCTCGCTGTGTGCGGGAACCCTAGCGCTGGCTGTGACTTCGATGACAGAGCAGAGATCCTCTGTGGACTGCGACGACGACAGAGCAGAGATCCTTCGTGGACTGCGGCGACGACTGTGCAGAGATCCTCAGTGGACTGCGTCGACTACTGCACTCAGCGATCCTACGTGGATCAGTGCTACAGGTCCTGTGTGGGCCCGATCCTGTGTGGGTCATCACCTTTCGGTTCTGTGTGAGCCTTGACTACAGGTCCTGTGTGGGTCCGATCCTGTGTGGGTCATCTCTTACGGTTCTGTGTGAGCCATTGCTACAGGTCCTGTGTGGGCCCGATCCTGTGTGGGTCATTGCCGAGGTTAGTACCTATCGATCCTTCGTGGGTCCGACGACTTAGATGGTTCGGTGATCATCTTGTCGTCATCTGAAAAGGTATACCTGGTTGAGCCGAATCTTATGTTACTCTCCTTTGTGGATTGTGTTGAACTATCCTATGTGGATTTACTATTTACTCTCCCTGGTGGATTTGAGTCTTGCTTTCCTGTGTGGATCGAGTTGACCTTGAGCTCGAGAGCAGAGCTAGAAATGGGGACTTAGGTATATGTATGGGCATATACCTAAGTCGAGTCAGTTGTTTCTTCGTGGTTGTCCCTTTCTTTGTGCTATATCCTTTGTGGATTTCAGGAGACCTTCGGGGGTCTCGGGGTCCTTACTGAGTAGTTTATACTCACCCCTGCACGGGCTATGCCCGCACCTTGTTGTGTTGGATGCAGACGACGGACAACGCTGATCTCGGTTGGGGCGTGGAGCAGGACGGTACCTAGAGGCGGACCACTGGGCGGGACGTGCTCGGAGCGGACGTGGGACCCGAGGAGCCTGGAGGCTATCTGTACCCACCCTTCAGGTGGGATTGCCAGTGGACGACACGAGGCCGCCGTCTTTTCTTCAGTTGCTGTTCTTACCTTTTCAGTTGTACTTTCAGTTGGGCTTGTATTCCGACCCACTTTACTTTTCTGCACTTGGTAGTTACTTTCCGCTTGCTGACTCTGTGGTGGTTGTTACTTATAAAGGCAATGCCTTCCCTGTTTACCGGGATTTTACGCCTTGGTGCTAGTCGCCAGCCCCTGGCCTATGGAAGGCGGGCTTGGGGTAGTCACGGCACGGGCCCCGAGGTCGGGTCGTGACAATAGATATAAATAGCTTGATTGAGAAATATATAAGGTTTTAGAAGGTTCCAAAATCACATGGCATCAACAAAGTGTCTGGGAGAGAAGGTTTTACAATATGTGAAATAAAATCTTAGGCGCTATGTGGTTTAAAGCTACAACTCATGAGAATTTCATGATGTGAAACCCTTTCATTGCATGAATAAATTCATCATATACGATGAAAATTTATTTAATTGTGTTAAAATAACCATGATTGACCATTTAACGACATGAACCAATTTCACAGCTTTTTCTAGTTTCACGCCCTGAACTAGTTCACAATGTCTTCCTAACAACAATTTCACAACATGTAAACCATTAAATATGTGAAATTTTCCAACATAAATATTTCATTCTAACTTCCACATGAAAATAAAAAACCACCTATAAAGCCTTAAAAACCATGAAAAACTCTAACAATCCCA
Organism: Viscum album; assembly: GCA_963277665.1. NCBI lineage: Eukaryota > Viridiplantae > Streptophyta > Magnoliopsida > Santalales > Viscaceae > Viscum > Viscum album. The sequence goes on from OY728158.1 coordinate 413,748,060, forward strand.
TGAAACATTTAAACCCAAACTCCATTAATTCAATAAAACATACATCCTAGAACACTGGTTCATATTCCTATGAAAAATTATATTCATACCCTCAAAAAGGAATTTACTGACAACTTTTAAAGAAGAAGGAAAACCCTATAACGGAGATTCATTAAAAATATAAAGAGGGGCATACCTGGAAAATATGGGATCTTGCAACCTCTATGCCATATAATAGATCATCCCTTAGTTGTTCAATACATAACTATGGGGTCATAGAAAGTAATTCTGGAAACAATGCTCTCATATCAAAATACCTCTCCTAGGTCTCCTATTGAAAAATCCCACGCTTCAACTACACTCAAACTAGAGAAATGATCATCCCCCAGATATACATCTCACTATGGTCAACAATCCATATCAAATTATCCTTTAAGGATGCATCTACACCAATATTTATATCATCAACATTTATCTTGTGAGAAGAGATTAGATGATATATCTAAAACTATGATTTCTGGAACACATCATTAATGGAACTATATCACCATGGATGGGACAATCGGCATGCCACTTGGCTGAGCCTTTCCACTATTTTGAATGACCTGACAAACCAGGGTGCTAGCTTACCCTATTTGATAATATGATGTTCCCCATCCTAGATGATAGTTGAAGGGAAATACAGTGACCAAACCAAAATCTAGAGGTCATATCACATGGTCATCATAAGGTTTATTCCTATTATGTATAGTCACCAACCACCTCTCAATCATCTGAACCTGTTTAGTCATCTCTTACATGAGTATAGTTCCAACAAGCACTGACTCACCTACCTCCAACCAAAAAATAGGTGAAAAAAACTACCTTCCATATATATCCTTGAAAGATTACATTTGGATTGATTTATAGAATCTGTTATTATAAGAGAAAACTATGAGTGCTACATGAACCTCCCATGAAAAATTAAAATCTAAAGCATTGGATTGTAACATATCCTCTAAAATCAGAATATTCTATTCTGATTGACCATAAGTAAATGAATTATAGCTCAAACTCTGATGAACATACAACCCTAAAGCTTTCAGAAGACCCTTTTAGAATCTAGATATGAAACAAGGATCTATATCCAAAATGATACTACTTATAACTCAATACAACCAGAATAGATCATGCACATAGAGACTACTTAGATCATCAATAGTGAGGGTATCCCTAATAAGTAAGAAGTGGGATACCTTCTTTAGTCAATATATGGTCACCCATAATGAATCTTTATTACTAGGCGTCATGGGTAATACTGTAAAAAAATCCATAGTGACATCATCCCATTTTCCTTACATAGTGGGAAGAGGTAGAAACAACATAGTATGCCTTTGATTCTCAGCCTTCACCAATTGGTAGGTAAAAAATCTCTTTATGAATCCCACTTTGTCATTATTCATTTGTAGCCACCAATACATTCTATGGATATCATGATACATATTTTTCATCCTTGATTATAACACTCATCTAGAAGCATGGAACTCTCTCATCAACTCCTTCTATAAGCCCATATGAACCCATAGTCGAACATATATAAGAATAAAATCCCCTCTTCCAAGAGACCATATTGGTGGATCCCCACAATTTAATCGATCTCTCAGATCTATGAACTATAGATTAGATAACATATTTATCTTGATTCATTCAAGAATCACACTGATAACTGATATTGAAGAGAGAGTTGCAGATCCCAAGGACTCCAGACCATCAAGAATCAGTTATGTAGAAATCTCAATCATCTTACACTCATTAAATGACTCCCACATTTCCTATATCTCTATATTTCATCACAAGTCATTGAAAACGACATTTACCTTTCCCAATGTATAAGATAAATCAATGTCAAAATACTTCAGAATCTCTACCCACCTAATCTGCTGTGGATGGATTAGGATCGGCTGAAAAAAGATGTACCTGAGCCTCTTGTGGTCTGTATACAACAAAAATATCTCATGAAATGATAGTGTCTTGAGAATGTTAGATCATTTACCTCTATTGCATACTATATACTATTACTAGGATAATTCATCTTCTGTGTTCTCAACTATCAAGATCCATAAGAAACTGATCAGTCTTCTTATATAAGAACCGATCTGAGTCCAACTATGAATTCATCACATTACATAATATAAGCCTTACCCAACATAGGAAAGGTGATGGATGGTGTTTATGTTATCCTAACCTTCATATCCTTATAATCTCTTTAAAAGTATCTGACCAAAATAAAATCACCCCTTTCTTGGTCATCTTGGACATCAATGTTTCCACATGGCTGAGGTCCATTATAAAACCTAGATAATAAACTACTAAACCCAAAAAATATATTTTTGATGAAATTATAGCGTGAATCCCAAAAAAACATGGTTATGACCTTCTATAGGTCCACTGAAACTATAGACACTGAGATAACATGACCTAATAAGTTCACTTTATTAATCTAAAAAATTCATTTGGTTAGCTTGGCATCAAGAGGATTCTCTCTCAATGTCCTTAAGATAACGTAATGATTATGGGCATGATTTTATTCTAACCAGGATTTTACTATGTTTCTCTGAAAAAACCACCACAATCTGGTCTAGAAAAGGATTAAATATCCAATTCATCAAGTCTATGAATAGAATTGGATCATTCTCCAAACCGAAAGGAATCACTGCGAACTCGTACAAGACATACCTTCTCTTAAAAGTATTCCAAGATATATCTGATGGTATCATCCAAAACTGGTTGTATCCTAATCTCAAATTGACCTTGTTGAAGATCTAATAACCTCTTATCTAGTCAATGATATCATTGATTCGTGTATGGGGATACCAGTTATTGATGTTTTATTGTTCAATCCCTCATAGTTCACACATAAGTGCAAAGTACCATAAAAAGATTTGGAAACAATCATCGTAGAACCCCATTGTGGTGTACAAGGAAATATAAATCCCTTAGCTTCCATATCCTCCAACTAAAATTTCAACTCCTGAATCTCTATTGATTCCATATGGTAAGGTATAATAAAAAATATCTTTTATCCGCACACCAACTCGATCTTAAACTCAATATCATTCTTGGGATGTAAGCCATATAACTAATAATGAAATACAATCTAAAAATTTTATACCACTAGAAAAAAATATCTTACTTTATTGTACCATATTCTAGAAATATACCTACTATTTGAGCTATTATAAAATAAAATTTGTGCTTAATTGGTCTTGTATTAGTAGCTATAAGATCTCATTCACCCTTGTGAAAATAGCTACCCCCTTTGGAAATAGAAAGGAAACTCTTTTATGATATCAGTATATATGATATTGGTATAGAACTATCTAATCACTACCAAGATTTAAATCAAAACATGTCACTTCTAGTATTAACGGTTCCAAAAATAAATGGTAACCAATAAACTCTAGAGAACTCACCTTTAAACATTTTATATTCTATAACTGCACTCCCAACACTATATCGATAGTTAAGAAACCATATGATATTTCCACAAAAAATCCAAAACCATTTTCAAAAATTGAATAAAAAAAAAATCATATTCTCTTATACAAAATAATAAGCAAGCAAGGATATATGATATAAGAATCATAATTCTAATGGTAGACGGTCCAACATCCAAACTATATGGAGTTGACTATATAAAATTCAATAATCATTCCCCACTACCTAGGTCTCCAGTCTGAATCTCGTGTGGTTCCCCCTTCTTCGTACAATCACTCCCATGCTGGGGCACCACATACCCTAAGTCTACCCAAAATTCTTATGGAACCTCAGCTACCAATCTGCTTAGTGGTAGTTGTTTCCATCCTAGAATCTGGTACCCATCCGTATCCCCTTCTACTACCATGTTGTTTCATACCCCTAAAAACCTCAATATTTGACCAAACATATCACAATAATGACACTCCAAATAAGTGTACATACACTAAGTCCACTCGTGAACAAACTTTCTACACTAATAGAAATCCAATAGAATACAGTCTAGAGATGACTATCCACTACCCTAGCTACTTTAACCACTATTTTATTAGTTATAACTGTTATAGTGGTTCTTTTTCCCACTCTAAGAAGAGTTTTTGATACCCCATGATCCAATATCCTATCCATTGATGGGGCCTCTATCAGATTACACTCCATGATGAGAGACCAATTCATCACATCAGAAAATATTCTCATGAGAAAATGTTTCCCTATGAACCAATATTCTAGAAAATCAGATGTTTAAAACACTTAACCCTGAAAATATCATCAGCTACTAAAGAGGATGAAAATCATTGAAAGTTGGTGAAATTTCTAGTTTAGTACATCCTAGAAATGGTCTCTTATTTTTGGTGAGGGAACCCACAAGCCTTATCAACCCTCAAAGTTCCAGGATAGAAGTAACTCTAAATATTTTCCTCAAAGTCCTACCTGGATAACTCCTCATATTAACTACATTTCCCTACAGTGTCCCACCATATCATTTCTATTCCATGAAAAATATATTTATCAAGATTCACCCTCATATCTGTGGGTTTATTGAGGTGTTATAATATTATCTGGAATGACTCAATCTTGAACATAGTTTTATAGGGCCCTCCCTCCCCAATGAATGTAGGCAAATACAATAACTAAAACGCTCTCTTCATCTCATACATCAAAGGTACGGTGTGAAAAATATCCATTTACATGGATCAAATAACCCTCAAGAAACTATCACGAAGATAAAAATCAATTTAATCCTAACGATATACAGGAATATCTAGTGCAACCAAGCAAAGAGTTCCCTAATTTGAAGTCTCCTGATTCTCAATTCAAAGACGATGAGGAAACATTTTATATAAAAGAAAAATACACTCATTATAACATTTTATAACAATTTCAACCTCAGTAGGTGATTATAATAGAGAACCACTAGAAAATGGTATCTTTAAACATGAATTTTAATTGAATTAATTTGACATAACAATTATTTCACTTCATTTATTAGGTATAAAATATATAACATTTTACAGTTCATACGAAAAATATATCAAAAATAATAAATTTGTACTTACCATGAACAATGAATTTCAATATTTATCACTATATACCAATCATGATTCATGCATACTCACCTTAGTACATACTAAGAAATTGGTAGAAATCAGAAGAAACAATAACATCACACAGTATGTGAATAAACCAAGTACAAATTACAACAACCGTAACAATTAAAAACATGAACAACAATCCCATCCATAGGCACTCAGATTTTCCACCACACATGAGTTAGCTACTCCCATGAACAAGATATTAACACATCTCAGTCTCCGTTATACCTTCATAAATAGTTAATCAATATAAAAGACAAACATTTTTCCAATGATACCACTTTGTGATGTCCCCCAATCAATAATCTCACACTTGTCCAAATCAGGTTGGTTACTGGACCTCATGTGTGAAAACCTATATGCCAGAGGATTTTGACTAGCTATGGGGGTGTAGGAAACCAAGTAGAGAGACTTTACCCCACATTACAAAGGTTTAATATAGTAAAAAAAATTGATATCAATGAGACTAAAAATAGAAGAAACAATAAATCACAACAGATAAACTAAGGAATAAAATTCAACTGAATAATAAAATAATAACAACAATATAATTTAATGATAGTATAAAATCATAAAGTAATACTGAATTAATAGTGATAATAGACCGCATTGACACTAATAAACTCGAATGGCCGCTATCTCAAACCCCATATCGATCTTATATCCATGCATTATTCCATTCTACAATTAAATATGCACAACAAGGCCCTTTTCCAATTTCTGAAACAGTATCCATGTACTATTCTTGGTCACCAAATGATGTCTCAAATATGATGTAAGTCAAAAAAAGTATGTTGAAACCACCATGTCTAAACAAAACCATTCTGATAATTTGTTCATGCAATAAAGAGATAATTGGAATTGCTATTCAATCAATTAATATGATACAATAATTAAACGATACCATGCTGTAATATCTCTATGAATTTTTCACATCAAAAAAAAAAACATAACCACATGTCCATGGAATAATCATATAATTGGTAAAAATTTCATTATATAATCCTTTCAACATCATTAGGGAAAGATATTTACATAATAATTTCAGAATCTCCAGGCTTAGATCTTTGTATAATCATTTCATAATCACTATGAATGTCCCTTTATATAAGAATTTTTGCATCACTAGGCATAGTCATTTATATAATGATTTCAGTATCCCTAGGAATATACCTTTATTTAAGAATTTCAACATCATAACCAAATTCATAACGACCATAATATCACAACATATATCATAAACTATAGTGTCCAATTCAACCAGATACCATTTGTCTTTAAATTACCAAATTATTCATTAAGTTATAACATAATCAATTTCCATTAAAACTTTCACACCATTTTATATCAAATTATCAATAATAATTCACTAATAATGTATGATAATTTCCAAGGTCAATCAATCACATGCAATCAAGTGAGGTCTCATGTCATGTTGAAATATATCTTTAAGACACTACCCACCTATTTATTATTCAATGGTAGGATCACCCTACATGTAACCATAAGCCAGGTCTTGACACAATTATGTCAAATGGGATCCAATGAGTATTATAATCACACGATTATCCTCACCCATTATTCTATTTTTTAATTAGCATGTTGTGTCATTAAAATTACATAACATTTCACGTAATTAAACTAATATAAATAGGCCAAAGGGCATCATTATAGACCACCTACCTTTATTTAGAGATGAAATAAATGCTATAAAGTAGAAAAACCAATGATTAATGTAGGAAAAGGAAATAAAAAGAATAAACCAATATAACACAAGATCAAAAACCTAATCAATATTGGTAAAGATATTACACCGTAATAATAGAGAATAAGAAGAAGAGAGGGGAAAAAATCAAAAAAGTCAGTGGGGATCAACTGGTTGATCAATATGTTAAAAAAGGATTAAAAGAATCCAAAAATTTCCCAGATCTAGCCAATGATATGAGAGAGAATGATTCATAGCAGATGGAATAAAAACCTATGCATAGTGTGGTTTAAAATTACTGTTCCTGAGATATTCATGAAGTGAAACCCTTTTATGAGTGATTTTACTAATTTAAAAGATGAGAAAAAAACACATCATCTCAGGTTAAAATAAACCGGATTGACCATTTCATGACATGAACCAGTTTCATGGTGTGTAAAATATTCACAGACTGAACTATTTCACAACATCTTCCTAATAACAGTTTCACATAATTTAAACCGTTCATGACATGAAAGTGTCTAGAAGACAAATTTCAGAATATATTGGCTACATAAATTACAAACCACCTTCTCATTACAAAACCTAGAAACCCTTTTTAATCCCATAACACATTCAAACCAATACACCACTAATTCTAACAAACATATATCCATGATGTTTAGGTTATTTTCCACAGTAAAATTATCTCTATCCACACAAAGGGACTCAACCCCAATACTTTACAAAAGAAGGGAAAAAAATATATTCAACCATCATTAAAAGAGGGACATACTTGAAAAAATATGGAATCATTTTATCTATTATCTTTTGGAATTTTTAATATCTTTTTCACTCACATCAGTTACTCAGGGTTGTTTGGTTAATTTTTCTATAAACCCTTATGTATGTTGACTATGGTCAAAATATTTGTAAAATTGTTTCATAATATACAATGTATTAATAGTGTTATAAAAATAGTTTTAATATATTAAATATATTTTTAGGGCCAATCATGATTTTTGGTGATTAAAAATGAAACTCATTTCTTGTCGAGGTGATGGTTCAGGCGTACCCAAGCTTAATGGTTCCATTTCTCAACGAATGATAGGGAACGAAGGTAAATGATAATTTGAAATTTTAGAATCATAGTTATAATATGTATATATATATACATATATATATATATATCATATTTATTAATCCATTTCATCCTTTTTATTATCCATTAATGTTGGTAATGAAAAATTGAAGACGTCGCTTCGAGAAGGCAGTAGTATGCGCAATGCACCCACAACACATTTAGTTTTCTTAGCTAATGTAGAAGAATAAATAATGGTTATCAATTTAATATAATAAAATTTAGGTATAGTTAAAATACTTATTTTATTATATATTTTTATATATAATATATTATAAAGATAAATATTAATAAGAAATGATTATGTAGAAGACAATAATTACATTGGAGACTAGATCTTCTCTTACAGATTTCCTTGGATGTAAATGCATCAATCACTCTTTTGGAGGACAAGGGATTAAATATGAGAAACATAATTCCATTATATGTTTTTTTGTCATATTTTTAAGTAAAACATGAATGGGAAGTGTAACCATGGAAGTGTCTAAGTGATTCCATTTTATAAGTGAAGAAAAGGGGACTTTTGTAAATACCCTTTACACGTCCATGATATAAATACACTATTCATTAGTAAATGATTCCTAATTTTCATAATAATGGGTTTCTAGATGATAGTGTTTTGAGAAATCCCCATAAAATACCTTTCTGACATATTTTATACATATATTAGATCTTTTACCAATGGTTTTTACATTATTTACATTCTAGTTTTTTTATACTAAGTAATTTTTTTTATTTAAAATATAAGGTAAATCATATTAATAAATTTTAATTTTTTAAACCTAAATTTAATATCCATTTAATATAATTCAATTTAGAAATATGAAAAAAAATCAACATTGTAATTAAAATATACAAATATGTAAAAAATGAATGTGTATAAAAATGACTTTTAACCGTTATATGTATATTATTATATTTTATTATTGATTAACAATTGAATGAGTGTCAATATAGTTATATATTAGTTTAAAAATAATATTATATTCATAATTTAAATTATAAAATTTTTAATGAACAAATAAAAATTAGACAATATTAATAAAATAAATATTAAAAAATAGTTTTTCAATTATCATGATAATTGACACTAATGATACAGATTTTATGTTTATAAAAATAATAAAATTGAAAATTTTACCTAATATAAACATATATAACTCAAATAAGAAGTAAATTTTAATATATTTAATTTCTAAAAGTGATAAATTCCAAATTATAATATAAGCATGTAAAAATAATTTTTAATGTGTAATATTACTAAAGTTTCAAAAATCATAAAATTAGATTTTATAAATTCAATATATTATTTTTTGAATGATCTATATAAATTTTTAAATATAAATTTTTGATATAAAAAGGGTTTATTAATCTTTTAGGACATTCTTGTTTTATAAAAGAGATCATTTTTAGTAAAATATGTATTTTTACTATTCACCTAAAATTCAATTACATTAGAAAAATATCAAAATATCGTTACAAGATAATTTTGAAATAAAAAATTTAAAAAATGAAGGTTAGGTTTTTAAAAAAATCCAAAATTTATATATTTATCTTTTAAATGAAAATAAAAATCATAAATAAAACTTGTTTTTGTGAAAAACAACGTTTTTAAACAATATCAGTTCTTAAAATTATTTTATATTTATTTTATTATTTAAGTTATACCAATATATTAGTTTGTATATAACAATATACTAAAAGTATCAATTTAATTTTTTTAAAAATAAAATAAATATTAATAAAATAGTTCTTTGAAAATAATAATAATTATTATATTAAATATAATTTAATAAATACCATTTATATTTTGGATAAAGTTGGAGCTGAAGCCTCTTTTTTTTATAAAAAAAGATTTTTTTCTTTCTAGGTAACAAAGAACCCATTACAAGACCTATAGTCCCAGAAGCACCAAGTTCCAAAGAATATGGCCATGATGTACCAACAGATGACCCTTAAGTCCCCTGATACATGCCTGAAGGCCCAAGACCCATAGGCCCCAAACCAGACCGAAGGCCCTGGTCTAAAGGTGAATATGATCCAATACATATCATAGAGTTCAATATTTTATTCTTTTATATTTATTTACCCTTTTAATATATGCTCTTTTAATTGATGTTCTAGTCCATGGGGATTAATAATCAAAGGTTTTTAATACTTAGTTTCATATTCTTCTATAGAAATTTCTTATTGTGAATGAATAAAATGTTTATGGTATTCTTATAGAATATTAATTATTTCAAAATATCATTAATTTACTTGAATAAATAAAAAATAATTTAAATTTATTAACATATTAGTTATGGAGAAAATATGTTTTCTAAATACATGGGGTGTTATATAGATTATACATTATAACATTAATAGACATAAATTTTGAAATAAATATTGAATATTATATATAAAATTTTCCAAAAAAAATTTATTTTCATTATTTACTATCTTTATGTATAACATATCCTCCTCTAACTTTAACTAGAGTTTTGAATCTGGAGTATTCATTCCCCATGTGTCTTGAAAATCCTCTATCTATGTACCAATTATTCCTATTGATTTTCTTTAGGCTAATAACATAATTTTTTTAATAAAATAATTATACTAAAATCTATTTGGGTAAAGAAAATTTAGTAATGATTGATTTTGGATTGTATATGTGTATCACAAGTTTATCTTATTCAGATATATATCACTTTGAAAATAAATCCATTTTAGGTCCATGAAAATGATATTTGATTTTCAGCCATAAGATTGAGCCATTAATTATAGTTCCCAAGACATTACATATTAAAGAACTCTTTTTAAATGAAAATTTTAAATTGGACAAAAAATCAAACATACAATATATCTATTACTACCCATATTTTAATCCTATACCATTCTTAGATTTGGATGTTTTTTTAACTTAATTTTTTTTCAAAACAATATTTTTGTTTAATAATTTTTTTATGTTTTTCTAGGTTATCCATTTTATATCTTGATATTTTCAATCCCTTTTTTCAATGATTATTTATTGTAAATTTCATCTTATAGAACATCCTTTTCAGCTAATTTATGTACATGTGTTTTTAATAATTTTTTTACTCTTGTTTTATTTAATTCATTTTTTCTTTTTTGCATAGAATACAATTATTCAGATTTTTAAGAATAAAATACATGATCATTAGTATTTTCATTATCTTTAAAAGAAAAATATTAATAACTTACTCTTTATACGAATCCATAAAATTATTGTTATAGTTTTTTTATGGTTCTTTATAGTCACTTGTTTTTGAGTTACTTGAGTTTCCATCATAATACATTCATATGGCTACATTCATGTAATTCATTGTCTTTTTTCACTTGTCTTATTTGTTTTTGAATGTAATCTTCAGATAGTCGTATATTATGTTTTATTTCATTTTAAATTATTTACTGAAACTTTAGTGGAAGAATTTTATTTCCTCTATTTACCATTTCTTTTAAAAATACCTCTAAAATTTGGGAACATTTTCAATGACCCTTTTTCTTAGAGCCCAAATCCAATAGAGTACCACTGAGAGGGGTGGGGTAGGGGGAATGAATTCGTGGAAACACATTTTTCTTAAAATTCACATTTAAACTTAACCACCATGACTAGTTAAGGCCGTGAATCTACCAATAAAAAACCCCTACTCAGTCGTATGTAAAAATAATAAAGAAGCACAACACACATGGATTTTTTAAAGGTTCATCAATACTGTGAGATCCTACTCCTTATCATGTTTATATTTTTTGACTACGTGGATTATTTTATCAGTATAAAATTATAATGAAAAAAATTATCTAAAAGTGGCACACATGGTTTGAGAAGGTATCATTCAATTCTCTATACATGAATGTATCATAAAATTCCTACTATTTTAATGTTATGTGTTATTTTGAAAGGAATAAACAATCCTTAATTCTTATTCTGTTGCTACAGAATGAATAAAATATTTCTTGTGTGCTTGGATTTTTTTTTGAATCAAATACAAGATATTATTTTAGAATGTCCTATATTGATAAGGAAAATGGAGTGAAATAGAAACAAATCCAGCTTCCTCTTACCAGTTCAGAAATAAAAATCTATTCATGCAAGAATTCATGCAAGAACTCACCTTCTTACTCCTCTATATTAATCCAAAGAATCTATAGTTTAGAAGAGTCTCACATTAACCTATTCAAAAACAAACATGAGGTGTAGTTAAATCTTTTTTATTCTCTTATATTTCGATAAACAAGAATTTTATAGTTGTAAAGTATTGAATTATTCTATATAATTATCTAAAATTCTTTTATATTTTCCTTTATTAAATTTTTATTCTAATAATGAATATAAATAATAGTTATTAAATAGATTTTATAAACTCATTATTTTTCAACTTCATCAAATATCTCAGGCCAAGACACCTTGAAAGCAGTAAAGAAATCCTGGAATAATAATTTGTAATATTTAAATTCAAAATATCCAATTACTCAAAATAGTTTTCATATTTCTCTTCATTGAAAAAAACATTTCAAAAATTCCATACAATTTGGAATAAATATACCCTTCCCAACATCCATGAAATTCATAGAATTTAGAATTTCATTCAATCTCACATGTTACCATGAAGATGCACCACATTATATTATTTGTATCACTCATTTAATCATGTATATTCACCATTGTATAGATACTACTAAATCATATTGAATCACATGTTGTTGTTTTTTTGATAATTGAAGAATAATTCAGGATAATGAAATGATTTTTTATCTTTTATAATAAATTCTTCGGAAAAATTACAACATTTATCAAATTAAAATATCATATGTGTAAAAAAATATCTTATGGGTTGGAAAAATATCATATATATTAAAATATCTTCTGATCAAATGAAATATCATACAATATACAAATGTTTTTTTTGATTTTTTGGAAAAACTAAAATATTATACAAAATCAAAAAAAATGTTTTACATTTGTCAAAACGTTTTCTTGTAGATGAATTCTATTACATGTTACCCTATAAAATTTATAATTGATTAATTATCTTACACTTTAGAAAATTTAATTTCATATGGATGATTTCTCTTAATCATATCTCAGTTGATATTTCATAGAATAAATGTCATAAGAATCATTGAAATCTCTTACATATAGGATAAATGCATTTTTCATTTCTCCAAACATCACTTAAAAAATGTTATTCTAGAATTGCTTCGTTTAAATATAAAACCATCCATTAACATTTTAGGACACCACTAATAATATAAAAAAACATTTATAAGGATCAAATAATATTTTTTATATATAGTAATCAAGGATGGAAACATATTCAACAAATTCAAGAGAACTTCAATACCCCTATTATATTTTATGTCAACCCACCAAACTCGTTCTCAACAATGACTTTATACTCTTCTTATAAAATAAGAAACATTAAATAACAATATTTTTCAAATGAAAAACATCTTGACGCCACACCATGGGTAAGTGCAGTGGGTTTTGAGATAAATCAATCTCTTAGTGACAAGAAGATTTATATTTAGAGGTAATAAAGTTCTCTCCCCCTCAATACAAGAACTCATCACTTTAACCAATCTTCCATTTAACAATAAACACATCAACAAAAATGTAATGAGATAAATTAAAAAAACCAATTTTGTGAAAAAGGTTGTGCACTTAATTACCATCCTTTAAAAACACAATCCAATTCTTAGTTGGGATTCCACAAAAATATTCTTAATTATATGAGACGGGATGATCACTGTAATGCCCGAACCCCAGTTACCCAGAGTTGGTGCATTATTACATAACATTAGCATGATCACAAGAATGATCAAGTCTCAAAAGATAGATTAGTTTAGTATCCTTGGAATAACTAGATACATTCATAAAGTTTAAATTACATCATAAAATGAAAACTACAAAAATATAGCCTCCATACTTTACACTCTTATCCTCTCATACTATCCCTGATGGTCATTCATAATTTACTTCTACACATCCTGGGAAAAATAAAACATATAAAAGGGGTGAGATCAAATTTCCAGTAAGGATAACAATATAGCAGAAACATTCATAAATAATAATAAACATTTAAGGCAATGTATAACTAAAACAAAAGCCTTTTAAACATGAACATAGACATATTATGGAAAAGATAAAATGAAATAATTCTATTTACATATTCACATGGATATTCTACTAATAGAATAATCACATGCAATATCAACAACCACTTTCATAATAATGGAATGCATAATGTTAGATTATCTAAAACAGATAGCCAAGGCCTCATGCCAATACTACAAATAAGATTTTGTCAAGGCCTTGTTCCAAGACACTAGTTTGTCTCATGAGACCTACCGATGCATCGAGGAGCTATAACGGGCTCCATCCGTCACATATTAAGTCCAATGCATTCCGATATGAAAGCGTTTAAACATAACATAAATATTCGTATAAAAACTAACATACAAAATGTAAATATTTTATCTAGAAAACATGAATGGTATAAAAATAATACATCTATGGTCAAACATATCACAAAACCTTCAATACAATATAGATGTTTTGTATCATAATAAATCAACTTCAAATAAGCGTAAAATCCATCAAAGGATGTTGACATAGATGAAATAAAAACTCTTTTTAGAGAAATATCTCTTTTTATTTTGAAATAATTTAAGAGTCATTTATTTATAAAATAATACATTTTCATTGAAAATATTCTTATAAGATTTTAAGGGAAGCTTCGACGATTTTATAATGGAGGAAAATAGCCTCACCCGTCGTATAAGTTAAAAAATATTCTTACCTTAATTTTGTCGAAAAGGTTAAAAAGCACCTGGTTTGGAAAACGACAGAAAGATTCCTTTATAAACCTCTTATAAAAAGACAAACAATGGAATAAATGACTTTAACCAATATTCTTGTAAATAGTAAAAATGTTTTGAAATACATTTTTAAGAAACATGGATGTTGATGATAAAGAAATCCTAGTAGATTATTACGTATAAACAACCTCAGATAATGAAGAGATTGCGAAATAAACCTATACCTTGTACTTTTCCTTGGTTGGGGTAGGTTAACCTCCTGTATAATAGTGAAATAATTTTTATTAAATTATACAATAATCATATACATTAATATGATATCATATATGATCTTTTAACATTGATTTGTTAATAATATCTTAGTATTATCGTTGTTTTGGGTGTTAACTTACTCGTTTTCTTTTATATGATTTGTTACGTAAGACATGTTTGTCATGGATATGTTGTTTCTTAATCATATCCAGACTGATATCAAGTCCTTAGATACTATTTTTAATCATCAAATTAGAATTAGACTTGAATGGATACGATGGAGAATGAATCTCATTGCGTTTGTGGAGACGGTAGTCTGTACGTACGAACGAGCGACAATATAAATCTTTTGATATTAAAATAATATATAGTTCGATGGTATATCATATATACATAATCATTATCATGTTATATTTATTATTTACATGAATTACAAATCATTATTATATCCATACAAATAATAATTTATTGAATAACAATTACACCACGACGTGGAGACGGTAAGCCGTACGTACGCATGTATGGTGACATGTTATTCAAAGGATGGATAGAATAAAGAATATGATTGTACCATATTTATAATAACATCACAGTATATATAAGATACTGGAGTTATTATTTTAGAATAGTAATAACAATGAAAGAAGATGTGGAAGAAAAAAGGAACTTGAAAAAGGGTGGTGAAATCATTACCTCTTCTTCAGGTTCTTCCTTTTGATTTGATCAAAAGGGCTCCTTATATTTGATTTCTGACTAAAATAAGGCCTCTAGGATGAATTTAGGGAAGTTGAGAGAGTATTTTGTCAGAGTTTAGCCGAGTCAAATGGCTTTGAAGGTATGAATTAATGAGAAGGGGGAGTGCCCTTTTATAAGAGGGGTGAGGGGCACCTTTGGAAGAGCTAGAAATATTATTTTATAATAAATTCAAATTCGGTTTGTAATGGCTCCAAAGTGAATTTTTTAAAGGTTAAGGTGGGTATGGGCCGAAAACCACTCAAAAAATAGAATTTAGATATGGTTGGGTCACTATATTAACCTTATCTTTTAGTTTTAACTCTTAGTTAATTAGTTTGACACTTACCATGTCACATTGTATTTTTATATAATATAGTTAATAAACTTGCTATATACCTCCAAGAGACCCCCCAAGTCGTCCATTAATGATACAACTATAATTCTATAAGTCTCTTGGCCGATCCTTAGATTTTTAGTAATTTAATATCAATTAATAATTTAATATTTGTTTTAAAAACTCTTTTATGTCAATTTTGACACTATTTGAAAAATTGATTATTGTGAAAATCATAACAGAATGATTACTTTGAAAACTGTTAATTAAATCATTCCTAACATGTCATATTATCCTATAAAATTATTTGTATTTATAAAAAGTCTCAAATTATATTTATTATGGTATTAATAATATCAATTATTTTAAATTTTCACTATTATGGTAATTACTGCATCATCATTGTGTCATAAATAAATTAAATTATTTAATTTCTAAAAATTATAAATAAAATACCATTATGTAGGAAATAATTTTAGATTTATAATGAATATTTATAGTCAAAATTTCAATATATATAACCCCTTTTAAAGAAAATATTTCTAATAGATATATGGTTATGTCATTTTTGTATTTATTTTAACTTAATTAAAATAATGTGTCCCTATCACCTAAAAGTGGCTACATGGGGTCCCAAAATCAACCCAAATATGACCATGGTCGGCCATGTATCCACCAATAAGGTTAGGACACGTTTTAGGGTAATTTAAATATTATTTAAATATTATTGTTTAACCCTTATTTACCGGATTTACCCTTTAACCATGGTAAATAAAATATTTACCGAAGTAATTATTCAAAATTTCTAAAAATAAAAGTTACATATTTACACAATCTAGAAATCCTGATTCCAAATTTGGAATCCATTTTTCTAAATTCAAAATGCAGAAGTGGCAGAAATTAATTTAAAATTAATTCCCACTGTCAAAACAAAAAGCGTGTTTTTAAGATATAATAACTATCAAAAGATTGATACTTGTTTATGTTCTGTTTAATTGTGAAATTATGTCCAATGACCAAAATTGTATTAAATGGTAAAAATATATTCTAAATATACTTTGAAACCAGTCAAATCCATAATTTATCACTATTAATTATTTTGATTAAAAAAGTTGTTTTTAATTAAAATTTAGTAATTTTCACTATTCATCAAAATATTAAAGTTATCTGAAAAGTACCAAAATTTCACCTTAGGCTAAATTCGATAATCCGAATCCAAAAATGAAGTCCATTTTGAGAGATAAAATTTATTAAATTTTAGAAATTAGGTATTACTATTCTTAACGGCTAGTTTGATTAGTTGTCGTGTGTGTTAGAACTCGATGTTGCGTACAACACACGCTATTGCATTATTCAAAGAGAAGCGTACCGTAGAAGCTTGGGGTGTTAAAATCACTCATGTCCAACATGAAAAACTCAAATATATTCTTTGGGGAAATCTTGGTGTAAATATTCACTTGATGGTCTTTAGTTGGAAACAAATAACATCGGGATTTACCCACTGGCCACCCACCCTTTAATAATAAAAAATATTATATCTATATTCTTGAACATTAAGTGTTTCAGTAGTTTTTTTATAAATTTCTATTGAACTAGGATTATCATAATTGATTTCAAGTGGGTTTTCAAAACTAACATTCTAATATTTCAGATTATACTTCATAATAAATATTTGAGTTAAGAAACTAGTAGAAACCATATATTTGGCCTCAATAATACTCATCATGATAGATTTATATTTCATAATGTACCAAATCATACAACTATCTCCAAGGAGGAAAACTCCACATGACGTGGATCATCTATGATCATGATATCACACCAAATTAACATATGTAAATCCAAATTGATTCATATTATTTTCCTTATTGTCAAATTTTCCATGACTCATAGTCTATTTAATATATGAGAGAAATCTTTTAGTTGCCATAAAATGTGACTCCTTTGGAACAATCTGATATCTGGAACATCAAATTACACCACCACCACAATACTTTTTTGTATTATTTGAAAATCCACTTTATGGGCAAGTAACCATACACAGAGCCACCGTCCATGCATATTCCACATTCAAAACCACTACGCACTGCATTCCACATTCAAATCTCAAAATGCCAAATTCACCCGCTAGATCCACATCGAACCATGGGTTAACCCACCTCGAACCACGAACTATCATCCATCACGACCTCAAACTAAGAGATTCGAAAAAGTCACATCCATCACGACCTCGAACCAAGAGAGCCGAAAAAGTCACGTCGCTGCCATCTACGATCGTTGACAACAAAATCGTCGTTCTCACCACCAGAGAAGACACTCACCACCATCAGCGTCGTCGAGACCGACGTCTTCATCACCGTTCAACATTGCACCAATTGGCAGAAATCACCAGAGTCCTTCGAAACCACGATTAAACAACAACACCATGTTGATGCAAGCCAGAAACATCCAAGACACCAGCACATTTCGAACTTGCTTCAATAAAACGTGAAAAGAAAGAAACATTAACAGGAACAACACTGTCAAGAACCACCGACGGCTTCCACCATAACCAAAACAGAGAAAATCCACACCAAAAAACACCATCAAAACCTTCGTAAAGCTGGTCTCGAGTAGATCGACTGCCAAAGATAATGAAACAAACTAAGCACCACCGAAAACCGAAACATACCGCGCGAAGGAACCGTCATCCGCCGAACCCCACCTCCCAAATCCTTTGAGGAACCACCGCTTCAGATCCAACTCGGAGAGAAGCAGAAGGGCCTGGGGTCAGGGTAGAGATAAGAGCGGCCGAGGTCTCCGAATGACGGCAGCAAGGAAAAAACTGAAACCAGAAGCCAACACCAAAGACGGGCCGAAACAGAAGCCCTTGAAGAAATGACTATCGCCAAAACCCTTAACCCAAAACCCCTCGTGTTACCACCACTCCAAATCCGACCTAGAGAGTCGCGCTGGAATGTGAGATCAGGGTAGGGTTGTAGCAGCCGGAGGCTTCGACGACGACTGACTTCGGTAGAACCAATGAAAACACCCCAGAAGAAGACAACAAGAATGCTGCACCATCAAGAGAGAGGAAAAGGCCGGCATCGACCAAATGAAAGGACCAAAGAGGAGGAAGGAGACTGAAGGAGTCGAAAGAGGAGAAGAAAGGAAGAAATGGAAGCGGTGCTCAGACGCACCGCCGACCTCAAGCGGAGGGTTTCATTGGGAAACCCTAGATGGTCCGAGTAGGAGAGGGGGAGAGCCTTGAGAGAGGGTTGCCATTTTTTATTATTATTATGTATTTATTTACGTTACACGCAACAATTAAAATTACAACATATGTAATTTTTGGTGTTGAAGCCATGATACAATGTATACTATATGTCTGTCTTCTAAATTATCCTTTATTTTATAGAAACCCTACATTTTCATGCATAGATATTACCTAATTTTTTATTAATATTGATTAAATTACACAAACACATTCCTGAGGGCTATAAAAATTTAGTGTCATTGAAAACATGTAAATGTAGACAACTAGAATATAGTTAAACTAAATCACCCCACATTATTATATTAATAAACAGATACATTATTAAACATATAATATATATTACCTTTCTTTATAACCAGAGGAAAGGACACATAATAATGTCTAAGCTCAAATGCCCTATAAGGGTATATAAGGGAGATACATAAGGATAACATGGACATAAGGGTATGAGAACATGAGAATAACATATAAAAATCAAACCCAATATATCAATGATTAGAAACATGGGTCATGGAATAAATATTATTAGTTAAAAAGAAATAAAGCATAAGGAAATAAATAAATATGTCCCATAGGAGAATAACATTGGCATAAGAGACAGAATTTTGGCATAAATGTAAGTATAGAAAGTCATGTCCATTATGTTGATGGATCATTATCAAGGCTATCATAGTGGAATGGTTTAACTCCCTTAAACCATCATATTATTCAAGGTTCTCTACCAAGACCATCATAATAGATGATGTCCCTTACAGAATCAGGTTCAATCATCAAACCCTGTCTTCTCTATCTAAGGTGATATAATTCTTTACCCAATGTGTTGGAGGGAGAAATTGGTCCCACATGTCTCATAATAAAAAGCATATTTATGTGTACCACAAGATCATAAAAAATTTATTATATCATAAATAAAGAGACAATAATGGGGTTTAGAAACATATCACCAAATCATAACATGTGTCAAAGAGATTGGTTTCATAATCATTTCATAATAGCATAAGTCATTGCAAAAAAGAGGGTTCCAAAATAATTTTATCATAGTACAACCCATGGAATAAAAATGGGTTTTATAAAAATAATTACACAATAAACAAAACAAATTATGAGAAATAATAAGAATTAAATCCATAGATTATATCCTTATTAAGAAATAGGTAACACTAACAGATGTCTAACTAGATTAAAAATGATTTTTAACTATCATTTAATATAGTTCATAAGGACAATACCCTTTTCTATATGAAATGATCTTCTTAAAACATAATTTTCATTAAAAATATATGTATTTTAAAATAAAATTGAAATATTGTAACGGAATCTTCAAATAAAATAATGTTCAAGATGATGATAAGTTATATTCATTCCATACATTTTAAAACAAATATTACTTTCATATTTTCAGTGAAATCCAAATCAGAATTGATTGGAAAATGACATGAAAATTTTTCGATTTTTTTATAGAGAGTTCAATAATGGTAAAAAATGTCTTTTAAAAATCATTTTATAATAATAAAACATTTTTGAAAACATTTTAAAAAACATGGTTTTGGAATAAAACATATTTTCGAATAAAGAGAGAAATAAGGTCAGATTTTTTTAAAAACATTTTCTATATTAATTTTAATACCAAAGAGTATAAAAAAACAATATTACTTTAAAATATAATGAATAAATAGGTTAAAAGAAAATCCATCTTTCTCTTGAGAGTTGGATCATCAAATTCTATCATTAGAAACATAATCATAAACAATATCGATAAATGATGAGAATATAACATAAAATCACTATCTTTTTAGTATATTTGAATCATAGGTCACATGGATGGATAAAATAAGATGAAACATAAAATATCACAAGTATAATTAAATACATGATATTAAATTTTTAAGGGGTTTAATATACACCCCATGAAAGAATATTTGTGCATAATATAACGTATGTCTTAAAGAAGAAATATTTAGGAAAAAATCCCTTACCTTAAAACTTGAAATACACAATACAAGTTCAAAACAACTTTATAATAAATTTACTTTTATTATAAATATATTTCATAAAAATATTTATATATATCATACCATATATGATTTTCTTATGACATTTTATTACCCATTTACTATGAATTCGATGTTAATGTTAAATTTTGGGTAAAACCGCTTTGATTTTTGTATATTTTTTGATTTCTTTTTTTTGGTATTATTAATTTGATCTTGTTTTCATAAAATATATAATTTTAAACATGATATATATATGTTATATATTTATTATATACTTATTTAGAGTAATCCATAACATATAATAGTAGAAAATGAAATATATTGTTCATGGAGATGATCTGACATTCAATGCATTAATACTGATTTCATTTTCATGTTGGATAAAAAGAAATAAATTTAAATGATATTTTAGAATTAAGAAATAATTTTTATTTCATATATATTAAATATGTTAATTAATCTCATCCTTATTACATTCCACATAAAGCGATAACAAATCATATTGCTTTACCAGGTTGTAGTTTACTGTACACATGAGTGACATTATCATATTACCCCAATATAAAAAGCATGAATTTACATGTGATATAATAATTAATCCAGAATAATAATATCATAAATATCATATATAAAAAATAAATCCATCATTATGTCCCACCGTGAGGTATGGTAATGGAAAAATTAATAACATTGGTTCACGAGGCGGTAGTTCACCACACACACGAACAAGGATTTCGTAACCCATTTGATAGAAGTGGAGATGTTTGTGGGTAAATTTCTTAACAAAAAATATCTAATAATATGTAATATAAATAGGTTATAATATAATCATAGTATAATAATAATTTAAGTAGGTGGAGGAATAAATAAAATTAAAACGCTCGATAAAGAACGTTACCACTACGTTGGTTAACGTCCTTATGTTTGTACGAAAAGCCTTAAATGTTTGGAATTATACCAAAGATAAGTATTCTAAGACGATATTATGGATTTTTCTATGTTATTGGGTAATGTATTGATCAAAACAAATGGTTTTTAATGTGTCAATAACAGAGGAAATGGGGTGGCCTTTGATAATTGAGGGGTGAACTTTCTGTAAATACCCAAAAGTATTCAATAATGGGAGGTCAATCACACCTCATGTGGCTAAAAAGTTGATAAATAATTAAGGTCAGGTATTATATTATTGATACAAACCTACACTATAAAAATAAACATTATTTATAAACTTTTCTTTCTGTAGCCTTTATGTTTTACACACTTTTACCATTTCAATTTTAACCATGGTAACCAGTTTATTTTAACCGAGGTAATTTATCCTTTAATAATAAAATAAAAAGATACTTAATAAATAAATTATAAAAACTGATTAAAAATTTGAAATATGATTTATTAAATTAAAATACCATGTTTATGGAATGCTTAATTTAACTCAAGTTCATTTAACGCGCAAAAGGCAATTTTAACTAAAATTATGGTAATTAATTATTACCTAATTTCACTAATAATTATGGTAAAAAATAATGATGAACATTATGGAAAATATAAATTGTGATTATTCAAAATATTGAATCCATTTTTCACAATTTTATTCATATTAGTGTAAAAATGGTAATTTAAAATTAATATCACATATGGGATGATAAAATGGGCTTCTAAAGAGAAAATGTAAAAAAGCTTACAAAGTTTTTTTTATCAAAATTCAATGGGAAATTGATTTCAACGACCTAAATAGGGTTAATGGATATCAAATTGTACTAATATTACATTTAAAACAATTTAAAATATAAATAACTTCATAAATAAGCTAAATGAAAATGTCATTTTTAATTAAATTCAATATTTTTCACTATTCATCAAAAAAAAACTTTTTAGAAAAATACCAAAATATCACTCAAAGATAATTATGAAATTATTAAAAATAATTTTTTTATAAATTCTTTTTTATAAAAATTGTAAAAATTAATTTTAAACTAAGTTATCCAAATGATTTATAACTTCTTTTCAGGAAATAAAGTTTTAAAAATAAATTTGGATTTATTCATATCTCATATATATAAAACAAATAAGATGAATGTTAGTATTTTTATCTAATTTATAATATATAAATTTAATTAAAATCATTCAGAAAAATTAATTTTTTTAATTTATTTCGGTAAAATATGTTTATGTGTATAAAAATAGTAATTCATAAAATGAATTTCCTTATTTTTAAAAGGTTTTTATTTTCAAATATAATTATTTTGTTACTAAATAATAATTATATATAAATGTCTGAACCAGATATTTTTAAAATTTACTTAGTACAATTCAACCCCGCCATGTCGATGACTAGGTGACAAATATCAAATTAAATAATAATATTTTAATTTTATGTAACATTTCATTTAAACTTCAGATTTGTTTGACATATGATAAAATCGATATTGTGTGTAACATAAAAAATATTTATGTTTCAAGCCACATAAGAAAAAATCATTTATATATATAACATAAAATATTAAAAATATTAGATTCATTTGAATTAATATATTTCAAAAAATCTCAGGGTGGTATAGATGTATACTCTTACCTTTTACATATTTAGGTAGTTTCACTCCTACCTGAATAGGTGTAGATACTAGCTTTGACAGCACCATATCAAACTTGTCTAACAATTCAATCGATTAATTCTCTTGGTTTTAAGAAAATAAAATGTTCTATTCATATAACATGTTAATCCAAGAAGTATCTTAGTTATATCAATATGGACATCTCAAAACTAATATTTATTTGTGTGGAAAACTCTTGACAGGTACACTCTTTTTCTCCTACAAAAATAATTTCCTTGACATAAACAATAAAAATGAGTGTATCAGTTGCATTTTATTTGATTTAACAATTGATTTACCCCTTTCCATTTATGAATTATATCTCCCTTAAGTAGTTGAAAAACATGAAATACCAGGCCCCTGGGGCTTGTTTTAAGCCATATAAAGCATTCTTTAGTTTGAGTATTCTTATTCCATAAATATTAAGTTCAGAAGAATTTGTTTGATCTATGAATACTTACTCTTAAATATATCTATTAAATAGTTAATAAATTAAATCAATTTGATAAATATTGAATTTTATATATGATTCCATGATAATAAATGTTCTTATAGTCTCTAATATTTCAAAAAGATCGAAGGTATCTTTAAATTAAACCCCTTAAACTTGTGTGTACTGTTTTCACCCATGTATGGATTTGTTTATAAGACAATTTCATTAATAATTTAGTTTGTTTCAAATTAGAAACTTGGTTCAAATGATATTTTTATCAATTGGTATTAAAATAAGGACTGAAAAGATGTTAATCTAAATTCGATTTTTCTCCTCATTAATAGATTCAATCTAGTATTTTAGATGAATGGATCCAACTACTTAATGTGGGTCAAATTAATAGATTTATGAAATTTGATCATCAACCGGTAGTATTCATCTAATATAAACGTGTTCTAACTAATTTTTAATATGATTCTCTACCACTGTATGCTTATTTAACTTTTAATATTCATGTTTTATACACTCAATAGCCTTATCATCATCATATATATAATCAAAATCAAAATCTTTTATACATTGTTAAACTTTAGTATATTTTTCATTTATATGTAAAGAAACTGTGCTGTTATTTTCATCATCTTTATCAAAAATTGCTCCATCTAGATCGTGATTTATGGTTGGTTTTCAATGTTTTTAACATCATAGTAGTCAACCACCTTGTGAAGTATCTTATTTTATCAGCTTTAGATTTTTTTCATCCATCTTGTGTTAAAGAATTACATCTTCTTCAAAATTATCATGAAATATCTATATATTTGTGTTTTTGATTTTGATGATACATGGGGTTCCAAAAACATGAAAGTAGATGATTGTAGGATTATTTTCTATAGATCATTTTATGGTAAGCCTAATTTTATTTTTTTCTAAAAATGAATCATTTATGAAAGTGAATAATAGTGAACACTTCTTCCAACAAAAATAATTTTTATATTTAAAACTCAACAAGAATTGTTCTACCCATTTCCAGAATAATTTTATTCATTCTTCCAGATACAGAGGTATATAATGTTGAGTAAGAGGTTTCAAATTGATGTATCATCCCATAGATTGAAAATAGATATTCAAAATCTCTTCAAATGTAATCCTTCCCATTGCCAAATCCCAATTACACTATGTGAATGAAAATCGCCCTTTTAAATCCCATTTTGTAGATTATAAATATATGCACTCCCTGTGATTTGTATTTTAAAAATAACACTGTTATAATTATTTTGAAATAATTAATGAAACGATAAAATACATATAACCTTTTTTTATATTGTTGTCTCACTGGCCCAAAAAATATATGTGAGTTAATTAAAGAGACTTTATTGATCATGTATCTTCTCGCTTATTTTTTCCTTGGACCATTTCCCCTTTTTAATAGGATAAAAAATATTGATATATATCATAGATAAACTATGGTATATCCCTTAAAAAATTGTCTTTAAAAATATTACTCATATTATATTATCTAGTATGGTTTAATATTCTCTGGGTTTTTTTCAACCTTAGAGATGAGATTTTGGAATTTTCTGAATCATCCATCTGAAAAATATTTTCACTAGTCCTTTACACATAAGAAATGACTCATATAGCTTCAACTATTTTAATGAGGTAATGTTTTTATTTCTAAAATTTTATTTCATTCCCTCATTAAATTTTCATATAAAACGTAAACTTTTATTCTTTAGTATATTAATAAATGAAACCTTCTATGTGCCCGCGGGGGCTGGGTGAGTTGGTTCAAGGCGGTGGCGACCCGTCGCTGAGGTTTTGGGTTCGAGTCCTCACAGAGGCAATGCGCACCATTTGTCAGCAAACCTCTCATCCCCTCAACTCCGTGGAAACTGGCCCAAGCCCAAGGGTTGGCCACCTTGGGCCTAGCTGGGGGTGTGCGGCGCGCAGGTGGGCAGGCCAGCCCTATACCTTGTTACCCATACAACACGTTTGGGAAATGACAATATGAAATGGAGTTCGCAGTGCTGAACCTCTCGAACCTGATGGAAGTAAAAAACCCTAATCTTCGAGTCAGATCCTTTGCAGATGTGGTTGCTGGAAGATCCGTAGATGATGTTCCTCAGAAGGCTGAGGCTTCAGAGCCCAAAATCTCGCCCATGCTCTTTCGGTATAGAGGGAAGGATGCGATTTCCTTCTCAGAAACTGAGGTAAGGTCTATTGCCGAGGATTTGCGCTTTACCCTCATTGGAAAATTCACGAATCAAAAGCCTTCTCTGAAATACCTTCGTTCTGCGCTTGAATCCATGGGATTTTCGGGTTTCAACTTAGGACTCCTAAATTCTACTCATATAATCTTTAGATTCCAGACTGAAGATGAATATTATAGATTATGGGTTCGTAGATCATGTTTTTTTGGTGGTTGTTTTATGAAAGTTTTAAAATGGGATCCAGAGTTTGATCCGCACATTGAATCGCCGGTTGTGCCAATCTGGTTGGGTTTTCCCAAACTGCCATTGCACCTATTTAATCAAAATGCATTGTTTCCTATTGCTAAGATCATTGGTAATCCATTGAGACATGATTCTGCCACAAAGACACTTTCTAGGCCTTCTATTGTAAGAATTTGTGTTGAAGTGGATGTTTCAAAACACTTGCCTTCACATATTTGGATTCAGAGTTGTAAACTTGGTTTCTCTCAGGAGATTCTATATGAGAGATTGCCCGACTATTGCCATAACTGTATCAGGCTTGTCCATACCTCTAATTAATGTAGCAAGAATCACGGTTTTCCCAAGGTTAAAAAACCCACCTTGGTTTAAAAAGGTAATAAGGCTCCAGTTGATCAAAAATTTTGCGCGAGTAGATTGGATCATGCTCATAATTCTGAAAATCAACTTTCAGATTTTACTAATGCGGTTATTGAAAATGCGATTACTCCCTCTAGTATTGATCCTATTAGATCCCAGCACTCTAGTGATTCTAAGAAAACTAAACCTCAGATTCCCCTTCCCCTTCAAGAAAAAAAGGATATCGCTCTACCTAATGAAAATTCAAGGGAAGAGGATCATGATCTATTAGACTCTAATGCTGAGGAAGCTGACAAATCTGTTCAGATGGAAGAATCTTTCTTAAATAATATGGCTAAAAAAGGTAAACAACCTTTGGTAGATAAGGATGGCTACATCACTCCACATCAAAGAAAAACTAGAAGACGCAAAGACTACTCAAACATAGAACAAACCATTGTTACTAGATCAGTGGATATCTCTAAAGCTGAGAAAGTAGAAACTTCTCAAGAGAAGCCTCAAGTTGAGACTCCCAAATCAGAACCTGCTAATGATCCTCAGGATAAGCCTCAACAATCAATTTCTAATACTATTCTGTACTACTTTTCGCCACATTTTTATGAACATGATCTTCAGGAGTGGATCAAGAATATGGATAGGCAACAACAGATTGCTCAGCAAGAGCTTCAGGAAGGTAAGATTTCAAAGGAGCAATATCTTTATATTAAAAGATCCATCTCAATTAAAAAATAAAGGATGAATAGCAAATCAAATTGAATTTGACCTGTTTGATGATTTTGTCTCGATTATCCCTGTTTTAGAGTTTTCTGTCCCATTTTCCAGTTTTATTGACTGTAATCAATTCAAAGTATTTTCAGTAAAAGACTACTTTCTTTTGGGTTTTTGAGGCCACTTACATGGTTCATTCTCTACTGGATATTTTACTCTGGTCTTCAGATTGTTATTTTAGATTTTTTTCTAGTTGTCCTGGGCTTCTATATACTGGTTTTCTGCTGAGTTATTTGGGTTATATTATATTTTTCTTGGAACCAGTTCTGATCTGGTCAGTGGTATTCTGATTGAGTATGAGATGAGGCTTTTGGATCAACTCAGTGCAGATCTCACTCATTTCAATTCAGGATCCTATCATGCTTTCCTGTTTATCTGTTTGTTTGGTTGCTGTTTTTATTTGGAGTTCTCTATCTGATTTGCCTTCAAAGAGATCACATGACTTTTATGGGAGGCTCCCAGTTTTTTTGTTTTTTTGATGAAGAGATCAGTCTGATATGGAACACCTTGAAATATGTCTTCAATGTGAACATGCTAAATCATTAGGAAGCGCTTGAGTGATGGATTAGAGTCTCAAATGGAAGTAACACTGCTGTGCTCATATAATGTGCAGTTAAACTAGATGCTGTTTGGAAGGACTTTTGATTGATTGATTTCCAGCATGATGTATCATTTTGGAGGCTGCTGTCCTGGTTGTCTTCAAGTTTTTACACTATGTTCTGCTTGTGTTTTACCAGTCTCATGATGATGTTGAAGCCTTGGTGGAGGACAAGTTCTATGGATTTTTTTCTGTCTGGCTACTTTTTTTCTTTGGTACAGTTGAATTCCTTTATCATGTACCCCGACTTACTCCCTGATGGTGTAAGTTCATTACACCTCGAATTTGTAACACATCTTATTTTGATTTTAATAAATTCCTTCTGGGGAATGGATTGGGACACCAGTTCATGTCACCACTTCTCAAAAGAAAATGAAACCTTCTATGAATTCAGTCCATGTGGGTATGTTTTGGAACTCCTAATACTATTAATTCTCAATGAATATTTATTTCCAACATTCACATCTCCTCCATCATGAACCATAATATTTTTTTATAAAATTTTTAACTTCTATAATATTTGATGAGAAACCACTATCTCGAATCCAGGGTATTCTCCTACTATAAGATTTAATATATACCTATACAATGAATGATTTTCACCCTTAAATATCTAATTAATATTCTTAACTTTAGAATTTTCATGGACACAAAATAATTGTAAAAAACTCCACATCAAAATGTTATTTCTAGTCAAACCTTCCTCAAATATCCTCAAGGTCTTAAAAACTATTTTGGATAGGTACCAAATAAGAGTTCTGATTTTATATATGACACCTCTTAGGTTTATTATTATTGTTATCTGAGAAGATACCCCAAAATTATAGTCTTTGACAATTCTATGGGAGATACACTTTTAATAATTAAACATATTATTTGTGTATAAACGTCCAGAAAAAACACCAATAACCCTTGAATTTGGTTATTTCATTAAACTAATAACTCCTCTATTGAAAATCATTTGGATATTTTGGTATAAATTTGTGCTTCATTTTAGAAGATATTTAAGAAATTTTTGTTTAATGTCACTCTCTAACACATTATCTATAATAAAAATCCATTCAGGGTTTCTCTCAAGATTGGTTTTTCTTGAGGTTCTCGTTTAACATGAATTTTTAGGATGTATATATTTATTTACTAGATTTAATATGTCAAAAAATTACTTTTTTATCTATAAAACATTTATGTAGATAATTAAGAAAGTGGTCATCCTTTTCATATATGCAATAAATATTTATATCAAATCTATCTATAACATTCCACAACATTTTTTAATAGTTACATAGTCATCCAGTTTATCTCCATAACAACTGATATGACTAAATATCTCATTTAACATAGTAAAGTAGTCAAAAATTGTCTCATCTTCATCCATTATGACGTATTTAAAATTTATCCTCAAAATATGTAATTTTTAATCCATAATTTTGATATCCCCTAGTAAATAATCTAAATCTTATACCACATATCTTTATCTCATAACCATCGTGTAGTCCTTGCCTAAAAAAGATGATGGAATGGAATTCTTGGACTTCCCACGTACATTAAAATACACTTATTATCAAATTTCATAGCTTTATGAGTAGTAATTTTTGAAAACCCACAATGATAACGTCACATACTTAGAGTCCTTATTTGATAAGAAATATTATATTTTGAATCTTATACCCGTAAAAATTATTTCATTGAAAAGGGAAACAACATTTCTATTCCTAAAATTTTGATTATCTATAATATAGTTCATATGAGTATAATCTCAAGGGAACATAGTTAGGTATGATATAATATATTGACCCCAGATCCTCTAGGGTACCACTTGGAGGTGGTGAATTGGTGGTACCACATTGTTATATTAAATTTACTTTGGAAGTGAACCCCTGTGACTAGATAATATCTTGATTATATCAATAAAAAGATTCATCCTCACCCATATGTTTGAATAGTAAAAAATAATAAAAAATGTAGAATATTTAAAGGTTTTATACAAAATTTTAGAGCCTAGTATTTACTTATCTTGACTATTTTAAGTAAAAAAAATTCTCTTTTTACTATAAAATTGTAGTCATTACAATCACAATAAATTGGAAGACATAATTTGAGTAGTTATCATCCATATCTGTATGCTAATAGGCATTATTCACTTCACTCCATTTGAATACATTAAATTATTTAAATAAGAACCACCTATTCATAAAAGATTATTACTTCCCTCTAGAATGAATCAAATCCTTAATAATCACCAGGATAGATATGAATCAAATTCAAAATATTCTACCAAAAGGTTATTGAGTATCACGTAAAATAGATTTAAATTACCGCAGATAAAACGTCCTCTTACCAGTTTAGAAGGTACAACCCATGCATGAGATTATGGATGCATGAAATTGTTTTTCCATACTCAGAAGTAAACCCTATAATCTAATGTTGACAAATTACTTTCATTAAACTCCTTAGAAAAATAGATGGGGTGTGCATCAATCTTTTTTATTCACATAAACTATGAAAAATGGGTTTTATAGATGTAGTGATTCTATTTATTCTATAAAATTCTTAAAAAACAGCTTCCAATTTTCTTATAGCTATTTTTATTCACATAATCAATAAATATAGTATTTCTAAATTATATTTTTGAAACTCCTTATTTTCCAAATTCATCGAAGATATCTTTCAAATACCAGAAGAAAAATAGTATAAATTTTTATGAATAATTTGTTACTTTTTTTTAAATTTTAATTCTCAAAGAAATCCACATGTTCTTATCACTTAATTATGGTCAAATAACTCTTTTCAAAAAGCATATGAAACTATGAATAAATATCTATTTCACAACTTCCTCAAAATGCATGGGAGCTTAAATTCTATTTATGATAACAAGACACTATGACCTAATGCCTTATTCTATGATACGTAACACTCATTTCATCACAACGAGACACCTTCAATTTGATGGTTCCATATCAGATTGAATTACAAGCCTTTTGATGTTTAATTGATGGTGAATAGTGCATGCGTGTCATCTGATTTTTTCTTCTTCAGAGTTTACACTTTTGATATAGTTCAATACATTTCAATAAAAATACCTTACACATGGAAAAATATCTTATGCGGTTGATAAATATCTTATAATATAAAAGCTCTCATGAATGGTTAAAAAAATATTACATGTTTATGATATGTATTACATTTTTTGAAATTTTAAATTGAATTTTTTTTTCATAATTTAATATTCTATGACATCTTAGAAAAATGAGTTACACATATTAAATTTCACCCACATAGATTAATTTTATTTACGTGATAGTCAATTCCCATCCATATAGATGAATTATCTAACCCCCTAGAAATTTCTATTCCCTAGATATGAGTTTTCTTACACATTGGACTACTAAATTTTGAGTAAATAAAATTCCATACACTCTACCAAAATCTATTTTGTGTAGGATAAATTCCTTTATCATATCGCCAAAATTTAGGTTCTTAATAGTAATTCCAAACTTACTTTAAATCAATATATATCCATCCAAAAACCTTATAAAACATTCCTATGCCTCAAAAAAATACATCATGGGGTTCAAAACAAATTTATTATATATTTTTGAAAATAAAGACAACTTATTCAGCACATTTAAATGAAATTAAATTTTTGATAAAATTTCTAGAGTTTTCTCTCTAGTGGATCCATATTCTTATCATTTTCATAATCATAACTATTATACCCCTTGAAAAATAGAGAGGGTAGTGGTGAATCCGGGTGGTAAATTTTTTTAAATTTTACATATCTTCTACCCCCTTTGGAAGGAACTCATTAAACCTATCTAATAAAAATTAACTTTCAACAAAAATAAAAATAAATAAGTG
This sequence comes from Viscum album, assembly GCA_963277665.1. Lineage (NCBI taxonomy): Eukaryota > Viridiplantae > Streptophyta > Magnoliopsida > Santalales > Viscaceae > Viscum > Viscum album. The sequence goes on from OY728158.1 coordinate 413,780,423, forward strand.
ACATAGAGCAATATAATTTATAAATATTTCACCAATAAGGGATATTCCATAGAGAGTACATTACTGATGTGTCTGATATAACAAAATCCACTAAGATTTACTAAATTTTGGGTATTATAATTTTTTACCCATGGTCACTCTATGCCAAGTGCATTATATATTCAAGGCTTTCTGAGATTGCATACGAACTCCCCTATATCACTTCTGTGTATAACTCATTTCTCACCACATCAAATGAATTCATCTTTACATTAATAACTTTATGGTTTCCCTCAATATTTATTGATATTTGTTGAGAATTTAATCATTACTGTATGAGTTTGATGATCCTAGAAATTAATCAATTTATGCTCAAGTGGCTTTCCTAATTCCCTTGATTCACCCAATTATAGATCACCCAAGTCTACTAATTATCCCAAATATGGATTCATCCTGGTCCAATGCATTACCTAGGTATGGATTCAACAAGGTCCCCTAATGAGTCTAGGTACGTTTTCACCCACACAACTTACCTCACGTTGGTATTATTTCAAAAAACTCCCATATTTATGGTATATTCAACCTACCTCCTTTAGTAGACCATATTCGTAAAACTTAGTTCACCTAGAAACTTTAATTTACATGTTCACACTCATGAATTCTTTCTATTTTTTTATTGTAACTACTTACCTCTTGGTTTGTTAATGTATTTGTGTCTTATGTGATGGGAGAGCCTTTAATCCTTATCATAATTTTCATTATCCAAAAATAAGGGGATTTTCCTGATATTTATAGGCCAAAACATTGACTTTCATAAATCACTTTAGACTAAGAAACATAACACACTGTTCACTTTAGTGTACTCTCATTTTTTCCTTCCTTCATGAGGTTTTCCAAAAAAATCACATGATAGAATTATGGAGGACCTTAGTGTGTTTCACTAGCATAGAGAACTAGCACATGATTCCTATCACTACTAGGGTGAAAATGAAACCATTTTCTCCAAAATAACTTTTTTATCTTCCTTTAACTGGATATAAATTGAGTGAAAAGAATCAAAATATCCATCTCCACTATGAATCACGTTTTCTCTAACCCTATTAATTGAATTTTCAATAAATTCATTTACTTTTACCTAATATTTGAAAAGAACATTTATATCCAGGTTAATCATTATTATCATACATTGAAATGATTTTGTCCTAATGCTAACTTAGTTTTGAAATAAATAACATCATTATTTTCACCAAATCTTAGGAAACTTTTTGATTATAATGCCTTTAAATTTTTACTTCTTCAGTTATATTTTTAGTAGTCTCAAAACCTACTATTTTGAGTTATTTTATATCAATGAGATAAAAAGGTGTTGATTATATTATTGAACCTATTGAATATTTCTAATATAATTTCATTATATTTCATTTAAAATTATTATATATAACTATATATGTATTTATTTTTATATCCTTCATATTTTATAATCCATAAAATAATACAACCATGGAATCCCATATTTGAAATGGGGTTTTACTAGAAGATAATAAATTAAATTAATATTCTCTTAATATCAAAAAACCCTCATCTATAGATTTGTAGAAATTATCATAATTATATATGGTAGAATCACTACAATAATTCCTAATAGAGTTATTTTTTATACCTATCTTTAATGGTACCCTATATGTCAAAAAAAAGTATTTATAAATGGATTTTCTTTTAAATTTTCCACTATGAGTAATTAGTTCCACTGATGTTGGTATTCCTATTAGTATCATGATCTTGTTGTCTAAAAAATCTCATGAGTATAACTGAAATATACTTCTCTTTTTGAATTTACCAAGGTCTTAAAATTTGTAACAAAGGATGATTAAAAATAGAATGTATGGGATATAATAGTAAATTTTTTCCTAGATATGCTTGAGAGGATGTTGGTGAATTAAGCTAATATGATTTTTATTGGATGTTTAAATATTTTAACACATTTTAAAAAACACCATCAAGTAAAATAAATTAATCAAAAAAATTAACCATATAGTTTTTTAATTTCAAAAAAAAAACCTCTATTAATTGAGTAATTCTCATTTAAATGATCTTTTAAGGAGAATGTAACTTTTAAAACAAGTCATTCTCTCTAAAAAACTAAATCTCTTGAAGAAAATAAAAATAACATGAATGCGATTATTATGTTGAGAAAAAAAAGACATTAAAAATAATATTTAGCTTAAATGATTTTAATTTGAAAAAAATTAATAAGAATAGTGGAACAAAGATTCAAATAGAATAATTTAGTAAAGATAAACTAATGATAAAATATAAAATTGAACAGTAAATTTAATAATTTTTTTATGACAATGTTACAACCAAATAACCTCCACTTGGTCGAAAACTCTAACCAATAACTCTATATAGAACAACTAGTTTTATACATAGTAGCTAAGTACAAAATATTTATTATGTTAACTGAGGTCCACTCAAATGAACCTCTTCTGAAAACTAGTTGGAAAATAATGTATATGTTAGAAATGATAATGAATATTATGAAACATTTTATTTAAAATATATAAAGAAATAAACAAAGATAATAAATAACACTTTATAAATGTAATATAAGTATAATTGAGCAAATGAATGATCATAAAGATCACTAGTCCAAATCTATAACTTTTTTGTATGAGGTAAAAAATTATCAAATGTGATTTAGAATAATGAGACTCCTTTAACATGAAAAATTATTTTTATATAGATTAAGGTGGGAGAGTGGTTATTGTATTATAGGATTTCAACACTGTATAACTCCCAGAATTAAATAATATGAAATATTCCCATGTCCCATAAAATTAAAGATCTAGTTGTGCATCAACATGTCTGAGTTTCTTCAATGATCTATCATAAAATCATTACTTTTATAACTCTATGTTTTATTATATATAAATATATGAACATTAAATAAATATTCTTTAAATATATACCCTGACACTTCCTACTGCAAGTCTGGTCATGACTTCATAATTAATTCAAGATCAACTATGTTTTTTTGGTTTCCAAATTTTTTTTATAATTATTAAATAATGAATATATATTCTTGAATAACATGGTTTTATCATCCATTTATTTTATGTTTCACCCTTACATAATGTTTGTTTTAAACCCTTTGATAGATATTATTATTTTATGTTTAACCATACATGAAATTGTGGATACCCACATGATGCCTAGGTATTGAAGGACTAACACTTAAATGACATTTAGGCTGCCCTAATTTGGGTTCTGATATACCCTTACAAGGGATTCACGTTGACCTTACATGAGGTTCTCAGTTTACCCTTATGATAACTTAATAAGTTTTTTATACATTAAGTATATTATTGGGTTGCCCTAATATAGATTTAATACACACACTTACTTTTACACATGTTTTTGGTTCACACTTATACATGCCTTTTATAATTTGATTTACCCTTATATATCTATGGTTTACCTTTATGATATGTTTTGGGGATCTTTATGGGGGCTGTGTTCTTTCCAGGTTACCCTAAAATGTGTTACATGACACCCTTATAAGGGAATATTTGTACCTTTACTTACCTTTGATCTCACTCTTACATGGATTTAAAAATACCTTGATATAGGTGTGATATTACGTTTATGAAATTTCTTGGTTCACCTAGACATGAGGTGTTTATTTTTCTGAATTGATCTATGATAACCTTTATGTACCAGGTTTGGCTGACCTTGACATAGTAGATTGAAGTTACCATTACATAGGTATGCTTTTCTATTTTTTGGTTCTTTTGATTTTTTTGATTTTTTTTTATTTTTGAGCCCCCATTTCTCTTGTTATATTGAGAAATTATAACATGTTTCAATATCAATGGTATTTATACCATGGTTATCTCAAGTAAAACATGGAATCTTGTAAAGGAATGGATTCCTTCAAAGAGCTCATACTTTTCCAGAGAGAGATATTTCTAAGAAGTTAGATGTCCAATATTATTGTTTCCCGATTCAATATTAAAGAAATTGATTGATGGATAAGCCAAGATAGTCAGTAGTGCTCACAATTGGATCCCAGAGTCATTTTGACCACTTGGTGGCTTATGGTGTGAAATCATAGATAGTGATGATCCTAGATAGTGGTGAAGCACCTTAATAATTTTATGATGATTAATTCAAAAAATTACACCATCCCTCTTATTCAATAATGATTTTTATGATACTTGATAAAGGGTATTGTTTCTTTTTTGGTTTTATTTTTTGGATTTATTAGACGTTTCATGTATGTTTCATTTTTGCTTTACTATGTGCATTAGGTTTGTGCCCCTGTCAAAAATTGTTCTGGTATGTCTATTTATTATACTATCCATTATTTTTTCAAAATTAAATCCCCTTATGATCATATCTTATACACATGGTCAAATTAGTCCAGGAATGAAAATCCTTATGCTCATTTATTGAATTTTATTCTTATTTCATTAGCCTTAAATTCATGAAACCGTACTATTGAATCTATTTTTGTAATCTTATTATGATCCTGATAAACAATTTTTAAATAATTCACGTTTTTAATATTTATTTTTTGGTCTCAAAATTTTAAAAGAAAAACTGAATTATAAATCTCTTGGAAGTGTTTAAATGTTAAGAGTTCTTATATTATTCTTAGATTACGCATTGTTTCCATTTCCATTATATTCCTTTATTACTGTTTGGTTCCTTATTTTACTAATACCTATTCACCATTTATGATATTTACATAGTTTAATATGAAAATTATAACTCACATTTTTCATGTTTGTATTCATTTGGATCGCCTATATAGATTTCTGTCACTATTTTATCATTATTAATAAAAGATTCTTGAATTTTATCATTTAAAATAAACATTGTTGTCAAGGGTTTTTTTTACTTCTAGTACATTATCAATTACAATTACCCTAATGTGGATTTTTTATTTTTAACATGTTTCCTATTTCATGGATTTTTTTCATTTTTTTTCAGTGTCAGATTTTAAGAGAACAATTTAACCCAAGCAGGTCATTGCTTTTGAATATGGAATTCCATTATATCATAGCCTGAAATAGTTTTTATTAGAGACAAATTGGGCATAATATTTTATTTATTAAATTTAGAATGAATTTTTTGTTATTTTAAATGATTTATTAATTAGATTACTATTGTAGTGTGCTTTTATTTCATCGTTCAATGATTTCATTTTCTCTTTATGGATATAATTTTCAAAATATGTTTCTGATTATTGATTAATTTTTGTTCCCTTATTTTTTCATGTATGACCATTTTTGATGCAGTTGAAAGGGGTTTCTTATGTCTATCTCTTATTCTAGTGTCAAAATGGGTTCTTGTGAAGTTATCTAGGGTTAACGATCTAGTAATAAGTGAGGTTTGTTTTTAGGGTATTGAGTCTATAGTTTCTGACCTATTACTAAGATTTGAGATTATTCTAGCTCTAGTTTATTCCTCCACATCATATTGAGAGTTTTCTCTAGGTATGGACTAGTTTCGTGTTTAGTGTTTGGGATTTGGTAGTCAGTGGGTACAATTTTCTTTATGTGCTGATTGGTTGGATACTAAACTTATCAATATTACTTAATAAACATTTTAGTGGATTATTTTGGGTTTAATGGTATTTTAGAGTATATTGTTTTTAGAAGTTAGAATAGGATGTGTGTTTTCCCTTCGTATTTATTTGGAATCCCCCCTTGATTGATATTGTTTTGTCAGTTTTATTGCTTTTTTAGGAAATTGGTACTACTTGAAAGTGATATTGTAGTTCCATTTGTTTGAGAAACTCTCATATATATATATATATATATATTTGGAGTTAATATTCTTAGGTCGAGATTATAAATCCATAAATTTATAGATTTTTAATAACTTTCATTATAAGTATTCTTTTATAGGTTTTTAGGAAAAATTAACTAGATTAAATATGATGGTTCTACATGATTTAATCCACTTATTTTTATGTGTTCAGTTGGTGATTGTGTTTTAAAATTTTAATTTTTTATTCTTTATTTTTCTATTTCTTTATTCTTTGGGTTTTTTTTGTTTTACCTTGTTTAATTTTTGAGTTTCATATTTTAAAATTTATGTTTTTTTCATTTTATTTATTTTGGGGATGGTACTACTATTTTTTTATTCATATTTTGTTGGAACTGATGAGATATTATGAGAATTTATTTTGGAACGTTATCAGCTGGTCCTAGACTTCATTTATGACACAATCATAGTGGTAAAAATAAGTAAGTTCAGGCATATTCTCTTCTTTTGAAATTGTTTTCTACTTTAATATGACATTAATTATCTCAATATATGTCATTGTGATACATGTTTTGGTGTAGAATAATTATATGGTTTAGGGATTTAATGTTCAATGTTAAGACATGTGATGATGTTGAATATTAAATCCTTTATGTATTTAATTTCCTAGGTGGATATTTGCCTATCAGATTTCCCATTTTTTTGCTTTTAATTAAATACAAATTTAATATGATCATTTTACATAGTTTCACTATCCATTAGTTTTATGACTAACCCTTACCTAGTGTTAGTTTTACACCTTTTTGGGATCTTATTCTTTTCGGTTTACCCATATCTGAGGTGGTGGATACCCATACATAGCCCCTTTATTAAAGGCCTAACCCTTATGTGGGGTGTAGGATACCATGTTGTGGGAACCTTCTTACCCTTATGATGTAACCATGTTATCTTTATATGAGGTTTTAAGTTTTCCCTTACGTAGATGAAATATACTAGTTGTCCCACACACATGTTTATAGTTTACTAATATAGATTTGATATGCTAGTTTATCTTCAAGAATATTATTTATTTACACTTACAAAATCCTTGGATCATTTTATTTATGCATATGTATATGTGTCTAACCATAACACATTGTTTTGGTAACCTGTACATGGGTTGTCTTCAGGTTGGGTACCATTATTTGGGTTTGTGATTCCTATACATGGGAACCATTTTTTCTTTACATAGCTTTATACTTACCCTTATATGGGTTTCATCTTTCCTTAATGTAGACATGAGATTACTATCTCATTTAATCACTATTTAATCGATTTTCACTTCTGCAAAACCCCAAATAGTTGGTATTATAACCAAATTAGAAGAAATTTTATGTCTTAAAAATTTGGAATAAATTTTTAATTTTTTAAATGATTTGTTGGGTGTCTTATATTTGTTGCATAATTTGATTAATTCATTGCGATAGGTCATTTCCATTCCTTTTCCCACATTTATTTTTCTATATGATACTTGTTGATTCCTTTTATAGGTGATTCATGTGTGTATCTCTAGTTTTTTGGTGGAAAGGTTTTATAGAGAGGATGTCCTGATATATATAACCAGTTAGTAGTGAGGTGTGTCTTTAGGGTCTTATGTCTCTAGTTTTATCCATTTTCCCTTTTATTGGATCTTATACTAGGAATGATTTGTTTATCCACACCCAATTGGGTTATTTTCACCATGAGTGGACCTGATGTGAGTTTATCATTTGAACTAGAGTAATTTGTAAGTAAAATATCAGTTTATTGGTTGGCCATTGAGCTTCTTGGGTTTACATTACATTCCATTTGGTTATTTTTGTGTCTCACATTTTATTGTTTTTCTTGAATGTTAAGACTGTTTGAAGGTGATCTTGTAGTTCCCTTTTTTGAGAAATCATACTTTGGATTTTTTGGTGTTCTTCTCCATAGATGAAGATTCTAAATCCAATCCTTTAAGGTCTTATTAATTCATCACATCAAAAGTCTTTTATTAGAGGTTTTTATATAACAAACCTTCTCTTTATTTTGCATTTAAACGTGATTTATTAAATAAAAATATACTTAATACATCCAAAATATCTAGAGGTCTAGTGTCTTTGGGAAATTAGTAACATTAAATAACAACCTAAAACTTGAAAAAAAAATCTTTATTGAATACTTCTTTTACATTAACAAAACCTTCCTTCGTACATGACACTATACAGGATAACCTAAATACATTCATAGGAAAGGGGTGAGATATAAGCCCAGTAAGGGAATAAACAAGGCATAACATGAAGATTAAAATAAATATTGGACAATAATTACATCGATAGAGCATTAAAGGAACATGAATAGTATGGAATGATATAGCATGATAATCATAACATGGGAAATGTGGAAACAACATAAAACACTACATCATAAAAATAGGTCAAGGATAAACCTACTAATACATTATGGTGGAAAAAGTCCGATAATGGAATGAGATAAACCCCCTATCCCAACAAGATGTATCATGATACTAAACATTACCCAATTCATTAGAGCGCTAAATAATTCCACAAGAACCCAAAAAATTTGTTTCATTCTCATACATAAGTGTTCCACCTAGGTCAACAGAGATTCATTCATCATCAGAATTAACTCCCAGATCAAAGGGTGTAAAACAAATACATGTAAGTACAAAATAAATGAATTATATGTATATAAATTTGAATACCATTGATATAAAATTGTAATTATATTCACTATATAATTGTTTTATATTGGAAAATCACAATGTAATTTCGGCAACATAACAACATCACTTAAAAATTCATAAAATGGGTTAATGAAAGATAAAGGGTTATATCATCATTTAGACATGAAATTGAAATTAATGGGGATATGAGAAGACATTTCTCAGCATAAGAAATTGGATATATAAGGTCTATCCTAATAAAGAAACTCAAAGAAAGAGGACAAACAAAGGAACCCTTATAAAATTACGGCATGGTAACATGTTTACATGAAGGTTCATAGATGGTAAAAATGAGATTTAAATGATATATATTAATTTAATAATCTAATTATAAGTATGTATGATATGGAAGAACATATCACACCATTAAAATTTAATTTATGATACATTACATAAAAGAGATACTTTGATAAAAAGAAGAGAGAGAATCCCTTATGTGAATGTGTGACACCAAAGGATTGGGAGGGGCTTATTGAGAGACTAGTGGATCCTTGGGAAAAATATAGAGTGTTTAGGGAATAATATATACATTCTTTAAAAAGTATTAGTTAATAAAAATGGGACATTGTGTGGGTTTATATAGGAAAAAGGCTAATTTTTATTATTTTGGTTTTGGACTCTCCATATTAAAATATCCAAAACCACAAACCATCCCATGGTTTATTCTCATGGTTTCTAATAACTGGGAGTGGAATAAATTGTTTTATAATTACAAGGGTCTAACGTATTAAAATATGACCATGGGTGATGTGGAGGTGTGTCACACTCTTAAAGAAATGATTTTACAATCATAAAATATATTATAAGTCATGGAGGATTCATAATGTTTTTAAAAATTAAATAAAATAAATAAAAAGTCACATTATTTTGTAGGGAAAAATATATTTGGTCATGTATCCCATTTATATTACTTATTACATCCCTTTTGGTTCATTATAATGTCATAAAGTATAATATATATATATATATATTATTTATTTTTTACCTGGAAATTTGACTATCTTGGAAAATTATGGAAAATGAACCATTGTATAATTTCAATTTTCAAATTCAAAAAATAATATTCATTTTATCTAAATAATTTTCTTAATATTTTAATTTTCACTTTTAAAATAAAAACCAAAATTTATTAAAAATGACGTGGTTTTGGAAAATAACATTTTTTGAACCCTTATAAAAATTACAGGCGACATCATCAAAATTATATAATCATTTAAATTTGAAAAATAATATTTAATAATAACATTCCATTAAAATACCTTTTTTCAAAAAAAAATCAATTAATTCATAAATTCAATAATTGAATATGAATATTCACAAAAAAAATACAATTTGTGCTTCAAATATCATTTACATTTTAGCACTAATATGATGATAATAAATTCCTTATTCTATAAATAATAATCTACATATTCCTATTTATTGTGTCTTAATACACATCCCTTTAATAACCTGTCATACACCCTATGAGTAAGGTCTGCTATGGTGGGACTTTCATGGGGTCGTTCAGCAAACATGGTTTTGTCTGTGATCATGTTGAGGTTTACCTTCTCCTGTAAACGATTTCAATCATGCTTAAATTATTGGATTTGAACATGGGCTTGGTCTAGAGAAATGATGAAAAATGATATCTCCATTGGAAGCTCCAATAAATTGGATTCATAGGGTACGATCATACTAGTTTGGGTCATCACTTACTTTATATATGAAAAATGGATTTTTTAAAAATTGTATATTTATATTAATCCGGTGATCACTACTAAATGGATATATTATCAACAATAACGATACTTAATGTACATCTAGAACAAATAAAAAAATAATTTCATGTCTTTTCAATAACCATAATACATTTAATTAAATTAAAATGTAAAATTTTATTCATAACAGTTTGGGTCATTACAATTTTATGACCTTTTGACATTTTACACTAAAATTTTAATTTTCCCACAATAAAAAATACTAGGGTAAGTCTAATTCATAACATACTCTAATTCCCACTTTTCCTCTTCAAACTCTTGGTTTCACCACAACACTTTGACCAAGGGTATTCTATTATTTTGTAGGAACATTTATCTATGATCTAAAATATTTAGCGATTCATCCTAATAGAGAAGTCATTCTTTGATGGTATCACCACTGGAATGAGGAAATTTTACGGCTCCAGTATGTACTTTCTCAATAGGTATACATGGAATAAATCATGTACTTTGGAAATGATTGGTTTGAGTGCTAATCGATAAATCACTACTCTGATGCGATGAAGGATCTCAAAAGGGCTGATGTACCTTGGACTATGTTTTCCTATCTACCCAATCTCATCACTTTTTCCATGTGGATATGATAAGGAATATCATATCTCCAATATAAAACTCTATATCTCATCTATGATTATCAACATAACTCTTTTTTTTCAAATCTGAGTTGATTTGATGTGTTTCTAAATGGTATTAAACTTCTCCACCTTTTCTTCGATCATTTCATGACCAAGAAGTTTTTATTTCATGAACATAATCCAAACAGGCTGATGTTTTACACCGCATCCCATAAAGGTATTTATAAGGATCCATTTAGATGCTCGAGTAGAAACTATTGTTTTAAGAGAACTCAACCAAAAGAAGATGTTGGTCCCATCCACCGTTGAAGTCCATAAAAAATGCTTCAAAAATTTAATCCAATTTCTGAATATTCTTCTTAGATTGGACATAATTTTGAGTTTGATAGGCCATAATAAAATTTATCTTGGTTTTAGAACATGCTGGAGCCTTTTCTAAAACATGGAGGTGAATCTTGGATGTATATCAGATACAATTGATAGTGGTACTCCATACAACCTTAGAACTTCTTTGGTGTATATTTGTTCCTATTGATCTAGTTTGAAATCCTCTTTAATCACAATGAAGTGTGTAGTATTTTTAAAATGATCCAAAATAACCCAAATATCATTGTTTTTTTTCAGATGTCTTTGGAAGTCTGATAAAAAATTCCATGGTAATGTTTTCCAATTTTAATGTTGGTATGAGTAATGGTTGCATCATCCCCTTAGACGTATCCCTTTCATCCTTTACTTGCTAACATTTCAGGCACTATGATGTATAATTAAGCATATCCTACTTCATGTTGTCCCACAAATAGTGCTCCTAGAGATCTTGATACATCTTTGTGTTTCCTGGCTGAATGGAGAATGTAAAACTATGTGCACCATCCAACAGTTCCTTCTTTAAATCAGTATTTGATAGAACACATATTATTTAACAAAATCTCATAGTTCCTTCTTCATTAAAATTTAACATCGAGGATTTCACTTTTATTATAGTTTATACTTTATTTTAAATTCCCACATCTTCTTTTTGAGAATCCTTAAAACTTTCAAGAAGAGATGGTTGAGAAATCATTTGTGAAAGGATTGATGATGCTATTTCCTTTATGTTTCCCATGTCCATCCTCTTCAAATATAAAATGATTGGATCCGTCTCAGTTCTCATTGATGAAAAAATTATGATATACTTTATAATTAAATAATCCACAACTTTTTTCACTTTCCTAGGATAGTAATGGATTGAGTAGTCATAATCCTTAATGAGATATAACTATATTCATTGGTTCATATTAATCTCTTTCTATTTCAATATATATTTAATCCCTTTATGATCCATATATTTTTCAAAATTCTCCCCAAAAAGATAATTCCACCAAATTTTAAAATAAAATATAATCACTTCCAACTCCATATCATGATTTTGGTAGTTTTACACATGAATATTCAACTACCTTGAAGAGAAGTCTAGGAATTTTCCATTTTACATCAACACACATCCCAATAAATTATTCAAATCATAAATGATAAGTATTTAATGTTCCCCACTTGTGGGGAGGGTGAGCACCAGGGTAGTGATAAGACTCATTTTCAACTCCATGAACATTTCTTATGAATCATCATTCCAACAAATTTGACTCCCTTCCAAGTTATCTTATAAATAGGGTTTCACAATCATGATAATTTCTTCACAAATCAGTGATAATACCCAGCTAACCCATGGAAGCTATAGATATCTATAACAAATGATGGCCTTTCCTAGTTATCAAATAATTTCTTCTTTTAAGGATCAACAAATATCCCATTACTTGTGATGATATTCTCTAAGAATGATACTTCCTTTAACTATAACTCACCCTTGTTGTAATTTTCATAGTGATTTTCCATTCCCAAGGTCTTTTACACAATTCACGGATACTCTTCATGGTCTTCATTGGTTTTGGAATATATTCGAAAATCATCTATAAATAATACCATGAATTTTTGAAGATAATCCCTAAATACTCTATTCATCGAGTCCATGAAGATTTTTGGAGAATTAGTGAGTCTGAATGGAATCACTAGGAACTCATAGTGTCTTTAACTCATATGAAATGTAGTCTTGGGGATATATATTTTCTTCACCCTAACTTGGTAATATCTCAAACGCAGATCCACCATGGAAAATTATTATACTCCATGCAGCTGATCAAAAAATTCATCAATCCATGAAAAAGGATACTTTTTCTTTATCTCGACCTTATTGAGATCAAAATAATCAATGAAAAATCACTTTGACCCATCACTATTCTTAACAAAGTGGAATAGTTTACCCCATGGGGAAACACTTGGGAGTATGAATCCTTTATCTAGATTATCATGTAGTTATTTTAGAGTTCATCAATTTATATAATATCTATCCTATATGGATTCTGGGATATTGTCAACACACTAGGTATAATATCAATTGAAAATTTTACCTCTTAGCTAGGAGGAAGATAATAAAATTATCGAGAAACACATCAACATATTACCTCACAATAAGTATGTCTTTCAGGATGATCATTTCCTTTGGGTCAATCATTTGACCTAGATACACTTTCTCAGAGGGAAATAATATCCATGTTCGATATTATAGTGCCAATGAAGATTCATTCTCCTCCTTTCACTTCTAAAAAATTGGGGGAGGATTCTCCAATCCGAGAGTGATTTCCTTGTTTTTGAAATTTATGTTGGTAATACATTTGGAAAGCCAATAAATACACAAAATTACACCAAATTCTACCAAGGTAAGTATAATAAGGTTTTCTTAGATGTTCCATCCATAAACATTGATATGGTAGGAGTTATATACTTGGGACACAATAATTGATCCATTTGTGTTTTCACTGACATCTCTACTTCCATTTTTGTTGTTGTGTTTGGATAGTTCTATTAAACATTCATGGTAGGAGGGAATGTGTAGAACCAGAATAAAAAAGTATGTATTATACTGAGGAATGAATAATTAGAATACCCATAACCACTTCATTTTTTGGATTCAGTTTATAAATAGAGATAGAAAAATCTTTCCCTTCTTGACTTTGAGGTTATTGGTTGCCTCTGAAATACCTTGGCTTAATGAACTACTTCACAAAGGTCCCTTGTTTCTTATAGCTGAAGTAGTAAACAATAGGTTGAGGGTTGAACATAACATTCTTTACTCTGTCACAATATTGGGTTTCTCATGTCAATCATCATTATCAATTATCCTTTCTCTTCGTCACCTAAATAATTTCCTTATTATCCTTAGGCAATCTATGGGTTGCTTCTTTCCACACATTTGACAAGTGGGATACTGAAATTTATTAACACCATTGGATTTATCCATTGAACATCTATAATTAAAATCAACTTTCCACTTATTATCTCCATAATACCCTTGTGATTCTATGATCTCCATTTTGACTTTGATGAAAATTCATAAAATTTCCACATTTCTATCAAAGTCACAGATCTCCAAGGCTTTTCATAGACAAGTATTTGTCGCACCAAAGAAGTGGTCAAACTTGCATTCATGGGTAATGTCAAAACTAGAGGCATATCACGAAATTCTTGTGAATTTTTCCCTATACTCCACAATATATTCATCATCTTTTTCTTTGAGGGAAAATAAATTCCTTTCCATTTTAATATTTAGTGTGTGGTGAAAATATTGATTGAAATTTTTTTTCCAGAATTCCTTTCACTCCATTATTTCGATCTCTTCCTTAGGTTTCATATTCTTGATCAATATCCACCACTGATATACTTATTCCTCCATAACAAAAATATTTAGAATAACCATCTCTTGTTCGAGACACTGATGGATGGATAAGATCTTACAAAAGGATTTGATCCATTTTTCTGCAATTAAGGGATCATATGATCCATTGATAGTAGGAGACCTTTGTCCCATGAAGCTCTCTATTATAACTTTTCCTATCTTAGGGGGGTTTGGTCTCTCATCTTGATCCTAGTTTATATAGATAAATTGAGTTATATAAGAGAGTATTGTGATAATGTTTGTGATTATATCTCCCATCGAATTAGTCATCTTGTTGGGGGAAATCCTCACATATCCCTTGAGACCGATTGTTAACATGATTCCTCCTATCAAAAACCATTGGATAAAATAAAGGGAAAACTTGAGATGACTATTTAAAACTATTAAACACATAATGAGGAATCTAATGAAAATAAAGAGATAATATATAAATTACATTAAACTTATTAACTTATGAGTTTCAAGGATTCAGTCTATGTTATCTGTGATCTATTTCCTATCACATATTCTTATGATATTTTCCCCATTAATAATGGTTCATAATGAGATTATAAATTTACCAAGAATATACCATGGTAGTTTCAAACTAGGTTCCTAGTAAGTACCATTTTTATATAGTAGGTTCCCATATGTTGGTTCAAGAACATCTTGTTGGATTTGTTACCCCTAGGTATATCTATTCCAGAACCACACCTACTTATAATGTCCAAATGAGGATGTATTTTCTTAATAAACCACTTACTCTATATAAACCAAATTTTAGTGATTCTCTCTTATAATTAATAGTATCTCTAATTATTTGTCTAGAGTTCTCTACTCATAAGGATTTCTCTATAGTTTTCTAATCCTACTCCCAAAAATAACTACTCCCAAACTTTGATACCAACTATAACAACCATACTCTTTCTTTTCAAATTTAATCCAAATTTATTACATAAAATTACACTTCATTACAACATATAAGATCAAGAGTTATAGTTTCTTTGGGAAATTAGGTACATTACACAACAACTTAAAACATTAAAATCAACATCTTTTTTGAAAAAGCTTTTAACATGACCAAAATGTTCCTTCGTATATAATACTGCATGGGATAACCTGAGGACATACATAGGAAATAGGTGATCAATAAAGATCAATAAGGGAATAAAAACGAAATAGAATGAAGAGGAAAATTAATTCTATAAGATATGAATATAAATGTAGAATAAAAGAAAAATGAACAATATTTCATGATATAGCATGGCAATCATAACATGGGAAATGTGGAAACAACTTTAAACACTGCATCATAAACCCAAGTCAAGGGTAGAGCTACAAAGACATCATGGTGTAAAAATTAACATTAATTAATTAGGTAAAAATCTTATATAATCACGATTTATCATAACTCTAAACATTACCTAATGCATTGGAGCACTATATAATTATGGGTGCACCCATCAAATTCATTTCATTCCCATGCTCAAGTTTGTGACACATATCAACATGGATTCATTAATCATCATAATTAAATCCATAATCAAGGATTGTGGAAAAAAATACATGTAACTACCCAATAAAATAAATATTTATGTATAAAGTTGAATACACATGATATAAAATGGTCTTGTTATTCACTACACAATTATTTTGGAATGAAAAATCTCAGTGCAATTTTGATATCATAGCGATGTCACATAAAAATTCATAAAATGTGTTGACGGGAGATAAAGGGTTCTATAATAATTTATAAATGGGAATGAATTGTAAGGTCTAAATTTAAATATGTTTCCCGTTATAAGGAATTGGATATTGAATTCGTAACATAATAATGAAACCTGAAGAAAGAGGAGAAATGAAAAAATCCTTACGAAACATTGGCATGGTAACGTATGTACCAAAAGCTACATATAATGGTAAAATGATATTGAAAGGAGATATATTAATTTGAACATAAAATGGGAGGTTAGGGGATATTAAAAGCCTTTAATACTATAAAAAATTGAATTTATGAGAAACCACATAGAAGAGCTGCTTTGATAAAAAGAAGAGGGAGAGGGAATCCCTTACTCGAATGCGTGACTACAATTTATTGTGGGGGGGGGGGGTTGAGAGTGTTTGAAGGTGCCTTGGGAGAACTCTATAGTGTGTAAGGAATAATATGGACGTTAATAAAGGTATTTGAGTGTTGATAAATGAGATATTGGGGGGTTTTATATAGGAAAATAATGGGATTTATATATATATTTTGGTTTTGGACATGGGATAATAAAATATCCAAAACCACAAACCATCCCGTGGTTTCTACCAAATCAAAGTGGTATAAATTATACTATAATTACAAGGACTGATCTTATTAAAATATTACCATTAGTTATGCGGTGGTGAGTGACACTCTTAAAGAAATGATTTTAAAATTTTTAAATATAATATTTGTCTTGGAGGATTCATAATAGCTTAAAAAAATAAATCAAATAAATGTCAAATAAAATTATTATAAAGTTAAAACAAATATTTGGTCATTTATATCATTTATATTACTTACTACATCACTTTTGGGTCATTGTGATGTCAAAAAAACAAAATGTATATTTGTACGAAATTTAATTTCTTCCAAAAACATCAGTTGTCTAAGAAAATTATAAAAAAAAATAACCGTTGGATAATATAAACATTCTGATTCAAAAATAATATTAATTATATTCAAATAATTTTATTAATATTTTAATTTTCACTTTTAAAATAATTTTTGACATTTATTGAAAATGATGGGATTTTTGACAGTAAGGTTATTTTGAACCATTATAAAAATTACATTTGGCATAATAAATATTATATGATAATTCAAATTTGATAAATATTTTTTAAATTATAATATTAATTAAAATAATATTTTTTCCAAGAAAACAATAATTCATAAATTCATTAATTGAATTTGATTATTAACCAAAAATACAATTTGCGATTTAAAAATCATTTACAAAGTAACAATAATAGAATTAAAATAAATTCATAAATATTTTTAAAATAATGTACATATTCCTATTTCTATTTTATAAATACATATCCCTTTAATAAAAAATCATACACTCTAAGATGAAGGTGTGCGATGGTGGGGATTTTATGGGTCCGTTTGGTGAACATAGTTTGGGTAGTGATCTCGATGAGCTTGAACTTCCCCGTAAAAAATTTCTCTCATGCTCATGTTGTTAGATCTTATCTTGGGTTTGGTATAGGTAGATGCCCAGAAATTCTATCTCCCTTGGAAGATCCCATAAATGAGATTCATAAGGCACAATCCTACTAATTGAGGCCATCACTTCGTTTGAGTGTGACAAATGGATTTGTTAAAAAACCTATAATTAGACTAGTCATGTCATCAATTTTCAATAGATATATTATAAATAATAAGGATTATTAATGGTAATCTATATCCAATAAAAAAAATTAAGTTTAAGTGTTTTCAATTAAAATATGATATTTAATTTAATCAAAAGGGTCATTTTATTCATAACAACATAGTTTGTTGCAATTTAGGTGGTGTATCTTTACAAAAGGATGATGGTGCATGTTTTTTTGGTATTTTTTATGGGTTTATAAGGATAATCTCTTCCAATTGTTTCATTTTCTATACTTTCTCCCATAATATTTGTTCCTTTAATAGTAATATCATTTATTCTTTTTTTGGTACATTATTTTTTAATTTCTAAGTTGTTTTCTTTTTTGTTTCAATATTTTTTTGTCTAAGGATGAAACTACTTTATTTTCTAATATTATGCTGGACCTAATGAGCTATTTTGGGGATGTCTTTTGGAATGTGATCAGCTAGAATTGGACTCCATCGATGCCTCATTCTTAGTGTTATAATTTGGTGAATGTTGGTATATGTTCTTCTTTTGTAATTGTTTAACAACTATAAGATATCATTAATCTGGCTACAATGTATCACTATGATACATGTGGGGGGTCAACTATGTTATCATACCTTGTTTAATCCTATTTTGGTTGTTTTTTTGGATTTATAGTCTATTTAGGTGTTTAATTTTAAATTTGGATATGTGTGATGATGTTTCATTTTAAATATTTTTGAATTTTAATATCCCAGGAGTAGATTTGTTTATTTGGTTTCATTTTTTTTATATTGTTAATTAAATTCATATTTACTGAATTTTTTGATATATTTTTATGATGATTTTATTTAATATTTGACCCTTATGTAGTGTTGGTTTTACCCCTACATGAGCTCTTCTTATTTATTATTTACCACAATGTATTGTTGTGGTTACTATCACTTAAACCATGTATTAAAGTCTAGACCCTTATACGAGGTGTTGGATACTTTGAAATGGGAACCAACTTACCGTTACTTGGGAAACATGTTACCTTAGGTGAGGTTTTTAGTTTACCCTTACATGAATTTAATATTCTGGATAAACATTCTTAATGTTTCTAGTTTACCCACATAAATATTTAATATGATAGTTTACCTTTACACATGTTATTTTCTTACTTTTACATGAGCCATGTACCATTTCATCAACCCTTATATATATTTATGGTTTAACTTTCTATGGATTACCATTACATATGATTTTGGTGACCTTTAAATTGAATGTATTCCATATGGGTTACCCTTATGTGGGTTCTGTAATAAATTTATATGTAAAATATTGTATATTAATATAGATTTGACCATAACCTTATCTGGGTTTCATATTACATTTTTATAGATGTGGTATTACCTTCATAAAACCTATCTATTTATACTAATGTGAGTTTTTTTACCTTTATGAATTAGTTTATAATGACCTCTACTTAGAAAGTTTTGTTGTACCTAACACAAAAGGTTTTATTTTCCCATAACATAGAGTTCCTTTTTTGTTTCATGATATTTTTGAGTTGTTACAGTTGGTTTTTTGAGCCACCCATTTATCTTGTTTTATTGAGCCTTTGGAACAAGTTTGACTATCAAGGGTATATCTACCCTAGATTTCTTAGATTGAACATGATCAACCTAAAATGGAATGGATACTTTCTAGGAGAATGTATTTTCTAAGAGAGAGAGAGAGAAATATAGATACATAAATAGAGGGAGGGATGGAGAGAGTGATATAGAGAGAGAAGGAAGAGGTACAGTGGCCCTAGTTCTTAGCCTTCCACTATAAAATCTGAGAAAAGAATTCTCTGAGATAGTTCATGTAGATTCCCATTAGATCATAGATTCACTAAAATGAAAAACCTAGATAACATAACAATGATGAATTCAACCCCTTTATTGGCCCTACTCTTTAACAAATGTTTGAAGAATCCCTGTTAAGGAGAACTCAACCTTGTCTTGGATTTCTTTTTGTTTATTTTTTTCAAGATTTAATATTTTTTCAAGTTGTTCCATTATTTTCATTGTTTTTTGGTCCTTATACAGTCTTGTTTGATTCTGGATACTTCTTATACTCCCCCTATTTATCAAAGTGGGAAATCATGAGGATCCTACCCCGTGCATGTATGATAATTGGCTGAAGCATGGAAATCCATGTGTTCATTTTCACATTTAATTTTATTAGTTCATCAACCTTGAAATCATTGAAAATTGTGCTTGAATATATTTCATTAAAACAATTCTTCTAATAAACATTCATGAATTAATACAATAGTGTTTTACATTAATTTTTTGATATTAAAGTTGTTAAGAAATAAATACTCTATAAATCTCTAGAATTTGTTTTTATATCAAATGTACTTATGTTATGATCAATTTATCCATTATTTCTAGTTTAGTTAGATGAATTTCTTATTTTTTTGGTTATTTCTGTGTCTAGAAAGTATTTATCAGTTTTTAGTATGTACATAGTTATATATGTAAATTTTAATTCTTATGTTTCCAGGTTCTGTTCATTTAAATTAATAGTACAAATGTTATTTTGGTTTATAATAACATTTGATTGATGTTAAAATATGTTCTTTGGTAATTTAAACTAATTTTCATTGTTTTCTTACTGAAGTATATTATTATTTGAAATTATTGGACCATAAAATTTATATTTGAACATGTTTCATATTTATTGGAATAGTTTTCAATTTTTATCATCATTATTTATTATAGGGTTCAAATTTATTGAACCAAAATTAAACCCAAGTGGATCATAGCTATTGAATGTGGACTTGCAGTATAGCACATCCCACAACAATTAGTATCAAATCCAAGTTGGGAATAATTTTGTGTTTTCAATATTTTGAATCAATTTTTCATTTTTTTAAATTATTATTTCAGTGGATCACTATTACAACTTGCATTGATTAATTAATTTCGTAAATTCCTGTTATCTCTAGGGATAAAACTTTATAATATGTTAATGATCATCGTATACTTGATGTTTCCCCTATTTTATTTCCTTTATGTGCCTTGTTGAGGCCATTGGTAAGTTATGGCTCTATGTATATCTGGTTCAAAGGTGTAAATGGGTTCTAGTGGGGCTAGCCTAGGATAGAGAGATATCAAGCAGTAAGGTGCATATATAGGGTTTTTTGTCTCTCATTTCATTCATTTATATATGAGTTTATATTATATCACCTTTGATTAGATTATACACATCCTCAATGGGATTTTTTACTAGGTGTGGAACTATTTAAAATTCAACATTTCAGATTTTGTAATTTATGGGTCCAATGTCAATATGATTTAATTGGTTGGACACTAATCATCTTGGGGTTACTACATGACCCTTTAAGCATATTGTTTTTCATTTCATAGTTTTTTTGTACGATATATCATTAGAAATATAAACAAGGATGTGTGTTTTCCCTTTTTTATTTAGTTGGATTCCCACATTTGATCGTTATATTCTTTTATATTATAGATAAAGTAAGATGTTAGGACTACTTGTATGTTATGTTATGACACCCTTTTCTTTAGTAACCCGGTATTAGATTTTTCTTTTGGTAGTTGTCTCATTTGGTGGAAATTATAAATCCAACTCCCTTAAGTATTTATTGATACATTTCATCAAAAGAATCTCTATTATAGGAGTTTAGGTGACGTGTATTGGGTTAAAGATAAAGGTTATGGGGGTTTTCATCAATTATATTTTATGGGTTTCCATGGAGACTCTCTTTCACTTGATTCCTTTTCTATTATTTCTTTCTAAGTGTTGGTATTTTTCCTTTTTTTTAATTTTAATCAATTTTGAGTTGTATTCTCTATGAATTTATGAGATTTTTACTTGTTCTTCTACTTTATTTTGTTTGAGGATAGTGGAACTCTATTTCTTCATGTTCTATAGGCATCGAAGAGATATTACAGTAGACTCTTTTGAAATGTGATCAACTGATCCTAGAATTCCTTGATATCATAATCTTAGTGGATGAATAAGGTTAGTGTAAGCATGTGCTATGACTTAGCAATTGATTATATACTTTATGATATCATTAATTTTGGTACCATGTGTCATTGTGATAGGGATTTTGGAGATTTTATGATGTTGTACCATGTTCATTCTTATTTAGGTTGTGATGCTCAAACTGATTGTTTTAATTGATATAGTATCATCATATGGATTAAGGATTTAATTTTCATGGTGGAGATAAGTGATGTTGTTTCATATTAAATCATTTTTCATTTAACTTTGAAGGTATATATTTTGGATCTCATTTTACTATTTTTCGATTTTTAATTAAATGAAGATTTAATATTCTTTTTTGACACGGTTGAATCATACTCTGGTTTTATGTTTGACCTTTACATAGTGTTGGTTTTACACCTATGTGATATATTTTTAATTTTTGTCTACCCTTACTTGGGTATGTGGTTACTCCCACACAACTCATGTATTGAAGGACTGACACATACATGAGGTGTTGGATACCTTGTATTGGCAAGTAACTTACCATTTTATGGGAACTTTTTTTCCCTTATATGAGATTTTTTGATTACCCATATGTATATTTTATACACTATTTTTCTTTTATGTATGATACTAATTTTCCATTACACATATTTAATATGATGGTTTATATTTATGTCTATAATTTTATTACCCTTACACATGCCTAATGTTAATTAATTTACCATTACATATATATAGTTTAATCATATACATGGGTTTCATGAAATTTACGTGGGTTGTTTTAAGGATGGTTTACCCTCACCTAGATTTCATGATTCCCTTATGTGGGAACCATATTAATATTATTTCACAATGTCCTTACCCATATGTGGGTTTAAACATACCTTGACATTATTGTGAGATGAACTTCATATATGATCTCTGTTTACCATGACACATGTTCTTTACTTTTAAACATTGGTTTATATTTACTTATACTTAGAGAGTTTTCTATCAATGACTCAATGGATATAATTAACCTTCAAGAAGGGATCCTTTTATACTTTGGGGGCTTTCAAGATATTATGTTTATTTTGTTGGAGTTGGCTCCCTAAAAGCCAACTTACTTTTACTTTATGATAAATCTTTATTCATTAGATAAATATTAAAAAACACCTAATCACATCATAATTATACTTCTATCTGACATAGTATGTGAAAATGTTCTAATAATAGTTGTATCACTAAATTTTCATAGTGGATACCTACTATGATGAGAGCCTGGTAGTGCCATTCCACTATTCTGGAATATATGTTCTATAGATGGATGATATCATTTGAAGGGACACAAAATAAAATCTATCAGGGGTGGAGAGTCATGAAACTTTGAGGCACCTTCTCATGGGGTGTTCCCATGGTAATATCTAGGGGGATATTTTGAGAACAAGACCCGCCAATAGGAAATCAACATTCAAAAGTGTCACTAGATGTTCATATTAGTGGATATGTATATCATTCCATAGATAACAAGATTATTATGAAAGGGTATTATGAATCAAACCCTAAGATGTATTAATGAAAACCATAATGATAGATGTTCATGGAAATGTAGGATATGTTGGGGGTGTCACAAGAAATACTACATTAATGAATCCTGAAAGAATGAATTTTTCACTTCTACCGAAGTAGATCTATCATGCCCTTTTATGGAAATGATTTATCCAAACTAAATCCATGGCCATGGTGTTCTATAGGAATTTTAAATTCCAGGAAGCCAAATAATGATAAATTGAGAACATGGGTTGATGGAACATGCATGCATTCCGCTTTATTAGGTCTATTTAGAGATCTGGATTATATTACATAGTATGAATTCATATGAGGTGGCTTGTATTTGTGATATCAACTTCTTTCTCTTGGGTTCCCTGACCCGTTTCTAGATAGTAATCTTATACATTAGGCAAGCACACATATTATCAATGATAAAGAGGCCTAAAGGGTCACAGACTATGTGTAGATAGTATCTCAGTTAAATAAATTATTATTTAACAAGTGGAATAAATATTATTCATTGTTGTGGTTTAGTAATTATTCAAGTATTCCTGATAGTATTTATCTTATCGCTAGTTATTCGAGATAATAAATTATAGACAAAATATTTATTTATCTGTGAATAATGCAATAATATTCATTTAATAAATATATAGTCATCATTAAAGGTTTAGTAAATATTGAGGAGGATATGAAGATCATGTTATGGGT
Organism: Viscum album; assembly: GCA_963277665.1. Taxonomy (NCBI): domain Eukaryota; kingdom Viridiplantae; phylum Streptophyta; class Magnoliopsida; order Santalales; family Viscaceae; genus Viscum; species Viscum album. Next base: position 413,804,584 of record OY728158.1, read on the forward strand.
CCGGTGGGAAATAAAATTAAATATTTTTTGGCAAAATAATATTTTAATTTAATATGATAGTTAAGAACATGTCATGGAAATAATTTCAAATCTAATATTATTTGACTGGGGGTTTCACATGGAATAATAAATAAGTAACATAACTTGTGCAAATAATTTATTACTAACTGGTGAATTAAATTTCCTGATATGTTATTATTCCCTAATTATCCAAGGGTTTATTCCACCGTCTAACCAATGGTTGTGCGCACAACATCCTTGGAGAAAAGAACTTGAGCCTATAAAACTCTTACAACTCCAAGAACGCTCTCAAGAATGAGAGAGATCCTCATCCACTAGATCTAGGAGTATGCTTTGGAAGCGATTCTCAAAGCGATCAAATACCGATATATACAAGAGAAAGTATCTTCCATGATAGCTCCTAGAGACTCCTTTGGTGATGTTTGGAGATACCGAGAGTGGATCACCTCCAGAGGAATCCAATCCTTAGATTCAACATCACATGGAAGCCGCACCTTGGATCTATGGTTGAACACATCAATGGAGAAAGAATCACCTTGGAGGTAATTCTCAAATTTAATTAAATTAATTATAAACAAAATATGTCGATCCACACTACTCAATTTCGGGTTCTTTCCTTTATATTCTATATTATATTCAATTATTTGGATATTGGAATTTATCATTATATTGATCACTGATTAATCATCGATCATGGTAATATAGAATTTTGGGTACACACACATCTTGTGCTTTCACTATAACAAAAACCTACAAGTTGTATCAGAGTTGTCATATTTTCTATTATAATTATTTAAATAATTCATTGATGATTTACTCTTTAAAAATTCAGTTTTTCAATTCATGTTTAATCATTCTTGTAATCAGAATTTTAGGATATATTCTTCCTCTTTGGTTTTTTATAAATCTAATAGAAACAAAAAAATTTAGGATTAAAATTACATAGAGGATCTAATCAGGAGGTGCTGATGATTCTGTCCAGGTAACATGATAGTACACACCATTTATTTGGAATTACACATCCTGTAATCTGCTACACGTGTCATATATTCTCGATTACACACTGTGTAGTTATGTTCAACAGACCTGGAGTAATTCAAAAATTACTCGCCATGTGCATTAATTTCACATGGTGTAGTTAATTCTTACACTGCATGTTGACCAAGACAGACTAGGACACAATCAGACATACTACACACCATGTGGCACCCTGTACATGGCGTGTAGTCACATGGGGTTAGTATCATGTCGTGTATCCCATACATGGATTACCTTTCTGGTGACTATGTAACATGTAGTCTACATAGCGTGTGTCCTACTAGGCACGCCATGTACTCTAAATATTTTTGAATTACACCTCAAATGTCATTTTCCCAGGCATGTACTTCACAGGGATGATGAAGAGGGTACACTCGGTGTAGTTGGATATTCTCACAATGTATTGTTTCCAAATTACACAGATTTAAAAATTTATTATTATATTAGGTATCCCTTGAGACATATACCTTTGTGTTAGAATCAAGCTGGGACACAACATGTAATAGGTGTTTGATATATATATATATATAATTAACTTCTCTATAATGTTCAAAGATATACACATCATGTATGAGTTGATTTTAAATTATAATTCTACATGCATGATACATGTCAAAAAGAATAAAGTATATACAATCATAAATATTGGATTTGTAGTTTAGGATGAGTATTCCCTCGATTTCCTCCAATGTACAAGTTATGTACATGGTTATGGATGATAATATCAATGAAATTCAGAAAAGTATTAAGATAAAAATGATTGATTAATTAATGATAATGAGTAATCGATTTGAGCATCATTTATCTTAATAAGAATGAATAAAGAATTGTTTTCTAGTTTTATTAAAAGTGTAGTCAGTTTCCTGTATGTGGATGATGATGAACGAGACTAGACCTTTGTATGATAGTGTTTTTTTAATTTATTTCTTAAATTAAAATTGTTAGCCCGAATGCCTCCTGCTCATTAATAAACAGGGCCTCTGTGCACATGGTTTATTTTATGTAAACCCCTTTTAACCCTCACATGTGTGTGAGTTAAAATAATATGTAATGGATGTAACTTCCAAGATAGTGGAGGCAGTTCAAGTTAGTAGCTAAGGAAAATCCAATCCAAGGAGATACAAAGGTGGATAGGTGGAAAGTTGTAAACAAGAACCTTAAACGGTTCAAGGTGTGTCTTCCCTAGGCCATGGGCTATTTATCAACTTATAGATAAACTGACCAATAATAAATCTCATGATCATACCCTTTTTTTTTTAGTTGTATGGTTATTCATTATAGATGTTTGATGCAGTCACATAATTATTAAACTAATAAGAATACAAGATGGAACTAAAAATAAAATGACTTATTCATAAATATTATCTATACATGGTTAATCACTTAAGTATATCCCAAATAATATTAAAAAGCATGTGAAAAGATAAAAAGTGTAAATTCATGCATAATGTATAAAATACCTCAATTAAATATTAAGTCAGTATAGCCATCCATTACATAGGTTAGAATCGTAACATAGTTTAAGTGCATAACTAACCCTAGTTTGGGTGCGTTCAATTATTGGGGAATTATAATTTGGGGTTTTATGTTGAATTAAATTTGTTTTCATCATTGTTTTACTTCCCTTGTATGGCTTGGTTCAACTGAGAGGCAAATGTTGAGGAAATACATTATTAAGGATTTCAGGATTGGGGATTCAATTCAACAGATCAAGGAGTTTTGAGTTAATGTAGTTGGAATTTGGAATTCCTACCTAAAACCTTTCAAGTTTTTGGACCAAAATTTGTTTGGATAATGGAAATGGAAATATGGATCCTTGCCACAAGAATATCCATGAAACATGATATTCCGAAGTCAATGGTGAAGGATATTAGGTTTCGACAAAATAGTGCGAGACTAATAGATATTAATTAATTTATCTATCTATACTATGTTCATATTATTTGAATAGAAAACATCCAAATGAAATCAAATATATCATTGTGATCTATACTCTAGAAGGAAAATCTTATCACTGAAACTAATTTCCAGGTGTGGAAAAGGTGCCTTTAGGTTATCCTTCTTAACAAGAGGAAACTATTGGTATCAGAAGAGCCCTTAGAAGTTTTTCATAGAAATGAGGTGAGTGATCAGGAAGTCCCTATATATGAGAAACATTTGAATGGCACTACAGATATTCAGAGTCTAATGCTATCATCCCTGAACAATGAGCTCTTGAAGCAACATGAGGAAATGCATTTTTATAGAATGATGTATCACCTTCCGGATCTCTATCAAGAGAAGGTGAGATATGAGAGTTATGATATCTCTATCTCTCTGTTCAATACTATGATTGGAGGGTCTACGCTAGCTGAACCACATGTATTCAAGTTTATTAGCTACATTAAGCATCTAGACATCTTATGGATTAAATTCCCAGATGATTTGCATACAGATCTCATACTATCATAACTTCCTAAGACCTTCTCTAGATTTATTGTGAATTATAACATGAGAAATAATGGGAAAAGTATATCAAATATTGTCACCCTGATTCTCAAAGTTGATAAGGACACAGGGAATGAAAAACCCACATTCCTTACAGTGAATAGGAAGAGGAAGGACAAGGAAAAGGTTCTTAAGATTTATAAGAAATCTAAATCTTACCAGCGCAGTATGACTAAGAAGAAAAATATCCATAAGAAAGGCATGGAAATGGATGTAGTATACTTTGAATTTGGATATTCATGCCACTTTAAGAGGAACAGTACCTAGAGGAAATGGGAATCAAAAGGTGAATTCGTTATCAGATGCAATCTTTACATTTCAAATCCTTGGGTATTAGATACAACTTGTGGGGATCACATTTGTATTCAAATTAAGGAACCATGTAGATTTTGAAAAAAATCATGAGGAGAGGTGGATCTACAAGCTACCAATGGTGCTAGTCTAGCTACTCTTTACATTGGTGACTGCCACCTCACATTGCTGACAGTATTGATTTTGGTTTTACATGGTTATTATTATGTACCTAGTGTTACCAAGAACTTAATTTTTGAATTGAGTTTAGATACAGATGCATTTATATTCATGTTCATAAATAAATGTTGTTAATTTACAAGGAAAACATATGTTATGGAAGGACATACTTAAATGATAGCCTGTATGTATTAAGTTAAGATAAACACGTTCTGGGAATTTATAATGACCCAATCTCACATGACTCATACAACACCCTATTGTGGAATCACCATCTCAATCATGTAAATGACAAAAATTTCACAAAGCACTGTAAAGATAGTTATTTAAAATTTTAGGAATTAAAACCACTTTATATATGTCATACTTGTTTACAAGGGAAAATGACCAAACCCCTATTTGGTAAATTGAGTGAAAGGGCCAAAGAGCTTCTAAGATTGGTACACACTAAAGTATGTGGACCATTTCTAGTAGATGTTAGAGGTGGATATTATTACATTATAACATTTACTACTGGCTTGAGTAGATATGGATATATCTACATAATGAGGTATAAATTAGAGTCCATTGAGAAATTCAATGAATTCAAGAATTAATTTGAGAATCAGATTGTCAAGATGATAAAGAAGCTTCGATGGGATCCAGGTGGAGAATATCTTAACCAAGAATTCATCTCCCTTTTAAGGGAGTCTGAGATTCTATCTCAACTCACTCCACCTTATACACCATAATAGAATGGTATTAGTGAATGGATAAACTATACCTTATTAGACATAGTAAGGTTAATGATGAGTCAATCAGATCTTCTATTATCCTTTTGGGGATATGCATTGTAAAATGTGTAATACAAATTAAACCAAGTACCAACTAAGGTAGAAAATGTGATTCCCTTTGAGCTATGGAGCGGAAAGAAACCCTATTTATCACATACATGTGTATGAGGATGCGAGGAACTTGTTAATGCTTTCTCATGAAACAAAATATCACCCTGGGGCACAAAGTTTATCTTTATAGGGTATCCTAAAGAAAAAAATGGATACTACCTATTCAACCCCTCATACAAGAAAGTGACTATTACTAGACACACCATCTTTCTTGAGATGGATGACATCCTCAAAACGGATAGTGGGAGAATGAATATATTAGATGAATCTGATGCTCAAGATACATATGAGTTGGTACACAAAAAAGTTCTATTAGACCTTGTGGAAGAGGGAGATTCTGAAACACAAGTACTGCCTATGAGTAAAAGAGAGGTCAGCCAACTAGAGAGATGTGGTTTCCTTGTCACCAAGGATGGTGACTCATTATTATTGGACAATTATGAACCTTTCTCCTATAAGGAATCAGTATAGATCTCAGAATATACAAGATGGCTAGAAGATATGAATTATAGGATGGATTCCATGTATCAGAACCAAGTTTGGGTTTTGATTGATACTCCAGTTGATGTTAATCCTCTTGGATATAAATGGGTATTCAAGAAGAAACTGGACATGGAAGGTAAAGTCAGAAATTATAATGAAAGGCTAGTGGATAATGGTTTTAAAGAAATCATGTAATTGAGTATGATGAAACCTTTTCTCCTTTTTCCATTTATAATTTTTAAGAATCACACTTTCTATAAAAGCTTTCCATGACTATGATATTTTGCATATGGATGCCAAAACCTCATTCCATAATGGTATCCTTCAGGATGATGTCTATATGACACAACCAGAAGGTTTTGTGACACCAGGTGATGCTGAAAGGGTATGCAAGTTGGAATGATTCATTTATGGATTACATAAAAAATTTGAATCATGGAGAATTCAATTATATGAAGCTATAAGAGAATTTGGTTTCATTTATAATGAATGTGAGACATGTGTTTACAAGAGTTTTAAATTGAATGTGGTCATTATCCTACTAGTGTATGTTGGAAACATATTTCTTATAAGAAATGATATAAAAATATTATAGTCAGTCAAGGACTAGTTTAACAAGTGCTTCTCCTTGTTGGACGTATGTGAAGCAGTCTACATTATATGGATCAAGATCATTTGTGATAGATCCAAGAGTCTACATAGATGAGGTAAAAGTACATACATTAACCAAAAACTAAAGATATTTTGTATGGAACAATCCAAGAGGGGGTTGGTTCTAGTGTAAAATGGTATACATATTTCAAAGAAAACATGTCCCCAGACAAAACATGAGAAATACAGGAGGAGTAAGATTCCATACACTTCAGTGATTGGATCTATCATGTATTCCATTTTATGAACCAAAATTTCTGTTGTATATGCACTGAGAATGGTATGATGATATTACTTAGACTGGGAGAACAGTATTGGACTACTATCAAGATTATCTTTAATAATTTGAGAAGAAATACGGATATGTTCTTTGTGTATGGACTAGATGAGGAGTTTGTCATTAGAGGGTATACTAATTCATGATTTCAAACAGATCATAATGATCTGAAGTCACTATTAGGATAGCATATATATTTTAATAGAGGAGCTATGAGCTAGACGAGTTCAAAAAATCTAGTAATTAATGATTCTACAGTGGAATAAAAATATATAGCATCATCTAATGTAACTAAGGAAGCCATTTATATTTAGAACATTTTCAAGGATCGTGATGTGGTACCTAGATGTAAGGATCCCATTACATTGTATTGTGATAATTTTATAGTGGTTTCTCTTGGAATGGAGCTAAGGTCACATCAATGGACAGATCATATACATTGAAAGTATCACCTCTTGAAGGATTTATATCATAGGGGTGATGTTGCGGTGAGAAGAGTGTCCATTCAAGAGAATGTGGTATAGCCCATGTATAAAGGCCGATCTTAGTAGAAGCATGAATACCATGCGAGAGATAGTGAAATGAAGGTTGTCAGTAGTTGGATATAGTCAAAGTGGGAGTGTGTTGGAGTTGGTTCCCTAGAAACCATATTCTCTATACTTTATGATAAACATGTATTCATTATATGGACATTAATAAAATCCTTATTACATCATGATTGTTCTTCTACTTGACATAGTGTTTGATAATTTACCAAGAATAGTTGTCACACTAAATGGTTAGAGTGGATCCCTGATATGATGAGAGCTAAGAAGTGCCGTGGTACTACTCTTGAATTTAAGTTCGATGACCAGATGATAACATTTGATGGGACACAAATGATATGGGCTATCAGGGGTGGGGACTCATGAAACTTTGAGGCACATTCTCATGGTGTGTGACCCATTTCTAATATCTAGGAGTATTTATAGGAACATGAACCACCAGTAGGAAGTCCACATTCATAAGTGTCATTGGATATTCCTATCTGTGCATGTGTTTATTAGTCCTTAGACTTTATTATTATTATTATTATTCGGTATCATGGCTCACACACATAGATGTATCGATGAAATCCATGATGACAGATGTTCATGGAGAGGTAGGATATGATGGCTACATCGTAGGTAACATTGCATTAATTAATAATTAGAGAAAGGATTTGTCACTTCTATGGAGGTAGATATATCAGGCCCTTTGACTGAAATGATATAGTATGACTAAATCCATTTCCACGGTGTTCTCTAGGAAAGTTAAATTCTAGGAAGTCAAAGAATGAGAAATCGAGCACATGGGTTGATGGAACTTGCTTGCAACCAGCATGATTGGAGATATGAGGAAAAATGGATTATATTACATGGTAAGAGTTCATATGAAGTGACATGTCATTATGACATCAACTTCTTTCCCTTGGGTGTCATGATCTATTGATAGACAATAATTTGGGACATTAGACATGCCCACATAATGCCAACGTGAAAGTGGCATAGAGGGGCATACACAAAGTGTATCCAGTATATGAGTTAAACAATTTATTATTTAATAAGTTGAATAAATATTGTTCATGGTTGAGGTTTAATAAATATTCAAGTATGCCTGAGCACATTTAAGACCTCAACACCATATACCGACTAACTTCTTTGAAAATTATTTGACTGAGGACACGTAATTGGGTCTCTATCCAATTTTGATTTTAATTTCTCTCTTTTTTGGAATCTTGATGTTTGATACTTATTGTTTTGTTATGTGAGTTGTTTTTTTTACTTTATTGTATTTTTTTGATATAGTTTCTTCTTGTACTATATATTATTTTTGTATTATGGAATCCCATGATTATCCTACCCAGTGCACATAGAAAAATTAAATGAAGCACATAATTCCATGTGTTCATTGATTACTTAAATTTCCTTGTTTATTTGACCATGAATTCAATAAAAATTTCTATTGAATCTATCTTTAAAACCTTATTATGCTTCTAAACCCCATACATGAATTGATATGATTTTTTTTCATTTTTTTCTTAATATCAATTCTATTAGAGAACAACTAGATTATAAATCTATTATCACTATTAATATGGAAAGAGTTCTTATGTTATAATTCATATTACTATTACTACTATTTCCATTTTATTAATTTCTTTTTTTGGTTATTTATGTGTTCAGTACCTATTTTATAGTTCTAGTTTTTAAAAAGTTGAATCTATAAATTATTATTCTCATGTTTCTAGGTTATGTTCATTGGAATCACCTATACAAATGAGTGTTTCTACTTTGTAAGAATTCATGGATAATGTTTAAATTTTTTGATATATAATTTAAACTACTATAAAATGTTTAGTAAGTATATATTCATTATAATCTATGATTCCAGGACCACAAAATTTACATATAACACATTTCTTATTTATTGGAACAGGTTTTGATTTTCTTCATCATTTTCAATCATCGGTTATGGATTTGTCAATACAAACAGAGAAATAATTGGATTTTGGATACTGAATGTGGGATACCACTATATAACACCTCATAATAAACAATATATTGATCCATCCAGTTTTGTAATGAATCACTAAATTTCAATTGATACAGGTTTACAAGTTTGGAGACCAAGGAATAGTGCGCTTTCTAGATACAATTAATAGTGGGTCCTCTATAATGGGTTTCAAGAACATTTTACCAAGTGTCCTCATATCTTGTCACTTATTATGGATCCTATTACAAATAATCCAATGATGAATCTTTGTGGATTCATATCTAGTTAGGATACATGGAATTTCATCAATTTTTCATTGTAATACAATATTAAAATCTACTCAATCTATTTTAAAATACGGATCAAATTCATTTTTTTGTGTTGTCATGTGTTTCAAGGTGAATAATTATAATTGGTCATAATTTATGGTTTTAATGAAGTACTCATCATCTTGAATTTAATTTAAATGATCCTTTTGGAAAATATATGTTTTTAATCTAGAAATGTTAGTTTCTAATAAATAAATTAAAGTCTGTTGAAAATTATGAATCTTAAATTGACAAATATCAATTTCAAAATTTTGTTTTTTAAATAATGGATTGTAATTAAATATATTTTCCAAAATATTTGTATAATTTTAATACATAATTATAAAATTTGGTTCTACAAGAATTTCTTGAACTTAATTTGTATCTAGATTTTCTACTACCCTAGTGGGTGATTTTGTTCTTGAATATTGGTAAATTAATTTCGATTAATATTAATGGGCCTTATTAGTTTAATTGAGGCCATTAAAATTGGGAATAAACCAATCACATGCCCAAAAGATCATCCCAAATAATAAGTACATTTGGTTTGACCTCCACTCGACCTATAATGGTTCGTCACCCATAGTTAGTGCACCTATCACTATCTCACTATCGATCATGCACCAATTGATTTACCCTAACTCATCCACCATATTGGTTCTCTCAAGATACCATGAGAAAAAATCATGACCATCCCCCACACGTATTTACTGCACAATCTCAATAACCATAATGTAACTCAATCAATTTCCACACTTGGTCAATCAAGAAACACATCAATCAACCACAAGTAACACCACCCACTATGAGAGTAAATATCATCTATAACATTCAATCCACCCTCATCCAACCACGAGTTGTCATGGTCAATGGAAAGGCCAACCATTTATATAAAATAACATTTAATCCCTGAAGAACTAAAATAAATTTTTATTGCAGATCACACAACACCAAAAACAAAACAGTTAGAGTAGATCTGATCCTTCCACACAGAACATGTCTAAGAGCCCATTACCACATTCGATTTTTACCCCTAGTACATGAAGAATATAAACCCATCCATTTCATATATTCCCAAGAAATACTATAACCTAAACTATATTATAGGGTGTAAAACACTCATAATCCGTGATGAAGGAACTCATCCCAAGAACAATCAATGAAATTTTACAATGCATAGAGATCTTGTAATTTTTATTAAATGATCTACAAAATTTGATGATGAAAAATACATTATTATATATTTTTATGATTTATTTATTTAATCCTAGTGAAGGTGTTCAAAATATTAGGGCATTGTATAAACCCAATGTACTAACTACATGGTTGATGGTAGACACAGTACAGATGCATGATCATATACCGATACCTGCCCAACAAAGCATCATGAAAATGAACACCTGAAAAACATGATCTTAACAATATAGGAATTATGTATCCCCATCCATATAACATAAATCCAACTAAACATGATCTTCATGCTTCATCAGTGCAAATCCAAGAAGAAGTCATCACCACACCATTGGAGAATATTTATCCCAACGAATCCATTCAACCTTGACACTAGAGTAGGTCCATGAAAAAAATCATCAATTCTATCCTTATTTCATGTTTGGAAGACCATAATATAGTAGAATATATTTTAAAATTCCTCTTTCATTAAATCCCATTTTCAATGAACATTGACACAACACCACACAAAGACTCAATCTTTGATGAAACTCGAATTTTTATCGATTCACACGTGTCAAAGAGAAGATCAACAAAACAATACAGAGATAAAATTTATAATGGATGAGATGCATAAATTGAAAATGGATCTAGAGATCAAATAATAATAAAAAAAATTAAAAAATCTCCAAGATTGAGTCTAATAAGTCAAACCTGAACTTCAAGTGTAGGCTGTACCACCTGCTCCAGTCATCCCAAGATAGACCATGCCCAATTTTGGAAACCAGTAGGGTATTCCTATCATTCAAACAACTCCATACATATTCAAATGATATTTTACTAGAAAATTATTCTCTCTAATTCCCAATAAAAAAATTTCTTCTGGAACACTCATCATCCACCATACCATTAAGAAGTGTGTTATTTCGCCTCTAATTCTTCTCAAATGAGTATAGAAATTGATCATGGGAGTAGTATAAACTTCATGTATTATTTTTTTTAGAAATATATTGATAATAGGTATTGAATAATATAAAAAATGGGATTGGGTGAGTGAGAAAATATTACCTCCTTCACTAGAAAACTTTTCTTAAATTTTTCTTTAACCTTTTAAATTTTATGTAATGTCATGCTATGTCAAATTATATTCTTCTATGTTCTTATTTGTGTTTGAGTAATTACATTATTTACTAAATGTGATCACTTAGTCTCCATGATTTTAGAGTAAAGACTTAAGGGAGTAGTCCTTGGGGAGACCACATTTAGAATTCAAAAGCTATATTCTTAATTTCTTTATTTTAATTTCTTATTGCTAAGAAAAGACTGAGAGAGAGAAGATAGATAGGTTATCACCATATGATCCTCCAGTTGGATGTTGTATCCTACCATTTATCAATCCATATATCCCTCCATTCTACTGATTTGATGTTCATATAATTGTAGTAGTCTGGATTGAGGGATGGACCGCAAATGAATAGAGTTGTGTGTGGGGACAATGGATGTCTTGATTGAGTGTGTTTATTTATTATTAACTACATATGAGTTAAGCTATATATAAATAGTGGTTAGAATCCTATATGATCAATAACAGAATTTAAATAAATAGAGAAATTGATTATTTTCAATAAATTTATTGTTGGATAAGAATTAGTTAATGAATACCCCATTTACTAAATCTCAGACACAACCCATTTCACCCTAATTTTTGTTACATTTTAGTCTACATTCTTCTTTGATTTAATACTATAAAGAAACCAAACACATAAACCAAATTTTCTTATGTTTTAAAAACATATAAAACCAAATAGGTATTAATTAGTGATTGAGAATAAAAAATGATCGACCCACACACATTCCATGGGAAATGAATCTGGTTATCCTTATGATATATTCCTAGTTTTAATAGATTTTCTCTTTGAACATGAATATAATAATTTCATTATGAACATTGTGTCATTTCTAGGGTGTTATGTCAAAAACTAATTAGTTTACTTTCATGTTGTAAATAATTTTCTTATTTAATATTACAATTTAAAAAATGGTTTATTTTTCACTATTGGAAAACATTACATCATATTATTATTATAATAATATGGGGATGTTTTAAAAATTTTGATAAAGGATTTAAAGGATCATATTGAAAAATCTAATAAAAATATATAGTAACACATTAATGAAGGCATTATAAAATAATTTAAATAGTTTTAACACTTTTCTCATTGAGTTTTAGGAATGATAGATGAAGGAGAATTGTGATATTGAAAAATAATCACCCATCCCACCAATATTTATGTAAAATTACCTATGATATTTAATGAAAACATGAGTGTCCAACATTGATCCTAGAAAGTGACTTCATAGTGGCCATAAAAGTGGAAAATGGACTAATCATTGATACTTTGGGGAGAGATAACTGTGATTTAGACTCATTTAATTTTAATGTTATGTAGTATGAACTATATAATGATCGTCCATGTAATAATTTTCAACATTAATCCCAAGAAATTCTTAATAAGGATGAAAGATATGGAATTTCATTAAAGACAATGTATTTTTAGGAATCATTGACAGATCTACGACATGAGAAACCCATTAACCTATTCACTAGATCAATCGTCATGGATAATGATTCTGAAGAAAAAAGAATTGAGGTATATAATCATAATTCAAGTTTATATGTTGGTTTTACACAAACATAATTATAAAATAATTTCTCTTGTTTTTACCTTGCTTAATTAGACCAAATTTCATAGGCTTAGGGAGGATTTTACTGAGGCCACCCAAAAAGAGGATACAACTGTGTTGGTGAAAAAAATTGTTCTAAAAGTTGAGGAGGGAGAAATTAAAATAAAACACCCGGATTTGTATAGTGATAAATTTGAAGAAGAGATAAATTGAGACTAATTTGATAATTCACTCTTAACAGTTTTTAATTCAACTAATGTACACATACTAGTTTCAATTTCTAGTGACAATATGTTTAAGAAATCATTAGAACAACCACCTAAGATTGGTATGATTCTTATAACCACTAATACTATAAAGGTTGAAATACACACCACTAACCATCCATGCCAAGCTAATACTAAACAAGACAACCCCTCCTTCTTGATACCACATCTATTGCCTAACAAATCCAACAACAAAAAGATAGTGGAAAACATGCACTAAAAATGAGTATATAAACCTAAAGGATGGTGTGGAGAACATCTGAGAATGAATAATGTCATGGTTTTTACCACATAATCCCCAAACTCAAATAAACTAGGGAAATCCAATTACTTTCACAATATAGATAGAATAAAATGAAACACCTCTGGGGGGGGGGGTATTTACCCAACATTTCTCATCACTTTTATCTTATATTGTTTTACTTTTAGTTATTTGTATTTATTTTATATAAATCAATTGTTTTTTATTTTCATTTCTATATAGGATACAAATGTACATGTGATATCTTGTCACCAACTCTCAGGGGAGGCAACATAGATGGGAGATATTGAACTATGGAGATTATATTTATAGTGTGGATGAGTTAGCATACTATTTGGAGTGATGGAGGATGTATGTTAGTGCCAATACCATTTTGGGTGGGCTGTGGGATTCAAAAATAGATAGGTGGTTATGGCATGGTCTTTTATGGCAATGGTCCTACGGTATGGAGGGAGATTCAGCAATATAGCATATTGAGGGGCGTTTTTGTTTAGTTTTTTTCCTACTGAACACACATATGAAATATTTGTGGTCTATGAAATAGAGTCCAACTTGACAACATTGGTGCTATGTCATGGAAGGAAGTGTCCCTATCAGACCCTTTGTGTTCTTACCCCTCACTACCCATAGCCCGCCTCAAATAGGATAGTGGTTTCCAACCAGTACCAAGTAGATATATCCAAAAAATGGGAGGCATTATCCTAACGCACCTATAATCACATAGACATTTCTAATCCCAAAATATTCTAAAATATAAATAAACTGAAACCAGTGAATTTATACATATATAATCCCACAAATAGAGTATGATAGTAAATTAATGGAAGACAAAAGGGGTCCAAATACAAGACCAACAAAAAAACTACAAAGATCCCAACCTACTCTTACTGTGAGGACTATGATCAAATTTATAATCCAAAAAAAAACCAATATCTTTCAATATCAGGTTATGATATGTCATCTCCTTCTCCTCCCATGACACCATCAAATGGTTAATTTTGTGTATAAGACAAGATAGATGTGGTTATAGCCCATGAAAGGGTGAGTATACCAATAAACAATAAAACACCCAAAAAACACTAAACACAAAGTATCAGGAATATTCATCTCATAAAAATGATATATAAATCAAATTTTAATAGAAAACACCAAGATGTAATCAGGAAGGACACTAATCCACCAGATGATCGCAACCAACTACCATTCAAAGGATTCTAGTCGAAGTTATTATCATTCTCGATGAATCCACTCCAAAAACCTTTCCATCACCAGAGACACTGATCCAAGAGGTCTTGATCATTGGGACCTACCCATGAAATCTCACTGGTCAAGAAGAACTACTCAGATAATGGGACATGTTCAAGACAGATGGGGGACACGATTAACCAAATCTGTATCAACCTTTCACCTAGGGGATCAAATTACAATGACATATACAGACCCTAATGATATGTCCTTATAGATGGAGGATCAAATCCCTATTTATGGAGGTCGCTCTGACTCCACAAACCCACCTAGTATATAAATTTGATAGAGGATCACACTCTAGTATCATGGAGGGACACCATGAAATCTTTTTAAGACTCGGCCATAAGAGGGGATCAAAATCATAATAAGTGGATATATTACCACATTGTAGACTCAAGAAAATGGTTCAAGGGAACAAAATCAGCCAAGATTGGTCTGGACTAAAAAATGATGGTCTATAAACACCCTCAAAGGGGGTACACTGTGTGTACTAGTGTACACACCATGTCCATCAAACCCCTGGTCTTCCTTTATGGTTTTTCTAAACATGCAATGTATATATCCATAAATATAATATGTAGTAATAGTACATTTCACATAGATATCAACCAACACTTTTCATGGTCTAGCTTCCCATTCACATGTACCTCTTGTCATTCTTGTGTACCACCTCATGTACACCTAGTTATGATTATGTACACCTCACAGGGCCTATGTACATCACCTTCCTATGTCCGCTAAAACCCTAGAAACACACAAAGGGTCCCACACATTGTGTGTTCGTGAAGAAAATGATGTGTGACATGGTATTTCAAAAAATCTATCCTTATTTCACATATCACCTAGATATTCGACATACGTCTTCAATAACAGCCAAAAATTTAGGATCTGGGGTTGACATACATTTCCATCAACCGTTTTCCAGCTTCTGGAAACCAAAACTGCTCAGAAATCAGTCTCCTTCGTCCATATCACAATATTTTGTTTAGCAAAATGAAATCCCAACCAGTCTAGTCTCATTATAAAAAGAGAAAAACCTACTAAAAATGATGAGGGTACTTGGATCACATATTTGTCTCTTGATCCTATGTTCTCCCATTTAGATTTTCATGCTACCACTTGACACACACTAGGGAGATTGATCAACCACGAAGGATCCTATCCTACTTATCCCCAATCTACACCGGGTGTTCTCCAAAGGTATATCGATCCCCAATGTATACCTTTCCCCAGTCAATAACTTTTTAATGTTTGTTCCCATACGTAATTTTCTGTGATATAGAGAAGACATCAGATAGCCGATCCAACTAAGGTGATAGAACTATGTGGTATGCCACCTATCAAAATCTATGGTGTATCTGGAAAAGACCAATGAATCTCGGATACAAATTTCCATGCCAGATAAATCTCCAAAATCCAAATCAACACGATACCCTCAATAACACATATTATCTCTCATCAAACTAAAGAGGTCTCTATCATCGATTTTAATAATAATTTTGATGGATTTGTGAAATCCTCATCCACTCCTGTATGATTTTCACCTTCTCTATGGTAGTTCGCACCAAATTTTTATCCCATGAGTTCTAAATCACCTAGATCATTCCAACAAATTGGTGAACTATAGGGTCACCCATATAAGGCCTTGAATTGTGCCATAACAAAAATATAATGTTACCTGATATTATAAAAAAACTCAACCAAGGGTATATGACCCTCCCAACTATTACCAAAGTATGGAATGAAATCCCACAACATGTCATCCAAAAACTGAATAGTGTGTTGATTTTAACCATCAGTGTTGGGGTGAAATTCCATGATAAATTAAAAATAAGTCTTAAAGTCCTCCTATAATAATCTCCATAATTGTTATATGAAATTAGCATCACGGTCTAAAAGGATCATTTATGGAACTCCATGGATCAAGACTGTCACCTATACATGAAAGCATCCCAATCTCTCTATTAAAATATTCTCTAAAATAGATTGGAAGTTTGATAAAATGGTGAGTGTGTCTACTATCAAGCATATGGAATTGTGTCCCATAAACAAATTTGGTAATATAGTAAAAAATACCATGTATATCCCATCCCACATCCAATATATAAAATCTATGGGTTGTACTAAACTAGCTAGAACCTAGTTTTCATCCTTCACTTTCTGCCTAGTGAGCCATAGAGAGACAAACATTATAACGCAATGCTTCCTGGATGACCATGAAAACTAATTCCAGAGTTATTTTAGCGTATTCAACACACCATGAAGTACCAAAAAACGGTATGTATGAAACTCTCACATCACCTCACCCCACAACAAAAAACATCTCATTTTCATCCCTTAAAAAGAATAGCATGCTCCCCACTATCAGAAAATCCATCAGGAGCATGTCTAGTGGATACCGTAGTATGTAAGGTCTCATAGTTGGTATATCCATGATATGAATCCTTGAAAATCTATAAATGTGGAGGGGTTACAACCAATAACTGTAGATATGAAGCACCATATTTTTCTTCTAAGTACAACCACATTTAGGGTAACTACTCTGACACTTTATCCAATAAATGAGAAAATGTTATTCTACTGATTGAATCTATGATCACATTACACTTACTAAGAGTAAATATAATATTGAAATCATATTACTAGAGGAAATATATCTCTCACCTCTATCTCAAGTTAAGATCCTTCTGAAAGAAGATATACTTGAGACTCTTGCGGTCATAGTATACAATAACTTGCTTTCCCATCAAGTAGTGTCACCAGATCTTTAGTTGGAAGACAAAAAATACTAACCGAAGAACATGGGATTCCAATTTATACACAAGTGGTATCAAATTATGTGACAATTTGGAAATCAAAACTAGTCTCTATATCAAAACACAACAAAGACATGTCCTTGATGCATCGTAGAACACGACATACTCAACACCCTACTCTGGAAATATCATGATGGGATAGCTCATCAATATTTAACTTATTTGTTTAAATAACAATTGTAACCTAACTATCTACATGAAAGGATACCCATTTTATAAAAAAGATTTCAAGGGTGATTTCACTCAAGTGAAATCTGGTAAAAAATTCCTATAGGATCCTTCCCACTCAAGTAAACTCCGCAAAATGGTAACACGATTGGGTGGATCCCAAAAAAGAACTTCCTCAACCTTCACTTGGTCCAATACCAATTATTCCCCTGAGATTATGTGTCCCATGAAGTGATCCACTTAGATCCAAAACTAAAAATTCAAAGATTCCCCTAAAGTTAACACTACATCATATTCCTAATAAAATTGATCTAGGAATTAAATGTGGAAACCCAATAGATACCTAAGATAACATCATAAGCCCTCAACATTTCTATAAAGATATATTATAATAAAATCTAACCTACAAATGTGAGATCTATCTATTAGTGTAATTTCAGAATCACCGATTCACCACCTGTTAGAGTCTCTAACCATAACGTTCGATCCATATGCTCAACCAGCATCTATATGTATCGAACTAGTGAAGTGTAATGAAAGGGAATGAATCACACATGTGTCTATCAATAATTCTGATAAAGTAGAAAATACAAATATTATACCTCATATTATCATTAGATCCTCGAGGTCCTAGGTCTCCATAGCCTAAAACATTCTTTATACTTGACAAACTTCTCCCAGAGCCTAGCATGAACCACCTGGGGTGTTGGTTCTAATAGGTAAAACCTCTGACCACCTCCGGATGCTCTACCCAACTCTCTACCACATCCACCATATTGTAGAACACCTTGATCCCAAATCTTCTTCTACCTCAATATTCCATTTATTATGTATCGATCCATTGTATAAATGGCATGACAATATCATTCAATATGTCCCTGACCATCACATGATTAGCATTACCTCTTCTCAACTAATTCGAGCCACCCTGAGATCCCTATATTGCTGACCCTGTGTCCTGAGATAGCCACTTGAAGCATCTAATATGCTTGGATCCATAAAAATATCGTCATCTACCTTATACCAATGTATCAACCCCTATGTTCCCACTACTATCACCCACCATCAATACCTTCTTTTCTAAGAAGAAATCCACGAGTAAGGCTTACTCGAGAACTCCAAGATAGATGGGAATATAGAGATATATCATTCAAGACTAGATATCAAGCTGTAATACATTCTAAATGTTCCATTATATAAAAAATGGATCCCAAACCATATCTATAGATTATCAAGGGAGATTAGTAAACCTCACTGAGTACTCCACCATGGTAAAACTGACATACTATAGATGCATAAGTCTATGTATGCACATTGATCAAAACATGGATAGATACAACTTATCCATGAAGATATGATAAAGTTTTTACTAGGAGAGAGCTTTCACATAATGGGATTGAGTCACTAAAATCCAACATAATCCAAAAAATCATTGATGAAGATTAACTGTGAGAATAGAAATATAGTCTACATAAATCCTCACAGGGAAGAAGACTTAAGTGACTACCTCTGGCCAATCCTTAGATACACGGGGGTCTAGCTATCCCAAAAAACAAGAAGATAATTGCCTCTGGAACTCATGTAGTGAACTAATCTTATGTGCATCCTCAAATAGAACTATTGGCACTAGATTTTTCTCAAAGGGTGGTGGTATATTTGAAAAAACATCTAGATGGGATATATCCTGTACATTAACCTTTATTGAATCCTCATCACACGATTGATAATCCTCATGATCATGCACTATAATACTATATGGAAGTCTCTGTAGAGGCATACTAAAATAAAATAGATGTACCACAGTCTAAGAGTATATCTACAGAGATGGATACATAATATATATTCCAAAAACCATTATTATATCATGCATGTACCAGTGTTTTTCCTAAAACTAATGTCTACATGTATTGAGATGAAAGGTATTTGATCAACTTACAAGTGTATAGATATGTCAGTTGCCACACCAACACTGTAGTCACTCTTCTGAAATCTGAACTTGAAACACATAACACTATTTCCAAAATCCAATCTCACAAACTATGGTCATAAGGTAGAACGAACTTCTATAATACCACTCTATTATGGACTGACCCACTGGGGTTTAACTAGTGACTACCCCAAGACCAACTCTAATAGGCCAGGGTTTGGTGACTAGTACTGAGTAGGCATATCTTGTAAATGGGAGGCATTAGAATAATGTACTTTTTCACACACACACATCTCTAACCCCACTGAATGATGAAATTTAAAAAAACTAAAACAAATGCCTGTATTCAAAAAATATCGAAAAACAGAGTACAAAAGTAAAGAACAGAATGAAAAAAGGGAGAAATAAATTTCCAACCTTAAAAAAATAGATTCTAACCTACTCCAAGGGAGTGGACTATGATAAAATTAAAGAACAGAAAAAAAAACCATGGTATTCCAAGAGAAATATTTGGTTTTCCATCTCCCGATCCTCAAAGGATAATTTCAATTGGGTCATCATTTGCAAAAGACATGACACATGCTTTTAGATCACATGGAGGGGTGGTTATAAATATACCCAGTCAGACACCCCAAAAACAATAAACACAAAGCATCAATAATTTTCAGCTAATAAAAATTATATATTAATCAAATTTTAAATAAAAATACCCAAATGTATTTAGGAAGGATATAATTCCACTAGGTGGTTACAACAAACTAATAGCTATAATATTCTTCTCAATGAAATTATCATTCTAGGATAATCCACTCCACAATCCATGCCATCACTAGAGACTCTAATCTAAAAGGTCAAGATCATTAGGAATTTACCAATAAATCTCACTAGTCAAGACAACCTTGATAATCAGATTGGTGGTCATGCCCATAATTACTTGGGCTTACCACAAACCCAATATGAATCAACTTGTTATATAGGTTATATTATTTCAATGATATCTACAAACACTAAAAATATGTCACAGTATATGGAGGATCAATACCCCACTCAAGGAGTTCACATAGATTCCTCAAAACCACCTTGGGTATAAGGATGATAGAGGATCACACTCGAGTCTCATTAAGGGACACCACAACATCTATATGAGACTAATTCTCTAGAGGGGATCACAATCCTGAGATGTGGATGTAATATCACATTTTTCCCTCAAGGGAATATAACAAGGGAACACAATCAACCAATACTGGTCCATAATTAAGAAATGAATGGGTACAAACACCATTAAAGGGGGCACACAATGTGTACTAGGGGTACACAATGTGTCCATCAAAACCTTGGTTTAATCATGTAGTACTAATCCACATGGAATGTAAATTATATATATATATATATAGTGTGTAATAATGGTAAAATTCATGTACTAATCACCTGAAACCTTACCCATGTCATTTACCCATGCCTGTGTACAACCCTGTGTACACATGTGCATTATCTTGTAAACCTTACCATGCTTGTGTACTTGGGATTATTGTGTCCTTGGATCCCCTGAGATACACATTGAGCCTCCAAGATGTGTCACACTAGGTGTGATCATTTTATCCATTTCCGAAACACTATGAAAAGATAGAGGGTCCTACATGGTGCGTGCTCCCCAAAAGTACACGATGTATTTCAATATTTCATAGAACCAACACTTGGTTCAAAAATATACTATATCTTCCAGCTCCACTATCAATCATGACAAATAACATCAAATATTGAGCAAACTGGCCTTTCTATCGACCATTTTCTAGATTCTAGCCACTAAAAATATTTGGGATTCAACCTATAGTTTCTGTATAATTGATGTTAACCTAAGAAAACTAAATCCCACCGATCTTGTATTATTCCTCCTTGAATCATCCATTTTCATTATCGATCATCAAATCAATACCTCAATCCAAGCTATACCCATTCTCTTGATTCATTACACCATAGAACGATTGGGAAATGATAAAAAATAGGTAATCATTGAACAATAGGGGAAAGGAAAAACCCACAATGAATGAATGAAGAAATGGAGAAGAAAACCATAAGACATAATATGTGAGGAATGAACCTCAACATTTATTTCTTTTGGACATGATCCACTGTTGATGAAAATAGAAATAAAAAGAGTATAATAAAAAAAATGAACAAACTAAATTCCATAAATTTAATCTTCCTTCGATGAAAAAATAAATTTTGTTCTGGGAATTGATACTTTTTCAACTATAATAATATAAAGATATAAAAATTTAAAAATCCTACATCCTAATTAAAAGTTAGTTTTTAAGATATTTTATCCTCTGGAAATTATTTATAAACTGGTTTTATTTTAATGATAAAACTAATGTTGTATTGACATTATAAATTTTATATATTATTTGGTAAACTCCTACCTCTATTTGGGCACATACAAAAACTTTTGCCTTTGAAAATTTGTAGATTTAGTTTTACTAGACACATGTAAAGGGGAATTCATCTTGTATTTCATCAGTTTCTCATAGTCATTGATTACTTCATCATGGGTTAGTTTGGTGGTGACAGATGGTCACATGGATCTTTGGAATTTGAATCATCTTGTTTCATTATCAGTTTCTATAATTCAAGCATGATTTATTTGTCTCATGGTTATATACTATTTATTCCACAATATACTCTATTGGTTTTCTTCATTACATTTATACATGAAACATGTTTAGTTATATTTTTGGAAACTCTCCTTGAGGAAGACCTGCTTGGGTTACTCGTCTAGTTATCCCCGGATGGTTTGTTATAAAATGGTATTAGAGCTATACCTAACCCGATGTGTCATGAAACATGCATATTTTGGTTCAGGGTCTTTGGTAGTTATGAGTTAGGACCACTATAATTTATAGTGTAATTATGGAAGGGTTATTTTCCAGTTCATTACCATTTATGATCTAGAGTCACCATGGGTGTTCTAGGATTTTTTTCCAATCTTGAGACTTGGTGTTTGATGATATTTGAATAAACAGGATGTGGGGGTTATTTAAATGGATTTGGTTATTCTTAAAGTATTGATTTTTCTATATAATCATTGATTTATTTAAATTCATGAGGTTTTAATGAATTTATATGGATTCCATAAGTGGTTTTATGATTTAGGAGTTTCTCAAAAGATAATTTTTTATTATCTTATGTTTCTTAGAAAATGCCTCCAAGAGGAGATATTTCGAATCCAAAAAATAAAGTCTTGTGAAAAGTTCCATAATAAAATACCCTAGTGGAACATTATTATGAGGAATTTATAATCCACACCATTTAGACACTAGGTAAAGTGGGTATTGAGCACTAGAGACAAGCTATGTGTTATGGAATGGAATTTACTAAGAAAAATCCACCAATATTCCAAAGGGACAAAGGAACCCATAAATCCAAGGAATGACTTGAGATGATGAGAGTATCATACACTTCTGAAAAAAATTAAAGGACTCTATGGTAGATTTTTCCATGTTGATACTTGAGGTATTATAAAGGACATGACAAGACTCTATTGTGAAAGATATGCTTCATTATGATGTTACATGGTATTCCTTTAAGAAAATATTCAACCATCAATTGTATCTTGAAACATTTCATGTGACTAATACCCAAGAATTTATGATATTATTGAAATGGGAGCATATGGTTTTATAGTATTCAACAAGTTTCATTGAGTTATTCAAACTAGAGATGAGCATTTTTCAACTGATTACCTAAAGTCTCAGAGGCATGAGATGGATTTGATGACTGATATTTAGTCAATAATTATTCTCTATAGAATTTAAATACTTATTTGGAGGTGTTATATTAAGCTACTATGGATGATTCATACCAACAAAAAATTTAGGTGCATCTTTTGATTCAATTGTTTATATATATTGTGTGTCTTCTACAAGGAAAATGAAACAAAAAAGTACATAGTTTTCTTCAAGAATGGTGTCATGAGGATCCCCATAGGTGTTTTGATATTAGAGTTTATATAATATATATATAAAGCCTAACTCTATAATGGATCCCAATATTTTCATAATTATAGTCATACTAGTAATCTCGGTCTTTTTTTGGAGGATATCATAAGTTAGTAATGTAGGATTCACTATCACCAAGGGTTCATAGGATCATTAAGATACTTTTAATGGTGGTTGTTCTTATCCTCATACCAAGGGGAATGTTCTTATACATATGGATTCTTAGGGAGGAATGGATGCCATAAGTATTTATCCATTGGAATATTCATGAGATGGATTTGAGGTTGGGCCAACTACTGTTAGAGTCATGGTGTTTGTTTCATCGTCCAAGTTATAAGAATTATTTAATACAAGCACTACTGATTCGTTTATATCATCAATGTTGGTTGAAGAGTTATGATTTAATTCCGACCTCATGTTTTTATTATTAGATATTTCCGTGCATTTGTGAAAGATGTTGATGAAAGGTTTTAAATGTTACGTATGTCGAGAAATGATATTTGCCTTCAGTGTGATATGGGGTTTATTGTGTATTATTTTTAATATAGTCAACCTAATCATTAGAATGAATTGTATGAATAGTGTAAAGGGCATGATTGGATGTTATCATCATTGAGTTTAGGTTCTATCTCCTGATGGAGTTTCTCATGAGTTTCAGTGTGAGTCAGATTCTAGGTCATATTTAGTAGGGCCTACTATAATTTATGATGGAGTGATCTTATTACAGTGTTTAGAAGTCATAATTAATGTTTTTGATCCTAATATGATAATTTAACATTTTTTCAATTGATAGTGCATATCCCAAGGTAGTTGCTGGGGATTATCAAGGTTACCACCAAAGAGAGAGACATGTTGAATTCACTATTTACCTACTCAATGGTACAATGAATATTTATAATTTATATTTTCAGATGGAACCGAATGATTAAAATGAGATTAATTTATAGTTGGAAGATATTTTTAATAAGGGATTTATTCATTTTTCTTGTCACCTTGAGCCTCACTTGTCGTATTTTTTAAGAAGGTAAATAAAGTCATTATAAATTTTCAGGATTATTGAATGTCTTACGAAGTGAATTTTAATAATAATTATACATTAAAATGGATTGATAATATATTTTATAAACTTTGAGGGGATCATTGGTTTTAAATGATGTACCTACAATAGATGTACCACATATTGAGGGTCTAATTTAAGTATATGACTAATATATTTATGAGGAGAAGAAACATGAATTTTCAGTTTCTAGGTATGTGATTATGTATCAATAACACTCCAATGGTATTTTTGGAGTTTATGAACCATATATTTAATTAGTTCTTAGAATATTTTATGTTAATTTTTGTGGATGATATTTTGGGTTACTACAGGCCAAAAGTGGAGCAATGAGATAATTTGGATACCATCCTTATAATCTTGATAGAACATCTTTTATATGGTAATCTTTATAAGTGTTATTATTGGATCAAAGATGTGAAATTTCTAGGTAATTTTATATTTAAGAGGGGAATATTTGTGGATAAAAAAAATCAGGCATTAATATTTTGGGAGCCACCTAGAGATATGTTTTAGATTCATTTCTTTTTTGTGATGGATAGTTGTTACTAGAATTTTTTTAAGAAATTTCAAAGAGTTAATCTCTGATGAAAATTTTAACATGTATGGGTTTTAATGTTCAATTGAGGTGAAAATGATATATATCCTTTAAGGAATCGATATTGTGGTTGACTTCAGTTCCAATTTTGATTCTCCTAAAATTGGGATTAGTTTATGATGTTTTCTGAGATGCTTCTAGTATAGTTTTGGGGTTACCTTGATGTAGGGAATGGGTGATGACCAATGGATCACTTCAGTTTTATCTTCATGAGAATAACTACCCTACCCATGATCGTTTTTTTCTTATCAGTTATGGATGATCTAAAAACATGTCATCACTATCTCATTGGAGAGTAGTTTATGGTATATTATAATCAAAATTGTCTGAAGTATATTATCACTTATACGAATATGGATCTATAATAGAGAAACTAGGGTGAAAATATCAATACTTTTTATTTTTATATTTATTATAATATCCATAAAGGGATTGTGGTTTCCAATACACTAAGAAGAAAATTACCATATTATGCCTTGAATGAATCAGTGGATGAGTGGTATCTAATGAGTTTTTTCATTAATATGTGCTCAATAATGGAAGAAGTAGTTTGGTAGGAATTCTTAATCTCAGTGAAGGATTACTTGTCATTATATTAGATGGTTTAACTTTAGTAGGTTTAAGATGAAAATTTATAAGTACTTTAGTAAAATACTAAAGGGTATGGAGACCTTAGGTGAGTGTTCATGGTGTACTTGTAGAACATTGTATTGATATGGATGGTTGGTAATTCCAATTTCTTAGTTGAAGGAGTTGATGCATGATGGGAATAGGTCTTGCTGGTCCATTCACCCAAGGACTACCATGATGTATCAAGATTTGAAACAACATTATTCATTGTTAGGGATGAGGCATTGACTGTAGATTTCATTCCACAATTCATGATTTTTTAGATGATAAAGTAGGAACACTGGAGACCTACTAGCTATATAAAACATTTACCAATTATGGTTTTTAAGTGGGGTGATATTTCTATAAATTTCATCATTTTTCTACCAAGGAATACTTGGGGGACAGTTATGATTTGGGAAATCATTGATCGACTTATGAAATTATCTAATTTATCCCTATGATTGCGGTAGTGAAGGTGGAATAGCAGAGGAACTTGTATGTTCGAGATGTTGTGAGACTTCATGGGGTTCCAACTACAATTGTTTTTGATAGGGATCTATAGTGTACATCAAGGTTTTAGAAATGTTTTGAAGAGGTGATGGGGTTCTATTTGAAATTATACACTACATATCATAAATTAATTAATGGGTAGATAGATGAAGATATCTAGGTTCCTTGATGATACACTCTAGGCATGCATACTAGATTTTGGTGGTTGAAAGGAAAAGCATCTTCTCTTAATGATTTTTCATATAAAAATTGTTTTTAAGATTTGATTAAGATGGAACCCTTTGTTGAATTAAATGTGTGGCCATATAAATCTCCCTTTTGATGGAATGATTTGGGAGAATTATCCCTACATGGACCTATCCTTGTTCAATATATGACATAAAAGGTGTAGTTGATCTGGAAGATATTGGTCATGAAACATAGTAAAAAAATACTATGTGGGATGTCTTCATTGGACACTCAATTTTGATGTCAGTGATTAGTTCATTATTAAAATTTCACATCTCCTAGGATACTATCAGTCGGGTAAGAAGGGTAATTTTTCATTGAGGTTTTTTAGTCCCATTGAGATCGTGATGAGACTTCAAAAATTGGAATATTAGTTAGACATCCAATCTCATTTGAAATTGATTCACAACATTTTCCATGATTCCCAATTGAGAAGGCATCAACCAGATCCTTATCATGTGATTGAATGGGATGATATTGATCTTAAGTTAGAAACCACTATGGTTGAGAAACAAATACATATCATGGATCACTATGATAAGGTGGTACATGGTAAAACCATTCCCATGGTCCTTGTACAGTGGCAGTGATGACATGATAACCATTATAAATTTGAGTGATAACTGTTTATAAGGTAGTAGTGACCTTCACTTTTTGTGAGTCAATAATATTGAGGATTTCATGTGGATATAAATATTTTACAGTGGAGAAATTGTGACATTATATCATCAGTTCATAGGTGTTTTCCCATGGATGCGAGCTATTATGCAGTGGATAACATATCTATAGTTTGGACAAGTTATCCTACTATGTGGAGTCATGGATGAGGTATATTAGTTCCCATATAATTATAGGGGGTAGTTGTGCCATGGTTAGGTGGATGCGGTATACCCTATTTTGGTAGCTAACACTATTATGTGAAGGGAACTACTTTGGTGTAGCGGGTTGAGGGGTGTCTTTTGGTCAGTTCATCCTACTTTGACACCATTATAATGTTGTTGTGGGATGCATTGTAGAACCTTTATCGATAGTAAAGGGGTTTTGGTGTGTATGTAAGGTTTTGGACTGACCTCACCCTGGGTAATGTATATCTAGGAACACCCTACACAATCGATTATAGAGGCTAATTGAATAGGGTTCACTATGGTGTTTGTGGGAGTCTATGTTGCATTGTCTGGAGGGTTTTAAGTGAGTTCCATATGGGTGCGTTAACATCTTTTATTTTCCAGAACACATATAAATTTTACAATCTCACCTAAACCCATTTTTCTTCAAAATTTCCCTCTCAATATTCAAGCTCTAAATAGATTTATTTTAGGGCCTTTAAAGACCTTATTAATTAGATTCAACCCCGAGATTTGGGAGATCATTCCATGGTGTTTACACTACATTATTTAGGTAGGTGTCTTTACACAAAGGTTTTAATTATTTAATAACATGACATTATTATTCAATTCATTGGTTTATTTCATAAACAGTTGGATTTAATATCAATAGGTAATTTCTTCATGATATCCATTTTTTTAAATGGATTTTATTTAAAAGCTGTTTGGACACACTATGTGTGTATGAAATGACTTAAAGGTGATTTCTGATTATAAATGTGTTTTCAAGCCTAGAATCAGATATTATTCTCTATGAATAAGTATTTATAAATTGTTATTATGGTTTTTAAATGATTTTTGACAAACTGGGAACCTTGGAGACTATAGCTGTGTCAATAAATGGACATGTAAAATTAACATATTTAATTTAACTAGAGGTTTTGTGATATTAATAGACTATTATGGGACTCAATATATTGATGGTTCCACATTATACTTGGTTTAAGATTATTTTTTCATGTCTAGTACTTCTTACCATAGTTTAGAGACCAATATTTTTCTTTTTTCTTTTATGTTTTGTTTTATACATGATAGTATATTTCATGGTTGGATTACTCAAAATTTATCTTATGGTGTATATATGGATTGTTTTATTATTATCACATGATTTATTTCATTTACTTGACATATTCCTATTTTATTAGAATATGTAATGATTTTATAAAAAACAAAATGTTTTTTTTCATTTACAAAATGTCTTATCTTATGGGAATGATTTATAAACTTTTTTTTTATTTTATATCTAGAACCAATTGTTTTCTTAATATTAGAATTTTTATAGATTTTTTTGGTGAAATCCTATAGGGCTTTTTGGTCACACACTGCTTTTCCCTTTTAGAATTTTTAGATATAGTTTTGTAAGATATATGTAAAGGGAATGGAATATGGTAGTTCTATAGATTCTCTTGGTCTTAGATTCCTTTTATGTGGGTTATTATGGTGGTGAAAGAAGCTCACAAGGAGCTTTAGTCTTCATCTTTTCTTTTTTAACATTTATATTCATCCCTTTAGACATGAATTTATTTTTCCTGTGGTTATGAATTTTTTCGTCCTCTATTTTCTCTATTAGGTTTCCTTGTATTGGTTATACATGAGACATGTTTGGTTGTATTATTGATGAAACAATTATAGTGAAACTTATTTGGTTACTTTTATAGTAATCCAGGGTTGGTTTGTTTCATGATAGAAGCTACAAGACCAATTTGAAATCCATTTGAATCTAATAAAAGTTTAAATCAAATACCACCAATGCTATCCATCAAATGGAATATTTTTGGCTATTTTTTCTTCTTTCATATTCATTTTTTTCATTCTATCATTGTATAGGTGTTTTTGAAATATGCATGATTACAACTGATTGATGTTGAGGAAAAAAGTAAAACATAGTTTAGCGAATGTTTTAACTACTTTTTACTTTATTTCTTTGATTTTATTTCATTTTTACCTCTATTTATATGATCAATTTTTCAAGAATATTAATGAATAAAAGTGAAAACAGAAAAATAAAACACAAAATTAAAATTATGTTAACTTTTGATCTTGTACAAATTTTTTTGCATAGTTTTTGAGTTTCTAATCTTTATTTGGGATAAAATAAAAACTATAAGTTCTTTTGAACTCTATGTTGACTACAAGGAATCGAATAATATTATTGAAACATCAATGGCTCAAATTAATTTTGAGTGAGATCTCCATTTTTATGTATATTCCATTTTAGAGATATGAAAAATACTATGAGTGAAATAATATTTATGAAATTAGAATTATAACATGAGGAAACTATAATTTTGAACTAAATTAATAGTAAAATTCCCTTCCTGAAATAGAACACGTCATAGATCTATCTAATAAAAGATGTATATAAGTAATTTGAAAGTAGAATAAAATTGAATATTGAAATCCCACAATGAATCTATGAGAAATTAAGAACTCAGTTTATGGGTAATAACATACATTATTTTACATTAAATAAGTTATTTACAATGTTCTATACACAAATATAGAAGAATAAAATTCAATCAGTTTGTAATTATAAAAAAATGAATCCATTTAGGTTGGGGGAATATTGAACCTAAATGAAGAATGGAAAATTGATTTATAAAAAACTTATTTATTTTTTATTAATGAAGTATAAAATTTAATTTTATACTTAGGAAGATCAGAAAGAGGGATAAAAGAAATATCCATTTTTATGATTTTAATTCCACTTAAATCAATCTATTTTACTCAAGGAATTATATCTTTTGAAATAAACCCAATTTGGTTAGATGTATAAATTCATGTATGAATCATTACGTGATTTTTTATTCAAATAAATAAATTCTTTTCTCTCACACTTCTTGGTCATTTTAATTTTTTTGTGTATGTATTTTAATTTTAGGTAATTATATTTAATAATGAATCTTAAATTGATAAATTTTTTTATGTCATAAATATTTATATATAGTTGAATAAATTCTGCTAAAAGTTCATATACCCATTAAAATTATTTTCTAAAAATTGAGTTCTTTATGAATTTGAACACTATGCCTATATTTATTGATTTTTATGGAAGTGGATAATATATAAATATTTTTTTATGGAAATTTTGATCAAGGGTTTTAATGTTCATTTCAATTAACTTCATAGGAGTTAAATAGAATATGTACGGTGGATGTGTTAATAAATGAAAATTTACCAATTTTTATTTATAAACCACTATTTAAATTTTCTTAATCCATTCTCAAATTCCAATAAAATATATATTTTATTCTGATCATGTTTTTTAGGTGTAGAATTAGAAATAAACATTCTATTTAGATTTTAATGAAATTTTATTAATATTTAATTTTATATTAATGATCGTATTTAATTTTTTTTTAAATTTGTGCTAGTGAGTTTTTGATGAATAAATTAAAAATGGTGTAAAATTGTGAATTTTAAATAGTTAAACATCAATTTGAAATTTAAATGATTTTTTATTTAAAGAACTATAATTAATTTTTTTGAAACATTTGGTTATAAATTTTATTTTTATTTATAAAATGTGGTCAAATAGGTTACTTCCCCATTAAATACATATATGAATTTTAGACTCCCAAGTGTGTTATTTTGTTGTTTAATGGAGGTGAAAGTGTTCTAAAAAATCAACAGGAATTTTTAGTTTAATTTAGCCCATTACAACTGGGTCTAATTAGCTCAAATGCCCGAAAACTCATCCTGGCCAAAAGTGCATCGGGTTTATCCTCCACTCCACATGTAGCAGTTTGTCCCCCACATTCCGTGCACTTATTATAAGCTCAAAGTAAACTTTAATACAACTAACCACACCTCTATGATATACCATAATTGGTTTCTTTAGATATTATAATCATCAGGCTCATCAATCCTGCTCTTGTTCTCCGCATTTCCATGATCACCACACTTTAACTCATTCCCTCACCAAACAAAATCAACTGATCCACTTATCAATTGACAAAATTTAACTCCACCTACCATGAGATTAAAGATAAACAATAACATTCAATCCATACTCAATAAACCATGGGTGCTCATAGTTATCCTCTCTTCCAACCATGTTGAGCAATGATACCATCCTCTCACAACCCATTGTTGAATCCCTATTACAGTGAAAAATTTCTTCCTTACAAATCACACAATAGAAAGAACACAAAACTTTTAATAACATCCAATACATCCACATGATTTGTGTTTAGGAACCCATCACCTTTTGTAATATTTTCTCACAACACATGAAAAATGGGAACCTATCCATGAACTAGATTATCAAGTCATACTGCAACCCAAAAGGAATTAGGGAGATCCAATCCCTTATGATATATGATCAAGGAACTCGACCTAAGATTTATTGATGAAGGCTAAACATGTGGAATGATCGTATATTTTTTATTAAAAAATAAATCAAATTTTTATTTGAAAACATGAAGTTATTGATAAGTAATATTTTTTTGTCAACTTTTTTTCTTATATAGGTGTTTGAAATGAAGGGGCCTCGCATAACCCCAATAAACCGGCTTTAAGGTTGAAGAAAAACACCCACAAGGGGTTTGATCAACTTTCTACACCATCTCAACCAATATCCCTTAATATACACTCCTTCAAATCCAATGATCATCTATAGAGGAACCATATATTCCTAATTGAATCGCATCCAACCAGTCATCCCCGATCATTGTGCTTCATTAGTGTAACCCTGGGCTAAACTCCTCATTATACATTCAAAGCATATCAATCCCATTAAATTCATTGATCCACTTCACTAGATTAGGTACATGGATACCATCTAGAATTATAGATTAATTTTTAGTGTAATTGACCTAAATCTAATAATAGAAATTTAACATACTTCTTCTATTGAATCCCATTTTTGGACCCACTAAAAGAAAACCACCCAAAGACTCCATCTTCGATGCTGATCTAATTAGCACCAATTTATATTAGTAGAACAAAAGATCATTTAATAAAGCCCATGAATAATTCATGGAAGACTCAAATTTTTAAATTATAAATGAAGTTTAATCTGGATGAATAAAAAAATAACTATTAGTGATTCTCTAAAAATGAGCTTAACAAGTTGTACATGAACTTCACCATCATTGCATAAATCTTAATATATCGTAACCCAAGAATGACCAAGAAACATTTCAAAAATAACTAGAGAAGTCCAATCATTATAACAGTCCCATACGAGTTCATATTGTCCCACAATGAGATCTTATTCCCCGTAATTCCTCATGTGATCATCCCTTAAGAATAAGTTTTTTACCATCATACCATGAATTATTGATATACATCTCCTCTGATTGTTGTCGAATTGGTATAGACCTTCCTCATGAGAGTATTTTCTGTAACGCCCCAACCCCCCTAGACCGGATCCAGTGCATTACTTGTTATATTGGCATGGTGGTAAGGAATGAGAATACTGAAGGAATGATTATTATAGTAGTATTTATGAAACTAGATACATATATATAACTCCAATTACAATTGAAAATTGTACAAAATACAATACATAACAAAAACTAAAAACTGTATCCACAGAAACTTAATAAATGATCTCAACTTCATCACCTATTAAAGGTAAACAAATGAAAGGGGTGAGGTCAAATACTCAGTAAGGGTTACAAATATAAGAAGTGTGAATTCAATAATAAGTGAATCATAAACAACTTGATAGAATCAATATGGCATTTGGAATTAATGAACAACTCATGACATTAATAAACGGAGAACTAAACTCCATCCATAGGTTTTTTCATAGTGAAAACCTAATGGATAGTAATAACTAATAATGAATAAAGAGTGTGATTATTAATTGGAAATCATGTATTTGGAATATTATTCCATAGTAAAATTAAAAAGGTTTAGTTTTATGGGTAAAAACTCATTTGATTTTTGGAAACAAACTCGAAGGGTTTGTGAGCAACTGTTTTGTCTCGTGAGACCTGTTGATGTAATGAGAGGCTATAGCTGGCCCCACACGCTATTGAATGTCCAAATCATTATTTATACATTGATTTAATAAAATATCAATATTCATTTTCAGTATCCATATAGATTAGAGGATATAGATTCATCAATATTTCCACAGTTAAAACAACATTCCAAATAAAAACCGTATGCAAAATGGTATACAGTTTAGACAATACTCATATCCACGAAACAAGAATATGGATATCTGATATATTTAAAAATTTAAATGAAAAATGATCTCAAATGAGAATTGGTTACACCACAAAAGAATTATTAGGTGCACAATACAAACTCAGTCACAACAAAATGGAAAATTGACACGAAGCCCATTAACACATTGTAATCAATCGTTTCGTGTGACCATGAATTAATAATCCTCAAATGAATCATTGAGTAACATGAAAATAAATAGAATCATGATATTATATATCATATAGAAGTAAAAATGCACCACATGCAAGAAATGAGTGGCGAACAATGGAAATCTCGTAGAATTAAATGTGAGATAAGTAACCCTTTACCTTATGCTTGAGTGTGTTCTTCGTTAGATTCAATGATTGGAAGAATAAAATTTATTTTCATTAATTAATAATTAAAAAACCTATTATACATGTAATGGACTTAGTATAACCTTATTAGGTTCATTTATGGCCCTTTAATGGGTTTAATAGGATCAATTTTATTATTTTGGAAACATTTTCTTCATTGGTCTTCCTGATCTGTTTACTTGTATTCATGAATGAAAGTTCGTTTGAAATGTGGTGAAACATCCAAAATAGTTCATATATAATATTAGTAAAATTTAAGATATATAAATTATCTTATAATTATTCTGAGTTATATAATAGAGTATGAATCATTTGTTAAAAGTCATTGATAAATGCATGGATTTAGCTTTGGGGTTTTGTGCACAATGAACTTGAATTGTATTATTATTCCATATTATGAGTGTGTAGGTATTCCAGAAGATAAATGAGAAGAAATAAATATATTCTGATATATTTCATCCATACAATTGGTTTCATGTCCATAATTGAACATGGTAATAAATATTGAGAACCCTTTGTCCTTGAATGTGATAAATTAACTCATCTCAGATGGTGTTGTAATTTTTAGTATAAGAGGAGGTGTAAAGAGAGATGATGATGAAATATTACATTAGAATAATACAAATCTAGTTCATGTAATGTATATAATTATCATAGATTTTGTATGAGGGTATATGAGGAAAGAATTATAAATTATAGGATCATATAATAGAAGAAAAAAAATGAGAAATCTCTTATGAAAATTCAGCTGCGTAACGAAGTCACGTATAATTTCACAAAATAGTTTGATGAGAGAAAGAGGGTTTATCATCACTCTTACACAATATATACAGAAGAATTAATATGGAAGTAAATATCCCAACATAAACTAATTAAACATAAATAGAAAACATAAAATGAAAGCTTTAAGAAAAGGGAAGGGTTGTTGATTCTCTTACCATGTAGAGTAACTCCCAAAACATGAAGATTGGGACCTTGGGGTTTGACGACACCTTGGGAGGAATACTAGGGAGGTAATCCTACTAGATATTCGATGATAATGAGTTTGGAATGAACGAAAATGAAGGGGGTGAGGGGGTATTTATAGTAAGTGAGAGGTAATTCTTTATTAATTAAAAGGGACACCTCATTAGTGGTTTTTGCAAAACCATGGGCTTGCACATGATATTTTCCCATGGTTTTAGCCACATGGGACAACTCATGTCACATGTTACTATTTACAAGTTGTCCTGCCTTTTATATTATTTATTATATCATTATGATGTCATTAAACTGATGAAAAATCACAATTGTATTTTTACTATTCACAAAAATTCATGTATTTTTGAAAAATACCAAAAATTCACCCAAACAATTTTTCGATGTGTAGAATTGAAAAATGAACTCCATTTTTTGAAAATAATTTTATATGTATTTTAATTTAATTTTTAAATAAAATATTACTTCATTCAAAAATGGCAGTTTTAAAGGTATAATTAGTTTTATATAACATTGAAAAATTATATATGATCTCATTATCATATTACCTTAAGAAAAAAATATTATCAATTTTTACTATTCATAAGGGTCATATTAATATTCATATCACTATTTGTAAGGGTATGTTACTATTAATCAAAAAATCAAGTTTGTTCTCTTAGACTCCAAAGGACATACTAGTCACAACTCTAGATGACTATTTTTAGAAATTCAAAACATAGAAGTAGGACATTTATGTTTAATGGCTAGGTTATGACTATCTCTTAAATAACCATGTTTTTCTTTGAAGGAACACAACGCATTATGAAATATAGGCTATGAATAGAATATATTTTAGATAAGCATACCATAAAAGTTTTTGGGTATTATAATATTCCCACCTTTAAAAATTTCATCCTCAAAATTTTAGGTATAATTCCCACAAAAAAGATATGGTTGGTTCATCTTTATAACATCCTCAAGTTTCAATGTTTCTTCAAATATATTCTACTTTCTCGGAAGAACCTTTACTAGAATAATTGTCTGATTTCTCAATACCTACACCTTTGTGTCAATAATCCCAATAGCCTCTTTAGAGTATGAAAAATCAGGTTCCAG
This sequence comes from Viscum album, assembly GCA_963277665.1. NCBI lineage: Eukaryota > Viridiplantae > Streptophyta > Magnoliopsida > Santalales > Viscaceae > Viscum > Viscum album. Next base: position 413,840,741 of record OY728158.1, read on the forward strand.
TTCCATTTTTTCATAGGTGAGTACATGCATTGGGTCTGGAATGTATTTCTTCAACAATGACACATATAAAACATCATGACAATTGTAGAGACTTGGAGGCATTGCTAAATAGTATGCTACAACTATGATTTATTACAGAATTTCAAATGGTCCGATGTACATGGGGCTCAGTTTCCCTTTCTTACCAAAACATAAGACACCCTTCCACAACGATAATTTCAGAAAGACATGATCTCCCACTTGGAATTCCAAATCCTTTCCATGGTTGTTATAAAAACTCTTCTGCCTACTTTGGGATGATTTAATATACACTTGTATTGTCTTCACCTTTGTCATGGTCTCTTCAATAAGTTTTGTGCCTACATGTTACCTCTCACTAACTTCGTCCCAAAAAGTAGGTTTTTATCATCTCTTTCCATATAATGCTTCATATGGTGCCATTTTAATACTAGAATGGATAATATTGTTGTTGGAAAATTACACCAAAGAAAATTATTGATCCCACATATCTTGAAAGTCAAGAGAGAATGATCACATCTTGTCTTCCAGAGTTTGAATAGTCCTTTTAGACAATCCGTCTGTTTTGGGATGATAAGTAGTACTTATATAAAGCTCAGCATTCAAATCCTTCTAGATATTTTTCCATAATTTTTAGGTAAAATAGGGATCATGATCAGAAACAATTGATATGGTTACACCTTGAAGTCTTACAACATCATTAATATATAGTCTTGCTAAATGTTCAAGTGGTAAATCTTCCCCTTTTGTAAGAAAATGTGATAATCTTGTAATATGGTAAAAAATAAACCATATAGAATCATTATTTCATAGATTCATTATTAGTCATAGGACAATTTCCATCGTAATAGCATCCCATTTCCATATAGGAATAGGAAATGGTTGCGTGACTCCTCTATGATGTTGTCTTCCAGCCTTTACCTATTGACAAACCAAACATCTCGACATGTAATTATCAATCTCCTTGTTCATGTTTTACAACAAAAAACGTTAAATAAAATCCCTATACATCTTAGTGCTACTAGGGTGTATAGAAAAATTGGTTCTATGAGCATCATCCAAAAATTCTTTTATTAAATCAGGTATACCAGGAACACAAAGCCTCCTCCCAAATTTCAAAATTCTATCTCCATATATGAAGTCAATCAATCTCCCATCATTCAAAGATTTAATTTTCTTTTGAAACTCCTCATTATAAATCTAAGAACTTTTTATCATTTATAGTAAAGATGTTTTTGAAACTATTTGAAAAAGTATCAATGTTTCACCTTCCATGATTATTACCATACCCATCTTTACTAGATCCATGAACATAGGATCCCTATCAACTCTAATTTTCATCAGAACTTCATGATCCTTTCTGATCAAAGAATCCACCACCTTATTTTCCTTACTTGAGTATTAGTTTATAGTGCAATCATTATCCTTGATTAGTTCAAGACATCATCTTTTCCTCATCTTGAGCTATTTCTGTTAGAAAATATATTTCAAACTCTTGTGATCAACATATATCTCACATTTTCACCATAGAGATTGTGTCTCCATTTCTTCATAGAAAATATTACAGCTGAAAACTCAATATAATGAGTTGGATAGTTTTTTCAAGAATTTTTAGCTGCCTATATGCATATGAAATCACTATATCATTCTACATAAGGAAACACCCATGTCCTTTCTTTGATGCATCGCTAAAGATCACAAATCCATCATTTCCTGATGGTAGACTCAAGATTAAATCATTCACTATGCTTCTCTTCAATTCATCAAAACATTATCCACATTCATTTTTTTTTCACAGGAACTTAAGCCCTTTTATGTGAGCTCGGCCATTGGGTTGGCTAAATGGTAGATGTTCTGAAAGAAACACTAATAATAACCTCCTAAACCAATAAAACTGTGTACCTCATTTTTTTCGTTGGAGTAGTCCATTATTGCATAGCCTTTGCCTTCAAAGTATCTATAGATATTCCATCGTTATAGATAATGTGGCCCATAAAGGAAACTGATTGGACCCAAAAATTAAACTTGCTAAACTTTCCATATAAATCATTTCTTCTAAGAGTCTCAAGAATAGGGCGCAAGTGATTTTCATAATCTTAATAGCTTTTATAGTATACGAGGATATCATCAATAAACACCACTAAAAAGTCATCAATATAATCCTTGAAAACTCTATTCATCAGATCCATGAAAATAGTTAGTGTATCAGTTAGTCAAAAAGAAATTACTGTAAACTCTTAATGCCAATACCTAGTTTAAAATGCTGTTTTTGGAATGTCTTCCTTACTCACAAGAAACTGATGATATCCAGATCAAAGATCAATATTTGAAAAATATTATGATCAATGATTTTTATCCAATAAATCATCAATTCATGGTAGATGATACTTATTCTTTATTGTAATAGCATTGATTTCCCTATAATCAATGTATAGCCTCACGAATCCAACTTTCTTCTTGACAAACAGGACCAGGGCTCTCTATGGATAAACACTAGGACAAATAAATCCTTTGTCACTCATCATCTCTAGTTATTTAGTTAGCTGTACTGACACCACAATGACCATTCTATAGGGGGTATTTGATATAGGTCTTTCACCAGGAATTAAGTCAATGGAAAACTCAATTTCCTGCTCTAGAGGATGTCCAGGTAAATCCTCTAAAAATACGTCAATGAATTCTGGCACTATATGTACATTTTCAATTTGAATATTTCGTTACTTACCATAGAAATTTGGCACTCTTTCTCTCCTTGAATTGAATTGAATAGAGCTACCGAGGGTGGATCTAGATAAGTACCGGTTTTCATGGTTTTCGCTCTAAAAATTAGGGATTCTACACCATTTTCAATGATGGTAACATCCTTCTTCTAGCAATAAATCTTCGCATCATAGTTTTATAACCAATTCGTGATGATAATTATATCAAAATCATCTATTTTAATGATTATAAGGTTATAAAATAATGCACATTTATGTGTTACGAGGGGGACTAGTTAACATGACTTTGTTACAATGATACATCCCCTAGATGTTTTGACCGATAACTCCTTTATTAAATCAAATTGGACATGTCTAATTTTCATGGAAAAAAGGGAAGATATAAATTAATGTGTTGATCTAGAATCAAATCGTGTGTTGTTTATGTATGAGGAAATAATTAAAGTACCCACCACCACATTAGAAGAAACTTCATCCTCGGCGGTCGTAATCGCATAATCTCTCCCTTTCTCTCATGGCCTTTTTTAGGAATGTTTCCATGGAACTTAGGACACTCATTTGCATAGTGTCCCATATCTCTATAATTGTAGCATTGAATCTCATTTAATTATTTCTTCCACTTGCATTCATCAGATCGATGAACCTTTTCTCCACACCTATAGCAGACTCCCATGCCTTTTCAAGCATTTCCCTAGAAGATTTTTTCCATAGTTCTCGCATAATGGGAAATTCTTCTTTCCATTGTTTTTTGGTGCTTCACTTTTCCCTAGGTTATCACAGTTCCTCTTCTTATCTTGGTTTACCTTGAACAAATTTGATATAGAAAATTCCTTATCTATTCTGAGGTCACTTGATACAGTTTCATCATATGCTGAAAATGGTTGAGAAGCCAGTGCCCTTAGAAAACATGGCTTAAGACCTTAAAAGAAATAATCAATCTTGTCTTCCGAGTCACGTATGCAATCAATGGAATATGTAACTAGCCTTGTAAAGGTAGCCTCATACTCTGGAACATTGTCTTCTTCCCTTTTCTTTAGGTGAATAAATTTTCTCTCCATTTCGGTTCATTTCTCACGATGGAAATACTTTTAGAAGAATATTTCCTTAAACGAACTCCATTACATATCTTATATTTCTTTTTCCTTAATGGTATTCTGGATCATGGACCACTATTGATCAGTGTCACCCTTGAGATAATATACTTCTGACACTACATTTTCATTTTCATTCCATCTTAATTCCATGAATATCTTTTCAAGGGACTTCATCCACTGTTCATCTACCGCTGGATTAATAGTCCCACTAAAATTTGGGGGCTTCTGCCTCATGAAATGATCCAACACATGTGTGTAATGGTTATTAGTTACAACTTGAGTAAGTTATCCTAATATGGTACTGATACGATCTTCTCCAACATTGATTAAGTTGACATGCATAGCGGGGAGATCCCTACATTGGCCACGAGTATTGATTCCCCCTTTTTCATGACATTCCATTTCTAAATAATTTCATGCACTAGATTAGGTTATTAATCAAAAATAGAAAATCACTTAACATAGATTGAAATTATATTCATAACTAATATAAAAAACATAGAAAATTTGAGGAAACTTTTACATTAAAATCCTTCATAATAGCTTGTAATGAAAATGTGAATTATCCTAATCATATACCCTGGGAGTGTCAATAACAAGAGTAAAGCGAGGACCATGTCGTGTACCAGGATACCCAGGGTCAATCTCGAAACTCATTGTTGGAGATTTCACTCCTAGGTACATTTGTGCCATATCCACATCTACCTGTTTATATCTAGAAAAGGATTTATTTGTGAGAAAGATTCTCATAATATATTACTTACCAAAATAAAAGGACATTATTTTACGTTTGACCTCAAATAAAACCTTAGGGCATTGATCCATAATATAAATTTCCTACTATTGTTTCCATGTTTTCTACTATACTTCCTCTGATACCAACTGTAACACCATGACCCCTCTCGACCATAGTCGGTGAATTACTTGCTATATTTTCATGGTAAGAAGAAATGAAACTCCCAAAGGAACAATCTGTCTAGTATTATTGAAGAAACTAGATACATATATGTATCTCAAATTACATTAGAAAAGGTTACAAAATACAATACATAACAAAAACTAAAAATAACATCTATAGAAACTCAGTAAATGATCTATTTTTACTCACCTATTCAAGTTAAACAAATGAAATGGGTGAGATGAAATTCTTATTATGGGTTACAAATAGAAAAATAATTAATTCTATAATAATTGAAGGATAAAATACCTCACATAATCAATATGGCATGGTGGATAAATGAAAAACTCATGCCATTAATAAACTGACAAAGAAACTGCATCCATAGATTTTTTCATAGTGAAAAACTCATGGATAGTAATAAATGATAATGAATAAAGTGAATTATTATTAATTTGAAATCATTTATCAGGCACATGATACCATAGTACCATTTAAATGGTTTAGTTCTGTGGGTAAAAACCAGTATTATTTTTGGAAACAAACTCGAAGGGTTTGTCACCAACTGATTTGTCTCATGAGACCTGTTGATGCATCGAGGGGCTATTGCAGGCCCCAACTACCACTTAAATTCCAAACCAGTCTTTATAAATTGATTTAATGAAAGATCAATATTCCTTTTCCATATCCTTATAGAGTATAGAAAACATATTCATCAAAATTACCACAGTTAAAAAAACATTCCACATAAACAGTGTTTGTAAAATGGTATACGATTTATGAAATACTCATATCTCCGAAACCCAAATATGGATATAATATATATTTAGAAATTTAAATTAAAAATGATATGGAATGGTATGTAGGTACACCACATAAGAATAATTAGGTGCACAATACAAAGTAAGTCACAACAAAATGGAAAATTGACACAAATCCCATTAACACATTGTAATCAATTGTTTCGTGTGACCAAGAATTAAAAATTATAAAATGAATCATTGATTACACTGAACATAAAGAAAATCACAATATTATATATAAAATATCAGTACACATACACCACATGCAATAAATGTGTGGCGAACAATGGATATCTCACAGAATTAAAAGTGAGATAAGAAACCCCTTACTTTATGCTGGAGTGTGTTCTTCATTTGTTTTAATGACCTGAATAATAAAATTTAGCTTCATTAATTAATAATTAAATAACCTCATATACATTTAATTTATTTATTATAACCACATTAAATTCATTAATGTACCTTTTTATGGGTTTAATAGGTTCAATTTTATTGTTTTGTAGTCATTTTCTTCCTTTGTTTTCATGATCTGTTTACTTGTATTCATGAATGGATGTTCGTTTGAAATGTCGTTAAACATAAAAAATTGATAATATATATTATTAATGAAATTTCAAAGAAATAAATGATATTATAATTAATATGGATTATATTCTGGAGGATGAATCATTTTTTAAATTTCATTGATAAACACTTGGATTTAGATTGGGGGTTTTGCGCACAATAAACGTTTTTGTATTATTATTCCATATTATGAGTTTATAGGGATTAAAAAAAATAAATGAGATGAAATAAATATATTCTAATATTATTCAACCATGAAAATGGTTTCATGGCCATAATTAAACATAGTAATGAAAATTGAGAACCCGTCCTTCTTGAATTTGATAAAATAACACATCTCAGACGATGTTTTGATTTTTGGTGTAAGTGGAGTGGGAAAGAGATAAGATGATGAAATTTTACATTATAATAATATAATTATAGATCTTATAATGTAATATAATTATTATATCATTTTGACGAAGGTATATAAGGAAAGAATTATAAAAGAAAGGATGTTAAAATAGAAGAAAAAATGAGAAATCTCTCATAAAAATTCAGTAGCCAAACGACGTCACTTAAAATTACACAAAATTGATTTTTGAGATAAATGGGGTCTCTAATAAATAATACATAATATATACAGAATGGGGAATATGGAATGAACTATCCCAAAAAAATACAATTGAAAATAAAAGAGAAAACAAAAAATGAAAGCTTTAAGAAAAGAGAAGGGTGGTTGATTCTCTTACCTTGTAGAGTAACTCCTTATACATGAAGGTTGAGACCTTGGGGTTTGAGGACACCTTGGGATAACTCCTAGGGAGGTAATAATATCATAGATTCAAGGATAATAAATTTTTAATTAAATAAAATGAAGGGGGTGAGTGGGTATTTATAGTAAATGAGAGGGGGGATTTATTAATTAAAAGGGTCACCTCATTAGTGGTTTTTGGAAAACCACGGGCTTGCCCATGGTATTTTCCCATGTATTAAGCAACTTGGGACTCCTCATGTCATATTTCACTATAAAAAATTATACAAAACTTTTATATTAATTATTATTTCATTATGATTTCATTAAACTACTGAAAACTGAAAACAGTATTTTTTCTATTCACAAAAAATCATGTATTTTAGAAAAATCCCAAATATTCACCATAACCATTTTTCGACATGTAGAATTAAAAAATGAAATACATTTTTTGAAAATAATTTTCTAATTGTTTTTTAAAATTTTTAAATAAAATCATTCTCTATTCAAAAATAACAATTTTAAGGGTATAATTAGTTTCATATAACATTGAAAAATTATTTAATATCTCAAAATCTTATAACCTTATGAGAATAAAATATTATCATTATTTACTAATCATAATGGGAATATTATGATTCATAAGGGTATGTTACTATTAATCAAAAAATCAAATTGGTTGTATTAGATTCCAAATCAGTTACTAGTCACAACTCAAGATGACCGTTTTTAGAAATTCAAAGCCTAGAAGTGTAAAATTTAAGTTTAATGGCAAGGTTATGACTATATCATAAATAACCAAGTGTAGTTTCAAAGGAACAATCTGCTTTATAAAATATAGGTTATGAATATAAAATGTTTAAGAGAATCATACCATAAAATGTTTGGGGTGTTATAGTATGTCTTTAATGTATGAATATTTATAATTTTATTGAGAAATGGTATGATATACTATATACAAAGGTTATGGGGTGAGAGAGAAAGGAATCCCCCTTTACATGAAATAAAGGACCAAAAACCGACCCAATGGTACAGTGTAGCATCATGCCTACATCATACTTCCTGCATCATAGTTCATGATCACATTCCTTCATTTATGTTTATATTACCATAAATAACAAGATATTAATAGTAATAACTATTAATTACTCTAAAAAACTATAAAAATTCACATAACATGTAAAAACTAAAAGATAGAATCCATTAAGATGACAATAATTAATAATTTTTATGTTTTTTTCTATAATCATGTCGCATTTATTTATAAATTAATATCCACAATGAGAAATATAATTATTCATCATTAAATAAACTGCAATTACTAAAAGAAAATAAGGATATGAAAATTATTCTAAGCTATAACTAAGATTGAGATCTTGAATCTCACTTTCAGATGACCTATGAGTCTATTTTCTCTCTCCCATTATTATTCCCATAAATAGATGTAAAGGATATTCAAAAATAATCAAAAAAATATTCATTTGGTCTATCTCAATGTGAAAAATATGTCTCATTAGAGAATAATGTGGTTCAAGATTTTTCCATTATTTTTATATATTTTCTCATTTATTATAATGTGGCCAAACCAACCATGTCATGTTTTATTGGGGAAAAATTGATTTGATATTTGTGGTTGAATAATAAAGAATCATATAAAACACATAACTAAATTTCATTCAAATACATACATATCTAAATTTCATGACGTGGGTTTAGAATCTATATTATGTTTCCAAAACATATAAAAATAATTAACTATAAAAAAATATCTTAAACATGACAAGAAACTACAACACCAAAATACGTTCACTTCTGACAAAGACAAAGATTTTATAACCACATAATGTTTTATACATTATAATCTCAGGTATATCTATCAAATATCTTTAAACCATTTTTAGAAATGAATAAATCTCTACTAAAATTTTTGTGTTAACATAAGATAAATGGTTTGTTCGCATGTTTTTTGGCCAATATCTATATCAATCTTCATCTATATAATTACATCAATACTTGATCCAACCTACCAATTACTGAACCAGTTGTATAATAATATATGAAACCCTGTTGTACTTTCCATGTCAGGTATAATTTCTCATCAAATTATACTCTTCATTTTCCTCTTTATTCCAAATGCCTAACGAACACACATGCGAAAAAATATAAAAATATTCCCAGCCTCATATATATAGAGTTACTATGTTTGGGATAGGTAAATAAAATATAAAATTATGAGTAATTAAAAAATATATTTTATTCTCCAAGGAGGTATACAAATATTTAATAAATAAGTCCTGGTATCGATATCATCAATATATAAAGTTCAAATATTAAAACATATGGATTAATATACTTAGATTTAAAAAAAGACCCAACCAAATATATATTATCCCCAGTATAATAAATCATTTCTATTAGAAATTAAACATCCAAAATAACATTATTATATAACATTCTTAAGATTTTGAAATATAATTATATGATAGGATTTTTTTGGACGAAGTAAAATTATTAAATCTGTTTTTTGGAATTAATGAGTGGTGTTTTAGTTCAAATATTGGAAAACCATAATATATAATTCTAGGATTTATTAGTATGAAAAGGATATAAATTCATAAAAAAAAAATGGAAATTTAAATGTATTCCTAAAAAATGAATTATAAGAATATAAATAAATAGAGATATAGAGATCCCATACCTAACATCATTTGTTATAATTTGAAAAAACCCTATGGGGCATCCAAAATCATCCAAATTAGAGTGATTTATAAGAGACAGACTTTTTGAGAGAAATAATAAGAAAAAAATTTAATATTGTTATCGTAATGTATGAGCAGAATAATAAGTATTTATAGGTGTGGATGGTGGAATTTTAGTTATGTTAATTGAATATATTATTATATCATTAGCTTTAGTGATAAATCACCCCCAAATACTCTATTACATCCCTTATCATTCCCCATTAATGGTTAGAAAAAGGTTAATATGATAAAATATATAGAATATTTTATTATATTTCAAAAAATTAAAAAAAAATCATCTATTTTTCACAAATTTTTTATTTTACCCCACACCAAACATTTAAATCATAATTAAAAAAATATACTCCATTTTAGGAAATTTAACTTTGAAATGTGATAAATTTATCATTTAACTAATGAAGTTATATTATATAAAGAAGAAAATATCTATTAAAAATTATTTTATTATTAAAATATATTATAAATTAAAACCACCATGAATCTTATATATATATGTATATATTACACTAAAAATATACCAAGAGTGAACAATCAATAATGGTGGTAAATACATGTGGTCATTTAATTAGCATGGACAAATTAGTGATTCCTAAACGATTAATATTCTTATGTAGGTGATTACATTCAAGCCTCACCATTTGGAAACAAAAATAGGGGTAGTCAAGAAAAGAACATTTAAATGCTTCTCCTATCCCAATATCAGATAGATACACCACATTCACAATTTTATTACTAATCAGGTCCATGTTTACTATTTTTTTCACAAATTTAACATTTTATTACCTTAATTTTCATACACAACTTTAAATTATCATTTTATAACGAATATACATCCATTGATAACATATATAACTTTAGCCTATTATAATAATAAAGTTGTGACTATATTTCCCCATGACTTTATATGAAATCTATAAAATATATTCTAAAAAATTTCACTTGAATTTATCTCTATCTATTATAGTTATTATTCTATATATAACATATTTCATTAATTATAAATGATATTCTTGGTAATTCAACTCATGGGGTATTATGAGTCATGATACTTCCATATCATTGTAAAGTTATATAAATATATTAGTTTGATAATTTAATTTTCTTTAGTTATGATAAATATATACCCTTGAATTTATTTTCTTTTATTATGAGTCAATAAACATTATATTTTGTACATTAATACCATGAATTATACTTTACTTATTTTACAATGAATAATATTAATCCTTACATTCTCCTCCACTTAATATGATTTTATAATCAATTTTTTTTTTCAGTCCATGAATATAAGAAAATAACTCACAATCATCACTTTCTTAGGCTCCCATGTCTCCAACTCTAATTTTTGGTTCTTATAGTGAACTTTCACTAGTCAATTTGTTGAGTCTCACAATATCTTCTCTTTATTATAATTTTGTAATAAAATTTTAACTACATGAAAATTTATCATTTCTATGTAAAAGTGTTGGGTTGGAAGTTTACATTTTTAAATTTGATGGATTAAAATTTAAATCACTTTAGATTGTTTGGGTGGTATGGCTAGTTAATTATCCATAAATCTCATTTTTCTAATATCTCAAAATCCTCAATATACATTAGGGTAAAGATATATCTCTTTTTAAACATCATCACTCAATTTCATGGGGATCTGTTAAAGAAAACAAGACCACAATAAAGAAATTTTGGTCGTTTATTCAATTATTAACAAAACGTTTCTGTCTATTATTTACTTAAATGATATGTTTCGGAAGGTTTGTTACCTTATCTATTGCATTGTTTGACCATTTTATACCTAAAAGTTTCCTTTCCCCAAATCTAGGAAACATGTTAAAGTATAAAATATTTTCCCATATAAGGTTTTATAGGTGTCCATTTGTATTCCTGAATTATAACTATTATTATAGGAAAATTACTCCAAATTTAGTTATTTGTTAAAACTATAACATCCTAGATTTAATATGTTATTTTTTCTAAATTCCCCCCTCTTAAAATTTACATGTTTCAGGATTAATGGGGTTTAATATTATTCCACTAAAGAATATGATTATTTAAGGATGTAAAAGAAAAATAAATTAATATGATAATAAATACACAATATCTTTATTTTTTAAAAGGAATATAGAAATAAAACAATATAGGATTATCATTTTTTATTGATAATAATAGTGTTATATTAATAAAAATATACATCTTAAATAAAACATATAATTAATGTGTCTTAGAGTTTATAATAAACATAAGGGTAATGAGAAACATGATATACTGATTTTTGTCAAAAAGTTATGAAACAAACTTGTTGATAGAAAACAAGATTTTAGAATTATAGAAAAGTTAATATATAAAAATATATTCATAGTATGTTCCCCTTACCTATTTATCTTTCAAGACATCCAAATAAATTACTACAATAAAAAGAATAATAACATGGATTCTTTGCATGAATTTGACACACACATTGAGATTTGACACTTGCATTAATGTTGTGTATATGAATATTAGTTAAGATTATTATATAAATGTTTTTAAATATTAGAAAAATTTATTATCATATAATAACTTGTTAGGTATAAATACACAATTTATAATCAATAAATAATGATAAAATTTTGGAATTAATAATAATTCATTTAATGATTATAAAATATATATAACACTAAAAACATGATTTTATAATTTATAGAGTTTTATTTCTATAATTACATATCAATTTCATGAACCAAATATTGTATGAATTATAAAGTAATGTAATCATTATAATATTAAATCTTGCATTGGATTTAGACTGTTAAAATAGTAATATGCCAATTAGAATAAGGATTCACCTATTTAAATTATAATATAACCCTAGTAATATACTATTGAAAATAATGTAATAACCATAACTATATATATATATATATAATTATATAAAATATTTAATCATCATCATATTAAACAGGTTTTGTTTATTTTAATGAAAAATAATATAATTTACTTTGGAATAATATTTAATAAGAATTTTATAATTTTCCATAATAATTAATTTAATATTTTAATGAATTTCTATATATTTTAAAAATAAGTAAAATTTTATGTGCCTGTTATGACACCATAAAAATTTATATTAAAAGGTTAAGTAATATTTGTTATAACAAAAAAATATTTTATAAAGTATTTGTTTTATTTTATTTGTTATTTAATTTCATATAGTTATAGGGAAATTTTAATAAAATGGATAATAATAGTTTTATTATCATATCAAAATTTGGTAATAAGGAAGTTCAGAACCCTTTTGAAAATGTATCATTTAGAACAAAATATTAAAACGAGGTATACATATATAGATTTCTATATAAGTGTATTATTATGGGGAATTGATTTAATAATTTGGTTTTGTATTTTAATATTTGTATTACATGTAAAATCATTTTTTTTAAAATATATTACTCAACTTACTCTCTATAATGTTATTCTAGAAATAAGATATAATATTTTATTCTATAAAAAACTATTATTAATTTCATTTTTGGTTTTATTTATAATTTAAAGGGATTCTAAAATTTTAAATATATAAAAGTCTCTAAAACAATGTTTTATAATGAAATTTTATTATTTAGTATAAAAAACACATGGTTTATAATTCATTGTGAATTTTTAAATAAGAATAAATTTCACCAATATTTTTTAATTCCAATGGAAAATAATAAACCTAATCTACAAGATTAAATATAAATAATTCCATATCCTCCCATTAATTTTCTCTTAAATTATTCATAGAATGGTTCCTCTCTTATTTCCTCTCCCCAGACACCCATTTATATGGTTAATAGGTAGAAAAATTTCTCTCCCGTGTTGTAGGTATGCTATAAGAAATGTAAGGGGTTTTTATCAATATATCTCTTTAAATATTGATTTATTTCTTAAAATAAGATCTTTAAATTTTAATAAATTAATTATTTATTACATTATATAAAGTATAATACTTTTTTTAAAATATAATCCTAAATAATTTCAAAAACATTTCATTAATATTCTTTTATGTGTTAATAATGTCACCATGATAATTCTTCTGCATTCTAGTACGACATTTAATTATATTATTTCAAAATAGTTATGTATTTCTTATATTTGTCTTATCATGTATATATAATATCTAATATAGGATATCTATTCGAGGTTGGATAATATATATCTGGTTTTACCTTTATAAGATCATGAATGGGAATAATTCATATATATGCACCTGTAATCCTTTTGTATTGATGTTCTTAAACTTGTGAGTTCTTTCGTGAGGAATTTTATTTCCCCATTATATCTGAAATTTAGGGATTAAATACGAATATTTTTAGATGGAATTTATCCATTAAATCCCTTTTCTACATATTTATTTTCTAATAAGGTATTATTCATAGCCCCCTTTAATTATTTCATATAAAATATTTAATCAATAAAATTACCTTTCTATATGATTATTCTCTTCAATAATGCCTATTAATTTGAGGGTAATATTCTTCTTTTGATATAATCCTTTGAATTAATATTTCCATAATGATTAAATCCACTTCCCTTGTTCATGAGTCACCTTTAAAAACTATTCCTATGTGATGAATGATTTTTGATTTGTGATCAATTATAATGTTTTATTTAAAGTATTTAATTGATTCATAGTGAATGTTCTGTTTTGGTTGGTCTATGAAATATTTATCTCAACAATTCACTGGGTAATGATTCATATTTGAAGATACTATTTTTGGAAAATTATTATAAAACCATGATAATGGTGGGCATCATTTTGACCACCCTAACATTCAAGAATAAAATTCCCTTTCTTTTATTTAATTAAATTTCTTATGAATATATAAAAAACATGCACTATTTTTTTATTTCGTACTAGGATTAAATGACCATTAAGTATCATTACCATTGATAATATAGTCATTGAACAATGATCACAAGAATGATATAAATTTAATGTTTTTCGAAACTATTAATCCTTTTAAAATACGAAAAGGAAATGATGGCCTCAACTAGTTGACTTGAACCATACGAAGCTTATTTTTCAGATCTCGGAAAGGAGGTTGTGTCACTGGGCCTCGGTCTTGACCAATCCCAAGACGAGCTTCATCACATTAATCTTGAATGGAATTGCATATGGGAGAAGTTGAATTTAATAGATATTACCACCCGAGTAATGTTATCCAAGCCACCCCAAGAGCATGTCACTATCTCACACCTTACCCTTAGGTATTATGTAGGTTTTATTTGCTATTACTTAATAAGGAGTTAGTTTCTTATTGTTTAATCCCTTATATAAATAAATGTCTTATTCCATCATTTCTTATATGAGAATAGGTTTTTCTTAAAAATATTGTGAATTAGATAAATTGTTTTTTCAGGTAAAATAGTAATTTTTAGAGTATATAAACCGAGGATTTATTAATATTGTTATTATAATAATTTTATAAGGACACTACTTTTAATTATATGTGGAGATTATATTCCTTATTTTTTTTACTCTATAAATTATTAAGTATTTAGTTTGATAAGAATTATATTTTCATACTATAAAACTGAAATTGTAATTTTAATTAAATAATTTATTTTAATGAATTAATTAATTTTTATAATAAATAATATTTTAATAAAATATTATTATTATATATTTTTTATTAAATATAAATGATCATATAATTTTTATGATGTCAAATGAAACTTTTATTAATATTTGGAATTTATTTTTTCAAAACTCATCAATTTTCAATAAATGTCAGTTTTTATATTAAAATTGAAAATTCAAATATTTATAAAATTTTTAGATAAAATAAATATTATTTTTGGAATCGTTACATCAAAATTATCCAATGGCTAATTTATCATAAATTTCTGAGAAAATAATTTTTTTGGGTAAAAATTTAATATTGTATAAATATATAATGCTTTTTATGAAATCATAATGACCCAAAAGTGATTTAATAAAATACTAGAAAAGATATATTCTTCCAATATATGTTTTAAATTTAAAATAATGTTGTTTTAGATATGTTTGATTAATTTTATAATGCCTTAGGGGACCCTCAAAAACTTATAAAATATTTAATCATTTTAAAATGATTTCCTTGAGTGTATAACTCAGCTCCACATAACCAAGCCGAATATTTTAATAATCTAGGCCTTTGGAAGTATTAAATAATCTTTTACACTCCCATTTTGGAAAAATCATGGGAAAAATAATGGGTTGTTTTTTGGTTTTGAATATTTAATTATATAGATTCAAAAACCTATGTTTGCGAAATATTAAAGAATTCCCCTCTCATTTCTTATATATACCCAACCAAGTACCCACTTATCTTCCCTAAAATTCCTTTTATCACTTCCATAATATTACATAATATCTCTACAATATTACCACGGTTCCCCAAGCTCTCAATAATCCCCTCCTCACGCTCATGAAGTCACACACTCAAGTAAGAGATTTCTTCCTTTCTAAATTTTCTCCAAGTTTCTTTATGTTCATATACACATTTATTTTCAATTAAAGTTGTTTGATTATAATTTTTAAACTCTTAAATACTACCCAAAATATTTTTTTAATGATTATGTATCTCTTTATCTCTCATTAATCCTTCTCATGTACACCATTTACCATGCCGAAATTTCATTAGAGTTATTCCATTTCTCCTCTTCCTTCATGTTTATTTATTATGTTAGGTGTTTTATTTCCAAATTCCATGTGTTGGGATATGTATATATATGAAACCATAATTTCCATTTCATGTTCATGTTTTTATATATCCCTTTCTCTCTCATCAACAATTTTTATGAAGGATTTGGTCACATGTTATGCTGCCGAAATTGCACTGTGATTTCCCATGCGAAAATCATCGTGTAGTGAATAACATGACCATTTCTATATCAGGGGTATTCACCTAGATGAACATATTCATATTTATTATAGAGTTTCACGTATGTATTCTACATTCATTTATCATGGAATAAGTTATTATGTTGAATTATTCCATGTTATATCATTCATGTGGCACACTTATGCGTGAAATAAAATGTTTTTAAAGGATGCGCCCTGATAGCGCTCCAATGCATTGGGTAATGTTTAGTATCATGATGAAACAAGTGAAATGAGGGTCTACTCATTAAAATTAAAGTTCAATAAGGGTTTAATCATGATTATACAAGTGTAATGAGGGTTTACTCTTGCTAATCCATGTGAAATGTTCCTTAGATCATGCTAATATCATGTGGTATGTTGTTGACACATTTCCATGTCATTTTAATCCTGATATATCATGAATTTATGTTCATTTCTATCTTACGATCCATTGATATTACTATTTAAAAACATGTATTTTATTTTTCATGTTATTCCTTGTTTACTCCCTTACCAGGCTTTACAGCTCACCCTTTTGTTATGTATGTCCTCATGTTATCCAATGCAATTAAAAGTGAAAAGGAATGTTGTGGTCATGTAAAAATTGTTTTCAATAAATATGTAGTATTTTATGTTTTCAGTTGTTATGTAATGTTCTTAATTTCCCAATACACTAGACCTCTCATTCCTTAGTGTTTTCTTAAGTGAAATTTTATGTAATAAATCATGTTTAAGTGTGTAATAAAGAGTAGGGTTGTTATTATCCTTATTCAAGGATCCCATTATGATACCAGGAATTAATAGAGTGTACTTTTTATAGGTGACCTTTTGATTACATTTTTATTACACCATGATATTTAAAGGTAACATTTTTATGGAATTTCTTATGAATATATGATTTTGATTCATAGTTATCTTTTATTAGCTACTACAATTTTCATATGCTCCATGATTATCTGATATGTTCTAGAAATATATCTTATATATCTTGATGATTCCTTATATTCAAGGACATATAAATATATTCTAATTTGATTCCTAATTATTTATGAATCATTCATATAGATTATATATTTCATGATTTTATTATTCTCCAACCCATGTTTTATTATGGCTTTATACTAACTACAGAAAACTATTTTGATGACACCCTTACTAAATTTTTTATCCCATTTCTTTCATTATGTTTTCCAATTTTTATGTGAAATAAAAAATAATTTTATTAGTAAAAAGGTATAGATAACACATGTAACTTGTGATGTTGTTGAGATATTTTTTTAATAAAAATTATAGAATCCCTTTTATGTATAATAGAACTCATTCAATAATACTCTACACCAATGATTATGTGAATGGAAAAAATTTTAATTTTGAGATGTAAATGAAATTACATATTTAAATCAAATGATCTAAAAGAATATATATTTTTTGTTATAGAAACTTACATGGAACTTAGCAGAGAATGAAAGCAACATGTTCTATAATTGTAACCTAGGTTTTTCAAGTGGAAAATGACCAATCAAAATTTTAGTTTCATGATGAATTAAAAATTGGTATGTTTGTTGGATGTAAGTGATATAGGATGGATATCACAATAAATACGATATTTTAACTAAGTAAAAATTACATAATAATGTTTGTGTATTACATGTGGTTCTTGGATATCTAATATTTCATATGAAAATAGAGCTTAATATAAATTAAAAGAAAATAATTTTTGTTGAATATTTAATAAATCATACAATAATTCACACCCAGGAAGCTAAATGTTTATTGTATTTAATGATTAAAAACATAGATATTTTATTTTATAACCATTTTCAAATCTTTATTCTAAAAACTATATAGACATGGTACCCTTCTTGCCATATCATACATAACACCCTTATTTATAACATATAAAAATGAAAATATAAGAAGGGTTGATCTTCGGTTCTTACAATGGGTAAACACGGGAGATAACAATAAAATATCATAAGTGAGCATATGTTTAGAATTAGGCTATAAGAACATAATCATGTTACATGATCATATTATATAGAAATAATACCCAACAGAACATATATTAGAAATCAAGAAACATATCATAAATATTTGGTAAAACATAATACATGATTCATAATAGTGTTGAAACATCAATCGATCGTGATCCATTAGATCATAACATAATCATAAGAATATTGAATTAATTTTTGGATCATATATAAGAATATAAAATCAATTAAATTATCATGAATTATATCCAAGACCATCATCACATATTTCACAAAGTCTCATAATGGATTGGGCTCACTCCCCATTGCCTTTAAACATGGATAGAAAGTGTCCCTTAGTGGATTGGACTCAAAACCTCATACCTTACACGTTATATCATGAGATATAATGCTTTAAACAATTAAGTACAGTAAAATATATTTCTAGGTCCGCCTATAAAATAAGGATATATATATATATGTGTACTAAAAGAACATAAAAACATTAGTGATTCTTTCATAGCTTAGTCAAATCATGGTAAAGAAATGGGTTTCGTTAATATTTCTATAAAATTCCTCATAAGACATCTTGTGAAAGAAGGTGGATGATATCATTTGATAATATCTAAATGAAATCATAAAAACTATTAATGTATATTGAAATATATCACAAATGATTTTATAAATGAATTATAAATATTCTTTTAAAAAAAGATGAAATATCCTATTATTTTGGAAAATTTTAAAAATTGAAAAATTTACAAAACAATGAAAAAATATTTTTTTTGAAAAACCATGTAAACATGTAGTGGAAGCTCAATAATTAAGAACATTAATAACAAAGTGGAATGATTTTATAGTAGTAAAAATTATAATAATATTTATTTAATATATTTGTAATGGAAGTTAAAAGTGACTCGTATAAGAAACATTAAAAAGGCCAATTTTAAAATATTGTATGAAAAAGTTAAAAATAGTTTACAAAAAACATATTAAATAAATTTATTATATATAATAATTTTATGAAAATGATATAAAAAATATTGAAATGTAATATAAAGTGTTTGGTACAAGACTTCAAAACTTTAAAAACAATGATTTTCGAGAAGACCCATAATGGATTTGATAACCATTGAATAAAAATATCATAAAAGAGAGAAATGTATATGAATTTTTAAATCCCCATATTGTTCATGAAAATTTTCATAAAATAAATTCATGTTAAGTATATATAGAACAATAATTAAATATGGCAGTGAACATAAATTATATTTCAACGAAAGGAAAATCATATGAGAAATAAACTTACCCTAGATATCCTTTTTCTCAAACACTCTCTAAACTCCTATAAAATAAATATATATATTATAAACTTTTACTAGAATCATAATTATATTTATGTTTATAGATATTATTCAGTTATGATATCGTATTACTTATTAGCAATAATTCTTTGTTAAAAGAAATATTTTTATGTTAACTATTCAGTATTCCATGCATGTTCTGATTTTGTGGTTCTAATCACTGTACCTAGGTCAGGGTTACATAATATAACAAATTTTCATTCAAATTAATTTTATTTTTTTTATATTTAAATAGTTCCATATTCAATTTATAGAACTTATAGTGATGATTAGGATGAAAATATAAAAATATCAGTTTTAGACATATTTATTCCATAAAAATATGGCTTAATGTGTGAAAAAATATGTATATAACCAACGTAAAATCCTTTAAACAAATTAAATTACTTATTGTTACATAATATTAGTGGTATATAACATTAATTAATCATTAATGAAGTAAATATTATAGTATCATTCAAGTTATAATTAATGAATGAGTTATAAAATGCTATTTAATAATGATAATATCACTCTAAAATAAGCTTAATGATTTGAACAATATTTTAATAAATTGATGAATTATATTTATGAATATGTTGATAAATTATTTATATAAGTAAAATAAAGAAGAACATATCACATACATTGAGAAATTGAATATCCTCTTGAAGGACCTCTTGGAAATGAGAGGTCTATGAATTGTTCTTGGTACCAAAGGTTACTAAAAGTGAGATATGATTATAAAGGAGATAATTTGTGTTGGTATTCAAGATAAATTTGAAGTAATTTCTAGGTTTTAAGTGGGGATAGGTGGGGTCCTCTTATGGGTGATAGGGGTGTTAGTTTAGTAAAAATGCTAAATATTAAATGAAATAAATTTCACTATCAAAGGAAGGTGGGAAAAATTGGAAAAATTTTAAAGATATTATAGAATATTAAATAATACCCTCATCTAATCAATTATTGATAAGTATTTTTGGATTTTTTTGGCCTTATCACTATGTTTAAACACTTTTAACCATTTTAACCTTTATAGTGGGGACTAACTTTTACCATGATAATTTAGTTTTTTGACCAAAAATAAAATATAACTTATTTCCAAATTCGAATGTTTCGATTCTAAATATCATTTTTTAAAATATTCAATTTTATTATTTTTGATGAATATTTTCAATATAGGTACACATAATATAAATTTTTTTTAGAAAAATACCCTTTAAAAAATACTTTTAATTAACACCAAAATCATAGATAATATTTAGTCATATGAAATTTATTGGTTTATTATTAAAATAATAATATTTTTGTGACTTCAAAATAAATCCAACATAGAATTTATCAATGTGAATAGTTAATTAAAGTTATAGAACAAATTTTTTTTATTAGAATAAAATATAATTGAGGTTCCAAAACATCATGCATGGGTATCAAAACACCAAAAAAATTAATTTTTTGATAAAAATCCTTAAAAATATATTTGGTCAGGATAATTATTTTAAAATTTTTTATTCCATGTTTATATTATGATGATTTCATAATTATTAGGATATTCACAAAAATGATATTTTTACTATTCACCAAAAAATCAACCATTTCCAAGAAATCATTAAAATTACCCTTAAAGTAATTTTGATATTATAAATTAAAAAATGAATTTTATTATTTTAAATTAAAATTATTATTTTAATAAAATTATTATTTAAACTAAATAAATATATTATATAATAAAAAAATTATTTTTAATGAAAATATTTTTTTTCCCATGTAAAATTAATGTAGTAAAAACCAAGGCAATATTAGAAATGAATAATTTTTTTAATTTATAATTATTCCTTTCCTTTATTTATATTCATCACAGTTTTATAAATAATTTTATATAAATTTTGAATCAAAAGAGGAATAGTTTTATTTAACTATTATATTTTCAATCTATTATATGGGTTCTATTTAATTGGTAAATTTTGTTATTTTAAAATTTTATATTTATAAAAAAGAAACATTTTTTGGATTCATAATATTTATTTTGTTTATGGTTAATTTTTTATATTTTTATGAAATTGTTAATTTTTGGGTGAAAAGTTAAAAATACCATATTTTTAAAAGACCATAAATTTTATGATATCATCATGATGCATGATAAAAATTTAATTAAAAATATTTCAAGAAAATATATTCCTAAAGAGTAGAATAGATAATTTAAAAATATTATTTTAAATTTCATAACCTATGCTTGACTTTTTAAAATTGAAGTTATATTTATTTCAATGTAAAATTCTGATCATTGTATTAAATAGTGTATTGGAAGATTACATTCAACTTTTTCTTGAAAAAAATGTAATCTAACATTCACTAGTTTAATTATAAGCCAAATAAATTATGATAATAAATTAAAATCCTAATTTTAGTGTAAAATCATTTTTACACATAAAATAATAGTTTTTCAAGAAACTATTTTTTTGTTCATTTTTCATACTTATATTGAATTTCACTTATATTACCATTATAAATAGAATATTTAAAAATTGATTATATATTTGGGTTTATAATTTCCACATTGTTTTAATAATTTACCGTTGATTTTTTTTCTGATAAAATAATTACCTAGGTAAAAATATGGCACTTGGTTATAGATAAAATTGGTTAAAAGAGTTAAAATTTTTGATAAGGAATCAGGATTACAAAAAAAAACTTAATTAAATATCATTGGTTGCGTTTATTTTTACGTTACCCACATATATTTTAAAATTTAGAGTTTTATTACCATTTTCCTTGATAATGAAATATTATATTTAAATGTTTTATATTTTTACAAGAGTGACTCTCCGATCATTTATAGAAAAAAACCACCTCTCCTCACATCTTCACACAATGAGTACCCTAGATAGACCCTTAAATACCTAAATACATTCCCCAATATCCTCCATTTTTCCTATATGTCATGGTATCTTCAAAATAACCATCCTAGAAGTCTTCTGGTGTAATCCATAGTGGTTAAACAAGGAGGAGGTATAAACCGTAACCATACTCTTTCATGCATATTTATTGATACAAATCATTAAAAATATATTATTATTATTATAAAACAATGAACATAGTTTCATAACTATAATAAAATTTTATTATGTTGAGGGAATAACTTTTTTATAACTTCTTTACAACATATGGTAAATTAAAACATTACTCGTTCATACTTATGGACTACCACATCCACAGAGTGATGCATTTTGTTTTTAATCCCCACTTCATATTTCATGTAAATATGATTAATCAAATGAATATATATAATATCTATAAAATAATTATATTTCTGGAAAGTTGATATATTACTAACCATCTTAACATCTCTTCTTTTGGAAAATTATTATGTTTCTTGTGTGTATGTTTAAACTAACACATCCCCGAAGAAGTGTGATTCATTTTTCATCACCAATTGAAATGTAATTAAATAAAGATAAATTTAATGAATAAATTTGGTATTTATTACCAATTTTTGATTTTTGAAATATAAAATACTATCCACTTTTTTTATTTTCTAGCTAGTTGAAAAAATGGAAACATCAATCGTGTGTAAGTGTGGACTACCACCTCACTGAAACAAGGTGTCTAAAATTTCATGAATAACATACATGATTGGTTTTTAAAATATTATTTAAAATAGTAATAAAACAATTATTATATAAATAATATTCTAAAACCCTGACCTATTGATCACAAATAGTTTATACTGGGTAATTTTAAAATTTATTGACCAAACGATCTCTAAAAATTCAGAATAATCTTAAATAATTGAGTAAAAAAAACTATATGAATAATTGTAACAAAATTAATAATGTTAATTTAATGAACAAGAAAAAGTATATAAATCAAATAAATAAGCCATGTAATTTTATTCTTAATGATTTAGAGAATGTATAAAGCCATAAAGGACTAATGGGAAGATATTTTTTAAATAGCCGTGTTTTAATGTATTCCTTTCAATATTTTTCCTCTATATCCACATTCATAAAAAATATTAAAATAATGATATTTAAATACCTAAATGATTTTCAATGGTAATTTTCAAATCCCTTTTAATTTCTTTATAATTATTTTTATAGGTTTTTAACCCACATTTTTAATATGACTTAGTATTAATTTCTTTATAGAAGTGAAAAAAGAATGTTTTTTAATGTTTACTCAATGACCTCCATTTCCCAACTTCATAAAATTTATTCTTTATCAAGATTACTATAATTGTATTAATTATTTTTTCATAGAATAAAAAATTCTCTTTCTTCTGGGAGTTTTTCATTTTTTAGAGTTTTTAAAAGAAAAGGATATTTTTCAATATTTTTATGTGAAAATGGAATGTGATTTTCTTATATATTAAAAATATTTTTTCAAAGTTTTTTAGGGTAGAATGATATATTTTATAATTTCTTTTACTTTATGATATAATATTTGAGACTTATATATTATTAATGATGAGCCTAAAATAGGTCATGATAATAGGTAACCCTGATTTGGCTCTCCAATGAATTGGGTAATTATTTTGTCTTTGAAGGTACAAGTGAGGGAGATAACCAACTTAGATAATACTTTGGAATTTATTTGGCACCATAAATTAGTGAACAAGGGATATATATATTATTCCATAAATACTTATTTTTGTTTTATAATGATTTTTATGAATATATTTATACTGAATGAAGTATGGAAATTTTTTGAACTTTTAAGGTGAATGGTTAATTTTTAATGAACTTTTATCATGAGTTCTCTTATTTATCATGAAATATTAAGTGTTTTACTATAATTTATCATGGATTTCAAAGGTATTATTTATGGATTTACTGATTTTTTATTTTAAGTACATTTTTTTATATGCTTATGATTTATGGTGAAAATGGTAAACATCTTCCTGAATTTTCATTTTTTTCTCTTAAATAAGGGCTTTAAATGATTTTTATATTATGTAATGTTATATATTTTACTCCTTTAACATTTTTATACTTTATTCAGAAGAATTTAAATCTTTCCCCTATGTTTAATCATCTTAACTGAATCTAAAGTGTCTTGAATGAAACTACGTTACAAACCTGAAGCCGTATTTTTAATGAAAAAATACACACTCTGCTGAAGTGTCCAGTTTTTTATACAATGGATTCTTCAATTATATTAATCTATAAGTAAAATTATCCCAAAATTTCAAGAATGTGAAACCCTTGTAATGATTCATGTATTTATGGATTATTTATTATAAATGGTGTTGTATTTGGAATCTGAGAAATTTTTTAAATAACATTATAGGGCTGATTGTTGTTGACATGAACTTTAAATATATTATAATTTATGGTTATATCATAATGAGATATTTTTTATTGATTTCCATGTTGAATCATCTAATACATGTAATTTAAGAATGTTTTTTGGAGGAAATTGGGTCGTTGAAGTATGAATTAATAACCGGGATAATAAACTTCCGAATAAACAATATATAATGGTTGAAATATATAATTTATGAATGTGTTAACAAAGTTGTTGTAGTATATAAATGTTGTCACTAATTAAATAGAGAAAATGGATTCTCAGTAAAGGAACATGTTGATAGTGGATAATTTAATAAAATATTACCCTCCAAATTTCAATGGAAATTCTAAACTAATAAAAATTTAAAGGATAGATTAATATATGTTGAAGATATTTTATGTTTTGGGATGTACAAAAAATCAAAATGTAAGTATTTAAATTTATTATTTTTCATTTTCAGATTAAGAATATCATTTCCCATCCCCTGGGTCTCATGCCATGGCATACCACAATCCCACCTCCCGAAGGCCAGGGGTTGGAAACTAGCACGGAAGGCGTCAACCTGAAAGTGGGAGGAATTTTCCTAGAAAATTGTACACACATGCACTCACAAAAAAAAACCACAAAGCTATAAGTTGAACAGTATGTAATCAGAGACTAGATAATAACAACCTGAAAAGAACTAAGTGGTGTTACTATTCCAATATACAATCCCAACAAAAGTACTCAACATGGTACAAAGGGAGCACCGGCAACCATCTACGGAAGATCACACATGACTGCTGAAGTAATGAAGCTACTAGAATCCAAAGTAGTATGTAATAACTACCTAGTCCTAATAGACCCCTCCTGGACCTTGTCCACCAAGCCCACCATCTTAATGTCTGTCAGTCTTGTCTCCCTAAGAACCCCTATCAAAACATCGAACATCTTCAATAGACACATCACGTGCAGGAGAGGCTTGTGCAAGGGTGAGTAACTCAGTGATCAATAGGGGTCCCTGATACCCTCGACGGTATCCCAATAATCTAAAAAGGAAAAATACTACAAAAGAACCACAAATTAAACCAAAAAGACCATGAATCTTCATCTCTACTAAGGTATATGCCATTCCATATACCTAGGTCATCCAGATAAACTCGTCTCAGCCACAAAGAAACGTAAGGCCCCAACCTCATGCAATTTCTAGGATTTCTAGAGAAGGGTCAAAGCATAACTCATGGATCAAGAGTACACGCTCCATGAACTGGCCATCCCTGAAGGAGCCTGTCTGAGAGATGTATTCCATCAGGTTCAACTCAGCAATTCCTAATGAAATGTTCAAAAGTACGTTCTCCATCGGGAACTTTATACTAGAATAGCCTCCATTTCCCTTCACTAGAGGTCATGCAGTCATAGTCTTACACAGAGGCAAGACTAAGGGAAACCATGTGAAGACTCCCACTCCTCTACATTTTGTTCAGTTGGGGGAGCACCACTACAGCCTAACCCAAGATATCTTACTCTCTCTAGTGAGAAGTGGACCACACCTTAGTCCATTGAGGGAGTACTAACTTATGCCTTGGGTATTGACTACGTTAAGTGTTGGGGATGTCTCCTCATAACTATGTCCTATAGTAGAGGGTTCTCCAACTCCCTAGAAGGACATACTCCTCATCGCTACTTGGAGATGGGGGAGTACTTCACCATATGTGAGGACCTGCACCCTACCCGGTAAGGGAGTACAACACTAGTAGTTTGTTCCCAATGGGGAACCCACGCCCTAGTACGTCAGGGGAGTACCAACCCCAGGAGAGAGGACTCACACCCTAACATGGCAGGGGAGTACCGACTATACTATATCATTTCCTAAGGTGGACCCGCACCCTTGGTTGATAGGGGAGTAACTACTCCAAAAATAGAGGCCCATACCCAACCAGGTAGGGGAGTACCTTAATAAATGTGAGTTAAGTATGGAGGACATGTGCACTAATCTAATAGGGGAGTACTGACTCCAAAGATAGGAAAACCATATGAGAAGAAAACAAAACCGCACTTAGGATCCGGTGAGTCTTGTCTTTACTGGAGCAGAGGTGTAAGAAATACTCGTGCCTTGAGTTATCAAGGGAGTAACCATCCTAACTCTCATTTGAAGAAACAATCCAGTTCTGATCCTTAGGTTATCAGTCATACCTCAACCCCCAAGAAGATCTAAAAGTAAGTAACATGATGATATGTCTTGTTATAAGGGTTTCAACGTAACAGATGGTGCGTCAACTGGACACCCGGTCTGGAAGTTATAGGCATTTTAGTGTCGAGGGCTCGGTTAGATTTGGGTAAAATCCAACCCAGCCAAACTCAAAATTTATCCGAATGTAATGTAGAGTATCTCAAAAGTATTTCCTTGTACTAGGAATTCCAGTTCCCTATATGGTTTATCAAACAGACATCTAGTTTTGGAGATATGCTCATTTAAGCGAATTAGGCCGTAAGTGGGTCCAGGTCTGGTCCGACATTGTCAGACTGACCTGACCCCCCGGATCGTTGGGCTCGGCCCAATGGGGATGGGCTAGGACTTGTTTGGTTGGGCCTGGTCCGTCACACTGGGCCGCGGGCTCAGCCTGCTGGGCCGTGGGTTCGGCCTGTCCCACAGGTCTGTGAAATTGCTCGGCCCGTTGGCCGGTCGTGGAGGACCACTCCCCTCCCGAACAACCGAATCCATTCATGTCTTCAATGATGCGACACCAGGTGGCACCAAATCTCTTTTTCCATTAGAGTGTACCACCCCACTACAGACCCGCGGGTGTAGGTTTGCTCTCTGTCGTGGTTTAATGTCACGTCGCGCCGCTCGGCTCAGCAGCGGTGCTGGATGGCACCGCACCTCTTGGTCGGTCGGCCTAGACCGACCCGCTATGAACCCACAGTCACGAGTCAACCCTCTGTTGTGGCTCGATTTCATGGCCTTCCACCATGGCGCACCACCCCACTTCAATGTGGCTGACATTGGTTGGCCACCTCTTGTCAGTCACGTTGCCTTCGGGCATCGCCGTTCCTTTATGGCCGGCGAGTTCCGATCGCCGCCTCTCTCGGTCGCTGGTCCCACCGCGTGACGCCATCATGACTCCACTTCTTCCAGTCAACCACATATAATGAAATCATAATGGGTTTGACAGAGGTTCTAGTCCTTGATCGTTTTACCCGCACCCTCCACGTTAGCATTATAACATGGGAAGGATTATTAGATTTTGAAAAAACTCCTACAATGAAACCCTACAATATCCTCTCGTGTTAAAGAGTGAAATGATGGAAAACTTTTTGGATAATTGACCTATGTTCTTAATAATATTCCAAAATGTGGTAAAAAGGGGTGGAATCAAACATATAACCCCTACCTTCTAATCTTTGTAAGGTGCTGTAGATGAGAAAGAAGTGTCTACATCCGAAGGTGTTCACCGACACTTCCTATCGCCTGTCGATTTCTTTAATGTCTATCACTCAAAGATTCATTATAGGTTAGTGAAAGTTGTCACTTCAATTCATATGAGGTTCCCCTCTTTCCTTCCAAATACCCATTGTCAAGCTTCGTTTAAAAAGAGTGGAGGAGAGGATCAACAGACCACACAATTAATGAGGTTCATAATGAGTATAATTAATGAACCTATTTAATTTTCTCAATGGTGTGGTTACACATTCATTTAAATCATTTGATGGTGTGGTTACATAAATCATGAGTTAAGAAAATAAATGGTTTGATGTTGCACTACAGTACCAACACCATTTTTCAAACAGTTTCACAAAAAATAACCAAATGTTATTTTTTTTTTGTAAAGTCCAAAAATTAACATTTTCTGCTAACCCTTTTCATTCAATGGTAAGCTTCCCTTAAGAGAATATCAATGATAGGGTTTCAATTTTTCCCTCAGATTTTTAATATGAGCACTGGTTCAAAATATATAATTTTTCCCCACACGTTTACTGAATATACCTTAAAAAAATTGCCAAAATTATTAACAGTCACCTACGACCCACACGTATCAAGGTTAGGATCTGCCTAATAAAAACACACCCTCACAAGATCGACGGTACTCTCCAATTTTACATACGAGTTACAGTTTATTAGTTAAGGATTTTACAATAAAATAATTGTTATTTAATTATATTATTTATGACCAGGAACTAACTTCCAATGGCAGCCTGCGTTGGCCAATGTTAGTATTTTTAAGGTAATCAGACACTCACGACTTCTGCAGTGGTCTCAAAATTCTAATTCGAGTCACCATTTGTGAGTTATAAGAATTTGAAAAACAATTTAATTTTATTTATTTATTTTATTTACGGTTATTCCATTTTTGGGTTTTCCCACTAGGGTCATGCTCCGACTAAATTTAAGCCACTATTAGGGTAAACACGCCGTACCGATCCCAATGATGCCCGAAAATTTCTAATTCTAGAACCCAATTAAGAGTGATTCCACCATTTCAGGAAAACTGCTCATGCACACTATTTAAAGCATAAATTTTTTTGACAGATCATTTTGGGAACTATGGGCATCAGAATCACGTACCATCATATCTCGCGGTCTCTAAATAATTCCATATAAATAAAAAAATTAACCGAAATTCCAAGGAGTTACATTCTCCCCATCATTTGACTTTTCTTCCCCAAAATTCCAAGGCCCAAACTCTGGGTACGAAATTGGGTCCAACCAAGGTTCCTGCATATCTTCGAAGAATTCTCCATTAGGGAATACCAAGATCAACCACTCTTATGTCCAACTCTTGCTGGGTCAACATCGTGCCGCAATTGGGACATGTTTCTTTAGCTGCGACAAGTGGAGAAAGAACTAAGCATCGTGACACATCTGTAATCATGGGGTCTAGCATCCCACTACCTAGAACCATAAGTGGCCTCCCAAAAAGCCAAAACAAGACACAACAACTCCCAACTGTGGCATCTCCACTATGTATGGATGGCTAGGAACCATTCCCCACTATGAAAACAACTTTTGGTTTAACTCCTCCACCACATAATGACTCAAGCGGGACTCTTTTCGAGAATCCAGACCGTGCTTCCTGGTCTCCCACCCTTTGGAAAAGAAAATACAATATCCACCAAGTAGATATACCAAATTGATTGCCTAATGTCATCTTTTCGTGCATGAATAGTAGTATTCCACACCCAGATTGACTTCATAAGGCCTTTCCACCACAACTAAGAGATCCCAACCACAACTCCCACCTCCCAGTGTCTGGTCACACTATCAACGGGTATCCTCTATCTAGAGTCTCTAAGCATGATGGTCAAGTCTACGGTCCATAAAGAAGCACAATGTCTCGAATAATACTCATAGAAAAAAATCTAGCCCTTGTGTCTATTTAAAAATGTAGCAAAAGAAAAGACATAGGTCATACATTGAACTTCTCATATATTTTCATTGTAATGAGCGACGACTGTGTGTAGCTGTCCTTTCCCATGTCCTCCAACTCCCAGATTTTGGCGGCAACCACCCCTGTTATTGGTACATCTCCTCTACCCCGCCTGAAAACTTGTGGAACTCCATGCTCCAAGCATTGTCTCGGCCAAGAAGGCTCATCTGTCGGCTCCCTCTCAGCTATACTGCTGGTTGGGAAATCACGATAGAGATTCCCCAAGCCATTAAGAGCATAACACTGCCTCTCCAGCAGTTTATTTGATCCTTGGCGCTACTGCTATTCCATAAACCCATGAGTCTATGTCCGGGAATGGGTATGCCTCCTATGTCGCGGTCCCACCACCATTCGTCTGCTAACTGCATTAGACACATCCACTTTGTGACAACTTCTACAGGTCACATCCACATACTTCTCCAACAAGAATATCTCAACCACTAGGGCTCATTCCAGTACCCCAACATGCGTCAGAATGTAGAGAGGTATCATTTATGCCTTCATTTCTCGGCGTAGTCCCAGCTTGAAGGTCTGGGCCCTGATGTAAGGGTCCTGCACCATATTAGCGGAGTTGTGATAAAGATCTATAAATTTCTATGAGTACTCTAATACCGTTATATTTCCCAGATTTAGGTGAACAATCTATTGTATGCGTAGAGGGAGAAAATTATCTGAAAATAACTCCTCTCTAATGAGGCACTGAATGTCTATCCAAGTGAGGGTCAACTCATGATCAGTCTCAAACTTCAGACTCCACCATCTTCCCACAGATCCCTAAAGATGTCTTGCAGCCAAAATTTCAATCTGGTCGAGTGGGTTCCTCACTTGGCGGAAAACATGCGTAACAACCTCAATCCAATCCTCAGCTACCTGACGATCTGTCTCGCCATAAAACCTAGGAGGTCTCTTCTTATAGGACTCATGTAGGGCACCGAGCCTATGAACATTCTCTTCTGAAAACGCTGGAAATAGATGTTGACCATCGGGTGGTGGTAGCCATAGTGTACCACTCGGTGGGGCCATCTCAATCACTGGACCATGAACAAATTCCTTGTCATTAGGCAGACTGTCCTCACAACCTCGTATTGGGATCCTAGCAGGTCGTCCACATCGAGGAATCCTTATATAGATCAAGATGTACCATTATTAAGGTTATATCTGGAGTGATGACTCTAGATATAATATTGAAATCACAACCATCAAAATAAGATTCATATTTTCTTATTTTCCTAACAACTATTGTTTCCATGTACCGAGTTGGGTAACAGGTGTCCAGAGTCCTGGTGTACGGATATTCCAACTTCTGCACCAACACTGGAGTCTCTAGCATGAAAGATGAACTCAAAACACTTAACATTGTTTATAACAACCAAAAAAAACAAATCCTTTGTCATTGAGGTAGAACTGACCACCATTGATGCCACTTTGTGAGCACCCGTCCCCTCGGAACCATGCCATGATATTCCCCAAGACCACCTCCTGAAGGCCAGGGGTTGGAGACTAGTTCCAAAGTTGTCAACCTGAAAGTGGGTGGCATTTTCCTAGATACCTGTAAGCACATGACCTCAAGAACAAAAACTATAAAGTTGAAAGTTGAGCACTAAGTAATCGGAAACCCTAGTACAACATCAAGTATAGCACTGAGTGGTGTAACTGGGCCCGTGTACCATCCCGACAAAATAACTGAAAATAGAAAGGTACAAAGGGAGCACTGAAGACCATCTATAGATGATCCCACGTGATTGTGGGAGTAGGGAAGCTACTGGAATCTGAAGTTGTAAGTTTTTTCTGCCTGGTCATACCGGACCCCTCCTGGTCTAAGGCCACCAAGTCCACCACTGTAACATATGTAGGTCTTGTCTCCCTGAGCGCCTCTATCGAAATGTCGAATGTCTGGACTAGACACAACATGTGAGGGTGAGGCCCATGTAGGGTTGAGTAACTTTATACCCAGTAGGGGACCCCACTAACCTTGATGGTCTCTCAGAAATCCACAAAAGAAAAATATGACAAAACAACCACAATGTAAGCCACAAAGATCATGCATAGTCTTCTCTACTTAGGTATATTCCATTGAAAATACATAGGTTATCCAAATATACTCGCCTCAGCCACAAAGAAACAAAAGGCCCTGACCTCACGCCATTTCCTAGATTCCCAAATAAGGATCAAATCTTACCACATGGACCAGGAGTACACGCTCCATGAACTATCCTGTAACGTCCCGGATCCGGGTGCCCCGAACCTGATTCTCCACATAACCTCAAGCGCATTTCCCCAAACGCCAGAGGCTGCCAACTAGCAGCGAGGCCCCAGGTCTGATAGTGGGGAAACTATGCCCTCATTTGTCAAAGTGTAGCAGAGCAGAATACAAAATTAAACAAACAACAACAGTGGAACCAATAACAATTCATATATAACTGAAATGGATAACGGATAAAAAGAAACCAGCAGTCATAAATATATGAAGATGCAGTATGTAACTATTCTATAAAACAGCCAGAACATGTTACACTGTAATACAATACATCAAAACCGAAGTACAAGTACCGAAAGAAAAACAGAATAGCCCGCAGCATCACGAGCCAGTGCTCGGTCCCATGATCTCCTATACCCCAGCAGCAATCACGCACATGTATTAGGACCCCTTCCCTTATCTATACCTATAGAAAAAAATCATTTTGTGCCAAAAAGCATTTCCCAAACAGGGTGTGAGAAATATATCTCAGTAGGCACCCACAAAAGGCCCGTGCCCAACTATGTGTAAACATGCAACAAGTGTGCAGTAGTAAAATTCAATAAACTATGAAGTACTACATGTACCTAACATACAATTTATATTTCCATTTAATTATTCATTTAATCCATTTAATATTTAGAAACCACCATGGTGAATTTCTAAATAATCAGTCAACGTCCTCAGACAAGTAAAATCTCACCCTCAGGTAAATCAGAATCCAACCGGCAAGTATTTCCCTCAGGAGTAACAAAAATTTTCCCTCAGGCGTTAGAAGTGTCGCCCTCAGGCATAGAAGTCAAGACCTCACGCACGAAAGGATGCCCTTAGGAAAAATAACTACTTCCCTTAAGCTAAATAGTGCAGTGCCCACATGCTAATCACAACAATGCCCTCAGGCTAAATAGGTTACCGGGCCATTCCCAACATGTAAACAAGCAGTAAACAAGAAATTCCTCTCAAGGAAATTCAACAATTAATACTTTAAATGCGTACCCTCGGGAATCCTAGCCAAATGGCTAAATAGTGGATCACACCCCCAGGGTGGTTCTAGATCCAAGAAACGATCCCAAACAATAGTTTCACAATTCTATTAATTACATATACAATTCTAGGTATTTAATATAGCCACGACCTCAGCCACATGACACCCCAAATATGGATTTGTAGCTCAAAAACACGAAAAAACGAATGACAGTTGGAAAATAAACACAAATCCACCTACCTTATACACCAACGAGCGCTATATATGAACGTAGATCCCAGAAATGCCCAATTACGACATAGATCTAATGAAGAAGAAAAACCTCTCAACCCCAAATAACTCTTGTTAGGGAAAGAATTGGCAAGAACTAATTAAGAAGGGTGGAGGGCTTACCTGTGCGATTCCAACGAGATCTTCCGAGGCAGAAATGGTTTTAGGACGTGCCCTCGGCATATCTCCAAAGCTCCGGTCATCCCCTCATGCTCATTCTTCCCATACTCAGTCTTCCTTGTGAACATGGGAGGCTACTTCTCATTTTATGTGAAAAAAACAAAGTTCATGGCATGTATATCCATGTACACGGCGTGTACTCCCTTCATCTAACTGTTCCTCTGGCGGCACCGCCACACTGTTCTTCCGTCGACATGCGTACACTGCATGTACTCCCGACTACACGGCGTGTACTATTTCCCAGCTAGCGGCTGCTCCACCGATTTACAGTTTTTCCCTGCCGAATGACTACACAACGTGTAAAGGACCGCTACACGGTGTGTAGTCCGTTCCTACACCCTTCGTCGCTAACATGGCTACACGCCCCATGTACCCATCCCACACGGTCAAAAGTACACGATGTGTGGAAAAGTACACGATGTGTAGTTCCAAAATTTAGGATTTTTCCCCATTTTCCCTATTTTCTCAAAAACACTTAAGGAAAAGAGAAAAGAAGAAGCCCGTACCTCAAAAATAAGAACCGGGTTCTTACAAACTTCCCCCGTTATAGCAATTCATCCCCGAATTTCCCTTCCAAGGGTGGTGAAGATAAAGCTCAGAACAACTCCGGCCACTGAGCACGTACATAGGTCTCCCACTCCCAGGTATCATCCTGCACTCGGCCATGCTGCTATAGCACCCGTACGAGAGGAACTAACCGGCCTCGGAGAAACTTCGTGCTCCGGTAAATGATACGGATCAGATGCTCCTCAAAGGACAAATCTACTTCCAACTCAACCTCCTCAGGCAGAAAGACGAGGGATAAGTCTGAATGATAGCGACGCAACTGAGACACATCGAAGGCGTCGTTCATGGCTCAGTACCGCTGCGGTAACTGCAACCAATAGGCAACCAGCCCGAATCTCTCCATAATCTCAAATGGCCCCACACACCTCGGTGAAAGCTTACCCTGTTTCCTGATCCATCTGTGTCCCAACATTGGTGAAACACACAAGAACACCTGATCCCTGACCATGAACTCCCATGGTCATCTGTGGCGATCAACATATGACTTATGACGAGACTGCGCGGTTGCCATCCCCTTCTGAATCAACTAGACCTACTCAGAAGTCTCTTGCACGAGTTGTGGTCCCAGTAAAGTTGCCTCACCTGCCTTTCACCAGCACAAAGGTGATCTGCATGGCCTACCATATAAATCCTCGTATGGTGTCATCTCGATAGTTTCTTGAAAACTATTGTTATAGGTAAACTCGACTAACGATATATGCTTCTCCCAAGATCCCCAATGTCTAGGACGTATGCATGAAACATGTCCTCTAGCACCAGTATCGTACGCTCTGACTGGCCATCGGTCTGAGGGTGGTATACTCTGCTCAGAAGCACCTCTTTACCCAGTGCCCTCTGAAAAATATGCTATTAATGAGACGTAAAGCGGGCATCCCTATCTGAAATGATAGAACAAGGGACCCCATGAAGACGTATGATCGCTCAGATATACAACTTTCTGAACTCGCCAACCCTGAAGGTCACCTTGATCGGAAAAGAGTGAGCTACCTTCATGATTCTATCCACAACAACCCATACGACATCATTGCCTCAAGGTGACCTCGAAAAATCAGTCACGAAATACATCGTGACATCATCCCATTTCCATTCTGGAATGGATAACTGCTGTAATAGTCCAACTGGTCTATGATGCTCCGCCTTCACCTACTGACAGGTGGAACACCTCGTAACAAAACCAGCCACATCTCTCTTTATACCCAGCCACCAGTACGGACGTCTCATGTCTCAGTACATCTTGGTAACCCCAGGATGAACTGCCCAAGTTGAAGCATGAAACTCCCACATCAACTTCTCGCGTATATCCCCTAGAACCCATACTCGTCCATGGAAACGCAGAACCTCATCATCGCCTATCTCCCAACCAAGAGGAGGGTCCTCACATGCCACCGACTCCCATAGAACTAGGCCTTCCGAATCAGATAACTGTCTCATCCTCACTCTGTCCAGGAGGGTAGATGTCATAGCTAACGAGGAAAGATAAGTCTACCCCTAACTGTCGTGCACCTCCAGATGCATCTCAGAGAACAAGGCCATATGCTACCACTCCCCACTGGCCTGCTGCACAGCCAGTGTCGGAGTCTTCCTGCACAGTGCATCCTCTACCGCATTACCTTTAACTAGTGTATAGGAAAGCTCAAAATCGAAGGACTGTAGGTACTCGACCCACCTCCCCTGCCTCAGATTCAGGTCACGCTGAGTAAATATATACTTGAGGCTTTTGTGGTTGGTGAAAACCACAAAATGCTCTCCCAAAAGATAATGTCTCGAACAACGCAACACATGCACAACTTCAGCCAACTCGAGATCATGCGTCCTATAATTCCTCTCATGTGGCCTCAACTACCTGGATCAATACTGCTCTGAGGCCAATACCTGATGCGCCATAGTAAACTGTATCACAATTCCCATGGTCTTGGAGTATCAGGATCGATGCTGATGTAACCCTTCCTTTCATGTACTGAAATGATGTCTCACAAGGTTTTTCCCAAACGATCTTCACACCCTTATTAGTCACACCCATCAACGGTGTTGCTAAGCGGGAAAAATCTGGGATTAAGCGTCTCTAGTAACCAGCCAGCCCTAAGAAACTCCGTATCCCAAACACGTTCTTAGGCTTCTCCCAGGAAACTACTGCTCTCACCTTCTCTGGGTCAACTGAAACTCCTGCCTCTGAGATAATGTGACCCAGGAAGTGAATCTGGTCCATTCAAAAGTGTCACTTTGAGAGCTTAGCATATAGCCGATGCACTCTCAGTGTACTCAATACAATCTCAAGATGTGTGGCATGGTCGTGTCGAGTGTGAGAGTACACCAAGAGGTCATCCACGAATACTACCACAAAATAATCAAGATACAGATGGAACAAACGATGCATCAGAGCCATGAAAACTGCTTGCACGTTCGTGAGTCCGAAAGGCATAACCAAGTACTCGTACAGACCATATCTTCTCTGAAAAGCTGTAAGAGGTATATTCGATGGTCTCATGCACAGATGATGGTATCCATATCTCATGTCAATATTCGAGACCACTCATGCTCCTAAAAGTTGATCAAAAAGATCATCAACTATCGGCAAAGGATATCAGTTCTTGACCATCAACTGGTTTAGATTCTGAAAATCCACACAAATTCTGAGGGTACCGTCCACCTTCTTCGCAAAAAGGATAGGAGAACCGCATAGAGAAGTACTGGGTCCGATCAAACCCTTCACCTGTAACTCCCCTAACTGCCTCTTGTGCTCTTTCAGCTCAGGTGTAGCCATCCTATATGGAGGAATGGACACCAGTGCTGCTCATGACATGAGCTCAATAGAGAAATCCACCTCTTGCTCTGAAGGTAGACCTGAAAAGTCGTCCGGGATGAAATACTTGAAACGATCAACAACTGGAGGGAAATCCATATGAGAAGTCCCCTAATCATCCAGATATAATCTCACAATCTGGGTTGTGACTCCACCTTACCCACGATGCTCTGGTCCAGCTCGACTCGCCAGAACATCCCATTCACCCTTGTATAGAAACTCTCCATCCTATGGTGATGTGAAACACACCCTATGACGATATCAGTATACAAAGGCATGAAAGGGAACCAACCAGTCCATACTGAGAATGACATCATAGCTCTTCATCTCTAAGACATAGATGTACCAATGAAAGTGACACCCACCAACCTCAAGGGGGAACTCCATGCACTGACCCACAACAACTGTTCTAGTTCCCAACGGTGTGTCTAGCACTATGATATCAAAAGAAGAAGAAACAACGAGCCCAAGGATCTCCACAACAGGTATAGATATGAAACTATGTGTAGCACCCGTATCGAAAAGTACCGAAGATAAAACAGAAGACACTAGAATAGTACCTCTGATTGAAGAAGGTCTGGGATCTTGCTCTTGTTGGGTCTGTTGCACTGCATATGCCTGACCAGTGCCGCAGCCCTGCGACACAGCCTAACTACCCTGAGCTATCCCGCCCTGCTGCCTCTGAGATCCTGGTGTCTGGCTACCACGACCACGACCACCATCTCTACTTGTATGTCATGACGTATTCCAGTTCCCTGACTGGTAAGAAGCTACTGGTCCTGCTCCCGCACATGGAGTCTTCACAGAAACCCTCTCACTAGCCAATGGTGGAAACACCCTACAAAATCACTGCAGATTACCCATCTTGCCGCAAGCTCGACACTCCACTGGGTCTCATGGACACTGTGGCCTCTTTTGCCCCTCTCTACCACACTGATAGCACCTGATTGGGCCCCCTGAAGAGGCTTCATGGATGGTACTTCCACCCTGAGAGAAGTCCACCTATCTCTTCCTCTTGCCAGTAGAAATAGTACCAGAAACTGGTGCTGAACCACCCTGGCCCACACCACTAGCCTCCTGCAGGTTCTTCTCTGTAATCAGTGCCTGGCTCACAATAGCATGTACAGTAGTCAACATGAAAACATTAACCAGTGCTTGGATTTCATATCAAAGACCATTCTCAAAGCGCCTGGCCCTCAACGTCTCATCACCAACCAGAACGGGTGCAAAAAGCTTAAGATCTGTAAAGAGAGCAGAGTAATCCATCACTGACATAGCACCCTATTGAAGATTCATGAACTCTTGAGCTCGATCCTCCCTCAACATATCTGTGAAAAATATGTCATTGAAGAATACCTGAAAATCATCCCATGCCATGCCCCTGTAATGCTCTGACTGGTTGGTAACATCCCACCACCTCTTGGTGGAATCACGTAGCATATATGTCGCAAGCTTCACTGTAACGATCCATACTGTACATACATTATTAGTACATCAAAATTGAATTACACTTATTACAACATACAACAAAACCATGAATGAACCGTATAGGTATAGTGTCTTTAGAAACTGGGAAACATAAACCACTGGTTCATAAAGTGTCTACACTATCTCCCATTTATTTCATCATATCTATAGTCCCTTTTGGCATATCTTACATAATATCCTTCTTCATGACCTGGGGAAAGAAAACATACAAAAGGGTGAGCTCAAATTCTTATTAAGGGTAAACAAAATAAATATCAATCACATCTTATTCGTAAGAACATATCATTTTGGAAATCTTACCCTGTAAAAGAGATCATAATTTCATAACATTGGATAAATCATGGTAGTGGAATGTAATCACAATAATCATAACTTAAAAAATGAAGCTTTGTGGCATACACACAAAATCATAGAGAATCATTTCTTATTAGTCAAGACTCATTTACCGTACTATCTTAGTGGACAACGTCCATTTCTGAACCGAGTTCACTCCTCATTTCAGTCCTGTTTCACTGAACCGGTTTAACCTTCCGTTCCAGCCATGTCTATCTCATGAGATATAAAATCTTTACCCAATTCATTGGAGGGAGATATAGGTCCCACTCATCTCATAATTATACCATTCTTATGTGTGCCAAAAAATCTTAAATCATACATCATTGCATAACCCATGTAATAAAAATGGGATTCTTAAACATCGTTACATCATAAAACAATTAATATAAGATAATGGAATTCATAAAAATAATTCCATCACAACATAATCAAATCAATGTAATAATTGGGATAG
Organism: Viscum album; assembly: GCA_963277665.1. Taxonomy (NCBI): domain Eukaryota; kingdom Viridiplantae; phylum Streptophyta; class Magnoliopsida; order Santalales; family Viscaceae; genus Viscum; species Viscum album. The sequence goes on from OY728158.1 coordinate 413,880,521, forward strand.
AAACAGAACCCTATATTATCTTATATGGAAAATAATTTTGATAAAACACTTGAACTCTATTCTTGAGGAAAATATCCTTTCTACTTCAATAACATTTATCCATTCATAACATGTCATAAAATTTTAAACTAAAAGAAGTTGATTAAAAATAAACATGAAAACTTGTAATGGAAGCTTCTTGGAAATAATGTTTTAAAAATCCATTCATGCCGTATAAGTTTAAAAAAACATTCTTCTCGTACTTTTTTCAGAAAAGTCAAAAAGTACCTCGTACGAAAAACGACAAAATATTCCTTTCATATCTTTTACTAAAAACTCACCGAAGGGTAAAATTGGATTTAAAAAATTGTAGGTGGATGGATATAATATTAAATATTGAGGAAAACATGGAAGTGGATGATAAACTAAACCCCTGTAAATTCCAAAGTATAAACAATCTCGGATAAAAATGAAATTGTGATATTTCCCTTACCTTAGATCCGATTTGTTTCGTAAGTGTCTGAACCTCCTATATAATGATTTAAATAATTTAATTTACTTATTTTAGAATCATACTCATTGTTATGTTATCATATATGGTCATATTATTATCTTATTATTAGTAATATTTCATAACTACTTGTTATCCGGGTGTTTATTACTTTTTGTTCTTATGCGCGTTTTGTTGAATAAATTATTACTCTTCTTTTTAGGTTATAGATACCTCATTTACAAAATGTTATTAGTGTAATATATATCATATTTATTCACTCAATTCATTTATGTAATCATTATGCAATGAATATCATGTAGAACGAGTCGCATCACATCGTGGAGACGGTATTCCGTACGTACGCACGAGCGTTGATATCGTTTCCATGATCGTGGAATTGTATTGGAGTGTATGTATACTTTTTCAGAATCAATATCACTTTAAAATAATCATATATATTAATTATTTAAACCATTATACCCATCCATGTAAGGTGGTGGTGGAAAATAGATTACACCACGACGTGGAGACAATATTCCGTATGTACGCACGTGCTATGATTTCATTTTCCATAGGATGTATAGATGGTAAAATAGGACTGTTTCATACTTATAATAACATATAAGTATATGAGTTATTAATTCATAATGAAACAAATAAAGAAGAAGAAGTGGAAGAAGAAATAAAGTTGAAAGAATCGGTAACGGATATTACCTCTTCTTTGAAGCGCCTCTTTGAGACCACCTTTTAGGGCACTAAAATTGTTCTTTGAAGAAGACCAGGACCTCTAGGATGTTTCTAGGGAAGTGGAGAGGAGAAATTGGTAGGGGTTTCCCGATATTGATGGCTCAAAGTGGTGTGAGGAAGAGAGAGAAGAGGTTCCCTTTTATAAGGGAGGAGAGGGGTACCATTGGAAAAACAAAAAATATTATTTTATTATAAAGCCATATTAGGTTTTAAATAGCTCCAAATTGATTTATTTCGAATCTAAAGTGGGTATGGGTCGAAATACTCTCATCCAATAGAATTTGGACATGTTTAGTTTACTATTTTAACCTTATAATTTATATTTAACTTTACATTAGATAATTTTACTTTTAGAGTGTCTTTTTGTGTTCTTACACTATAAGGTTAATAAACTTACTATAACAAGACAAACAAACCCCAAGTTGTTTATTATTAATATATATAACCTTATCTAAGTCATTTGGCCTAACATTAAATTTTTAGAAATAAAATAACAATTAATAATATAATATTTATTTTAAAAACTATTTATGTCAATTTTGACACTATTTAGTAATTGATTTTTGTAAAACACATAACAGAATGATTAGTTCGAAAAAAGTTAATTATATCAATACTAACATGTCATAGTAACCTAGAAAAGTATTCTAATTCATATAAAGTCTTAAATTACATTTATTTCTGTATTTATAACATCAATTAGGTCAATATTTCATTAATATGATAATTACTACATCATCTTTGTTTCATAAATAAATTAAATTATTTAATGTCTAAAAATTACAAATAAAATACCATTATGTAGGAAATATTTTTATCTTCCTAATGAATTCTTATAGTCTAATTTATCTTATGTATAACACTATATTAAAAATTATTTACTTATTAAACTTTGATTTTAACTATTTTAACCCCTCTTTAAATAAATTAATAATAAACGTCCTCATCTAATCCAAGTGGGCCTATATGGTCATATTTTCTTCCTAATGTTGTTTTTGGTCGAATTACACTTATCCAATAGAATTAGGACATGTGTTAGGGTAATAATAATATCATTTTTACCCTTAATTACCCAATTTTCTTTTAACCGTGGTAAATAAAAGTAAAAAGATACAATTCACCAAAAATTATTTTCATCTCATTGACCCACATTTTACTTACGGACATATACCGTGTCTCTCATATTTTTGAAATTCCACTCACATAAGAGGTAAGATTATGTTTTATGTAAATTTGAAAATTCTCCAAGGAGGTGAATAAAAGACGGTGAAAAGTTCAATAAAATTTTTATATATCTAAAATTATTAGAAAATTACTCCAATGAATTATATTGAACATATATAGGTATTATGTATCATTTTTGACCTAAAATAAATTTAAATAAAATATATAATTATTTAAACAAATATTCGGTTTTTAAATAGTAACCTAGTGTTTTCACTATTCATCAAAAATTGAAAGTTTCTAGAAAAATACCAAAATTTAACCCTAGGCTAATTTAGATATTCCGAATCCAAAAATTAAGTCCATTTTAAAAAATAAAATTTACAAAATTTCAAAAAGTTGTTATTACTATTCATAACAGCTAGTTTTAATAATATTTTAATTGCATATCGTTGTTTAGTGAAACTCGGTATTACGTAGGACACAAGCTATCAAGGAAGGTCACGATTGTGTGTAAAGCAAGCCAAGCTAGTGTTGTGTGTAGTGAAAGATTCCTTTGATGATTTATATAAACTAAAAACAAAATATTTCTTATAAAAGTCTCATTTGTTACATTCTACCCCTTTAAAATGAATTTCTCCCTCAAAATTAATCACTTGTAAGAAAAATGAGGATACCTCGCCCTCATCATATCCTTAAGCTCCCATGTAGCTTCTTCTAATTGGTGGTTCCTCCATAAAACTTTCACCAAGCGAGTGGTCTAGTTCCGTAGGACTTTTTCACTACGATCGAGAATCTCTATCAGCTGTTCTTCATAAGAAAGATCTTGTTCTAGTGGTACAACTTCTGAGATGAGTACATGTGAAGGATCAGGTATGTACTTTCTCAGGAGATATATAGGGAACTCATCGTGAACTTGAGAGAGATTCGGTGGAAGCCTCAATCAGTAAGCTACCTTCCCAACATGATCCAATATTTTGAAAGGACCGATATACCTAGGGCTCAGCACTCCCTTCTTTCCAAATCTCATTACTCTCTTCCAAGGAGATATTCGTAAGAACACTTTATCACCCACTTCAAACTCTAAGTCTTTTCTTCAGTTGTTGGCATAACTTTTTTGTCAAATCTGAGCTTCTCTTATGTGTTGTTGAATAGATCAGACTTTTCTGCCATCTCATCAACAAGATCAGGTCCTAATAGCTTTGTTTCCCCAACTTCATCCCAGCAAGTTGGAGTCTTGCATATCTATCCATAGAGAGCTTCATAATGAGCCATCTGAATACTGGAGTGAAAGCTATTATTATAATAAAATTCCACCAAAGATAGGTGTTGATACCAACCACCTTTTAAATCCATAGAGAAAGCTCTCAACATATCTTCTAGAGTTTGAATTGTCCTCTCAGACTGACTGTCTGTCTGAGGATGATAAGCAATGCTGAAACTCAACTCTGTATCGAGATTATGCTGAATAATTCGCCAGAACATTGAGGTAAACCTCAGATCCCGATCAGATATAATAATAAGTGGTACTCCATGAAATCATACCACTTCCTTTACATATATCCTGGCAAGCTGATCCAGAGAGAAATCCTCTCTAATAGAAATAAAGTGTACAGACTTTGTAAGACGATCAACTATGACCCAAATAGCATTATTGCCTTTGGATGTTTTAGGAAGTCATGTGACAAAGTCCATAGTGATGTTTTCCCATTTCCATTCATGTATGGGTAATGGTTGTAACATCCCCTTAGACTTATGTCTCTCAGCTTTAACTTGCTGACAAACCGAGCATTGAGAGACATATTCAACAACATCTCTTTTCATGCCATCCCACCATAAGTACTCTTTCAGGTCCCTATAAATCTTCGTGCTTCCAGGATGAATAGAGAATGAAGAACTATGAGCCTCATCCAGCAGCTCCTTCTTTAATTCAGGGATGGTAGGATCACAAACCCGATTCCTGAACATTATTATCCCATCACAATCAAGGTTGAGTTCAGGAACATTTCTCACCTTCTTTTGTAACTCTATGTCTTCTTTCTGTGCCTATTTAATCTTAACATGTATAGATGGTTGAACATTCATTTGAGAAAGATAGGATTTTCCCCTTTCATTATAATTACAAGATCCATCCTTTGTAAATCCATAAATATTGGATATTTTGTGATCCTCATCATGGATAAACTGGGATGGTCTTGTCGACTTAATGCATCTGCCACCTTGTTTTCTTTCCCAGGGTGGTAATGAATTGAGCAGTCATAATCCTTAATCAGCTCCAACCATCTTCTTTGGCGCATATTCAACTCCTTTTCTGTGAAAATATACTTTAAACTTTTATGATCAATATAAATGTCACACCTTTCTCCATAAAGACAAAGCCTCCAAATCTTTAATGCAAAGATTACCGCAGCTAACTCCAAATCATGAGTTGGGTAATTTTGCTCAGGGATTTTCAACTGTCGTGAGGCATAAGCTATCACCATATCATTTTTCATAAGAACACACCCCAATCCCTTCTTAGATGCATCATTGTAGATCAAAATCCTTTCTCCACTACAAGGCAGTGTGAGTACAGGTGCACAGGATAACCTTCTTTTCAACTCCTTGAAATTCTCTTCACATTCCTCCGTCCAAGAAAAACGTAACTCCTTTCCGAGTCAACCAGGTGAGTGGTTTAGATAATCATGAAACATCATTCACAAAACATCGATAATATCCAGCCAAACCAAAAAAACTTCGGATCTTAGTTACAATTGTTGGTCTCGACCATCTTTCGATAACCTCTGTTTTTGTTGGATCCACAGATATCCCCTATTTTGAGATTATGTGACCCAAAAATGATTCTTTTTGAAGCCTGCATTCACACTTGGTAAATTTGGATTAAATATTATCCTTTCTCAGGGTCTTCAATATAATTCTCAAGTGATCTTCATGTTCTTCCGTGCTCTTTGAATATACAAGAATATCGTCTATAATGTCTACCACAAACTAATCAAGATAGTCTCTAAAGACTCTATTCATCAGATCCATGAAGATAGCGGGGGAATTAGTAAGACCAAATGAAATCACTATAAAATCATAGTGTCCATACATTGTACGGAAATACGTTTTTGGTATATCCTCCCTTTTGAACCTTAATTGATGATACCCAAAATGAAGATCAAACTTGGAAATGTATTGAGCTCTGCGTAGTTGGTCAAATAAGTAATCAATGAGCAGGAGAGGATATTTTTTCATGATAATGATCTTGGTAAGTTCTCGATAATCAATGCAGAGTCTCATTGATCCATCTTTCTTCTTAACAAACAGAATAGGTGCTCTCCAAGGTGACGCACTAGGGCATATGAACCCCTTATCAAGATTCTATGGGAGTTGCTTCTTCAATTCCTACAACTCAATTGGGGCCATTCTATAAGGTGTCTTTGAAATAGGTAAAGCACCTGGTATGAGTTCTATTGAAAACACAAATTCCCGATTTGGTGGAAGACTAGTAAATTCCTCCGGAAAGGCATCATCAAACTCTCGTACAATGGGCATATTCTTAATCGTGAGTTTCTCACCAACCATTTGAGATAAATAACCTTCATTTAGTGGAATCAAGACCCATAAAATGGAAGAAATTTCTTCTGGAAGGTTATGTTCATCCTTGCATCGATAGACGATCACAGATTGATCTAGAATATGAAATGTGAGTTCCCTTATTTGGAAATTGATATGAGCTCCATATTTAGAAAGCCAATCCATGCCAAGAATCACAAAAAATTCCACTACAGGGAGGATCACAAGATTTTCAGGAAGCACTTTCCCACAAACTTCAATCGGAGATGAATTATAAAATTTTGATGCGACTATTGTTCCATTAGGGGTTGTCACAGCTAACTCAACATCTAATTTTTGAGGTAATATGGTGATACCCTTAGAAAATTCTTCATAAATAAAGGAGTGGGTGGATCCATAATCAAATAAAACTTTTTCTACTTTAGAGTGGATGGTAAGTGTACCTTTCACCACTTCGTTATAGTACTCCACATCGCTGATAGAAATTGCATGTGACTTTCCTTTGTCTTTTGCCTTAAGAGTTTTTTGACGTCGATCATCATCAACAACCCTTGGATTAGGGTATTGATTGGAATAATTCCCCATTTTCTTGCACTTGTAGCATTGAAGTGTAGGAGGTTCCCTCTGTGTAGTCTTTTCATTGTTCGCATCACTAGACATCTTCTTCCCATCATTGTGGAATTCAAATGCCCGATGACCTTCCTTTACACATTTGAAACATTTACTTGTCCCTTTAAGAAAACTCCCTCCATGTTTCTTTCTACACTTTGAGCATAAGGGAAACTCATATTCTTTTCAGTGTGCTCTTTAGATTTTCCATTGAATTCCATTTTCCTCTTCATATCAAACCCATATGACTGATTGGTTACTCCAATCTCCATCTCAACTTTGAGAGCACATCGAACGATTTCCTCATATCTATTGAAGTGCCTTATGGCTAACGCCCTTCGAAGACTTGGTTTTAAGCCCATAAATAATTGATCGGTCTTACTCTCAGGTTGGATTATAATACCAGAAGCGTACCTTGAAAGTCTTGTAAAATTTTCTTGATAGGTACCAACAGATTAATCATCCTTTTGATTTAGTTAAAGAAACTCCTTCTCCATCTTTGTTCGGAGAATACAAGGGAAGTACTTATTGAAAAATAAGTTCTTGAACTCGTCCCATTCCATGGACTCAATTTCGTCTCTTGGACTCGTAATCTTGATAAGATTCCACCATTGATCAGCATCACCTTCCAAACGATTCACTACTAAGATGAATTTATCATGTTCAGAACACTGAAGAACTAAAAATATCTTATCAGTAGTACTGATCCATTGTTCAGCAACTAATGGATCAGTAGACCCACTGAATGTAGGTGGACGCTGTCTCATGAAGGATTCAACAGAATGTCGCTCCTTTCTTTGCTCGTTTGGAAGTCTTGCATGATTCATAGCTTGAGAAAGTTGTGTGAGCATGGCTACAAGAATTTGCATTCCAGCTCCCATAACGTTTGGTTGCTCAGGGGGACAATCATTGCATTGCCTGTCACATTACGCATTAACACAGTTCCTTCAGGTTCCAGCCATTGACTGAAACCAAGAAGAATAGTGTGAGAAACACTAATTATAATCAGAAAACCACATAATCAAGAATAAAATTTCACACTTAATGTCTTATCCTAGGTTATTAATGGCCATTTATAAAACACTAAGATTGTGTTATATGCTTAGACTTATCCTTAGGATTCTTACTAAGGATTTCATATCCTAGTTTCCAAAGGTTGACAATACCTTTCCTCTGATACCAATTATAACGACCCATACTTTACATACATTGTTAGTACTTCAAAATTGAAGTACACTTATTACAACATATAACAAAACCATGAAAGGACCATATAGGTATAGCATCTTTAGAAACTGGGAAACATAAAAAACTGGTTCATAAATCGTCAACACTATCTCCCATTTATTTTATCATATCTATAGTCCCTTTTGGAATATCTTACTTAATAACCTTTTTCCTGACCTGGGGAAAGAAAACATACAAAAGGGTGAGCTCAAATGCTCAGTAAGGGTAGAAAAAAGAAATATCAATCACATCATATTCATAAGAACATAACATTTTGGAAATATTACACTTCAAAAGAGATCATAATTTCATAACATGGGATAAATCATGGTAGTGAAATGTAATCACAATAATCATAACATAAAACATGAAGCTTTGTGACATATACACATAATCATATAGAATCATTTCTAATTAGTCAAAACCCATTGCCAAGAATATCATAGTGGACAAATTCCATTTCTGAACTGAGTTCACTCTTCGTTTCAGTCATGTTTCACTGAATCTGTTTAACCTGCCATTCCAGCCATGTCTATCTCATGAGATATAAAATATTTACCCAATTAATTGAAGGGAGATATAGATCACACCCATATCATAATGATACCATTCTTATGTGTTCCACAAAATCATAAATCATACATCATTGCATAACCCATGTAATAAAAATGGGATTCTTAAACATCGTGACATCATAAAACAATTCATATAAGATAAAAGAATTTCATAAAAATAATTCCATCACAAAATAATCAAATCAATGTAATAATAGGGACAGAAACATAACCCTATATTATCTAAGATGTAAAATAATTTTGATAAAACACTTGAACTCCATTGTTGTGGAAAATATCCTTTCTACTTAAATTTTTTTCCCTTCATAACATGTCATACAATTTTAAACTAAAATAATTTGATTAAAAATATTCATGAAAACTTGTAAAGGAATCTTCTTGGAAATAATGTTTTAAAAATCCATTCATTCCATATAAGTTTTAAAAAAATATTCTTCTCGTACTTTTTTCAGAAAAGTCAAAAAGTACCTCGTACGAAAAACGACAAAAGATTACTTTCATATCTTTTACTAAAAACTCACTGAAGGGTAAAATTGGATTTAAAAAATTGTATGTGGATGGAAAGAATATTAAATATTGAGGAAACATGGATGTGGATGATAAAATACACCCCAGTAAATTCCAAAGAATAAACAATCTCGGATAAAAATGAGATTGTGATATTTCCCATTCCTTAGGTCCGATTTGCATCATAAGTGTCCAAACCTCTTGTATAATGAGTTAAATATTGTCATTGACTTATTCCAGAATCATACTAATTGTTACAATATCATATATGGTCATATTATTTGCTTATTATTAGTAATATTTCATTGCTACTTGTTATTCGGGTGTTTATTACTTTTTGTTCTTATGCGTGTTTTGTCGAATAAATTCTTATTATTATTTTTTAGGTTATAGATAAATCATTTCTAGAATGGTATTATTGTAATATATATCATATTTATTCACTCAATTCATTTATGTAATCATTATGCAATGAAAATCATGTAGAATGAGTCGCATCACATCGTGGAGACAGTATTCCGTACGTATGCACGAGTGATGATATCGTTCCCATGATCGTGGAATTGTATTGGAGTGTATGTATACCATTTTAGAATCAATATCACTTTAAAATAATCATATATATTCATTCTTTACACCGTTATACCCATCCAAGTAAGGTGGTGGTGGAAATTGATTACACCACGGCGTGGAGACGGTATTCCGTACGTATGCACGCGTGGTGACTTCATTTTCCGTAGGATGGATAGATGGTGAAATAGGGTTGTTTCATACTTATAATAAAATATCATTATATGAGTGATTAATTAATAATGAAACAAATGAAGAAGAAGAAGTGGAAGAAGAAATAAAGTTGAATCAATCGGTAATGGACGTTACCTCTTCTTTAAAGCGCCTCTTTGAGACCACCTTTTAGGGAACTAAAATTGGTCTTTGAAGAAGACCAGGACCTCTAGGATGCTTCTAGGGAAGTTTATAGGAGAACTTGACAGGGGTTGGCTAATCTTGAAGGCTCAATGTGGTGTGAGGAAGAGATGGAGGAGGTGACCTTTTATAAGGGAGGAGAGGGGCACCTTTGGAAAAACAAAAAATATTATTTTATTATAAAACCATATTCCGTTTTAAATAGCTCCAAATTGATTTATTTCAAAGCTCAGGTGGGGAAGGGTAGAAACCCTATCATCCAATAGAATTTGGACAAGTTTATTTTACTATTTTAACCTTAACCTTTATATTTAACTTTAAGTTAGATAATTTTACTTTTACCATGTCTTTTTGTGTTCTTACACTATAAGGTTAATAAACATACTATAACAATCCAAACGAACCCAAAATTGTTTATTATTAATATATATAACCTTATCCAAGTAATTTGTCCTAAAATTATATTTTTAGGAATAAAATAACAATTAATAATATAATATTTGTTTTAAAAACTATTTTATGTCAATTTTGACACTATGTAGTAATTGATTTCTGTAAAAATCATAACAGAATGATTAGTTCAAAAACAGTTAATTAAATCAATACTAACATGTCATATTAACCTATAAAATTATTGGAAGTCATAAAATGTCTCAAATTACATTTATTTCGGTATTTATAACATCAATTATATCAATATTTTATTAATGAGATAATTACTCCATCATCTTTGTGTCAGAAATAAATTAAATTATTTAATGTCTAAAAATTAAAAATAAAATACCATTATGTAAGAAATCAATTATCTTGCTAATTAATATTTATAGTCAAATTTATCTTATGTATTACCCTATAATAAAAATTATTTACTTATTAAACATTGATTTTAACTATTTTAGCCCTTCTTTAAATAAATTAATAATAAATGTCCTAATCTAATCCAAGTAGGTCTAAATGGTCATATTTTATTCCTAAGGTTGTTTTTGGTCGAATTACACTTATCCAATAGAATTAGTACATGTGTTAGGGTAAGAATAATATCATTTTTATCCTTAATTACCCTATTTGATTTTAACTGTGGTAAATAAAAGTAAAAAGTTACTATTCACCAAAAATTATTTTCATCTCATTGAACCACATTTTACTTATTTACATCAACTGTGTCTCTCGGATTTTTGAAATTCCACTCACAGAAGCCGTAAAATTAAGTTTTATGTAAATTTGCCAATTCTCATAGGAGGTGGGTAAAAGACGGTGAAAAGTTCAATAATTTTTTTATATATCTAAAAATATTACAAAATTACTCCAATGTATTACATTGAACTTATATAGGTATTATGTATCAATTTTGACCTAAAATAAATTTAAATAAAATAAAAAATTATTTAAATAAAAACTCGGTTTTTAAATAGTAACCTAGTGTTTTCACTATTCATCAAAAATTGAAAGTTTCCAGAAAAATACCAAAATTTCACCCTAGGGTAATTTCGATATTCCGAATCCAAAAATGAAATCGACTTTGAAAAATAAAATTTACAAAATTTAAAAAAGTGGTTATTACTATTCATAAAGGCTAGTTTTAATAATATTTTAATAGCATATCGTTGTTTACTGAAACTCGGTATTGCGTATGACACAAGCTATCGAGGAAAGTTGTGATTGCGTGTAAAGCAATCCAAACTAGTGTTTTGTGTAGTGAAATATTCCATTGATGATTTATATAAAATAAAAACAAAATATTTCTTATAAAATTATCGGGTGTTACATTCACCCTCTGCTCTGGAGGCGTCTCAAGATAATTGAAAATAGTGTTCATCGACCCCAACCAAGACTCTGCAGCCTGTGGCCCGCCATCCCCCGAAAACGTTGGTGGATACTGCTGCTGGAAGATATGAGTCAGCTCGGCCATAGATGTGGTAGCCTGCGGTGCTCCATGAAATGTCTGCATGAACCACATAAAGCCTTCACGGAACTCCACCTCCACGCCTGTGTCCGGTATAATAGCTGGCACTGCATCTGGCTCTGCTGGAGGATCCACTGGTAGCCCGTGGCCCACCATCTATAGAGTAAACTCGTTGCCGCTCTCCTGGCGAATAGCACACGGTCGTCTAGGCGGCATAAAACTACTAGTTCAAAAGCATTCCTTAGATTCAAGATTTATCAAGGCTGAAAGCGAAGGAACCACAAAGGGAACAAGAGGAAGAATGCATTTCAATATTTGCTAAACAAGACTACACGACGTGTATACTGACTACACGACGTGTAATTGAATTCCCTTCCCCTTCTCGGGTCCTTCTACATGGCTAAGCCACACATCTCCCGTTGAACAAAACTACATAGCATGTATAATATCTACACAGCGTGTATGGTGTTATTTTCCAACTGCCTGTGTCGCTTGTGACACGACCGACTACTCGGCTTGACACTACATGGCGTGTTACACCCGCACACGGTGTGTACACCATCCCGTTTCCCCATCCACATGGTTAAGTCCTCACAGTCTGTCCTCGGACAAGACTACACGACATTTCCCTCAGGTACACAGCATGTCCCACAGGTACACGGCTTGTTCAAGGAGCGGTGACACTGGCCCATGTTGTTAGTTACACAGCTGAGTCCCCTGGTCACACTACACGGCGTGTTCATCATTGACACAGCATGTTCTGTAAAGGAGTTCTTCGACCCGTGTTGTTTGTTACACGATCAGACTCTGGTTCGACATGACATGGCATGTACAATCGGAACACGACGTGTTTTACCCAAGCCTCTCCCTACCCTGTGTTGTCACCCGCCCGGTTAGTGACACGGGAAGAGACTACACGGCGTGTACTCTGGGTACATGGCGTATACTCAAAAAGTTCATTTTTCATCCTGAGTAGAAGGCCATACACGACGTGTTCATTGTACTATATGGCGTGTATACTAGGTTTCCAGACAGTATGCCACAGAAACTTCCTCGGAACCCAGAAAATACCGAAAAACAAAACCTAAGTGTAAAATTCCGACCCGTGAGGGCCCATACTCCCCAAGAATCGAAGTTTGACATCTTATCTATGTTATAACTAATAAAATGCTAATTATCCACCAAATTACGGTCAATGGGGACCCATACTCCCCAAAAACCAAAGTTTGGTGTCCGTTATTTTAACTGGATCATAAAAAAATACCCTATCACATAGAAGGTATTTCTCAAACAGCTATCACAACAGCATGCTTTACTAGCACAAAAACTATCACTACAACATGAAATTTCTAATGTACCTACATGGCATGGAATCTATGCATGGCATGTGATTTTTAGCATGTGCCTATATGATTCATGAGATGACATACCATCTCATCGGGTTGCAAGAAAATAGGACCCATGGAAAAAATATAAATAGTACAATACAAGTGTGTCAGCCAACGGTGAAATCAAATAAACTACAAATTGAAAAATCAGAAAAATTTCAATACGAGGTAAATTGGATTTTCCCTGCACATGGGTTAGCTATGCCCGGGAACAGCTTATTACCAACTACCATCCGTCCTATCCCTGACTACGGCTCCAAATAGTAAGTAAAAGAAAAGAACCTCTCTGATACCACTTTGTAACGTCCCGAATATGGGTGCCACTCAACGGGTGCCCCAAACCTGGTTCGCCACGTGACCTCAAGCACATTTCCCCAAACTCCAAAGGCTGCCGACTAGCAGCGAGGGCCTAGGTCTGATAGTGGGGAAACTATGCCCTCATTTTTCAAAGTGTAGCACAGCGGAATACGAAATTAAACAAACAACAACAGCGGAACCAATAGCCATTCATATATAAATGAAAGGGATAACAGATAAAAAGAAACCAACAGTCATACATATATGAAGATGCAGTATGTCACTATTCTATAAAACAGCTAGAACATGTTACACTAAAATATAATACATCACAACTGAAGTACAAGTACAGAAAGAAAAACAGAACATCCTGCAGCATCACGAGCCAATGCTCGGTCCCATGCTCTCCTACACCCCAGCAGCAATCAAGCACTTGTTAAGGACCCTTTCCCTTATCTACACCTACAGAAACATAATCTGTTTTGGCCGAAAAGCATGGACCAAACAGGGTGTGAGAAATATATCTCAGTAGGCACCCACCAAAGGCCCATGCCCAACTTGGTGTAAACATGCAACAACCATGCAGTAGTAAAATGCAATAAACTAAGAAGTACTTAAAGTAACTAACTTAAGAGTTATATTACCATTAAATTATTCATTTAATCTATTTAATATTTAGAAACCACCACGGTGAATTTCTAAATAACCAGTCAGCATCCTCAGATAAGTAAAATCTCACCCTCAAGTAAATCAGAATCCAACCCGCAGGTATTTCCCTAAGGCGTAACATAAATTTTCCCTCAGGCGTACGAAGTTTCACCCTCAGGCATAGAAATCAAGAATTCAGGTACGAAAGGTTTCCCTCATGCGAAATAACTACTGCCCTCAGGCTAAATGGTGGAGTGCCCACATGCTAATCACAACAATGCCCTCGGGCTAAACAGGTAACCGGGCCATGCCCATCATGTAAACAAGCAGTAAAAAAGCAATTAATCTCAAAGAAATTCTACAATTACTACTTTAAAGGCATGCCCTTGGGTTTTCGGGCCAAATAGCTAAACAGTGGAACACACCCCTGGGGTGGTTCCGGATCCAAGCAACGATCCCAAACAATAGTTTCACAATTTTATTAACTACCTATACAATTCTAGGTATTTAATATAGCGATGGCCTTTGCCACACGACACCGAAAATCTGGATTAGTAGCTCAAAAACACAAAAAAATGCATGAAAATTGGAAAATAAACACAAATCCACCTACCTTATATGCCAACGAGCACTATATATGAACATCAAACCCATAAACTCCCAATTACGACATAGATCTGACAAACAAGAAAAACTGCTCAACCACAAATAACTCCCGTTAGGGAATGAATTGGAAAGACCATATTAAGAAGAGTGGAGGGCATACCCATGCAGTTCCATCAAGATCGTCCGAGGTGGAAACGGATTCCGGACGTGCACTCGGTGGATCTCCGAAGTTCTATCCATCCCCTCCCACTCCTTCTTCCCGTTCTAAGCCTTCCTTGTGAACAGGGGAGGCTACTTCCCATTTTAAGAGAAAAAAACAAAGTACACGACATTTACTTCCAAGTACATGGCGTCTACTTCCTTCATATAATTGTTCCTCTAGCGGCACTGCCATACTGTTCATCCGTCGACATGCGTACATGACATGTACTATCGACTACACGGCGTGTATTGTTGCGTAGCTAGCGGCTGCTTCACCACCTTACTGTTTTGGCCTACCGACTGACTACACGATGTGTAAAGGACCACTACATGAAGTGTAGTCGGTTCCTACACCCTTCGTTGCGGACATGGCTACACGCCCCATGTACCCATCCCACACGGCCAAAAGTACACCATGTGTGGAAAGGTACACGACATGTAGTTCCAAAATTGAGGATTTCCCCCATTTTCCATATTTTCTCAAAAACACTTAAGGAAAAGAGAAAAGAAGAATACCATACCTCAAAAATATGAACCGGATTCTTACATGTCCATCCCTGATGGCACCTGTTAGTGAGATATACTCCATTAGGTACAACCCAACCATTCCTAATGGAACGTTTGAAAGGAAAATCTCAATCAGGAACATTCTGCTAGAACTGCCTCTAGTGCCCAACAATAGGGGTCTCGCAGTCATAGACTTGCACCAAAGGGAAGACGAAGGGAAACCATGGGAAGAGGCCCACTCCTCGACACTGCATTCAGTTGGGGGAGCACTGCTCCAGCTTAACCCACTATATCTTTGTTGTTCCAATAAGAAGTGGCATGCACCTGAGTCCGTCGAGGGAGTACTAACTTCTACCTCGGGTATCGATTACATCATGTGGAGGGGCTTGCTCTTCGTAATTGTGCCCTGCAGTCGAGGGATCTCCATCTCCCCTAAAGGACCCACTCCCTGTTGCTACTAGGAGATGGGGGGGGGGTACAAATTAATATGTAAGGACCCGCTCCCTACCCAATAGGGGAGTACAGCTCTGGTAGTTGTTTCACTATGGGGGACCCACACCCTAGTATGTCTCGGGAGTAATGAACCCAAGCTAGAGGAATCACACCCTATCCTGGCAGGGGAGTACCGACTCTACTGTAGCATTGCATAAGTAGGACTCACATCCTAGGTTGACAGGGGAGTACCTACTCCTAATAGAGAGGACCCACACCCTACCTGGTAGGGGAGTACATGACTCTATGTAGTTAAGTATTGAGGACCAACTCCCTAGTATAATAGGGGAGTACCGAATTATAATATAGGAAAACCATATAAGAGGAAAATGAACTCGCACTCATGATGCGGGGAGTCCCGTATCTACCAGAATAGAGGATTAAGGAATAACCACACTTACGTCATAAAGGGAGTTTCCATCCTAACTCTCACAAGAGGAAACACCCTGGTTATGCCTCTCTGGTTATCTATCATACCTCAACCACTGGGAAGTTACACAAGAAAGTATCCTAATGATCTTTCATATCATAAGGGTTCCAATGCATCAGAAATCGCGTCAACCAGATACTCGGTCTGAAAGTTATAGGAATTTTAGTGTTGAGGGCCCGGTTGGATTCAAGTACGATTAAACGAATCCAAAATCCAAATTTATCCGAAAGTCACGTGGAGTATATCAAAATTACAGCCTCATCTTAAGTGTTCCTACACCATAGAAGGTTTGTCAAACGAACATTCGGTTCAGGAGACACACTGATTTAAGTGAACTGGGCCGTATGTGGGTATCAGTCTGGTCTGACATGGTTAGACAGACTCGACTGGGCCTGTGGGGCCCATCCCAATGCAGTTGGTCTGGGCCTGATTTAGCTGGGACTGGTTCGGTATTCTAGGCTATGGGCTCAGCCCGTAGGGATGCAGGTTTATCCAAGCCCACCTGAGGGGGCGTGGCCCATCGGGCTGAGGAATCGTGCGGCCCACTGGCTAAATGCGGGAGACCGCTCACCTCCCAAAAACCAAAATCCATTCGGGTCTTCAATGCTACAGTTCTAGGTGGAATTGAAACTCTTGGTCTATCCATGTGGAATATCCTACTACGGACACGTGGGTGCAAGTCTACTCTTCGGCGTGGCGCGATGCCGCGGCGCGCCCCCACAACGCGCCTCCCAGTTTAGTTGCGGCGCTGAATGGTGCCCCACCTCCTAGTCAGTCCCTATGGACGGGCCCACTTCGGACCTACAGGCACGGGTCTTCCCTCCACCACGGCTTGATGTGGCGGCCTTCAACCGCAGCGCACTGCCCCACTTCAACACGACCAGCATTGGCCGACTGCAGGTTGTCCTCCGCGGTGCATTCAGGTGCCGCCGCTCCATTACAGCCGGTAGGTGCCAGTCCCCGCCTCCCTCAGTCGGTGGTCACACAGCGTTCTGTCTTCACCTCGCCACTTCTTCCAGTCACCCAAGTAGATAACAACCATAATGGGTTCGGCGAAGGGTACATGCCTTGTTCATTGGGCCCACACCCTCTATGTTAGCATTATAACATGGGAATGATTATTAGATTATAAAAAACTCCCATAATGAAACCCCACATTATCCTCCAACGTTAAAGGGTGAAAAGTGAGTCAACCTTTTGGATGGTTGACTCATGTTCTTCATAATATTAAAAAATGGTGGAAAAGGGCGAGGAATCTAACATATATTCCCCAACCATGTAATCGTTAGATGGCGTTACGTATAAGATAGAAGTGTCCACATTCGAGGGTGTTCATCAGTGCTTGTCCTCGCCCATTGATTTCTCCAACATTCATTACTTGAATATTCGTTATAGGTTGGTTAAAGTCACAACTGCACTTCGTCAAAGGGTCCACTCTTGTGTGCTAAAAACCAATTCCCAAGCTTCTTCTAAAAAGAGGGGAGGAGAGGATCAACACCCCCCACAATTAATGAGGTTCATTAATGAGTCTAATTAATGAACATCGTTAATTATCTTAATGGTGTGGTTACACATTAATTTAAATCTCTCAACGGTGTGGTTATAGAAATCATGAGTTAAGACATTAAATGTTTTGACATTGCACTGTGGTCCCACCACCCTTTGTCCAATGGTTTCACAATGAAAAAATAAAATAACCAAAAGTTATTTTTTTATTTTTTAATGAAGTCCAAAAAATTAACTTTTTCATATAACCCTTTCTGGTCGATGTTACACTTCACTTAATAGAATCTTGGTGCTACGGATTCCACGGTGCCCTCATATTTTTAATCTGAGCACCAGTTCAAAAGATAGATTTCATCACCCCGCACGTTTTCTGAACATACCTTAAAAAAATCAAAAATTATTAATAGTCACCCTTGACCCATGGCAGTCGAGGTTAGGCTCCGCCTAAGGAGAACACGCCCTCAAAAGCTCAATGGTACTCCCATATTTTCAATCTGAGTTACTCTTTAGATGATAATGATTTTACAATAAAATAATTATTACCTAATTATTTTATTTACAGAAAGCAACTAACTTCCACTAGAGGCCTCCACTGGCTAATGTTAGTATCTGACTAAAGAAAAACATACACTCACGAGTTCAGCGGTGGTCTCAGATTTTTAATCCGAGTCACCATTTCTGAGTTATAAGTATTTGATAAAAATTAATTTTGTTTAATTATTTTATTTTCGGTCAGACCATTTTTGGATTTCTCATTGTGGGCAAGAACCGACTAAATTTAACTTGCGCCTAGGGTAAACCCACCACCATAAATGTAGTGGTTCCCTCATATTTTTTACTCGGGCACCCATTTAAGGGTTATTCCTCCATTTCAATAAAACAACTCATGCGTGCTATTTGAATCATAACATTTTTTTGAGGAATAATTCTGGGAACACTGGGCATCAGAATCACATGCTGCCAGATTTTGGGTTGTCGAAATAATTCCATATAAATTAAAGAAATTTACATGGAAATTCCAAATCATTACAAGGAATAATATGGAAAAGGATGAGATTGATTCCAAAGATTTGATGGCATTTAAAATAAAATTCTGGAAAATTATTTTACAAAAATTTATTATAATGAAAGGTAAATTTATAAAGTTTAAGAAAATTTAATAAGATTTTGGGGCTTATAATGAAGAAAATTTTCCCCAAACATACCATGTATGAAACAAATTTTAGCAAGAACCATGATAGTCAAATTAATATATTTTATAAAGTTCCAAAATCGATGTTATTAAGAGAATTAAAATCTCATGAATTTTAAAAGTTATGTTAATATTATTCTATAAAATCATATTGTTAATAGAGAGTTTTTCAACAATTTTATACATCAGGATAATAAGAGTAATAAATCACCAGGTGAAAAATAATGGAGAATTAGTTTGTGAAGAAATCTGAAGGGGATAGATGATCCAAATATTGTAAAAGACATTTTATATAGTGATTTATAGGATCTGGAATGTGTTATAGATGTGGTAATCTTGGAAATTTTGTTTATGACTACAAGGAAATGAGTTTTAAAAGGGATGGTAATGGGAAAATAAATAACTATTAAAGGGTTATATGTTTTTATTTCAATGATTTGGGTCATTATGCTAACACATGTATGTAATTTGTTACTTATGGTGGGAATTATAAATTCTGAAGCAAAAAACAGTATAGAAAAGTATTTTTATACTACAATGATAGCTATTGGATCCTCAAATGATGTCAATATTTGTAAATTACTTTCTTATTCAAATTATGAAAGGGTATTATTTTATTTGGGACACACACATTCATTTATTTTTGGTAAATAAAAAAGTTTCATGAAAAATCCAACTTAATAAATGAAGTTAAAACTTTTGATGAATGCTCTTAGTAGTTGTATTAAGAAATTTTTAATTTATATGAATATTGTTTTTATCATTTATGGAATAGTTTAATCTAAAATAAATTTTTTTCTCCCATTGTATATTTTATTTTTATTCTTTTTAGTGATTGGATTTTTGTTTATCATCAAAATATTGATTGTATATCTATGGCATGTATTTTACAAAATAAGATTCAATTGTTATTTAATAATGCATTCATACATTTGATTACATATCAATTTGTTAATAAAAAAATCAATATGGGAGTGAAAATTACAATGAAAATATTGTGGAAAATATGGAAATTGTTAAAAAAATTATTCCAGATGTAAATGAATATATGGATGTATTTTTGATAATTTTTATAGTGTATTTCATAATCATGAGGATTATTTTAATATTGACTATGTTTAGAAATCCCTATTAATTTTATAACCCATTTTTCGAATAGATCTGATTGAACTTTTTAAATTAAAAGATAATTTACAAGAGTTTTCTGATAAGGATATCATTATTCCTTCACATCGCCTTGGGGAATTCCAATTTGGTTTGTAAAAAAGAAATATAGTTCTTTGAGGCTTTTAATTGTTTATAGATGACTCAATAACATTACTATTACGAAAATTTCTATGTTTCTTCAAATCAATGATGTGTTTAATCATCTCCAAGGTTCTTAACATTTTTCAAAGATTGATATTCGGTTTATGTATTACTAGATGAATGTGAATGAGGAAGATACTATGAAGATGATTTTTCAAACTTGGTGTATCCATTATGAGTCCTTGGTTATTCCGTTTGGGTTTATAAATACAATAAATGTATTAATGGATCTTATAAGTAGTGTTTACCATGAGTATTTTGACATTTTTTGTGGTTTTAATTGATTAAATTATGGTTTATTGAAAAATATATGAGGATCATGAGAAATATCTATTTATTTTTCTATACACTTTAAACAAAAATAAATTGTTTTGAAAATTTATTAATTTCTTGTTTTTTTCACAACATACTTCATTAAATTGGTATATTTAGTATAAATATGGAATAACTATAGATCCTACTACAAACAAATTGATGTAATAGTGGAAACTACCTAAAAAGGTCACTAAGGATTGATGTTTTTTCTGGATTATTGGGTTATTACTGATATGTTTCTGAATAGTTTTCTCAGTTTAGTATCCTAATTTCTAAGTTAAATTGGTAATGTGTGAAATTATTCTTGATAATTGAATGTGATGAATATTTTTTTGAATTTTACTGATTATTGGTTAATGATTCTGTTTTATCCATTCCAATATGTAATATAGAATTCATTATTTACTATGATGCTTCATTGAAGGGACTTGGTTGGGTCTTCTGAAATATTGTTGGGTAATTTCAAATGATTCATATTAATTAAAAATATGTGATCTGAATTAAATTAGACATTATCTTGATATATTTTTAGTAGTTTTTAAATTTAAAATATTGTTAAATATGTTATAATGTACAAAATGCGATATATATACTGACCATAAGAGTTTAAATAATAAATTAACTGAAAAAGAGTTTATCATGAGGCATTGAAGATGGTTGGAACTAATAAAGGATTAAGATCACCCTATTCACTATCATTCATGTAAATCAAAAAAAGTAGTTAATTCCTTGATTCAAGAAGTTATTTCATCATAACCATGAAATTTTGGGAACCTCATCTATTAGTGAATAATTTTAAGAATGATGGAATAAAAATCGTCAAAATTGAATACCCACCCTTTTCGATTATGTGTCAATGCAGTCATATTTTCTAGAAAAAATTAAGCTTAGTCAAAAGGAAGATTTTAATTTTTATGAATATTTAGAATTTGTTAAAGAGAGTATGTTTCCAAAATTTATCACTAAAAATGTAGGTGAAATGGGAATTGAAAAAAGTCGTGAGTTCCATGCGTTTACGAGTTAAAGAATGAATTATTGAGTGAATATCATAGATCATTATTTTTTTACATCCTAGATGGACTAAAATATAAATATTCTATTAGTGATATTATTAGTTGGGTGTAATTATTCAAGGTATTACTGATTTTACTATGAAATGTGTGACTAGAAAATTGGTTAATGATGAGAGATAACCACTTAAGGGGATTCACAGATCTTTTTCAATGCCTGAATGGAAATGGTTGAACATATCCATGGATTTCACAGTGGGGTTACCAAGATATCATAATGTAATAACTTCATTTGAGTTATTTTTGATTGATTCAAAAAATATTTCCGTTTTCTTCGTATTCGAGATGGTATGAATTTAGATCAACTTTCTAGACACTATCATAAAGAGATAATCATATTTCAAGGAGTCTCTATCACTCTATTTTAACTAATAATAATCCAATATTTACCTCAAATTTTTGTAAAGGTCATCAGAAGTAGTTGGGAATCAAATTAAATTTTGTATATCCATTCTTCCACAATATAATGTATAATTAGAGTGAATAATTCCGTGTTTGGAGGATATGATTTGATATTTCATATTGGATTACCATAAAATTTAATTTCAGAATATTTCAATAATTTAATTTTCTTATAATAAAAAAATTCAATTCAGTATACATAATAAACCCTGTGATCCATTATATGAAAAGTGGTGTCAGATTCCATCTTTTTAGGATGAAGTGGGTGAAACAAAGTTGGCGGAATGTGATCCATTAGACGGAATGGGTGAGAAGGTAAATATAATTCAGAAGTACATGATAATATCTTTGATTTGAAAAAAGATTTATATAGGTAAATTGAGGAAAAAACTTTCATTTTAGGTGGGGAACCATGTTTTTCTTAAAATATCTCCTTATAATCAAATTATGAATTTTGGAAAAAATGGAATGTTAATTCTATGTTTTATTATTCCATATGAAATTATAAGAAATTTGGTGTCAGTTTATTACTAATTTTATTTATCCTTGTTTAAATTAAGTACATGAACGGTTTCTTGTTTTGTTGTTAAGAAAATGTATACTTGATGCCACTCATATTTTGGTCCCTTCATTGGTATAGTTATAAGAATATATTTCTTATGAGGAATAGCATGTTTAGATGTTGGATTGTACAAAGATGAAATTTCTAAATAGATTGATTCATTAGGTAATGGTTTTATGTAACAATTACATTATTTTGGAAGATACATGGGAATGAAAAAATCAATGATGGAAAAAAACCATCACTTATTTATGAAATAAATTAAATTGATAGGATACAATTTTGTAAGTGAGATTAATGTGAAAAACGATGTAAATAGAGAAATTAGAAAATATTTTTTTTATAATTATTCAATTTATGCATTCATATTGATCATATTTTTATAAATAATTTTATATACATTTCCAATCAAAAAAAGAATAGTTTTATTTAAATAAATTGTTTTTTCATGCATTGAAATTTTTTATTTAAATGATAAATTTCCTAATTTTGGAATATATATTTTATAATTATTCAATTTATGCATTCATATTGATCATATTTGAATGATAAATTTACTAATTTTTCTATTTTTATGAAATGGTTGATTTTGACGGAATATTGAAAAAATGATTTTTTATAAACCCAATATAGTTTATGACCTAATTATGAGGTAATCCATAATTAAAATTAGATTAAAAGTTTATATTGACTGAAGATTTGCTTAATTAGAAGAATAAATAATTTAAAAGTAATATTTTTAAATTTTGAACTCATTCGTGACTTTTTGGAACTTTAGATTAATTTTATTCTAATTTGATTTTTTATTCTAATTAATTTTATTCTAATTATATTGACATAAAATTTTATTCTAATTATAATCTATTCGTGACCTAATTATGAGGTAATCCATAATATTTTTAATTAATTTAATTATAATTCAATTAAATTCATTACAATCAATTATGTGAATAAATTTGATGTAAAATGATATTTTATTCTAAAAACATTCATTTTTCAAAAACCTGTTTTAATCCATTTTGCATAATTATATTAAAAGTAATTTCGGCCACCTATTGATATTAAATCTCATAAAATTGAATCAATATTTTGAATAATTATGTGCAAGATTATTAATAAATTTTCTTATATGTTTTTTTGTATAAATTATTTACCTAGGTGAAAATTTATCAAATCAGTTATGCCTAAAATAGTTTACAATGGTAAAAATAAAGGGACCATGCTTCAAGATAAAACGTTAAAAATTCATTAATCTCACTGTTAGAATTTATTTTTACCCTAATCAGCTTATATTTTCAAATTGAGAGTTTTGGGCCCAGTTTTATTATGAAATATATATTTTATATGTAAAAGTTGTAAGTATTTTAAAGATTGGAACTCCCTTCACTTATAAAATCCAACATACTCTCATCATTTATTCACACATTTTGAGATCCATAGATTAACGATGATCCACCCAAATATACCCCCAAATCTTCTAAACTTGTACAATTGGTCCTTGTCATCTAAAAATATCAATCCTTGTAGGCTTAAGATATAAACTATTTAGTTTAACCATGGAGGAGTTATAAGTCATTAATAGACCCGTTCATGTTTTTTATTAATATACCTATTTATAAATATATTATTACCATAAAAACATAAATAAATAAAAATATTGACTCTACGTAAATGTTATTATTTTGATTTAACATCTATTTTGTACCTAATTTACATCCTATGGGAAATGGAAACTTCCCATGAGCATATGTGTGGACTACCACCTACATAAAGAGATGTGTATTGATATTCGTCACTGCATCACATGGATAGATAAAATGATGCATCAAATGAATATATATCTTATTTTTAAAATAATTATGATTCTATACAAATGATATTATATATATATTCTTACCCGTTCACCACATGGAAAATGATAATGCTACTCATGCGTATGTGTGGACAATGAATTCAATGACGTGATATGGTTCTTTTTTCCTTACTGACTAACACGATTGGTCATAAGTATAGAAATAATGAAGAAACCTAAAATTTATGACATAGTTATGATCTTTTGAGAGTAAAATATTATCTACTTTATTTATTTTCCACCAACTAGAAAAATGGAAACGTCACATGTGTGTATGTATGGATTACCACCTCTATGAAATGATGAGTTTCACCTTTCCTAACCATCATTCATGTATAGTAGAAAACTAAACCAATATGGAATCCAAAATGACACCTAAACTAGTTTTTCATAATCTATAAAGGGTATTATTAGTCCCTATAGGCTGGAAAATAATGCATGGGAATCATAGGAATCCAATTGGGAATAATTTCACCTGAATTAGAGATAAAAATACAATGGAAAACAATGTTATAAGAAACAAAAATCACTAAAAACAAAAAAAGGTCATAACCAAAAACACTGATTCAATCATTTTTTATAAATATAAGCATAATTCAAAAAAAAAGATACACCATGGCGTAAATAATTTAAAACTATCCCAAAATAAAACAACTACAAACTATGTCAACCCAATCCTAAAACCATCTCCATGAAACTTATGGTTTCTCACCACAACATAAATCACCCACATTGGCCTCATTGAGTGATAACGAAATATGTCTAAAAAAATAGAACATGAAAAATATTATCATGGGATTGAAAGGCTACTAGGTCACCACAACCTTCCAAGACTATGAATTTTTTTTCATAAGAAAATTCATAAATTATTGTTTTGATATAAAATAGAATATATGATTTTAAAATATAACATATAAAAAAACAAACAAGTCCGTAAGAACCTTTCAAAATAGAATACATTATTTTCATAAAAGGGAAACTATATACTTTGAAAACATTTCCACTAGAACATCCATTTAAAAACTATACAGTCGTTAATATTTGTTAAAAAAGATCATTTTCTATTAAAATGATAATATAAAAATTTTAAATATTTAACCTTCCAAATCCTTCATTATATTAAAAAAACCACATTAAAAACCATTTTAAAAATCCATACAAGAATACTTGACTTTTAATGTGGTTTACAATCATCTTTCTGAACTCATTTTCCAATGGAAATGACCAAATACGTAAGGGTAAAGCATAATAATGAAGGCACCATATATCATAAGGCCCACAATAAACATTAAAAATATATAGATTCCAAAAAATATAAGTAATAAAAAATTATTCAATCAAGAACTATATAAAAATACCCCACATCAATAAATTTCCATAAAATATATTGTGTCATGGTCTCTACCTTGGATCCTGAACATGAGACACATCTAACCATTTACGATTTTCCCCACTCAGGTACTATCTGTTAGCCTATGATGCTGTCCAGAACACAAGTCATCTAAATATCCCATACCAGAATCATTGAAACAACACTCCCTCCTAGGTCTATATTTGAGAACAACTAGAGGGCCACTAGTGGTGTGCGAATGAACTAGAGAAATAAAATTAGATCTAACACATAGTACCTGGGTTCCAATGACCAACAAAGGAGTGAATTAAAATAATATGCAATCCCATATCAACACAAAACACACAATAAATGGATATCACTAACATCCCACAACATTACAGTGAATATACACACATACATCCCATGAACCCAAGAAATTGATAATAAAATTCCTATACAGGGGGTGAAAAATTATCACATAGTGATAAAAAAAATCAAAAAAGGGGTAAATAAGTTATTGGTTAAATCAAAAGATATAATTTACATTAACCATTATTAAATTAAGGTGTAAAATAATCTATTAACACACAAATATATCTTGTAATTACAATCTGCATTGAAATTTAATTAATCACTACTTTACAGATTTCTTATAATTTGATTAAAATCCCAAAAACCTTTTTAAAAACATTCAAATCCACCCATAAGTCACATGTCTATCTTTTCAAAATCCTAAAAGTCTAAAGGGACAAAATTTACATTAACACATTTTTAAGGATACATTAATTCATTTTCTATTAGGGTAAACCAGACACACCTTTAAAACCAATATTTAAAATACATTACAGGAAAAATATTATAAATCATTTTGACGTCAAAACCTCACATTTAACTTGTTTCAAATTTAAAAAATTGTCTTCAATGATTAAAAAAAACTGGATTAAAATCAAAAAATGCATCACGAAAACCATTTCAAATATACCCTTATGAATTTTATTAATGATAAACATAATAATTTTTTCATTTCAAACATGAATACATGAAATTTAATTAAAACAATACCTCATTCCATTCTCAAAAAAATACTAAAATGGTTTTAAAACATCACATGGAAATAAAATATAATCATACATTCAATAAAAATGGATTTAGAAATCACAAGCATACATTAAAATAAAAAATGAATCAATATCATAAAAAACCTACTTGGAAAAAGCAGAAACCAATCTGAAACATTACACCTCATCGATGACCATCCCAGAAAGAAGGAAAACCTCCTCTAAAAACCATAAAAGTCTAGAGAACCTGGTTGGAACCATCATGAACCCAATCCATATGTTTCCCAATGAACTAATATTCAATGAGAAATATGGGTCATAGGAAACCAGAAGGAGTGAATAGTAGCAGATAAGAGGAATGTAAAATAACATATATTCAGAAAAAAAATGATTTCCAAGGATCATGAAGGGAAGTGTTTGGATATTCAGTAAGTTAATGTAAATGGGGGATAATATGGTTGAAACCCATTTTAATTAAAATATGGAATTTTGGTATATTTCAAAAAATTTATCACCTCAACAAGTCACATAGTTTGGCTATACTATTTTCTAAATCATGAACAAATAGTTCATAGACCACTTCCTAAGATAATATTAATTTTATGGTTTCTTGGGAGCTCAATTTTTTTTAAAACCTTGTAGAAGCTATAAAAAATGGCTCTATTACCGAAAAATCTCTTTAACATGGTAACCACACAGTTTCATCCAAATATGCATGTAAACTATGCTACCCAATACCTATAGAAACTCAAAATTAGATCATAAAAACTACTAGAACATATAAGAAACCAATATAATATAAAATAGTGAAAATTGAGATAAAAAATGACATGTGGATGTCAAAAATTCCACCACAATGAAACTTTATTCCCCAAGAAAGTCTGTGGTCAAGAATAAAATGCAAGATAAAACACAACTTCTAAAAGGGACATAACCATAACATCTTCTCCACATGATATAACCCAAAAAACAATAATTGATATACGTAATAACAATGAACTAATCAACCCTAATATATCCATGTATCAATAAGAATAGATTAAACCAAGTAATTCGAACAAGAAGTCCTAATAATAATGGAAGACCTAACACAGTCTCCCTACTATTATAAATCCTCTAACAAGGTGTCTCAAAAGAGAACTTTTGAGTGGGGAATCCTTGAATGGTTAACAAACCATGAGATAAACTCACCTTCAAATTATATGAACATCCAAACCCATATATGTAAAACAACATAATGTATCCTCAAAATAATAAAATGAGCTCTCTCCTTGGGTCACAACACATGTGGATAACCTTGGGTTAATGTTTAGATCACCCTATCATGGTGAATTCGTATAGAATAAGACAAAAATTATCTAGTAAACACACTCAATTGGTTAACACTCATCATAGTTATCCAATAACGCACCTAAGGCCTTAATCATTTACAAACTAGTAGAATATCAAAAGATTAAAAAAATAATGAACACAACCAAAACTCTCAAGAAAGGTTCTCCCAATCAATAGGGAACAACAAAACAACACTCCAAAAATACAAGAAAGTTTGAGGCAAAAAAACCTTAAAATTAATCCCTATGAGAAATTCCATAAATGATAAAATTCATTCCATAAAATTACATATCTTCTCATCCACCATAAAAATCTCAAAATGAATTCATCCATTAGATTCGAATCTATAACAAATAATGCTAAAAAGTATTAACATAGATTACAACTAGAAAATAAAAGGTTAAAAAACAACCCATCGAAAAAAGGATTAAAAATGATACCTCCTATGAAAAGTTATCTTATTTTTTTTGAAGATCACCCTAATTGTTACAGTAGATGATACATCTATGATATTTAAGATAAGTGATCTAGGAATACCCTAAAGTCCCACACTAGAAGCACACAATAGATATTTTATTACCAAAAGAAATATAATTTTTTATAAATCGTTATTCTCTTACTTCTTCTACCAACTCATTCAATTATCTGTATGCCTATCAGACGAAACTAAGGAATCAACCACCATTGGCTACCTAGACAGGTCAGTTTCATCTAGAGTGACCTTATTGAAGACCTTGTGATAATATTTTATGCTAGACACAATTATAGTTAGAACAAAACCTATGTGAAAAACACCATGGAAGAAATGTTCTCTCTTAGTATCATTGATTAAAAACATTAGAGAAAAGATGAGAAAATTTGAAATGTGATCAATATACTCATTCAAAGATTGATCATCCTAATGAAGGATCATAAACTAATGTAATCTATCCACTTTTAAAACATTGGGAAAGAACAAATGGTTAAATTATATCCTAGAAAAATCCCAAGATATACCTTTATGATATCGATAAGGTACCATAAATAGTAACCAAAATTGGATAAAACCAATAAGAAGGCTGTCAATAGATCAAACTCATGAGGATTCAGGTGTCCTATGAGAATTAAGGAATAACTTAATATCTTCCAACCACCTACCAACTTCCATTGAAACATTATCACAACTAAAAGATGGGGGATTCTGATTTAATAGGTCTAATATTGTATCCGAGCCCATGGATGGTAATAGTCTACCACTCCACTCAAAGAAAGGGTAGATACATGAATTGAATAACCCATTTTAACTATTCTTGGATGCATACAATAAAAAATATAAGGCAAAAAAATCAATTCATGCCTCAAAATTAGGACTAAATGATTCCACCGTAAGCTAGGAATCAGGCCAAAGTAAAAGTCCATCAAGAAAGGAACCAAATTTTCAAACAATAGGAAGAAAACCTTCCTTGAAAACTGTAAAATTTCAAAAATGAATTTCTCAATTTCTCTCCACCATTTTGTAACATTGAAAACCAAAGACAAATTGATCATTAAAAAAACAACTTTTATATAACACACATTATCTAAATAAGGAATATCAAAAAATTAAATTCAAAATTCTGTTCTGTTTAAAAAACCAAAGATTCCATAGAATGCTAAAAAAAACTCAAAACTCCATTCCCTTCATCAAAATGAATTAAAAATTTATTTTAAACCACACACTCCCTTTTAATCCCCAATCAATTTTAAAACTCCTTTTCAAAAATGAATTTATTTTTATAATTCCCAAAAAATAAAATTTTAAAACATCTCTTTTATCTATGAACCAAAAAGGAAAAAACTAAATCTAAAATTATTTCTTAAAAACTAAGATAATTCAATCTTCCAAATATTTTATAAAACAATGTTTGGAAAATTTTTATTTAATGAATTTTGTAATGCCCCGACCCCAGTTACCCAGAGTCGGTGCATGATTACATAATATTGGCATGATCACAAGAAAGATCATGTCTCGAAAGATCAATTAGTTTAGTTGCCTTGGAATAACTAGATACATTCATAAAGTTTACATTACATTATAAAATGAAAAATAAAATAATATAGTCTCCATATTATACACTCTTATCTCCTCATAAAATCCTTGCAGGTCATTCATAATATACTTCTTCACATCCTGGGAAAAATAAAACATAGAAAAGGGGTGAACTCAAATGCCCTATAAGGATAACATTATAGCGGAAACATTATTAAATAAGAATAAACATTTAAGGCAATGTATAACTAAAACAAAATCCTTTTAAACATTAACTCCAACATAGTATGGAAAAGATAAAATGAAATAATTACATTTACTTATTCACATGGACATTCTACTAATCAAATAATCACATGCAATATTAATAACCACTTTCATAATGATGGAATGCATAATGCCAGACTATCATAAACACATAGCCAAGGCCTTGTTCGAAGACTACAAATAGGATTTTATCAAGGAATTGTTCCAAGACACTAGTTTGTCTCATGAGGCATACCGATGCATCATATAGCTATAGCGGGCTCCACCCGTCACATATTAAGTCCAATGCATTCCCATATGAAAAGGTTTAAACATAACATAAATATTTGTATTAAAACTAGCATACGAAATGTAAATACTTCATCCATAAACCATGAATGGTATTAAAATAACACATCCACAATCAAACATATCACAAAACCTTAAATACAATATAAAAGTTTTGTATCATAATAAATCAACTTCAAATAAGCATAAAATCTCTCAAAAGATGTAGACATAGATGAAATAAAAACTCTTTTTAGAGAAATATCACTTTCTATTTTGAAATAATTTAAGAGTAATATATTTATAAAATAAAACATTTTCATTGAAAATATTCTTATAAGCTTGTAAGGGATGCTTCGACGATTTTATAATGTCCGAAAATAGCCGTACCCTCCGTATAAGTTAAAAAAACATTCTTACCTTAACTCTTTCGAAAAGGTTAAAAAGCACCTTGTTTGGAAGACGACAGAATGATTCCTTTATAAACCTCTTAAAAAAAGTAAAACAAGGGAATAAATGACTTTAACCCATATTCTTGTAAATAGTAAAAATGTTTTGAAATACATTATTAAGAAACATGGATGTGGATGATAATGAAATCCCAGTAGATTATTACGTATAAACAACCTCGGATAATGAATAGATTGCAAAATAAACCCTTACCTTGTACTTTTCCCTTGTTGGGGTAGGTTAACCTCCTGTATAATGGTGAAATAATTTTTATCAAATTATAAAAGAATCATATACATAAATATGATATCATATATGATCTTTTAGCATTGATTTGTTAATAATATCTTTGTATTATCGTTGTTTTGGGTGTTAACTTACTCGTTTTCTTTTATATGTTTTGTTACGTAAGCCTTCTTTGTCATGGATTGGTTGTTTATTAATCATATCCAGAATTATATCAAGTCCTTAGATACTATTATTAATCATCAAATGATAATTAGACTTGAATGGATACGATGGAGAATGAATCTCATCGCGTTCACGGAGACGGTAGTCCGTACGTACGCACGAGCGACAATATCATTATTTTGATATTAAAATAATATATAATTGGATGGTATATCATATATAAATAGTTATTATCATGTTATATTTATTATTTACATGAATTACACATAATTATTAAACCCATCCAAATAATAATTTATTGAATAACAATTACACCACGACGTGGAGACGGTACGTCGTACGTACGCACGTATGGTGACATGTTATTCAAAGGATGGATAAAATACTAAATATTATTATACCATATTTCTAATAACATAAAAGTATATATAAGATATAGGATTTATTATTTTAGAATGGTAATAACAAAGAAAGAAGAAGTTGAAGAAGAAAGGAACTTGAAAAAGTGTGGTGAAATCATTACCTCTTCTTCGGGTTCTTCCTTTGGGTTTGATCAAAAGGGATCTTTAGGTTGGATTTCTGACTAATGTAAGGCCTCTTGGATGAATTTATAAAAGTTTAGAGAGTATTTGGGCAGAGTTTGGCCGAGACAAATGGCTTTGATGGTGTTAATTAATGAGATGGTGGAGTTCCCTTTTATGAGAGGGGTGAGGGGCACCTTTGGAAAAGATAGAAATATTATTTTATAATAAATTAATATTCAGTTTATAATGTCTCCAAAGTGGATTATTTAAAGGTTAAGGTGGGTATGTGTCTAAAACCACTCAACCAATAGAATTTAGACAGGGTTGGGTCATTATATTAACTTTATCGTTTAGTTTTAACTCTTAGTTAATTACTTTGACACTTACCATGTCACTTTGTATTTTTATATTATATAGTTAATAAAATTACTATATACCTCAAAGCAAGCCCCAAGTGGTCCATTAATGATACACCTATAATGGTATAAGTAACTTGGCCGAAACTTATATTTTTATGAATTTAATATCAATTAATAATATAATATTTGTTTTAAAAACTATTTTATGTCAATTTTGAC
This sequence comes from Viscum album, assembly GCA_963277665.1. Taxonomy (NCBI): domain Eukaryota; kingdom Viridiplantae; phylum Streptophyta; class Magnoliopsida; order Santalales; family Viscaceae; genus Viscum; species Viscum album. The sequence continues at coordinate 413,913,211 of OY728158.1, forward strand.
ATTATTTAAGAAATTGATTTTTGGGAAACCCATAACAGAATTATTACTTCGAAAAAAGTTAATTAAATAATTCCTAACATGGAATATTATACTATAAAATTATTTGTATTTATAAAAAGTCTCAAATTATATTTATTTGGGTATTTATAATATCAATTATTTTAATTTTTCAATATTATTGTAATTACTACATCATCATTGTATCATAAATAAATTAAATTATTTAATGTCTTAAAATTATAAATAAAATACCATTATGTAGGAAATTGTATTAGATTCCTAATGAATATTTATAGTAGAAAATACAACATATATAACCCTTTTTAAAAATTGTTTAGCTAAAAGATATATGCTTATGTCATTTTTGTATTTATTTTAACTTAATTAAAATAAAGTGTCCCTATCACCTAGAAGTGGCTCCATGGGGTGCCCAAATCGACCCCAATATTCCAAAGGTCGGATATGTATCCCCCAATAAGGTTAGGACACATTTTAGGGTAATTTAGTATTATTATAATATCATTTTTAACCCTTTATTTCCGGATTTACCATTTAACCATGGTAAATAAAATATTTACCGAAGTAATTTTTCAAAATGTATAAAAATAAAAGTTACCTATTTACACAATTTGTACATCCTGATTCCAAATATGGAATCCATTTTTCCAAATTCAAAACACATAACTGGTAGAAATTAATTTAAAATTAATCCCCGTTGATAAAACAAAAAGCGTGTTTTTAAGATATAATAACGATCAAAAGATTGATACTTGTTTATGTTCGGTTTAATTGTGAAATTATGTCCAATGACAAAAATTGTATTAAATGGTAAAAATATATTCTAAATATACTTTAAAACCACTCAAATTCATAATTTTTCACTATTAATTATTTTGATTAAAAAAGTTGTTTGTAATTAAAATTTAGTAATTTTCACTATTCATCAAAATATTAAAGTTATCCGAAAAGTACCAAAATTTTACCTTAGGCTAAATTCAATACTCCGAATCCAAAAATGAAGTCCATTTTAAGAGATAAAATTTATAAAATTTTAAAAAGTAGTTATTACTATTCATAACAGTAAGTTTAATTGGTTGTGGTGTGTGTTAGAACTCGATGTTGCTTACAACACACACTATTGCATTATTCAAAGAGAAGCGTACCATAGAAGCATGGGGTGTTACATTCTACCCTCCTTCAAATAATTTTTTCCTTGAAATTTCTAGAATATTAACACATGAAAATACTCGGGTGGTTCTTCATCATAAGTTTCTCGCGTTCCCACTTTGCCTCTTCCATCTTGTGGTTTGTCCACAAGACTTTTACCAGACGAGTCGTCCGGGTTCTCAGTACTTGTTCTCTCATATCAAGAATCTTGACGGGCTATTCGCAATAAGACAGATCAAGTTATAGTTCTAATTCCTCATAGGTGAGCACATGCGTTGGGTCAGACATGTATTTCCTCAACAGAGATACATGGAACACATCATGAACTTTGGAGAGACTTGGTGGCATTGCCAATCGGTAAGCTACAACCCCAATTCGTTTTAGAATTTCAAAAGGTCCGATGTACCTGGGACTCAATTTACCTTTCTTACCAAAATGTATGACTCCCTTCCATGGAGGTAATTTCAGAAAAACATGATCACTGACTTGAAATTCTAAATCCTTCCTTCGATTATCTGCATAGCTCTTCTGCCTACTTTGAGCTGATTTGATGTGGTTTTGGATTACCTTCATCTTTTCCATCATTTCCTTCACCAGTTCTGGGCCTACATGTTTTCTTTCACCATCCTCATCCCAACTGGTTGGTGTGCGACATCTCTTTCCGTATAACACTTCATATGGTGCCATATGAATACTCGAATGGAAGCTATTTTTATAAGAAAATTCTACTAGAGGTGAATTTTGATCCCATATACCATGAATGTCAAGTGAGTAGGATCTCAACATGTCTTATAAGGTTTTAATAGTTTGTTCTGATTGTCCATCTGTTTGAGTGTGGTAAGTAGTGCTCAAATGAAGTTCAGTATCCAAGGATTTTTGAAGACTTTTCTAGAATCATGAAGTAAAACGGGGATCACGATCAGAAACAATAGATAGGGGTACTCCATGAAGTCTCAAAACTTCATTAATATATAGTCTTTCTAGACATTCCGGTGGTATATCTTCTCTTATAGAAAGAAAATGTGCTGGCTTGGTAAGAAGATCAACAGTAACCCATATTGAATTATTACTTCTAGGAGTATTTGGTAGTCTCATGACAAAGTCCATCGCAATATTGTCCCATTTCCACTCCGGTATGGGAAGATGTTGCATGACTCCTCCATGATGTTGCCTTCTAGCTTTCACTTGTTGAAAAACCTTATATCTTGACACAAAATCAGCAACATACCTCTTCATGTTGTCCCACCAATAATGTTCTTTCAAATATCTATACATTTTGGTGCTCCCAGGGTGTATAGAAAAATTGGAACTAAGAGCATCATCCAGCAATTCCCTTTTTAGATCAGGTATATCGGGAACACAAAGCCTCTTCCCAAATTTCAAAATTCCATCTTCATACACAATGTATCTCAATCTCCCATCATTCAGATCTTTAATCTTCTTTTTAAATTCTTCATCATCGGTCTGAGAACTCTTAATCCTTTCTAGTAAATATGGTTTGGCAACCATTTGAAAAAGCATTGATGTTTCACCTTCCCTGGTTATTCCCATGTCCATCTTCACTAGATCCATGAAAATTGGATCCCTTTCAATTCTCATATTGTTCAAAACTCCATGATCTTTTCTACTCAAAGCATCTACCACCTTGTTTGCTTTCCCCGAGTGGTAGTGTTTCATACAATCATAGTCTTAGAGTAATTCAAGCCATCTCCTTTGCCTCATGTTGAGTTCTTTTTGTGATAAAATATACTTCAAACTCTTGTGATCAGTATAAATCACACATTATTCACCATAGAGGTAGTGCCTTCATATCTTCAAAGAAAATATCACAACTGCTAACTTGATATCATGAGTAGGATAGTTTTGTTCATGAATTTTCAACTATCGTGTTTCGTAGGCAATAACCCTATCATTCTGTATAAGGACACAACCATGTCCTTTCTTCGATGCATCACTATAAATAATGAACCCATCATTCCTTGATGGTAGAGTCAATATAGGATAATTGAATAAAATTCTATTAAGTTCTTCGAAACATTATTCACACTCTTTTGTCCAAACAAATTTAACCCCTTTACGTGTGAGCTTCGTTAATGGATTAGCCAATCGGGCAAAATTCTGGACAAAACGTTGATAATAACCTGCCAAACCAATAAAACTGCATACCTCAGTTATACCCATAGGTTCTGGACATTCTTGGATTTCCTTGGACTTAGAAGGATCAACAGAGATTCCATATTTAGAGACAATATGGCCAAAAAAAGAAATCTCTTGAAGCCAGAATTCACACTTGCTAAACTTCCCATATAATTCATGTATTCTCAGAGTCTTTAGGATAATGTGCAAGTGATTTTCATGATCTTCGTAGATTTTAGAGTATACCAAGATATCATCAATAGATACCACCAAAAATTCATCAAGATATTCCTTGAAAACTCTATTCATTAGATCCATGAATACATAGAGTGCATTTGTCAATCCAAAAGGCATTACTCTAAACTTGTAATGCCCGTACCTAGTTCGAAATGCTTTCTTCGGAATGTCTTCCTTCTTCACACACAACTGATGGTATCCGGATCGAAGGTAAATCTTTGAAAAGTATTGAGCTCCATATAGTTGGACAAATAAATCATCAATGCAAGGTAGGGGATACTTTTTCATTATTGTTATAGCATTGATCTCCCCATAGTCGATACATAACCTCATAGATCCATCTTTCTTTTTAATAAAAAGAACAGGGGCTCCCCATGGAGAAACACTAGGGGGAATAAATCCCTTATTACTCAATTCCTCTAGTTGTTTCTTTAGTTCAGCTAATTCTAAAGTGGACTTCTTATAATAGGTCTTCGATATAGCCCTCGATCCAGGAAATAAATCAATGGAAAACTCAAATTCTCGTTCATGAGGATGTCCAGGTAAATCTTCTAGAAACACATCTACATATTCTTTCATAATAGGTACATCCTCTATTTGAACATTCCTTTCCCCACCCACTGTAATTTCATCCTCTTCCTCCCTAATAATTGAATTTAGTTGAGCTACTGGGGGTGGATCTAGATAAGAATTAGGTGGTGACGATTCTGCTCTAAAGATAATGTGTTCCTTATCATCATCATCAAAAATTGTATCCTCCTTCTTCTAACAATAAATCTTCACATCATAGTCTGAAAGACAATACATACCGAGGATTATATCAAACTCAATCATAGGTATGACGATGAGATCAATGGATAAAGAACATTTATGTGCTCTAATGGGGACTGATTCACAAATTTTTTTTGCAATGATACATCCCTTAGGAGTTTTAACTGAAAAATCCTTTGTTAAATCAAATTTTAAATATCTAATTTTCTTATAAAACTGGCAAGATATGAAAAAATGCGATCATCTAGAATCAAATAATGAATTTTCTAATTTTGAGGAAACCATTAAATTACTTGCCACCACGTCTTTTGGAGCTTCTACCTCCGCAGTAGTGATACCATAAGCTTGGCCTTGAACCCATGGCATTTCCTGAGGTATGTTACCCTGATGCTTAGGACATTCATGTGCATAATGTCCCATCTCCTTGAAATTGTAGCACTAAACATTGGTAGCTTTCTTCTTCCCTTTTCAATCATGAGCATGGTGGACTTTTTCACCACACTTGTAACAGATACCCATTCCCTTCAAGCAAGTACCAGGATTTTTCTTCCCACATTTACCATAGGATGGATATTCAACCATTCCCTTCTTCCCCTTATTTCCATTCCCAGATTGATCAACAGATCTCTTCTTCTCATGCTTTTATTTAAAGTCATAAGACATAAAGAATTCCTTTTCTGTCTTGATAGCACATAAGACAATGCCTTCATACGATGAGAAGGATTTTGAGAATGATGCTCGACAGAGAAATGGTTTTAAACCATAAAAGAAATGATCAATATTACTTCTTGGGTTACGTATATAATCTCCAGCATACCTTGCTAACCTTGTAAAGTTAGCCTCATACATTGCGACATTCTCATCCTCCTTTTGTCTCAAACTCAGAAATTTCCTTTCCATATCTGCTCGATGGCCACGATGAAAGAATTTTTCTAAAAATAGATCTTTGAACTCCCTCCATTCCATATTTGATACTTCATCATCTTCCTTCATGTTTTGAATCAATGACCACCATTGATCAACATCTCCAGTGAGGCAGTAAACTGCCAGGATAACTTTTTCGCGTTCACTACATCCCAAAGCCTGAAATATTTTCTCTAGGGAACTTATCCATTGATCAGTTACCAATGGATTTGTACTCCCATTGAACGTTGGAGGTTGTTGCCTCATGAAGCGATCTAACATTGATCCTCCACGCTGTGGATCAGGGTACTGTATACGGGTAAGGTTATTATTCATAACCTGAGTGAGTTGTCCCAGTATGGTGATTAGCTGATCAGCACCAGTTGCATCACCAGCTCCACTGTAATTATCTTGAGCAGGAGGGGAATCCCTACATGGAGTCCATGCATTGATACAGTTTCCATTTCTTCCACTTGGTGCCATTACTAAACAATGGCATAAACTAGATCAGTTTATGAATAAAAATACATAATTTCATACTTATAAAACACTTAACATAAATTTAACTATTTATGGATATAATCCATAATCATAAAAATGTTTTCTTTGAGGAAGTATATAATCATAAACCTTTAAAAATTATTTGTAAAGAAAATGTGAGTTATCCTAAGCATATACCCCGGGAGTGTTGTAACCAAGAGTTTTGCAAGGCTCGTTGTCGTGCACCAGTTCCCGTTCTAGTCTAGCTCAAAAAGGTGTTTTCTGGTTTTACCCCTAGGTACATCTGTTCCAGAGCCGCCTCTACCTGCTCGTATCCAGACAGGGATGTATTGCTCAGAAAACTCACAAAATCTTAACAATACCAAAATTCTAGGAAGTTTTTCTATACTAATCCTCAAAAACCATCTTAGGTCTATGTGCTCTAATCAGAGTTTATCTAAATATAGCTTCTATGGTTTGTACTAAAATTCCTCTGATACCAACTATAATGCCTCGACCCCAGTTACCTAGAGCCGGTGCATTATTACATAACATTGGCATGATCACAAGAAATATCATGTCTTGAAAGACCGATTAGTTTAGTATCCTTGGAATAACTAGATACATTAATAAAGTTTACATTAGATCATAAAATGAAAACTAAAACAATATAGTCTTCATAGTCTACACTCTTATCACCTCATACTATCCATGGAGGTCATTCATAATTTACATCTTCACATCCTGGAAAAAAAAAATAGAAAATGGGTGAGCTCAAATGCCCAGTAAGGATAACAATATAGCAGAAACATTCATAAATGAGAATAAATTGTTAAGGCATTGTATAACTAAAAAAAGCCTTTTAAACATTAACTTCAAAATAGTATGGAAAAGATAAAATGAAATAATTCCATTTACTTATTCACATAGATATTCTACTAATCGAATAATCACATGAAATACCAATAACCACTTTCATAATAATGGAATGCATAATTCCAGACTATCATAAACACATAGCCAAGGCCTCATGCCAAGACTACAAATATGATTCTGTCAAGGCCTTGTGCCAAGACACTAGTTTGTCTCATGAGACATACTGTTTCATCGAAGAGCTATAGTGGGCTCCACCCGTCACATATTAAGTCCAATACATTTCCCATATGAAAAGGATTAAACATAACATAAACATTTGTATTAAAACTAGCATACGAAATGTAAATACTTCATCCATAAAACATGAATGGTATAAAAATAACACATCCATAGTCAAACATAACACAAAACCTTCAATACAATATAGAAGTTTCGTATCATAATAAATCAACTTCAAATAAGCGTAAAATCCATCAAAGGATGTTGACATAGATGAAATCAAAACTATTTTTAGAGAAATATATCTTTCTTTTTTGAAATCATTTAAGAGTCATATATTTGTAATATAAAACTTTTTCATTGAAAATATTCTTATAAGCTTGTAATTGAATCTTCGACAATTTTATAATGGCGGAAAATAGCCGCACCCACCGTATAAGTTAAAAAACCATTCTTACCTTAATTCTGTCGAAAAGGTTAAAAAGCACCTTGTTTGGAAAATGACAGAAAGATTCATTTATAAACCTCTTATAAAAAGACAAACAAGGGTATAACTGACTTTAACACATATTCTTGTAAATATTAAAAATGTTTTGAAATACATTTTTAAGAATCATGGATGTGGATGATAAAAAAATCCCAGTAGATTATTACGTATAAACAACCTCAGATATTGAAGAGATTGCAAAATAAACCCTTAGCTTGTACTTTTTCATGGTTGGGGTATGTTAAACTTTTTTATAATGGTGAAATAATTTTTATTAAATTATACAAGAAACATATACATTAATATGATATCATATATGATCTTTTAACATTGATTTGTTAATAATAGCTTAGTATTATTGTTATTTTGGGTGTTAACTTACTCGTTTTCTTTTATATGTTTTGTTACGTAAGCTGTGTTTTTCATGGATAAGTTGTTTCTTAATAATATCCAAAATGATATCAAGTACTTAGATACTATTATTAATCATCAAATGAGAATTATACTTAAATGGATACGATGGAGAATGAATCTCATCGCGTTCGTGGAGACGGTAGTCCGTACATACGCACAAGCAACAATATCATTCTTTTGATACTAAATTAATATATAATTGGATGGTATATTATATATACAAAATAATTATAATGTTATATTTATTATTTACATGAATTACACATCATTATTATACCCATACAAATAATAATTTATTGAATAACAATTACACCACGACGTGGAGACAGTAAGCCGTACGTACGCACGTATGGTGACATGTTATTCAAAGGATGGATAGAATACTGGATATGATTGTACCATATTTATAATAACATCACGGTATATATAAGATACATGAGTTATTATTTTAGAATGGTAATAACAAAAAAAGAAGAAGTGGATGAAGAAAGGAACTTGAAAATGGGTGGTGAAACCACTAAAAATATATTCTAAATATACTTTAAAACCACTAAAATTCATAATTTATCACAATTAATTATTTTTGATTAAAAAACTTTTTTTAATTAAAATTTAGTAATTTTCACTATTCATCAAAATATTAATGTTATCAGAAAAGTACCAAAATTTCACCTTAGGCTAAATTCGATACTCCGAATCCAAAAATGAAGTCTATTTTGAGAGATAATATTTATAAAATTTTAAAATGTAGGTATTAGTATTCATAACAGCTAGTTTGATTGGTTGTGGTGTGTGTTAGAAGTCGATGTTGCGTACAACACACGCTATTGCATTATTCAAAGAGAAGCCTACCGTAGAAGCTTGGGGTGTTACAAATTCACTACATTTTCCCTAAAAAAAGTTTCAAAATTAAGTACAATCAATTCTGGACACAACATTTCATGCTTGGTTCAAAAAACCCACACAGTAAATGGAATCAAAACAAAATGTTATCCACGTACAACAAGTGAGTATCACATTAGGATAAATATGGAATTTAGAAGAGTAAAACATTATTAAGAGTGATGAGAAAATTTTGTGCATGGTTTGAATACATGGGTTGGGAAACCATGTTCTGACTATGCAACATGATCTGTAATAGAGGAAGACTCAACTAAAAGAAAATTGAATGGTTTTCCAAGCTATATGAGATAAAAATACTGCTAAATTTATCCTCTAAATTCACATAAAAATATAAAACGACCTAAAATTTTATATAAAAATCCAACGAGAACCAAAATTACATCAATACACCTCAACATCCTTAATAAATAAACAAAAAAACTCTAATTCAAAATTTAAAAACCTACTTCCCGAGGAAACATGAGGTTTGAGACAATAAAGAGATATATTGACTCTCCTCGACCTTACCTCAAATTCTATGACAACATAAATCTAATTTTTGCTTGGAAATATATTAAAAACGGTTAATCAAGAATCAATGTATCTTATTAAAGAAAACCTATGCACTAATACTAGTATTTATCCAACCGACCAAGGTTTCCATCCAAATAGCCTCCAAACCCAGTTTTCTAAAAACTCAAAGCCTGTTCTGAATCCCTATAGGCTAGAAACTAATTAGTGGTCACTAATGGAATCCCTTTGGGAATTATTTAACTGTAATTAATGATAAAATTAATGTGGATAATTGTCATATAAGAATCCAAAATAAATGAACCTTCCTAATAGAAAATAACTGACCACAATGATCCAGCCCATCTTCAGAAATATTAATAACAACCATAAGTATAATTATACACCATAGATAATAAATAAAGAACTATATAAAAATAAAACAACAATAAACCAACTCCATCTGAGCTTAAAAACATCTCCAAGAAGCCTCCAGTTGTTCACCACCACTGAAGTCACCCCATGTCGGCCTCAAGGAGTGATAAAAAATATTGATAAAAAAACTAAAACCTAAAAGATATAAGAGTGACATAAAAGTCCCAGAATATCACCAAAACACAACAAGAATGCATAATTCATTTCATAAAGAAATTTATAAATGTTAGTGTGGAAACAAAATATAAGCTTCATTGATAAAATATAACTTATTGAAATCCACAAAAGTCTATATGATCCTTTCAAACTCTATACATTAATTTCATAAACTGGAATACATATTCATTAAAAAATTACCCCATCTTAAGCTATTAAAAAACCACACACCAATTTAAATTTCTCAATACAACTCTTATGTTTTATTTAAATGAAACCAGTCAATTAGTAAATATTTAACAGACCAAATAATTATTCACACCAATACACTAATTTTTAAATCCACTTTATAAATGCAAAAAGAGTCTTTAAATTAAAAACTTGTATCCAAATGTTATTGAATTTTTTTTCCAATAGTAATGACATCATACACATGGGTCAAGATGGACACTACTAAAACTAAATATCATAAGGAATAAAATAAACACAAAAAAGATATCGATACCATAATAATAATAGTGGATGTGATAAAATAAATCAGTAGATCAAAATTTCCCTAAATCAACAACGAACTAGGAAATAAAATATGTCATGGGATCCACCCTGGATCCCTAACATGAGAGACATTTAGCTTTTTTATAGTTTTCTCATTCGCAGACCAGTTGTTGACCTATACTTAACTTCAAACCACAATTCAGCCAACCCTTCTATATAAGCATCATTACGATTAACCCCATTCATATTCCAAGTGCCTATAATGAGTAAAGAGATACTAGTTGAATGTGAAAAACCAGTGAAATAAAATTAGATATCCCAAATTGTACCTGGGTTCCCATTACTAATAAATAAATTAGGTGAAAATACATGCATGTTATGAAATGACTAACCCTCACAACTGAATCCTTTACAATGAATGACCTCACATATATCTCATACACCCATGATATAATAAAACAATCCCCTCATAAAGGGAGCGACATTATCAGGTAGTGACAAAACAGCCCATATAAAAGGTAAACAAGTCAATGAGAAATCGTGGGGTGTCTTTCACTTCTACCATTTTTAAAATGAGGGGTAAAATGGGCCTTTAACACCAAAAAACAATCCAAAATTCCAATCCCATTTCAAATGTCATAGATAACCACTTTTATAATTTATTAGAATGTGATGGGTATCAAGAACGCATTTTTAAAAACATTTAAAGACACCTTCCAAATAGGTCAATACCTCCTTGGAATCCTAAAAAATACTAAAGGGATAACATTTTCATGGAACACATATTTAATGTTCCATTAATTAATTTCTACATATGGTACACCACATAAAAATTGCATAAAAAATTAAATTCATTAAAGAACCCCTTTTATAAATGATTTTTCGTTAAACACACATGTTTGAACTAATTTCAAATTTAAAATAAAATTTTATCTCTTTAAAACCAAAAATTGGATTAAAATACAACATGTATCATAAAAACCATTTTAAATATACACTTAAAATTTTCACAAAATCTTTTCACAATAAACATTCCATTTAAAATATGAAAACGTGTGATTTAAAATAAAAACCATTAATTCTAATCTAAAAATAGAATTAAATGGTTATGCAACATCACATGGATATAAAATATAATTATATATTCAATTAATTAGGGTTTATAAATAACAATAATACATTGATTTCTTAAATGAATGAATTACCTATAAATACCAACCTGAAATAAGTAAAAACCATGATAAAACATGTTTCCTTCAATGTTGACTAGACAAAATATCATGATTCCATCCACTAGAAACTATATGAAACCAAATAATAAGAATTAAACCGTACTGAACCTAATCACTATAATAAAAAATAAACTAGGGTTATAGGAAAATGATAAAACCTAGTAAATAAGAAGGGAGGAAGAGTACGGTATATGGAGGGTGAGAAATGTAATGTAATAACATTAAAACCATTAGAGGGGGACAAGAATCAACATATGAGGATGTTGGAGGTTTGCTTTTGGATCCCAAGACACTGAACAATGAAAATAGGGGAGATTAGGGATGACAACCCTTTTACTTCGATGAGGAAATTTTGAGAAATACACAAAATTTTAACAACTCGACATGTATCATGGTTTTTCTGCACAAATTACCAAATAGTTCACTAATAGTGAACAAGCCACTGTCCAGGCCAATATAACTTGCATGTGATGAGTCCATCTCAATGTAATATGTGAACATAAATGATTAGGTAATTATTTTAAAATATTAATATGAATGATAAAAGGAATAATATACTTGAAAAAGTGTCTCAAATAAGTAAATAATTAATAAAATGTTTATTATTCATGATGATAAATGATATACGTGATGAGTCAGACACAAGGTAAGAGAATTTATTTTTAAAAATATTTTTTTAAAATTCCCCTTAAAACTATTTTTCATCCATTTATAGGTTTCTTGAAAATAATTTATGGATTCATTTATATACGACAAAACAAATTAAATGGGAGAATTTTTACTTCTTTTTTTAATTTCTTTTAACTATTTGAAAAAGGAATCCTTTTATGGAATGTTATAATATTCCTTAAAAAAGAAAAAATGAATGTTCTATTTTAACATATATAGAGACAATGATCTTTACCACCATAATAATCATTATATTATTTTTGGATTTCTTTATAAGATATAATTTTTTCTTGAAATGAAATACCTCAACCCCTATGTTCTGTTTAATTTAAAAAGTATTTTTAAAATAGAATGGATATAGCAATATCAAATAATATTTTCTTATGGTTGAAAAGAATATTTTTAGGATGGAATATTTTGTGTATTATTTTATAGTTGTTAGTAATTTATTATGAGGTTGATTGGCTCAATTATAAAACATGGAAGGGTGAGACTTTTATAGATCTAAAATGCATTCAGTGAAGGGATGAAGTTACCTGATTATTTTTATATAAAGAGATAATGGGACTATTCTATGATGGTTATTCAACATATGTGATAGATTAAAAGAATTAGGTTTATCTTAATTGATTATGGGAATATACTGAAATGGTTATTTTAAGTATAATCATGATTTTTGTTCCATGTGCAACTGTGAGGGTTAATCGATATATAAGAGTAGTATGAAAATGATTCTGATGTTTAATACATATTTTTTATTTATTTTTTATGGATTTTAAAAGTTTCCATTAATAAAAAAGTGTGTATTTTACATGGGGAAATGATTCATTTCATAAGAATAAAGAATAATGTGATAAAGGTATGTTTTTCTTTGGAATTTTAGGCTTTCTATGGACAAATGTATTTTTTTCATTCAGGCCCATTACTAATATTATTTCCATTTATATATATTAAAATTTTTTCTTAGGGTTTAAGGACATTTAAGGGAAAAAAGTTATGTTTGAAATTCATAGAGATTTATCATTAAAGTAAAACACATTTCTTTTCAAAAGTTTTGATTGGTTGGAAAAATTGATTCTAAATAAATGTTTTCACTTTGTAATATATGGATTTATCATATAAGAGTTACTATCAGACTCTATAAAACTATAAACGTAAAAGATATTTGGGAAAAGAGGAAATTAATTCTAGTATTAAGACATTGGATAATGTAATGTTCAAGGAAATGTACTTATAATTTGTATCAGAGCATGGTTTAAATTATGTTAGAGATTCAGAAAATGTAAATTTATTGGGTGGAAAATATTTTAAATAATGGTCAAGTTGAGTTGATATAGAATTTGATGATTTCCATGGTGCTTAATCTAAACTATATTTTTCTTAGAATGGTTTTCTATTGAAGAAACATGGAAGATAATGTTGGATGGAACTAAGGGGTTGATATCTGTATGAATTAGACACCCAGAATAGTTGGAATTGGAAATTATATGTTTGTTATATTGATGGATAAATTTATACATTATATAAGTTTTGGTTTTATACATGTGAGAGAGTAGTCATATATGCTATAGAGAAACATGATTATGGTGATGAATTTTATGATACAACATCATCAGTCATTCAAGAAGCCATCTTACACAGTGGTAGCTGAAGTATTTTTAATACCTTGAAAATATATTTAATATAATTGGAGGCTTTTATTTTCAATAGGTAATTATTTATATTTTTCATTTTTAAGGTGAAGCCAACTAGTTGTAGTCAATGATCAATAATACCATGGAACCATAGGAGATTGATGCTATAGAGTTGGGATGAATTTAATAATATATTCCTTGATAAAAATTTTCATAAACTAGTTATAATTATAATTCAAACCCAATTATTGGAATTGAGGAAATGGGAGGAAGATTTAGTGGCTATGTACGAAACAAAATTCACTTCATTGTGAAGGTACACAAAAAATATTATCTATGATCTTAGTAGAAATATTATTCACTTTTTCATAGGATTAAATATAAAACAAAAAAGGGCATTAGCTTCTGATGAATTTAAATGTTATACAAAACTAGTTCTATGTATGGATAAATAGAAGTGGAAATTTTTTATGTTCATTTTTTGTCGAAAATGAGCATAAAAAGTGGTCTTGGTGGTAGAAAAAAGGGAAGAATAGATTAAAAATATTATTTAAAGGAACTTCTGTTTTTAGTTTGGTATAGTTCTGGTAAAAATAAATATTTTGGAGTAAATAATATATTGTATTAAGTAGATCTGATGTGGTATGTTTATTCATATGTATCAAAATTTTCACAGAAAAAGGTCTTGGTAGTTTTAAGACTAACTCTGATGGACATGAACTATTGTTTTTGAGTGTAATGCGATGGTTCATTATAGACATGTTTGTATGAATAATAACATAAATAATGGGAAGCATCCAAACTATAAGAATAAATATTCGGTGAAATACTTCACAACTAATTGTATAAATTTTGGGAAATAATAAAATATGAAATTATGTACATTGATTATTTATTAAAAATATGAGAATGTATTTTTTGAAATGGGGTATAGACATTCTTTAATTTCTATAAAACTTTTCAGTAAATAATAAATTTCACCTCAAGAAATGAATCATGAACTTATGTAAAAATCAAATAGGGGATGTATTAAGGTAAAAACAAAATTTCCATAATATTTCTATCATTTATTTTGTAAATATATTTCATGAAAACATTTTTTTTTACTTCCCATAATAGAGTTTGATGTTATTATAGGTATAGATTATCTGTCCATTTGACATGCTATGATATTATATAGTGGTAAATTTGTTTTTCATAAAAAGTTTTAGTTTTTATTCAATAATGAACCCATACCTTTGATTACAAATTAAAAAGCTAATAAACATTGAAAAAAATGAAATGAATGTTATCGTGAACATATTATTGGTAATAAGAGAATTGTTCGGATTAATGATGTGTTGATAGTAAAATAATACTTAGATATTTCTTGGTTGTGTTTTCATGTTTTTTACCCAATAAAGAATGTGAATTTACTATTTAATTAGTTCATAATGCAAAGAAATTTTAAGAACCCCAATATCAAATGGCTTGATTAGAACTTCTAGAGTTTAAAATAAAGATGTAGGATTTTCTTGATAAAGGTATCATTTGTCCGTGAACATCACCATTTGGTGTTCCAATTTTTTTTAAAAAAGATGGTTCCCTGAAGATTTTCATAGATTATATAGATTTTAATAAGATTATTTTCAAGAATAAGTATCATTTTTCATTATATGAATGATTTTTTTGACCATATCAAGAGTGATTAGTATATTTTGATGGTTGACCTATGTTATTATTTATATTAGGTGAAAATGAAGGAGGATGATATTCCAAAAACAACATTTCAAACATGATCTAATAAATTTTTTTGTTTGTGGGTATTACCTTTGGTTTGAAAAATTCCCTAAAAATATTTATGAACTTTATGAATAGAGTATTACATGAATGTTTTGACAAGTGAGTGGTTATTTTTATTAGTAATATCTCGTTTTATTCAAAATTTAATGAGGATCATAATAAAAATATTTTTCTTTTTCTAAAAACCCTAAAAGAAAATAATTTATAGAGAAAATTTTAAAAAATGAAATTTTTTGTAGTCGATTTAATTCATTGGAAAACTAATAAATATATACATCATAATATCTGCTCCTGCTAAAAATAAACTGGTTCGGGAATGGAAAATATCTACAAAAGTTATTGATATTCATATTTTTTTAGGATTATAAATCTTTTACCATAAGTTTTTTGATTTTTTTGTGATTATATATCCCACTAACTATGTTTCATAAAATTGAGTTATGTTCATCTAGATAAAATAATTTGATGATGGTTTCCATGAACTAAAAATATTATTGGGGAATGGTCTAGTTTTGGATCTACCCTAAAAAATTATTTTGTTTATTATATACAGAAATGATTCATTAAAAGGGATTTGTTCTATTCTAAAATAAAATGATTAGATAATTACATATGCTTCATGTCAATTAAGGATACATGATAAATAATATCCTATATAAAAATATAAAATAGTATTTTCAGTGTTTTCTTTAAAATTTTAGAGACATCATTTATATCGATCTATGTGGAAAAATTATATTGATCCTAAAAGTTTGAAGTAAATATTCATTAAGAAAGAGTTAGAAATGAGATATAGAAGATGGATAGATTTGATAAAGTATTATGACTAATCAATTTATTAACATCTTGTAAAATAAAATAAAGTAAATGATGCTTTGAGTTGGAAAAATAAGTCTTCATTAACCATGTTATTTTTAGAACAGTTCCTGTTTGTGAATAATTTTTGGAATTTAATCCTAGAATTTGTGGGTGTAGATACTACCTCTATTCTTTAGGTGGAAGTCCAATCAACTTTGGCAGATAAAATTAAGAAATATCATAAAGAAGATATTGAGTAACAGGAAATGAATGAATTAGTTAAGTGTGATAAGTTTCATGGATGTAAAATTGATGGATATTGAGTTTGAGATTTTGAAAAAGATTATGTGTGCCATCAAATTTCGATATAAGGAGTGAATTGTTAAGTGTAGCACATAAATCACCATTTTCCATTCATCATGGAAGTAAAAATATATATAGAGACCTTTGAGAGTATTTGAAAATATACATTGATGTTTTTTACTTGAGATTCTAAACATGTCAACAATTTAATGAAAAATTAAAATTTTCAAAGGGTATTCTTCAACATTTTCCAATATTAGAGTGAAAATTGTAAAATGTATCATTGGATTTCATAGTAGGATCTCAAAATACCTCTAAAGGTAATAATGTGATTTGTGTTTTTTTATTTATTAACTAAATATATGAATTTTATTTCTATTAGGGATACTATTTATTTGTATTGGGTTCATGATTATATAATAAGGAGATAGTCAGGTTACATATACTTCCTATCTCCATTGTGCCTAATCGTGATCCCATGTTCACCTTCTATTTTATGAGGGGAATTTAGAATTAAATAGGTACTGGAATAAATTTTACTATAAACATTCATCCTCATTTTTATGGAAATTATGAATGAATAATTCAAAACATATAAGAAATGATAAATGATTTTTGAAGGGACTACCAGAGAATTTGTGTTTACCAACTATCTTTAGTTCAGTTGTTTTATAATAAAAAATTTATTTCAAGTATATAGATGGATCCTTTTTGAGACATTATATTGAGGTAGGTGTTGAACTTATTTTTTTGGGTGAATTAGGAGAATGTAAGTTGATTGGACTATATTTGGTAGGGTAATTGGTTGAGAAATTAAGGGTGATTTACAAAAATAAGAGGAAATCTCTCATCACGTAAAAAAAGTATTTAGGATTTTTGTAGAATTGACCTTTCTTTCAAGGTAGTCGATCATGTTTTTTAATGTATCTACATGTAAAAGAATTATTTTTTGGTTTAAAGGGGGATGTTAAGTCCATGATCCATTAAAAAATATAAAATCCTTGATAAACATCGATCAGTTTCCTACATAGTGGCCTTACCTATGAGGTTATCCAAGGTACACAATGTTTTCCATGTTTTGATATTGAGAATGTTTGTTCAAGATTCATCTCGGATTTTATACCCTATGTTATTTCATTTGAAAGATAACCTTTTTTGGAAAATATCATATTTAGAATCTTGACTACAGGTAACAAGTATTGTAGAGAATGGTACTTGACCTGGTTACGATTTTTTGAAGAAACTATATGGATGAAGAGGAAATATGGGAGTCTAAAAATATTATAAGGGAATGTTATCCCAATGTGATTAGTATGTGAATAAAATTATGAGGATGAAATTTCAAAAATTTGGGAATAATTTAATATACTATATAATTTAGATGCAAAAAGATTCATATATATTTAATTTTTAATTATGAAATACTAGGAAACTTTTTGATCAAAAGGAAAATGATATAATTCTAACCAAATTGAATTTTTTAGTATTATATAGTTTTAATTAAAATCCTAACATAATATTTATAGAATTTTTATTTGATAAAATTGAAATCATTTTTAACTCATATTTTCATAATTATCTTAATATGTTTTATTAAATGTTTCTTAAATGTTTATATTTTTAATGTATTATGAAAGTATTTATATTCATTGAAACTTTTATTGACATTTAAAGTGATTATAAAGTGATTTTTTTAGATTTTTTTTTAAAATTTATTTAGAAAATTCTTATTTAAAATAATACAATTATGGATTTAGAAATGAATTTTATACTTAAATATAGTATAAAAATAATTTATTTTTAAAAGGAAATTTTTCCACAAAATTATTTTTCATTGTGTTTTTATGGTTTAATTTTCAATTAAATTATGAAACATTAATGTTTTAAATATTTAAAAAAAGATTAAATATTTTAAATAATTTTTTATAAATTTGGTGAATATTATCCTTTTATGTTTTCCTAATATTAATAGTAACCTAACTAATTTTTTTACCACACAAAAGGGTAAATCAGATAATTATGAGTAAAATAAAGTTATACGGAATTGAAAATGACACTAATTTTTTTTTAATGAGTCTATTTCATCCATAATCATTCAATATTTGGTTATATACTCTTTTTTCAATTCACTGAGATTATAACCTTTACAATATTTTATGTAAATAAAATTAAAAAATGACAGAGTCTTGTTTATTAATAAAAATAATATTTTAAACATGGATATAACAGAGGGATATGTTTGGTTATAAACAGTTATTCTAAATATAAATTATACATCATCATTATGGTAAATTATTTGTAATTTTATAGAATAAAGAATTTCTTTAATTTCTTACAAAATACTGACACATTAATTATTCCATTAATGGAAAAAATAAAATAAATTATATTAAAAATACAAAAAGTAGTATAGTTTGTAAGAATTAATGTTATTAATGAATTTTATAGACAAAAATGACATAATATATATATATATATATATAAATATTTTAAATATTTGATTTTTAATTCCTTTTAGTCTTGAATTAATTAAAGTCAATGTAAATTAATAGTTCTAAAGTTGGCATTATTTATATTGTATAACAAATAAATATGACGAGTACCCCTTACCTCTTATAAAAGGGCACCACTTCTTCCCATAACTTCACACTTCAAAACCTATTGTTTTAGAAAATATGTATCCAAATACATTCTAATAATTCATACCCACTTTCTAGAGGACTTCTTTTGGGCCCAATACCAATATTATATTCCTTATGTTAATAAGAAAAGGAGACATTCAAAGAAGAGGTATAGTTTTTAACCACATGTTTTAGTTTTATTTATTCTCCAAACATGATTAAGTAATAAAAAGTATCATGTATATAATATTTTTTATTATGTTAATGGAATAACTTATATCCATATCAAATATCCATCAATTTGGAATGGAATTCGTCGTTCTTGTGTTGGGAAGACTACCGTCTCATGAACTGATGCAATTTATTTTCCATATCCACCTCTCGTGGATGGTTATAATAATGGAATTAATGTTTATATATGATATTAATAACATATTTATAATTATTTAAAGATAATATATCATTAAATTAATTATCTTTCAATTTACTAAAAAATGATTGTGGCCTTTGTGTGTACGTCTAGAGTACCACCTCCTCAAGGTGATGTGATTCAGTTTTCATCACCACATCAAATGGTTGGTATATATACATATATTTAAACAAATTAATATGATATTTATGATATTACAATAATTATGAAAAGAAAAAAAATAATAATTACCATTATTTCATAACAATCTTTGAAAAATGGAAATGTTACTCATGCGTATGTATGACCTACCATCTCCATGATTGTAACATAGTGAGTTTTTCATAATAAACTTTTAGGATTGTTTTTTAAATTATAATTTATTTAAAAAAATGATAATTATGGAATTATTTTTATTCTGGTGATGATGGAATAATGTAAACTTTGACTATAGTCAACTTGGTGAAGTCATTTTGGACTTATGAACTGAATATCATCAAAATATCTGATGTTAAATTTATGGTTACGTAATTATTATAACATGGTAATAAGTGAGATAATGGGAATAATAATCAAGAAAAAGTGTTTTAAAGAAATACATTAATTGAAATAAATTTATTATTAAATAATAAAAAGGACATACATGGTGAGTTGGGGTCATGGAAAGGAACATTCGTTAAAACAAAAAACTTATTTTATAGTTTCTCCTAATCCAAATTTTCTTCCATCTCAAATTTTCTTAAAAACAATTACGGATGTATTTATATAGACATGAATTAATATTAAATGAAATTTTATTTTTAATTTAATTTCATCTAATGTTTTTTTCATAATTTATCTTTTTTTAAAGAAATTTAATGATTATTAAAAAAAGAGAAAAGAACATTATATTTTAACATATACTAAGACACCAATATTTTAATCTACTTTATCGATTAATATATTTTTCAATTTATTTACTATACATTGTGTTTTATTAAAAAAAACCATCCATATCTATATTATTATTACTTTCATTTAAAAAAAATTATGAATATATTAATATCTAGAAAATATTTTCTTATAGGGGTAAAATACATTTTTCTAATAAAATCTCTTATGTATTATGTTATGGTTCATGGGAATTGTTTATGATGATGGGTGTATCTATTATAAAAAAGGGTGTGTGATCCCATCATAGCTCTCCAATATATATTTTAATTGAAAAAATTTAAATTATTAGGTCTCTCATTAGAGAATACGAGAATATACTTCAAATATAATTCCAAATATGAGAAGGAGTTAATGAATTAAGTTCCTTATAATTTATTATGGGAATATATTGTGACATTTTTTTAATGTAAAACATTGATAGTTATTCCATGTATAACAATGAGGGTTAATCCATATATAATATTGATAGGAAAAGTATTACAAAGTTTCCTATATGGTTTATCTATTCTTAGCAAGGGTTATACAAGTTCCCTTAGAGAATTTTTTAATATTTTTTTTGTTGAAAAGTTTAATTACATAATATCAATAAATAATGTTATAAAGGAAAGTATTTAATGGGTATTCATGTTTCTGAAAAAACAAAAACATTTATTTATTTTTATTTCCCTAACTGAGATATTTGTTCTCATTCTATGTTTTAATTATTTTCATATGGTTTAAGGGTGGGTAAGGGAATAAAAGAAGTCACATTTAAAGTCAAGAAGATTTCTCATAAAGAGAAAAAATATTTATTTTTAATTGTTTTTTAGTGAAAAAATGGATACCAAATATATTTTTGCACTTTTTAATATAGAGGATTGTTATATTAGAGTTATGACCTAACTCTGTAAATCTCTAAAACTAAAACATCTATGGGAATGAAATTAATGAATTCTAGTGTAAAGATACAATATAATTTAAAATTTTATGTCGTGTCATTTTAATATGGAAACAAAAAATTCCATTTTTAGATGCATCAATATATAAAATAAATCAATAATTTCATAATGGTTGATTCAAAACAGTTCATTGAATAATATCATTTTTTAAATTATTCAAAACATTCTCCAAATTCTATTTCCTATATGAACTTAACCCCATTATGTGTATGTTTGGTTAATAGGTTATCTAATCAGGTTTTTTATTGATCAAATAAGAAATATTAACCAAAAAAATATGGAAGCTACATACCTCAATTATGTCCATTAGTGTAGGAAATTACATTAATACCCTTGTATACTAAGGATGAATAGAGAGTACATCCTTGGAGATAGTACGGACCTTAAAATACACTTTTTGAATCCATAATTGACAATAAAATAATTTATTATAAAACATTTTTTCTCTAAGAGTCTTATGAATAATATATAATTTATTCTCATGATCCACATAGATTTTATATTATACCATGTTATCATCAATAAATAATATAAAACAAATTATCAAGATATTTCTTGAATCCACTATTCATTAAATCCATAAAAATAGATTGTTCATTAGTTAAACTAAAATGAAATTAACATAAATTCATAATGTACATACCACATATGAAATTACATATTCATAATATATTCTATCATTACAAAAAATGAATGATACCCAAAAGGTCGTTTAAACATTGAAAAATATTTATCTTCATGAAGTTGATTGAATAAGTCATCTATGAAAGGTAGATGATATTTTTTTATTTCGTAATATCATTGATTTCTTTATATTCAAGGCATGTTATCATTGATCCATAATTATTTTTAATGAAATGAATAGGGGTCCCCAAGGTGAGACATTAGGCTGTATAAATCACTTTTCACACAACTCCTATTGTTTCTTATTCAAATGAACTTATGGTAAAGTTGATATTATATAGGGAATATTTGATATAGGTCATTCATTTGAGATTAAATCAATGTAAAACTCAACTTCATGTTCTTGTGGATGTCTAGGTAATTCCTCAAGAAATACAATAATGTATTCTTCTATAATAGGCACATACCCAATTTTATGATGAAATTGTTAATATATATAATATGTCATCTATTATTCTAAAATGATTTAAATTAAAATAGATATGGGGGTGGATCTACGATTGAATCAGATGATGATGTCTCCCCTCTAAAGATAAGAAATTTAACAACTTTATCATGAATCATATTTTCCATCTCTTTGAAATAACTTTTTTTAATATATTTTTAAATTCAATCCATACTAAGGATTATATCATAATCTACCATTTGTATAATAATAAATTCCAAAAATATGGGAAATTTTTGGGTCCTAATAGGGACCAACTAAAATATCTTTATTGTGCCTAGATTTCCCATTGGATTTTTAATTGAAAACTCCATTCTTAATGTGCTAAAGAAACATCTATTTTTTAGGAAAAGATGGAATATTTAAAAAAGTGAGGATATAAATAATCAAATAAATAATTGTTTAAATTTGATTCAATGATTAAATTAACATCCACCACATCACTGGGAACTTCAACCTTATCTGTAGTGACCACATAATCTCAAACTTCTCCCCTTGGCCTCTTCTACAATATACTCCCACGATACTTGAGGAATTACTATAAATAAAGACTCATTAATCTATAGTTGAAAAAATAGTCATCATTTATTTGTTTATCCCCTTGAATTCATTATCCTAATGAACCTTATCCACACATTTTTAATAAACTCACACTCCCTTCAAAAAGTTTCCATGACGTTTTTTTAGAATTTTTTCACATGATGGGAACTGGTTTGTTCCCCTCCTTTTCTTTAATGCCTAAAATTTTCATTGGTTCTCATTTGAAATCTTATTTCATTAATACCCAGTGATTATATTGTATCTATAATTTTATTTCTTTATTTTGATGGAACATAATACTTTTTCATCATATGATGTGAGATATTAAGAAACAAGTTCCCTCGAGTCGTTTAGATTATGGAATAAAAATAAATGATCAATATTTACCTCTAGATTATTTATATAATCCCAAGAATATATGTATATTCTTGAAAAGTTTTCCTCGTAATAAAAAACACATTCTTCCTCGTTTTTTCTTTGAAATGAGAATATTTAACTACATTTTAGTTCATTTCTACTGAGGGAAGTATTTATCAATGAATATTACATTAAAAGATCTCAACATTATTTTTTCTATTTCTTCTTACTTCCTAGTATTTAATATCAATTATAACCATTGATCAAAATCACCTATAAAAAAATAAAATGATATTTTAATCTTCTCCCTTTCATTTCATCCCATTATAAGAAATAAATTTTCCAGAGACTTAACCCATTTCTCAACTATCATTATATTAGTATGTCCACAAATATATGCAGGATTATTTATTTTAAAATGATAAAAAATAGGTTTATCATTCCATGTGACATAATTTTCATCCTATATATACATGGTTATTAGAGATAACCTATGTCATATTCCCAAATATGGTCATCATCTTCTTAGCTCAAATACCATCTGTATTGGCTTTCTTAGTGGGGAAATCCCTACATTGAGTATGGGTTGGGATTATAATTCTTCCATTAGGTGCCTTAACTAAATAATGGAACACACTAAGTTGGATCATAACATAATAATTATCAATAATGAGATAAAATAAAAATCCCCCATACGGGTAAAGGTTTTCAAATAATATTTGGGATTATCATAATTCTCCTGTTATTTGTATTTATTTAAGATCTAGTTCCTAATGTTTCAATTATATTTGAACTGAAACCAACTATAATGAACCCAAATATATTAAAACAAATATTGTGTCTATATTATTATATTATAATTGATACTTTGGATATCACCACATAGTATCAATCGATTTAACAGTTTTGGAAAACTGGACACATACATGATTCCCATATTATATATGAAATTCAAAATACCTAGAACAAAAAGAATTATTTCATCAATGATATTATTCTTAATATTATTATTTATATCATGGGGAAAAAATGAACAGTTTTCATAATATTCTCAATAAGAGTTATATACAATGGAGGCAATACTGAGAAAATATAGAATTATTAATATGGCAAGGTAAATGACATTTAATAAATAACATGAACACAAAATTAATATATATATATATATATAAAATATCCATTTTATAGTCTTATGGATTATAATAAAAATATAATCAATGAAGGAAAGGTATACTATAGGATTTCATGATCTTAGATACCTAGATATCTCTATCATCATGGTCATATACCAATATTATTTCAAACTATGTGTAATGAACCATTTAATTTTAGAAACTAATTTGTCTCATGAGAACTTTTGATATATCAAGAGGCTATATAAGTCTAATCCCCACCATCACTTCATGTCCAATGAATTCTTTATATATAAATTTATTACATTTATTTATGAACAATATTATTTATTGAAAAATATTTATATTGGGTAATGAATATGAAATATCTATATTTTCCCATTCAATCAAATAAATTCCAAAGTAAAAAAATTTTATGAAGAAATATTAGATAGTTTAAGAAAAAATCATATTCAAGATGAAATTAGTATGGTTTTTATGGTAAATGTTTTGTTAAATGGTCCCAAGGAAGTGTATGTTTTAGGAAAAAGTTAAAAACCAAAAACCTACAAAAAGATAAAATGCATTCTTCAATTAATCAGAAATATAGGTTTAAAAAAATCATGTCTTTTGAAGAATAAAACAAATTGGATGATAAATAAATTAATTTTTTTTAATAAATTTTAAATCTTATAAAATAAGATAAAGAGAATAAAATAGTAATTGAAGCTATAAGGTCTGTTAATGTCTTATAAGTTAAAAAACAATACTATTTACTTTTTTATAAAGGACGATGAGAATGATCCATTTGAGGAAAAAATTATAAATTATCATTTCATACTGTATTAAATTTCAAGGATAATATAAAACATCAATTATAATTAATTTCTGTAATTAAAAACTATTTTCATAAAATAATTTTAAATAACATGGATATGGAAGACAAATATACACGATCAAGAAGAGAAATAAGACGAATGAGTATTTTTAACAGGAATCATCAAAGTGTAACTTGAATTGAATCATTAATAAACATGAATAAATAGATATTCATGTTAAATAACTCAAAGGGTAAACATGTAACCAACATAAATGTAAATAGGTGTATTTTATCAAATTTCACTCAATTGAGAGAAAATGGAGACAAAATCTCTTACCTTAAATTTCATCGTAGTTAAACATGATATAACCATTTTTATAATGGTTTTAAACAAATTATTAAATTCCAAAAGAATAATATTTATATTTATATTATCATGTAAGATCCTATAATAACATCAAATAACTTATTTGTCAACAATCAACATTATTATCACTATTTTGGGAGTGAAATGAATTATTTTCTAATGCATGTTTTTTTAAGAAAGGTATAATCATTTTACTTTAATTAATAATATAAAAACATACTTATATTAATAATTATATAAATATAATACATATTCATTAAATATAACCATGATACATTCCATGTAGAGTTGAAATGAAAAGTGGGTCACATCGCATTGTGGAGGTAGTAGTCCAGACATATAAACAAGCGATGTTATTGTTTTATAATGTTTTGGATGGCAAAAAGGTATATGTGTTACAAACTAAAAAATATATTTATTTCATAAATATCGTATATATTCATTATTTCTGTCTTTATAACCATGCATGTAAATTAGTGATGAAAAATCATTTACATCGCTATGCGAAGACGATAAGCTCTACATATGCACAAGCGATGTTTTCACATTTCATTAGATGGAAAAGCGGTGGAATATGGTTGTAATAAAATTAGAATAAAATATTATTATATTAATGGTACTTTAGTCATTATTTTATGATTTTCAAAATACATTGAGGGGAATTATAAGAAAAATAAGCTTGAAAGAGATGGTAAAGGAAATTACATATTCTTGGGTAGTATTTTGTTAGATCTTCTATTAAGGGACCAATGGTTGGTATTTTATGAATAAAATATCCACCAAAACTTATCTAGGGATGTTTATAAGAGACATGGGTAGGGTTTGGTTGAGCTACATGGCTCGTGTGAATTTAATTATTGAGAGAGGGGGTATCCTTTTATAAGTGAGGGGAGGATCATTCATGGAATTTTTTAAAGAATCAAATTTTTTTTATATTTTTTCATGTAAAAATGGATACAAATTTATATAAATATAGTATAATAGATGGATGATTTTATGTATTCTCATCCAATAATATTTCAAGAAGTTCTATTTATTTTTTCACCCTTATCTTTTATTTTTAACCCTCTCATTAACTCTTTTGATAATTATCATAATATTAAATTTTTCAACCGTTTAAGGTTCAATATGTTGGATCGTATTACACCAAATATACACAAGAGGGGGGTGAACTGTGTCTTTTCAAAAATATTTGCGTGATTGTGTTTTTCCTTTTATCTTTAATCAGATAAAATGATGTAGTGGAAATTTAAAGAGCAGAAACACAAGATGTATAGTGGTTTAGGGAAAAGTAGGCCCATAGTCCACTCCACCAAAGCTCTACTCCACAATCTTGGTGATTTTCACTATCTGGTCCTCATTTCAAAAGACCAGTTCACAACTGAGTATAGGCAGTTGACAACTTTACAATCCAAGGAAAAACAAAGCCTTCTGGTTCAAACACTAACCTACTCAGCTTAGTACGAGATGCTGGTTACTCAAGATAAAAAGAATTTTAGAAAGAACTTTTCATGTTTATCTTCACAATTACAATAGAATGCAATTGACCGCATATGGATCGTCATCTCTAAAAATATTTATTTTCATGTCGAAGTAGTTCGGAGTCGATCTGGTTGTAGAAGATATTGAGATATAATTCACAACATCAGCAGTAATAGATTCAAATTAGATATTTGATGTAGAACAATTGAATCTTTTATCGAGTTCATTCTTCTTAAATAAAAATATCTTTGACGCTCCTTTTGAATCAGCAGATAGGTGTGTGTTTTTTTTCAGTCTCTATTTTCCACCTTTTTGAATAATAGATTAATCACCACACACCTACGCCTGGTGTTTCAGAGAAAACATATATATTAAAGCCAAGAATATGCTTTGCACATTTAGATCCATAAAAGTTTCCTTTTGATTTGCGATATTCTAAAATTTGAATTTACAAAGTAGTTGTAATTTCCCTGAAGACTCAGCATAAAAATTTCATTTTAATTCAATCTTTAATGCATTGATAAAATGGCTTTGAATCAGTCAAAGATGTAATGTAAAATAGACTTTAAATTGAGCTTGAAATCTGCCTAACAATCTACTTGCTGACCGTTGCATAAAAAAATATCATCTTTCAAACTTTCTGACGCCAAACGTAAGGTTGATGATGTGGCCTCCAAACGTAGGGTTTATGTTACTTTCTTCAAATTTAAGGATGGGTATAAACATATGGTTGATCATTAATACTTTTTCTTCAACTCTCAAACGTATGGTAAATGATCTATACTTTTACTTCATCCATAATTTTCCAAGAATGTATGGTTGTTTACAAAAGTAAGGTTTATGAACCGTACTTTTTTAGAAATAAATGTAATGTTTAGTATTTACATATCGTCCATACTTTGTTGATAACCAAAACGTAAGGTTCTTTTATAACATAAGGTTCTTTTTCCGTACTTTTCTGATAACGTATGGTTCTTAAACCATAATTTTCTCTTATCTTAGAAAGTATACACACTTTTGATCCTTACACTACGTTTATCCATGTAGGGTATTAACAGTGATTCCAGAACACGCTAATGCAGATTCCGAATAAGTAGCGCATGGATAGTTTTTCCAGAGCTCACTAAAAACGAATACTTTAATGATAAATTCCCATAATTTCAAGAGTAAAATAAATTAATAAATTCCAGAAAATACTAAATAAAATCATTAGAAAATAATTAAGGGTATTTGTGGGCATAAAAATTATCATAAAGAGATAGAGTATTATTTTCAATAATCTCCCCCTTTAAATAACATTATTATTTATTTCTGAAAACAATACTTTTCTCAACAATCTCCCCCTTTTTGATGATAAAAAAACCATAAAATAGTAAGAATAATTAAATGAAATTAACTTTCAAAATTTGTTACATAATTTTTTATAATTTTGAGTGGATAAAACAATATTTAATTTTAACAAAATCATTTCAATAAATAAAAATTTCTCCCCCTTTATGAAAATAAAATAAATTTTCTTCAGAAAATTTTTTTTCTTGTTGTATCCAAATTCTTTCCTTTGAATAAAAAGAAAAAGAAATTTTCCCATTATAATAAACAACTATTAATAACTTAAAATAGTTTTCTATATAAGTATAAATCTGCTAACATAAAATAGTTTTCTGTATAAGTATAAATCTGTATAAATTCAAAATATTAAATATATTGGAAATCATTTAAATAAGGTTTTTAAAATAAAATGTTGTGTTTATCCAAAATTCTCCGCCTTTTTGTGATATAAAACAGAATGATAAATTAGGATTTTTAACACATTTAATTTTGCACAGAACTGTAGGTAAATGATATTATTAACTTTTTATCAATAATTAAATCTAAAGTACTGGCACATAAAAATAATGGCAGTAAAACAAATAGAAATAAAGAAACATATTTTCATTAAAAAATAGATACAAGTATGATAAACACATGAATCAAGGTTTGGCCAATATATTCAATAGGTTCTATCTCCTCTGGATTATAGACATGATTTCTATAAACTGTTCCATGAGTCTCTTCATTATCACATCTCCATGTTTCATAATGAGATCTCTGTTCACCTTAGTCATATGAATATCCTCGATAAAATTGACCCTGGAAAACTCATGAATCCTTTCCTATTTTTCTATAAACACTGACAGCTTCTCTGACATCTGATTTAATAGTGTTCTGATTGGTGGCTCACTAGATGTCAGTTGATCCAATAAAAATTTCTGATTGTCCATCAACACTGATAATGGAGCACTGTTACATTGAAGATCTTGCAACCTGTCATTCATGTTTCTCATCGCGGCTGTGATAGCTTGAAATCTTCTGATTAAATCATGTGAAGTACTGGATCCACTAACAGCACTATTTGCAACTGATGCAAATTGGTTCTCTATAATCAATTTTAGTTCTGAGAAATCTATCTTCATAAACATTTCAGATTTAAATTTTGTAAAAAAATTTATCATATCCTCTTTGAACATTTCAATTTCTTTCCATGAGATTGTACTCTCCTTCAGCTTTTGAAATCTCAATTGTTCTAAGTCTAAGTCATTTCTCAGAGTGATATTCTCAGATTCCAACTGAGACGCCTTTTTGAATAGTTCTTCCACTGCTTTTTTTCTTGAATCAGAGGCACCATGTGCTTGATTTGCATTCTCAGGCTATGGATGATGTAGCAGTACCAAAGGTAATAATTCAGCATCAGATTTTTCTTTCTCCTTGTCCTGAGTAGGTTGGTCCACAGATTTTTCCTCAGAGTCCTTTCCAGACACTTCCATAGATAAATCCTCTTGAAGTACTTCTATTGGAGCATTAGAGATATGTTCATCACAAACATCAGCATATTTCTCTTCCACGAGAATTTTGAGAACAATATTTTCAGAAGATTCCTGAGGTATGGCCACTTCCTCACCAGGCTGGACCTCTTTATCTTGTTCCTGTTGAAGTGTAATTTCAACATCAGCTAAAATATGTTCTGAAGTCTCCCTTTGATCTTCTTATTGAACTCTTGTTCCCTCTACGGATGATTTCCTTTCACTAACATCTTCCATGGTCTTATCAATAACAGCTTCTCTTAGAAAAGTATAAGAAAATAAAGCTTCTGTTGTTGCCAATCCAGGGGAAGTAATTTCCCCATTAACAGGTCTATTTCTTCAAGATTGAAGTCCCTCATGACTTCTTTCTTCCTCAGCATATTCCACTTCAAATCGGATCCTTCTGGCTACATTGCTGACTCTTGATTAAGATTTTCCCTCATTGGACTTAACCGATTGAGCCTGAGCACTCTCTAAGTCATCCTCACCTCCAACTAGAAAACGTTTTCCTTTAATGGTGCTCTAGAAATATCCAATCTTCCATAAGGATCTAGAATTAAACACATTACTGTGATGATAGTGTACGTGGGTATCCACTAATCTCACTATGTTCTTCTTAAGTAACAGCTTGGAAATGAATCGACCAAAAGGATAAAAGTACATCCGAGCATCACTCCGACAACAATAATTGATGTACCTTACCATGTACCTTGGGAACTTTAATTTGATATAACTTAACAGAAGATACATTATATACATATCAGGATATAATATTTTTTCCATCTCAGACATCCTCAGTGCAATCCCTGTTTGCACAAATTTGACAAAAATTTTCTAATCAGGCTCCAAATCCTTGATAAAAATTTTCTTTATAGTATTAGTACAAAAAATAAATGACATTATGTCCTCGAATTTATGCACAGAATCTCCAATATTTTTCAAATCTAAATGAAAATCTCCCCTATGAGAGAAATTTTGAATCTGACCAATTTATACTAACAAGATTGAGAAATCCCTATCCTTTATCTTAGCCATCATACTATCCTCAATATCTCCCAGACTAAACAGTAAAAATTTGAAGAAGTAACTAAGTTCTACCTTATATATAAATTCTATATTTTTACTAATGAACATTTGTTCATGGTTCTGAAATGACAACATTTGATTCAACAGTAGATTTGTCGGAAATAACCGGACGAGATCGATTACCTTTCCCTGTAATATTTTTCTTCCTTCAGAGCGTTGTCTCTTGGTATTGCTTGTCTCAGCTTCACTGGCTATTTTACTCCTTACCATATCTATGATAATCTCTAAAGGTTTTAAGGTTAGGTTTTCATACGTTTGAAGATTAGTGTTCACAAGCAGAGGTGTGGTTTGCGTATTCGAAAAGGTTTCGATAGGAATGAAAAGTTTTAGAAGTCGAAAGGTTATTTGAAAACGTTGATTCCCGTGTTTTTAAATAATCATTACATATATTTAAAAATAAATAAAATATATTATGCGGAGAAAAAAACTTATTCTGTTTTAAAAACAAAAAAAAGCAAAATTAATTTAAGAAGAATTAAAATAAAGGACTAGCATTGTAAAATAAAATTTTATTTAAAATAAAATAAACCTAGCCCCCCTTAATAAAATCAAACCTTACAGTGGGAAGTGGTTTAGTAAACATATCAGGTAATTTAATTTTATTATTTATAAATTCTAAAAATATATCCTTTTTAATAACATGATCTCTTAAAAAGTGATTCCTTAAATCAATGTGCTTAGTTCTAGAATGACTTATATGATTTTTTGAAATATTAATTGCAATTTTATCATCACATCAAATAGGTGTATTATTAAAATTCAATCCAAAGTCCATAAGAGTGTTTTTCATTCACAACACTTGTGCACAAAAACAGCCAGCAGAAACATTTTCTACCTCGGCTGTTGATAGGGCAACTGAATGTTGTTTCTTACTAGACCATGACACTAAAAACATTCCTTAAAAGTGACATGTTCCTGATGTGTTTTTTATCTAATCTACATTTTCCAAAGTCACCATCTGAATATGAAATCAAATTGAAATCAGAAGTTTTAGGATATAGAAGAGATTAAAAAACAGTTCTTTTTAAATATATAAAAATTATTTGAACAGCAGTTAGATGAGATTCTTTAGGATTTGATTGAAATATTGCACAAAGACATACCGAATACATTATATCTATCCTTATAGCATTAAGATATAATAAACTAAAAATCATACCTTTATATAACTTGTTGTCAACTGATTTTCCAGTTTCATCCAAATCATGTTTTATATTAGTACACATAGGAGTTGTATATGTCTTGCTGCTTTCAAGACCAAATTTCTTCAACAAATATGTAATGTACTTTCTTTGATTCCAAACATTTCCAAAATCTTTTTGATAAATTTGATGTTCTAAAAAAAATTAGTTTCCCATAATACTCATTTCAATTTCTTTTTGCATTAACATTGAAAACTCATGACAAGGGGATTTATTAGATGATCCAAAAATTACATCATCAGCATAAATTTGAACCAATAAAACATTATTTTTCACAGTTTTCTTAAAGAGTGTTGGATCTTCCAATCCAACAGTAAAGTAATTTTTTAGAAGAAAAGATCTTAATCTTTCATACCAAGCTCTATGTTCTTGTTTAAGGC
The DNA here is from genome assembly GCA_963277665.1 of Viscum album. NCBI lineage: Eukaryota > Viridiplantae > Streptophyta > Magnoliopsida > Santalales > Viscaceae > Viscum > Viscum album. The sequence goes on from OY728158.1 coordinate 413,946,013, forward strand.
CATAAAGTGCTTTAGTATGTTTAGAAACACAATCAGGATTTTGAGAGTTTTCAAAACTAGGAGGTTGTTCAACATAAACTTCCTCCATTAAATAACCATTGGAAAAGGGAGATTGAACATCCATCTGATATAATTTAAAATTCATATAAGATGCATAGGCTTAAAGGATTCTAATGGCTTCTAGTCTTGCTACAGGTGCAAAGGTCTCATAATAATCTATACATTCTTCTTGATTATATCCTTTAGCTACTAATCTTGTTTTATTTGTAGTTATTGTTCCTTGGTCATCCTATTTATTTCTAAAGACTCATTTGGTTCCTATTACTGGATAATTCATAGGACTTTCTACTAATTCCCAAACTTTATTTCTTTTAAACTAGATTAATTCATATTGCACTGCTATTACCCAACATTCATCATCTAACACTTCTTCTATAGTCATGGTTTCTTGTTGGGATAGGGAGGCAGAGAATTCCACTAGGTTTCCTAAGTTTCTTCTAGTTTGAATACCAGTTTTTAAGTCACCTATCACAATTTCTAAAGGGTGATTCTTTAGGGTTCTATACTTTCTAGGAAATTCATTTAACAGTTCTTCAGTATCATGTTCTTCTGAACTGGACTAAATTTCATTTATATCATTTTCAAAATAATTCTTTAAGTTCTCAAGTATCATGTTATCATTAGATTCAGGTTCATCCATTTGATCTGTCCTTTTCTCAAAGGGATCAGATTCATAAAATTTTAGATGAACTGATTCTTCAATAATCCTTGACTTTTAATTATAGACTCTATAATCTTTGGAGGTAGCAGAATATCCTAAGAAAATACCTTCATCAGATTTTGGATCGAACTCACCAAGATGATCTTTGGTGTTCAAGATGTAGACCTTGCATCCAAATACATTAAAGTAATTTACTTTAGGTTTTCTGTTATTCCATAGTTCATAGGGTGTATTTTTAAAAATAGATCTAATTTAAACTCTATTTATTATATAGAAAGCTGTATTTACAGCTTCTGCCCAAATATATATAGGTAGGATATATTCATTTAACATAGTTGTAGACATTTCTTGAATTGTTCTATTTCTTCATTCTACAATACCGTTCTGTTGAGGTGTTCTTGTTGCAGAGAAGGTATGTTTAATACCCATGTTTGAGCAAAATGAATTAAATTCATGATTCTCAAATTCTCCACCATGATCACTTCTCAATGAGATTATATTAAAACCTTTTTTATTTAGAACAGATTTGCAGAAACTTTCAAATAAAGTAAAAGATTCATTTTTAAGTTTAAAAAATAAAATCCATATAAATCTAGAAAAATCACCAACTAATACATAAACATATAATTTATCAGCTAAGCTTGATACTCTTGAGGGTCAAAACAAATCCATATGGATAAGTTCTAGAGGTTTTGTTGTAGAAACATTATTAACAGATTTGAATGATGATTTGTGTTGCTTGCCAAGTTGGCATGCATCACATAATCTGTCACTTTTAAATTTGAGACTAGGCAAATCAGAAACTAGATGTTTCTTAGATAACTTATTTAAAACACATATATTATAATTTCCAAGTCTTCTATGCCAGATCCAAGATTCATTCATTTTAGCAGTTAAGCAATTTACTTATTGTTTACACAAGGAATTTAAATCCAGGGTATAAAAATTATCAGTTCTTGGTGCTCTAAATTTAAGCGATTTATTTTTGAAAACAAAACACTAATTGTTTGAAAGATCAACAGTATATCCATCATCACAAAGTTGAGAGATACTTATCAGGTTGTGTTGTAGTCCTTTTACATAAAGTACTTTGTTGATTGAGACTATTTTTGGATCTCCAACAGTTTCAATGCCAATGATTTTTCCTTTGGCATTGTCACCAAATGTGACAAGTTCTCCTTCCTTTTGAGTGAGCGAAGAAAAATTCAATGAGTTTCCACTCATATTCCTTGAGAAGCCACTATCCATGTACCATATAACCTTTCTACTCTGGTGGCCAGCTACCTACAAAGACATTCAAACAAATTGCTTTGGTAACCATATTATGTTGGGTCCAGGGGTGTTAGCTATCAATGATATGGGTATCCAGATTTTCTTTCTTCTTTTAAAATCAGCTGAATCATATAAGTCTTTTGAAACATAGGCTTTATTAACACCAAAAATTTGTTGTTGTCTTCAGAAAAAGTTTTTAGCTATATGTCCCTTTGTCCCACAAAAATTACAATTATCCCTTTTAGAGCTAGGAACAAAATAATTTTTAAATAGAATATGATTTTCCCTTTTACTACCAATTCCAAGTCTCTCCTTTTAATGACAGTTTTTTCAATAATTTTATTTAATGAATTCTCTCCTTTTGTAAAAACCAATGCAGCCTGTTTGTATGATTATATCTCATCCTACAGTGTTTTTATTCTTGATTCAAAATTAATATAGTTAGTGTTAATAGAATTGTATTTATCAGTTAATTCCTTATGTTGTTTCTGCATTATATCTATTTCATCTGAAATATCTTTATGTATGTTCTTTAGTGACTTATGTTTGTTAAATAGTGAGTAATATCTTTCTTCAAGCATATTGTAGTAGGCTGCATGTTTTTCATTTGTGAAGCTTGATTCATAATTTGATTCATTATTTGAGTCATAGGAGTAGTATGAGTGTACCTCATTAGTTTCTACCATGAAACAGATGTTTTATTTTATATTAAATTCTTCTTTCTCTGAGATTGATTCAGGAGAGCTACTAGAGTATTCATATACACTCCAAGTGGCTTTCATAGCTTTCATATCTTTCTTCTCATAGTCATTTATTTTTAATAAGTTATTTTTCATTGCATCTTTCAATTGTGGGAAATCTGGTCTGATATACCCCATCTTCTTTCATTCATAGCATCGTACTTCCATATCTTCCCTCTTAAAGGATTTTTTGAATCATCTTTTCTTGCTGTAAAATTTTCTAAATTTTCTGGCTAGCTGAGCCATTTCTTCATCTAAGTTTTATGAGTCAGAGCTCTCTGATTTAGCTTTGACTTCTATGTTCTTAATCTTTCTTTTATTTTGTTCTGAAGTTACCTTCCAAGCAGTATCATATATTTTGATAAGAACTTTATGTTCATTAGCTTCATCTTCCATCTCAGCTTCATACATCATTAATGTTCCAATAAATTATCTCATGGTTAAAACTTTGATAGGTGTCGACTATCTGATTGCTTTAGAGATTCCATTCCATTTTGTTGGCAGTACGGTCAACACATTTAAAGCATGATCAGCTTGCATAATGGGATCTCCCAAGGAAATTATGTTATTGACAATCTCTGTCAATCATCCATTCATTTGAGTAATACTCTCACCTTCAACCATTCTAAATGTATCAAATTTAATCTTAGCAGTTTCATATCTCATTTCCCTGATATTAATAGTTCCTTCGTAAGCATCAACAATCGTTTTCCACATTTCATATGTTGTTGGGAATTGAGATTCTCTATTAAACTCATCAGGTCCTAGACCACATATAATTTCTTTCATTGCCGTTGAACTCATATCATATTCTGCTTCTATAGTAGCAATCCATGTCTCTGGTTTTTCTGATAATTCATATAGAGTTAGAATCCTAGAATAGACTCTGTATCCATGATTTTTTCAGATAGATGATCATTCAAGACATCCAACATCCAAAGTTTTCTCTATTGAAGTACAGTGCTCTGACCATAGACATTCCCTCTCTTGTATCATTCATCTTTCTCTGTGTATAATCACATTCATCTTGTTAATGATTTTTCATAAAGCTCAACCTTTGATACCAATTTTTGGATCAGATTAGTCCAAATATACAAAAGAGGGGGGGTGAATTGTGTCTTTTCAAAAATATTTGCGTGATTGTGTTCTACCTTTTAACTTTAATCAGATAAAATGATGGAGTGGAAATTTAAATTGCAGAAACACAAGATGTATAGTGGTTCGGGTAATAGAAGGCCCCTAGTCCACTCCACCAACGATCTACTCCACGAGCTTGGTGATTTTCACTATATGGTCCTCGTTTCAATAGACCGGTTCACAACTAAGTACAGGCAGTTGACACCTTTACAATCCAAGGAAAAATAAAGCCTTGTTGTTCAAAAACGAACCTACTCAGCTTAGTACGAGAACCTGGTTACTAAAGATAAAAATAATTTTAGAAAGAAATTTTCTAGTTGATCTTCACAATTTCAATAGAATTCAATTGATAGTAGATGGATCATCCTCTCTAAAAATATTTATTTTGAAGTCGAAGCAGTTCTGAGTCGATCCTGTTGAAGTAGATATAGAGATATAATTCACAACATCAGTAGAAGTAGATTCACAGTAGATATTTGATGCAAAACAAGTGAATATTTTATCGAGATCCTTTTTTCTTAAATAAGCAGAGATTTGACGCTCCTTTTGAATTAGCAGTTCGATGTGTGTTTTTTTTGCAGTCTCTGTTTTCCACCTTTTTGAGTAATAGATTGATCACCACACACCTACGCCAGGTGTTTCAGAGAAAACATATATATTAAAGCTAATCATATCTTTTTCACATTTAGATCCATAGAAGTCACCTTTTGATTCGCGATATTCAAAAAATTGAATTTACATAGTAGTCTTAACTTCCCTGAAGACTCTGCATAAAAAGCTCTTTTTAATTCGATCTTTAATCCATTGATAAAATAGCTCTGACCAGTCCAAGTCGTAATTTTAAATCGACTTTAAATTTGGATTGAAATCCTCCTAACAATCATCTTACTGACCATTGCATAAAAAAATACTGCCTTTCATACTTTCCAACGCCAAACGTAAGGTTGAGGACGTGGCCTCCAAACGTAGGGTTCATGTAACATTCTTCAAACGTAAGGTTGATTATAAACGTAGGGTTGATCATCCATATTTTTTCTTTAACTCTCAAGCATATGGTAAAAGATACATACTTTTACTTGATCCATTCTTTTCCAAGAACGTATAGTTGTTTACAAAAGTATAGTTGATGAACCATACTTTTGAGAAACAAACGTAACGTTTAATACTTACGTACGGTTCTCCTTCCATATTTTTTTGATAACCCAAACATAAGGTTCCTTCCTAACGTATGGTTCCTTTTCAATAATTTGCTGATAACGTATGGTTTTTAACCATACTTTTCACTTATCTCAAAAAGTATACACGCTTTTCATTCGTACGCTACGTTTATCCGCGTAGGGTATGAACAGTGTTTCCAGAACATGCTAAAAATGAATAATTTAATGATAAATTCCCATAATTTCAAGATTAAAATAAATTATTAAATTCCTGAAAAATACTAAATAAAATCATTAGAAAATAATTAAGGGTATTTGTGTGCATCAAAATTATCATAAAGAGACAGAGTATTATTTTCAACAATCTCCCCCTTTAAATAATATTATTATGTATTGTTGAAAAAAATACTTTTCCCAACACAATAATGTTACTATAAAACAGAAAAAGACCCATAAACTGAACGTGGTTTATTTTTTCAATAATATACAATAAATTATTCTTAATATTTTATTTTTAATAATTTTAATCATTTTAAAAAATAATATTTATTTTAAAATATAGTTATTGTCATTTTGATAGTATCCATTTATTTTGATTATAAATACATCAAACAAAAGTGGTAATTAGAATATATTAACCTAAAAACACTATAATGTTATATTTATCTTAAAAAATTCATTTATAAAATCATTATTTCAAATTATATTAGTTTAATTATAATTAAAATAATATATTTTATATTTTATCAATTAAATAAATGTAGTGTTTGTGTTGTATATATATTTATGGTAATTATTTAACCCATAAAAATTAGAAATAAATTACCATGATTAAAAAATCAATTAAATTTTAAATTAATATTTATAACTATACATAATTTATATATATTCCGATGATAAAATATTATATATTTTAAAAGATGAAAAGATACATGTTTGTCTGTATCTCTGATTTTTATATTATAGTCAAAATTACAACCAAATTTAAAAAATTAATATTTTATAATATGATATTATTATGGATGAAATAATCTCAACCAATGAAATAATGTTAAGAATTTTTTCGATTGTTAAAGAATTATTAATTTATTTTTAACCTTAATTACCTAATTTAGCCATACCGTGGTGACAATAATTTACTACGGTTTCTATTTATTAAAACCAAAAATAGAAGGGACATATTTAATAAATTTAGAAATCATGATTATATATATAGAAATAATTTTTCAATATGAAATTTCAAGAAAAGGAAGAAAATAATTTAATATTAAAACACATTATGCAAAGAAAAATTGTTTTGCAAAAAATACCTTTTATATATAATTGTTTTATACTGAATTCAAGTATAACATTAATTCTAAAGACCATAATAGTATTATAAATATAATTTAAATAAATTTTCTTTTTAAATGTTTTTAAAAAATGGATCTTTTTAAAATCATGAAATAATGTTTTTTCATTAAAAAACTATATTTTTTACTATTCAGTAAAAAATCAATCTTCCCAGAAAACCCCAAAAAATAAACATATTGTAATTTTCATATGTTTATTTAAAAAATTTATTTAATTTCATAATATAATTTTTATAAAAACGGGAAAAAAGTATTTATATTATTTTCTGACATAAATCAATACAAATCATTCTTGATGAAAACATATTTTTTGTAGAATAGAATGAATATAATAGAATATTGAGTGTTTATTTCCTGAGAACTAAAAAATAAATTTTTATTGAGTATGATCTTAATATATATTTAATATTGTCATTTTTCTTATTGATACTCACTAATTCAATAGGTAAGTTATAACATCATATTTATATAATACTTTTTCTTGGTTCAATTAAGATAGTGTTGCATGGTGTATACGCCAACGAAAATAGTTCACATAAAATCTAGGAATATTACATTTTATGTTGAAAGAGATAAAATAATCTATATTACATCAGAATGGGATCCTAGTGAGCCTCTTGTCTAATTAAACACTCTCCATCTCAATGTTTCTCTTTTTTAAGTCTTAGATACTTTGTTTAATGACTCGGATTGGTAATCCAAAACTATATTTGAATGTAACCAATATTTTATACCTAATGGTCTTTATATGATAATATAAATTTTTTTTCATTAATGGAATAACTAAAACAACCACCAATATTCATAACATGTGGATAAGAATATGTTTAATAAATTCTAATAACAAATGAAAAAACTAATAACAGAATCAAACACAAACATCTAATTCACTAGATACAATCACTCATCTATAACTTTGTTGGAAATAATGATTTCACCCCTCATGTATACCATAATAGAGTGTAAAAAACCTAAAAGGTAGAACCTAGTTAGAAAATATAATCCCCTATCATTGAACCTCCACTAATTCCACAGTAAAAACCCATCCAAATGTCTACTTGCTTAGTCGAGCCTCCTGTTATTTAAATCCAATTTCTATCTAAGAGATATCTCCAAGTATAACTCATTCAAAACATCTATATCCCTAGTTAAATTTTTTGGCCGGAGTAGAGTACTCAAGAGGGGGTGAATTGAGTAGCTATAAAAATATTTGTTTGAAACTTTTTCTTAAAATACTTCCCAATAAAATAACTACAACTCATTTAATAAAATTAATATGGTTATGAATGTTTGACTGATTAAATAACTTATCATTATATTGATAAATTCTTAGTAAACATAATATTAGCTATTAATATTAATTTTGAAGCTACTATAAAAATGAAAAAAAACATCTTTCCAAGAATAACTATAAATTAAATCAAGTGATTTAGGAATTATATAGTAACATAGAGAAAACCAAATTAAACAAAATAGTGATATAAAAAAATTGGTTCAGTCTCATGTCAAGACCTAATCCATTCCACTTGGTGATCTCCCACCACCAAGTAGTTTATATTAACCAACTTGACCCACAACCTGGATCAGGGTAAATAATAGTACACAAGACTGTCTAGTTCAGACGACCTCTTCCACAGATCTTCCTGGGTATAAACTAAAAGGTCAAATAGGGGCCCCTTCACACATATTCGTATGAGTAAACAAGTGTAAAAAAGATGTGATGGGAAGGATATCTTGCATCATACAGTTTCATGTAGAAGATAGTGTCTATTTTTATACAGAGTCACACACACACTGCACGAAAGCTAAAAAAACATAATAGTGAAAAAATGATGAGATAATATTAGAAGATCTCCAACTATTAGACTATGCAGCTATAGACTTCTAGGATAAATCAGATGCAGGAATCGAGTCCTATTGTGAGAAACAGAGTATCGTAAGTCGGTTAGATCTGGCTTGTGTTCTTCACGAACTTGATAATGTGAAGATGTTCTTGACTCTGATCTATGGTGTCTCAGCTTTTGGAATCATGAATTCTTCGTGTGTTTTTCAGATGTATTCAGTTGCATTTGTCGGTTCTTTTGTTAAGTGTGCTTGTGCTTCTTCGTTATCGCGCATCATTGTTTTTGGGCCAGACTTCTCTTTTTATTCATGGAGTGCATGTGTTGGAGCCGACATGATGCATGTATTACACACCTCGTACCTCGTACAATCATGTGTCTTGTATACAATGAAATTTAATTATTCAAGTGTATTTAAAAGACTCAAATATGACGATAAAAATTAAATAGAAAAATGAAAAAACAAATTAAAAAATAGCATCATAGACGGAATGGAAACAGTGTCACTTGGAGGTGGTGTCTCCATGAAATGGTGAATCTTTCTTTGAATTTGAGTGGTGAGACAGTTGTGATGGAATAGATTTATAATGATCAGGAACTGGTTGTACAGATGCATTGTGAGGATCACCGAGTCTGGTCCTTTATTAAACATTAAATGGTGTCTCAAAAAGAAACCGATGTCACATTCTTCAAAATATCTAAAACTAGTTTCGGTGTATAGTCAAGATGATTGGTGTCTATGTCTAGTGACTGTGTATGTATAGGTCACGGTGTTTGGTCACAGTATCTGGTCACCGTGTCTAGTCATGGTTTCTGGTCATGGTGTCTGGCCACGGTGTTTGGGTCCTTTTCCAAAAAAACCTAACTGGTTGCATACTCATGGGTTCTCAAATATATCCAAATATATTTATACAGACTTAAATAATGATATTCACAGAATGGATCATACTTAATCATTCATCAATGAAATCATTATAGTCCGATGTTAAATATTGTTCACAATAATCAAAATTTATTTATAGCTATTAAGATCTTGGGTAGGTTTATTTAAAGCCTAAGGAAACCAACCATCTGTACAAATTATTTGAGACAGATTAAACATGATTTATAGGATATATAAGATTTTTTATCATTAAAAAAGAATTGACACATGATGAGTCCAATAATCTCCCCATTTTTAATGATCACAAATCCTTTGAGTGTGATATCTTGTCTTAGTGGATGTGAATCTACCTTAGTGATAATTTAGAGTGCATGTCTCTCCCCCTTTTTTGATTATCAAAATGTGTACAAAATTAATTAAGAGAATAGGCAATAAAATTTCACAGTGCATTACATTGAGAATGTTGTTTCATTACAATCAGTAAGAAACATAAATAAAAAATTACCCCTATCGAAAGATAATGTTCACATTTCTTCAGCACCGACTATCTTCTCTTTTCCATTGGAAACATCAACAGTTGAAGCCACAGGAGCAGATATATAAGTGAATGAAGAAAGTGAACCAACAGACATAGAAGGTAAAGGGAGACCTTCAAAAATAGAGGGAGACAAGGTAGGTGTAGTGGAAGACTAGGGAAATTGTTGGTCAAGGATAATAGGTCTAATCTAACCCAGAGCCTGACAAATATACCTAGAGGTAGAGGCAAAGGAAAGAAATGAGGCAGAAGGCAAACTAGGTCATAAGGGAGTAGCTGTAGGAGCCACAATATCATTGATCTTCACATGAAGATAAGGCCTCAATAGCTTGGCGAATTCAGCAATAATCTCACCACTATACTGAACAACTTTCTCAACTTCACCCCTATTCTCTATGAACTTTTCCAACAAGGGAGGTAAATCTTTCAGATTTTGAACCTGAGTTTTGAAATCTTGAGTGACAGGAGGGATTTGCAGATTCTCTACAGGGTACTAGAAATGGTTTGTCATATCATGAGTAGAGAATATCATATTGAAGTAGAAATCCACCTTAATAGTAATTTCTTCTTGAGCACCATTTGAAATCATGGAATTAATTCTTACAAGATCATGAACTCTGTCATGGTTTATGACAACCCCAGATAGAGACTCTTTTTCAAATCCACTGAGCATAGAATGAAGATATTCCTTAATAACCGTTCTGACTAGATCACTATCCATGGAAGTTTGAGATGACTGTCTAGAGGAATTAGAATCTGTAATAGCTAAAGTTATAGACTTTATCTGAATCCAAACTTTCTCAAGACAACCCTTATACTCATTAGTCAACTTGTTAATACCAGTTAGAAGATCATGCATATCTTTAGCTATTTTCTTGTTTCTTTTATCCACCTTATCAGTTAAATAAGTTAGGTTAAGTTGAATAGGGGTGGCTACTTAATGGAGAATTTTACAACTAACATCCTCAACATGATGAGCAATAGGTTCTGGTCATGAGTTTAGTACTCTATTCATATATTTAACCATACCTCTTAGAGACTTCACTTCATCACGAAGCTATTTGTTCTCATCTCTGAATTCATGAATTTCGTGATGCTTTTTTGGCTAAATCTTCCAAATAACCTTCTCTAACAATAGAGCAGCATATCGTTCACTCAATTTGGTCACAAGTGCATGTTTAGTGTTCATGATCATTTCATCTCCATCCAATAGGGTAGCTCCAAATGATTTAAAATCATTCTTACTTTCCAAGGTGGAAGGTTCTGATGATGGTTCAGGGATAAGAGCTGAGATAGGCTCTGGTTCCTTTGCAGAGAAGTCTTCAAAAGCAGACACTGGTTTCAATTGAAACACAGTAGACAAATCTATACCTTTATCTATGGTTTCCTATGAATCATTTACATCAAAATAGCTTTGTAATTTATACCTTGTATCCACTGATCTTGGATTAACCAGATTATGAATATCAACACATTCAATATTCGGGTGCTCCTCCCAGTCAACATGTGCATCTTTCTTAGGAATAATAGATTTCGTTCTTTGATCTACTTCCATGATTTCATCCCTAATATCCTAACCCATTTACTTTCCAGCTACCTGAATGACCGGCTCCATTCTCTCTTCAGCAGATTGTATAATTTCCCGAACAACTTGTTCCTCCAAATGTTCCCCATATGCTTCTTCTTTATCAAGAGAAAGGTCTTCTTCTAGATTCTCTTCTAGAATAACATTTTAACTTACATTTGAAACAGATTATTCATTAGAAGATGTTTATTCATCCCGATCAACAATTTCTTTAGGGACATGTAATTCCTTATCAATTAAGACATGAGGAACAGGTTCATTGTCTTCCTCATCCAGTATATTTTTTCTTATAGGAGCAACAAACACTTCTTCTTCTTCCTCAACATACTATCCATCAAACTCATATGGCTCCAAACTAGTATTAGAAATGTCTTTAGGTCTTGAATAGTTCTCAACAAGGTTGATCTTTTCATAAACCCTATCATTATCTTCCACCCATGATTTTCTTCGTGGATTCTAACTTATTTTCATTCTATTGACTGTAACTATTGAAATAAAAAATTCATATTCCTTAATGACTTTATCATCTCGTCGAGCAATCCCTTTTACATGAAGCATACTTGAGATTAACATTGAGTAGAACATGGACGTTGAATTAGAAGCTTTCTTTATCAACCCACACATATGGAGTATAATATATATACACAAGTTAATATTGTGTCCATTCTTTATAATATATATCAAAAATACATCATGATTTGTGAGTGTAGAAAAATCACCTTTTTGGGGGAAAATCATATTCTGAAAAAATTCAAACAAAAGTCTGGTTTCCCCATTTAGCACAACATCAATAGCTCTTAACTTTTTTTCAACTCCAATAAAGCTTAAAAATACTTCTTTTAAAAATAAAATCTCAATTGGAGATGGAGGACCTCTCTGGTAGTCCTCAAAAATACCCTCATGAGGTATCCTTAGGCAGGAAGCCCATAACCCCGAAGAAAAGGTACATCTTCACCCATTGATAAAGATTCTCATAACAAAACCATATTCTGTATCAAAAAAGCATTGAACGAACTGATAAAATTGTGAAACTAGATTTTGGTAAATTTTCCTATCCTCCATTATGAATCAATCTTGGAATCCTTTCTTTCTTAGTGCTTTCAATACTAAATAATTTCTTGATAGCAACCACTTGGGGAAAATTTTCTTTTTGGGTACCAGTATTCTATTCACCTTGTTTGGATTCAACCAACCATTGGGTGCTATCTTTGGTGAAATTTTCATCATCTTATTTGATCTTCACTTATTCAGAGTTGATGATGTTGGGAATTTCATTCTAGGCATTCAACAATGGTTTGAGAGAGAGATAAAGGTTGAAGGAGGGGTTACAGTTCGAGAGAAGAGATCTCAGGTGAAGAAAGAAGTGAAACATCATTCATTTTTATCATTTAGGGATATAAAGCATCCCAACATCAAACCGGGGGAAAGTAAAAGAATAAAATAATTACATACAGTGATACAAGTTATAATATTTAAATAAAACGAAAAAGTGACTTTATGGTGAGACCAGAAATGACTTTCACAGTGAGACTGTAATAGGTTCTCATGGTGATATTATAATAGGTTTTAACAGTGAGATGTTTATTTTGTGATTTCTAAACTATGTGATTGTATTGTTTGAGAATGTAAGTTACGGACAGTAACTGAGAGATAGTAGCTATAAGAACGTAAACCTGAAATAGTAAGCTATGAAAGAGTATTCTATGAAACAGTAAGCTGTGAAAAAATACACTTACTAATTAAGATTTATCTTTCCCAATAAATATATTATGTAATCTATTCTTTCATAATTGAATGGTTTTGTGAATATATCAGTGAGATGATATTCAGTTCCAATGAATTCCAACGTGATGTCACATTTTTGATAATGATATATCAAAAAGTGATGTCTTACATCAATATGTTTTTTCCTAGAGTGTGAAATAGGATTTTTTGGGATGTTAATAGAACTTGTATTATCATAATTTATAGGTACATTCCTAAATTGATATCCATAATCTAGTAATGTGTGTTTCATCCACAAAATTTGTGCACAACAACAACCAGTAGCAATGTACATAGATTCAGTAGTAGATAATGTAACCGAGATTTGTTTATTACTACACCATGATACTAGTGACTTCCCTAAAAAGTGACATGTTCCATAGGTTCTTTTTCTATCTAACTTACAACCACTGAAGTTAGCATTGGAATAACTAAATAACTCAAATGATTGTCTTCTAGGATAGAACAGTCTTAGATTGGGTGTATGCTTGTTGTATTAGAAATATCTCTTAACAACATTTAAATGAGATTTCTTAGGGGTTGCTTGAAAACAAGAACACATACAAACAGTAAACATAATGTCAGGTTGGCTAGTAGTTAGGTAGAGTGGGCTTCCAATCATTCCTCTATAACAGGTTTGATTAAAAAAATTTCCATCTTCATCAAGATCCAACTAACAAGTAGTTTTAATTTGAGTGATACTACTTTTCGTGCTATCCAATCCAAAATGTTTTAGAGGATATTTTGTATATTTTATTTGGTTTAAAATAATACCATCATTATTTTGAAATATTTGAAATCCAAGAAATAATTTTTGTTATCCCCTTAAACTCATTTAAAATTTATTTATCATCACTTTAGAATATTTACTACATAAATAATTATTTGAAGATCCAAATATAATTTCATTTACATAAATTTGAACTACTAAAACATCATTGGAAATTCGTCTTATAAAAAGGGTAGAATCAGCTATTCCTTTTTTAAAACCTTTGGAAATAAGAGAAGTACTTAATATATCATACCGAGAACTTAGAGCTTGTTTTAAACCGTATAGAGATTTTGATAACTTAAAAATATGATTTGGAAAATGAGGATTTGTAAAACCATGAGGTTTATCAACAAAGACATCCCCATCTATATACCCATTTAGGAATTCCCTTTTAACATCCATTTCATATAGTTTTAAATTCAGATGTGCTACATAACAAATCCTAATTATGATGGATTCAAGTCTAGCTACTGGTGGAAAGGTCTCTTCATAGTCAATTCCTTCTTATTGACTATAGACTTGGGCAACCAATCTAGCCTTGTTTCTAACTATGTAACTAGCTTCATCTACATTATTTCTAAACACCCACATAGTTCATATGGTAAATTCTTCTTTAAGTCTATTAACAAGTTTCCAAACATTGTTCCTTTTAAAATAATTAAGTTCTTCTTGTATAGCCATCACCCAAAATTCATTATTGATAGCATCATTTATGTTTTTAGGATGTAGTTGTGACAAGAAGACTTTATGTTCAACCATATTTCTAAGAGAAGATGTAGTTTGAGTTCCTTTATCTAAATATCTTACAAAAACATATAAAGGATAGTTTTTATGAGTTTTAATGGCTTATGAAAAAGATGGACTGTTTATTTAAGGTTCTTCAATAGGTTCAGGATCATTATGAAAAAAATCTAAAAAATTTCCAGAACATGAAATTCTCACAAATTCTGAAACAGGATGGTTAGAGGATTTTGTATTGATGTCCAAATTTGACACATCATCCTCTAGGTGATCTAGAGAATTCTTAGGCTCATGTGGATTAGTTTCATCAAATTTGACTTGGAAAAATTCTTCCACAAATTTAGTTATTTTTTTAAAAACACTATAGGCATTACTAGAGATTAAATATCATAGAAGTATTCCTTTATCACTCTTGGATGCAAATTTTTCAAGATTTTCCTTAGTATTAAGGATTTACACTTTGCAAACTAAAACATTGAAGTAGCTATCTTTGGGTTATCTATTGTTCCATAACTAATATGGAGTTATTTTAAGAATGGGTCTAATCAACAATATATTAAAAATATATCAGGCTATATTTATAGATTCCACCCAAAAATAAATATGTAAGTCATATTCAATAAGCATGGTTCTAGAAATTTCGTGCAAGGTTCTGTTTCTTCTTTCTGCAACTCTATTTTGTTGAGGTGTTCTAGGGGCCCAGAAATTATGACTATAGCAACTTTCTGAACAAAAGGTTTCAAACTCTTTATTTTCAAACTCATGGAAATTATCAATTCTTAATAATTAACTTCTATTTCCACTATGATTTTCTACAGTTTTGGAATATTTGGTCAAATGAGAGAAGGCTTCACTTTTATGAGCCAAAAAGAAAGTTCAGGTATATCTAGAAAAGTCATATATAAGAACATAACGATAGTTCTTCCCATTTAAACAAGAAAATCTAGATGGTCCAAACAAATCCATGTGAACCAGTTCAAAAGGATGATAAGTTAACAGTTATATCTTTTTTTTTGAAGGAAAATTTGTGTTTCTTTCCCTTTTGAGAAGGATTGCAAACTTTATCATTAAAAAATTAATGTTTGGGTAGGTATTTGACGAAACTCTTTCTGGTTAATTTTATAAGAGATTGAATATTATATTGTCCTAGTTTGTTATTCCAAATCCAAGATTATTTTTGAAATACACATAAAAATGATGCATTTTGAGAGACCAAAGAATCTATGTTTACAGAGTAAACATTTTCATTTTTTAATGTAGAAAACACTAATTAATTTTTAGAATCGAAAACATTGCAAGCGTAATTTATAAATTTAACATGAAATCCATCATCACATAGTTGTGAAATACTAACCATATTTTATTTCAATCCAAAAAAAAGTACTTTGGAAATTAAAACTGGGATAGAGTTACCGATTTGGCCAAGGACAATTATTTTTTACATTGGCATTGTCACCAAAGGTGACATGTCCACCATCAATTTTTATTAAATTCTTGAAGCATGAATAGTCCCCTATCATGTGTCTTGAACACCAACTGTCAAAGTACCATAATTTTTTACAATAGATCTTTAAGCATATTTCCCACAAAATATTCCAATAAAAATAGACTTTGGTACCCATATTTGTTTGGGTCTAGTAATATTAGTGACTAGTGATTTGGGAATCCATATCTGCCTCCTAGGTTTCCTAAAATAATTATGTAATGTTCCTAAAAAATGAACTCTATTTGGTCTAGAGAAGCTTGAAATAGGAGAGTGTGTATCATAACTTGAACTAGCTAAATGTTTTCAAGAATTAGTAGTATGTTTTTATATCCTATATTTAGAATCAAATTTAATTCATCTAAAATTTCTTCTACCTGGAAGATATCCAATACCATTGGTATATTTAAGACCAATATGTTGACCTAGAATTTGTACCAATGTATCTTTACCATTAGTAAAACATTCAAGGTCCCTTTTCAATTATTCTGTAGATATATTTGGTGGATTTTTTTCTTTGAGTAATTGAACATTTTTCTACATTTCTTCAGGGAGTATAGATTTAACAGTTGAGGTGAGTGCATTCCATTTCATTAATGAATTTTATTTATCTTTTAGTTCATTATATGTCTCTTCAAGCATGTTACAATACTCAAACATTTATTCATTATACATATTCTCAAGATCACTTTCATCTTAAGAAAAATAAGAATTGTGTACAAAAGATTCCAGTGTTACCTCAAATGTGTTTGTCATAAAACACATATTGGATTTGTTAGCATGTTCATCATGCGAAGATTCGGAGTCCCTTGAACTATCCTCAGAAGCACTCCACTTTTCTTTCATTTCCTTTTTTATACTTTTTATCTTTGTCCTTATATTTATTTTTGTACTTGAGATTAGGATAGTCAGAATTTATATGTCCCTTTTACTTATATTCATAGCATACTATCTCATCAGACATGTCACTAATTTTACAATCATTCTTCCATCTTCCTTTTTGATCATATTTTCCTTTGATGTTAGGATTTCTAAAAAAATTATTCTTATTGTAAATTATTTTAAACATTATGACAAATAGATCCATCCTCTCATCACTATCAGGTTATGATTATTCACTACTAGAACGTTCAATAGAAACTTCTAATTTCCCTTTCTCTTTGTTTTTGGAGGTGGTGGTCTTAAATGAGATAGATATTCTTTTGGGTACATCCTCTTCTTCCTTGTTGAATTTTAACTTCTTTTCAGACATTGTTAGTTTCCAAATGAGTTCTTTTATATGTAACATACCGATGTTGCATGAATCTTGAATAAAGACAGAGGATCCCCTATATCTATCATGTAAGAATATGAGAATCCTCATGTTTTTTTCATTGGCAGTGACTTCTCTTCCAAGAGAAATCATTGTGTTGACAATTTTATTGAACCAGAGATACATGTCAGAAATAGGACCATCAGGTTTCATTTTGAAGTTATCATATTTAATAGTATATGTTTGAAGTCTCATTTCTTTCACACTATATGTTCCTTCATGTGAAATTGACAACATACCCTAAATTTCAGGGGCAATTTTACGTACAGAAATTTTGATTCATTCTTCACCTCCTAAAGAGGAATATAAATCATTCATGGATTTGTAATTGTTATTATAGGTAGTCTTGGGGGAGTCGTCCCATGTGATTCTATCAATATTATTAATCTTATAGTCATTTATTATTTAGGAGAAAATTTCAAAACCAATACTTTCTAAATGCATTTTCCTTTTAATTTTTCATTGGGAATAATTTGTTCTATTAAATAATGGTGGTTTGTTTGTTGCTTCAACTTCTAGTCTATAATCTATAATAAAGATATACTTTGAAAGAGCTAGAAATTTAGAATTAATATAAATTTACATATCTTTAAAGAAAAACTAAAATCACAGTTGAATAGTTTCAAAAATAGAGTCTTAATAGGAATAACAAACACCTTTTGATACCAAATGTTGGTCAGAGTAGAGTACTCAAGAGGGGGGGGGGGTGGATTGAGTATCTATAAAAATTTCTGTTTGAAAAGTTTTCATAAAATATTTCCCAATAAAATAACTGTTCCACTATTAATCAAATTAATATGTAATGAATGTTTGGTTTTTTAATTAACTTATCATAAAATTGATTAATTCTCACTAATCCTAATATCAGTTATTAATATTAATTTTGAAGCTATTCTAATAAGTAAATATAATTATAACATCTTTCCAAGATTATCTATCAAAGTAAATATAGTGATTTTTGAATTATACAGTAAAACAGAGAAAACTAAATTAAACAACACATCCGATATAAAACATGTTGTTCAATCTCAAGCCGAGACCAAATCCCCTCCACTTGGTAATCACCCTCAACAATGTAGTTTATATTAATAAACTTGATCCACTCCATGGATTGGGGTAAAAAACACTACACATGACTGTCCAGGTCACACGACCTCTTCAACAGTTCTTTGTGGGTATCCACTAATAGGTCACATATGGACCTCTTACACACTTATCCGGGAGAGTAAACATGTGTAAAAATATGTACCAGGAAGGTTATCTTGTATCCATTAGATTAATGAAGGATACAATGTGTCTTTTTATACATACACAAAAACAAGCTTGGAAGATAAAAACAATACCCAACATACAATAAATGATGCGATAAGATTATAATTGCTCTGATTGTTAGTCTATGAAGCTCTGTAAATCTAGGATGAAACTTATGTAGGAATCGAGTCCTCCTGTGAGAAACAATGTATCACAAGTCATTTATATCTAGCTCATGTTATTCGTGGAGTTTATAGTGTGAAGATGGTCTTGATTCTACTCTATGGCCTCTCAAATTTTGGATACATTAAGGCTTCGTGTGTTCTTTAGATGTATTGAGTTTCATGTGTTGGTTCTTTTCTCAAGAATGCTCCTTCTTCTTCGTTATACTGCATTTTTTTTTCTAGACCACACATCTCTTTTAATTCTTGGAGTGCATGTGTTGATCTGACATGATTCATGTATTCTACACATCGTACCTTGTACTATCAGGGGACCTGTCTAGAAATAAATATTAATTATCTCAATGCATTTAAAAGACTCAAATATGACCATTATATATTAAATTGAAAAAATTCAAAACAAATTAGAAAATAGTGTCACATTATGTATAGAAATAGCGTCAATTAGAAGCAGTGCCAGTAAGAAATAGTGTCTCCTTATTTACCTTTGAGTGGTGACACAGTTATGATGGCATAATTATATAGATATCTAAAACCGGTCGCATAGATGCAGTGTTAGGATCATAATGTCTGGTTCTTTCACAAATTTCAAATGGTGACTCGATAAGGAACCAGTGTCACATACATCAACAGATCGGAAATTGGTTTCGGTGTCTGGTCGCGGTGTCTGGTCACGATGTCCATTCCTGTTGTCTTGTCACGATGTTTAGGTCACTGTGTCTGGTCATGGTGTCTGGGTCATGGTGCGTAGTCACGATGTCTCTTCATGATGTCTCATCATGGTGTCTGTTCAATGTGTCTGGTCATGGTGTTTAGTCATAGGGTCTGTGTTTTTTTCAAGAAAAATATAAACAGTTGTAGACTCAAGGTTTCTTAGACTTAGCCAAATATCTGTATATAGACTTATAATGTGATATTCATAGAATGTTTTAGACTTAATCATTCATCAAATAAATCATTATAGAACAAAGATAAATATTGATTACAAAAATAAAACAAAATTTATATCAATTAAGATCATGGGTAGGTTTATATAAATCATAAAGAAAGAAACCATCTGTACACATGATTTGAGATAGATTAAATAGGATTTTTAGGATATATATGATTTGTGATCATCTAAAAATGATTAACACATGAGGATTACTTAAAAATTTATATCTTCACTTTTAATTTCTTGGAAATAATCACTCCTGGAATATGGTATATATTTCAATGTCTAAAATATTTTCTCTTTGAATCATCCAATCGCTCCTAAAATGATCCCTTTATCATAAATTTGAATAGTCTCTATTGAAATATATCCAAACTAATCAGAGAAATAAGTCACTGAGAATTGAAATATATAGATATAGATATACCTTTTTAGAGTTATTATTTTAATTATATTACATCCTTGACATATTTATGAATATCCATTCACAAAACATGACACCAAAAACATTCCATGACTGGATTTTTCATCAAATAATTATCTTAAATAGGATATGGATTAAGCAGCTGACATTGGTTTGAGATCATGCACCATAGAACTATGATCCACTACATTATAGAAAACAATCATTATAAAAAAATTCATTTTCCATAGCCTTATTATTCCATCAAAACAAATATCTCTATTAAATTTAACACCTCTACATCATAAGAAATCACCATTAAAAGACAGTAATTCCTCGAGAAAATCATTATTTACTTAGTTATTCTCTAGTTCAAGAAACATGTCAATTACAAAGGTGATTAATCCATAAAAAACCTCATCTTTTTTAATTCTGGGCACTGAATGACATCTCAAAAATCCTTTTATAAAAACTATGATAATTTCATCTTCATGCATCCTCTATGATGTATAGCCCGTCATCATGATATAACATAACTAATAATTCCATAGAATAAATTCATTAATGATGAAACCCTGGCATTGTTGTGTGTTCATCAATGATCTTCTAATCAAGATAAATATCCATACTATCATCCATAGAGATTCACATTTAAAGAGGAATGATAATGGCACAATCAATGTGATTGAGGAAGATAACATGTGGAACAACCAAAACAATAAAATTCATCTAAATGATGTGTAGTACTAAGGACAATTTTGTCCTATATAAAAATAATTTTGTGTAAGAACCCAAAAATTTATGGTGTGGTATGGATATTTTTTACATATTATTTACCTTGTGTTCATTGTATTGTGTTTAGGTTTTAACGTGTTTGTGTTTGGGTGAACATTTGATGCTTTGGCAGGGATATGGGGTAGTGCACAGTTGGTGCACAGTTTTCCAAAACCATGCCACCATTCCAACATACTATATATCATTGAGATAATGAGGCTTTCATGGTTAGTGGAAGGTTTGATAAATCATGTTCCCTCTTAGGAGAATGTGTGGAACACCCCTAGGTGAGGTGCTCAATTTGGATGCACAATTAAGGGAAATCATGCACCCCATATAAGAAATTATGCATGTGTAAATTAAATCCCCAGCGAAGTAGTTTTAATTTCTCAAACCCGTTGGTATTAATCCCTAATCACCCATACTCTGAGAAAATCTAATTTCAATGTATTCGAGAGGCTCCATGAGAGATTCCAATCACTCCAAAAAACTGTTATCCATGATTGAACGGCTAGATTTTCAGATATACACTACTCCGATTATATATTTCCTTCCCATTAAGATCTCTCCATCTCTCACTCCTCTTCCCGAATAAAACAAGTATCTTTACCCACTATTGGTTCTAGATCTAGATCTAGGATTTTTATATATTTATTATTTTAAACTTGGATCTATGTTTCAGATCTATATTGTGTTCTTCATTAGGAGTTTTTCCTATATATTTCAAATTGGGGATTTCTAATGGGCGATTTCTCATCAACAAATTGAGATAGGTGTTGTATTATTCAAATTCAAATTTTTGAATTTAATTACTTGTATGTTAATGTAAAATTTATGTAAAATTTTTATCAATTTAATTAATTAAAATTAATTAATTAATTTAAAGAATTAATCAATTAAATTGTTATGCAATTGGAATTATTAATTTTTTAATTAATTAATGCATTGTGTGGTTGTAAAAATAGACCAATTAGTTACCGAATTAATTAAATACATGTTGATATTATGAAATTGATTTGATTAATTAATTGTTATATCAAATAATTAGATTTTGATATTATAAAATTTATTTGGTTAATTTATTATTGAATTAATTATCTAGATATTGATATTTTGGAATTAATTTGTATAATTAATTATTTAATTAATTATTAGGTAATTGAGATTGTTAATATGTGATATTTAATTATTGAATTAATTAAGAAATTTTTTGATTGAGTAATTCTATATGTAGTATAATGATGATTAACCTTGAATGATGTGATATTTGTGATATAGATGTTCAATTGAGAAATTGGTTTTGGGACATGGACTGATCCTCCAAATACCCACTAGGGTCCTATCCATGGAGTTCTACTCCCAAATTCATAATTACAAATATTTTTATGGGAAAAGGACTAATTCTATAAATACCCATGAGGTTTTTGTTAGGAATTCATGCTCTAAATCCGCACAGGGTGCTGGAGACGACATTCTATGCCCATGATATTGACATTGGAATATGGTTCCATTAGGCTGTATTATGAATTTAAATGAAATAGATAATGAAATCCCATGTGTTATAATGAATTAGAAATTTTATATGTGATATGGTTCAGAATCCAGCATGGGAGGAAGTAGGTATCAATATTTTGGGTGTCCTTGGGAAACCGAGGGGTCTTTGGTTGAATAAAGAGTAAATTAATAAATATAAAATAATTACATTGTTTATTTTATTTATTCTATATACTACTTAATACACTGTCTTGACTAGATTTTGATATAAACACCATTAGTTATAGTCTATAGAGTTTTACTCACACCTTACTTGGGTTTCCAGATCAGTACCAGAATAGATTTTCTAGTTGAAGGATATGATAATGGGAAGATCCATGTGATAGTTTTCCAGTTAGAGATGAAGAAGTAATGAGTGAATCAAACATGGCTCGTTACCTATTTGGGAGTTATCATTGTCTTCATTTATATTAGGTTTTTCATATTGACACATAAAACATATTGTCATGACAAACCTACTATTTATTATTTTTTATTTTATTTCCCTTTTTGGTCATCATGTGATACTGGTTTATTCTATTTATTAGTTATCTCATTTGTCTATTGTGCATTTATTTTCATTTTTTACGGATATGATAAAGAAAGTATAGTCTTCCCATGATCAATATTAAACTATCAGTACTAGTCGTAATACACTAGTGTATATGGATGTGAACCAGAGTTCATGTAGGGAATGGTCTTAAGGAACTGGTGTGTGGAACTCAGGTGAAGTCATTACAAAGTGGTATTAGAGGGGATTTCTTTTCTTTTCATTGGAATTGCTATTTGAGAAAGGTGGAATCAAAACTAGGAAGCTTTAGACCTTGGTTATGAGCTCATTCATGGGTTTTGGTAACCCATATAAGTGAAATAACCCATATTCCCATGGTGGGACTGTTGTTATTGGAGTTTTCATATATTTTTGGATATCATTTAACTTTATGTGATGCACTTATTGTGTGATGTGGTTATTGAATTCCGAGATTTTTCTGAGATTTGACCAGTGGTCCAGTATGGCATAATAGGTTAGTCTACATGAATCATTCTAGGAACTCAATATTATTTTGTGACATGCATCATTTTATGCAGTCACAAAAAATGAGGATTTGGAATGTTTTTGAAATTGAAATGTCTTTCTTGATTTTGAAAGAGAGATGAAAATTGTGCCTAATATGAGGTTTAGAATTTTAAATGATGAAAGTTGGAATAAATTGAAATAAAAACTGGGTGTCTAAAATGAAACTTGAATGATGGGAATTAGTTTACCATTATAAACCATAACCTAGATGATGTACAGTTAAGGGTAGTGTTGTGGCCTTAATTTTTACCATGTGAAAGGTTTGGGGAAAAGACTTGTTGCGAATTATTGTAAATTTCCACTTACATAAATGTGTTGAAGTTTTGTTATGTGTCCTATGATGTGTTCTTGGAATTATAGATATATAAATCCATGATGAATCTTATTGAGAGGATAGAAGGACATTTCATGATATACTCCATTAGTAGTAGAACCTAAGGCACTAGTAGTGCTGGATGAGGAACTAGGGGAATTTTTTTAAAGGACTTGGAATATTTAATGAAATTCGAGTAAAGAGACGTAAGAAGGTGGTGGAAATCAATTTTGATATGTCGTGGGAGTTTTAGTTTCATCACTCTCTAACATTCACTGGAGAGAGTAGAACTAAGGAAGCTATTTTCTGGATAGAGTCTATAAAGATCACACTCGACCACTTGGAGACTTCTATAGAGAAAAGATTTAATATATTAGATTATATGTTACATGGTCAAGTTAATCATTGGTATGACATCTATAATTAGAATGAGTAGTTAGAGAATATGGATTTGATGTAATTTCAAGATAAGTTCTAGGATAAATTTCACCATGAGAATCTTAGTAAGGAGAGTGAAGATGAGTTCACATGGATGACACAAATGAGTATATTTATGATTAATTGTGTTGGATGATTTATAAATTTAATGTGATTAGTTCCAATTTTTGAAGGATATGATCTTAATTCCAAAAAATAGATTTAGGATGGGATTAAAGGTTAATTTAAGAACTAGGTGAATATAATCATGCTGAAAAAGGTTTCAGAATTGGAGAATTAGGCTCTTATATCTGAGGGAGACCAGAAAGAGGCTTCCAGTGGAGGATGGGTGGTTCCTACCAGATGGTTTAGAGGCTTGAAATATGAGGTTAAGAAGTATCATTATGATAGTGTGGAGTACATATGTGGATAGAAGAGTAGTTAGTGTTAAGGATTATTTACACATGATCTTACCCAAGGGATTTTCCACAAATGCGGTTGGCCGAGCTACTATCGTAGCCATTTTCCCCAACCATCTATAGAGTTAAACTCTTTTGGTTGGCTGGGACATCAATAGAGGTTATATAATAAACCTTGATAGATGGGTAGTGATCAAGAAAATAGTTAGAACCAAATATTAGGAAGAAGATCTTGTAAAACTCATTAGGTTGGTAGTTGGAGTTCTACTATCCATAGCGATAGAGGTAGTGGACCGGGAGCTTCTGGGTAACATAACCCATATTAGCAGAGTGGTGCAGCATAGGGAACATAGAATATATCATATGGAACTGGGGAAGGATAATTACACACCATTTAAACTACACTTATGGATAGTGAGGTTGGACCATCGACAATAAGTGATACTATTCTTGTGGCTTATATCATTTCTAGTGCCATAGTTAATACTAGTGACTCTCATTGTCTTTATGATTCACCACATTAGAATTTTTTTAGCATAGTGTCAGAGTTTGTGAGTGGGGTTTTGATAATAGATAAACCATTTGAAGTACAATCTTGGGACATCTATTTGGGCAAAGGGTGTTCTCTCATGTTTGGGGAATATCGTTTTCTATGGTATATTTACATCCAGTACATGTTAGGATTTGAACTAATTTTGGTAATGGATTGGTTTTTAGAATATTGTGCCCAAATATATTGTTTCTATAGGAGTGTGAATTTTAAATCTCCTAAGGGTGAAAAATACATTCATTGTAAAGAGTGGGATATCAAGGTGTGGTGTGTGGGTCCAGTTCATTAGGAATGGTTGGAGGTTACCACCTAGGTGGCTCACCTATTTCAAGATTATGAGGGTTTAAAGCATGATATTTTTTCACCCATAGTGATCTATTTTTAGGATAAATTTTTGGAAGTATTTATAGGGTTTCCAGCAGATTGATATTTTGCATTTAAAATTGAGCTCTTTCTAGAGGATTATCAAGTTTCTCTTCCACCATATAGAATGGAACCGATAGAGCTTAAATAATTTAAACTCAACAATGATGTGTTGATGGATAGGGGGTTTATCCATATGATTACCTCTTCTAGGGTTTCACCTTCACTATATTCTAAGAAGAGTGAAGAGACTCTCTGCTAATGTGTTGAATACTTGAAGTTTAACAAAATGAATATCAATAACTGACATCATCTTCGACATATCAACGATCTACTTGACCAGTTGAGAGGATCCTGTGTCGTCTATAAGATTTACATGAGATCAGGGTACTATCAGTTGAGAGTTCCACGTTCTAATATATAGAGGACTAATTTTAGAAGCAGGAACAATATTTATGAGTTAATAATAATGCCATTTGGGTTAATGAATGCACCAATAGTGTTTAGGGCCTTGTTAAACATAATCTTTCATTTGTATCAAGATTAGTTTCTAGTTCTGTTTGTGGATGACATCTTGGTGTACTCCAAGACACATTTCAATCATTTATAACATCTTAACAACTTTCTAATTATGTTAAGAGAGAATAAAATATACACCAAACTATCTAAGTGTAAATTTTAGATTGATAAGGTACATTTCATAGATCATATAATCATAATGGAAGATGTGTCCATGGACCTAGCATAGGCGGAGGTAGTGGTTTCTTGTGATTAACCTAATAATGTTTTTGATATCTTTAGTTTTCTTAGGATAGTAGGATATTATTGGAGGTTCATCCATTAATTTTCTCATTTGGCAGCACCAATTTCCATCTTGACCACGAAAGGAACAAATTTTGACAAGTTGGAAGCATGCACTAAATCTTTATAGGAGTTTATGAAGTGATTGAAATCAGCACCAATATTTATACTAATCAATACAAGTGAGGTTTATATAATGATTTGGGATTTATCGAGGATTTTTCTTAGATTAGTGTTGAAACAGGGAGATCGAGTTGTGGCATATGGATCTTGGCAGTTGACTCCACCTAAATAGAATTACCCAACACATGAATATGAGTTGGATAATGTGGTTTATGATTTTAATTTTTGTAAACATTATTTGGTGGGTGGAAAAATCACTATGTATACTTATCAAAAGAGATTGAATTATATATTTTCACAGATATATTTGAATCTTTTGCAGTAGAGGTGGGTTGAGTGTATGAATTCATTTAATTCTCAGATAGAATATACTTTTGGAAAGGGAAACTATGAAGCCAATGCATTAACCAAGAAAACATATACTCAAACTGTTCAACAATTTAGGGAAGAGTGGATCCTGTTGAATTTTCTGGCAGAAATTCATGTGGTGGTTCGGGAGGGTCAAGAGCATATGACTCTAATATGAGTTTTAGCAGAGTATACACTTTTTACACGGATCATGGATAGTAAGTATGATGATACAAAACTATTGACCTTGAGGGAAATCCATGAAGGTGGGCAGACACCTTTTGATTGAAGCATAGATGAGGATGAGATAACCTTTGTCAAGAATAAAGATGTTGGTCTTACTAGTATAATAGAGGAGCTGATTCATGAGTTTCATGACTCAATGTGGGAGGTACTTCCATGTATAAACAAAATGTACCATGAAATATGTCAATGGTTTTTTTGGTTGATCATGAAAATGAGATAGTAAGGTTCATGACAAGAGGCTTCACTTGTCAATAAGTTAAGGAAAAACATCAATGACTAAGTTGATTACTAAAATCTTTTCCTATTTTAGAATTTAATTTGGATGACATGACCAAGAATATTTTGGCATGTATTTCGATGATTCCATGAATGAATGGTGGTATTTGGGTAATTATGGACCATTTGAATTAGGTTATTCATTTTTAACTATATGGGAGACTTTCTTAGTGGAGTAGTTGGGGAAAATGTACATTTGGGAGATAGTTCATCTTTATGGGGTTATATAGACTACAGATTCTAACCATGACTCATGGTTTATTATTTTATTTTGGTAGGGCTTACATAATGGTCTTGGTGCACTTGTTTTATTGAGTAAAAGTTTCTACACCCATATATATGGTAAATTCTATAATAGAGTACATGTGATTTAGGATATTCTTTGGGTGTGTGTACTAGTATTTGGTGGATCTTGGGTGGAGCACCTAGATTTGGCAGAGTTAACCAATAATTATCATTATTAAGAAAACGATATTGATGGAACCATAATAGGATATTTATGGTTGGCCATGAATATCTCCTATATACTATATGGAGGTAGGTGAGTCGCAATTGTTGTGACCGAGTCTCGTGTAGGAGTTATTAGAGTAGGTTTATCAAATTCCAAAGCATATGGATATATATCAGAGTAGATAGAAGTCATATGATGAGAGATATCAACAAAAACTAGAGTTTACAGAGGCTTACCATGTATTCCTTCAGGTGTCAGTTAGATTGGGTTACTACAAGATACAACGATAGGTCAATCTAACACCCACGTTTGTTGAACTGTTTGAGGATGTGGAGACAATCGAGCATCAGGTATACCGATAGGAACTTCTAGAGAAATATAGTGATACAGATGAGTTTTTTCAAGTTTTAAAACCATGGTTTTATCACTCCGACCATTATCATGTGATCGATGTAGATGAGGTTGAGATTAAGGCTGATGCGTCCTTTGAGGAGAATCTGATACATGTGTTGGATCACTGTGATAAAATATTTGAGGGAAAGACCAAGTCATTTGTGCTTGTTTTCTTGAAACATGAGTGTTCTTAGGAGGAAAATTGGGAGAGAAAAGTGCATATGTGATCTTAGTGGCCCACTCTTTTTGAAATGGAATCTTAGAGATACATGGGAGTACAAATCGAGATGAGTTGTTATAATATGGTGAGATTAAAAAAAGTGGTCCTTTTCTATATATGTATCATTATTTTTTTCATAATATTTTAGCTTGTGTTGATTATATTTTTTTAGGTTTTATCTTAGGTGTGTTTGGGTGAAAATTGGTTGTTTTAGGTGGGAAATGGGATAGTGGATGGTTGGCACATGGTTTTTCCAAACTGTGTGCCCATCCTAGAAAACAATGCACCCTTCAGAGAGTTGAGTTTTCCCTATTGGTGAATGGTTTTTTAAACTATGTTCCCTATTAAGAGAAACCATATGAAACCTCTTGGTGTGGTTCAAAGTTAGGGTGCATAGTTAGGGGAAACCGTGCACCCCATATAGAAAATTGTGTGTGTAGAAATTAAATCCCCCAAAAATTTGTTTTAAAATCTTGAACCTCGTGGTCTTAATCCATAATCTCCAATACTCAAACTAAGACTCATTACTAAAAATTTTATTAGATCTTGGAGGCTTACCAAGACCTCGTAACCTCCATTCTTCATGATTCAAAGGCCAGATTGTCATATCTACACCTCTCTGAGTAAGTATTTTCTTTCCATTTAGATTTCACTCCCTTTTGATCCTCTCCTCAGATAAAGGAATGATGATTATCCTATGTTAGTTCTAGATAATGATCTTTGATTTTTTTTATCATTATTCATTTGATCTTCGATCTATCTTTCATATCTAGACCATTTTCTTTATTGTGGGTATGGCCTATTCATTTCAAATTGAGGACTTACATTGGGCGATCACTCATCAAAAAATTGATGTAGGTAGTCTATTATTTAAATACCAAAGTCCTGGTTTCAATTATGTGTATTTAAATGCATAATTTCTATATAATTTTTAGTAATTTAAGTTATTGACTTGAATTAGTTAATTTAGATTATTAATTAATTAAATGATGGTAAAATTGGAATAATTAATTATTGAATTAATTATTAGGTTATTGTGGTTGTTGAAATGGATTAATTTGTTGTTCAATTAATAAATGAGATTTTTATATCTTGAAATTGATTAGATTAGTTAATTATTGAATTAGTAACTAAGATGTTCATTTTGGGAAATTGATTTTGTTAATTGATTTTTTAATTAATTAATCTAATATCAAGATTTTGGAATATATTGGAATAATTAAATTTTGAATTAATAATTGGTTTACTAAGATTTTTTATTTTGGTTATTTAATTATTGAAATAATTAATGGTAATTGTTTTGATTATGCAATTGATTACAATGGATTAATTAATTAATTTATTAATAATTTATTTGATTGAGGAATGTTATATGAATTTTAATGTTGATTAACATTTAATGATGTGATATATGTTTTTGATTGGGGGTGTGGGACACCAACTAACACATAAATACACATTGTGGTCCTAGACATGTCATTCTAGGACCAATTGCATTCATATTAATATATTAATGGGACATGTATTGATGCTCCAAAAACCCAGGAGGTGTGGGACGAGGGATAATGCTCTAAATACCCATAGGATGCTAAACACAATGTTATATTCCCATTAGATTGGAATTTAACTATGGGTCAAATTGTCTTTATTAAGAGATGAAATGAAATGGATAATGAAATTCCATGTGTTATAATTAATTGTGAATTGTTTATATGATATGGTTCAGACTCTAGCATGGTTTGAAGAACGTATTGACTGTTTGGGTGTCCTAAAAAACATAGGGGTTATTTAGTTTAATAATGAATAATTGAATAAATGTAAATTACTTAATTTTTTTATATTATTTATTCATTATACAACATTATAAACATTTTTGAAAAGATATTAATTAAACACTATTGTTGGTTTTCGACCAATTTGTACTGAAACCTTACTCAGGCATCATAATCGGAACTCAAATAGATTTCTTGGTTGGAGGATAAGATAATGGAATGATACATATATTATATGAATGAGTTGGGATCGAGCCTGTTTGAGGGAACAAAATGTGGTTTGGTATATTCTTGGGAGTTCTCATTTTCGTCATTTATTTTGTGGTTTTCATATTGACACTGTATAGATATTGGCATGAATTATCTATTATTTATTTTTAGATATTTTATTTATTATTTTGGTCATCACATGATACTGGTTTATTCTTGTGAATAGTTATATGATTTGGAGATTTTTTATTTATTTATAATATTTTTATTCTGGGATAAAGAGGGTATAGTCTCTCTATAATCAACATTAGACCCTTGCTTCTAGTCAACAACCTCTGTAAATTGGGGAGGAATTCCTAAGGTCATATAGATAATTAGCTCGGGGCACTGGTGTGCAGAACATAGGTTGGGATGTTACATGTAGAGTTCGAGTTTACAGAATGATATAAGTGAGTAAATACATTACCAAATTTGAACTATGGTAATCACCCATTACTAGGAATCCTATGACACATGTCTGCTAACACATTCACAACACCTACAATCATTGAGATTTAGATGTCTATTTTACAACTATCCAAGCCATGCAATAACCTGAACATAGCCATTTCTATGATCCAGTATCCATTTTCGTTCATTTTTGTTATCCTTTAAAAGTGTTTCGCGAGATCCCCCATTGGGATGGATATTTGGAGTTTAATTTCTTGAGGGATGTCCTTTTTTTACCACAATTTCAGTAGAAACTAATCCTTTTTCCTTTTTTAGTTTTTAGATTTAAAAACAATAATTTTTCCATTAGAAAAATATTATTTAAGTTAAATTATTTTCATTTAAATTATTCTATAGAAATATAAAAAATATTTTTTTCATTTATTTTTCAAAAAATGAATTATAAATTGTAATTACACAAAAATATAATAAAATCAATAAAAAATAAGAAAAATATCAACTAAACAAATAATAACATTTAAATTGAAAAAACATGCTCAAAATAGAGTGATCAATTAAAGAAAAATTAAACTTTATTTCCCTAAAGTATAAAATATAAAATAAGATCAAAAGAGAACATAATAATCTATATATTAAAATGTTAATGAAATATTATTTAACAATATGAATGGGGAGAATGAACATTCAGGATTTATAGAAGTATATTTTTGTTATATCCACATTTTAAAAAATAACTGGACAAT
This sequence comes from Viscum album, assembly GCA_963277665.1. Taxonomy (NCBI): domain Eukaryota; kingdom Viridiplantae; phylum Streptophyta; class Magnoliopsida; order Santalales; family Viscaceae; genus Viscum; species Viscum album. Next base: position 413,977,558 of record OY728158.1, read on the forward strand.
AATGAATTCTACTTTTCATCTTTGAAATGTATATTCCTCTATTAACCACTATTCATGTATTATAATTTGTTATTAAGAATTACTATCATGATCAAACACTTTATTTATTTATTTTATCTCATCAAACAAGGTAATAATTTAACTTGAGTTATTATCATACATTTAATATATGATCCTTATCACATGATTTCATTGAAAATAAAATCCACACCTTTTAAAGATAAAATTTAAAAATAATCATAAATACATAACATTAGTAATCACATGAGTCTGAGGATTATGTTTAGGTAGATATGTGATTTAAAAATCAATAAATTTCAAAATTTTGGTTTAACTATTAAGAATACTGAATGATCATAAAAAGTTAATCTCATTGAAAATCCCCTTTTAAAGGTATATATCCACTTCCAAAAACTAAACAGTAAATTCCATTATTACATAAAATCATAATGAATGACACCATATTGTTTTTCTCTTTTTATAACCCTCCTATTAATTTTTCACTTTACAAAATAATAATTTTAAACTTTTTTTCAATGTTTTTAACATTAAAAATCTCACATATATAACCAAATCCCGAATGATCAAAATAAACTATCAAAAATAGATATTTTTGACCCTCCAATGTCATAATAAATTGTTTCCAACATCTGTTAATTTTTTAGAAATAATTTTTTCTGATTTTTCTTATATGGTTAATCAATATAATTATAATGATTGGTAAATCATAATGCTTTTTAATACCAAAATATCACTTCACATATCTCTTCAAAATTCAGAAAATACCTTCCACTAAAAGGTAACTTCCCCCACCTATACAATTGGATATCATGCAACAATACATAGAGTAAGGTTCTGAAAGGATAATATTAGATTATAATGTGTATATTTACAATAAAATGTAATTCATATCTTTTCATGGTTATGTAGTATTCAAATTCTTTTCAAGTATCAATGATTCTAGATCAGTAATTAAAATTCCTCAATAATATTAAAACTGATTTTTTTATTCATAGCTTCTACAAGATTCAATTTTATGTTCTAGAATGTTTACATATACCAGGTATCTCCCAATAAATATAATCAAGAGTAATAATGAATGTTGGATTAATATCCTCTTAGGAATGAGAGAATATAAAAAAATCAATGGCTCAGGGAATTTATAATAATAACAAACTAATTTACATTAATTTCAAAATTTATAGCATAAAAATGGGTAATGAAAATTTTATCGACGTATATTAACTAGAACCCCCAATTCATGATTTATAAAATAAATACCATAAGATTATCATAATTATTAACTCTCCCATATTACTCATTCCCTAACATCAAAAGTGAAATATAAACCTGGAATCATGGGGTTCCTATGAAATTCTTATATCACCAATCAAAATTATATCATATATTTTATCATGGGTCATAATTTTTAACTTTTATAATCTCAAATGTTTTTTGAAAGGCATTTATATGGGATTGAAAATGTATATTGAATTTTAGGCATACTCACCTTTAGACATGATTCATTTCATCCATTTTATGGGTTACTTCTTATATAATTGTCGCATTGATCATATTGGACCTAAAAACCAATACAAAATATTGAAATCATAATACCCATTATATTATAAGATAAAATATATAAGTTATTATCACTAATTTTTAAATTAAACTCTAAAAACATATTCGAAAAGAAAAAATAATGACAATTAAGACTTAAAATCCCAGAATGAAATATAAAAATTTTGGTTTACACCAAGAAATGTTTTTATTATTTTCTATAAGCTTGACCTTACATCATTATATTCAACTTATGGAGTTTAGAAAGAATTTTACTCGAACGGAATTAGTGTAATATTAGAGTACTTATTATTCCATATAGATGTGTCATTTTCATTTATCTGAAATTAAATTTACTCTTTTCTGATGTAAAAAATTCTCCAAATACATTGAACCAATCCATTTGTGTTTGGTTATTCCCAAAAATTCAAAGGTCAATTAATGGACCACCCAAACCTGTTGTCCTTCTCTAAACTATTTAGATTTATCATTACCTATGTTGTCTTCGATATTCTCTAATATCATTTTCTTCTTATTTTCATTTATTTTTATCATTATTTTATTCTATTTATAGATTTATCTTTTCACCCCTTTATGATTGTAGAATCTTCAACTTGAAGTTTAATATCCTCATAATTATGATCTTACATTTAATCTATATTTTTAATTTATTGGTGGATGTTGAACTCGAATTTATCTTCACCAACCCATCAACATATCTATTCACTTTGAATATTAATTAAGGATCACTCTATTCAAAAATTAGTCTTCCTAAAATATTATTTTTCCTATATTAATTCATTTCACAAAATAAGATATCAACACAGAAGTAAAATTTATCAACTATAACTAAGTCACCATTAAATAATACTCATGGAAGTCTCAATATTGTTTTATGCAGTTGTAGAACAACTCTTGTGGAAATCATTACCTACATCCTTAGGCTCTTCAATATAGAGTAAGAAGTAATTTTTACACTCAAATGAGTATCACAATAATAATTTTCAAAATCATTTGACGTCATGTCTATAGGAATTCAGAATCTACCTTTGTCTTGTCATTTTGTTGGTATAATCCTCTAACCCATAGTCGAGAATTTCATGTGATTGGTATTGTTCCAAATTACAACTATTTTATTTTGTTTAAAACAATCTCTTTTATTAACATATCATGTATACACATGTTTTATATATCCTATAAAAGGGTAATGTTTATATTTATCCTTTTTAACACCTTAATAAATTTATCCCTATTTTCATCGAATTTCACATGCTACATCAAACTTAGAAATTGAATTGGTGGCCATTAGGGTGGTGGGGATATCTCTCTTACAACATTCTCAGATTATTTTTAATTTTATTTATTATTCTCCACCACTCTACTCTATTTTGATTCTTTTTTCTATTTTCACTTTTTTACATTTTCAACACTATAATGGGTTCTTTTTCAATTCTCAAAGTGTTGTATTTCACTTTCCAATGTATAGAGACCATTATTTTTTTGGATATAACTCCTCATCCCCTATCCTTGAGTTCATTAACAGTATATCTTACTTGGTAATGAAGATTTTAGACTGATATACTTTGATAATTTTAATCAAACTTAAGTTCCTTAATGGACTACCTAGTGTATTTCATGAATATAGACAAGGTTCCCTCCTGAGTGTGGACTTCACATTATAGGGAGGGTTATTCTGGTTGTTGGAAACATTATATTTATTTTTGGTACCCTAGGATAAGTTTTTATTTCAACCTAATCTCTTTTATTTTTTTGACATTTATAATAAATATTCAACATACATTTATTGGGGTTGATGTATAACTAAAACTTATTCTATTTTCTTTGACATGACCTCCAATTAGGAAACTATCCATTCGTTTTCCACTATATAAACTCTATTTTATAGGTTCCATGTACATTCCATTTAAAATTGTTTCCATCCTTTTAATCTAGAAAATTATTTATCCCTTTTGATGATTTCCTCATCAATAAATATCCAGTAGTATCATCAAAGATAGTCTTGCTTTCCTTAGTGAAAACCTTGTAGGAATTTTTAATCAAAATACTAGTTTATATTCCATGATGACTCTACTTTCTTATTAAAAAATTAAATCTATCCTACATGTTTTATAGTATTCATTATTATTTTAATTGAAATACAAAATTTAGACATGGATATTCATAAACATATAGGGAGTAATGAAATGGGTTTGAATGTCCCTTGAAAACTCATCCCATGAAGTAATAAATCAGGTGATAGGATTGATATCTATCCTCTAGATTTATCTCTCAATGAAAATCAAAATAGTGTTAACCAAAATATAGAACATGAAAAATAATTAAATTTAAATATTTCGTATAGTTTAAGGAAACACTCCATGTGTGTGTTTGGGTCTGGATATTATAGCCTAGAGAATTTGATCATGTTTTATATTATCTGAATAGTTGTAAGACTGATTCCAAAATGGTGTGTAGTGATTGAAGGTATCAAGATACTAGGTTTATCCCATAGGATTGAGGATTACACATAGTACATTATTTTCCTCATCCCTAGGTTTCATTATCATACTTTTAAATCCGCTCCTAATATTATATACTTTTCTATCTCTTCTTCCTTAATCTTCTACTTTTCTATATGGTCATCTCTATCTTGGAATCACATTCAAATTCTTCTTTTCCATTACATAGAGTATGGTTGTTTTGTGCCAAATGTTGTTCTAAAGCTATAGTATTATATGGAATATCATAAAATAGATAATAAAAACCAAATACATAATAAATATTTTAAATGATCCTATTCATCCTATGAAATCACTCCCAAAAAATGCACCAAATACTATACCATCCTGATGGTCTTTATTAGTTCAATAGAGGAATCAATTGAGACTGTTATTATGATTGAAATACCGATATGGTGAATAAAGTTAGAGTATATGGAATTCTTGGATGATCTCATATAGAACAGTTTAGAATCACTTAAAAGAATTAGGAATGAGAAATTAAACAAGAGATTGAGAATGGATTTGGATTAAATCTATACGAGCAAACATACGAAGTATAATATATCAGAGTCATAAACTGGTGATGTAGAAAGAGATTAGTTAATCTATATGTCACCATTATTATATCCAGTCACGAATTCTCTTAGAGTAAACACTCTATATCCCAATGAGTATCCTTTTCAATTCTTAGATACTTTGTTTAATCACACATATATGTAATATAAAAATATGTTTAAACATGAACACCTTTATACACCCAACGGTCATGGTATGAGAATATATAATAAATTATTTCATTAAAGGAACATCCAAATCAATACTCAGTGTTAATAATTGTAGAAGAATAATATTATTCAGATATTTTAAGATCATATGAAAAAACACCATATAATCAAGAAAAAAAATTATTTCAGTGGATAAAATCCATCTTCTATACCATAATTGGAATGAATGGCATACCCCAACATTATATCAATGATAGAGTATGTAAATAATAAAATGGATAACCGGGGCACTTTTATCCTCCTCAATAATTTATCCTATGATGTTTTTCTATAAATAGTTGTCCAAAAGTCCTCTTTCATAGTTGATCCAACCTATTATTTTATCCAATGTCCCTGTGAGTGATATATCCAAGTATATCTCATTCAAATCGTTCATATGTTAAATTATATTTTTATCTCTAGTTTATATTTCTCATCCGTATCCACACCTTGAATATTGTATCTATCACCACATCTTCTATACATCTACTTATAATTGTGCAATGGATCCCCATATAAACCCTTAATCATCTAGATGTGTTGTACCACTTGAAATACCTCCATAAAAATTCAAGAGTGAGAAGGTTGGCTATATTGTAATATTTGAATCTCTGTCTATAATCTTATAAGTTAGATAAATATTCCCTTAAAAATCTGATGTATCATCATTTATTTCTTTATTTTTTACACCTCATTTATAAGACATCCCCCACATGCACAATTACATCTTCGAAAACCCCTATAGTATCATTACTATGTTAGCTGAGATAAAACATTGAGCATTCAAAGATGAAGAGATATATATATATATATATATATATATATATATATATATAACATCTATATAATTTACATATTAATGAAAATGTAACATCGACATATTTATTCCTGGACATGCATGACCTATAAAAATAAAACTCGCCATAGTGAGATTTTTTAGAAAATCATTATCCTAAACATGGCGTGGCGTGGGAAACTAAAGATAGTGTGTGTTTCTATACCATAGCACTTTGAGATAATACCTCTTATCAAACCACCATCTAACAATAACCTCTTATAAATCATCCATTTTCTTCCATAAAATTCATCTTTTATTAAATTTCTCAGTAACACAATAGAGGTAAACCCAATGGAACAACCTTGATTCCTTTAGAAAATAAATATTTCAATTTTAAATATTTTAATGTTAAGGAATTATAATAATCAGAAATTTATTTGAGACATTGAGAACTATATACTTATTAAATAAAGGACGTATAAGATGTCTCCAGAATCATTCACTATAACTCACCTGTATTAATCTTTATGTAGTCTCCATGGTGTAAATATGGTTAACATGGTACAATAAAAATAATCATTCCATCCTCCACATCTATTCATGATTTAATATGAGGCTTGAATTATATTAATCCTTTTTCTCTCAATATATTCTGATATTTTTAGCACAAAACATGGTGGGTCATAATTCAATATGACCAGTGGTGTTGTAGTAGTCATATCTAAGGAATATAATTCATGGAATGAACTAAAATTAAATAATTTTTTTAAATGATATATAGTAACCATTAATTTTTAAACCCACATCGGAAATTTTGAGCACTAGAGTCTAGTTTGAATTAAAATTTGCAACATAGATTCCTAAAATCCAAATAATGAACAAACCCATTCCATTGATTCCCTTTATATGTGCTAACGTCTATACGGACTACACCTATATACAAAATTATTTCCACTTTCTATTATATAACTTATTCAGCTATGTCTTGAGTCGTTCATTGGTTCCATTATGGTCTTTCATCATTTTATGTTCTTGTTTTGAGGGTCTTCCCTCTTGGGGTGGATGTGTGGTTTTCACTTGGTTTATGGAGAACCTTGTGTTGGACTCATTTTTAGCCTAACTTCATCATTTTTTTATTACATATATAATTTAAAAAATAAAAAACTTCACATTATAAAAATAAGTCTTAAATTTATTTTTTTTTAAATTATAAAACTATATTTCATTTTCACTGTTTTTTTCAAAATCTCATTTAAAATCCTAATTTACCAAATAATAGTAATAATAAATACTTGTGAAAATTGAATTCAAAAGTAGTTAATTTTAATTAAGAAAACACTCATAAGTTGGAGAAACGACATTCACAATATATCTTTATCTAAACATGTGGGACTTTTGAACACTTCCCACACAGTGCCTCTTACAGTTCCAAATGAATGAGGGAGTGGACACTATTTTTATATAGTAACTTTGAAAAGGGAATTTTTTAATCTCAATAAACATTAAAATAAATTTAACATGATCTCAAAAAATCTTCTAGTGCTTTAGTGGTCTAATAATACAAACTATATGTTTGAGGATGATATGCAGTGAAAAATATCAAATATGAATTCAATTATTTTTGGAAAAACTCTATAAAAGATGAGTTAAACCAAAAGTACAAATAAGACAAATTTCAAATTCGTAATATATTCAGTGTTACCACATCCGTAATGTGCATCCTGGATAGTTTTTTAATCAAGAAATATTCTTTGATAGTAATGTAATGTGTCAAATTCATAAAGTGATCAACTAAAATCCAAATGGAATTTTGGAAATTAGATGTATTGTGGATTAATATAATGAAATCCATGGTGATTTTTCCTATTTCCTTGTAGGTATTGGTAACTATTGTTTCATAACCTTTGAACCATGATTCTTAACCTTAATATTCTATTATACCAAGAATTGATATATATATTTTATGATATCCCTTTCATATTGTCCTACCATATTTGATTTTTTATATCTCTAAATATATTTCTTATTGCATGATAGATAGAGAATGGTGACCTATGTGAATCACCTAGGGGTTAATTATTCAATTATCATATTATAAGATCCAATATTTAGGATTTGAACATTATCATTCAATCATGGTCAATAATGAAATCTAAAACATTCCCTACATTTTTTATAGTTATTTATTTTATTTTTTGATCTTTTGATCCTCAAATAGAATCATGATTGAGCATTAATTTGAGAAAAATTGAATTTATCCCCATTACATATTATTTTATCATACGTACACTATAAATCCTTGATTGTAACATCATTTTCAATCCATATCATATATAAAATAGCATGATCGTTTCCACTCATAGAATCAACCACCTTGTTTTCCATTATAGGGTGGTAATGCATTGATAAATCATATTCTTTGATAAACTCCAACTATATATTATCATTCATATTCAACTCCTTCAAATTGAATATATACTATATGATTTTTTGATGAGTATATACATCACACCTTTCTCAATAGAGAAAATGCCTCTATATTTTTAAGGAAACAATTACCAACTATTAGATCAACTTCATGAGTTGTGTAAATTTTCTCATTAACATTTAATTAAAGAGATAAATATTCTACCACCATGTCCATTTTCATGAAGAAACATCCCAATCCCTTATTTTATGTTCCATTATATATCACAAATCCATCTATACTACATGTAAATGTGAATATATGTGAAATGATCAACCTCATATCAAGGTTCTAGAAATTTTCATCACTTTAACTTATCCAAAGGAACTTATATACCTTAATAGTTAACTTTGTTAAGAGAGTTTATAACAATGATAAATTTATCATAAATAGTTGATTTTATCCTGAAAATCCAAGAAAAATACAGATCTCTATCATAGTGGTTGTTCTGGACCATTATTAAAAAATCACCTCTTCTTAGGATCCATAAATATACCCTTTATTGTTATTATATGACCATATAATGGTAGTTTTTGTCTAAAATTCACATTTTCAACATTTGTCATACAAATCTTTTCCTTCTTAAATGTATTTTAAAAAATCATCAAATGATCTTATTTCTATTTATTAATATTGGAATATATAATAATATCACCAATAAAGACTACCAAAAATTATCCATGGAAATCTATAAATACTCTATTCATTATATCTATAAAGACAGTGAGAGGATTTGAAAATTTTAGTGAAATCAAAATAAATTTATAGTTTCCATACCTCATCGTGAAGGTTGTCTTGGGTATATCATCCCCTTTTATATTCAATTGATTATATCAGAATCTAAATTCAATATTGATATGTATTGAATCTATCATAGTAGATCGAATAGGTCATAAATACAATGTATAGGGTAAATTTTTATTGTGGTCTTGTCAAGTTCATGATAATAAATGTAAATATCTTTGAACCATCTTTATTCATTAAAAAGAAGAACCAGTTCCCCCATAATGAAAAACTAGGGTATATGAATTCCATATCAGTATTCCCTAGAAGTTGAATATTCGATTATTATAACTCAATTAGAGCCATTCAAGAAGGAATATTTAATTTTTTATATAAGCGTGTGTGAGTTATATTGAAAATTAATCTGCACTCTTTTGGGGAAGAAAATGAAATTAATTATTAAATAAACTTTTAAACTCTGGACTAATAGGAATATCATCAATATTGAGTTTTCCCCAAATAGTATGTTCAAGATAACACTCAGATATAGATATCAAACCCCATATAATTGAAGAAATTTCCATTTAGAGTTGATAGTATTCCTCTCATTGATAGATGATCACTAATTGATTGAAGATGTGAAATGTGACTTAATGACCTTAGAAATTGATGTTTTATCTCTATTGATAGATACAATACAAGCATAAAATCATATAAAATTAAACAATATGGAGATTTTTGTGATTTATATGAATCATTTTCCCACAAACATCAATTAGAGATCAGTTATACAGTTAGGATTAAATCATCATAAAGTTAGGTGTTTTCACTAATAATATAAGGGATAACCATTTAGTGTGTGATGTGATACCATTTAAAACATATCTAGATATAATTTAATGGTTATAACATGAATCAAACAATACATTAAATGTTCTGGAGTTGATTATAAGAGTACCATGGAAAAATTATTTATCATATCCCACATCATCAATTGTGATTTCATTAGATTTCCCTTGTTCACATAGTTTAATAGGTTGCTAAAATTGACATCCATCATTTATGCTTCACATTATTCACTGGTTTGAATAATTTCCATACATATTGAAATATAGTCATTAGATTATGTGTGGTTCATTAAGGTGTGTTTTATCTCTACTTATTTCATTTGGTGGCCTATTATTTTTAATTATCTATTCATTTTCTTATTGGCCATAATTTCCAAACTTAAAATATTTACTTATTGCCTTAAGGAAATTCCCCCATACATCCTTAAAATTTTCTGAATAATGGAAGATATAATTTTTATCCCACATGTGTTTTATTACTATAGTTTCTTCGAAGATCTATATTTATATGATTATCACTAAAACCACAAGATTAATTGGAGTTCACAATATAAATTTTTCCATTGAGGGCACATTAAAAAATTTATTTATCACAACTAAATTCTCTTATATCCAATGAATTATGGAGACTTGGTTTTGAGAAAGTAATGAATTTATAAATTTTTCTTTTATGGAAAATGATAAAACTATAAGTGTACTATGAATATCTGTAATGTTTAACTCAAATGTACAAAAAGATTTATCTGATATCTATTTTAACTATAGAAACTCTCTATCTCTATATTAATGAAAATATTTTAGGGAAATTATTTATTAAAAATGCCTTCTTAAATTCCCCCCATTTGATGGAGTCAATTTTTACCTCTCACATCATATTCTTGATAAAATTACACCATTGATGAGTATTATAAATAATACATGGATTATGCAAACTTTTTGTTCTCTAAGCACTGGAGGATATAAAATAGCATTTCCATCATATTGATTCCCAACTAAACAATTGATGAATTATAAGTCCAACCAAATGAGGGTAGACATTTCCATATGAAATACTCATTAGGGAGTTATTACTTCTTTGGAACATTTTTAATTTCATGATTATTCCTATCATTGGTCATATATTGAGAGAGTTGGGTGAACATATCGAAAATAATTTTCATTCCATCTCAAAAGAAATTTTGTTTTACATGAGGATAATCATTGAAATGTCCATCCCATTCATTATTAATGAGATTTCTCATGGTTCAAACCATTAACTAATAGAAAAATAGATAATGTGAGTATAAATAATTAATAATTAGATTGAAAAAACACATGATAAAGAAAATAATTCCTATGATATCCTGATTTATGATACCATATATCAATCCATGACATTTTAGTATCATTCTATAGAATTGTTGTTCTATTATAGGGTTTTTAGGTTTTATACTATTATTATTTATAACTTAATCTTAAAAATAACTAAACCCTGCTTTGATTCCAACTGAGGATACCTGATCATAACATAATTGAAAATCATATCACTTAAGATGGATATTTAATACATCTCACAATAACTGACTCTCTATAACCTAAATGTTTAGTGTCTTTGAATATTAGATACATAAAAAATTTATTCCAAAATCATTCTTCTAATTTTCCCAAAATGCTCTTCAAAAATGGAACCCTTTTAGAAATATCGTACTTAACACCTCTTTTATAACTTGGTGAAATAGATGTATAATAAATGGTGAGTTTATATTCTTAGTAAGGGAAATCAAGAGAGATAATAATTTATGATCACAAGTGATCATAATATTAGAATATTAGTACGATAACATAATCAAGGAATGTGATAAAAAAATAAAAAAATAATACACAATGACTCATAGATTATAAATCATAACACATGTCATAAGAATTATAAATGACCAAAGGCATAATTAAAAAGAGTATTAAGACATCAATCAGTGAAAAGTGATAATTGAAGAACATACGTACAATAATATAAAAAATGTATCATATTTATAAAAATATAAAATAGTTTTATTTTCCAAGGATTAAAGCTAAGACCATCATCACATAGTGGATAGAGTCACATACATGATTGAGTTCACACCACATTCCCTTTAAAAATTGGTGGACATAGTTCCTTTGAAGATTCTGTATTAAACATAGTCCCTTATATTTTATATCATGAGATATATAGATTTATCTTATTAATTATAGGGATATATAATTCTATACCCACCTATAGAATTATTAAAACTATATTTTTTGTTTCATATGTATGTAAAAACATTTATCACTCATTAATATCCCAATTGACAAATTTGAAAGAAATGAGTTTCATGAAAATTTCCTTAAACAATATAATATTCCGTAAAAATAAAGAATTAAAATGGTATCATTAGATAATATGCCCAGGGAAGCATAAAAATTATTAAAATATGTTCACATACATGAAAAATACTATTATAAAAGCATTAGTTTTTTTATGAACTATCAGAATAAATATATTTTATTTATAACATTATTTAAAACAAAAAATTCATAGAATAGTGAAAATATAATTTTCATTAAAAAATAATGAAAAAATATAAATTAATATTTATGAAATATAATATTCATAATTCTAGGAAAATAATCAAAAATGGAAACTTTAAAAAAAATATTCTTTTTGCACTTTTGTAATGAATGTCAAATATGACATTAAAGGAACCATTAAAAAAATTACCTTTAATAATTTTTAAATAAAGTCAAATATAATTTAAAATAACCATAAAACCCATTAGAGTATAGTGAAAATAATTCGTGAAATAATAAAAAAAATTACAGATATAAAATAGGTAGATTTAGTTAAAAAACATAAAAACATTTATAATCCTAATTTTAAAGGAAACCCCTTACACCTTTGGTAACCGTTGAACCAAAATCTCATGAAATAGAAAATATTTGATTGAGATTTAAATCCAAATTTTTTGGAATAATTTTATTATAAATTAATTTCATGGTTTATATATAGACCACCCAGAATAAATATGGTGGTGAATATTTGACATATCTTAAGGGAGGGAAATTGAGATGAGAAAAAACCCTTTCCTAAAACATCCTCTTGGTCAAATATGATCTAAAATCATGTATAGTAAATTTATATTTATTATACATATAGTTAATATATATATATATATTACTATATACCATTCACTTATAAATTATTATTACCCTTTTAGTATCAATTTATTATTTAAATCAATATTTTGGGGTTAACTATTCAGTTTTCCATGCATGTTTCAATTTGGAAGTTCTGTTCCTTGCACCATGGTTATAGTTTAATCATATACAGACTTTTTATTATTTATTAGAATGTTCTTTGGATATATTTATTTATTCAAATTATTATCTCATAAAACTTATTGTGATGATTTTAATTGAAAACAAAAAAATATTTTTTTTTAAAAATTGTTATTCGATAAAAAAATGATTTTATTAGTTAATAAAAATATTTATATAACTATTCAGTAATTCATCAAATATATTGAATTCAATAATTGTACACAATTTTAAAAATATGGAACATTCCATAATTATTCACGACATAATCATTTTAACATCATTCATGAATGTAGAAAAATAGACAAAATGGGTTTTATAATGACTAAATGAGTAAGAATGTGCTTTTTAATAATGATAATATCAATTTTCTATAATATTAATGTTTTTTGTTTTGAAATTCCTAAATCATATTTTAGAAATTAATTTTGTGGAATATATAGATTAAAAACCATGCAAAAGATATCTCTGGTGTGGGGATCATGAATCTCCTCTTGAAGGACCTTTTTTAAAGGAGTGATTAGAGACTTATTCTTGGGACCATAGACTCCAAAATGAGATTTAGATTAAAGAAGGATAATTTTGTATTATAATTAATAATAAATTTCAAATAATGGTGTATTTTTATGTGGTAATAGTATTGGTCCACTTATAGGTGAGAGAGATTTCACTTTTGTAAATACTCTTAATATTAAATAAAATAGATTTCATTCTCTTAGTAAAGTGTAAAAAATGGAAACATTTCTAGAATAATATAGGGGATTAAATAATTAACTAATATAACAAACAATATATATGGGTTTTATGAAACATTTGTCCTTATCACTTAGTTTTAAACCTTGTTATTGATTTAAACTATTACCGTGGTGGCTAACATTTTCTATGGTAGCATAATTTTATGACCTAAAATAACATGGAACATATTAACTGATATGAATATTATGACTCCAATTATGAAAACTAATTTTAATGATTCAATTTATTGAGGTGTAAAAAGTTAATTTTAACATATGTATAGATAATGAAATTGTTATTGTTGGATCTGTTGGATCCGTGAGAGGGGGTGGGGGTGAATCAATGATCTCTTTGATTTTATTAGTTATTAAATTTTAACCAAACCACATGAAAATATTAAAATTTTCAATCCAACCAATTATTTCTCATAGAGAAACACTTATGTGTTTTAATACAGAAAGAGTATAAAAGATAGTATGTACAAGTCTCGATTTAAAGGCCTAATCCTTACCATGTTTTTTATCTCCCCAACATGGATTCTATTATAAAATATTATCATCAATTATAGTGGTATCCTATGTACATAGAAGAATGATTTTTTATACCAACACTTACCTTCTCTTCCTTGACTGGTTAAACCCCCAATCCCAAACCTCTTTAGCTTCCACTTATACCCCCAGTTATAATCACTCTCACTTTTGTGTTGGTATATCATAGTAAGATCTCCTTCTTCACCGTAGTTGTTTCGGCCCCACATAGAAATTGATTCTTCCTCCATGATTAGATAGATTTCTAGATTTTCACACATAACACTAAAAGATCATAAAAAGTTTCTTGCAATATGTTTTTTAGTCATGAATCTCCTTCCATGTCTAGTGAGATATAGATTTCCCTCATCTTCCTTAAATACTAAGGCTAAAATTACATATTCATCTCACCCTTTTTAATCCTTAGTACATGATATATAAATCCCATAGATTATCTTGTAGTATGAACAATAGTTCTAAATTCTCATTTTATTTATTTTTATATACTTTTATCTTATATTTATATTAAATAAATCATCAAGAATATTACTCTAAAAAAAGAACAATAAATATTTCAATATTTAAATTATGAAAATCCCATGATAATTGGATGTAGGATAATTTCCATTGACTTTGTCAATATATTACACGTCTTTCAATTATTTAAATTCATTTTAATTCAATTTATAAAATTTATTTAAATCCATAGAAGACTTGCATATTTTATCTTCCACCAGATGTATACATATCTATACACTAACCTCCCCATTAAATATCTGAAGTACTTAGGTATTTAATCCTACTATGATATTAAAATATTACAATCTCAATATCCTCAAAATATTGTGAATTTAAACTAATTTGATGACCACATGCATGTAAATATACTTACTTTTTACAAGGATCATCTTATTTCTATAATATAAATTTATAGAAATAACATTCAGAACATATGGATATAATCCCTTATATTATTCTCAATAAAACTATATAAATCATTCAGATTCATGGTACTTTAAAATTCACCTAAATTTAATAATCTAGATATACGGATTTATGAGTTATTAATTTTGGATACATCATTTTATTCCATTTTTTCATCTTAACCACCTCTATGAATAATCTATTCATAAATATAGTAGCATTAGCATATGCAGATTCACCAACATCGCATAATTTGATATGAAAGTCTATATACATTATAGAAGATCTTAATATGAATCTATATAATTTAATAGTTCACTCATGATGATCCAGATCCTCTTTATCATACTTCAAATACTTCTCAAACACATTAAATATTCTCAAATATGTAGATACTATACTAATTCATCAAACAAAACATGTATTTATGTTATTTTAAGATCAACATATCTGTCTACATATTTAGTTTTCCCCATTATCATGAATTTATTTAATTCTATTTTATAAATCTATAGCCAAATGGTTCATTTTTCATAAAGCATGTTAGCAGCTCAATCTTCTTATCTGATTACATGGATACTTTATTAAGCATTAAATCTGATGAATTCTCATGAATCCATAAAAATACTCTAATAATCCTTATCAACTCCACTAAACACAAATTGAACCATCAACAATAGAAAGTAATAATTCATTGGGAATAACAATTTACCGCTTTAAATTTATAGGAAATACTAATCCTAAATATCAATATAGGTTCTTAGATGATTTATCTATTTACATCCCTTACTGAAAATCAAATCAAATGGTAAATATAAGAATTTTATCAAATTCTCTTATGCCTATCGGGGAACACTCCTCCTACTGACTATTTCCATGAGAAACAGATGATAAATAATGTTTATCTTAGAAAAGATCCCTTAGTTGGTCTTCTCTAAGAACTCATGGGGAAAATTAGGGTATCAATGAAGAGACATACAAACAATGTTATTATACTATATATAAACAATCATTCATGTGATATCATGATAATAATTTCTTATTTCTAAATTAAACACTATATAAAAACAATTTATTTTAAAATAATATTATAAAATTCACAAATATCAAAAAACCATCAGAATAGTTCATCTAAGATTCATGTAACTCACCGTTTTTATTATTTTTGATAACCAAAACTCCCCCATTAACAAGTGAATTTAACACAATTAAAACATTGGGTAGTGAGTGTGATTCTCATACCTCAAAATTCAGGTTTTCAAATCTCTCCAAAAAATCTAGGTTTATAGGAAAATATATATTATCATCAACCTCCTTTGTTGTATCCCACTAAAGGGATTCACAACTCTTATTCCATTTTATAGAAAGCAATAAACTATATGATGAACAATCTCTAAATTCTGTCTATTAGTGACAACCTCTTGCTTCTCCTTTACTACATAGTGTGTATAACTCTCCCAATTATTTTATAAATCCTTTCATGTTAGTTATAAACCCATAAAATAATATGTAACATGATAAATTTATTTATGTTTTATAGGAATAATTTAGGCTAATATCTACTGTTCATCCTAGGATATTATTTTCATCCAATCGTGGCAGGGATTAATATTTTTAGACACTTCTTTCCATTTTGAGTCTCAACCATTGAATTAGCTTCCTAGTTAAATTGAAATTATTATTTTTTTGGAATAGAATTTTCCACTTTAGTATTCTAGTTCTTCAAGTGTTTACTTTTGAATATCTTATCATCATATGAAGAAAATTATTTTCCATTCACCATGGAAGGTTTTTTAGCTTCTTCTAATTTTTTAGCCAATTATAATTTATAATTCCAAAATACTAGAAAAAAATTATTCTCATTTTGATTCTTACTATTTTATTTACATGAGATACCAATATTATTAATTTTAAACCTCTTTACTTTCACATCATAGGAAACCTCTACATATAATCCTACCATGCATACCTCATCCTTTTGGCCTTCCAAAATATATCATCAACAATGTTCTTCTAGAATTTGAGACTAATTCTGAGGTGAAATATGTGGTGTGGATCTGGTAAAAAGTTTAAAAATGCTATTTTATTTTTATAATCTCACTAAAAAACACCTATGGTTCTATCCACCTTTCTAGAAATGGAATATTAAACTAATTTGAATATGATTTGTATCAATTCTTAACACAAATCCAACAAAAACCATAAAAAATATTATGGATTTGTTCAATTGTGTAAATATTTATTTTAATGATATCATATTAGAAATAAAGACATAATTGTTGATTATCCAATAAAAACACATATTTTGATAACATTGTAATGGTATTAAATTTTTATTTTTGATCTTATGGGCCTGAGTTAGTGGATTTTAATTTTGAACATCCATTCTCAGCATTTGTGCACTTCATGCCTAATGTGCACCAATTTAGGCCCAATTTTTCATATGATTTAAAAGAATGTAATTATCCATATTTTAAGTTTATATTTTTGTAAATGGATATAAACTTATATATGAACATTTTTAATTCAAGGATCAATGGAGGATTCATAAAGGATGATGAGGATTGTTGGTGAAGAAATGAAACAATTCTGGAGAAGGCAGATTGGATATCATCCCACTGATCGGACCGTGGGGCCCACAATATAAGCCTAATGAAGCCCAAAATTCATGGGAGGCTACAAAACATATAGAGTAACAAATTATTCTTCTGTATCCAGTGATAACTCGTCCTCAATGGTGGTGAGTAAGGCGATCCAAGTTGAAGATTCGATTCTGGGCCAGATTCTGCGGCCCAGAAAAACAGGCCACTATTTCAATCATATCTCCCGAAACAAAAGGTATTTTAGGCTGACATTTTATAGGATATTAGGGAAAATTCTTGGGTTCATTTAGGTCTTCTCTGGCCTACTCCAATTCGGCCTTCTATATGGATATTGCGGCGCTTCTCTTTGGTGTAGAAAGCTGGATCCCACTTCGAGGCAAGAGTTGAAATGTCTCTTATGCATTAAATGTCCACCCACCTTTCTCCAACAAAATTAATTAAATGCACATGGGATGTTGGGGGCTCGGTCAAGGCTTCATTGTTTCCTATTTAAGGCAGTATGGATGGAGGATTTGAAGATCTTGGGTGTTTTGTTTCATTATAATGTTATGTTTTCCATTTGATGGTGTAATCGTTCTTCATTCTCATGTAAGTTGTTTGAATCACATTAGTTCTTAATAAAAGTTATTCATTTCCTCTTTTACTTTTCTTCTTATTATCACTTTGATACCGTTTCTTTAAGGTGTGAATTTATTCACACCAACACTTGTGAATTTATTCACACAACGGTGGGGTGATCGTTTCATTGTTTTATTTTTCTTCTCCAATCCCGCTTCTTTAAGTCGACTTCCCGCTTACATTTATTTAATAGCATAAATCGAGGGATAAACCCTTAGGGGTTGGTCCTAGGGAGTTTCATGGGGAATATTGGATGTCATTTTATGATCTAAAATTCTGTAATCATTTCATTAATTTAAGATTTCCATTTGATGATTTATTTCTTCTTCATCTTTGCCAACTTTAACAATGACACATTTTGAGTGCTAGTATGATCCAATTCCTTGGAGTGATCATGAAATTGATCCTCTAAGTGCATTGGTGATTAGCCTTGGAATTGTGTAGGGATTAAATTGGTGATTGATGTTAATGAATTATATCATTTTGTGGATACATCTTGAATTCGTGAAATGAACGTTATAAGAAAATAAATACATCCAATCTAACCCTAGTAACAACTTAGGATCAACTCATCTCCATTAATTGTTTTAGACTAAGTAAGTGTAATGTTTAATTTATTTTCATTAAATTAAATCAGTAGTTATTCAAATAAAATCAATCCAAATAGCTGGCCACTCCATAGCCAAATCCTTCCAAAATCAGAGTGTCTCTCTGTTTCTTCTTCGGTCCATGTGGATTTGACCCCTACCTGTACTACAACGACCGCATACCTGTAGGGTAAATTTGGGCGCAACTAAATTTTAGCGCCGTTTCCGGGGACCCGAGTAAGTACTTCAGACACACATCTTCTTTGTCTCACCCCACCTTCTCTATTCTCACCCCATCTCTCTTATCTTTTCCCCATTTCTGTTTATGTGTATCTTGAGAATCTAGAATCCAACATTCTGTATTCTCCAATGGAGTATCTTCCTAATTACCATGTCAAAAACTCACCCTGGAATCAAATGTAATTTCAATATTTGGAATCCCCTAAATTAAAAAATTTCTTTGATCAGCTCTTTAATGATTACCCCGCACCCCATGAGACGTACAATCAATGGGATAATGGATGTTTAAATGTTCAGTTTCCTTCCCTCTCAAGGATGATTGAAGAGTCCAATCTTAGTGAAGTCCATAATGTTCAACATCCCATCCTATCTGTTCCTCAATCATTTCTTGAAAAATAGTATAATCAAATGGATATAATGAGTTTTGAGGTATCATCTTTGAGATTAGAACTACAACGCATTAATACTTTTGAGGAACTCATCCCAACACCAACTATACCTTCCAAAACCTTATGTGGAGTGTCTAGTTTCCCAAAAACCACTCATGAATTAATTTAAGAACCGACCATTGGATTTGGGGTAGGGGAAGTGAATCAAGAAATTGTTGAAGGGTCTTTAAATCAGGAGGAAATTGATTTTTTGAATTCAATAGATAATAACTTGACATCATGGATTGAGTTTCTTGAATGTGGCTCCATTAGTGAATTTTTAGGACCACTGATCACTGCAACATTAGGAGAAATCCCAAACTTTGAGCCCATACCTACTCCTAGAATTCAAATGGAAGCTTTTGGGGATGAATCATATTTTTACAAGGAACGAATTCATTCTAATGCCTTTGGAGAAGAAACTGATTTTCATTCAAATTTCCAATCTTCTTTAGAAAATTTCAACCAACCCGAACTCAAAATCATTATCCTTCCTTCCCCACTCGAGTATCCCATCATTTGTGATAAAAAAGAGAATGGGCTATTCATTCATTCATCTCATGAAATCCAAAAAGGGGGGTTGATCATTGATTTATTAGGAAAGACTACAGAAGAAAAAAGATCAACCATTTCTGATATTCCTTGGATTTTTTCATTCATTTTAGATAATAGGAATGTTCATGAATCAAATTCCAAATCTTCTTACCAACCGCAAGGGACACACTTTCTCAATCATGTTGAAGTGGAGAAAGATTAGGTCATTAAAAATTTAAAGTTGGAATTGGCTAAGTTGGGGGGGGGGTTGAAGTCGAGCTAAAGACGTTAAATTAAGCGCTGCACGGGAGGCAACCTGTGGTTAACAATTTTCCAATCATTTTGTTTTTTAATTTTCAAATTGGATTTGTGGATCATGTTGATGTAATTTTATTCTACCTTAGACTATTTACATGTTCTTTTTTTATGAGTATGGATGGGTATGAAAGGGGAGAACCGTATTCATTCGTGTCACGTGGTATGATCCCTGAGTAATACCTTACCCAGAAAATATAAAGAAGACAATGTATAATCAGTTTATTTTATTTTATTTTATATTTTTGTAGGTTTTTTTAAAATAAATAGATTTTTGACCTGTTCTTCTTTTATGAGTAAGGATGAGTATGAAAGGGGAGCACCGTATTCATCTGTGGCACGCGGTGTGATCCCTGAGTAATTCCTTACCAAGAAATTTAAGAGAAGACAATGTATCATCAGTTTATGTTATTTGTAACTTTTTTTAGGTTAAAAAAATATATATAGATATTAAAAAAATTTAAAGTCATGTCATAGGTCATTGGGAAAAGCTGGTCACAACCGTCCAAGCCATTGGGAGATAAACCAAAACTGAAGGGAGACATGGGAATGCGTTTTCAACATCAACCACCAGGTGACTTCATTCCATAATTTTCATTTTCAATGTCTTCGTTGAACTTCTATAATGCCCCATCTATATTTCAATTCTTTAAACACTGGGGACAGTGTTATTACAAATTGGGGGGGAGATGAAAATGTGTGGAAGGAAAAATGTCATTAACCTTGAACATGATAACACACATTCCAAACTCTGAAAATGAATATCAAATAATTTTGCATGCCTTGATTCTGATTTTAATGCAAGTTTATGGTCATGTGCATAGATATTGGAAAGTGCGGTTGTCCCATGTGATTTTTCACTGTTATATTTTCATCCATTTAATAAGAAAACACAATGCACATCTTCTAGATTGCGGGGTTTTAGTTTGAGTTCTTGGGGACCCATAATAAATATCATAGGAGTGGCGATCATTTTTATTTTGACATGAGTATTCAAAAAACAAAATTCGTGTAGAGCAATGAATTGGCCTAATGTGTGGATTTCAGCACTTGGGGATCGTGACTCCATAGTTGTCTAGCCCATATTTGGGCAATTTATCTCTATTTGTGTTAATTTGAATTTGTTTTTGATTGAGATAACTCGAGATGATGCCCGAGTATGTGAGCTTCACTTGGTGACCTATGGTCTTTGAGACTGGGAGTCGTCGGCAAAGTCTTGCTACATGGGTTGACTCGATTGAGTTCAATTTCAATTACCATGGCAAAATTTCCAAAAAAAAACCAAAAAAAAAGAAAAAAAATGAGTACTCATCTTATTATTAAAATTTGATTTCTCCTAGCGCTTCCATCTTTTCTCTCTCGAATGAAAATGAACCCCCATGTCTATTGTGACACACAACACTTCATCATGCTTAATTGAATTTGGATGAAATATGGAAATTAATTTGAACAGAGGAATGGGCTTGGGATTGAGATATTCTTATGAACATATCTTGTTTTAAATGATTTTGATGGGTTTCATAATTTTTTGGTTTGTGATCTTTGGGTGAGAAATGTGTATTAAAATGTTTTTGGAAAAGGTCATTTGAATTTCATTTTTATGAGATATATTTTGCTCGGGACTAGCAAAACTCAAGTGGGGGGGGGGGTGTGATTAGCCAATAAAAAAAATTATTTTGATTACATTTTAATATTATTAAATGTTTAATTTTGATCTTATGGGCCTGAGTTAATGGATTTTAATTTTGAACATCCATTCTCATCATTTGTGCACTTCATGCCTAATGTGCACCAATTTAGGCCCAATGTTTCATATGATTTCAAAGAATGTAATTATCCATATTTTAATTTTATATTTTTGAAAATGGATACAAACTTAAATATGAACATTTTTCATTCAGGGATCAATGGAGGATTCATAAAGTATTATGAAGATTTTTGGTGAAGAAAGGAAACAATTCTGGAGAAGGCAGATTGGATATCATCCCACTTATCGGACTATGGGGCCCACAATATTGGCCCAATGAAGCCCAAATATCAGGTTAGGCTAGAACACATATAGAGTAACAAATAATTCTTCTGTATCCAGTGATAATTCGTCTTCAATGGTGGTGATTAAGGAGGTCCAATTTGAAGATTCAATTATGGGCCAGATTCTGCGGCCCAGAAAAACAGCCCACTATTTCAATCATATCTCCCAAACCAAAACGTATTTTGGGCTGAAAGTTTACAAGCTCTTATAGGACACCCGGGGGTGAATTTATGTCTTTTATGGTCCACTCCAATTCGGCATTCTAGATGGCTCTTTCGGCGCTTCTGTTCGGTGTAGAAAGCTGTCTCCCACTTCGAGGAAAGAGTTGAAAAGTCTCTTATGCATTAAATGTCCACCCACCTTTCTCCAACAAAATTAATTAAATGAACATGGGATGTTGGGTTCTCAGTCAAGGATTCATTTTTTCCTATTTAAGGCAGTAGGGATGGAGGATTTGAGGTTCTTTGGTGCTTTGTTTCATTATAATGTTATGCTGTCCATTTGATGTTGTAATCGTTCTTCATTCTCATGTAAGTTGTTCGAATCACATTAGTTTTTAATAGAAGTTCTTCATTTCCTATTTTCCTTTTCTTCTTCTTATCACTTTGATACCGTTTCTTTACGGTGTGAATTTATTCACACCAGCACTTGTGAATTTATTCACACAATGGTGGAGTGATCATTTCATTGTTTTATTTTTCTTCTCAAATCCCGCTTCTTTAAGTCGACTTCCCGCTTCCATTTATTTAGTAGCATAAATGGAGGGATAAACCCTTATGGGTTGGTCCTAGGGAGTTTCATGGGGAATATTGGATGTTATTTTAGGATCTAAAATTCTGTAATCATTTCATTAATTTAGCATTTCTATTTGATGATTAATTTCTTCTTCATCTTTGCCATCTTTAACAATGACACATTTTGAGTGCTTGTACGATCCAATTCCTTGGAGTGATCATGAAATTGATCCTCTAAGTGCATTGGTGATTAGCCCTGAAATTGTGTAGGGATTAAATTGGTGAATGATGTTGAGGAATTATATCATTTTTTAGATACATCATTAATTAGTGAAATGAATTTTATAAAAAAATAAATACATCCAATCTAACCCTAGTAACATATTAGGATCAACTCATCTCCATTAATTGTTTTAGAATAATTAAGTGTATGTTTTAATTTATTTTATTTAAATTAAATCAGTAGTTATTCAAATAAAATCAATCCAAATAGCTGGCCACTCCATAGCCAAATCCTTCCAAACTCAGAGTGTCTCTCGATTTCTTATTCGATCCCTGTGGATTCGACCCCTACCTGTACTGCAACGACTGCATACCTATTGGGTAAATTTGGGCGCAACCAAATTTTGGTGCCGTTTCTGGGGACCCAAGTAAGTACTTTAGACACACATATTCTTTTTCTCACCCCACTTTCTCTATTCTCACCCTATCTCTCTTATCTTTTCCCACTTTCTGTTTGTGTGTATCTTGAGAATCTAGAATCCAACTTTCTGTATTCTCCAATGGAGTATCTTCCAAATTACCATGTCACAAACTCACCCTGGAATCAAATGGAATTTCAATATTTGGAAGCCCCTAAATTAGAAAATTTCTTTGATCATCCCTTGAATGATTACCCTGCACCCGATGAGACGTACAATCAATGGGATAATGAATTTTTAAATTATCAGTTTCTTTCCATCTCAAGGATGATTGAAGAGTCCAATCTTAGTGAAGTCCATAATGTTCAACATACCATCCTATCTATCCCTCAATCATTTCTTGAAAAATTGTGTAATCAAATTAATATAATGAGTTTTGAGGTATCGTCTTCGAGATTAGAACTACAACGCATTAATACATGTGAGGAACTCATCCCTACAACAACTGTACCTTCCAAAACCTTATATGGAGTGTTTAGTTTCTCAAAAACCAATCATGAATTAATTGAAGAAATGATCTTTGGATTTGGGGTAGGGGAAGTGAATCAAGAAATTGTTGAAGGGTCTTTAAATCTGGAGGAAATTGATTTTTTGAATTCAAAAGATAATAACTTGACATCATGGATTGAGTTTCCTGAATGTGGCTCCATTAGTGAATTTTTAGGACCACCGATCACTGGAACATTGGGATAAATCCCAAAATTTGAGCCCATACATTCTCCTAGAATTCAAATGGGCACTTTTCGGGATGAATCATATTTTTACAAGGAACCAATTCATTCTAATGCCTTTGGAGATGAAACTGATTTTCATTCAAATTTCCAATCCTCTTTAGAAAATTTCAACCAACCTGAACTCAAAATCATTATCCTTCCATCCCCACTCGAGTATCCCATCATTTGTGATAAAAAAGAGCTTGGGTTTTTCATTCATTCATCTCATGAAACCCAAAAATGGGGGTTGATCTTTGATTTATTAGGAAAGACTACAGAATAAAAAAGATCATCCATTTCTGATATTCCTTGGATTTTTTCATTCATTTTAAATAATAGGAATGTTCATGAATCAAATTCCAAATTTTTTTTCCAACCGCAAGAGATATGCATTCTCAATCATGTTGAAGTGGAGAAATATGAGGTCATTAAAAATTTTAAATTTGGAATTGGCTAAGTTGAGGGGTTGAAGTCGAGCTAAAGATGTTAAATTAAGCGCTGCACGGGAGGCAACCCGTGGTTTTCAAGTTTCCAGTAATTTTGTTTTTTAATCAACTTTATATTTCAAATAGGATTAGTGGATCATGTTGATGTAATTTTATATTACCTTAGACTATTGAAATGTTCTTCTTTTATGAGTATGGATGGGTATGAAATGGGAGAACCGTATTCTTCCGTGTCACGCGGTGTGATCCCTGAGTAATACCTTACCCAGAAAATATAATGAAGACAATGTATCATCAGTTTATTTTATTTTATTTTTTATTTTTGTAGGTTTTTTTAAAAGAAATAGATTTTTGACTTGTTCTTATTTTATGAGTAAGGATGGGTATGAAAGGGGAGCATTGTATTCATCTGTGTCACGTGGTGTGATCCCTGAGTAATTCCTTACCCAGAGATTTAAGAGAAGACAACGTATCATCAGTTTATGTTATTTGTACCTTTTTTTAGGTAAAAAAATAAAATAAAATATAGATATTAAAAAAAATTAAAGTCATGTCATAGGTCATTGGGAAAAGCTGGTCACAACCATCCAAGAGATTGGGAGATAAACCAAAACTGAAGGGAGACACGAGAATTCATTTTTAACATCAACCACCAGGTGAGTTTATTACATAATTTTCATTTTCAATGTCTTCGTTGAACTTCTATCATGCCCCTTCTATGTTTCAATTCTTTAAACACTGGGGACAGTGTTATTCCAAGTTGGGGGGGAGATGAAAATGTGTGGAAGGAAAAATGTCATTAACCTTAAACATGATAGCACACATTCCAAACTCTGAAATTGAATATCAAATAATTTTAAATGCCTTGATTCTTGATTTTAATGCATGTTTATGTTCATGTGCATAGATATTGGAATGTACGATTGTCCGATGTGATTTTTCACCGTTATATTTTCATCCATTTAATAAGAAAACACAATGCACATCTTTTAGATTGTGGGGTTTTAGTCTGAGTTCTTGGGGACCCAGAATAAATAGCATAGGATTGGCGATCATTTTAATTTTAACATGAGTATTCAAAAAACAATTTGCGCGTAGAGCAATAAATTGACCTAATGTGTGGATTTCGACACTTGGGGATCGTGACTCCATAGTTTTCTGGGCCAGAGTTGGGATTTTATCTCTATTTTTGGTAATTTTAATTTCTTTTTGATTGAGTTAACTCGAGATGATGCCCGAGTATGCGAGCTTCACTTGGGGCCCCAAGGTCTTTGAGCTTGGGAGTCATCGGAAAAGTCTTGCTACATGGGTTGACTCTATTGAGTTCAATTTCAATTACCATGACAAAATTTCAAAAAAAACCCAAAAGAAAAAAGAAAATAAAAAATGAGTTCTCATCTTATTTTTGAAATTTGATTGCTCCTAGCACTTCCATCTTTTCTCCCTCGAATGAAAATGAACCCCCATGTCTATTGTGACACACAACACTTCATCATGCTTAATTGAATTTGGATGAAATATGGAAATGAATTTGAACAGAGGTATGGGCTTGGGATTGAGATATTATTATCTACATGGCTTGTTTTAAATGATTTTTATGGGTTTCATAATTGTTTGGTTTGTGATCTTTGGGTGAGAAATGTGTATTAAAATGTTTTTGGAAAAGGTCATTTGAATTTCATTTTTATGAGATATATTTTGCTCAGGACTAGAAAAACTCATGTTGGGGGTGTGATTAGCCAATAAAAACACATATTTTGATTAAATATTAATGGTAATAAATGTTAATTTTTGATCTTATGGGACGGAGTTAGTGGATTTTAATTTTGAACATCCATTCTCAGCATTTGTGCACTTCATGCATAATGTGCACCAATTTAGGCCAAATGTTTCATCTGATTTCAAAGAATGTAATTATCCATATTTTAATTTTATATTTTTGGAAATGGATATAAACTTAAATATGAACATTTTTTATTCAGGGATCAATGGAGGATTCATAAAGGATGATGATGATTTTTGGTGAAGAAAGGAAACAATTCTAAAGAAGGCAGATTGGATATCATCCCACTGATCGGACTATGGGGCCCACAATATTGGCCAAATGAAGCCCAAAATTCATGGGAGGCTAGAAAACATATATAGTAACAAATAAAGCTTCTGTATCTAGTGATAATTCATCCTCAATGGTGGTGATTAAGGCGGTCCAATTTGAAGATTCAATTCTGGGCCAGATTCTGCGGCCCAGAAAAACATCCCACTATTTCAATCATATCTCCCGAACCAAAAAATATTTTGGGATTCCATTTTACAGGATATTAGGGAACATCTGGGGGTTCATTTAAGTATTCTATGGCCCACTCTAATTCGGCCTTATAGATGGCTATTTCAGCGCTTCTTTTCGGTGTAGAAAGCTGGATCCCACTTCGAGGAAAGAGTTGAAAAGTCTATTATGCATTAAATGTCCACCCACCTTTCTACATCAAAATTAATTAAATCACATGGGATATTGGGGTCTCGGTAAAGGATTCATTGTTTCCTATTTAAGGTAGTAGGGATGGAGGATTTGAGGATCTTGGGTGCTTTTTTTCATTATAATGTTATACTGTCCATTTGATGTTTTAACCATTCTTCATTCTCATGTAAGTTGTTTGAATCACATTAGTTCTTAATAAAAGTTCATTATTTCCTCTTTTACTTTAATTATTCTTATCACTTTGATACCATTTCGTTAAGGTGTGGATTTATTCACACCAGCACTTGTGAATTTATTCACACAATGGTGGAGTGATCGTTTCATTGTTTTATTTTTCTTCTCCAATCCAGCTTATTTAAGTCGACTTCCCACTTCCATTTATTTAATAGCATAAGTGGAGGGATAAACCCTTATGGTTTGGTCCTAGGGAGTTTCATGGGGAATATTGGATGTTATTTTATGATCTAAAATTCTGTAATCATTTCATTAATTTTAGATTTCCATTTGATGATTAATTTCTTCTTCATCTTTGCCAACATTAACAATGACACATTTTGAGTGCTAGTATGATCCAATTACTTGGAGTGATCATGAAATTGATCCTCTAAGTACATTGGTGATTAGAACTGGAATTGTGTAGGGATTAAATTGGTTAATGATGTTGAGGAATTATATCATTTTTTGGATACATCTTGAATTAGTGAAATGATCTTTTTAAGAAAATAAATACATCCAATCTAACCCTAGTAACAACTTAGGATCAACTCATCTCTATTAATTGTTTTAGACTAAGTAAGTGTATGTTTTAATTTATTTTCTTTAAATTAAATCAGTAGTTATTCAAATAAAATCAATCCAAATAGCTGTCCACTCCATAGCCAAATCCTTCAAAAATTAGAGTGTCTCTCGGTTTCTTCTTCGGTCCCTATGGATTCGACCCCTATCTGTACTACAACGACCGCATACCTGTAGGGTAAATTTGGGCGCAACCAACTTTTTGCACCATATCCGGGGACCCAAGTAAGTACTTTAGACACACATCTTCTTTTTCTCACCCCACTTTCTCTATTCTCACCCCATCTCTCTTATCTTTTCCCCCTTTCTGTTTGTGTGTATCTTGAGAATCTAGAATCCAACTTCCTGTATTCTCTAATGGAGTATCTTCCAAATTACCATGTCACAAACTCACCCTGGAATCAAATGGAATTTAAATATTTGGATTCCCCTAAATTAGAAAATTTCTTTGATCAGCCCTTGAAAGATTACCCTGCACCCGATGAGACGTACAATCAATGGGATAATGAATGTTTAAATGATCAGTTTCCATCCCTCTTAAGGATGATTGATGATTACAATCTTAGTTAAGTCCATAATGTTCAACATCCCATCCTATCTGTTCCTCAATAATTTCTTTAAAAATTGTGTAATCAAATGGATATAATTTGTTTTGAGGTATCATCTTTGAGATTAGAACTACAACGCATTAATACTTGTGAGGAACTCATCCCTACACCAACTGTACATTCCAAAACTTTATGTGGAGTGTCTAGTTTCCAAAAAACCACTCATGAATTAATTGAAGAACCGAACATTGGATTCGGGGTAGGGGAAGTGAATCAAGAAATTGTTGAAGGGTCTTCAAATCAGGAGGAAATTGATTTTTTGAATTCAAAAGATAATAACTTGACATCATGGATTGAGTTTCCTAAATGTGGCCTCATTAGTGAATTTTTAGGACCACCGATCACTAGAACATTGGGAGAAATCCCAAACATTGAGCCCATACCTACTCCTAGAATTCAAATGGAAACTTTTGGGGATGAAGCATATTTTTACAAGGTACCAATTCGATCTAATTCCTTTGGAGAAGAAACTGATTTTCATTCAAATTGTCAATCCTCTTTAGAAAATTTCAACCAACCCGAACTCAAAATCATTATCCTTCCTTCCCCACTCGAGTATCGCATCATTTTTGATAAAAAAGAGCTTGGGTTTTCCATTCATTCATCTCATGAAACCCAAAAAGGGGGGGGGGGGTTGATCTTTGATTAATTAGGAAAGAATACAGAAGAAAAAAGATCAACCATTTTTGATATTCTTTGGATTTTTTCATTCATTTTAGATAATAGGATTGTTCATGAATCAAATTCCAAATCTTCTTACCAACCGCAAGGGATACGCATTCTCAATCATGTTGAAGTGGAGAAATATGAGGTCATTAAAAATTTTAAAGTTAGAATTGGCTATGTTGGGGGGTTGAAGTCGAGATAAAGACATTAAATTAAGCGCTGCATGGGAGCCAACCCGTGGTTATCAAGTTTCCAATCATTTTGTTTTTTAATCAACATTATATTTCAAATAGGATTAGTGGATCATGTTGATGTAATTTTATTCTACCTTAGACTATTGACATGTTATTCTTTTATGAGTATGGATGGGTATGAAAGGGGAGAACCATATTTATCCATGTCACGCGGTGTGATCCCAGAGTAATACCTTACCCAGAAAATATAAAGAAGACAATGTATCATCAGTTTATTTTATTTTATTTTATATTTTTGTAGGTTTTTTTAAAAGAAATAGATTGTTGACCTGTCCTTTTTTATGAGTAAGGGTGGGTATGAAAGGGGAGCACCATATTCTTCCATGTCACGTGGTGTGATCCCTGAGTAATTCCTTACCCAGAAATTTAAGAGAAGACAATGTATCATCTGTTTATGTTATTTGTACCTTTTTTTAGGTTAAAAAATAAAATAAAATATATATATTAAAAATATTTAAATTCATTTCATAGGTCATTGGGAAAATCTGGTCACAACCGTCCAAGCCATTGGGAGAAAAAACAAAACTGAAGGGAGACTTGGGAATGCATTTTCAACATCAACCACCAGGTGACATCATTCCATAATTTTCATTTTCAATGACTTCTTTGAACTTCTATCATGCCACTTCTATGTTTCAATTCTTTAAACACTGTGGACAGTGTTATTCCAAGTTGGGGGGGGGAGATGAAAATCTGTGGAAGGAAAAATGTCATTAACCTTGAACATGATAACACACATTCCAAACATTGAAATTGAATATCAAATAATTTTTCATTCCTTGATTATGATTTTAATTTAAGTTTATGTTCATGTACAATGATATTGGAAAGTTCGGTTGTCCGATGTGATTTTTCACTGTTATATTTTCATCCATTTAATAAAAAAACACAATGCACGTCTTCTAGATTGTGGGGTTTTAGTTTGAGTTCTTGGGGACCCATAATAAATAGCATAGGATTGGCGATCATTTTAATTTTAACATGAGTATTCAAAAAACAAAAAAAATTTACGCGTAGAGCAATAAATTGACCTAATGTGTGGCTTTCGGTACTTGGGGATCGTGACTCCATTGTTGTCTGGCCCAGAGTTGGTAATTTTATCTCTATATGTGGTAATTTTATTTTTTTTTGTTTGAGTTAACTCGAGATGATGCCCGAGTATGTGAGCTTCACTTGGTGCCCTAAGGTCTTTGAGCCTGGGAGTCATCGACAAAGTCTTGCTACATGGGCTGACTCGATTGAGTTCAATTTCAATTACCATGGAAAAATTGCAAAAAAAAAACCAAAAAAAAACAAAATAAAAAATGAGTACTCATCTTATTTTTAAAATTTTATATCTCATAGCGCTTCCATATTTTCTCCCTCGAATGAAAATGAACCCCCATGTTTATTGTGACACACAACACTTCATCCTGCTCAATTGAATTTGGATGAAATATGGAAATGAATTTGAATAGAGGAATGGGCTTGGGCTTGAGATATGCTTATGGACATAGCTTGTTTTAAATGATTTTGATGGGTTTCATAATTGATTGGTTTGGGATCTTTGGGTGAGAAATGTGTATTAATTTTTTTTTGGAAAATTTCATTTGAATTTCATTTTTATGAGATATATTTTGCTCGGGACTAGAAAAACTCAAATTGGGGGGGGGGGGGTGTGATTAGCCAATAAAAACACATATTTTGATTACATTTTAATGGTATTAAATGTTTATTTTTGATCTTATGGGTCTGAGTTAGTGGATTTTAATTTTGAACATCCATTCTCAGCATTTGTGCACTTCATGCCTAATGTGCACCAATTTAGGCCCAATGTTTCATCTGATTTCAAAGAATGTAATTATCCATATTTTAATTTTATATTTTTGGAAATGGATATAAACTTAAATATGAACATTTTTTATTCAGGGATCAATGGAGGATTCATAAAGGATGATGAGGATTTTTGGTGAAGAAAGGAAACGGTTCTGGAGAAGGTAAATTGGATATCATCCCACTGGTCAGACTGTGGGACCCACAATATAGGACCAATGAAGCCCAAAATTCATGGGAGGATAGAAAACATATATATTAACAAATAAAGCTTCTGTATCTAGTGATAATTCATCCTCAAAGGTAGTGATTAAGGTGGTATAATTTGATGATTCAATTCTGGGCCAGATTCTGCAGCCCAGAAAAACATCCCCCTATTTCAATCATATCTCCCGAACCAAAATTTCTTTTGGGCTGCCGTTTTACAGGATATTAGGGATCATCTGGGAGTTCATTTAATTCTTCTATGTCCCACTCCAATTCAGCCTTCTAGATGGCTATTTCGGTGCCTCTGTTCTGTGTAGAAAGCTGGCTCCCACTTCGTGGCAAGAGTTGAAAAGTCTCTTATGCATTAAATGTCCACCCACCTTTCTCCAACAAAATTAATTAAATGCACATGGGATGTTGGGGGTTCGGTCAAGGCTTCATTTTTTCCTATTTAAGGCAGTAGGGATGGATGATTTGAGGATCTTGGTTTCTTTGTTTCATTATAATGTTATGTTGTCCATTTGATGTTGTAATCGTTCTTCATTATCATGTAAGTTGTTTGAATCACATTAGTTCTTAATAAAAGTTCTTCATTTCCTCTGTTACTTTTCTTCTTCATATCACATTGATACTTTTTCTTTAAGCTGTGAATTTATTCACACCATCAATTGTGAATTTATTCACACAACGGTGGAGTGATTGTTTCATTGTTTAATTTTTCTTCTCCAATCCAGCTTCTTTAAGTCGACTTCCCGCTTCCATTTATTTAATAGCATAAATGGAGGGATAAACCCTTTTGGGTTGGTCCTAGGGAGTTTCATGGGGAATATTTGATTTTATTTTATGATCTACAATTCTGTAATCATTTCATTAATTTAAGATTTCCATTTGATGATTAATTTCTTCTTCATCTTTGCCAACTTTAACAATGACACATTTTGAGTGCTAGTACGATCCAATTCCTTGGAGTGATTATGAAATTGATCCTCTAAGTGCATTGGTGATTAGACTTGGAATTTTGTAGGGATTAAATTTTTGAATGATGTTGAGGAATTATATCATTTTGTGGATACATCTTGAATTAGTGAAACGAACATTATAAGAAAATAAATACATCCAATCTAACCCTAGTAACAACTTAGGATCAACTCATCTCCATTAATTGTTTTAGACTAAGTAAGTGTATGTTTTAATTTATTTTCCTTAAATTAAATCATTAGTTATTCAAATAAAATCAATCCAAATAGCTGGCCACTTCATAGCCAAATCCTTCCAAAATCAGAGTGTCTCTCGGTTTCTTTTTTGGTCCCTATGGATTCGACCCCTACCTGTACTACATAGACCGCATACCTGTAGGGTAAATTTGGGTGCAACCAAATTTTGGCACCATTTCTGGGGACCCAAGTATGTACTTTAGACACACATCTTCCTTTTATCACACCACTTTCTCTATTCTCACCCCATCTCTCTTATCTTTTCCCCCTTTCTGTTTGTGTGTATCTTAAGAATCTAGAATCCAACTTTCTGTATTCTCCAATGGAGTATCTTCCAAATTTCCATGTCAAAAAGTCACCCTAGAATAAAATGGAATTTCAATATTTGGAATCCCCTAAATTAGAAAATTTTATTTGATCAGCCCTTGAATGATTACCCCGCACCCGATGAGACGTACAATCAATGGGATAATGAATGTTTAAATGATCAGTTTCCATCCCTCTCAAGGATGATTGAAGAGTAAAATCTTAGTGAAGTCCATAATGTTCAACATCCCATCCTATCTGTTCCTCAATAATTTCTTGAAAAATTGTGTAATCAAATGGATATAATGAGGTTTGAGGTATCATCTTTGAGATTAGAACTACAACGCATTAATACTTGTGAGGAACTCATCCCTACACCAACTG
Source organism: Viscum album (assembly GCA_963277665.1). Taxonomy (NCBI): domain Eukaryota; kingdom Viridiplantae; phylum Streptophyta; class Magnoliopsida; order Santalales; family Viscaceae; genus Viscum; species Viscum album. The sequence goes on from OY728158.1 coordinate 414,011,373, forward strand.
TACCTTCCAAAACCTTATGTGAAGTGTCTAGTTTCTCAAAAACCACTCATGAATTAATTGAAGAACCGAACATTTGATTTGGGGTAGGGGAAGTGAATAAGGAAATTGATGAAGGGTCTTCAAATCAGGAGGAAATTGATTTTTTTAATTCAAAAGATAGTAACTTGACATCATGGATTGAGTTTCCTGAATGTGGCTCCATTAGTGAATTTTTAGGACCACCGATCACTAGAACATTGGGAGAAATCCCAAACATTGAGACCATACCTACTCCTATAATTTAAATGGACACTTTTGGGGATGAATCCTATTTTTACAAGGAACCAATTCATTCTAATGCCTTTGGAGAAGAAACTGATTTTCATTCAAATTACCAATCTTCTTTAAGAAATTTCAACCAACCCGAACTCAAAATCATTATCCTTCCTTCCCCACTCGAGTATCCCATCATTTGTGATAAAAAAGAGCTTGGGTGTTTCATTCATTCATCTCATGAAACCCAAAAAGGGGGCTTGATCATTGATTTATTAGGAAAGACTATAGAAGAAAAAAGATCAACCATTTCTGATATTCCTTGCATTTTTTCATTCATTTTAGATAATAGGATTGTTCATGAATCAAATTCCAAATCTTCTTACCAACCGCAAGGGATATGCATTCTCAATCATGTTGAAGTGGAGAAAGATGAGGTCATTAAAAATTTTAAAGTTGGAATTGGCTATGTTGGGGGGTTGAAGTCGAGCTAAAGACGTTAAATTAAGCACTGCACGGGAGGCAACCCATGGTTATCAAGTTTCTAATCATTTTGTTTTTTAATCAACATTATATTTCAAATAGGATTAGTGGATCATGTTGATGTAATTTTATTCTACCCTAGACTATTGACATGTTCCTCTTTTATGAGTATGGATGGGTATGAAAGGGGAGAACCGTATTCATCCGTGTCATGCGGTGTGATCCCTGAGTAATACCTTTCCCAGAAAATATAAAAAATACAATGTATCATCAGTTTATTTTATTTTATTTTATATTTTTGTAGGTTTTTTTTAAAAGAAATAGATTGTTGACATTTTCTTCTTTTATGAGTAAGGATGGGTATGAAAGGGGAGCACCCTATTCATCCATGTCACGCGGTGTGATCCCTGAGTAATTCCATACCCAGGAATTTAAGAGAAGACAATGTATCATCAATTTATGTTATTTGTACCTTGATTTAGGTTAAAAAATAAAATAAAATATATATAGTAAAAAAAATTTAAAGTCATTTCATAGGTCATTGGGAAAAGCTGGTAACAACCGTCCAAGCCATTGGGAGATAAACACAAACTGAAGGGAGACATGGGAATGCATTTTCAACATAAACCACCAGGTGACTTCATTCCATAATTTTCATTTTCAATGTCTTCATTGAACTTCTATCATGCCCCTTCTATGTTTCAACTCTTTAAACATTGGGGACAATGTTATTCCATGTTGGGGGGGAGATGAAAATGTGTGGAAGGAAAAATTTCATTAACCTTGAACATGATAACACACATTCCCAACTCTGAAATTGAATATCAAATAATTGTTCATGCCTTGATTCTGATTTTAATGCATTTTTATGTTCATGTGCATAGATATTGGAAAGTGCGGTTGTCCGATGTGATTTTTCACTATTATTTTTTCATCCATTTAATAAGAAAACACAATGAACGTCTTCTAGATTATGGTGTTTTAGTTTGAGTTCTTGGGGACCCATAATAAATATCATAGGATTGGTGATCATTTTAATTTTAACATGATTATTCAAAAAAAAAAACAAATTTGCGCGTAGAGCAATGAATTCACCTAATGTGTGGATTTCGGCACTTGGGGATCGTGACTCCATAGTTTTCTGGCCCAGAGTTGGGCATTTTATCTCTATTTGTGGTAATTAGAATTTTTTTTTGATTGAGTTAACTCGAGATGATGCCCGAGTATGTGAGCTTCACTTGGTGCCCTAAGGTCTTTGAGCATGGGAGTCATCGGAAAAGTCTTGCTACATGGGTTGACTCGATTGAGTTCAATTTCAATTACCATGGAAAAATTGAAAAAAAAAACAAAAAAAAAAAAGAAAATAAAAAATCATTACTCATCTTGTTATTAAAATTTTATTGCTTCTAGCGCTTCCATCTTTTTTCCCTCAAATGAAAATGAACCCCCATGTCTATTTTGACACACAACACTTCATCATGCTTAATTTAATTTGGATGAAATATGGAAATGAATTTTAATAGAGGAATGGGCTTGGGCTTGAGATATGCATATGGACATAGCATGTTTTAAATGATTTTTATGGGTTTCATAAATGTTTGGTTTGTGACCTTTGGGTGAGAAATGTGTATTAAAATGGTTTTGGAAAAAGACATTTGAATTTCATTTTTATGAGATATATTTTTCTCGGGACTAGAAAAACTCAAGTTGGGGGTGTGATTAGCCAATAAAAACACATTCTTGGATTACATTTTAATGGTATTAAATGTTTATTTTTGATCTTATGATCCTGAGTTAGTGGATTTTAATTTTGAACATCCATTCTCAACATTTGTGCACTTCATGCCTAATGTTTACCAATTTAGGCCCAATGTTTCATCTGATTTCAAAGAATGTAATTATCCATATTTTAACTTTATATAATTTGAAATGGATATAAACTTAAATATGAACATTTTTTATTCAGGGTTCAATGGAGGATTCATAAAGGATAATGAGGATTTTTTGTGAAGAAATGAAACAATTCTGGAGAAGGAAGATTGGATATCATCTCACTGATAGGACTGTGGGGCCCACAATATAGGACCAGTGAAGCCCAAAATTCATGGGAGGATAGAAAACATATAGATTAATAAATAATGCTTATGTAGCCAGTTATAAGTCCTCCTCAATGGTGGTGATTAAGGCGGTCCAAGTTGAAGATTCAATTCTGGCCCAGATTCTGCGGCCCAGAAAAATATCCCACTATTTCAATCATGTCTCCCGAACCAAAAGGTATTTTGGTCTGAAATTTTACTGGATATTAGGGGAAATAAGGGGGTGCATTTAAGTATTCTATGGCCCACTCCATGTCTGATTTATAGAGGGCTATTTCGGCGCTTCTGTTCGGTGTAGAAATCTGGCTCCCACTTCGAGGCAATAGTCGAAAAGTCTCTTATGCATTAAATTTCCACCCACATTTCTCCAACAAAATTAATTAAATGCACATGTTATGTAGGGGGCTCGGTCAAGGCTTCATTTTTTCTTATTTAAGGCAGTAGGGATGGAGGATTTGAGGATCTTGGGCGCTTTGTTTCATTGTAATGTTATACTGTCCATTTGATGTTGTAATCGTTCTTCATTCTCATGTAAGTTGTTTGAATCACATTAGTTCTTAATAAAAGTTTTTCATTTCCTCTTTTCCTTTTCTTCTTCTTGTCACTTTGATACCGTTTTATTACGGTGTGAATTTATTCACACCAACACTTGTGAATTTATTCACACAACGTTGGAGTGATCGTTTCATTGGTTTATTTGTCTTCTCCAATCCCACTTCATTAAGTCGACTTCCCGCTTCCATTTATTTAATAGCATAAATGGATAGATAAACCCTTATGGGTTGGTCCTAAGGAGTTGAATGGGGAATACTGGATATATTTTATCATCTAAAATTCTGTAATCATTTCATTAATTTAAGATTTCCATTTGATTATTAATTTCTTCTTCATCTTTGCCAACTTTAACAATGACACATTTTGAGTGCTAGTACGATCCAATTCCTTAGAGTGATCATGAAATTGAACCTCTAAGTGCATTGGTGATTAGCCTTGGAATTGAGTGGGGATTAAATTGGTGAATGATGTTGAGGAATTGTATCATTTTGTGGATACATCTTGAATTAGTGAAACAAACGTTATAAGAAAATAAATACATCCAATCTAACCCAAGTAAGAACTTATGATCAACTCATCTCCATTAATATTTTTAGACTAAGTAAGTGTATGTTTTAATTTATTTTCTTTAAATTAAATCAGTAGTTATTCAAATAAAATCAATCCAAATTGCTGGCCACTCCGTAGCCAAATCCTTCCAAATCAGAGTGTCTCTCAGTTTCTTCTTCGGTCCCTGTGGATTCGACCCCTACCTGTACTACAACGACCGCATACCTGTAGGGTAAATATGGGCGCAAAAAAAATTTGGCACCATTGCCGAGGACCCAAGTAAGTACTTTATACACACATCTTCTTTTTATCACCCCACTTTCTCTATTCTCACCCCATCTCTCTTATATTTTCACACTTTCTGTTTGTGTGTATCTTGAGAATCTAGAATCCAACTTTCTGTATTCTCCATTGGAGTATTTTCCAAATTACCATGTCACAAACTCACCCTGGAATAAAATGGAATTTCAATATTTGGAAGCCCCTAAATTAGAAACTTTTTTTGATCAGCCCTTGAATGATTACCCTGCACCCGATGAGACGTACAATCAATGGGATAATGAATGTTTAAATGATCAGTTTCCTTCCCTATCAAGGATGATTGAAGAGTCCAATCTTAGTAAAGTCCACAATGTTCAACATCCCATCCAATCTGTTCCTCAATAATTTCTTGAAAAATTGTGTAATAAAATGGATATAATGTGTTTTGAGGTATCATCTTTGAGATTAGAACTACAACGCATTAATACTTGTGAGGAACTCATCCCTACACCAACTGTACCTTCCAAAACATTATGTGGAGTGTCTAGTTTCCCAAAAACCACCCATGAATTAATTGAAGAACCGACGTTTGGATTTGGGGTAGGGGAAGTGAATCAAAAAATTGTTGGAGGGTATTTAAATCAGGAGGAAATTGATTTTTTGAATTCAAAAGATAATAACTTGACATCATGGATTGAGTTTCCTGAATGTGGCTCCATTAGTGAATTTTTAGGACCACCAATCACTGGAACATTGGGAGAAATCCCAAACTTTGAGCCCATACCTACTCCTAGAATTCAAATGGACACTTTTGGGGATGAATCATATTTTTACAAGGAACCAATTCATTCTAATGCCTTTGGAGAAGAAACTAATTTTCATTCAAATTACCAATCTTCTTTAGAAAATTTCAACCAACCCGAACTCAAAATCATTATCCTTCCATCCCCACTCGAGTATCCCATCCTTTGTGATAAAAAAGAGCTTGGGTTTTTCATTCATTCATCTCATGAAACCCAAAAAGGGGGTTTGATCTTTGATTTATCAGGAAATACTATAGAAGAAAAAAGATCAACCATTTCTGATATTCCTTGGATTTTTTCATTCATTTTAGATAGTAGGATTGTTCATGAATCAAATTCCAAATCATCTTACCAACCGCAAGGGATAACCATTCTCAATCATGTTGAAGTGGAGAAATATGAGGTCATTAAAAATTTTAAATTTGGAATTGGCTAAGCTTGGGGGTTGAAGTCGAGATAAAGACGTTAAATTAAGCGTTGCACGGGAGGCAACCCATTGTTATCAAGTTTCCAATAATTTTGTTTTTTAATAAACATTATATTTCAAATAGGATTAGTGGATCACGTTGATGTAATTTTATTATACCTTAGACTATTGACATGTTCTTCTTTTATGAGTATGGATGGGTATGAAAGGGGAGAACCCTATTCATCCGTGTCACGCGGTGTGATCCCTACGTAATACCTTACCCAGAAAATATAAAGAAGACAATGTATCATCAGTTTATTTTATTTTATTTTATATTTTTAAGGGTTTTTTTAAAAGAAATAGATTGTTGACCGGTTCTTCTTTTATGAGTAATGATGGGTATGAAAGGGGAGCACCGTATTCATCCATGTCACACGGTTTGATCCCTGAGTAATTCCTTACCCAAAAATTTAAGAGAAGACAATGTATCATCAGTTTATGTTATTTGTACCTTTTTTTTGGTTAAAAAAATAAAATAAAATATATATATTAAATAAAATTTAAAGTCATGTCATAGGTCATTGGGAAAAGCTGGTCACAACCGTCCAAGCCATTGGGAGATAATCAAAAATAGAAGGGAGACATGGGAATGCATTTTCAACATCAACCACCAGGTGACTTCATTCCATAATTTTCATTTTCAGTGTCTTCGTTGAACTTCTATAATGCCCCTTCTATGTTTCAATTCTTTAAACACTGGGGACAGTGTTATTCCAAGTTGGGGGGGAGATGAAAATGTGTGGAAGGCAAAATTTCATTAACCGTGAACATGATAACACACATTCCAAACCTTGAAATTGAATATCAAATAATTTTGCATGCCTTGATTCTGATTTTAATGCAAGTATATGTTCATGTGCATAGATATTGGATAGTGCGGTTGTCCGATGTGATTTATCACTGTTATATTTTCATCTATTTAATAAAAAAACACAATGCACGTCTTCTAGATTATGGGGTTTATTTTGAGTTCTTGGGGACCCATAATAAATAGCATAGGATTGAGGATCATTTTAATTTTAACATGAGTATTCAAAAAAAATTGCGCGTAGAGGAATGAATTGACCTAATGTGTGGATTTCAGAACTTGGGGATCGTGACTCCATAGTTTTCTGACCCAGAGTTGGGAATTTTATCTCTATTTGTGGTAATTTGAATTTGTTTTTGATTGAGTTAACTCGAGATGATGCCTGAATATGTCAGCTTCACTTGGTTCCCTAAGGTCTTTGAGCCTAGGAGTCATCGAAAAAGTCTTGCTACATGGGTTGACTCGATTGAGTTCAATTTCTATTACCATGGAAAAATTTCAATAAACAAAAACAAAAAAAAATAAAATAAAAAATGAGTACTCATCTTATTATTAAAATTTGATTGCTCCTAGCGCTTCCATCTTTTCTCCCTCGAATGAAAATGAACCCCCATGTCTATTGTGACACACAACACTTCATCATGCTTAATTGAATTTGGATGAAATATGGAAATGAATTTGAACAGAGGAATGGTCATGGGCTTGAGATATTCTTATAGACATATCTTGTTTTAAATGATTTTTATGGGTTTCATAATTGTTTGGTTTGTGATCATTGTGTGAGAAATGTGTATTAAAATGTTTTTGGAAAAGGTCATTTGAATTTCATTTTTATGAGATATATTTTGCTCGGGACTAGAAAACTCAAGTTGGGGGGGGGGGTGTGATTAGCCAATAAAAACTCATATTTTGATTACATTGTAATGGTATTAAATGTTTATTTTTGATTTTATGGGCCTGATTTAGGGGATTTTAATTTTGAACATCCATTCTCAGCATTTGTGAACTTCAGGCCTAATGTACACCAATTTAGGCCCAATGTTTAATCTGATTTCAAAAAATGTAATTATCCATATTTTAATTTTATATTTTTTCAAATGGATATAAACTTAAATATGAACATTTTTCATTCAGGGATCAATGGAGGATTCATAAAGGATGATGAGGATTTTTGGTGAAGAAAGGAAACAATTCTGCAGAAGGCAGATTGGATATCATCCCACTGATCGGACTGTGAGGCCCACAATATAGGCCCAATGAAGCCAAAAATTCATGGGAGGCAAGAACACATATAGAGTAACAAATACGGATTTTGTATCCAGTGATAATTCGTCCTCAATTATGGTGATTAAGGTGGTCCAAGTTGAAGATTGAATTCTGGGCCAGATTCTGCATCCCAGAAACACAGCCCACTATTTAAATCATATACCCCGAACCAAAACGTATTTTGGGCTGACATTTTACAAGATATTAGGGGACATCCGGTGGTTCATTTATGTTTTTTATGGCCCACTCCAATTCGGCCTTCTAAATGGCTATTTCGGCGCTTCTGTTCGGTGTAGAAAGCTGGCTCCCACTTCGAGGCAAGAGTTGAAAAGTCTCTTATGCATTAAATGTCCACCCACCTTTCTCCAACAAAATTAATTAAATGCACATGGTATGTTGGGGGCTCGGTCAAGGCTTATTTTTTTCTTATTTAAGGCAGTAGGGATGGAGGATTTGAGGATCTTGGGTGCATTGTTTCATTATAATGTTATGCTGTCCATTTGATGTTGTAATCGTTCTTCATTCTCATGTAAGTTGTTTGAATTACATTAGTTCTTAATAAAAGTTCTTCATTTACCCTTTTCCTTTTCTTCTTCTTATAACTTTTATACCATTTCTTTAAGGTGTGAATTTATTCACACCAGCACTTGTGACTTTATTCACACAACGGTGGAGTGATCATTTCATTGTTTTATTTTTCTTCTCCAATTCCGCTTCTTTAAGTCGACTTCTCGCATCCATTTATTTAATAGCATAAATGGAGGGATAAACCCTTATAGGGTGGTCCTAGGGAGTTTCATGGGGAATATTTGATGTCATTTTATGATCTAAAATTCTGTAATCATTTCATTAATTTAAGATTTCCATTTGATGATCAATTTCTTTTTCATCTTTGCCAACTTTAACAATAACACATTTTGAGTGCTAGTACGATCCAATTCCTTGGAGTGATCATGAAATTGATCCTCTAAGTGAATTGGTGATTAGAATTGGAATTTTTAGGGATTAAATTGGTGAATGATGTTGAGGAATTATATCATTTTGTGGATACATCTTGAATTAGTGAAATGCACGTTATAAGAAAATAAATACATCAAATCTAACCCTAGTAACAACTTAGGATCAACTCATATCCATTAATTGTTTTAGACTATGTAAGTGTATGTTTTAATTTATTTTCTTTAAATTAAATCAGTAGTTAATCAAATAAAATCAATCCAAATAGCTGGTCACTCCATAGCCAAATCTTTCCAAAATCAGAGTGTCTCTCGGTTTCTTCTTCGGTCCCTGTGGATTCGACCCCTACCTGTACTATAACGACTGCATACTTGTAGGGTAAATTTGGGCACAACCACTTGTATTAGGGGTGCTAGTTCCACTAGGTCCAATACCCATAGGCGGGGTGAATCAGGGTATAACATATTAAAACATTCCCCCATTCAGATCTTGTTTTGTTGTCAGACAAAACTCAATTCTCTATTCCTCCCATAGAAATATATGATCATATATGAAATCATGCACATGAAACAACTATTTCTACTTGGATCACCTTCACTGGGCTACATATAAAGAGCATTCAATGACAATGTTCCAATTTACTGAATCCACTAAGGCTCACTTCAATTAATGAGTACAATGTTTGGGGAATATATTCTATACCTAGGATCATTTCCTTTACAAAGTTTAGGGTCTGATCACTGAATTCCCAAGGGTCACTCCCTATGACTATTTCTCTAGGTCCCAGGTAGTGCAAAAGGGTCATCATCTTACTCTTCATTCGCTAACTACTCTTAGAAAGGAATCCACTCACAGTTTAACGACATATAGGTCAAACAAAATTTTTAGAAATTTAGGTCCCTTATTTGGAAGAATTCATGTATACTAAACTATATATAGATGCCCTATTGATGTTCCTTTTTCACCCACAGTTGAATTCCACCTTCCTAGATATATCTAGGTATTAAAAATTCCTTTTGCAGACCGATTTGATGATATTCAAGACTCCACGTGCAAACCACGAACCACCGGATCCTTCGGCATACTACATACTGGGGAAGGTATAAGGACCACCTACTCTATGTGAAACCACCTCTTCCATGAACCTATATCCCCTCTGTATACCACTGCCTTCATTTTTCCTCTGTGAACTACCCGTTGTCCACAAACAATTCTCCGTTCGCAGACTGTCTTCACTTTTTCATACCTGAGCTCCCCTTTCACTTACCACTTATTGAATTCTCTCTCTCACATACCGTAGATTCCTCTTCTAAATATAGATTCAACTTCTTCCATGTATCATACTTCCTCGTCTGCGTACCAGACTTTATTTTTAGATTATGAATCCACACAAACACATTTGGGAGAATTGATTCTGCATAAACTACTTCAGCTTTCACAGAATTACATCTCGCGAACCACTTTCAAACATTTCAAAAATCCCAGAGAAAAAAGATGTTCTAATGATATTAAATCCCCACCACAATATGTAGTATTATCAATTCTTATATAGGAAAATATATACACAAAAATCGATAATTTAAGATTTATCATCATTTGATTCAGCCTTCCCCGCTTACCGATCCATCTGTCGTCATGAACCGCATGCCACCTGCAAATTATTTTTCATATGCACTCTACGTACCGCCTTTCCTCTTACACGGTCGATCTCCTATACTGATGATGATCCATTTGTGTGGTTCACCACGTTCTACCATAAACATCTTTCGGTTTTTCAAACTGCACATACGTACTGCACCTCCTTCTACCTCTAGAGGACACCTTGATGTATTTTTACCAAAAAATCTCCCCCTATGGGTTTGTTGAAAACTCTTATCATAAAAATGCTTTAAATTTTGATACCTCATTAAAACTCCTTCCAAAATTAGCCACCATTCGCCTCACATGATAAAGAAAGTAATCACGTATTTACTCAACACATACTCTAATCCCACATGAGTCATGCTCGACATGAGAAACAAGCGTATAATGAGAAGTTCCTCAATGAACCCCTTCATTTCTAATTAGTAATTAATGATACCATACTAATACCAATGAACTGATTTCATCATGAACCTTAGCTTTCATGATATTTAATCTTTGATCAACCACTTCTTTCATTGTTAGATTTAATGTACCGCAATGTTGTAGCTCCTCTAATATATTAGCTTCAGCTCAACTTCAACTCCCCCGATATTGCTGATCCACTTAACAGCTTCTCCCCTTGTCCTTTATCCCCTTCCAATAGTCACACCTTCCCCTCCCCCCTTTTTCAAATAACCTGAAGGGCACTTGAAGGATGTTTAAAACTGGGTAAAGAACACATATCAACTCATTAGGGAAAGACACATCATACCTCGGGGAGAGGAGGACCCACATCCGCACTTTTTCAAGTGTGGTAAGTCAGATGGACTCCCAGAGCCTGTCGATGCCTTTCAAATGCTTCTTTGGGAAAGTTCATTGTACGAATATCTGCAACTTGTTGGGCTATAGGCACATACTCCAACTTCACAAGCCCTTGCTCCACATTGTCATTGATAAAATGATATTTTATTTCAATGTGCTTTGCACGTGAGTGATGAACTATATTTTTCTCATGTTTATTGCACCTGAATTATCAAAATAGTTACCGATCAGATATTTTAATTCAATTCTCATATATTCATGTTGTAGTTTCATCCATAATAGTTTCAAGCCATCTTGATTTCCCGCAATGAATTTTGCTTCTACGGTGCATAAGGAAATGAAATCTTGTTTCTTTATTAACTAAGAAATATGAAACCCTCCAATATAAAAGGAACCCCCCTGATGATTATTTCCTATCATCTACTGAACCATAACAATCCTCATATGTATATCCAAATAACTATGTTTGACATTTTTCATAATACATTATGCCAAAATCCATTATTCCCTTGTTATACCGAAGAACTATTTTTACTCCAATCATGTGGCTCTCCTTTGGATTGATTTTATACCTCGATAGTTTGCATGTGGAAAATACAATATCAGGATCCTTCACTTTCAGGTAAAACAGGCTTCTAATAATTTTCCTATATTTATTGATATTAAATTCTTTGCCTTCATCATCCCGTGAAAGTTTAAGTCAGATAGCAACCAGAGACTTCATCTCTTTGGAATTTGAGAGATGAATGTACCATTCCTTCATTGGGTCACCAGAAAACTAAGGAAAATTTCATCTCACCAATCATCGATATTTCAAAATGACTTTTCAGGAATTCATAAAACTGTCTGCATTGTGCTTCATCTGATCCACCAAAGGTTATGTCATCGACATAAACTAGAACCATCATCCTTTGACTATTTACATTGTTGAAATATATATTGTAATCAAATCCACCATGATGGAAACTTATCTTCAATAGAAATTGATTAAGCATTGAATACCAAGCTCGTGGTGCATTCTTCAATCCATATAAAGCCTTATTCATCCAACAAACTCGGTTCTCATCTTCATAAATGAGAAAACCATCAGGATTTTCAATGTAAACTTATTATTCCATAACTCCATTTAATATTACTAACTTGACATCCATATGGAGAAAATTAATCTTTCATTTCAAAGCATTGTCCTAGAATAATCTAATTATATCTTGCCTTGAAACATGCACAAATGTCACATCAACATCAATACACTCTATCTGATTGTACCCTTTGCACACTAAGCGTGCTTTTTTTCGAATTACCACACCATCTTTATTCATTTTGTTGGGAAAGACCCATTTTGTCCCTATTACATTCTTGTTTACTAGCCTCAAAACAATTTACCATGTCAGATTCTTCTCAATTTGGTGAAGATCTTAATTCATTCCTTGTATCCAATTGTCATCTCTATCTGCTTAATCAAAGAATTTAAGCTCGTCTTCTGATAAGTATGTTGCTTTCTATGGAGACTTCATCCTCATTGTCTGCACTAGTGCTATAGGATCACTAATTAGGTTTTTTCTATCAATTTTTTCTCTTCTCACTGGTCTCTGAGAAGACATTAATTTTTTCTCATCATCTGATTCTTCTCCTAAATCATTCTATAGAGATGGAGCATCTGCTGACCTGCTCATCTCTTCATCACTATCCTCCTAATTATTATCAGGTATTTTCTGAACAATCTTGTCATTCTCCACTATAGTTACATCATGACTTTCAACTATTTTTTCTAGCATATTACTGAAGAATTTATATACTTGTCTGTTCTTTATGTATCCAAGAAATATACCCTTATCCCCATAGGATTCAAATTCCTATGTTCCTCCTGATAGAGAATGAAAGATTTACTTCTGAATCTTCAAAATTCCTTAAATGATGGATTCATCCTATATCATAACTCTTATAGAGTCTTCTCCTCTTTTGGTCAATGTAAATATCTATATAAAGTGTATACTGTTTTCATCATTCCTCCCTTCAAAAATTTATCTGGAATTTCTTTCTCAATGAGAATTCTCTATAAATTTTGTTGACAATGTAATTTATTTTTTCTAAAACTCCATTCTGTTGTGGAGTTCTTACTACTGAAACATAATGTCATATACTATGTTTTTCATTATAATCCTCCATAAGGATATTTTTGAACTCTGTTCCGTTATCTATTTGAATCGTCCAGATTCTCTGACCAACCATCTTTTCACATTCCCGTCGATATCTTGTAATGTAATTGAACACTTCTAATTTGTGAGTGATTATTGAAACCTATGCCATTATTCTATAGTCATCAATGAAGAGAACACCATATCTCCTCCCATCAATATCGCTTGGAGAAATCCTCCACATTCATCAATATGCCCCAACTTTAGAAATGTTGTTTAATTTTTCTACTTTGGATTATATGACTTTCGAATAATATTCCCCTGTTGATAGGCATCACACATATGAGTACGATCAGGTGATAATCTAGGGAGATTTTGAGATACATCATATTTCACCAGATCTTCCAAAGAACTTTGGCTTTTCTATCCATGACGGTTATTCCATTACTTGTTTTCTTCTTCCTTGAAAAAAAACATATCTTCTTCTCTAGTTACAAGTTATAGATTCCCTTTCAAACACTTTCCTTACAACACAACTTCACCACCCTTTTATTTTATGACGCATAATTTCTTAGAAAAAATAAGTTCATGTCCTGAGTCACAAAATTGACTAACACGAAGCATGTTGTGATTAAGCCCCTCAACAACAAAGACATATACTCGTCTCATGTCTTTTCCTCCAAACATGCCTTTTCCTAAACCAATAGTTTTCAGTCCCTCAACATTACCAAATATTTTAATGCCTTATTTATCATACTCGATTCCGGTCACTAGATCCTTGTTTCCCGTCATATGGGAAGTGAATCCACTATCAATGATCCGTATCCTAGTTCAATGTAATTCCTTGAATGTAATTTCTGCAACCATATCATACCTGATTCCTCCTCTTCCCATTTATATTTTGACCCAAGTCTCGGATGTGGAATGATAATCTTGATCTTTATTAATATATGATGATCCATATTCAACCTGTGTAGGTGAAAATGAATTTTTAATTTTCATCTTTCTTGAAGAAACATTTGGATGCTTCTTATGAACAAATTTAGTCTACCTTGGAGAATTTCTCTGCATTGTTGATGTGAAATATCATTCCATATGTCTGAGCCCTTTACACCTAAAACAATGACCATAAAATTATGACCTAGAATTTTGAGCTTTGTACGACCACTTCTTTTGGTCTTGCTCCATTTGGTATATTTTGGGTATGGAACATAAATTTTTATAGTGTCCCGTCTTACCACAACAATAGAATTTTATGTGAGGTAAATTCTTATGTTGAAATGATGCACCAAAATTTGTGACATGGGTTCTCTGAATCTTATGATTCTGGTTCGCACCCAAAAATATATTATATCTTGGAGTGGGTGTTTGTGGTATGACATGAACCACAAATGATTTCTATTTTTGATCAATCCCCATAAAAACCATATCATTTATAATTAAATGTTTCTTTTGTTCTGATGGACCACTCTTCTCAAATATCATCTTCTCTAATGCATGTATGATCTTCTTTCCTGAAGTCGAACTAAGAGTTTGTAGTTTTTCATGATATTCAATTGTTCGTCACTGTCTTAAAACTTCCTCTTATAGTTATTTGATAAATTTTATTTGATCCTTTTCAGATTCTGTCAAACTATCATTTTCAATTTTCTGTTCTTAAATTTTGAGTTTTTACTCAACCAACTTTTTTAATATTTTTGGCATTGAAGACCTCAGCTTTTTAGTTTCTTCATTCATCGTAGAATTATCTTCTTTATTCTATTTCATAAGGAGTTTATCACCATGAACAACTTTGTAATATGTCTTTGTTTTGGCTCTCAAAATATCTATCTGTTCGAGGGTAGCTTCTAATTCATCATGAAGATCAACTCTTCCTTCTATTATTTATTCTTCATTGTCAAATTATTCTCTTGTTATTTAATTTCTGACAAATTCCACTAAGGAATATTTTATATAATCCTTGAAATCCTCTAACTCTTCTGCCTATGATTCTTCTGTACATTCATCCCCTTTTGAACAAATATTAATATTTTCAAATAACTTTCAACTAGTACTCTTCCTTCTTTAATCATTTGATGAATACTTCTTATAAGTAACATCATCATTTTTTTTCATTTTCATCATCATACTTCTTAGGAAACTATCCTGAAAAATTCCCAATCTTTCCGCATAAAAATCATGAAAAGACAATTTACCATTTGAACTTCTCTTTTCTCCACTATAGTTTGGAGGATAGAAATGACATGACATCACCCATATTGTCCTCCTCAGGTCTATATTCAATAGATAGATTCTTCATGCCATTTAATGACACTTCCATCGACTTCTCCTTTTCCACTGCGTCGTTATCATCATTTCTTGTTTCATATGCTTCAAGGGTACTGTGTAGGTTAACCAGTGTCACCTATTTCGGGTCTTTGTCTTCCAACACTGAAACTTTTGGATTAATCCATAATGGAAGTTTCCTCAAGATATGTTTCAAAATATTTATATCTTCAATTACATCCCCAAGCCCCACATGTCTTCCACAATAAAATTAATCCTTTTAAAGAATGCATCAACAGTATCATTGGGGTTCATTCTGAGTTCCTCATACTTGTTTCATAGAACCTACAACTTTTCTTCTCGAATGTTTTTTCCTCCATAATAAATGATCAATAATTTTTCCCACATTGCATGTGATGGTTTAGAGGACATGACCTTTATATAAATTTCATTTGATAAGGATACCTTGGAGAATTAATCCCTTTAGCATCAGCATCCATTTCCATTATTTCTAATTTTGATAATTCACCACTATTAATGTCAATGGACATTCCAGGCATAGATCATATGAAGACATCCATCCCTACTGATCAGAAGTAGTGCGATATTCGATTCGTCAATAGTTAAAAATTGATTCCCTCAAAGATCAGAATTACATTTTGATTTACCACCTCCATTTTTCTTCTTGAGAGAGAAACACAAACATTAAACCTCCCTTTGATACCAATTGTTAGGTCCACAATGTCGAATACCCTGAATGGGGGGTGAATCAGGGTATAACAGATTTAAACTTTCTCTCATTCAGATCTTGTTTTGTTATTAGAAAAAACTCAATTTTCTCTTCCTCTCGTAGTAATATATGGACATATATGAAATAATTCATATCACACAATTATTTTTACTTGGTTCTACCTCACTAGATTATGTTCAAGGAGCATAAAATGATAATGTTCCAATGTACCAAATTCACTAATGCTCATTGCCTATGATGAGTAAAATGTTCGGGCTAGATCTTCTATTCCCTGGCTCACTGCCTTTAAAAGGTTTAAGGTTTGATCACTCAATTCACAAGGATCACTCTTATGCCTCTTTCTTTGGATCACTACCAAGGGAAAAGATTCACTACCTTCCTCTTCTTTCTATCAATTCTCTTGGAAAGTAATTCACTCACAGTTTATCGACTAGTAGGTCAAACAAAGTTTAGGGACATGTAGGTCCCATCATTATCATGAATTAATGCATCCTCAACTGGAGATAGATGCTCAGTTGAAGGTTTTTTTTCACTCGAGGATGAATTCCAGCTTACCAGATACTGTTAGGTACCAGAAATTCTGTTCGCAAACTGATTTGAAGCCGGTTCAAGCCTCTTCGTGCAAACCGAGAACCACTTGATCATCCTGCATACTGTGTTCTAGGAATGGTACACCATCCTCCTACTCCATGTACATGTACCTCTTCCATGAAATGAAATCACATCCATGTAACATTGCCTTCGATTCTCCACTATGAACCGCCCTCTCTCCGCGAACTGTTCCCTGTTCGCGGACTATTTTCTCTTCAGTTTACCGATCTCCCCCTCTGGATACCATTTAATGTATTCTTTGTCTCACATGATGGATATTACTCCTATGTGTACCGAGTCATCTTCTTCTGAGTATTTTAATTCTTCCTCCCTATACTGGACTTCCTTGGTGGGTTCAAAATCCCCACAAACACCATCGACAAAATTTCTTCCAAGTGAACCACATCAGCTATCGTAGATTTCATCCCCATTAACTTCTTTCAGGCTTTGCCAAAATCCCGGATCAAAAGGATGTTCTAAATATGTTTGATCTCCACAGTAATCGGTAGGATTAACAATTATCATATAGGAAAATATATCCACAAAAACCATTAATCCAAGATTTATCAAATCTTTGATTCAACCTTCACCACTTATCGATCCTTCTGCCATCTCAAATCACAAGCCACCCACAAACTTTTTTGCATACGTGATCTACATACCACATTTTCTCTTACATGGTAAATATCCTCTGCTGATGACAGTCCATCCATATACAACACCACCTTTAACCAGAAACCATTTTCGGCTTCACGAATTGCACCCGCATAGCATTCCCGCTGCCTGGAACACAGATTCATTCTCTTCCCTAACAGGGTACAAGATCGATGTCCCAGGTGGATCATTTATATTCCTTTTCCAAATTAGTTTTCCATTCATCACAAGAATTCCTGATTTTGTAACCGAAAAAATTGGCAATCACCGAGAAATAATGAAAACATAAAAACATTTATTCGACAAACAGTAACCATACTCAGTTGTGGTCATCTGGCTTTGTCAACAAACACAACCATACCCAAAACATACCAAGAGGAATCCTTGAGGGATTTTTTTCCCAACAAAGGGGTTTTGAACTTATTGATATATTCTTCCCTTCATTTGACAATGAATATTCCTCTCTTGGTTTTAATGTAATGAGTACTATCAAACGTGGTTTTAATATATGCACTATTAGATAAAAGAAGTCCATTTTGAAACATATTAATTATATATTAACCATGATGATTTAAACTGTAATTCTCCTTAGTAAAAGAAGATTATATATTTACCTTAATGACTGTAAATAAGTCTTCTATATAGTTTTTTAGCTCATGAAATATAGTGAGAAATATGGATTTTATTTCAAACAGCACCTTTTCAATTTGTATCCCACTCCACATTGAGATTTATGATAATCCTTTCATGATTATCTTCTATAATATTTTTCTTCTTGTTCAAATCAATTTATGAAAATTTTTTAAATCCTTTTACTTATTAGTAGAACCTGGTTTTTCTTTCTCAATATCCTTTATTTATGCCTTGAGCTATTTTATTTGTCTTGTGTAGAATTGTAATTTTTATTTTATCGTCCACTAAAGTTCCATCCTTTCTTCTTAATTATCATCACTACTTCATGAATCAGATCCATTAACAAAACAAGAAATGATAGTAACATAATTTTATGGGTCAACATATATGAATTTTTTTCTTTCATGATCATAAGGATAATTTTATTGTTGGGGAACAACTAACTATTATTTTATGTCTTCTCACCATCCTCATCACAATAATTTTCTTCAACCTACTTATTTGGAAAAATAATTTCAATATTACCAACATTATTAAATATATAAAATATAGATATATTATTACATTTTTACATTACATTTACCCTTAATAAATCTCTTTCATATAAGAGTAATAATATTGTCTAAGTCCTGTTCATCATATGCCTATGTGTATTTAGATTCTCTAGATTCTTATTCTTTGAATTTTAATTTTATAATTGTTTCAATAGTCATTTCTTATTTTGAATTATTTTTAAATGAATATTACATTCTTGTCTCTTAACCTATTATTATATTGTATAGTTCATAAATTATTAAGTCAAATAATTCTCCCAATGATGATAATTTTGATTCAATCGAATATAGAAAATATATAACATTATTTTTTTAATAATTATGAAATCCTTTATCTTCTCACCAAAACGATAGATGTTTTAGACAATCACATCTAAAAATGTGATAAAACAATAAATATCATTATCATCAAACATTTTAATCTCTATAAATTGGATCCTCCAAACATGAAGTGTGGTTTTTTTGACATTGACATTAAAATCATAGAACATTTTCAATTTCTACCAGATTTCCTTGGTATCCTTGAGACCCATGACCTTTGTGTACACCTTATCTTATAGAGATATTAGAATATCATTTTTATCCTTTATAGTTAACTCTATTTTTTTTCTTATCTACTATAGTCAAATCCACTCCATCAATAATGGGTTGGAAGCTTAATATTACAACATCTATCACTTCCAAGAAAAGTAATAGGGGGTAGTGTACAACCCTATTCCTCTAGCTGTGATAATTTTTTTCTACAGAATGTGGGAACACCATAGATGTAGAAACATATAATATTCTCTATCTTTTATAATTATCCCTATGATATTTATAGGGAACCAACACTGTTATACAACTTATTATTCTTGGATCTATTGGATCACCAAGTAGAGGAGGTGGTGAATCTGTGATAACTTTTCTTTTTTGAGTTATTATATTCTATCCAAACCTCTTAAAACTATAAATTTAATTGATCCAATTAATGATTTCTCATAGCCTCACCTTCATGTGTTGTAATAAATAAATTTAGTAGCACAAAATATTTAAAGGTTAGACTAAAAGGAATAGTTTTTTCTGAGTTTGTTATTCCCCAAACATAGATTTTATACTATAAACATATCTTTGACTACAAAATTCTCATGAGTACATTGAATCATGATTGATTATACACTCCCACAAACTTCTCTTCCTAAACTAGTTATACAATAAAGTCCCAAGACTATTCAAAAATTGGTTTTACCCTAGTTATAATATTCATTACCTATGTGTTGATAATGTATAAAAATGTATTCTTATTCCCCTTAGTTTCTTTAGAACCAATTAAAAACATGTTCTTCCTCCATGATTAGATGAATCAGTTGTTCTGCATGTGTACATAATTAATATCTTCATCAATGACTTGTATCAGGTCTGCAACTCTTGAAATTATTTCTAGATATAAAATCTCTATATAGTCCTC
The DNA here is from genome assembly GCA_963277665.1 of Viscum album. NCBI lineage: Eukaryota > Viridiplantae > Streptophyta > Magnoliopsida > Santalales > Viscaceae > Viscum > Viscum album. Next base: position 414,031,344 of record OY728158.1, read on the forward strand.
AAATTCTTAGTCATATCTCTTAGATTCATCTCACCTTTATCACTCCTCAATATTGGATGTATTAGTCTCTCAAAAGGTCTTGCAATATGAACATGATTTCATAATTCTATATGTATTTCTATTTGAAACATAAACTATATATTTATATTCATAAAATCATCATGACTATTATACTAAAATATATTATAGTTAATATTTCTATATTTAAATTATTGAAACCCGATGATCATCAGGGGTAGGATCATATCATTCTAATTAATCAATATAATAAAAATTTATCCTGTATTTAAACACTTTTTAATTCAAAATAATATATTTATTTAAATATCCTATAGACTTGGGTATTTCATCTTCCATGTGATATATAAATCTCTACACACCCATGACATCATTAAATTTCAAAAAGTCTCATATATTCTATCCAATTGTAATATACAAAAATCACATTCTCAACGACCATAGAATCTATTTTGATGAAAATAATTCAAAATTACCATGTGTATGGAAGTATTATTCTTTTCTATATAGACATTTCTATTTCAAGAATATCATATTATTTAAATGTAAATAATCATATAATGATATAATACCATATGGATATCTCTTAAATCTCACATGAATCATTTATATATATAGTTCAGTCCAATTCTTCTATATATAAAAAATAGTTACATGGATTATTCAACTTATTGATTTTTGGCTATATCAATGCATTCTGTTACATCAACCCCAACACCTATATTAATATCTAATTCGAATATATAGAAGAATTAATTTATAAAAATTTGATTGTGTCTTATAATTGGATATATAGATCTACATATTTTTTAGATGTCCCATACGTGAATCTGTAGAATTCTAGACTTCTGTCTAACCGACTTAGATCATCTTCAACTAAATTCCATGAATTTTGAACCACTTAATCACTACTAATATATTTATATATAATGATCCTCAGACCATTAGAAGATTAATTTTTCTATTTAAAAATAATCATAAAAATAAACATATTTTGTTTTAAACAGTTTTTAAATTTATCCACTTAGAGTTATTCAAGTTGTAGCCTCACATGTCATTTTATATAGAATACAGAAACATCCCAACCATCTAATGGGATTACATGTATTCTTATTCAAGACTAAAAATCTATGAATTATCATGAATCTATAAAAATATTCTTACCATCATCAATAACTCCAGTGAACACATATCTTCACCATTCAAAATAAGGGAAATAGTTAATTGGGCACTGTAACAAAAAAAAGATTATTTAAAAAATTAATTTTTATGAATTAATTGAATTTACACAAAAATAACTTTTAATATTTATTGATAGTAAATTTATTGGTTTATTATTAAAATAAATAGTTCTGTGACATTAAATGCAATCCAAAAACTGATGGATCATCATGAATACTTATTTGAAGGAAAAGTATCAAAATAGTTTTTCAATAGATTGAAATTTAACTTAGGTTAAAAAAAGTCCAGAATAGGCTTCCAAATTAAAATTAATATTTTTAAATTTATCATTTTACTCCATAAATTATTATTTTTTTCAATTCAAATGTTCTATAATATTTTAATTCATGTAAATATCTCTATTGATTCATAAAAGTTATAATTTTTTGAAATACAATTTACACTATTCAACTACAAATAAACCATTTCATAAAAACGCTAAGAATTTATACTAAGATAATATTGATATTGTTAATAAAAAAGTGTGATAAATTTTATAAAAATAATATTTCAAATTTTAGAACAATATCTCATTAATAAAATATATATAATATACAATAAAAGTAAATTTTTTAGAAAAAACATTATTTTATTGATTAATAATTAAATTAACAATTCTTATAATTAATTAAGTTTTTATTGTTATTACTAATTGTTCATAAGAATCATTACATGAATTTCATTCATACATTAATTTGGTATTATATTTCTGAATTTATTAATTCATCTAAAATAAATTATTTATAAATGAAATTTCATTAAAATAAATATTATTTTCCTATGTGAATCATTTATTTTACAAATTGTGTTAAATTTGGTCACCCTGTAATATATATTTTTTATTTTAATAAAGTGTTATTTCATTTAAATTAGTGTTTTCTTCTTCAAAAGATATGAAAAACATAAAATTTATTCCAAATGGAAATACAGACTAAAATAATGTTGTGTTATAATAGTTGTGCAGGTTTGGTTGTTATAACTTACCACACACACACAGACACACTAAAATATAAATATGCAAGGTGTGTTATTAAATTATGGTCAATTTCAGCACCACATAATTTGTTTCATGCACATCTCCATAAAATTGATGATATGATTATTACATATACAAAAGCATCAAGTTTGAGTAAATATGTTTTCACAATGAAGGAAGAAGATATAGTCTGGATTTATATGTTCCAAAATACCACCCCATACTGATGGATAAGTTGAATGATATCCCTGTCCTTGAGTAAGCAGTGGATTTCCAAGATCGATGATGAAAAGGTGTCGACACATTAAATTCAATATCATAGTTTCTTATGTGAATACATGGTGTATTTACCATCTAAATAATTTTAGATATCTTCAAGACCTTAAATTTGACTGGTCGTAGATCCCAAACAAACATACATATCAAAAGCTATGGCACTCGGATGATGGATAAAATTTCACAAAGGGATCTACGTGGAAGACCTACACGGGAGACCTACAAGGAGTAACTATGTTGTAATATAATTTTGACACCCCTACATGGTTTACCTATGCAGGGTACCTATGCAGAAAACTTCCCTTTGACCAGGTCCCCACCATGCCTATAAATAGGACCCATGGGCTCCCCATTTCAAGGCTGGAAGAAGTTGGAAAAAGTCCAAAAATTCCTGTTGCAATGCTCTTTCTTCTAGATCCCCAAATTTTCATAGGTATCTCTCTAAAATATTATAAATGATGAAACTAAATGGCGGTAAAGTGGTCCAAAGTCTAATATAGGTCTAGAGAACATGGAGTTGAACCACACACCTGCGTAGAGTACCCATGCGACGCTCCTGCATGGAGCACCTGGGCGACCCACCTGCATGGAGAATCTGGATGATGCACCTTCGCGGATCACCAATGCGACACACCTATGCAAAGCACCTACATGACGCACCTTCATAGAGCACCGGCGTGAGGCACCTCCATGGTGCACCTGCCCGATGCACCAATGTGGAGCACCTGCACGACACACCTGAACCGAGGACCTATGCTAGACACCTTGGAAGAGAACTTGCATGACAGACCTAGGCGAATTACTGGGTGGTGCACCTACGAGAACCTGATTATCCATACTATGGGGGTTTCAACCCACAACTCTACTCGAACTCCGTTTTGTGAAGCGGTCCCAGCCCTCTAGGCCCATTCCTTCACTTCCATCACATACCCCATGAAAAATGGAGTGTCACACTGTGAAATTTTCAAATCCTATCGATGAAATTTTCCATTGTGCCCTTTATGTTTCCCTATTTCCAACCATGGATTACCATGATTTGAGACACTCCATCACACTCAATAATGTTCCTTACGTCGACTTACTCCTCTTGGTTCCTTTGACATGTTATGAGTTCAGACTCTCCTTATGGATTCTTCGAGAACCTTGAGTTGATAAACTCCCCATGATACTCCTCAAACCTTATTACCAGACTCCTATGCCCGGTTAAGTTTTATATCGGCATCCTACTTAGGAGTAATCCCCATCTGATTCCCAAATGGTCATCCTCCTTAGGAGTAATCCCCAACCAATTCCAAAATGGTCATCCTCCTTAAGAGTATGTCCCAACCAAAACTCAAATGGGCATCCTCCTTTGGAGTAATCCCCATAAAAAAATATAATGGGCATCCTCCTTAAGAATAATCCCCATCCAAAGAACAATGGGAATCCTTCTTATGAGTAATACATAACCAAACCTCAAATGGGAACCCATATCTGTGTAATCGCCTAACCTTTATCTCATTGGACCCTTTTCCAATATAATGTGAATAGAGGGAAGGCTCATTGCCTCACCCCAGTCCATCATCGTCACCATAGGTGTGCCCTCTTCTACCAGCGAAGGAGGAAATGTTTGGGTGCCTTTGTTGAATCATGGACATCCTATTATTTCTCTCACCGAGCATAACTCACATGGGTTTATATATTTTTCATGATCACCACATATTCACAATTCCGTGAACTACAAGAACTGTGATTCCTATTCAAAATGGGATACATAGGAATCCTTAATCAAGGCTCTAGCTCATTGGATATCCTCTTTATAAATCCAACCCTAAATCCCTTAATATAGGCAACCTCTTTAGGAATATGCACCAAATTAAACCCCAAAATCACGAATGTATCCATTTTAGGAAATAATCCCAAACTCCTTTCTATCAAAGGACTACACTCTCTTACAAGACTTAATGAACTATGGAAAATATGATTCCTATTCAAATAAGGATACATATAAAGTCTTCTTACGGACCAAGCTCAGTGGATATCCTCTTCGGGAATCTAACCTTATTTCCCTTATTCTGGGCATCGTTCTTAGGAGTAATCCCTAAATTAAATCCCCAAATCACCAAGGCATGCTTTTCCAGAAGTATGCCCAAACACATTTATCTTAAATGAAAATACTCTCTTATGATACTTATCAAACTACATGGGCTTTGATTCCCATCAACATGGGATATGTAAGAAGCCTCCATGAGGTTCAAAACCAACACTTCAAATCAACCCTGTTTTTTGTGTGCCATATTCCCAAGAGGGTATAATCATACATGGATATCCATATTATTTCCATGTTCCATTGGCTTTTTAGTCATAATTCCCACACCAAACATTGACTAAGAACCATTCACTTATATTTTTTATCACATGATATTAAACTACATGGCTATGTCCTTATCATGTGACTTAAAAAAGTTATGATTAATCCAACAAAATGGCGTCGAACATCGAGGGATATGATTCCTTTCACAAGGATACGTAGGTAGCCTATTTTATGGGCACGATCCCAATATAAAAAAACTTCATCTCCTTAGATAAAAATAAATTCCAGAGAGCCCCATTCAGTTTCTTAAAATCTAGTATCATCATAATGATGACTAAAAGAATCTATAAATAGTATATGACATGATACCAATTATGGAAAATCTCAAATACATACATATGTCTCCAATAATGAAGAACCTCAATGAAATACAAATGATTCAAAATTTTACAAATGTTAATGAGTGATTGAAACTTCCAAGGGAAACTTATGCTATACTTGGTAATATAATAAGGATTCATGAAAATATCTTAAATTTTTAAAGGGAGTCCATTAGTTGACAATAATTCCCCCTAAATCATGTGATGAGTCTAACCTCTCATCCTATTGACCAATGCACGTTCCAAAGTATTGTAATGTTCATACTTAACGAATGAATACCTTTGGAAAGTAGGTCCCTTTTTGATAATGAACTATTTGTTGTTTTCGGTTCCATAAATAAATACAATGGAAACCACCTGGAAGTTGTGATTCATAAAACTGGAACATGCATTTCAAGTAACTATGAAACCAAAATTGTGAACCCGACACGCACCCTTACCCAAGTTTATAATGTCACCCACCTGTTAGGCCCTTATCAATTGATAATGGAAGGACATACAAAGGAATCAGTCATGAATTTATCCACCTAAAATATGCCACTTTAATGGAGTTTATTGTTGTTTTCATGTTTTTTATCATAACTCCCTTCAGTAGAAAATGGATTTCTTCAAGACGACATTTACGAACTTCCCGACCGCTACTCAAGCTGGATCCTCAACCATAGAAAGGAAACCATCTCCCACCCAACGTCTTCAATGTTGGTTCTCCATCATGATGATAATGGAGTTCTAGTAACAAGGTACAATCCCAACCCAGGAGGCTTCTTGATAGGCTATCATGGTTAATAACAATCCTCGATCATCCATACATTAATGATTGATGATCAATAAGAAGACGATGAAAACCACCATTTTCAACCATTTTAGGTCCTTATCCCCAGGATTCAATAACTGGTCCCTCCAAAACTACAGGGAGGTGGATCCAGTGGTCACTCAGGGCCTCAATCCAAAGATGCATGGGTATTTCCTGAGGACTCCCATCACTAATCGCCGCTAGAGAAATCCCATTATAGTAAACCACCAACATGATGGGGGTGTTGACTCTGGATATTCAGCCCAGGTCTCTCAGACTCGGGCATGCAAGAAAAAATGTAGGGGATAACATCCAGTCAAAAGAGAGATGGTTATTACCTATGCCCCTCCAGAGAATTCCATAAACCTAACAGGATGGAAAACAATGAGCAGGCTCATAAACCCTTCCATATTAATTATACTGACCAACTAACTCATTTGGAAGAAACCCACCAATCCCACCAGGAATATATGGTGGAATATCATGAACATGAACACACAACTATTTAAAAATTATCATCCACTTAGCAGACTTTCCTGACCGCATTTAGAGAATCCCATCAACCCAATGTGGTGGGAACTGGTAAACAGGAACATACGTCTACCAGAAATCACCAATTATTCCAGTAGTCTCGTCTGCATGTATTGAAGGAATTCCATCAACTATTGTTGATGGGAAATATCTAGAAGGAAAATGCATCTTAAAACATTTATCAAGCCTACCAATAATCACATTTGGCAGCACCTAGAGAAATCAATTAAAAAGATTCGATGACAAATCTGGTGCAGACCCAAATACCTACCCCCATACATGAGTAATGTTAATACACATTGATAGGAAAAGGAGGACATTAGTGGGAAAATACACCCAATCTAAATAAAAAATCAACATATATTCTCATTCCAGCCACTGAAGTCACCAAACACATCATATTAATGTTGAAAGGGCATACACAAATTACTGCCTATATTCAGGAAGAATGCCAGAATATTATTACAACAACTTTAGCAGAACCAGGGGAGCATACAAATAAATACATCCCCACTGCTGGGATGAAACATCATCATTCTATCCCAGATCAAATACATGCCTTTTTTCCACTCAAAGAGTCTCATGGGGAATTCTCCCCCATATCATAGGGACAACATGATCGGGAGAAAACTCCCTTTCCAATTGGAGGTAATCGGTCCATTCTGGTGACCACTTCTTGGCAGGCACAAACACCTAACCATGATAACCACTTCTCCTGGTAAGTGACCCCAACTATGAGTAGGAGAAAATCCAATAAGAAATATCACAAAAAACAGTTGGAAAATCAAGATTCATGTTCTAATATAACTCTTCCTAATGATTGAGTTCTTCAAGTCCTCAGACATGTATCGGTTACAACTTAGGATTCTACCCTCTCATTACAAAATTATGGGAGTGGTAGTAGTAATTCAGATTTATCCATCATACATTTCATCATGAAGTCTTGATTCATGAATCTTCGGTCTATCCGGAGAGCCTGTCACCGGATGAGAGCCACAGAAGCCCCTTGTGTGGCCTGAAGACCAATGAGCAAGTGGATTTAACCTTTTCTATAATCCACCATGGTGGTCCTCATTATGATGTCATTCAGTGCGAAAGTCCTCTTCACAGTAGTATTTTTCATTGTCAAGATAATTATATAATTGATAATTTTGTGATGGGAAAGCCCCCTTATCTCAAGGAACATTCAAATACAAGTCCAGTCATGTCTAATTCCTTGTCATTTATGGGTGAAATAATTTCTAGACCTGAATACATCTTAATGGAATATTCATTCTCCGAACCCACCTTGGGTAATTTGTATTCTAATATAGGGCATCCACTTTGGTCAGACTATGTGGAGAAACTTCTTGTGAAATATTATGAAGATATGTTAAACATGAGAAAAAAATTGGCTAATTGAGAAATACCAGTCTTGTTCTGGCCTTCAGAAAATTATCAATATAACATTCTATAATAGATGGCATAAGATTTCTTTAATGATATCCACCGCAACTTATGGTTGAATTTTCGTCTTTTCAAAACCTAAGTATTACCATATAATGAATATAAAAAACATGTCAATGTAATAGAAGGGTTGAAATGAAAAATTTATTTGGAATCTCTCTTAGTTTCACAACATATAAAGTATGAAAATAAGTAGAGGACCCTTCAGCGTGCATGCCTCAATGCTCTAAAAAGGCTATGTAGTTAATTTCGGACACTCCATCTAGTGTTCATGTCAGAGGATGGGTTCACATGGAGCATTTCATTTCACTACACTCCATAATTTCCAAAGCTCACCCAATGTCTCCTCTTGTGATGTTATTGTCGACAAGCTGCTACACTCAATAGATTTTTTAGTTAATAAAATGTGCGCTCAAGAACATTCCTCAGCTAACTCTCATCAGAGTCAGACCCCAAGAAAAAAATTTGTTGAGTTACATTTACATCAAGCATTTGAGAATCATTATAAGGACTCCCTATTAGAGGATGTAAGACACAATATAACACAAATATCTGAAATAGAATTGAAATATTCTGAAAAATGTGATTTGACTGGTTTCCGTATAATACAAGCAACTAATGTCCGACCCAAATTTAACAAAATTAGAAGAGTAAATGTGACAATTTCAGCCGTAGAAGTTGAAGAGCCACCCCAACTAGTAGGTATGGGGGCTTGTTTAATTAAACATTTGAATTAAAAAAAATCAATGGTTTGAAGAAGAAGAAGAGGAGGAGGAATAACCGTAGCCTGTAGTGATGGTGTATTTTTCACATCAACAATCCCCTCCTCAACCAAATCGAGTTTTCACCCGATTAGGGAAGAAGGCATAAAGAGAGCATACAACTGATCTATCCAAGGATTTCTTTTAAATTATTGTCCATCAGATAGCTCATGGGAATCCATCATAAAGGATAATATATTCTCATGGAGGATACAGAAGGTGATGACCATCCAATGATTCTGATAGAATGCTATCAATGCATTATGCATTAGTGAATGCTATTAACACCATTACAGAATATCTTCCAGAAAATGAATCTTGTTTAGGGGAATCAAAAGATGAATTTTTATCCATAATATTGTACACACTAAAGAAAATTAAGAAGGTGTATATACCAAAAATTATATTATTACTCATAATCTCAGCATGCATTCAAATATCCAATTCCCACTCCTCTGAAAGAAATCTAACAAGGTGAAAGGTAAAATTCAGATTGCATCTCACTTTTACACTAGATAAGGTAAATATATTTTACATTAATGTATATTTTCAATGTAAGAAGTGGAAATGAAAGTGTTTAAATGACTCAATACTTAGTTACATTGAAGCATCATTTCTTCTTGACATACTCCTTAGACAGATACTCAACTTTTAAATCCTGTTGGATATCCTTAGCAAAGAGGACATGTGGTAACTAAAGACATAGATAACTAATCCCCTCCAATGGGTACACAATCAAGGTAGGATCATAAAAATCCTTGTAGGATTGTTCATGTGGGTTATCGAAGGAAAATACCAGCACCACCACCAGTGGTTTTGTTGGTAGTTGCACCAGTTCAAGATCTAGCTATTGTACCTGTATAGGTCCCATCACATCTTGATATTCCCCAAGTGCTTATGAACCCAATTGAGGTTTTAAAAACATGATTGGAAGCCATGGAAAAATGGTATGCGTTAGTGAATCCAGAAAATAATGCTTACCCAGAATGGGTGGATCAGAATCCTCCCCCACCAATTTTTTTGAATACCACATTCCCAATATTTAATGGTTTGGGAGATCTGGAACAAAAATTAATTCTTTTAAATTCTCACTATGACCCCATAACGTGAATCCTAAAAAAGTAGTAAATCTTTCATGTTTTGTGCAGTCATTATAGAGACCAAATTTTTTATGGTATACAAGTTTGTAATCTCAATCAATTACTGGATGGGAAGATCTCCATCAAATATTTCTTCTTCAATTCAGTTCAATTCTATAGAAGAAAACCATTCTTATCATACAAATTTTTATCAAAGGGAAAATGAAAGAGTTTCATATTTCATATCTTGATGGAATTGATTAACGTATTCTTTAAATGTGGAACTCCCTCAAAAAGAGTTGCTTCCAATTTATTGGGATGATCTGCTTGATGAGTTACACACACCATTAATCCCAATGAAATACACAGTAAGGTTTCAATAACTTGCTTCACTTTCTCAATAGAATGAAGATTCCATTATGAAAAATAATGTTAAAACTCATGTAATTCCATCAGCTCTGGGAAGAAGAATAGGAAATGTATAAGATGATATAGTTACACTTAAGAAATCACATGTATCTTCTTCCACTTCAAAACCTTCATTTTATCCAAGGGATCCACCTCCCAATCATCTGCAAAAATGACCGCAATGTCAATATGATCCAATAGATCAGAGGCAAAAATATATTGAGGAGTTAAAGAACATTGTTTATTCTTTCTAGAATGAAAAAGTTATTGGTAAATTCATCTTAGCTCTAAAAAATAATTTTGTTTAGTTTCCATGTTCGATGAACCCTTAGAAATATGGAGATTAAGATTTTACGAATTATTTTCCCTTCAACCATATGTTGGTGCACCTCTTTCCAGAGTGTTTTGTTTTAAAATACCTCCTGAAAAAAATGGTTTAATCTGGACAAGTATAACTAAAAAGTTAACTATCCCATGTAGCATGTGTTACTGCTATTGATCCAGAAGAAGAAGGAAAATGACAGGAAGTCAAAATTTAAAATATACAGAAATATGATGAGTAGATGATTATGAAAACAATCAATCAAAATCATGCCATTTTATGAACACCGTTGAAAAAACAGATTGTGTATTCTTCTACTCCCACCATAGTAAAATCATCTTCATCAAATGATAAGTCCTCTAAAGTTCAATCCTTAAAGAAGAGAAGTGATTAGAAGAACAAAAAGCAGTCATAATAAGACGAGATCATGTCAAGGAAAAGTTGTCTTTGAATCAGGAGGATTTTATGCCACCAGCTTCAAAATCATGGCCACCTCCCCACAAAAAGGAACAACCAAAACCAACCTATCAGGAAGAATATTTAATAGATAAATAATTGATCTTTGTTTCGATAAATGTTATCTACTTAACAGATCCCTATGCCAATGGTGATTCTAGTTATATTGAGTCTGAGTTCTTTGTACCTAACTGGGGAACCAAATGGAGAGGTCAAGGTCAAGGATATAGGGGAAGATGTGGGTATTATAGATTCCACTATTTTAACTCTACCCTTTCTTGAACCCTACAGCGGCTAAAACTAACAGATGAGGCCTTAAGTTGTCTCAAAAGGAACAAGGATATTCTCCCATGCATGACAGTTTTGGTCCTGAAATGATTATTTTAGAGGACCGATTAGAGGTTAAATTGTGTTCCACTCCATAGATTGATAGACCTAGTCAGTCTAATCTGCCAAATCCCATAGTATTTCCCATTTCTGCTCCGAAACACAGAACATCCACATCCAGAGCGTCAACTTATAAGGCACTTAAAAAACCTAATCTCCACGCTGAGAAGCGCAGACCTCTGGACCAGAAGTATGTTGTTTTGAAACAGCTATCCCAAGTACCAGCCATGTAGTCAATTATGGATGCCTTGAAACTGTAAAAAGATCTTCAAGAAGCACTTATTTAGGCTTAGTCAAGTCCAAAAGGGTTTGAAACTGAAGTTGCTGCTGTTGAGGTTTACCATATAAAGAATGATACTGCAGAATTTCATGTAGTTATATCCATTATAGATGAAGATGAAGATGATGTTGTACATAGATATATTAGGCCCTTGTATCTATCTGGATTGGTCAATGACATATATATATGAAGAGACTTAATTGATAATGTCTCTGGAGTCAACCTCATTCTTATTCGTACACATCGTCGATTGGGCCCCACTAAATCTGACTTATCTCTTTCCACTTTAATATTACAAGGATATGAGAAGAATGAGTAAGAATATCTGGGCGAGATTACACACAGAACGCAGTTTGGGGTTCTGGTGTCTAATTCATATTTCATGGTTGTTCATTAGGACACAACCTCCAATATTCTTCTCGGAAGGCCTCAGCTATATCAACATGCGTCCATACATTTTCCATACCATAAATGTCCAAAGACTATTTCAATGGTCAAATTAAGACATTGTATAGTGACAAGGCTCCATTCTAAACATGTGAATCTCAATACATTGAGGCAAAATTTTATCACATGTAGGGAACTAGGTCCATGGAAAAGGAGGTAACCTGTAATAATGCTCTGAATGGCTTGGAAAACATCCCAGCAAACACATTAATACATTTGAGTACAAATTATGTGTAACATATCAATCAAATTGAAAGGGTAAACCCATATCTATGCACATGATCAGTGACTTCCATAATTTCAATTGCGACAATCAAGCCTGACAGAAATGGAGAAATTGGTGATCCACCAAGAAATGATGGAAGCTTAAATGGAGATGTCTTTATTTCATCCACAAAACAACAACAACCCTTTACTTTGTCAATCAAAATAAAAGAAGTTTTTTCAATACTAGAGGAAGACAATGATGTCAATTCTCAATCCATCATCTCCACTTTATTTACCCAAGAAGGCCATTCATCACCAGCATGATTAGAAATGGTAGCATCTTCTTCAGGATGGTCAAATAAAGACTCCTACCCAAACTCTGGAATATTTTCTTCGTCATCTACTATGCAAGCATAAACACAAGAAGTGGCCTAAAAGGAAGAGGAAGAAGTATAATATGATCTTAGCTATGCTCGTCCATAATTTGAGTATGGTGTCCGTACCATTGTGGATGAGATCAAATAAATAAATTTGAGTAAAAAAGAAGATCCATGTCCCACTCTAATTAGTGTGTCCATGACTTTAGAAAAGAAAGAGGTGTATAATTTATGTCTAAAGAAACATCAAGATGTATTTTCTTGGAATTATACAAAAATTCTAGGACTTATTCCTGATTTAGCTACTCACCATTTGGTTTTTCTAGAAGAACATCGAGGATTCAAGAAGGTAGCAAGAAGAACACACCAAACACATGCCTCTAAAATTGATGATAATGTTGATAAGCATATAAAAGATAACTTTTTCAAGGAGATTTAATATCCCAAATGGCTGGCCAACATTGTCATAGTGAAGGAGAGGAATTGGAAAATCAAAGTTTTCATTGAATTTAGAGATCTTAACTATAATTGTCTTAAAGATGACTTTCCTTTTGTAATCACAGAGCTTTTAATTTATCAAGTAGCTAAAAATGAAGCACATTCCTTTATGGATGGTTTCTATCAGTATAATCAAATCTTCATGGCCCCAGAGGATGAATAATCTATAGCTTTCAGAGCCCATCAAGCTTTGTTTTTCTATCAGGTAATTCCCTTTGGCTTAAAGAATGCTGCTGCAATGTATCAATGTGCCATGAACCATTTATTCAAACCCTTCTTAGGGAAATTTTACGAATGTTATGTGAATTATTTTGTGGTAAAATCCAGACAGTGTTATGATCATTTGGATGATATGAAGACCATATTAAATGTGCATCAACAACACAATCTGAAGATTAACCCCTTGAAATGTGGTTTTAGGGTAACTTCATAGATGTTCATTGGCATATATATATGCTATCAATGAATATATTTTGACCCTAAGAAACAAAAACAAATCCATGGTACGTACCCACCTAGAAATTTGAATGAATTTAGAGGACTCCAAGGACACTTGGCCTATATTCGGTGCTTTATCTCCAAATTGGTAAGCATGTGTTTTCCCATCACCAGATTAATGAAGAAGGGAGTCACCTATCAATGCAATGAAGACTGCCAAGAAGAACTTTAACCATCAAGAAATATCTCTTCAGTTCACCAGTATTAATTTGACTTTTTGAAGGAAGACCACTATTTCTCTATGTGAATGCTTTAGAGCGATCACTTGGTGTCTTCCATTCCCAAAAGAACAATGACATGAATGAAAATAGACTTTAATATCTTACTCTAACTATTTTTGATGGATAAAATATTTTTTAATGTATTGAAAAGTGCTACCTGGAAATAATATATGTTGTTAAGAAATTGAGGAACTACCTGCAACATCATGAGGTCTAAATGGTATTTGACAATAACCAGCTCAAATTTATCCTCATTCGTCCAATTTTTATAGGGAGACCGGCACTGTGGGAAATTATTTTGAAACATTTTGATATCCAGTTTGTACCGAAAAAGAAAATAAAGGGCCAAGCCCTAGCTTAATTACTTGTGGAACTCCCATCTATGGATGATACATCATTGAATACTGAACTTTATGATGAAGATGTCTTCTCTATCCAAAACAGTTCCCAAACATGGGAAATTTACTTTGATGGTGCCTCCAGAAGTCCAATTGGGAAGAGAATGGAAAACCCTATACACAAAAAAGATGGGTTATGAGTTTTACTTATCTCCCCAGAAAAGGTAGTGTTTCCTTATTTCTTCCTGTTATTGGATGGCAGAACCAACAATGTGGCAGAATATCAAGCTCTCATCATAGGCTTGGAACTAGAACTTCAGGTGCAAGTGAATCACTAAAAAGTGAATGGTAATTCAGAATTGGTAATCAAACAAATAAATATGGAATATTATTTTATAAAAGAAGATTTAATCCCTTTGTGTGATTACGTCAGAGGGTTACTGTATGAAATTCCCCCAGATCCAACATTGTCTTATGTACCACGATCAAAAAACGCCCAAGATGATGCACTGGCTAATGCAACTACAGCCTTGGTAGCTCAAAACTGAGATGAGATATTATTCAGTATAACCCATCCTCATGTGGTCTCACCATTCATTCAATCTAGAATAGAGAAAATTAATGAAATTAATCCTATTTCTGATCCATATAGTCATACCATATGATAGAGAACACCAATCAAGGAATACCTTCATAATGGAGTACTTCCACTAAATAGAGATAAAGAAGAACAGTACAGATGAAGAGCAGAAAAGTTTACTCTTTATGATATTCCAGATCACCAGAAGATCCTCAACAAATGATTCTTTGATGGAATCCTTTTCAGGTGTATTGATGGAGAAGAAACAACAGTTTCTATAAAATAAGTACATTCAAGAGCTTGTGGTGCTAACCAGTCTGGTCATATGCTTTTTGATCAAATCCAAAGGCTTGGATACTTTTGGCCTTCAATAATGCAAGATTTTATAGATTTCTCCAAGTATTGTCATCCCTGACATGTTCATGAAAAAATCATTCATAAACCCCTAGAGTTTCAACAAAAAAACTAAATACTCCTATCAATTTTCCCTTTGGGGATGGATGTAGTAGGACCTTATCCTCAAGCTATGGATATGTAGTTCATGTATATCATTTCTGCAACTAAATTCTTCTATAAATGGGATGAGGCAATTCCTCTCGGGGAATTTAGATCCAAAATAAGTTTTTGTTTTTTAAAAACTAACATAATCACAATATTTGGTGTCCCCATACTATATTGACAGACAATGGCACCAATTTCTGTTCTTTGGAGGTAAAAAAGTTGTATCATGAGAACAATATCGAATCCAACCATTCATCTTGCTATCATGCGATGGCCAATGGACAGATAGAGGCATTCAATAAAACATTGTCATATATAATCCATAAGAACGCTTATAAAGAGAAGAAATCTTAGTTAGATAAACTTTTTCTTGCATTATGGCCTTATCAGACTACTACATGTACTGACACCCAGTAAACTTCTTATGCATTAGTTTATAGAACAGAAGTAGTTTTTCAAATTGAAATTCAATTGCCTTCACTCATAGTTTCAATATCTGATCAGTTTCCTATAGATGAGATGTCTCAAAAATGTTTTTCAGAGCTGGAATGACTAGATGAAAAAAGATTGCATACATTGAATCATTTAGATGTTTATCAAAATAGAATATCATGAGCCTTTAATGAGAATTTTTTCCTCTACACATTCCTTTAAGGAGAATTGGTATTGGTTCTCATGACTCAAAAGATACCATGAAATAAACATCCAAACCTTGAGCCAAAGTGGGAAGGACCTTATTCCATACATAAGGTCTACTTAAATGGAGCTTATGCCTTAATCTCAATGGATAGAGAGAAAATTACAACTCCAACCAATGTGAGATTCTTGAAGAAATAGTTTGTGTAATAGAAAAGATATTCCCTTACTGTAAGACATTAAACTGCATGACACAAAGTTGTTACTGCAAGACACTAAACTAAACAACAATATGTCCTTACCTAAATTCATTAAAATGCATGACACAATGTCCTTATTGGAAGACATTAAACTACACTGCATAATGTCCTTACTGAAAGACATTAAACTACACCACACAATTTCCTTACTACAAGACATTAAACTACACAACACAAAGTCCTAGTTGCATGAAACTAAACTACATAACAATCATAAACATCCATGATACATGATGATAAAATGCATAGCATCTTTGTATTTGTTGAAGTACATTAAACTACATGACATAATTTTTCCTCGTAACATAACATTAAACTCTATAGTTAATACATTCTCTTCTTGATGTTAGGAACTTCTATAAAAAAGCATCATTGACATCATTGAAACTCCTTAGTGGCACATGAGTCCCTCTCTACCCTATGTATGAGACAGATCTTCATAGAGACATTGTTTCAAGAATGACATATGGCTTGATTCTCATTCATATGAGATATGTAGAGATTCATAGATCTCCAATATTGGGCCCATCCACAAGCAACCAAATTTTTTATTTACCTTTTCTTATTCTTTATATGAACTTGATCTATACAGAGTGATCTTTTAAGATACATGGTTATATTTTCATACCATCTTGTGTCTTAAATTTAATCATTCTTCTAGAATATATAAAAAACCATCCATCTACCATGTAAAACATGATTGGGGTGGGAAATTACTGTTTCAAGAATTATGTGTGGCGTGATTCTAATTTATATAAGATACGTAGAGATTTTTAGATCTCTAGTCTTGGGCCCAGTGATGCTAAAAAACCCCTTCTATTGCTTATACAGGAATCAAAACCTTTATAGAGAATATTTAAAGAACTCCAAATTGCATGATTCTTCCTTCTAGAAAGACACATAGTGAGAGTTGGGTTTTTTTCCCTTAGTCCATCAATGATATGTCTTTCTTTTCACATCGGTTCGTCTTCATACTTACCGCAGGATGTTAAACTGCACAGAAATCCAAGAACCACCTTTGGCTTTATTCCTACTTGAATGAGATATGTAGTAAGCCTTGATCATATTCACTGGCTCAGCCATCACATAATGATAATACCCCTATTCTTAACTTGTGTCACATTTTGTGTTACAGAAGAAACCCTTACTCCTCCTTATTTCTCTTGATATGGAAGCCTTTAAGAACATGGTTTACACATCTCCTCCATATAGCTTGATTTCTCCTTCCAGGAAGACACATAGTGACCCTTCAGTTTTCTCCCATAGTCCATCAACAATATGCCATTATTTTCACATTGGTTCATCTTCATACTTACCACAGGGTGTTAAACTGCATAGAAATCCAAGAACAATGTTTGGCTTAATTCTTCCTCAAATTAGATACATAGTATGCCCTGATCCTATTCACTGGCTCATCCGTCACATAATCATAATACCCCTATTCTTCACTTATGTCACCTTTTGTGTTATAGAAGAAACCCTCAATCCTTTTTATTTCTCTCGATCAGGAAGTCTTCAAGACAATTGTTTACACATATCTATCTTCATATGTTCAAAGAAATATGAAATAACCTTGGATAACTTAACCACATATCATATATTGTTTCCATTTCTGGTCCTATTTGTATGACATAAAACTACAAACACCATCCTACATACGTTTGGGTCATACCATCTTAGAAATCATATTTCTCCGATTCTTTGGGAACCATGATTAGAAATAATCTCCCCATATTCAAGTATCTTTTTCATAAGCCTAGCTCTGTGATTTTGAAAATATAAATCTCCATAAAATTTCATCAGTTGTTATCAATAGAATGTCAAAATTTTGAGAGAAATTTTCTTGACTATTTAGTATGTTCCCTTAGGTTGACTTATATAAATGTTTCCTACATAACATGACTTTCAGTCAAAAGATTCCCCAATTTGGATATACCACATATGCCCCAGGTAGTCCGGTATAATACTGCCCCCATAATGGTTTTCTCAAATAATGGTAACTTAATTCTTGGAAAAGACATTCTCTAATGCCTTTATCCCTTTTCCTCTATCATTATTCAGATCCAGAAATTCCCAAATCACAGTTTAAAATTTTTCCTTCCATACATGAATATGGTAATGTGTTTCCAAAAAATTATCATGAAATTGGGAGACTCTCATACCTTTGGTAAAAGCTAAAGAACATAAATTAAAGCCACACAATGTCCTCACTACATGACTTAAAACTGCAAAATACAATATCATCACTGCAAGAATTAATACTACACAGTACAATGTTCCCACTACATGACATAATAATGCACAATATGATATCAGAAATTATCCTTTCTAAAAAATTTAACCATTCCATATACACCAAATTTCTATAGAATGGATTTTCTTATTCATGACATATGTCAGCATAAAATATCCCTTTATCCAGAAATTCATATCCTCAAAAAACACCACACTATGATCTTGAGTCACCAAAATCTTATTTTCCCTTTTTCTATCAGAAGTAAAATTATAAATTCCTAAGGGCACTTTTTCTTGAATCTGCAGAACATTCCCCTGGGTAGCCTTACATAAAATGTTCCTAAATAACAGTCAAGATGGTCAAAAGATATCACTATTTTTCTATGTAGCATATTCCCTAGTTGGCCCATGCATTACACAAATCCTGTAACGAGTTTTTCAAATAATGGTAACTTAATTCGTAGAAGAGACCCCCTTATATTGATACATGTTTTCAATTTGGTGACCATTAAAAATAATGGATCACAATACCCCTTCGAAATATATTAAGTATATTAAATAAATTCTTAACCACGAAGTATTTTTTTCGATCTAATTTAAAAACATGGGGTCAATGTTGTTCGACCTTAAACACTAGACCGTTATAGTCTAATATGAAAGACTCTAAACTACCAACAATAAGAGATGTGGTACTCACTAGATTGGAAACCAACAAAGGGATCTCTATATAAAAGTCGAGTCCTAGCTCAATAAATGAAAATTTTTGAATGGTTCAGGTAATATTTAGAAATATAAAGTCAAAATACACAATGTTTGTAGGGTTTTCTATACAACCCTAGAAATAGTCTAACAACGCTTGCTAGGCCCGATGGCTTAGTTAAAAATTAGAGCAGCCTTTCAAACTTTATGTAGCTCTAAATATTACCAAATGATCTTGGAATGCATCAAAGTTCCCTACTTTCACCTTAGAAAAACATTATTTTCATTCTGAATGAATAAAATTCTAAGGGGGGGATTTTTTTGACACCATATAATTTGTTTCATGAACTTTTTCACAAAATTGAAAATATAATCCTTACGTAGACAAAAAAAAAGTCAAGTACGAGTAAAGATGTTTTCTACATAAAGGATGAAGATGCATGATATATTTCTATGTTCCAAAATACTAGCCCATAGTGATGGATAAGTGGAATGATTCCCCCATCGAGGAGTAAGCAGTGGATTTCATAGACCGATGATGAAAGGGTGTCGACACATTAAATTCAATATTGGAGTTTCTTATGAGAATACACGGTGTATTTTAAATCTCAAAAAGTAAAGATCTATTCATGACCTTTGATTTTACTAGTCTAAGATCCCACAATGACTTACAGATCAAATGTTATGGAACATGGAAGACGAATAAAATTTCACAAAGGGACCTATAAAGAGGACCTACATGGGACCATTACAGAGGACCAACATGGAGGACCAATGTAGTAATGTAATTTATACACCTCTATAGGGAGGACCTAGATGGATGACCTATGTGAAGTTCATAGCTAGAGAACTTCCCTTTGACCAGGTCCCCTCTATGCCTATAAATATGACCCTTGGGATCCCCATTTCAACAGCTTCAAAATGTTGGAAGAATTCCCAAAGCTCCCATTGTGTATCTCTTTCTTCCAGGACCCCCAAATTTTCATAGGTAGATTTCTAAAACAAGAGATAAGAGATAATTAAATAGGGAAATGTGGTTCAAAGTACCATCAAGATCTAGAACACATGGAGCAGCACCACGCACCTGCACAGAGCAACTTAACGACAAACCTGCAGAGACAACCTCCACAAAACAACCGTGAGATGCAGCTGCATGGAGAACATGCATGATGCACCTATGCCAGACACATTCAAGAGGCACCTTGTCAGAAAACCTACACGACACACTGGGTGGTGCACCTGCGTGCCCCCACTGGTCCATAGAGCGGGGGCTGTGCCTCGCACCCCATCTCAGGATCTGTTCCGGGTTGCGGTCCTGGTCCTCTGAGCCGGTCCCATTGCTTCTATCATTGACCACCATGACAACTAGAGAGTTGCACCGGGAACTTTTCGAATCTCGTCGAAAACATTTTCCATTATGACCTTCGTATCGCTCAACTTCCATCATTGGAATACCTTGATTTGAGACCCCCATCACACTCAATGATGTGCATTTAATTTACTTACTCATCTTTGGTCCTTTCACTTGTTACGAGTTTGGACTCTATTTATGGATTCTTGGAGTACCTTGAGTCAATAAACTCCTCATGAAACTCTTCAAACCTCATCACCTGACACATATTCTATGTTAAGTCTTAAATTGGAATCCTACTAAGGAGTAAGCCCCATCCAATTCCCAAATGGGTATCCTCCTTAAGAGTAACCCCTGCCAAATCCCAAATGGTCATCCTCTTTAGGAGTAAGTCCCCACAAAACCTCAAATGGGAATATTTCTTTTGAGTAAGCCGCAACCAATCCTTTAGTCAGTACCCTCTTAAGGAAGAATCCCCATCCAATGCTTTATGGGAATCCTCCTTTGGAGCTAGCCACAACCAAACCTAAAAAGGGAATCCATATTTTTGTAATCCCCTAACATTTATCCCTCATTCCTATAATTGGAACCTTGTCCAATGTAAAGTGAATAGAGGGATGGCTCATCGCCATTCACTCATCCACTATCGCCGCCGTAGGTGCATCCTCTTCCACCAATAGAGGAGAAAAATTGTGGGTGTTGTTGTTGAATCTTTGACATCTTCTTGTTTCTCACACCAAGCATGACTCATGTGGGCTTAGAGATTTTTCAAGATCAAAAAAATTTAAAATTCCTTGAACAATGATAACACTAATTACTACTCAAACCAGGATACGTAAGAATCCTTCATCAGGGAATAAGCTCGATGGATATAATCTTCAAAAATCCAACCCTAATTCACTTAATTTGGGAATCCCTCTTTAGGAATAATCTCCAAATTAAACCCCAAAATCACCAAATAAACATATTTTGGAAGTAAGCCCAAACTCATTACTCTCAAAGGACTATAATATCCAATGAGACATAATGAACAACAAGAAATATGATTCTTATTCCAATCAGGATATGTAGAAATCCCTTTTAGGGCCCAAGCGCATTGGATATCCTTTTCTATAATCCCACCCTAATTCCATTAATATGAGCATCCTTTTTAAGAGTAATCCCCAAATTAAATCCCAAAATCACCAAGGCATCATTTTCAAGAAGTAATCCCAAACTCATTTCTCTCAAAGGACTATGATTTCTTATGAGACTTATCAAACTACGTGGGGTTTGATTCCCATCTACATGTTATACATAGAAAGCCTCCATGAGGTTCAAACCGAACACTTCAAATCAACCCTATTTTAATTGGGCTATATTCTCAAGAGGGTCTAATCTTACTTGGAAATATATATTATTACAAAGTTCCTTGGACTTATTAGGCATAAATCCCACATACAACTTTTACTAAGCAAAATTTGCTTAGATTTATATATCTCCTGACATTAAGCAGTATAGCTAGGCCCTTATCATATGTCATAAAGAGGTATTATGTGTCATGTTAAGCGGCACCGAACTATGAGGGTTATGATTCCTTTCACAAGGATATATAGGTATCACATTTTATGGGCACGATCCCAATATCAATACAAACATTCGTCTCCCTGGATGATAAAAAGTTCTTGTGTGCCCCACTAAGTGAATTAAAATCTGGTATCATCATAACGATGATTAAAATAATATCTAAATAGTATATGAGAGTATACCATTGATAGAGAATCTCAAATACATATATATCTCCATTAATGAAGATCCTCGAATACATATAGATGATTATAAATTTTAAATATATTAATAAATGATTTCAAATACCAAGGAAAACTTATTTTATACATGGTAAATTAATAAGGATTAATGAAAATATCTTAAATTTATAAGGAAAATCCTAGAGCAGACAATAATTTCCCCCCAAAGGGTGTGATGAGTCTAACCACCCATCCTCTAGTCAAATGGGTGTTCCTATATTTCATAATGTTAAAAATTTTTGAATGCCTACCTTTGAAAAGCAGGTCCATTTTATATAAATAACTATTGGGTGTTTCTAGTTCCACAAATAAATCCAACAGAAACTACCCGTAAGTAGTGATTCTTAAAACAAGAACACATGTTTCAAGAAATAACGAAATAGTCAATAAGAACACCATTTAAAAAATTTATGTTATGAGATGGATGATATTTTCATGAAGAAGTTTTGAATGATATGGCTTACAACATTGAAACTATTGTACATTTATAGGTCATATTTTGATAAAGAGTATAGAATTACACCATAATGGTGTACATTAATCTGTAAATTTTAGTGATGAAATTTTTCTAAGATATATTACCCCATGATTTAATGATTTTAAATATTTTATCTAGCTTTAATATTTAATAATAATAATTTATTTATGATAATTACAACATAATATTCTATATTATTCAATATATTGGATTATTATATGAAAAATATGAATGTTGTAGTTATTTTTACATTGGAAAAAGTTATTTAGATATTTTGAAATATAATTTGATCATGGAGAACATTTTTAATAGACACTAAGATGATAGAATATAGAATGTGAGGAGATAGATATTAGGACAAGTAATTTGAAGAGATTAGATAAGAAATATTGATGAATGTGGGAAGACACCACACTTTCGAGAGATATTTTTGAAAATATGGAGTTTTGAGGTAATTTGGTGAAGAAAATTATAAAAGATCCAAATTTGATCAATAGATCGGGGTTAAAGGGAGACACACTTGATGGAATGAGGTTTTCAATATTCTCTTATATTCATTATTTTATACCTTTGAATTGATTTTTCTTTCAGTTTCTATCTTTATATTGTGAGTGGATATGTAGAATGATAGAATTCCACTTTAAAGTAATGGAAGAGTTAGGGATTTCATGGAATATTAATAAATCATCAATGCATCCTCCTTTGATATATTCTATTATGGTTAATCGAATACAATATTCTTTCCCATGTGAATTAATTTTAATATTTGGATGTATATGGTTGATTTAAATTAATATGTTTTTCTTTCCAAACAATAACACCGCTAATGTAATTTTCAAGTAAAAATTATGACGTTTATTTAATTTTTCCATTAATTTAAAATATCAAGTTTAATTTTTAAAATTGGAGAAAATTTTCAGGCTGTATAGTTAGGACACATAATCTAACGGACCATGCAGTGATTATACAAGGTATAGAGGGGAGAAAATAGAGTCTTCGTGGTTGGAGAATGGTCCAAGTGACTGTTTTGATGCCATTCCGAGGATTTGAGGTGAGGTAGTGGAGTCTACAAAATCGATGCATGGTTTGGCTAGACCACAAAATTTGACTATATAACTCCTTAAATTTTTTATACTTTTTACTATTAGGTGATTTTTTTAAAATGTGTGGATTTTTCACAACAAACATTTTGTAATAAAAATATTTCAGATCTCCCAATCTTAGAACTCCTATCCTATCCCTCTAATGTTATATATGATCTCGATTATCTCCATAAACTCCAATATCTATCATGGTAAGATAGTAATCTCCTTCTCATACCACACCTTCTTCCATCTTCTACCTCATCCCCCTCACCCATTCTTTAAGGTGGACTAGGGCAACAAATATCTTGGGTTTTAATTGCTGTTTTCTATTCCAATGGATTTAAACATTAATTAATGGATTTATCAGAATTTTATTTGATGGAAAAGAACTATTCTTTGCACATTAAATTTTTTTAGATATATCGACCTATATAAACTCCTTTACATTTATATTGGAAATTATTGATCATTTCTGAAGGGATTTCTGGTAGTTTTATACCATATTTACATTGAATTTTTATTATGCACTTTTAGATTTTTCATTATTTTAAATGGAATGAATTTATAAGTTCAAATATTTTTGATATTTTTAGGTAAAATTGATTCTTATAAGGATTTAATGAAATGAAAAATATATATTTTCATTATTTTGTTGGAATTAATTTCATATGGGAATGTTAATTAATTCTATTTTATTATTAATTATTTCATTTATAAATAACTTAATATTTTAAGTAATGTTTGGTTTCATTTGGGTTGATTAAAGTGGAAGCTAAATTATTTCAACCCCTCATTGAAAAATGATTTGGGTTCTTTGGATAGACATTAGTTTTGATGACATTATATTATTGTTCAAACATTATCATTAAATAGAATTCCCATAGATTATTATACTTTGGACATGGTGTAACATTATTTGAAATATATGTTGGACATGATGCTACCACAAACACATTTACTAGCATGAAATGTATCTACCTTATGAATTTACTTCTATTACATTATGATTCCATATATACCCTATAAACACCAACATTTATCCCTTGGCGCCATCCCCATATTATGAAGACTATGAATCTTTTTCTTAATTATTATTTATTTACAGTAGATGTTCAACTATTTATCTGAATTTCTTTATGTTTATTAATATATTAAAATAATAACTATAATATTTGTTTTTCTTCAAGATTAATTATGTTACATACATATGTGTTTTTAAAAATAGGATTATTTGGAAAATTTTGTAAAGGTATTAGTTAGGAAGATTGAAGAAATCATAGTGTTCTTATTATGATCACACACTTCATAAATCCTTTTTATGTATGTACAACTAGTTTTTTCTAGTAAAAGTAATGGCAAGGCTCTACATGTATGCTTCATATACCAGGGTTTAGAGGATGTGTTATGAAGGGTGTCAACCATCATGTCAAAAAGTAATGGGTAGTAGATTATTTTGTTTCATATGTTCTTCTATGATACTTAATGTGTGTAACTTACCTCATTGGCTTCCCATCCCCTTTTATCATTATTTATCATCTCTAACTAATTTATAAACCATATTCTACATGTGGGAATTTATAATGGTTGGTTTAGTTTTTTTATATTCTGGATTTCTTATTATCTCTTTCTATATGATTCCTTCTTTAATTTTCATTATCATATTTACAATTCATAATGGGGTACAAGATTCATCGATATATGGTTATATAATGTCGAGTTATTATGATGAAACACTTCTTTTATTTCCATTTTTTACTAGGGAAACCATTCCCAAAGGTGTGTAACTGATGCCCATAAACTAGATCCCAACCCATGGGGATGAGGATCATCCTTCGGGCTATGTCATAGGCTAATGTTTTTTTGAGTTAGGGGTTTCATTGGTTGGTATATGAAAAATAGATTCATATCCTGATTTTATTTAGGTTATTTTTGGGAATTATTTAGTATTCAAGAGAACATATTTTCATAACTGAATAGGCATGTTATGGGTGAGTGTCTTGATAACACTCTCCCTGAGTAGTGGTAAGTTACTAAGGGTTTTCAATAAAATATAATTCTCTTTTTTATCTCTACCCAGGAATGACTACCAGAGTAATTTTGGATTAGAGGGAATCTACAATACTAAGAAGTTGGTTTATAGGAGTCATTCACAAGCTTTATAAGGTGAACCTAGAAAATAAAACATGAAAAATGGATCATTTTATTTTATATTCTTCATTCTATGGTTTTCTATGTTTTCCTTTACCTTTAATAAAATGGTTTTGATTTTATTTTATTTTATTGTTATTTGTTAGAAAAATTCAATATTTTTAATAAGTTTTATTTATGATTTCATTACATGTAGTATCATCCTCTATGAAGAGTTCTTATGAACCCTGTAGAAGGGGTTGTTAATAAATTAATATTATAAAATACTTCCATTGATCTAAATTTAATCCAGAACATTGTTCAAACCATTTTTACAATGAAACTGGACGAAAATCTTAATCTTGTACCAAGTAAGGAATACGGTCCTGGTCTAACTATTGATAAAGTTAGATCCAAGGAGTTTCTCTTCCATAATCATAAATATTTCAAAATAAGAAATGACTGTTAATGTGTTGATGGACGTAAGAATAATATTATATTATCTTTAAATTGTTAGTAAATATAATGCCTACCATAATGATGTATTATTCATAAATTCTTGAGGGTCATAGTTAGAATTAGAAGGAGTCATTTATTCAGGCCAAACACTACTTATTCAAGAAATAGTTCAAGAACATGTTTACTTAGTAGTACTATGTTCATATATTGTATATATTTGAGTCAATATTTTTTTTTATGAGTATCAAAGGGAAACTAAACAATGATTTAGTATTCAAATCACATTATTGAGCATGTTCACTTTTTATAGAAACTAGTCTTCAAGGATATGTTGGATTCCCACTAGTTTAAAATGGGGTTTCTATTAAATATTCAATCATAGGTGAATGTGTTGAAGACACACACCTATTATGAGGTGGTTGATTAAACTCATATAGTGGATTTTTTCCAAGATGAGACAATGGGAATAGTAAAAAATAAAATGAAGTGGGATAAATATATATAAGTGAGTGTTAGTGGATCATAACATTTGAACCAATCATCCTCATCTATATAGAGAGATTTTATTCTTCTAATTTATCATAATTTTGGAAAACTAGGCCATGAAAAGACAATATATCAAGAATCCTTGATGACATTCCAAGATTGTGGCTGAATGGGTCACTATCATAGGTTTTATAGATCCAACCTTCCCCTTGGGAGTGGTATGGCTTCTTCAACTCTTTCGGGGAATCTAGAACATTATAATTCTTCTAATGTAATGTGTTATTAACCTCAAGGACATGGGGAATGAGGTGGATGTTTTGGGTAAATCCATTGGATAAATGAATTTTATAATAGAATATGACCTCATGATCACTCTAATTGTCGACACTTTCATAACATTGAATAAATTCCTAAAGAATCTGATTCATGACCTACTACTTTGTGAGGTTTGATACTTGTTTAATTATATACTACTACTATTCACTTTAATACAAGTTCCTCTCACTCCATTATATATACTCAAATTTTTATTAGATGATACCCCCATTTTATGTTATGATCTATATAATTGAAATATGTACCATCATGTGAAGAATAAGTAGAATGGTTTTTGCTGTCCTTTTTTACGTTTCACTATAACTAAGGTGGACATTACTTCAGAATTACAAACAATTGAGATATATCTATTATAACTTAATTTTTAGATGAATTATAAGGTTTGATTCATGGTTCATATCAATATTTATATTCTATGAGTTCCATTTATATTAGAGTATGGTTACTCTCATGTTTCCCATGGATCACGGGACTTGAGATCCACTTAGTTTAGAACATATATTCCTGAAGTTCAAATTTTATATATCATCATTCTTTATAGTATTTTATGAAGGGAATTCAAGAATGAAACATCCCACTATTATTATGAATTTTTCTACTGTGGTTATAGAGAATCCTTTTAAGCGTCATCTTGAACATAATTATATTTTTCTATTGATATTTCTATATGGATCCATCTGATATCACTACCATAATATATTCTATAATAAGTGAAACTTTGGGAAACTATATGAACATGAATCTAAAGGCATTATTTTTCATATTACCTCACTATGGGCCTCTCTTATAATATTCTCTAAAATAGAATACATAAATCTATGTCTATGTACTATATTTTGTAAGGTAAATCATGTGGCCACTATAAAAATACCAATTCCCATACATTTATCCCCCATCTGGTTAGCTAAAGGGGGAAAGGAATTTCAAAAATATAAATATCTATTTTCTGTACCATAATTCAGTGAAATAGTTAGACATACTATATAAAACCTTTTGAATTATATAATTTCAATACAAGCAGTTGGTGATTTCATTCATTTTCACCACATTTTTAGTGGTATTCATGGCCATTATAAATGAGATATTTCACCAAAACCGAAAATATTTTATCATCTTTTCCATTAATGATATATTTTCTTATTCCAAGACATAATAAGATTAGGAGAAATATTTGAGGATTATTTTGGAAACTATTTAAGATCATTAACTTTTAGAAAATGTATAAAATATTAATTTATGGATTCCATAAGTCAATTTTTTAGCACATGTAGTGTCCAAATAAGACATTTTAGTTAATCCATAGATGGTTGGGGTAGTTATTCCATTGAAAAAACTAAATATTTTCGTCAAGTTATATATATTATATGTCTTAGTCAGATACCACTTGAAATTTTAAAATTATTTATCAAATATGTTTTCTCCCATAACTAATCCCACTCATAAGGGAGTGAATTGCCTTTGAATCCCAATGTATGAAACCTTATTCTATGAGCTAATGTGGTAGATAATATTAGATCTAATTTTTATATTTCCTAAATATGATAATTGAATTGGGGTTTACAATCATTCATCAAGTATGAAAATGGAGTTTTTTTTCATGATGATAATGTGGAGGAATATGGATCTCCCCAAATTAATCCATATGAGAAGAACTACCAGACCCATGAACTTGATTTAGTAGTAGTGGTGAATTCTCTCAAGTGTTGATGCCACAACTTGTTCTCTAAAAGGATTATAACATACACCAATTATAAAATATTCGGATACATATTATCTCAAAATGATTCAATCCTTAGAAAAAGGAAATGGCTGGAGAACCTATTATAATATGACATTGATATTACGTATACACAGATAAATGAGAACATGGTCGCTGATGCATTTAGTTATACAGTCTATCAAGGAGACCATTGATGGGTATATCATTATGAGACTCTTTGATAAAATTAACTAGGAGGGAAATATATTGGGAAAACAAGTGGGCTGAAAAATTTAAATGTATTGGGACAATTATTTGTAGCTGGCAGACAACTGGTGAGATGTCTATATCAACAAAGAGATACATTTCCTTTTGAACACACTATATATTCCTTCATTCTATGATTTGGGTTCTGATAAATGTCTAGAACTGTTCTAAGTGATAAAATCACCAAGGAATAAAGAAAATTAGTTTTATCATAAATCATCAGAATTAGTGGCCTAGAATAT
Source organism: Viscum album (assembly GCA_963277665.1). Lineage (NCBI taxonomy): Eukaryota > Viridiplantae > Streptophyta > Magnoliopsida > Santalales > Viscaceae > Viscum > Viscum album. The sequence continues at coordinate 414,060,785 of OY728158.1, forward strand.
GGTATCGTACCACCGATTAAGTGATGATAATCTATAATTTTCACTATGTGAAAAAAGAACAGTTCAAATAGTTGAATATGATTCAACCCATACCCAATCCCAATTATAAATGAGAAGATGTATCCATAGATTTCATCTAAGGATTACCTCATACCAATAATGGGAATAATTCAATCTCTGTAATCATTAATCTACTAACCAAATAATCCTAATTCATAAAAATAAATGATAATACAAAGGAAGATGAGTAGATAAAGATGTGTGTAGATGAGATCATGTATCTATATAGGGTTAATTTATCGTAAATTTCAAATTGAGATATCCAATTCAGAATCTTATTTTGGAATTTAATTCAAGTGTCTCTGAGATACTATGTGATTTCAACTAAGAAATTCCATGAAAAAACCATTGGAAAGGAAAATATGATAGAAAAAATTTGGAAATACATGATTCATTATTGTGAATTATAATTCAAAGGATTTTATGATATCTAAATTAATTTAACATAGTTTATATATAATATTAGAGAAAAATAATCAATCATGAGGTCTCCCATCAAATATATTTATAGACATCCTTGTTGACCGATATTTTTCTAGATTGGGGTTGGTGAAATATCATTGGTTGGATTAAGTATTTTTCAAGAGTTGATAGAAAATATAAATATTATTTAAAAATATTTGGTGAAGTATCAGAATCTCTATAAGTCATATATTGATATTTGTAACTAAACCATGGAATTCTAAATTGGAGTTCATATTCTTCTGACCATTTTCCCTCATTTGGGATACCAGTGGCTTTGAAGATAGGGTACGTTAAATCCTAGGTTTATAAGACCTTTTTAAATTCATAATAGGACTTAGAATGATGTATACCAGTTAAAATTTCCTACTCAAATTACAATAATCCATAATATTATATATGTTTCTCAATTTAAGAAATACCTTTTGGAACCCGATCATTTTATAAATTTGGATGTGTTAATAATAGAACCTAAATTATATATGTGTTGAGAAACCAATAATTATTAAATATTATAAATATAAGGTGTTTCGAGGAAATTAATTTCCCTTGGATTTTGTTTTATTGAATCATAAATAGGATTAACATGAGTCTTTGGAGCATTACTTATATATGGGGGAGAAATGAACTAATATCTTCAAGAGAGAACCATATTCGTAGTGTCTTTTTGTAGAGGAATATAAAATATAATGAATAATTTAAACAACTATAATGTAAATTTTAGCTATTCATTTAATAATTTATTTAATTTTTTTAGTTTTGATTTTCATGTTTAATTTTGAAACTTTTGACAAAAGTTTCAGTATGAAGGACCATGTTCCATTGTCCTGACGACAATGTAGTCTATATGACGGGTGTACATGAGATATAATATTGTATTAATTACCAAATAATTATCAAAAGGGAAATAATAGTATCATTAATGGGTTTTTAATGGAGGTAAGAGATTCTAAATTGTTAGCAAACAATCTGATTAGGATGTGAATATTTATAGTGAGACCCATTAAAATTTGATATTTTCAATCTTTGATTAAATTTATCAAAAATAAAGGATCCCAACATAATTTACCATCCCCTATGTAAGAATATCCTATCCTTTTTCGACATTATATTGTTCCCTATTCTCTGTATCACCTCTCACCCAATGATCATTGTGTACTAGAGATACATATATTTTAGGTTTAATTGGGGGTGTTTATTAAAAGTTATTTACTGCTTGATTAATATTTGTATTTTAATATTATTTAGAGTAAAACAACCATTTATAGTGATTACTAATGATTTACAATAGGTTAACCATTGTAAACTCTTTTACATTTTGATCGAATAATGCTTTATTTCTAAAATGTCGTTCATGTTGTTTTAAGTTATATTGAAATTAAATGGGTTTTATACTCTTTTATATCATTCTTTATTCAAATGGATTGAATTTAGATGTAAAAATTGTTTATAAAATAATATTATAAATTGATGCCTATAAGGATATTTATAAAATTAAAAAGTAAAATTTTCATTGGTATTTTTGGAATTTCATTAATGAGAGCATGTAAATGAATTCTTATGAATGATTAAATCATTAATTAATAAATAAATTCATGTTTTTTATTTATTGTCGAAATTTAATTGAATAATGTGGAAGTCAAATTATATTCAAAACCTCAATGGTTAGTACTTTGGGTGACTAGGAGGAATCCTAAATGGGATGACATTACGGAATGGCATAAATAATATTGGAAGATGCTGCTCCCACTAATACTTATACATGGTACATGAATCCCCCATAATTTTGTAGCTATGTTGTGCACTATTATGCCCTAATTTTTTTCATTGAGATATATAATTCACCCCTAATAACATAATTATATAACATTATGATGTCATAGAGACCCTATAAATCCCACACACAATATCCGGGGTGCCTCCAAATAATTATATAAATTATTGTTCAAAATATTTGTTTTATTAATCTTAAAAAAATCCTTCCCTACGAAGTTCTATTAATGTTACATGATATTGTAAAAAATGAAATTATTATTTTTTTTTATAAATATTAAATATATTAATTTTATATGTGTTCTTTAAAACACCATAACATGGATTATTTTTTTAATGTTATTTTATAGTGTTATTGTTGAAATCCTTATTGGATTTTTATAATCACCCCCAATATAAACCATATTGGTGTATACATACATTTTATTATCTGATATAAGTAGAATAAATGCCCCACATGGAGGCATGGGTTATTCTTGTTGTCTTAAACTATGATTTAGAGGAGGTAACATAAAGGTAGTTAACCCTATTATCACCCAATGATGGGTATTTTCTATTTATGTTTGTTTATATTTTTATGATACTTTTATTGTGTAATTAACCTCATAAAACTTTCATCCTATTTTTATTTCCTTATTTGGATTTCTTAGTTTTATGTGTAAACTGTAATCCCCACATGGTCATGTTTAATGCATGGTTTAGTTTATTTTAACTTTTTGGGGTTTTATGATATCTTATTTATATAATTCCAGGTTTTACTCAAATTATGATTTGAAAAATGATTAATGGGATACAATAATCATAAATATATTATGATATGATATCTATTTTTTATACAAACAATTTTTTTAAATTTTAATGGGAGAAAGAATTAAAAAATATGTGTTCTCGATACATAGGCTCTAGTTTCTTAGATTTTGCAATTATGAATATCTAATGAGCCACATCATATTATATCTAATGTTTTGTTTAAGGGGTTACTACTGTTGATCCATAAAGAATTATCATATTTTTAGTAGATCTATTTTAACAAGATGAATTTTAAAAGCTAATACAACCACATCATGGAGTGGATTTCAACTTATGATTTCAGTAAGTGGTATGAGAGATAAACAGTGTTTTTTTCAAGAATCTATAAATAATTGTACATCAAAATTGATAACATTATCAGACTAAAAGTAGTTCATCTCTCTATTGGATATGAATATCATATCTTTAATACACACATACGATCCCATCTACGATATCGTAGACATAATGTATTCTCTATTGAAATTAGAAGAATACAATTACGTGATGCCAATATTTTTTTTTAATGAAATTAGAAAAATATTCTAAATAATAATTCAATGGAACTAAATGAATTATCCATATGTCTTTATTGAGTCAATTCTATATAATGGTTTAGAGCTACACATCCACATTATAAAACTTGGTCAAGTATATTATATTTTTTAATAGAAAATGGATTGAAAATATAAATGTTTTAACTTCTTTATAAAAATTGAAAAACATATAGATTTATGTTAAGAAAAAATTAACTAGTTTATTCAATTGAATTATTTAAGTTGTTGGATCCATTCATGGAATTGATGATTTAATAAATTTTTTTGATGTTTCAAAAAATATCTTAAGGAGAGTACCCCATTGTATAATCAAAATGTATTAGTACATGAAGAATGAAACCAAAACAATATTTTGATTGACCATATATAAAGTAGTTTTTTACCTATGATATGTATTTGAATCATTAAGGTATTATTAATTATTTATATAAGTAGATAAAATTTAAATCGTTGGAAAAATTGAAAAAAACATGGTGAATATGGATAGGAAGATGTTGATGATGAATTCATATTTCTCATTGCAAAAAAGTATAAATATGCTAAAAGATGATTTGATGGAAATATATAAATATTATTTTTTACGTTTATTGTGTATAGGTAGATCACAGTATGTTGTTCAAGGATACATAACTATGAAGATAGTGAAGTTAATTACTCAAAAAATCATTAAAGGAAACATTCACTATAATGATAAAAGTAATGTGAAATATATATGGATTAAAGCGTGAAATTAAGAGTTTGGTTTATATTGATGAGGAAAGTTATAAAATCCATCATAAATTTTAGGTTAAATTAAATTATAATGGCTATATTATACCAATCTATACAATATAGAATTCTAAAAATGAAATGTAAAATAATTTAAAAGGATATTTTTATCTCAAGATTGAACTTTAAGGTGTTATTGAGGATTAATATATTAAAAGAATGAAAAATAAATTAATTGTAGGATAGTTGAAATATTCTTCATTATAATTTGAATTACTCAACGTCAAGATCAACTAGTTAATATTTTTGTAGAAGACAAAGATATTTCAAAAGATATATCCAATGATTTTTTTTTATTTAAGATAAATATAAGGTAAACTATGAATATAATTATTTTATTGAGTTATATGAAAGGAATATTAAACACCTTGAATATTTTGTGGTTACTAAAATTAAAAATTTTAAAGTTATAATTAAATATAAAAGCTATAGAATTATATATTAGGAATTGTTTATATGAATAAACCAAGGAGTTCCCTGAATGTTGTACAAGCAGTTTTAAGATAAGACTAAATGCTAAAAGTTCAGATAATAGTGGAAAACATGACATAGATGTGATATTGATTAATCATAGTGATTTAAAAGAAATGATATGTATAATAGAAATATAGGTTGGAGAAAACACTCAATAATCAAGGGGTTTTAAAAAATCAAGATGTTTTTCATTGTTAATCGTTATGTGGAGAAAACATGACCCAATATTCATAATAACAAACCATCTATTTTATGGATATTTTCACTAAAAAGTGACTTATTGTGTTGTAGTGAGGATTTATATTCAATATATGGAACTTATAATCCATCAAATAAGATTAGTAACATATCCTTCACCATAAAAAAATAGTTTTTATGAATATTAAGTTTATTATGTTAAATTTTCTAAAAAATATCATAATAATTGAAGGAGGAATGAAAATAAATCCAATGGAGGCACAAGGATAATTGATAAGAAATAAATAATGTAAATTTTATTAGAAGATAAATATCTCCACTTATAGAATAGGAAAAAAACATCACTACTCAAGATGGACTGGATAAAGAGATATTACCTTATATCTAAAATCAAAAAGAAGTTTTATGGAAGGAAATTAAGATGAATGAGAAGTATATCTCATAAAATTTGAATTAATTTTATAAATAACAGTATCATTGGATTCTAGATAATGGATATTCATTAAAAATGACCTAGAATATGAAATTATTGAAGAATTTGAATGGCTAGGTGGATTGAAAGGTTCTTTTTTGGAAATGAGGAGGATTTAAAGATTAAATTTAGTTAAAAAATAAATTAGGGTAGATTTTTATTTAGAAAAAAAATATAAATGATATTATACAAAATATATTAAATATAAACTAAATTTATTTCCCAAGAATAAATGTATCATTAAATTGGTAATTCATCCTAACTAAGGAGTTATATAGAAACTGATTGATTTAAGTATTTAGGGTGAATGAAAATCTACATCAGGTGGATAACAAGAAGTAGATATTTTTCAACACGGCAGAAGAGAAATTTTTTTTTCTATAAAAGCATTCGGAACATTCATTATTAAATCCTAAAAAATATGATAAGGTATAAATATTGGATAAATTTTACAATATTTAATTAATAGATAATGAAGACATGTGATTTTTACATGATAAGAAATTTAGTGAGAAATCCCTATTGGGAAAAGATAAAACAATCTTCACACTCACTCGACGTGGTTATCATTGATTTCTGATGTCTATTGAAAAATCCCAAAACCCAAGGGAAAATTTATTTAATATTATTTTTATATTATTATTGTACTATGATCCATAAAAATAAAAATAAAGTGATTTTATTTTTCCTATTTCCCTATTAGTGTTCATAGAATTAAATAATGAGGGAAACATAAATTTAAATTTTATATACTTAAATATAGAACACATATATAAAAGTGGAATATTATTTATAAAATTACAGAATAGAACATAAGAATTAATATTAGTATCAATATATCCAAATTAATTGGTTGAATGGATAAATATAAATATTAATAACATAGTGGGGTCAATATAAATTGAGAGAGGTATTTTATAACACTATTGGAAAGAGTGAGTTCAAGTTGAAAATTATATTATCAACAATGATTTGTTAAACCATTAATAGAAGATAATACATGTGAAATATTATATAGAATGTAAAAAACTCAAATAAAATTTTAGAGTGTTAGATCAAATATTTAATTTGAAATAAAGAAGGAACACATAGAAAATATGGTGAAGTAGTGGATAAAATTGAATGTCAAGGCTATTAAACTAATATTAAATACTATATTTGTTTCAATAAGTGGATTAATAATATTAGAGAGACACGAATTATGTAAAAATTATTAGAGTAATAGTTGGGAATATATATGTAAATATAATATTAGAATAAATATGTAAGGATGATGATAACTATAACGAAATTTATAGAGAACTTCAATTCATATCATGTGAATAAGACTGAAAAGAAAAATAAGAGGATAATGTAATTTTTTATGAGAGACAACAATGGACTATAATGTGTAAGATAAAATATTGAATTAATGAATCCAATATCATTTGAAATAAGTAATATCTAAGGAATACAATGAATGGGTAATATTTAAAACACTACCTAATTTTCATAGGTTGATTAAACTTTATTTTATGAATTGGATGTCGAGGAATACTAAGTCAAGTAAATGATTTAAGTGTTAAAAAATATTTAAATGAATCGAACTTGAGGTATTGGGATGAGTTTGGATGATTACAATATTATAATTTTTTTAAAAAAATATTAATAACATGAATGGACGAATTATTTAGAATAAGGATTTCTTGGTATGAAAAGGCTATTATCAAAATTGAGGAATAAATGTTGAGGAAAAATTCTCACTACTAGATATACTTTTGTTGATTCAAAAATAAAATGTTGTTTCAATTCAGAGATACCTTTGAATATATCAAATGAATAAAAATATGGTATTATTAAAGGGGTTTATTAAATATAAAGTCTCTAATGAACAATAAATGGGATTCTAAATTAGTAATGATAAAGGATATTTATATCATTTAATGAATGATTTATATGGTTTATTTACTGAAAAATAGGTTTGTAATGATCTAATAGATTAATACGTTGTAAAACATGACTAGAAAAGAGGTGGTGTTGATAACAAACTAAGTGTGAAATCATAAAAGGAAGGGAAATTTATAATACTTGTTTTTGTTGATGATATACATTTTTGGAGAAGTGAGATATAATTAGTTGAATATTTTTCTTAATTTATGTGATTAGAGTTTGAGATATTGATGATAGGCGATATCCTTTATTGTTTTGTGACAATAGTCAATAAAAAGGGTTAGTATACCTTAGTTTAACATACAATATATTCAACTATGTTTCTCAAAAAGTTTTAAAATTAAAACAAATAATATGTTTCAACACTAAAAATATTAGATACTGATCATGGGAAATAATAATATGGAATAAATATAGATCAATTTTAAATTAGATACTGTTTTCATGCTTTTTTATATACAATAAAATCATATATTTGAAGAATATGTAATTTGAAACTTTAATTCAATCTCCTCTAAAGGTTTTTTATGGATTTAGTTTGAAAAATGGTATTATAGAAAGAAAGAACAATTAATAAAAAATACTCAATTAATTTAAGATGAGTAATTTTTAATGGTAATTATTTTTACTCAATTTCTATTATGTGATTAAAAATTCTAGGTTCCTCTTAAATAGGTAAAAGTTTCAATGGTGACATTTGGTGATAAGAAATGTTCCATCAAGAAAATAAATAACCTAATACATAATTCACAAAAAAATAATAGATATAAAGAATTTATTTGTCCATGAAAAATTATATCATATTATTATTAATGTGGTGAATATTGGAACATATGAACAAGTGGAAGATATATTAACAACTCCATTGGCCTCACTAGAATTTGAGAAGCATCAATTGAACCCCCATGACAAAATTTAGTGTCACATTAATTCATAGATCATCCCCATAAAATATAGTCTACTTACAAATGGTGATAATCTATGTTTAAAGTTTGGAGACTATACTATCACAGGTATATATAGATGCCAAATAAAATAAAAAAGTAATAATCAAAAATCTTTTTAATATTATAGTTAATAAATGTGAACATCATACCTACAATCCATCATGGTGGAAATAACATCATACATGCCGTAGTTATATGAGTAATAGTAATTTCTCATGAAATATATCTAAAATATGGTCATACATAGTATAACTATGTACATGTTATCCAAAATAGAAAAAATAAATTATACAATATAAAATATTGGTCTCAAATCCACAACTGGTCCCATATACTAGCTCAAATAATTATCTCTATCTCATCCATAGATAGTAGGTTCCTTTCCCCTACCGAGGTCATGAATAATAAAATATTATTAGGTTCCAATGAACTCTATTAGTTTATGAGTACAGTTAACTATGACACCACAAATTGTATCTCTAAACCATAATAATAAATAATAGTACATGTAATACATTATATTCTCGCAAGTAAAATAACAGATAATTGATGAAATAATAAACATGTCACAACCATAAGTACTTCACAACTACTCAAGTGTGACTATACAAGAATCATCCAGTACTATAGTTTCTCTAAATATTTTACAATATTATTGACAATGCATCATATATTAATCTGCATGAATGAAAATAATATCTCATTATATCATAATAGACAACTCATGTGAAGTACGTCCCATTAAGCATGTCAAAAAATTCGAAATAACTTCTCGTGATTTAATAATAATCTATACAATGGTAGTATATCTTGAAAACCAAGTCATTTTAGTAGTCAATGAATACCCATGGTGTCAAATCCATAGTAGGAATAACATAATTGATAAATCACATACAAGCAGGCATCACGTCCAGACTACAACATCAAAGAGGGAATAACTTCCCTAGACATGACTATAATTAGAAGAGGTAAAATCATCCCTAGTCCTAGGATATATCATAAGTAAAGGAATCACATCCCATAAGAAATTATACATATATGGGTATCTATTCCATTTCCTTGGAAGCATCACATCATGAGTATCACATCCCACTTCAAAGGGTAATACAAAATAATTGGGAAAATAATCTCATAACCATCATTACCAAATCCATATGGGAATTACAATCCAATAACTAATGGGTAGTATGTCCCCAAATAACATGAGTAATTTATTTTTTATAAACATACCATAAAATCATCATATAATCCCCTTTTATAATCAATATTACACAAAAAGTCATTTCATACCAACTACAACCATCAATGGGATCAAGTAAATATTTTCCTATATATATAACCAAATTCACCATGTACAATAACAAATAGTTTCATCATTATATCATAAATATTACATTAAGGATAACATATCATCCAATAAACATTTTTATTGCAATTACCTACCACACATTGAACTCTCACTACCTTAATCCACATCTATATTCATAGTTGATAAAGCCACCTATGTAAGGCCATATACATTATAACATATCTCAGGGGAATCCCTAATAGGTATATAGAATATTTTTCACACACATTAATTCAATCTTATGGACGTTAATGTCTATGGAACCATTGATCAACAATCTAATTGTTCATCATGTCATTTGACATCACTACACAACAAAAATACGGGGAAAGGGAGACTAATTTAATTTAATTTTAGGTCAGTCTCACATGGGTAACATGAACATATATCAAAAATTACATTAAAAAAACATAAAACACTAAAAATTGTTAGGGGCCACCCAACTATGTCCATTGGATGTCAGCTCGAAAAATATCCCCACTGATTTAGTTATAATTAGATGATTCCCCAAATTATAACAATGAACTGTAATTATAAAATCACTAATAGAACATAATAAAAAAATATAATAAGTATAGAATATATTGAATATTAGTTATGTTCATACCTTTATCCACCACTAGAGATGAACTGCACTCGAATTTAGCAAATAAGGAATAAGATCCAAGGAATTGGAAGCCAAAACCTAAGGGGGAATACCAACTGGGTCGAGCCACTGATAAAAAAAATTAATGTGAAGTCCTTATTTAAATAAATATTAAATAAATTAGAAAATTAAAAATTAAATATTAAAAATGTGGTTGAGTTCCTCTTTGGTATGATCCAATCATCAACAGAGTGCCTGGAATCTACTAGGTACTAGCTTTAGGGTTACTAGCAACATTGTGGCCTTGACTAAATCTCCCCCTAAATTGTTGATTACATAGAGTACCTGATACCATCATATGAGGTACCTAGTGGATTTTTAATTCAATAAAGAAGTAATTGAACCATATCTATTATCACAAAACATACCCTTAGGCCCCCACCATTAATTCTAACATCCATAAATCATCAAAATAAATGATTTTTGATAAATTTTTTATTTAAAACACATCTCGAAATGGGAAAGGTGTTATAAAATATACACCGTATGAAATATTTCCCCAAAGACGTGTCATTGGGTCTTAGCAATAAAAATAACTAACTAAAACACCATTGTATTAGATCCCCACTCCCATTCCTCCTATAGAATATGTCTGTGATTCAACTGCTCATGTACTAGAGGTGCTCCCATCTCAGGAAGGATCTTCCCACTTTGATCCACAATCTGAATGTGAAATTTATCAAATTATTCATCATAATCTATATTGATGTTTTAAATATTGACCACATGAGAAGGATCCTGGTTGTATCTCTTATACATGGTAACATGAAATATATCATACATAACACAGAAACACATAGGAATAACTAATTAGTAATAAATAACATCAAACATCTCAATAACATGAAATACCCCCACATATCAAGGAGTTAACATACCCTACCTCAAAAAATAATAGTTTCACAACTAATGAAACCCTTTATATTAAAGATTGTTACTTACCAAAAACTATATAGTTCCATTTCTATAGTATTTATAAGAGCATTTCCTACTTTGTGTGAGAATTTGTCACTTCAAGATTAACCAGATATGATATGACATCTGATGAACAAGGCATAATTATATGATAGAAAAACCTACCTTTGACTAGTGGAGAGGAGATTAACACAACCTTTTATATAATTCCTTAAATGGTTTCATCTCAATTGATGCCTAATAAATATTTATAAAGTTGAACTCAGTAAGCATGATATGAATCTCAAACAAATAAATGGAATCTAGGAAATTTTCTCAGATCACATCCTAAAAAATCATGATATTATTCATAGGATATCCATTTATACGAGGATATTATGTGGATCCGAAATTCAACTGAGTATAAAGAACATTACGAAAATTTTTCAAGAATAGGGATGTGAATTGAGTATATTGATTAAAAATGATACTCCTTGGCACACTGTGAAACCATATCATCTACCAAAAATAACTATACTATCTCATTAATAGAATAGGCATATCTTATCATAAGGAAGTGTGTGATGGTTAATATTTCTATAATAACCCATAATAAATCCAAAATTCTGAGAAAATATGGTAACTTTATCCCATAAATAATTACCACATCATACAATTTACAATAAGTAATAGGGAATGACTAAATATGTCATGCATATCTTTAATGATTTTCATTCACTGACTAATTTGTAGAGAAAAAAAATGATGAACCCTATCACATCCTCCTATATCTTGAGACACTAGTACTACCTATGTATGTCATGTTATATCTTGTAAATCCTTAGGTAAAGAACATATATAAATTCATGTGAATTCCACATCATCTCCTCAGACTTGGTCATCGGGACCAAAACATGGAATTTTATGAAAATTATCACATCATCTTCCTTGGGCGAATCAGGTGCTGGGACCCCAATATATATATATTATTTCCCATAAAAGTACAGTCCTAGTCAGAAATTGTTAGAGATAATATTTTCCACATTTTTTGGATGAATTTAAATTGTTTTAATCATCATAAATTATCAATTTGAGTTTATAGGATTCATATTTATGTTTTTGTGTTATTTTTAGCATAATGCAAAAATGACATAATCTACAATTTTAATAGATTATTATCACGAGTGTATTTTATTCATTTCTCATAAAATATATGTTCAAATTTTTTACATAATTTTTTTTATAATCCTTATTTAATTTCATTAATTTTATTCTTTAGGACTAGGGGATGAATCGATCATCTAGAGGCTAATGATGCTGATGCTTTTTCCAAGTGGACAACATGGACCCCACCTCCATAACGAAATCACCATTCTATCTACACACCTCTAAATGCGTTTCTTCCACTTGGTGATGAAAGAGGACTGAAAGGGGAGTTCACACAAAAAATTAATATTTGTTTTTATTCCATTAACGTATCCATTGAACATAATATTTTTGGAGGAAGGGGCCTAGATATTTTATCCACAAACCAAAACCATCAATAAACAAACTCATAACTCCTACAAGAAGTGTCCAAATGAGTTGAAATTTTGAGGGTGAATGGAAAACACATGAATGAACAACTATCATGAAGGGGTCCACGCGTTATTAGTCCAATTATTGGGTAAACAATTTTATAACTTGTGAAGGATAGAAATATCCCTATAAGAGGATAGGGGATTCTACCTCTCAAATCATTCAATTCCATCCTCAATTCTTCCAATTGACCGGCGAGAGAAGCAATGGACGAGTGCCTTATTTAGATTTATTTATTTTTGTTCTTATATTGTAATGTCTCCTCTCTGCCACAACATCTTGACTTCCCCATCCATGGAAGGATTGTTCCCTTGAGTGATCGAGAAGGGGAAGTTTGGAAAGATGTCCTTGCATGAGTTCTTGTGATTTAATATAATATGATCCCCTATTCTTTCATAATCATGTTTCGATTATAAATTCGGTTTTAAACTCCGAATGTAGTTATGTTATTTTATAATTATATAAATTTATATTTCTTTGGTCAATGATCACTCTACCTCCACCCAATTCTAATCTGTATAATGTGAAACAGATTAGGGTCGGGTGGTGAGTGCTCAACTGTTGTCAACACGTGTGTATTTTTTCATGTGGAATGTGGTTTTATTAAGAAAAAACAATTCTTGTTAAGAGATTGCTCTAATAAATCGAGAAAGCCATATACAATCCTACACACATTGGATGATGGATAGACCAATCCATGGGTTTGGATAAGGAATATTCTCATCACAACCATTTGGCCAAGGGGGAGAGAGGACACAATAGAAAAATCATTCTCTAACTAGATAAAGAATGAAAAGGGGGAAAAATTTGGAAACCATGATATCAAAGCACTGGGTCTATACAAACCCACTCTGACAACCATCTTTCTCATTTGTTTAAAACCGATCAAATCAATCTTCTTATTTTTCACACATAATTCATATTAATTAAAACCTATTATTTTCATAAAACCATCAAAAAGTGACAACCTTATTTTGTGTACACTCTACTTCAAGAGACAACCTAGGATAAACTATTATACTATACCAGTAATGTAGCTACCTAATTAGTATTAATCTTTTGAGTTACTTTGTGATTCATCCATCCAAGAGTTGGGATTATCCATATCACAAGGAATTGATAGCAAGCCTCAAGTGATCAGATATGCATCAAGGACCTTGGATTCCACCCAAATAAATTACACAACCACTGAGAAGGATTTCCTTGCAGTCGTATTTTCACTAGATAAATTATGATCAAATATTCTCTGCACTAAAGTTGTTTTTTTTTCTGATCAAGAAGTACTCAGGTATTTAATGAAAAATTTTTATGCAAAACCAAGGTTGGTAAGATGGAATCTACTCTCACAAGAGTTCAATTTGGAAATAAATGATAAAAAGTGAACTGAAAATCAGGTGGTCGGTCATCTATGCTGACTACCCCACATAGCTGAGGTAGAAATTACAAACCATAACCCACTTAATGATGAGCTTCTAGGAGAACAACTCAACATCATAAATGGTGAAGTGGCATGGTATGCCAATCTGGTCAACTATTTGGTTATATCTTTAGTAACTTCTCACCTAGGCTCTCATCAACAACATAAGATTAAATCTGAATTAAGATTTTATATTTTGGAAGACCCATATTTGTGTATATTTTTTAAAGATAAATCATAAAAAGATTCTTACCAGGAAGTGAAATTGAATCAGTGTTTGAATTCTATAATAAATTATCTTGTGGTGGCCCCATTGGACCTCATAGGACGTCCATGAATGTTTTAGAATCTGAAATCTATTGTCCCACCCTATTCATGGATGCATATAAATTTTTTAAAATATATGAAAAATTCCAGTTCTCAGGTAAAACATCTTAAAAATATGAAATGATTCAGAACCAAATTACATTTTGTGAAATTTTTTATGTGTGAGGAATATACATTATGGGGACATTTATAATGTCATTTGGAAATTCATAAATTCTTTTAGCTATGTATTATGTTTCAAAATGGGTTGTATAAAAAGCATCCAGAAGTGAAGATGCCAAAATTGAATTTTATTTTGTCAGGGCTAACATATTCTGCAGGTTTGGAGTGCCCCGAGAAAACATCTTCTACCAAGGAACTCGTTTTTGCAACATTAAAATGGATGAATTTCAAAAACAAAGTATGGGGTACATCATAAAACATCAACAACATAGCATCCCCACACAAATGGAAAAGTATAAGTCTTAAATATGGAAATAAAATGCATTCTGGAAAACACTATTAAACCCAATGGGACGAATTAGAGCCAAAGTGTTGATGATACTTTACGGTAATGCAGAACAGCCTACAAGACCCCCATAGGGATGATCCCCTATATATTGATTTAGGGAAAGAGTTTCCACCTTCATATGTAATTAGAGCATAAAGCCTATTGGGTAGTCAAAGAGGTAAATTTGGACCTAGAGAATGCTAGGAAAGAGAGAAGATTGTAGTTCCATGGGTTAGAGGAAATTAGGAGAGAATATTTCGAAAATTCCATAATCAATAAAGGGAGAACTCGAATGGCCCATGAGAGGAGATTCAACCAAGAACCTTCAACCTTGAAGATCTAGTGCTTATATAAAAATACAGACTAAAGCTAATGCCAAGTAAACTTTGTTCCAAAGGGGAAGGTCCCATTACTGTTATTCATGAATATCCCATTGGTGTGTGTTGATGAAAAAGGATGGAAGAGAAAAAACATTCACTGTAAATGGGATGAGGCTGAAGAAGTTCCCTGGGACCATACCTCAAGAACCTATGGAAAAGATTTCGCTCCTTCACCGCAAATACCAATGAGGACACACCATGATGTATCTTTCCTTTATACATGATTAAAAAAGTCATTTTTAAATAATTATTTTTATGAATTTGGGAAATAGTATCAATTATGTTTGCGGTTGAGAATCTTATAGTCTAGGATTTCTAAATACTTTTCAAAAAATTAAAATAAATCAATTTTTGAGTCGAGCCAATGACATTAAAAAAAAGAACTTTCAGGAGGCAACCCGTGTTGTTTTCTTAGTCTATCCTTAACAAAGGTCATATTCTATCATGATTGAACTGGAAAACGTTATCATTTGTTTTCATTATTATATTTCAGGTCCATGATGCAATTCAGAAGAAAAAAAGGTACATAATAGAACACACGTTGTGAAGGTGCATAAAAATATAACTGAAGAAGCATGAAAACCACCACCTGACTAAAGCATCATTGCAAAAGAGAGTTTTCTTTTACATTCAACTTCATTTGAATTATCTATATTTTTTTCCCTATAATCATTATTTGGATATTAAATAATAATTTAATTCCCACACATTACTTCATATTTTCCTTGAATTATCTAGGAGACATTAGTTTCTTAAGAATCCAGTGACGCCATGTTTTATATTACAATGTTAATAAAGATTTAATTAGTAAAATGGAGAAGTTAATTTTTAAAATGAATCATTGATTTTGAAATAATGACTAATGATTTGAATGAATTATTTGATTCATGTAAAGGAAATTTCGTTACCATCATTCATGATTTGAATTTTTCCAATTCATGTGAATTAATTTATTAATATTAATCATGCCATGAGTGATTTTCCAATATCATATTCCCATTCCTGGGAGGATTTATTGAAAAAATATTTCCTATTTTATCTTGATCATATTTCTTGAGAGATCATTGGACATGTCACCTGCCATAAATTGTATTGAAACTTCTCAAAGATATTTTTTGTGAAAAAAACATTTAAAATGATTGAGGCACTACTTTGGCTAGACACATATTTACCTGAGACCCACCATTACATTTATCATTCGTTAGACCATAGAAGCCATGAATTTACTTATAGGTTTAAGGAACATTACAAGATGATATATCATTACCTACCATCATTATTAGTATTTTTTATAGATATATCAAGTTAGAGTGTGGGGGAAGGGCCTTTCATGTGAGTTCTTTGGGATGTGTATCATTTGTGGGTGGTGTGAGGTGTGCATCTGAATTTTTGGGTAATGTATTATTATAAAAGTGGTCATGATTCATAATTTCATTATGCTTCTTTCATTTCATCTTGTTCTCCTTTAAAATAATTATAAATTTTTTGCAAATTATGATGTGCTAGTCTGGGGCTTAAAAAGGGAAAAATAATGTTTTTCCTTTTCTGGATCTTTAAAAAAGTATAAAAAGGGGGAGAGCATGTATGATATCATTCTTTTAAATCATTTCTTTACTCTTGTCCCATGTCATAAAAATGGGGTTGTGTTGTGTATTACATTCTCAAGGGGATTTGAGAGAGGTTCAACCCATGTTTTCACTTGATTAATTACGCATTGTACTTAAGAGTCAAACCTCTTCTTTTTGACCTGAAACTTTTTTAATCATTTTCCCACCAACCATTAGCCACAAAGTCATTTGAACCTTTATTAAAACTCCTCATGATTTTATGTGCATTTTGTCTCATAAAAGTAGAGAAAGTAGTTTCATTACAATCCTATGGATAAGTAGTATGTTATCATGATATGAGGAGAACTCCACTAGAATTGTATCATGAGAGATGTGATAAAATATTCATTTGAGGTAAATCATTATATGAAAAGTTTAATAATAATGAATTGAGGAGAATTAATGAATTAAAGGAAACATCCACTCATTTCTTAAAAGGGAAAAGTAAAATTCATGTTTTAATTGATTCTTTGAAAATTGGGATGTCAAATTTATAATTGATTAGTAATTTTAAATTTTTATTTCACATTGATAATTGTTTGATTTTATTTCATTGTAATTTAAATTTTGGTAACATTGGTGCCCTCAGATTTTCAATGATGAGATTTTTTTATTGAGGACAAGCATGATTTCAGAATTGGGAAATTGATTGAGATAAGATTTTAAATTTTTTTAAATGAATTTCAATTTATTTAATCATCCTAAATTATCAATTTTATTTTATATGAACCATATTTAGATTTTTGTGTTATATTTAGCCTAAATGCAAAAATGGCCAAATTCCGCAATTTTAACTGATTGTTATCACTGGGGTATTTTTTTCATTTCACAGAAAATATATTTCCAAATGTTGTGACTAATTTTTTTAGAATACTTATTTAATTTTATTAATTTTTTTCTAAAAGATTAGGGGATGAATCGATCATCTAGAGGCTGTACGAAATCAATGAAGTTGAATATTTTTTCATGCGGACAACGTGGACCCCACCTCTGTAACAGAATCACCATTCACTCTAAACACCTCCAAATGTGTTTCATACACTTGGGGATGCAATATGACTAAATGGGACTTTCACAATTTAAATTAAATTGTGTTTTCAATCCATAAATGTGGTAATTGAACAACATATTGTTTGGGGAATCATTATGGATCATTTATCCCAAAAATGAAACCACAAATGAATAAATCATAACTCTTACAATATGCAGCCAAATGAGTTGAAATTTAGAGGGTGAATTGACCAAACATTAGGGAACAACCTTCATGAGGTAGTTCAACAGTTATTCAACAAATAAATGTGTCAAAAATGAGACAACATGTGGAGGACATAAATATGACTATAAAATGAGAGGATCTCCTACCTCTAAAATCATTCCATTCCATCCACAATTCTTTTAGTCGACTGGTGAGGGAAGAATTGGAGGAAGGCCTAATTTAGATTAATCTGTTTTTGTTCTTTTATTATAATGTCTCCCCTCTCTCTCATCATATAAACTTCCCCATCCATGGAGTGGTAGTATCATTGACTAATTGGGAAGGGGAATGCTGGACCGATGTGCTTTCTTGAGTTCTTGTGATTCCATTTAATAAGATCCCTTCTTCTTCCATAATCTGGTTTCAATAATAAATTCAGTTTTAAACTCGGAATACAATTGTGTTTTGTTTTTATTCTGTAAATTTATATTGCTTTGGTCAATGATCACATCTTCCTCCACCCCTTTCTAATTTTTATATGGTGGAATAGATTATGGTCGGGTGGTGAGTGCTCGATGGTTGTCAGCATGTGTGTATGCTTGCATGTGGAATATTTATTTATTAGGGATCAACAATACCTGGTTAGGGATTTCTCTAATTAATCGATAAAACCATATACAATCCTACACACATTGGAATAAGGATAGAACAATATAATGTTTTTGATAAGTAATATTCTTATCAAATCCATTTTGATAATGGGGGAGAGGACTCTGTAGAAAAATATTTCTCTTACTAGATAAAGAAAGAAAATGGGGACAAATTTAGAAACCATGATAGCAAAGAACTTGTTCTAGGAAAACCCACTCCAATCACTGTCATTCTTATTGGTTTAAAGCTGAACAAATCAATCATCTTATTTGTCACAAATCATTCAAAATTAATTAAAACCAATTTTTTCCATAAAAGCATTAAAAACTAACAACCTTGTTTTGTGTGCACTCATCTTCATGAGACTACCTAGGAGCAACTACTATACTATACTAGGGGCTTCTTACTCATTTTTTTATCCATGGCATTCCCCTTCACAGTAGTTTAATTCTTTTTGAAGTCAAAGGAAATGAAATAATCAACCCCTACCCTTTTTAAAGATTAGTTCATACTGATAAATGATATACATGAGGTTCTTTTGGCCTGTATAAATCGCAAGACTCTCACCTAGAAGGTAGTGATACCGACATTATAGAAAGTACACTTCTACTTCAAGATCTAAATCATGAGCCGTGTAATTACACTGATGAATCCTCAACCTCCTAGACATATAGGACACTGATTTCCCATCCCACATTTATATGGTTCCATGGAAAACCACAAATACATAAAAAAATTATTAATACATATTAATCAACTCAGATAAGGTCATAATCATTGTTGGTTTAAAACTAATCTTGATCTTCCAGAAGGATCTGTCAAACAAATTAGACAACATGAACATTTACCCTTCCTTGGTTATTGTTTTCATCAGTTCCACTATATGAGAGAAATATTGAGTGAATCTATTATAATATCTATCTAATTATAAGAAGATTCAAATATTAAATCCTATTTTGGGATAATCCTAGGAAATCATGATCCCAACCTTCCCATGGTCAAATGATATAAGTGCCATTGATATCATATTCCCCTAGAAGTTGACCTCACTAGTATAGACAAGGAACATACAAATACATGATTATATCCAATTCTATCCTAGTGCACCTAGAATGATCTTATGATACCAATAATATTCATCCCTTGACTAAGAGTTTCCAATTTTGTTTTTAAAAATACCACCATCAAAGAATAAAAATAAGGCTGAGATAATTAACTCATTCAGGCAATTTAAAATATGGGAACAATCATTAATCTAGATAGAATCTCAAAAGACTCATATAGGATATATATTATCATAAAATAAGTACAAAATAGATGATATGGAATCATAAGTAGTTAATGATAACATCAACTGAAGCTAATCCTGAGGAACCATTTTTTCACTCTCCACTAATCAAATAGGTCATCAATGTCGATGAAGATATATATTTCTAATTTTCACATAGTTTATTGTTTTGGTAATCTATATATAATTTCAATGAACCATAATCCCTTTTGGAATAAAATGAATGACCACCCCAACAGGACATTATGGGGTAAATTAATTTCTTTAACTCAAGATCCTTTTACATGAATATTCAATACCCTCTGATTTGTTAATCCATATTATATAGATGAATGGAAATGTTTTCTATACTGGGCATAATATTGAATATAACATTGAAATAAACGATAACTGTAAACCCCAAAAATTTATCAGGATAATTTTTTTAATTATTAAAATATAAGAGGAAACATCATTAGAAAAACCACCACATCATCCAAAAAAAATCAAGAAACTTGGTCTAATACCATCCCTAACTACTCATGGTTAGGTCCCACAAAACCAACAATAAAATATTCATTACTCTGATGGGTACTACAATCTCCCTCTACAAACATGAAAGATAAATACTAGTGATACAAATTGATGTGTGCTTGAGATTCTGTCGACTAATAAATTCATAGGATTAAATTGAAATTGTGCATCAATAACCAAATTAAATTCCATATATTTCAATATCCACTAATCATGGGTGTTCACTCAGAACATGTAATAATACTATTGGATAAAATCACTAAGGGAATATCGATAGAAATAAATAAAAAAAGATACTCAATTTTCAATACTATATCTGTAGAATACTAAGACGATAAAAACAATTTCCATGGATCTATATTTGATAAATAAAATTATATGGTAGATTTTTATAATAACATACCTTGAATGATTGAAGGGCCCTCATCACTATCAGCAAGTGTCAGATCAACGGAATGAAGCAGGATAGAATCCAAGAATTTTTTATTTCCTTTTGATCCCTATCTAACCTAAAAATAACTTCTCTTCACCTTTACTAAAAATTATAACTATGAACTCCATCACACCCTGACCATCTAAAAGAACTCCAACTACAAAATTGGAATAAAAAACATGATCTTATCACAGACCTCTAACCATCTGCATCACCATGACCACTAAAAGGATGAGAAAAACATTGATAATTTTTTGTTAGAGTAGAGTACTCAAGAGGGGGGGGGGAATTGAGTGTCTATAAAAATTTCTGTTTAAAAGGTATTCTTAAAAGGTTCCCCAATAAATTTAAAAACAACCCAATTAATAAAATCTATATGGTTATGAAATTTTGACTGTTTAAATAACTTCATAGAAGATTGATAAATTATTAGTAATCTTAATATTAGTTATTAACATTAATTTTGAAGGTATTCTAATAAGGAATAACAATTATAACTAATTTCCAAGATTAACTATCAAACTAAATATAGTGATTTCTGGATTAAATAGTGAAATAGAGAATACTAAAAAAACAACACAGCGGATATAAAACAAGTAGTTCAGTCTCAAGTTGATACATAATCCACTCCACTTGGTGATTACCTACCACCATGCTGTTTATATATATATACTTGATCCACACCCATGATCAGGGTTAAAAAATGTACATAAGATTTCCCTGGTCACATGACCTCTTCCACAGTTCTTCGTGGGTATGAACTAACAGGACACACATGGACCTCTTCCACACTTATCCATGGGAATACAAAAATGTAAAAACATGTACGTGCATGTATATCTTGTATCCTTTAGTTTGATAAAGGAGACAGTGTATGTTTTTATAGAGAAACACACACTACTTTAAAGATAAAAATAAAAAACAATAGTGAAGAAATGATGAGATAAGGTTTGAAGTGTTCTGAGTGTTAGTTTATGTAGCTCTGGACTTATAAGATGAAGTAGATGCAGAAATTCAGTCCTCTCTCGGAAAATAGATTATCATAAGTCAGTTAAATCTTTCTTGTATTCTTTCTGGATTTAATAGTGTAGAAATGTTCATGAATATAGGATTCGAGAATGCTTCATGTGTTCTTCCACAGTATAGGGATGCATGAATGATGGTACTAATTCTGTATTGTGCACACACTTTTTTTGTGGTCAAAACTGTCACCACAGTCACCCATGTCATGTTGTTCTTTTTATTATTAGAATGCATTTGTTGGAGCTGACAGGATGCATGTATTCTACACCTCATAAATCATACTGTCAGGTGACATATATACAAAGAAACATTAATTATGTCAGTGCATTCAGTGATGTCACCAATGATATAATCACCATACTGCATAGATTTCTCAATGTCATCCTTGTTCTCTATAAAATTATCTAACAGTGGAGTGAAATATTTGATCTTTTGGACTTGAGTATTGAATTCTTGAGTGACTCGTGGAATCCTCTGATTCTCCAAAAGGTACGTGAAGATGTTGGTCATGTTATTATCAGTGAATATCTGATTGAAGTTGAAGTACTCCTTCTTAGAAATTTATTTTTGAACATCATTGGAAATCTTGGAATGAATTCTCACCAAATCAAGAACATTATCTCTGTTCTTGTTAACTTCATATAGATATTCCTTGTCAAAGATAGTAATCACATATTGATGTTCTTCTTGAAAAATTGTTCTACGCAGATCACTATCTAAAGAGGGTTGAGATGGTTGTACAGAAGTATGAGAAGTAGTGACAGCCGAGGTAAGGGATTTCATTTGATTTAGAACTTTTTGGATACATTCCTTATACTCATAAGTTAACTTGTTAAGACCAATAACAAGATCGTGCATCTATTGAAGAATACTCTTGTCTCATTCAACTACCTTTTCAGTTAAGGAAGTGATATTAGGTAGAATCAGTGAGGCTAATTTATATGGGGTCTGACTAACAATATCCTCAATAAGATAATATAAGGCCCCAGCCTTAAACCTTACTTAATATTGAGTTATTATAAGATTACACGTTGAGAATCTTTTCGGGTTTAGAGTTTTAGATAATTAGATCATAAAACTTGCATTACATTCCACATATAAACAAAGTGGTTACATAAAGATAGTATTCTTCATTCCCATCAATGGAAACACATTTAAAATAAAACATGGATTATTTCTTGACACATCCTTGACTCTATCATCTTATCATGTACCTTTCCCTTGACCTGTGAAAAACATTTCAAAAACTTGGGATGAGTATAAAAACTCAGTATGGGTTATAAAAAAAACATGGAAAGGAAACATGAGTTCATATATACATATGAATGAAATCATACTTTAACCATAAAACATAGGCACTTTAACATACGTCATAAAATCATGAATAAATCATAGAAATCATAAGACATAAAGGTAACTTGAGGCATTCATAACATTCTTACGTAGGGAGTAACCCTCTTGGTTACGTTTGGAATACCCATCACAGTATATTCCCTAAAATCGCTTCGGAGAAACCTTAACATTTCACTCCTTCGCGTTACCTAATGCATTGGAGAGCTATAATGGGCTCACCCGCCCTTAGTTTATCACGGAACCACCCGTCTTCATAATAATGCCCAAGAACCGTAACATAATCATATCACATAAAACATGCATAAAGGAAACATAAAATTTCCACATTTCAATCATGAGATATCAATACAACACATTGATATAAAAACACTATGAAAACCATTTTCAATACTAAAATAAAAGAAAAGTAAAACATGGTATTTATTTTTCTTTTAAAAAGAAGGTATGGCTTGTAGAGGAAGCCGAAACTCAAATAACGGTCACGACGGCGGAGAAGTCGTTGTCGCCGCATACGTATGACAAAAACATTCCCTTTTGTCGTTTAGTAAATGCTTCGTATAAAAAAGATTCATTTTGAATAAACGTAAAAGTCAAAGGGGTTTAGACACCGTATAAAAAAAAGTTGTGTATAAAATAAAATATGCCTCAATGAAAGGAGATTGAGACGAAGTCCCATACCTCGTATCCGACTTGACACGACCGTTCTTTAATATCTTGAATAATAAACTTGAGTTAATCTCTACTCACTTATGAATCTTTTTCAAGTTCATTTTTCCTTTTATACCATGTAATAAACATCATGAAATCAGTTAAGTTAATAATGTTCATTTTGTCGGTATTTGGTTCTTAAGTCAAAAATAGACTTCTTACACTTACATGTTGTTAATTTGGTCAAAGGTTAATTATATCCAGAATGGTATTCATGATGTAGATATCATATATGTCATATATATCCAGTACATACATGCATTTATAATATTACATAATCATTTAGAGGTAAGAAATGAAATGCACCGTTCATGGAGACGGTAAGCCGTACGTACGCATGAACGCTACTTTCATTTCTATTTCGTATTTTATAGAATGGAATCATAATGATATAAAGGTATATTATAATTCCAGTATAATATCATATATAATATCATAGTTCCATCCTTTATATGTCCCACATATGGTATTTAACGAATCAAATCACTTTGATGGGGCGGTAGGCCGCATGTCCTAAGATGAAGATATCGTGTTTACCAATAATGGAAACCATAAAGGTATGCCCAAAATGAAAAAAACAGAAGCTTAAGGAAAAAATAAACATATTATATATCATATATAAAAGTAGTGACTTCATAATGGCCACCTTTGAAGGTGTTAAATGAGTATTGAACAATCATCTTTTCGGGAGGCAGAATTTCGCCATCCACAGAAACCGTATGTTCTTTAACCATTTGATGCAGTTGTGTGAGAGTGTATCTCAATAAATCTTATAAAAACATCCTAGTATATTTAAGATACTGGTTTTTGTTACAAAATAAGTAAATAAAAAGAGTTTAGGGGGTTGGAGAAGCAAAATAAAACAAATGAACATGAGAGAATGAATTACCTTTAAAAGTGTAACTCTTTTTGATTTGAGCCTAAAGGCTTCCTTTGAAAGGATTCTGCCCAAAGGGAATCCTCTAGGATGAGGAGAGGGATATGGAGAGAGTAAATGGGCAGGGTTTGGCCGAGCCAAAGGCTTGAGTAGTGTGTGAAATGAGGTAGAGGTGGGGGCCTTTTATAAGAGGAGAGGAGGGGCACTTTTGGAAAGTTAAGAAATATTACTTTATTTGAAAATGTTTTTCGGTTTTAAAAGGTCCCACATTGATATAATTCGTGGATAAGGTGATAAGGGTTCGAAATAGACTCATCCAATTGGTTTTGGCCATGTGTAGTTCATAGATTTTACATTGTCTTTCCATTTTATTTAAATCGTCAAATAATGATGTCATCGCTGCATCATTATTATGTCATAAATAATTTAATTTATTTAATGTCTAAAAATCATAAAACAAATACTATGATGTAGGAAATCGTTTTAGATTTCCAATTACTATTTATAATCAAATATCTGATCTTTATAACCCCTTGTAAAAATTGTTTTCGTAAAACATATTATGTTTGTGTCATTTTTACTTTTACATTAAATAAAAAGTTATTTATGTCTTTTCCCAACCTAAATGTCTCCATGGGGTCCCCAAGTTGACCCATGGCTTGTCTTGGTCGGCCATGACACAACCAATAATGTTGGGACATGTTTCTAGGTCATTTCATATTATTAAAGCATTATTTATACCTTAAACTACACTAATTACCACTAATCGCGATTAAAAACTTAATAAGTTACTATTCACCAAAAAATTATTTTAATCTCATTGAACCAAATTTTACTTCTTAATGACAACCATGTATGTTGGATTTTCAAAATTCAATACACATTAGTGGTAAACTTTCATTTAACTGAAAAATCAGTTTGCTTGATTACCACTTTGTGGTTTCACTATTCATCAAAAATTGAAGTTTTTCACAAAATTACCAAAAATTCACCCTAAGATATATTTGATATTCAGAATTCAAAAATGAAGTCTATTTTACAAAATTAAAATCATATAAGTCACATTAATTAATTTAATAATTAATTCCCGCTGCCAGAGCAAAAACGTGTTTTTACAAAACAATAAGTATCAAAAGATTGACACCAGTTTAAGTCTAATTTCAAAGTGAAATTGATTCCAATGGCCACCATTGGATAAAATGGTAAAAATATATTCTAATTTCACTTCAAAAACAATTCAAAACACAATCTAATCATATAAATAAATTAGGTTAAAAAGCAGTTTTGATGTAAAATGCAGTATTTTTCACTATTCATTAAAAAAATGAACATTGTCAGAAAAATACCAAAAATTCACACAAGGTAAATTTTTATGTCCCAATCATAAAGAATAAGTTTATTTTGACAAACATAGTTTATAAAATTTTCAAAATATAGATTCAAAAATGGTTTTCCATCAAAAGGCACTAAAACAATCTTTTAAGAATATTAGTGTATTCCATGCATAAGATTGTATTTATTTTCATTTTAAGCCTCTATAACACTATCTTAATCATTAATAGACATAGATAAAAGTATCTATTATTCATTACTTACTTGGGATGTTACATCCTTCCCCCCTTTAGAAAATTGCGTCCCCGCAATTTATTTACTTATCGAATAAATGGAGGTACCTATCCCTCATTGCATTTTCAGATTCCCATGTTGCGTCTTCAATCATGTGGTTTTTACACAAAACCTTTACCTGATGAATTACCTTATTCCGTAACACTTGCTCGTTGTGGTCAAGAATCTGGACCAGTTGTTCCTCATAAGATAGGTTCTCTTCCAGCTGAACTACCTCTGGACTCAAAACATGAGATGGATCTGGCATATACTTTCTCAACATCGAAATGTGAAAAACATTGTGTACCTGAGATAAACTCGGAGGTAAAGCCACTCGGTATGAAACTGATCCAACTCTCTCCAGAATTTTGTATGGTCCAATAAACATTGGACTCAACTTTCCTTTCTTACCAAATCTCATCACACTTTTCCAAGGAGAAACCTTGAGAAAAACATGATCACCTACCTCGAAAGATAGATCCTTCCTCCAGTTATCCGCATAACTCTTCTGCCTTCTCTGAGCTATTCTCATGTGTTTCTGAATCAGCTGAATTTTTTCTGCCATGTCTTCTACCAATTCTGGTCCCATCAACTTTCTTTCACCCACTTCATCCCAGAAAGCTGGAGTTCGACACCGCTTCCCATATAATGCCTGAAATGGTGCCATCTGTATACTGGAATGAAAACTGTTATTATATGAGAACTCAACCAAAGAAAGATGTTGGTCCCAACTTCCCTGATAATCCATAGAACAAGCTTGTAGCATATCCTCCAATGTCTGAATTGTTCGTTCTGACTGCCCATCTGATTGAGGATGAAAAGCTGTACTAAAATTTAATTCAGTACCCAACGACTTCTGAAGGCCTTTCCAAAAGTTAGAAGTAAACTTGGGATCACGATCCGATACAATGGAGAGAGGAACTCCATGTAACCTGACTATCTCTTTAAGATACAAACAGGAAAGTTGATCATGAGAGAAAGTATCTCGTATAGCAAGGAAATGAGATTTGGTCAAGCGATCAACAATAACCCAGATTGCATTATTACCTCGAGTTGTCTTCGGTAATCCAACAACAAAGTCCATGGATATATTCTCCCATTTCCACTCTGGAACTGGTAAAGGCTGAAGCATCCCTTTCGGTAACTGCCGCTCTGCTTTAACCTGCTGACAAGTCAAACTCTTCACAGTAAAATCAGCAATATCTCTTTTCATTCCATCCCACCAGTAATACTCCCGCAGATCTCTATACATCTTAGTACTTCCTGGATGAACTGAAAATGGAGAGCTATGAGCTTCACATAACAACTCTCTCTTCAAATGTGAATCACAAGGCACACACAATCTCTTCCCAAATCTCAAAATGCAATCATTATCAATGTTGAATTCAGGCAACTTACCTTTCTGAACAAGCTCTACCTTTTTCTGCAACTCACTATCTTGCTTCTGTGCTTGCTTGATTCTATCTGATAGAGATGATCTCACTGATACCTGAAACAAAACAGAAGGACTTCCTGCACCAACAACTTCTATGCCAAAGTTCATCAAATCCTTAACCAAAGGATCACGTTCCAAACGCAACATTGTTAATGAAGCATTACTTTTTCGACTCAATGCCTCAGCCACTTTATTTTCTTTTCCCGGATGGTAATGAATTGTACAATCATAATCCTTGATTAATTGCAGCCATCTCCTTTGTCTAATGTTTAACTCTTTCTGAGTGAATATATACTTTAAACATTTGTGATCGGTATATATTTCACACTTTACTCCATACAAATGATGCCTCCAAATTTTTAAAGAAAAAACAACAGCAGCTAATTCCAAATCATGTGTAGGGTAATTTAACTCATGAGTTTTCAACTGTCATGAAGCATAAGCAATTACCAGATCATTCTGCATTAGGACGCAACCAAGTCCTTTCAATAAAGCATCACTGTATATAACAAACTCACCATTCCTGGAAGGTAGTGCCAAAACTGGAGCATTCACCAATCTTATTTTCAATTCCTGAAAACAATCATCACATTCTTTTGTCCAGATAAACTTAACACCCTTCCGAGTTAGCTTAGTCATTGGACTAGATAACCATGAAATATTTCTAACAAACCTTCGGTAATAGCCCGCCAAACCAAGGAAGCTACGAATCTCGGATACATTTGTGGGTCTTGGCCATTCTTCGACAACTTTTGTTTTTGCAGGATCAACAATTATTCCATCTTTAGAAACAATGTGACCAAGGAAAGAAATTTGTTGCAACCAAAACTCACAGTTGCTGAATTTCCCATACAGTTTCTTTTCTTTTAAGGTTTGCAAGATAACCCTTAAATGTTTTTCATGCTCCTCTTTACTTTTAGAATACACCAAAATATCATCAATGAAAACCACCACAAACTTATCCAAGAACTCATGGAAAATTATATTCATTAAGTCCATGAATACAGCAGGTGCATTGGTTAGCCCAAAAGGCATTACTACAAATTCATAATGGCCATATCTCGTACGGAACGCGGTCTTCGGAATATCTGCCTCCTTTACCTTCAGCTGATGGTACCCCAATCTCAAGTCAATCTTTGAAAAAAACTGATCTCCCTAGAGCTGATAAAACAAATCATCGATATGAGGCAAAGGATATTTGTTCTTAACAGTGATATTATTCAAGGCTCTATAATCAATGAAAAGTCTCATAGAACCATCTTTATTTTTAACAAATAAAACAGGAGAACCCCATGGTGATGTGCTAGGTCTAATGAAACCTTTCTCTAATAAAACTTGCAATTGCTCCTTCAACTCTAAAAGTTCAATTTGTGCCATTCGATAAGGGGGTTTTGAAATTGTCTTAGCATCAAGAACTAAGTCAACAGTAAACTCAACTTCCCGATCTGGTATTATTCCAGGCAACTCATCAGGAAAAACATCAGGATACTCATTTACCACTGGCACATAATTAATCTGAACAGTTCCTTTATTTTCAACGACGTGTGCAAGGTAACATTCATTTCCATCTTTTATAAGTTTCTCGGCCTCTTGATATGTTATCAAAAGTAAGGGTTCATTCTTGTAAACAAACTGAAAGTCTTTATGAAAAGAAACTTCTTTAGCTCTACAGTCAATCTTAGCATTGTAAATAGAGAGCCAATCCATACCCAGGATAACATCAAACTCTACTAGAGGTAGAACAATAAGGTTTGCAAGTAGGTTCTTTCCACAGATAAGGATAGGAAGATTCTTATAAATTCTTTTTGCCTCGACACTTCCCCCAGGTGTTTTTACCAAAAGTTCAGGAGTCATTTCTTGAGATGGTATTCCCATTTTACTAGAAAAGGTTTCAGAGATGAAAGAATGTATAGACCCCGAATCAAACAACACACTGGCATAATCTGAAAAAACAAACAAAGTACATGATACAACTTCATTTGATGGCCCGACATCTGCTGAAGTAGTTGCAAAGGATTTCACCACCCCTTTCTGCTTGTAGTCTAACTGCTTCCCATCACTCAAGCTCCTTTTCGGACACTCATTTGCATAGTGACCCATCTCATTGAACTTATAACATTTCACTAACTATAAATCAAATTTGTTCTTACCTCCACCTTGATCCTTTTCAGTGCAATCACAAGCCTTATGTCCCATCTTACCACATCGGTAGCACTTCCCAGAATTCAGAAGACATTCCCCAGCATGCCTTTTGCCACATTTATCACAAACTGGAAACTTAGTTCTCTTACCATCAGACTTTTTTGAAGAATTCCTACCTTTCTCCTGCCACCTCGGTCTCTTCTTCTGCTGGTTGTTATAGAAAACTTGTTCATCGGCAAACTCCATTTCCACCTTCTCAGCACATCGAACAAGCTTTTCATAACTTTTAAACTCACGAGAAGCTAATGCCCTTAGATAATTTGGCTTTAATCCTGAGTAAAAACGATTGATTTTACTATCAAGGTCCCGGATAAAATTTGGAGCATACCTTGCCAATCGAGTGAACCTTTCTTCATAGGCAGCCACTGAGTCTTCCTCATGCCTTAATTCCAAGAATATATTTTCCATCCTAAGTCGAATAGCCTTAGGAAAATATTTCTCATGAAACATACCTTTGAATTCATCCCAGTCAAGAGCATCAATCTCATCGACATCCCTGATATTTTTAACCATAGACCACCACTGATCTGCTTCACCCTCCAAACGGTAAATAGCAAGACTAACCTTTTGATTGTCTGAACACCCCATGACATCAAAAATCTTCTCCAGTGCTTTAATCCACCCTTCAGCTAGTAGAGGGTCAGATGATCCTCTAAATGATGGTGGATGTTGCCTCATGAAATGTTCCACCACTGACATGTTCCTCTGTGGTTGATCTGGCTGATCTCGTGGATGGATACCACCGCCATTTATCGCTTGAGTCAACTGCGCCATTACTGCAACAAACTGTTCAGTTCCAATTCCGACCATTTCTGGATGCTGATTCGGAAGTGTATTTCCTTCTGTATGCCTTCCTAGCACTGCTTCCCTGTTTCCTCTGCGGAAAACCATTCTGAACAAACATGTCTTAGATAAAGCAACATGGTAATCTTTAAATGCTATATCATTTCGAAAAAAAATATTTTTGGATAATCATTTAATAGAATTCTAACTCCTAAAGTTATCTAAAACGACCTTTGATACCAACTATAAGGCCCTAGCCTTAAACCTTACTTAATATTGAGTTATTACAAGATTACACATTGAGGATATTTTCGGGTTTATAGTTTTAGAGAATTAGATCATAAAACTTGCATTACATTCCACATATAAACAAAGTGGTTACATAAAGATAGTATTCTTCATTCCCATCAATGGAAACACATTTAAAATAAAACATGGATTATTTCTTGACACATCCTTGACTCTATCATCTTATCATGTACCTTTCCCTTGACCTGTGAAAAACATTTCAAAAACTTGGGATGAGCATAAAAACTCAGTATGGGTTATAAAAAAACATGGAAAGGAAACATGAGTTCATATATACATAAGAATGAAATCATACTTTACCCATAAAACATAGGCACTTTAACATACGTCATAAAATCATGAATAAATCATAGAAATCATAAGACATAAAGGTAACTTGAGGCATTCATAACATTCTTACGTAGGGAGTAACCCTCTTGGTTACGTTTGGAATACCCATCACAGTATATTCCCTAAAATCTCTTCGGAGAAACCTTAACATTTCACTCCTTCGCGTTTCCCAATGCATTGGAGAGCTATAACGGGCTCACCCACCCTTAGTTTATCACGGAACCACCCGTCTTCATAATAATGCCCAAGAACCATAACATAATCATATCACATAAAACATGCATAAAGGAAACATAAAATTTCCACATTTCAATCACGAGATATCAATACAACACATTGATATAAAAACGTTATGAAAACCATTTTCAATACTAAAATAAAAGAAAAGTAAAACATGGTATTTATTTTTCTTTTAAAAAGAAGGTATGGCTTGTAGAGGAAGCCGAAACTCAAATAATGGTCACGACGGCGGAGAAGTCATTGTCGCCGCATATGTACGACAAAAACATTCCCTTTTGTTGTTTAGTAAACGCTTCGTATAAAAAAGATTCCTTTTGAATAAACGTAAAAGTCAAAGGGGTTTATACACCGTATAAAATAAAGTTGTGTATAAAATAAAATATGCCTCAATGAAAGGAGATTGAGACGAAGTCCCAATCCTCGTATCCGACTTGACCCGACCGTTCTTTATTCTCCTGAATAATAAACTTGAGTTAATCTCTACTTTCTTATGAATATTTTTCAAGTTCATTATTCTTTTTATACCATGTTATGAACATCATGTAATCAGTTAAGTTAATAATGTTCATTTTGTCGGTATTTGGTTCTTAAGTCAAAAATAGACTTCTTACACTTACATGTTGTTAATTTGGTCAAAGGTTCATTATATCCAGAATGGTATTCATGATGTAGATATCATATATGTCATATATATCTAGTACATACATGCATTTATAATATTACATAATTATTTAGAGGTAAGAAATGAAATGCACCGTTCATGGAGACGGTAAGCCGTACGTACGCATGAACGCTACTTTCATTTCTATTTTGTATTTTATAGAATGGAATCATAATGATATAAAGGTATATTATAATTCCAGTATAATATAATATATAATATCATAGTTCCATCCTTTATATGTCCAACATATGGTATTTAACGAATCAAATCACTTTGACGGGGCGGTATTCCGCACGTCCTAAAATGAAGATATCGTGTTTACCCATAATGGAAACCATAAAGGTATGCCCAAAATGAAAAAAAACAGAAGATTAAGGAAAAAATAAACATATTATATATCATATATAAAAATAGTGACCTCATAATGTCCACCTTTGAAGGTGTTAAATGAGTATTGAACAATCATCGTTCCGGGAGGCAGAATTTCACCATCCACGGAAACAGTATGTTCTTTAACCATTTGATGCAGTTGTGTGAGAGTGTAGCTCAAATAAATCTTATAACAACATCCTAGTATATTGAAGATACTGGTGTTGTTACAAAAGAAGTAAATAAAAAGAGTTTAGGGGGTTGGAGAAGCAAAATAAAACAAATGAACATGAGAGAATGAATTACCTTTAAAAGTGTAACTCCTTTTGATTTGAGCCTAAAGGCTTCCTCTGAAAGGATTCTGCCCAAAGGGAATCCTCTAGGATGAGGAGAGGGATATGGAGAGAGTAAATTTTCAGGGGTTGGCCGAGCCAAAGGCTTGAGTAGTGTGTGAAATGAGGTAGAGGTGAGGGCCTTTTATAAGAGGAGAGGAGGGGCACTTTTGGAAAGTAAAGAAATATTACTTTATTTGAAAATGTTTTTCAGTTTTAAAAGGTCCCACATTGATATAATTCGTGGATAAGGTGATAAGGGTTCTAAATCCACTCATCCAATTGGTTTTGGTCATGTGTAGTTCATAGATTTTACATTGTCTTTCCATTTTATTTAAATCGTCAAATAATGATGTCATCGCTGCATCATTATTATGTCATAAATAATTTAATTTATTTAATGTCTAAAAATCATAAAAAATACTATGATGTAGGAAATCTTTTTATCTTTCCAATGAGTTTTTATAATAAAATATCTGATCTTTATAACCCAATGTAAAAATTGTTTTCGTAAAACATATTATGTTTGTGTCATTTTTACTTTTACATTAAATAAAAAGTTATTTATGTCATTTCCCAACCAAAATGTCTCCATGGGGTCCCCATGTTGACCCATGGATTGTATTGGTCGGCCATGACACAACCAATAATGTTGGTACATGTGTCTAGGTCATTTCATATTATTAAAGCATTATTTATACCTTAAACTACACTAATTACCACTAATCGCGATTAAAAACTTAATAAGTTACTATTCACCAAAAAATTATTTTAATCTCATTGAAACACATTTTACTTCTTAATGACAACCATGTATGTCAGATTTTCAAATTTCAATACACATTAGTGGTAAACTTTCATTTAACTGAAAAATCAGTTTGCTTGATTACCACTTAGTGGTTTCACTATTCATCAAAAATGAAGTTTTTCAGAAAATTACCAAAAATTCACCCTAAGCTATATTTGATATTCCGAATTCAAAAATGAAGTATATTTTAAAAAATTAAAATCATATAAGTCACATTAGTTAATTTAATAATTAATTCCTGCTGCCAGAGCAAAAACGTGTTTTTACAAAACAATAAGTATTAAAAGATTGACACCAATTTAAGTCTAATTTCAAAGTGAAATTGATTCCAATGACCAGCATTGGATAAAATGGTGAAAATATATTCTAATTTCACTTCAAAAACAATTCAAAACATAATCTAATGATATAAATAAATTAGGTTAAAAAGCAGTTTTGATGTAAAATGCAGTATTTTTCACTATTCATTAAAAAAATGAACATTGTCAGAAAAATACAAAAAATTCACACAAGGTAAATTTTTATGTCCCAATCATAAATAATAAGTTTATTTTGACAAACATAGTTTATAAAATTGTCAAAATATAGATTCAAAAATGGTTTGCCATCAAAAGGCACTAAAACAATCATTTAAGAATATTAGTGTATTCCATGCATAAGATTGTATTTATTTTCATTTTAAGCCTCTATAACACTATCTTAATCATTAATAGACATAGATAAAAATATCTATTATTCATTACATACTTGGGATGTTACAGATAATAAATAGGTTTTGGTATTTTGGTTATCACTACCTTTATATCATTAACCAAACGTCTACGAGTTTTTACCTCTTCACTATGTTTTATGTTCTCGACTCTGACTTCTTGAATCTCATAAAGCATCTTAGGTTGAATATTATATATGAGCTTTTCCAACAACAGGGAAACATCTCAATTAGTGAAATTTGATACCATATATAGTTGGGTATTCCGGTTTTTTTCAACTCCATCCAATATGGTTGCTCCAAATGCTTTCAGATCATCCTTATTCATCATGTTGTGAAGTTCTTGTGAAGGTTGTGGAATAGAATCTGAGACATGCTCATGTTATTTGGTAGAGATATCTTCGAGAGTAGATGCCAGTTTCAAATGAAACATAGTAGACACATCAATTCCTTTAATTGAGACTTCATGGGAATCAGTCACATCGAAATTACTAGGGAATTTATACCATGTATCCACTGAGCTTGGATCAATCAAATTAGGGACTTGAATAGATTCCATATTGGGGGGCTGATCCCCCTCAATAGGTGCATCTCTCTCAGGACTAAGAGATATAGATTTTGATCTATTTCCATGATTTCATAACTAATTTCATCACCCATTTCTTTTCTATCCAACTGAAAGGATTTCTCCTTTCTCTCTTCAGCAAATGAAATATCTTCATGAATAGATTGTTCCTCTGGGTATTCCTCAAGAGAAGTTTCTTGCAAAACAGAAATATCTTCTTCTATATGCTATTCCACAACCTCTTTTTCATTTACCATAGAAATATATTCTTCTTTGGAAGAATGTTATTCTTCCAGATCAACAACTTCTTCAAGAACAAGCATTTCCTTCTCAAATAATACTTGAGGTGAAGACTCACTTTCTTCCTCAACAAGAACAGTTTCTCTTAGAGGTACAACAACCACTTATTCTTCTGCCTCAACAGAATACTAAACAAGTTCATCTGGTTCTAAACTAGGATCTGAAACATACTTATGTCCTGAAGGGTGTTCCACCAGATTAACCTATTCCTAAGCCCTTTCACTATATTCCACCCATGATTTTCTCTATGGATTCCATCTAATTTTCATTCTCATTACTGTATATTTCGAAAGACCGAACTCATAGTCCTTAATGGATTATTCATCTAGTACAAACAATACTTTTTCATGAATCATAGCTGAGATAAGCATTAAATTGAATAGAGAGGTTGACATGGAGGCTATTTTGATCAACTCACACATATGGTCTATAAAATACATTCATAGGTTGATCTTATGTCCATTTTATATAAGATGTATCAAAAATACATCCTGATACATTAGTACTGAAAAATCATCTTTTTTAGGGCTAATAAAATTCTGAAGAAACTTAAATAGAAGCCTGGTTTCACCATCCAGCTCGGCAGCTATAGCCCTCCTATTAGTTTCATTTCCAGTTAAATTTTTCAATGCTTCTTCCAAAATAAAGAACCCACTTGGTGGTGGAGGACCTCTCTGGTAGTCCTCAAAAATACCCTCACGAGGTATCCTAAGGCATGCATCCCATAACCTCAAAGAAAATGTACAAATATGGACATTGATTCAACTTTTCACAACATAGCCATCTTCAGAATCAAAGGTGAATTGAACATACTGATCAAACTATGCAACTAGCTTTAGGTAAATAGTCGTATCCTCCATGGTTAATCAATCATGGAAGCCTTTCTCTATTAGCACTTTCAACACCAAATAATTGCATGAAAGAAGCCACATTGGTCATATCTCCTTTTTAGGTACCACTATTATATTCACCAGATTTAGATTCAGAGGACTTTCAGGTGCTATCTTCGGAGTTATTTTCAACTTCTTCTATGAAATTATTTTCTCAGGAGTTGGAAACGATGTGTGTTTCATCTTGGGAATTCACCAATGTTTCGAGAGAGATAGAGATTTTTTCAACGATGGTTAACAGTTTGAGAGAAGAGAGATCGACATAAGAACGAGTGAAACTTCGTCTATTTTATCTTATAGGGATATCATACATTGCAGGATCAAAAGATCGGGAATGTAAAAAAGGAATTAAAAATTGAATTAAAGCTATATGGGTTATAATGTATAAAGAATGTGATATAGACTCTTTACTATGAGGCCATAATCAACTTTCATGGTGAGACCATAACAGGCGTTCACCATGAGATTGTAACAATCCTTCACAGTGAGACCGTAACAAGAATTCCTGGTAAGACTATAATAGTGGGATTTATAAATAGTGCGACCGTATTGTTTGAGACAATAAGATCTAGATTGTAACAAATAAAAAGTAACTGTGATACCGTAAACATGAAATATCAACTCTTATGATAGTAAAACTATAGAATTGTTTTAATTAAACATTAATATTAAGACAGGGTCTTATGAAAACATAAACTCTGAAATAATATACTTACTACCTAAGATTTATCATTCCCAATTAATGTATGATGTTATCTATTCTTTCAGAATTTAATGGTTTGGTGCATATATCATCAAGCTGATATTCAGTTCTAATTAATGACAAAGTGATTTCACCTTATTGATAATGATCTCTCAGTAAGTGATGTCTTACATGACGAGGGACTTAAATCGGGAGTATAATGCCTCACTCTCCTGGGAACTCCCGACTTCTCAGCCCGTCTTCTAGTCTTTCGACTTTCTCAGGCGGCAATGGTTCCTCTGCGCTACTCCTCTCAGGCTCTTCTTCTCTCATTCTTGAGCTAGGGTATTCTCACATTCAGATTTTCATTACCTGCCACTTCACTCCCTCTACACTATTACATAGATCTATTTTTATACCGACCCGTCTCTTTGTACTCTGTTCTTGTGGTCCTTAGCTCCTCTCCAGGTCAGATTTGGAACATGATATACACAGTGGATTTGGGAAAGCAATTTGGAAGACGATATATTTTCAGGAGTTATAGGAGTATTTTCCTCTTCCTAGTGTTTCATTCACATTCTCCGTTTCGGGTTTTGTCCCAGTTTCATTTTTTCTGGTTCGGGCTGTTTATTGGTTACGACTTTCCCTCAATGTTCATTCTAGGGTTTCAATACCATTTTTTTCTTCCTTGTTCCATGGTGCTATGTTTTGTGATTCTATTTTCATCGAGTGGCTGGTGATGTTGGTGTCTTCAGTGTTTTGTAGAATTCATGTGTCTGGTTGGTTTTTCGATGTCACCGATGATGTTAACTTACTGCAGAATGCTTGCGTATGTTTTGGTTTCTTCCTTGTTCAAGGATAAGGGCTCAATTATTTGTGGGGGATTCTATTTCCCAAATCTGCCCTAGCCTTAAGTCCCATTTATCCTTCCCAGGTCAGCCAGTTGCAATGGTTCTTCGGGGCTGTGGGAAGTGATCTTTAGTTGGAAAAGAGCTTTCCAAGGGATGATTTTTTTGCTCAGCAGTCTGATGTGATGGATTATGTCCATTCTGACAAGTCTTACATGTTTCCCTTCTAATGGTTGGCGATAGTGTGTCTGTGGAAGGATGACTTGGAGGGCATTAGGTGGATAGTGATTATGCTTCGATCCTCGATGGTGGGGCTATGTCAAGTGATGAGGACGGCAACGATGGTGTTGGAAGCACTGGCGATGTATATGGTTATGATGAAGGTGGGGGTTTCCGAGAAGCGATAGTGACAGAGATGGCTGGTCGAATCAAGGTAGGTGAACGAATCATCATTTTTGCAATTCGAGGTGGCTCTTGGATCAAGACATGATGGCTAGACAACTGGCATGATGGTTGTGATCTTGAGGAAGGCATGTGGATGATGGATGTTTTTGAATTTGGAATGTTGTGTTTTTTGGAAGGTGGAGATGGAAATATAGATCTGGGTTGGCTGTAGTATATGATTGAATTTGAATGTTGTATGCTGTAATTCTCATGATTGGTTGAATCTTGTGGTATTGTGAGGGTATACACTTACCCCTTTAAAAGTGTTACTAGAAAAAAATGGATTGTTGATAAGTGATGTCTTACATCAATGTATTTTTTCCTAGAGTGTGAAACAATATTTTTTGAGATGTCAATAGAACTTGTATTATCACAATTTATAGGCACATGCATGAATTGATATCCATAATATGGTAATGTGTGTTTAATCCACAAAATTTATGCACAATAAATTCCAGCAGCTATGTATTTAGATTCTGTAGTAGATAATGCATCATATTTGTATTTCTTACTACACAATGATACTAGTGACTTGCATAAAAATTGACATGTTCTAGAGGGTCTTTTTTAATCTAATTTACATCAACCGAAGTCAGCATCAGAATGACTCACTAACTAAAATGATTTTCCACTAGGATAGAACAATCATAGATTCGGTGTATGCATGACGTATTAGAAAATTCTCTTAAAAACATATAAATGAGATTCCTTAGAATTTACTTGAAAACGAGCACACATACACTTACTAAACATAATGTCAAGTCAGCTAGTAGTTAATTAGAGTAAGATTCCAATCATTCCTCTTAAAGTGGTTTGATCAACATATTTTCCATCTTTATCAAGATCCATCATACAAGTAGTACTCATTGGAATGTCACTACTAATAGTGCTATCCAATCCAAAACGTTTTTGAATATCTCTAGTATATTTTCATTTATTTAAAATAATAGAATCATTATATTGAATGATTTGAAATCCAAGAAAGAAGTTGAGGTCACCTATTAAACTCATTTGAAATTCTTTTATCATCATTTTAAAAAATTCAATACATAAAGAATTTTTTAATATCCAAAGATAATGTCATCTATATATATTTTAGCTACTAATGCATCATTGGAAATTTGGTTTAAAAAAACTGTACGATCACCTATTCCTTTTGTAAAATATTAGGAAAAAATAAAAGAACTAAATCTTTCATACCAAGAGCTTGGAGCATGTTTAAACTATTTAATGATTTGATAATTTAAAAATATGGATTGGAAAATGACGGTTTTTAAAACCAGGGGTTGTTCAACAAAGAAATCCTCAGCTATATACCCATTCAAAAATTCACTTCTAACATCCATTTGATATAGTTTTAAATTCATATGTGCAGCATAAGCAAGCATAATTTTGATGGGTTCAAGTCTAGATATTGGTGCAAATATCTATTCATGGCCAATTCATTCTTCTTGACTATAGCCTTATGCTACCAATCTATCCTTTTTTATAACTATATTACTAGCTTTATTTACCTTACTTTTAAACACCCATTTATTTCAAATGGTTAATGTGTCTTTGGGTTAGTCAACAAGTTTCCAAACTTTTATCATTTCAAACTGATTATGTTCTTCTTGAATAACCATCACACAAAATTCATCATTGATGGAATCATTAATATTTTTAGGTTTATGTTGTGTCAAGAAAACTTTATGTTCAACATGATTTCTAAGCGAGGCTCTAGTTTGAGTTCCTTTTTCTAAGTCTCCTAACATTTAATCCAAAAAATGGTTCTTAAGATTTCTAACAGGTATAGAAAAAGAAGGACTAATTATTTCATGTTCATCAATTGGTTCAGGTTCATTTTGACATGAATCTAAAGAATTTCTAGAACTGGATGTATTCACAAATTCCATTACAAGATGGTTATAAGATTTTGAATTAATGTTCCAATTTGATACACCATCCTCCAGG
This sequence comes from Viscum album, assembly GCA_963277665.1. NCBI lineage: Eukaryota > Viridiplantae > Streptophyta > Magnoliopsida > Santalales > Viscaceae > Viscum > Viscum album. The sequence continues at coordinate 414,101,410 of OY728158.1, forward strand.
TTCTCAAGAGTGGTATTAGGCTCATGTGGTTCTGTTTCATCAGATTTTACATGGAAAGATTCTTCCACACATTTAGTTATTTTATTAAATACAATATAGGATTTACTAGAAATTGAGTGTCCTAAGAAGATTCCCTCATTACTTGTGGATGGAATTTTTTTCCAGATTTTCCTTAGTATTATGGATATAGACTTTGCAACCAAATACATTGATGTTGCTAACTTTGGGTTTTTTATTGATCCATAACTCATATAGAGTTCTTTTAAGAATAGGTTGTATAAAACTCTATTGATAATATAACATGTTATATTTACAACTTCATCCCAAAAAATGAATAGGTATGTCATACATGGTTCTAGAAATCTCTTGTAGGGTTCTATTTATTCTTTCTGCAACTCCAATCTGTTGAGATATTCTAGGGGTGGAGAAATTATGACTATAGCCATTTTTTGAACAAAAGGATTAGAACTCTTGATTTTCAAACTCATGGCCATGATCACTTGTTATTTATTTAATTCTAAGTCCACTCATATTTTCTACATTTTAGTCATATATAGTAAAATGAGAGAAGAATTCACATTTGTGATCTAAAAATAAAGTCCATGTATATCTAGAATAGTCAACCACATGAACATAAACATAGTGCTTCACATTTATGTTAGAAACTCTATATGGTACAAACAAATCCATTTGAAGCAATTCAAGAGGTTGATAAGTTGATACTTCTTTCTTTGTTTTGAATAAAATTTTGTGTTACATTCCTTTTTGACAAGGATTACACACTTTATCATTTGGAAACTCAATTATTGGAAGGTCATTGACTAAATTTTTTCTAGTTAAATTTATTAGGGAGTGAGTGTTAAAGTGTCAAAGTCTCCTATACCAAATCCATGACTCTTTGTGAAACATAATTAAACATGAATCATTTTGAGAAGCTAATGAATGTAAGTTAACAGAATATACATTTTCATTTCTAAAGGCAGAAAAAACTAATTCATTTTTGGAATTAAAAACATTGCAAGAATCATATTGAAATATGACATTAAATCCATCATCACGTAGTTTTGAAATACTAAGAATATTATATTTCAATCCATCAAAAAAATGTACATTGGAAATCAAAACTGAGTAAGAGTTACCGATTTGGCCAAGGCCAATATTATTTCCTTTGGAATTGTCACCCAAGTTGACATATCCATCATTAATTTTTATTAAATTCTTGAAGCATGAATAGTTTTCGCTCATGTGTCTCGAAAAACCACTATCCAAGTACGATAATATTTTACTAAAACTCCTTAACCAACTTTCCAACAAAATAGTCAAATAAAAACATATTTTGGTACTCATACCTGTTTGGGTCCAATAATATTAGTGAAAAGTGATTTAGGAACACATATTTACCTCATAGGATTCCTATAAGCATTATGTAAAGTATTTGGAAAATAAACTCTATTTGGTCCAAAAAATCTTCAAACAATATAGATTTTCTCCTAACATAATCTAGGAGAATGTTTTCTTGAACAAGGAGTAAAACTGTATGTCCAAGATTAAGAAAAAAAATTTCTTCCAAAATATCCTTTACCAGGTTGATATCCAATGTAAGTAGTATATTTATGAGAGATTTTTTACTTAACATTTTTACCATGTTGTCTTTACCATTAGTAATAATTTCAATATCCTTTTTGAATAGCTTATTTGATAGTTTTTGTTCATTGTTCTCTTTGAGTAATTGTGCAATTTTCACCCTTTCTATAGTGAGTCCAGTTTTAATAGTTGAGGTAAGATCATGTTGTTTCTTTAAAGACTTGTATTTATCTTTTATTTCATGTCATGTATCTTTAATACAATTATATTACTCAAACATTTATTCATTGGACATATTTTTTGAGTCACTCTTATCTCCATAATAATAGGAATTGTGTACAGGAGATTCTAATATTACCTTAGATGTGTTTTCCATAAAACATGCATTGGCTTTGTTAACATGATCATGTTGTGAAGATTATGAGTCACTTGAAGTGTCCTCATAATCCCACTAGGTTACATTCATTTCATTTTTATACATACTATCTTTTTCCTCATATTTCTTTTTGTAATTGAGCTTGGGACAATTAGCCCTGATATTTCTCTTTCGCTTACATTCATTGAAAACAATCTCATATGACTTGCCACTTCTTTTCAAATATTTATTCCAACTTCATTTTTGATCATATCTTCCCTTGAATATTGGCATTTGGAAAATTTTATTCTTCTGGTAAAATCTCTTAAACCTTCTGGAATTTTGAACCATATCCTCATCACTGTCAGGTGATGATTTTTCACAGCTGGAAAATTCTACAAAAACTTCTAATTTCCCATTTTCATTATGCTTACAGGTTTTGGTCTTGAACGAAATAGATTTTATTTTGGGTTCATCCTCATCTTCCTTGTTGTATTTCATCTCTTCTTCATACATCATCAGTTTTCCAATGAGTTATTTTTAGGGTAGCTTGCTGTTGTCGCATTACTCTCTTATAGAGATAGAGGTTCCTCTCCATTTGTCAGGTAGACATTTGAGAATCCTCATGATTTTTTCTTTAGTAGTGACTTCTCTTCCAAGAGAAATCATTGTGTTGAAATATTTAATGGAACATGGAATACAAGTTAGAAATAGGATCATCAGGTTTAATTTTATGGTTATCATATTAAATAGTATAAGTATTAAGTCAGATTTATTTTTCACTAGAAGTTCTTTCTTGTGAATCAAAAAAGGTATCACAAAAATCAAGGGATGTTTTATATGAAAAGATCCTATTAAATTCCTCACCTCCTAAAGAGAAGTGTAAGGAATTCATAAAACTATTATTGTTATTGTGGGATGTCTTTGTAGGTTTATACCAAGTGATTCAATCAGTAGCACGAATCTTATACTCATCTATATTTGAAGACCATATTTCAAAGCTCATACTTTCTAAACTCATTTTCATTTAAATTTTCCTTTGAGCATAGTTGGTTATATTAAAAAATGGTGGTCTGTTTATTACAGCACATTCCAATATATTACCCATAATAAAGGAATACTTTAAAAGAAATAAAAATTTAGAATTAACATAAATTTACATATATTTAAAATAAAACTACAATCAACCTGAATTGGGTAATAAAAAGCCTTAATAAATAACCTATGATACCAAATATTGGTCGGTGTAGAGTACTTGAGAGGGAGTGAATTGAGTATCATTAAAAATTTCTATTTAAAATATATTCTCAAAAGGGTCCTCGGTAATTCAAATACAGCCCAATTAATCAAAGTTATATTGTTATGAACGTTTGACTATTTAAATATCTTCTTAGAAGATTAATTAATTCATAGTAATCTTAATATATGTTATTAACATTACTATTAAAGTTATTCTAATGATGGAAAATAGTTATAACTTATTTCCAAGATTAACAATCAATGTAAACATATTGATTTATGAATTAAACTGTAAAATAAAGGAAACTAAAATAAAAACACAACTGATATAAAAAAAGTGGATTAGTATCAATTCAAGACCTAATCCACTCCACATAGTGATCACATTCCACCAAGGAGTTTATATAAATAATCCTGATCCACACATTGGATCAGGGTTAGAAACATTTCACAAGATTGTCCAGGTCACATGACCTCATCCACAATTCATTGTGGGTATGAACTAACAGGTCACACAGGGACCTCTTGCACACTTATCTGTTGGAATACACAAGTATAAATAGAAGTAAGAGAAAGAATATCTTGTATCCTTCAGTTTGATGCAGGAGACAATGGGTGTTTTTATACAGACACACACACTGCTGGAAAGATGAAAATAAAACACTACACAGTAGAAAATAATGATATAAGATTAGAAGTTCTTTGAGTGTTAGTCTATGCAACTCTAGTCATCTCAGATGTGGAAGATGCATAAATTGAGTCCCCTCAGCGAAAACAGAGTACCGTATGTCGGCTAGATATTGCTCGTGTTCTTCGCATAGTTGATAGTGCAAAAATGTTCTTTACTCGTTTCCAGTATTCTTCATGTGTTCTTCAGTAGAGTAGGGCTGCATGAAGGCTTGTACTACTTCATTATTGTGCACACACTTGGGTTTCTGTTCTCATAACTATTTCCACAGTCACCCGGCCACGTTGTTCTTTTTATTCTTAGAATTCAGGTGTTGGATTCGATAAGATTCATATATTTTTCACCTTATACCTTGTACAGTAAGGTGACATGTCTAAAAAGAAACATTAATAATGTCAATGAATTTAAAATCATCAAATATGACCATTAGAAATTAAATTTAAAAATCATAAAATAGATTAAGAAATGTTGTCACAGTCTGTCTGTAAATGGTGTCTCCATGAAACAGTGTCTCCTTGAAATGGTGTCTCTATCTTTTTCTTTGAGCAGTGAGACAACTATGATGGCATGGTTGTATAGATATCAGAAACTAGTTGTACAACTATAATGTTAGGATCACAGTGTCCGGATGGTCACAGTGCCTGGATGGTCACAGTGTCTGGATGGTCATAGTGTCTGGATGGTCATAGTATCTCAGACATAACAAAATATCTGTACATAGACAAAAAAAATGATATTCATAGAATGAATTAAACTTAATAATTTATAGGAGAATTTCATTATAAACAAAATTGTTTATTATAATTATTTAAGGTATAAATAAACTTATCAACTGTACACATGATTTTTGATATATTAAACAATATTAAAAATCCATACATAATATATAGGTTTTGTGATCATTAAACCATGACTAACACATAAAGATTAAAAAACAATATATTATATTTATACATGAATGAATGAAACTCTATTAGAATTCCATGGAATGACAGTCTTGTATAACTTGACCTACTACACTGTTGACATACCAGTGAAGTCCACCCATATAAGGAAGAATAAAATCAACGAACATTGTATCATGTAACACCCAAGACGTTTATAAGAAATATTTTGTTTTTATTTTATATAAATCAACAATGGAATCCTTCACTACATACATCACTAGCTTGGCTTTCATTACACACACTCGTGACCATCCTCGATAGCTTGTGTTGTACGCAATACGAAGTTTCACTAAACAACGATATGCTATTAAAATATTATTAAAACTAGCTGTTATGAATAGTAAAAACCACTTTTTGAAATTTTTTAAATTTTATTTTTCAAAATGGACTTTATTTTTGGAATTGGAATATCAAAATTATCCTAGGGTGAAATTTTAGTATTTTTCTAGAAACATTCAATTGTTGATGAATAGTGAAAACACTGGGTTACTAGTTAATAACCGACATTTTATTTAAATAATTATTTATTTATTTAAATTTATTTTAGGTAAAAATGGATAAATAATACCTATATAAGTTAGATGTAATTAATTGGAGTAATGTTATAATAATTTTAGATATATAAAAATTTTATTGAACTTTTCACCGTCTTTTACCCACCTCCTAGAAGAATATGAAAATTTACATAAAACTTAATTTTACCACTTCTGTGAGTGGAATTTCAAAAATTCGAGACACATGGTTGATGTTAGTAAGTAAAATTTGGTTCAATGAGATGAAAATAGTTTTTGGTGAGTAGTAACTTTTTACTTTTATTTACCACGATTAAAAGCAAATAGGGTAATTAAGGGTACAAATGACATTATTATTACCCTAAAAAATGTCATAATTCTATTAGATAAGTGTAATTAGTTCAAATACAACCTTAGTAATAAAATATGACCATTTAGGCCCACTTTTATTAGATTAGGACATTTATTATTAATTTTCTTAAAGAAGGGTTAAAATAGTTAAAATCAATGTTTAATAAGTAACTAATTTTTAATATAGGGTTATGAATAAGATAAATTTGACTATAAATATAAATTAGAAATATGCTAATATTTCCTACATAATGGTAGTTTATTTTTAATTTTTGGACATTAAATAATTTAATTTATTTATGACAAAAAGATGATGCAGTAATTATCTTATTAAGGAAATATTGACATAATTGATGTTATAAATACCCAAATAAATGTAATTGGAGACTTTTTATGAATTCCACTAATTTTCTAGGTTAATATGAAATGTAAGTATGATTTAATTAACTTTTTTCGAACTAATAATTCTTTTATGATTTTTACAAAAATCAATTACTAAATAGTGTGAAAATTGACATAAAATAGATTTTAAAGAAAATATTATATAATTAATTGTTATTTTATTCCTAAAAATACATGGTTCGGCCAAATGACTTAGATAAGTATATATATATTAATAATAAACAACTTGGGTTCATTTGTCTTGTAATAGTATGTTTATTAACCTTATAGTGTAAGAACACTAAAAGACACGGTAAAAGTAAAATTATCTAACTTAATGTTAAATCTAAATGATAAGGTTAAAATAGTAAACTAAACTTCTAAAAATTATATTGGATTAGTGGAGTTCGACTCTTCCCCACCTTATATTCGAAATAAATAAATTTTGATCTATTTAAAACTGAATATGGATTTATAATAAAATAATATTTTTAGTTTTTCCAAAGGTGCGCCTCTCCTTCCTTATAAAAGGGCACCTCATCTCTCTCTTCCTCACACCACTTTGAGACTTTAAGCCCAGCCAAACCCTGCAAATTTATCCTCTCCACTTCCCTATAAACATACTAGAGGTCCTGGTATTCTAAAAAGACCAATTTTAGTGCCCTAAAAGGAGGTCTCAAAGAGGCGCTTCAAAGAAGAGGTAATGTCCATTATTGATTCATTCAACTTTATTTCTTCTTACACTTCTTCTTCATTAGTTGTTTCATTATGAATTAATAACATCAGTATCAATCATATACTGATATGTTATTATAAGTATGAAGAAACCCTATTTCACCATCTATCCATCCTATGAAAAATGAAATCACCGCGCGTGCGTACGTACAGAATACTGTCTCCACGCCGTGGTGTAATATATTCTCCACCACCACCTTACTTGGATGGGTATAATGGTTTAAATAATAAATATATATGATTATTGTAAAGTGATATTTATTCTGAAATAGTATACATACACTCCAATACAATTCCACAATCATGGGAACGATATCATCCCTCATGCGTACGTACGAAATACCGTCTCCAGGATGTGATGCGACTCGTTCTACATGATTTTCATTGTATAATGATTAAATAAATGAATTTAGTGAATAAATATGATATATATTACACTAATACCATTATGTAAATTATGTATCTATAACCAAAAATAAGAATAAGAATTTATTCGACAAAACACGCATAATAAAAAAAAGTAATAAACACTTGAATAACAAGTTGCAATGAAATATTATTAATAATAAGCTAATAATATGACCATTCATGATATTGTAACAATGAGAATAATTATGGAATAAGTCAATGACATTATTTAAATCATTATACATGAGGTTCAGACACTTACGAAGCAAATCAGACCTAAGGTAAGGGAAATATCCCAATCTCATTTTTATCCGAGATTGTTTATACTTTTGAATCAAATGGGGTGTATTTTATCTTCAACATCCATGTTTCCTCAATATGTAATATTATTTCCTTCCACCTACAATTTTTTAAATCCAATTTTACCCTTCGGTGAGTTTTTAGTAAAAGATATGGAAGGAATTTTTTTCATTTTTCATACGAGGTACTTTTTGACTTTTCTAACAAAAGTACAAGAAGAATTCTTTTTTAAACTTATACAGAATGATTGAATTTTTAAAACATTATTTCCAAGAAGATTCCTTTACAAGTTTTCATGTGTATTTTTAGCCAACTTCTTTTATTTTAAAATTGAATGACATTTTAAGAAAGGAAAAATGTTTTTGATTTAGAAATGATATTTTCCACAAGAATGGAGTTCAAGTGTTTTATCAAAATTATTTTCCATCTAATATAATATAGGGTTCTGTTTCTATCCCTATTATTACATTGATTTGATTATGTTGTGATGGAATTATTTTTATGAATTACTTTATCTTATATGAATTTTTTTATGATGTCACGATGTTTAAGAATCCCATTTTAATTACATGGTTTATGCAATGATGTATGATTTATGATTTTGTGGCACACCTAAGAATGGTATCATTATGAGATGGGTGGGACCTATATCTCCCTCCAATGCATTGGGTAAAGATTTTATATCTCATGAGATAGACATGGCTGGAACGGAAGGTTAAACCGATTCAGTGAAACAGGACTGAAACGTGGAGTGAACTCGGTTCATAAATGGACATTGTCCACTAAGATATTCTTGGAAATAAGTCTTGACTAATAAGAAATGATTCCCTATGACTATATGTGTATGCCACAAAGCTTCATGTTTTAAGTTAATAATTTATCCCATGTTATGAAATTATGATCTCTTTTGCAGGGTACGATTTACGAAATGTTATGTTCTTATAAATATGATGTGATTGATATTTATTTTCTTTACCCTTACTGAGCATTTGGGCACACCCTAATATATGTTTTATTTCCCCAGGTCAGGAAGAAGGTTATTAAGTAAGATATTCCAAAAGAGACTATAGATATGATGAAATAAATTGGAGACAATGTAGACTCTTTATGAACCAGTTGTTTATGATTCCCAGTTTTTAAAGACACTCTACCTATACAGTCCTTTCATAGTTTTGTTATATGTTGTAATAAGTGTACTTCAATTTTGATTTACTAATAATTTATGTAAAGTATGGGTCGTTATAGTTGGTATCAGAGGAAAGGTATAGTCAACCTTTGGAAACTTGGATGTGAAAGCCTTAGTAAGAATCCTTAGGATAAGTCTAAGCATAGAACACAATCGTAGTGTTTTAGAAATGGCCCTGAATAACCTTGGATAAGACCTTAAGTGTGAAATTTTATTCTTGATTAGGTGTTTTTTCTATTATAATTAGTGTTGCTCACACTATTCTTCTTGGTTTTAGTCAATGGCTAGAACCTGAAAGAACCTTGTTAATGCATAATGCGACGGGAAATGCAATGATTATCCCCCTGAGTAACCAAACATTATGGGAGCTGGAATGGAAAACATTTTAGCCATGCTTACACAACATTCTAAAGCTTTGAATCATGCAGGACTTCCAAACGAGCAAATGAAGGAGCAACATTCTGTTGAATCCGTCATGAGATAGAGTCCTCCTTCATTCAGCGGGTCTACTGATCCATTAGTTGATGAACAATGGATCAGTACTACTGAAAAGATATTTTCAGTTCTTCAATGTTCTGAACATTATAATGTCATCTTATCAGTGTATTGTTTGGATGATGATGCTAATCAATGGTGGAATGTTATCAAGAATACAAGGACAAGAGATGAAATTGAGTCCATAGAATGTGACGAGTTCAAAAAATTATTCTTCAATAAGTACTTACCTCATATTTTTCGAACAATGATGGAGAAGGAGTTTCTTGAACCAAAGAAAAAGGATGAGGAATCTATTGGTACCTATGAAGAAAATTTTACAAGACTTGCAAGGTACACTTCTGGTATTATTATCCAACCTGAGAGTAAGATCGATCGATTTTTTAGTGGCTTAAAACCAAGTCTTCGAAGGGTGTATGCCATAAGTGACTTCAATGGCTACAAGGAAATTGTTCGATGTGCTCTCAAAGTTGAGATGGAGATTGGATAAACCCATCAGTCATATGGGTTTGATAAGAAGAGGAAAATGGAATTCAAAGGAAAATATAAAGATCACACTGAAAAGAAGATGAGTTTTCCCTTATGCTCAAAGTGTGGAAAGAAACATGGAGGGAGTTGTCTTAAAGGGACAAGTAAATGTTTAAAATGTGGAAAGGAATGTCATCGATCATTTGAATGCCGAAATGATGTGAAAAATATGTCTAGTGATGCGAACAATGAAAAGGCTGCACAGAGTGCACCTATTACACTTCAATGTTACAAGTGCAAGGAAATGGGGAATTATTACAATCAATGGACTAATCCAAGGGTTGGGGATGATGATCGACGTCAACAAACTCTTAAGGCTAAAGACAATGTAAAGTCACATGAAATTTATATCAGCGATGTGGAGTACGATAACGAAGTGGTGAAATGTACACTTACCATCCAATCTAAAGTAGAAAAATGTTTTTTTCGATTTTGGATCCACCCAACCCTTTATTTATGAATAATTTTCTATTGGTATCACCGTATTTCCTCAACAATTACATGTTGAGCTAGTTGTGACAACCCCTAATGGCACAACAGTCGCATCAAAAGTTTATAATTCTTCTCCGATTGAAGTTTGTGGGAAAGTGCTTCCAGCAAATCGTGTGATCCTCCCTATAGTGTAATTTTATGTGATTCATGGCATGGATTGGCTTTCTCTATATGAAGCTCATATCAATTTCTAGAGAAGGGAAGTCACATTTCATATTCCAGATCAATCTTTGATCGTCTATTGATGCATGGATGAACATAAGCTTCCTGTGGAAATTTATTCCATCTTATGGGTCTTGATTCCACTAAATGAAGGTTATTTATCTCAAATGGGTAGTGAGAAACTCACAATTAAGAATATGCCCATTGTACGTGAGTTTGATGATGTCATTCCAGAGGAATTTTTGGGTCTTCCACCAAATTGTGAAGTTGAGTTTTCAATAGAACTCGTACCGTGTGATTTACCTATTTCAAAGACACCTTATAGAATGGCCCCAATTGAGTTGCAAGAATTGAAGAATAAAGTCCAAGAGAATCTTGATAAGGGGTTCATACGCCCTAGTGCGTCACCTTGGGGAGCACGTATTTTGTTTGTTAAGAAGAAAGATGGATCAATGAGACTCTGCATTGATTATCGATAACTTAATAATATCACTATTGAGAACAAATATCCTCTCCCGCACATTGATGGATTATTTGACCAACTACGCGTAGATCAATACTTTTCTAAGATTGATCTTCATTCAGGGTATCATCAATTAAGGGTCCAAATGGAGGATATACCAAAGACCACATTCCGTACAAGGTATGGACACTATGAATTTATAGTGATTCCATTTGGTCTTAATAATTCCCCAGCTATCTTCATGGATCTGATGAATAGAGTCTTTAGAGACTATCTTGATCAGTTTGTGGTAGTCTTTATAGACGATATTCTTGTATATTCAATGAGCAAGGAAGAACATGAATATCACTTGAGAATTATCTTAAAGACCCTGAGAAAGGAGAAGCATTATGAAAAATTTACTAAGTGTGAATTTTGGCTTCAAAAAGTTTCATTTTTTGGTCACATAATCTCAAAAGAGGGGATATCTGTGGATCCAGCAAAAGTAGAGGTTATCAAAAGATAGTCAAGACCAACAACAATAACTGAGATCCAATGTTTTCTTGGTTTGGATAGATATTATCGAAGTTCTGTGAAAGATTTTTCACGATTACCTAATCCACTCACTAGGTTGACTTGGAAAGGAGTTAAGTTTGTTTGGACAGTGGAATGTGAAGAGAATTTCAAGGAGTTGAAAAGAAGGTTATCCAATGCACCTGTGCTCACACTACCTTGTAGTGGAGAAAGGTTTGTGATCTACAGTGATGCATCCAAGAAGGTAATGAGGTGTGTTCTTATGCAAAATGATATGGTGATAGCTTATGCCTCACGATAGTTGAAAATCCATGGGAAAAATTACCCAACCCATGATTTGGAGTTAGCTGTAGTAATCTTTGCATTAATGATTTGGAGGCATTATCATTATGGAGAAAGGTACGACATTTATACTGATTATAAAAGTTTAAAGTAATTTTTCACACAAGAGGAGCTGAATATGCACCAAAGAAGATGGTTGGAGCTGATTAAGGATTACGACTGCTCAATTCATTACCACCCTTGGAATGCGAACAAGGTGGTAGATGCATTAAGTTGACAAGACCATGCCAGTTTATCCATTATGAGGAACAAAAAAGATCCAATATTTATGGATTTACAAAGGATGGATCATGGAATTATAATTAAAGGGGAAAAATTGTATCATTCTCAAATGAATGTTTAACCATCTATATATGTTAAGATTAAAGATGCACAGAAAGAAGATGTAGAGTTACAAAAGAAGGTGAGAAATGTTCCTAAATTCAACCTTGATTGTGAAGGGATAATAAAGTTCAGGAATCGGGTTTGTGTTCCTCCCATCCCCGAATTAATAAAGGAGCTGCTGGATGAGGTTCATAGTTATTCGTTCTCTATTCATCCTAGAAGCATGAAGATGTATAAGGACCTGAAAGAGTACTTCTGGTGGGATGGAATGAAAAGAGATGTCGCTGAATAAGTCTCTCGATGCTTGGTTTGTCAGCAAGTTAAAGCTGAGAGACAGAAGTCTAAGGGGGTGTTACAACCGTTACCCATACCCGAATGGAAATGGGAAAACATCACTATGGACTTTGTCACAGGACATCCTAATACATCCAAAGGTAATAATTATATCTGGGTCATAGTTGATCGTCTTACAAAGTCTGCACACTTCATTGCTATTAGAGAGGATTTCTCTCTGGATCAGCTTTCCAGGATATATATAAAGGAAGTGGTAAGATTGCATGGAGTACCACTTTCTATTATATCTGATCAGGATCTGAGGTTTACCTCAATGTTCTGGCGAAGTCTTCAGCATACTCTCGATATAGAGTTGAGTTTCATCTCTTCATATCACCCTCAGACAGACAGTCAGTCTGAGAGGACAATTCAAACTCTAGAAGATATATTGAGAGGTTGATCTATGGATTTCAAAGGTGGTTGGGATCAACACCTAACTTTGGGGGAATTTTCTAATAATAATATCTTTCACTCCAGTATTCATATAGATCTTTATGAAGCTCTCTATGGAATGAAATGCAGGACTCCAACTTGCTGGGATGAAGTTGGGGAAAGAAAGCTATGAGGACCTGATCTTGTTGATGAGATGGAAGAAAAGGTCTGATCTATTCAACAACACATAAGAGCAGCTCAGAGTCGACAAAAAAGATATGCTGACAACCGAAGAAAATACTTAGAGTTTGAAGTGGTTGATAAAGTGTTCTTATGAATATCTCCTTGGAAGAGAGTAATGAGATTTGGAAAGAAGGGAAAGCTGAGCCCTAGGTATATCGATCCTTTCGAAATACTAGATCATGTTGGGAAGGTAGCTTACCGATTGGCGCTTCCACCAAATCTCTCTCAAGTTCACGATGTGTTCCATGTATCTCTCCTGAGAAAGTACATACCTGATCTTTCACATGTACTCAGCTCAGAAGGTTTACCGCTAGAACAAGATCTTTCTTATGAAGAACAGCCGATAGAGATTCTCGATCGTAGTAAAAAAGTCTTACAGAACAAGACCACTCGCTTGGTGAATGTTTTATGGAGGAACCACCAATTAGAATAAGCTACATGGGAGCTTGAGGATATGATGAGGGATAGGTATCCTCATCTGTTTGTTACAAGTGACGAATTTTGAGGGAGAAATTCATTTTAAGGGGGGTAGAATGTAACACCTGAGACTTTTATAAGAATAATTTTTTATAGTAAGTTTATTAACCTTATAGTGTAAGAACACAAAAATACACGGTAAAAGTAAAATTATCTAACTTAAAGTTAAATCTAAATGATAAGGCTAAAATAGTAAACTAAACTTTTCCAAATTATATTTAATGAGAGGATTTAGATCTATACCCGCCTTAGCTTCAAAATAAACCAATTTTGAGCTATTTAATACCAAATATGGATTTATAATAAAATAATTTTTTTTTGTTTTTCAAAAGGTGCCCCTCTCCTCCATTATAAAAGGGAACCTCCTCCCTATCTTCCTCACACCACTTTGAGCCTTCAAGCTCAGCCAACCCCTACCAATTTCTCCTCTCCACTTTCCTAGAAGCATCCTAGAGGTCCTTGTCTTCTTCAAAGACCAATTTTAGTGCTCTAAAAGGAGGTCTCAAAGAGGCGCTTCAAAGAAGAGGTAATGTCTGTTACCGATTCCTTCAACGTTATTTCTTCTTCCACGTATTCTTCTTTAGTTGTTTAATTATGAATTAATAACATCAGTATACCTCATTTACTAATATGTTATTATAAGTATTAAAACAACCCTATTTAACCATCTATCCATCCAACAGAAAAAGAAATCACCGCGCGTGCGTACGTACGGAATACCGTCTCCATGCTGTGGTGTAATCTATTTTCCCCACCATATTACTTGGATGGGTATAATGGTGTAAAGAATGAATATATATGGTTATTGTAAAGTGATACTGATTTTTAAATATTATACATACACTCCAATACAATTCCATGATCATGGGAATGATATCATCGCTCGTGCGTATGTACGGAATACCGTCTCTACGATGTGATGTGACTCATTCTACATGATTTTCATTTCATAATGATTACATAAATGAATTGAGTGAATAAATATGATATATATTAAACAAATACCATTCTGGAAATGAGGTATATATAACCTGAAAAGAAGAATAAGAATTTATATGACAAAACACGCATAAGAACAAAACGTAATAAACACCCGAATAACAAGTATCAATGAAATATTACTAATAATAAGCTAAGAATATGACCATATATGATATCGTAACAATGATTATGCTTCCGAAATAAGTAAAGGACATTATTTAAATCATTATACTGGTGGTTCGGACACATACGAAGCAAATCGTACCTATGGTAAGAGAAATATCACAATCTCATTTTTATCCGAGATTGTTTATACTTTGGAATTTACTAGGGTGTATTTTATCATCCACATCCATGTTTCCTCAATATGTCATATTATTTCCATCCACCTACAATTTTTTAACTCTAATTTTACCCATCAGTGAATTTTTAGTAAAAGATATGAAAGGAATCTTTTGTCGTTTTTCATACGAGGTACTTTTTGACTTTTCTGACAAGTACGAGAAGAATTTTTTTTTAAACTTATACGACATGAATGGATATTTAAAACATTATTTACAAGAAGCTTCATTTACAAGTTTTCATGATTATTTTTAATCAACTTATATTAGTTTAAAATTTATGACATGTTAAGAAAGGAAAAATGATTTTAAAGTAGAAAGGATATTTTCCTCAAGAATGGAGTTCAAGTGTTTTATCAAAATTATTTTTCATCTAAGATAATATAGGGTTCTGTTTCTATCCTTATTATTACAGTGATTTGATTATGTTGTGGTGGAATTATTTTTATGAATTCCTTTATCTTATATGAATTGTTTTATGATGTCGCGATGTTTAAGAATCCCATTTTTTACATGGGTTATGCAATGATATATGATTTATGATTTTGTGGCACACATAATAATGGTATAATTATGAGATGTGTGGGACCTATATCTCCCTTCAATGCATTGGGTAAAGATTTTATATCTCCTGAGATAGACATGGCTGAAACAGCAGGTTAAACCAGTTTAGTGAAACAGGACTCAAACGAGGAGTGAACTCAGTTCAAAAATAGACTTTGTCCACTTAGATAGTCTTGGAAATGAGTCTTGACTAATAAGAAATGATTCTCTATGATTATGTGTGTATGACACAAATCTTCATGTTTTATTTTATGATTATTGTGATTAAATTTCACTACCATGATTTATCCCATGTTATGAAATTATGATCTCTTTTGCAGGGTAAGATTTCCAAAATGTTTTGTTCTTATGAATATGATGTGGTTGATATTTCTTTTGTTTACCCTTACTGAGCCTATGAGCTCACCCTTTTGTATTTTTTCTTTCCCCAGGACAAGAAGAAGGATATTAAGTAAATATGCCAAAAGGGACTGTAGATATTATGAAATAAATGGGAGACAGTGTAGATGCTTTATGAACAATTTGTTTATGTTTCCCAGTTTCTAAAGACACTATACCTATACAGTCCTTTCATGGTTTTGTTATATGTTGTAATAAGTGTACTTCAGTTTTTAAGTACTAACAATGTATGTAAATTATGGGTCGTTATATAGCATCTAGACCTAGAAGACACTAATTTATTACCTAAGCGGGTTGATCCATGACCTCATGTGTGCCTCCTCATATGCTACACGGTTCTAACTAGTAGCAATTGGATGTGTCCTTGGGGAGACTATTCCCTCTTCATCAGAGTGTATCACACTAGTAAATAATAATGGTGAGTAGTGTAAGTAGTAATAAATTACCAATATAAAACTAATAAATCCTCCTTATAGATAAATATGTTGAAGATAAATTAATATCTTGTAGAAAGTTATGGTCTTGTCATGATTATAATAAAAAGTTTAAAAACATGGGATACATGGGTACAAGCATATAATACATGATAAAAAAAAGAAAAAAAATTCAAAAAGCTACCTCCACTAGAATTGTGATCATAAGATCAGTCATTTTCTCTCATACCTCAACCTAGTACTGAAAATCAGACATCAGAACATGGGGGATTCCCTATGTCTACCCCTGAAATTCTAATGTTTATTCAATTATGATAGGTGGCCCAAATTTGGTGTTAGATATACTCTATAGGACACAACGAGTGGTTTTTAAAATTATGTAGTATATGGATATAAAATGTGTAACGTGAAAGTTATAAATAGGGTAAATAAAATAAAAAATAAATAAAACACGTCAGGCCAGGTTCTTCATTGAAACTCGAAAAAAACTAACTTCTTCAGCCAAGGACAAACACCACCTAACCAAATTCAATATGTAAAGATGTGGTATATATTTATATACTATATAAGTATGATGGAATACATGTATAGAAAGCATAACCTGGATTTTGGAGAGCCGTGTGTAGACATGGAATGAACCCAAAAATTTTCTTTTCCTTGGTGGATGCGTCCTTACACTTATTAAAATGGAATCCTTGGTTATTAAGAGATGGGTTATCTTGATCCCATGAAAGGTGATCCCTAAAGAGCATTCCAATTATATCTCCAAGTGAACTCTAGGTATCCATCACTATAACTGTCTATCCACAATGATCCATAAGTGGAACCCAAGTATCACACTCAACCTAGCATATGACATAACCTACTAGGACCATCCATGGTACATGATATATGGGACCAACTATCACTCGTGACATAGTACTTTATCATCCAACCCCAATCCCATCCAAGGTATTGCAATATAGAACAAGGTTTCTCCAATGGTTAAAGTATATAATGCATCAACCCGGTGTGGCTGTACAAGGGATTCTATAAAAAAATCCCATGTATCACTCCTGACACATTGATATTTGTTCAAAATTTCAAATTATAAACCCATATTATCCAATAAAAGGCATCCTTAAGCCATTAACCTTGTATCGGCCTCATCTTGGATAAAGGGTATGGATTTAGCTAGCATGAAATCCTTACAACATAAGAAAAATCATTTAAAAAACACATCCAGGTTGAATTTACACACCTCAAATGGTAGGTTTTAAACAAATCTATGTATTAGGTTCTTAAGACTTTAATTAAGGAACACCCTCAGGAATTGTTTTCATTGGGGGTGGTCAGCCATTAATTTATGGGTTTCTAAGACTGCACTAATATATGTTATCAATTGATTTAATTTTATAAATATTTGGGAGGCATCAATAGAGAAGTTGGGTGAAAATAATGACAACACATGATAAATACAATGATGCATTTAGGTAAATGAACTAGACCAACTACCTTAATATGGTGGATGACCCCTCATTTATATTTATCCTTTGAATCCTATAATAACTAATGAAAACAACAAAATATTCATATAACTTGAATGTATGTCAAATTATCTCACACAAAAAACTCTATATATAATAGAATAAATGATGAAATGAAAAAGTGGAATGAAGAGTTTACCATTGGATATGTAACATGGTAGATGGTGGATCGATCTGAGTTTAGATGAGAGATATTTCCCCAAACCTAGAATGATGGAAGGAGGATATTCTACATGGGTGAGGGATATTGTGAATAGAAAAAAAGGACGAGGGATAAGAAAATAGAAATGTGGTAAAATCATCATTCTAATCACTTTTTAACATTTTCACAGTTTGGCTGCTAGTTTTTCCAAGCGATGTTCAATCCATGTTAAAACTACTTACATAAGAAACCCCCCACAAGTTCTTGGTGCATGATTTTACTAACCATATGAAGCCCATGAAAAGTGCCTCTGTCACTTGTCTGAGACAAGTCACGTGGACATGCGTCCTGGTTTACATTGTTAGAATAAACAATGCACCTCCATTTATGCACTAGAGAACACAACATGGTTTAGTCACATGGTTATCAATATCCATGATATAACATTATGACTTAATTGACCTTTCCCAAAATATGGATCTCCATGCTCTAAATGAGCTCCAAACACTATCAAACCACTCCATAAAACATTAATCACATTATTAGAATAAATAAAGATGTTTTTAAAAGTAACATAAGATTCTTTACCACTTAAAAGGATAGTAGGTTAAAAAACCATCCTTGAAACAACTAAAATGTTCCCATCCGAGTGTGGTAAAACACCATATGAAAAAAGATCCAGCCACTATGTACATATGTTGGCCTCTTGATCCCAGTTCTTGTATTTTATATGAATATTATTTCATAACACCCATACCAAAGAAACTAACCATCCCAAGGGAGACATCATCCTTCAATCAGTGATAAGTATTAGAGGGTCCTAAAAGGAATCATCTACATATAGGTCGATATCCTTAGGATTAAATGAATGTGATGAGCCAGAATGATAATGGTGAATCTAGGATATATTGAAGACATCATGGATAGACTGATACCTCGGAGGTAAATCTAACATATAGGATACTAGCTTGAATAACTCCATGATCTCCAAATGACCAATGTAACAGGGTGACATATATCCCTATCTTTGAATCCATATTTGAATCAATCTTTGTAAAACATATAAAAATAATTGATTCCATACCTCAAACTAAAGAGGTCAGTGGTGATGATCAGTATAAGACTTATTATTGAATGGATCTATATCCATATGATTCTAAATCAGCTATACTACTTTGAAGTCTCTGAATTGAATTGAGGTCCTAGCAGTGCTTCCTTTGCCACCTTTAACATACATAGGGGTGAATGAAATGACTACCCATATCGGCACTTATATGGATCAATCTAAATATATTCTCAAATGATGTTATTATTGGAAAAATAATATAGTGGTAAGTGTCTCTCTTAGGATACTTCTAGAGAAAGGGAACATTTTTAGAGCATGTTATGTAACACTCATATCATACACTCGGACTAACCATTGGTCTGACTGTGATATTCTATAACCAGGAGAACCTATGTACCCAATGATTTCTATATCCATTTCCAAAAAAATTATGTAAATTGACCATCAATATATGATATGATAGAACTGTGATCAAAATGAAAGAAAATAATCTCCCAAAGATAAATACTTCCAATTTCATCAATTGAGAAATTCTCTTGGATAGGTAGCAAGTGTGAGGTATTTTTTAACCTACCAATGATCACCAATATCACATCACTAAAATTATGGGATATTAGAAATACCATCAAAAATTGATAATGATGTTTTCTCATTTCAGCATAAGAATGGATATTGGCTATTGATGTCCTATATGCCACAGGTTCCACACGTTGTACAGGTGACATGTGGAACACAATATGATAAAACAATCAATATACCTCTTCATTCCTTACTAAAAATAATGACGATGTATGTCTTGCTAAATATTTTTAAACCTAGGGAATACTGCCCAAATAGAGGAATAATATTCCAACATCTAATCTTCCTGCATGTCTGAAAAAACACACATACATCCATGGATGTGTATAATATTATCCTTTTCAATAACCCATCTAGGCAATGAGTCCTCACTTGAATCACTCTCCCTTAAGGAAAATCCCTCGTTGTAAGAACCTGGTTCTTATTCTTGAGTTACAGGTTTCTTCTTTTCCTTTTCCTTACATGTTTTTGAGAAAATAAGGAAAATGGGTAAAAATTACAATTTTATGGGTGCACGCCATGTACTTTGGCCGTGTATGATGGGTGTACAGGGCGTGTAGGCCTGTCAATGATGAAGGGCTTAAAAACTGACTACATTTCATGCACTAGGTATTTACACACCATTTAATCCGTTGGAAGGTGAACAGTAAGGTGGCAGAGGCAGCTACTAGCTGAGCAAATATACACGCTGTGTATTCAAGAATACACACCGTGCACTGATGTTGACAGATGAACAATTCCGCGGTGGAAAGAAGCCCTTAGAGGAACATTTAAAAAAAATTTAAAGTACACACCATGTACTTGAGAGTACACACCTTGTAGTTTTTTTCCTTAAAATTGGAAGTATCCTCCACATTTAGTAGAGGAGGCAGAACTTCCATTTGGTGCTCGGGAGGACAGCTGAAGCTTTGGAGATCACCTGGTTGCACACGAGGAATCCTATTCCGCCTTCGTCGATCACATTGGGACCGTACGGGTATGCCCTCCCCTCTCCATGCGCTGTTCTTACCAATTATTCTTATGAGGGATGTTATTTTCATTTGAATGGGAATTATTTTATCCCAGATCTATGTTATTCTTGGGTGTTTCAGGAGGCATCATTCTCGTATACCGATCATGGGTGATCGAGGTAGGTGGTCTGGTGTTTATTACAACTGTTGTGTTGATTTTCATGAACCGTTGTGCTTCGAACCCTTGTTAGGGGTATCGTATGGCTGAGGACTTTTTTGATAAGATATCTTGAGTTGTAAAGATAGTATAATGATAAATTAAAACTTTTGTTTGGGATCAATTTTAACATTCATGCTGTCAAAAAAATTCCAGTATGTTATTCCAACACTAAAACCTCTTTTCATAGATTGATAAAAATGATTTTTAACTAATATTCAACAATCGTCTCAGTAAAAATATTAAAAACTATCATGTTTATGAATTTATTTAACATTTTCATCAAGTAATAAATATATCCCCTTTAGAATTTATTTTTAGAATGAAAATATGTGGGTAATATAAGTACCTTAATGATTAAAATTGTCAATCTCTAGATTTTTAATATATAGAATTATCATATACATAATTCACTAGAACGTATGATATTTATTATATATCAACTAATATGGAATAAACTGGTTTTTTTCTTATTCAAACCCCCTCAAAAGATTGAATTTTTACTTCTTCGTCATGGTTCCCATTGTTCAAGAGTATACTCTAGGAATTTAAAATAATTGTACACATTACCGTGAGATAACGTAAATATAATTTTCGTCCATAATTGATAACTTTATAGCTACAAGAGGATAATAGATTTTATCAAATTTATGTATCCAACAAAATATATATTTCACCATCAGTTCCCTACATGAAAAAACAATCACGATGTCTATATGAGAAGACGGTGGTTCTTTAATGTTCCTCAGTTTGAAGAATAGTGTAGAGAGATTCTTATCAACGAAACAATTTTATTTGATAAAAATATATTATTCACATTAGATAGAATATTGGATTATGTTCTATATTTTCTTATTATCAATATCTCCTCTTCTAGCTATTTTGGAAATATGATCATATATTGTTTAGGAACTTGTTTTTTCTTCAGTTACTGTGTAAAATAATTTTCCCAACACTAGAATCCACATATTCATTCCCTATCTTCTTCAATAATTTTCTTCTTGTCCAGGTAACCATGTAATTATTTTTATTAGATTGTCCGTACATGTTACACCTTTAAAAAACAACTTCATAATACATTAAGATACCATTTTTTTGGAAAGAATTCCAATTATTCATTCAATATGTATTTCATCAAATCAATCTTATTGCCTCTCTTATAGATTTATTTTTTATTTGATTCATGATTGCATCATTTAGTATTTATGTTGATGGGAAATTCAAAATGGTCCCTGATGTGACCTATCATACCACAATAAAAGATTCTTTTCTCTAGAGTGACACAATTCACATCATTATTCACAAACATGTAGTTCATTGTTTGGTAACCTTCTTCTTTTGTACAGATCCCAAGGCTGAAATGTCATCTTATTTTATTATCTACTTCACTTTTATTAGTGTTCTAATATTAATATGAATTAATTATTTGTTCTTGATTGGCACATATCATCACTCATCATAATAATGACCACTTTTTTTTCAAAAATAATAGATTTCTTCAAATTTTTCATATATGTTCTTGATAGATTGATTCTTTATTATTTATTTATTACTTATATTTTCATGGTTTCCACCATTCATCATATTTAATCCCACTAAATTTTTTCAATTTTGATAAAAATACTTGTTCATCTGCCAACTTATTACCAGATTCCCAAATATACAACAACACCAATAGTAGGAAAAAATATTGTTTTCTTCATCTATGAATCATTCTGACTGGATTTGACATTTTGATTCTTTTTGGTAGAACATTTCTTCTTTTTTTATTTCTTAGATGATCATTAATTTATAAACTTCTTCATATCCACCTTTAAAAATGATTTGAATTCCTAATAATTTTTCTTCTCCCACGTTTGTTTAGATTTTAATGTTGAATTTGTGCTATTAGTCAAAATAACATCAATATTCAAAGATTTATTAGGAAAACAGTGTACCTTATTCAATAAACCTATATATAAATTTATCCTTAGATAATCATAATCTCTTATTAAAACTACATTGATTCCTTTCAAGAATAGGATACGTATCCGATAAATCCTTTGTAGTAATTATTTTCTCAATGACAAGATAAGTATCATCCTATGTCTCTTCAATAATTTGTAGTTTCACTTATAATTCAAGAAAATTTATATTGAGATCAATATTCTCATGTTCAACTGATTTCATGATTTCTTCTCACTAAATCATCATCTATTGATTCACATGTTCATGCTTCTGGTTATCCTTCTATAACAATCTTTTATGATCCATGATTCATTCAAGTTTTACATTCAACTGTAGATTTTTAACACTCATATATGTATGATGATGATTTTTATGTTCATGTATAACTTCTATATATATCATCTCAAAATAATATTTCTAAAAAAAATCAATTCCTCAATACCTCAAAAATATCATTTTTTACCATGGGATATTGTTTCGTCTTTTTCTATGACTCTTTTTGTAAGAGTATTTCTTATGAAAACATTTGTAGCCAATACTTGATCCATAGAATTACCTCTCTTCCATCTATAATTTATCATCTAGAAGTTTCGTCAAATCATTCACCATACTTATGAGCACCTCTTTGGGAATGTTCTCTCGATGTTCTCTAATTTTATTTTTGAATAAACCATTATCACAACTATAAATTGAATCATCATAATTATAATCAATTTATTACACCATAAAATTACCACTGTGAGTGCCTTCAGATAAAATTTTATTTTTAGTTATATAATAATTCTTCTTTATATTCTTTTCGACTATTTTCTTCTTATTTTTCCACATCTTGACTAAAACATCAATAATTATAATATCAAAAGTAAATATAGGCTTTTCCAACTGAAGATCTCCTAAATTTTTTCAATATCTAATATTCATTTCATATAAAAAACTAAAAAAGAATAACATATCCAACAAATGGTGGTGTTCACTTTGATACAAATTATTGCATCCAATACATCTTCAAGTCATACTTTAATTAGTGAGGGGGTAAAATTGGTGTGACTTTTTTGTACTATATTATCTCTTTTCATTATCCACCTTTGATCCTCTGTCACCTGTAAGGATGAGTGGATCTTATATGCAAGGAATAATGTAAATAAAACACATCACGAAATATATCTACAAGGTTTTGTAATAGTACCTACTCCTTGCTACAACCAGTTATACCCCTGGTTACAAATTATTTACAATATGTTGGCAGTAACAACTTGGGAAATTCCCATTCCCATCAATAATTAGTCCTCCAATTCTTTACTCTAGATTCACACTAGAGATCCTAAGTTACCACTACTAGATGTGACCCCCAAGTCGAATAAATGGTTATTTATACTACATCCCACAGTTTGACTAGAATCTCAATAGACAAATCCAGAGTCCCATTGGATGAAAAATATTACATTCATATATTTTTAAGAATATGAATAGTGATCCATGATATTGAGTCCCACATCAATTATTTAAGTAGTTCCATGACCCCTGTTATAACGATGTGCTTTTATAGGCAGCGAGAAGTAATAATCAGGGGATGGTCTTTACAGTAATGGCACCGACCTATGCCAGAACCTTGTTCTACTACCATGCCACCCTGTAGAGTGGATCACCTCTACTCCATTATGACATCTTGTAGTGCACCTATGCACAAACACACCCTTAAATACCGATGCTGGTTGTATAGGGGTTTAACTACCAACCTCAACCGTGGTTGTAGTCCCACTTGGACCGGATAGTGTGGATTGTCCAATATTTTTAATCACTGGATAAAAATGATAAAAAAATATTCCATTTCAAATATAATTTTTTTTCTCAGGGAAAGTTACTTTTCATTACCTCTACATCGAAAAAAATCCAAAAACAATGTGTTTCCTTATTTGAACATGTCTTGGGAATTAATACTCCTTTTGTAATCCTCAAAATTAGATATGATTGAATTTTAATATGCTGACCTTATTGACTACAATTTCATCGTAAGAAACCACTTTAATTATTCAACATTCCATGTATATAGGGTAAGTAAATCATCCAATAATGGATATAGAGTCCTAGTAATAAACATACCATTAAATAGGCATATTAACCCTCATAAAAAATATAACACAAATGGTTATTTCAACCCCACCATAACCATCAATATGATCAATGAAATATCATTCTATATATATTCATATACAAAAAGTCGTATATTATATAATTTCATCTTTATATCATAATATTTAATTTATCATTAGCTTATACCCTATCTCACTTTTAGTTATATCATGGTTGGTCAATACATACCTTAATATAACTCCAAACTTTTACAAAGGTATAACATACATGGTTTTAATAAGTTTGAGGTGAAAATAAAACCAACACCATATTATTTTAAAAAGTTTCAAAACATACACTATGGAAACATAAATGTCCCTCTAGTGTCATGCCTTATTCCAACCTCTCATAATTCCTCACCTCTCACATGTCTATATAGGGTAAATGAATATAATCATGGCCTTATATATTAATATATAAGCAAGAAGAGGATAAAATGTGTCTCGAGTATATATTACTCAAACATTAATTCAATACCATTTCTAAAAATATCATCGACCTCAAGGATTAGTTCTTTATGGCTCTATCATTTCCCAAGATATCCTTACCCAAATTCAATATGGTCAATGGTGATAAATTTTGTTTAATTTTAGGTTAACTTCACATGGGATATTAGAAAATGTATCAAATTCCACATGAAAAGAAAATAAAATATTGGGACTGGTTAGGGAAAATCTACCTCAATACAATATAATCTCACATGATGAATATCTCTCTCCGATTCCGATAGAATTAGGGATTTACAAAAAAAATTATGAAACTAAATTTGGTTGTCCCTTATAGAACACATTGATAATAAATAGTGAATATATAAAAGAGGATTAATATACATACCTGTATCTACAAATTGTGATAAATGAACCGTAAATATATAAACTAATTAAAGATATTAATGGCTTTGAAAGGATAATACAAGGAATAATTCCAAGGGTTCAAGACACTGCATGGTAGAAATGATGATAAGGTATCATTTTAGTAAATTATTAATAAAATTAAGTTATTTAATATTTTTTATTTAAGAAAGAGTCCATTTATCCACCTAGTAGCAACAATCAATCTACTAGACACCTAGTATTCACAAGGTAACCACCACAGGGTTATTGACTAATAAGTGGCCCTTACAGAACTACACGCCCACTTGAGGGTTACACCAAGGACTTCATACCATACCAATAGGTAATTGGTGGCACCTATCCCCACGAAAAAAGTCCCAAATACCAATCTATTATCTTAAAATGGACACCTTGTCCCCTCTAACTCCTCCAAAACCCATAATTTCATGAAATAGATGATAGTTACTAAAAAAATACATCAAAATACACCTCAAAATGTATAATGTGATAAACCAATTTTTAAGGAGGACTAATATAGCACCTATCCCCATATGAATTTATTATCTTAACATGGATGTTTATATTTTATAAGGATCTACCATTTTGGATTATTTTCAAAGGGGATAATTAGATATATAGTGTGAAACAAAAGTGAAAAGGTAGATTTAGAATTTGGAATTTGGAATTCAATCTACATATTATAAAATTAGAGGAATCAGATAATTACTCTTTTATGATGAAAGATTAATATTATATTTTTATATATATTAATAAGAGGTGTTAATTAGATTCTGGTGGTATAAAATAGTAGTGATCAAGATAATATATAATGAAAATATAATTATAACTAGGGTATGGGATAACAAGATACTTAATATGTTGGGATTATCAATTAGGATACCTTTAAATGATTTATGGTAATCTTCTATGTTACCCTCAGGCCACATAGGTGAGAAGTTCACAGCATGGTTAAGGAGGAACCTACATTACAGGATATAGTATTCGAATGACCAGTGAATATGAAAAAAACCTTTTATGTCATAATCAATAATATTATTTTATTTCCACTTTACATAGGATGATGTTAAATATCCCACATTATATAAAACCACTAAACATCAGCAAATCTTCTACAATGAGATAATTACCCTAAAAAATACTGAATGTATGAATGATAGAGATTAAAATATCCAAAATTATCCCATATCCCAAAATCATACAATTAGTGTAAACCTCAATCAATATTAAGCTTAAAAACATTTGATATCTTCCTCTAGGTCACCCAATGTCAGTGCAGGATCATAGAGTGCAATTCAAAGTCGACCTAGGAATGCTATAAAAGACCCAAGATGTTGGGGAAATCTGAAACAATGGTGTTGTTTTTTGTAAAATTATTATGTGTATATACAATTCATGGAGAGTAACTATAAGGCCCCAGCCTTAAAACATTAATTAATCTTCAGTTAAATCAAGAATTAAAATTGAGTATCTTTTATGTTTTAGGGTTTTAGGGAATTTGGCCATATCTATTGCATTACATCTCAAATATTTCAAATTAGACACTTCTACTCAGTATCCATTTTTTCATAAAAAAACTCATAAAATAAAACAAGAATTATTTTCTGTATATAATTCTTCTTGAATTATTCCTTTATCTTACCCTTCCTTATACCCTGTGAAAACATTTTAAAAACACGGGATGAGAAGTAAAAGGTTAGTAAGGGTTATAAAATAAAGAAATAAAACATTAGTCCATCAATACATACAAAACATATGTTGTATAACAAACCTCATAAAATTATAAGATTTATGAATAACAAATATAAATCATAAATCATAAAGGTAACTTGTGGCATCCATAACATACTTACATTATAGATTTCAAAACTATATAATGAGTTACATTTAGAATACCCATCAGAGTATATTCCCGAAATATCTTTTGAGAAACATCAACACTTACCTCGGTCATGTTACCCAATACTTTGGCGATCTATCACAGGATCACCCGCCCAAGGTTTTTCATGGAACCACCCATATACATAGATAATGCCCCAGAACCATAACATATTAATTATGCATAACATAAGTATAACCGAAAGAAAATATTTCCACATTGAAATCACAATATATTATTTAAATATATTGACATAATCAATCAATTTCAAAACCATTTTCAATACAATTTAAAACATTTACTGAAGAGATTTTAGAATCAAAGTTCGCATAACACTTGGAATCTTTTAAAGGAATTAACATTTCAAAACATTAATATACATATAAATAAATCCGCAAAACCATTTTTAAAACATGGACATTAATGATAAATATTTAGAAGAATAAATCTTTAAAACATTTGAAATGATGTTATAGTAAAAGAGTCCCTTACCACATGAGAAAGTACTAGAATAATAATAACTGAAGAATAAAATTGAAAAAAACTTATAATGACATGGGAATAAATATATTCATGATATAATATTTCAAAGGTAATTATATACACAATATAAATTGAATTGGATCATAACAACAAATTAGTCTCAATGGAATTTAAATTGAGACAAAATCCCTTACAAAAATCATATAAATGACATAAGAATCTATCAATGGGGTGATTATGTGTAGCAACAATATATCCACTCAAATGGAAGTAGAAATTAAATCATAAATAAATAAATACTTATTCCACATGTAACATTGGTATAATATAATCAATGAAGTGTGCGTAAAACCCAAATAGTGGAAATTGAGGTTTGAAATTCCCTTATGAAAATTCGTCAGCTTAACGACGTCACTTAGAAATTCAGAAAATTTGTTGATGCAAGAGAAATGGGTCATTATTCATCTGGACATAAAATTTACATCAATAAGGATATAGAAGAACATATCCCAACATAATAAAATGGAAATTAAAAGACATAACAAAAAGGAAGTCTTTGACAAAAATAGGAGGGTGAAATGTTTCGATACAAAGATCATTTTGTAAGTAAAATAGATTAATTATATGTATTCACTATAAATAAACATAAATAATGTATAAATACAAGGTAGTACATAAAAATATATTTCTCACAGATTCATATCACGGCATAATCAAGGAGTAGATGATAAACCTAGAGAATGGAAATTGGTTTAAGATGCTCTCTTACCATGAGTCTGACTCATCACATATGTTCCTTGTTCTTCCTAAATAATAAAATTCAGTTAATTTATACATGATTAAGAACAATTTTCAGCTTTATTATTACTTTTATATCACTTATTACTATTCTATAACAATTAATTATTTATTTGAGATCATACTGGATATTTTATCGATGTTCGGAACTTGAGTCCAAATTGAACTGGTTATAATTAAAAACTATCCATGTGGTCAAAAGTCTATTTTCTCCAAAATGATATAATGATTTAGATATAATATATATCATATGTATCATGTACATACGTATTTATAATTTTCCACGTAATTTGGATATAAGAAAATGAAATACACCATTCATAGATACGGTAAGTTGTACGTACGAATGAACGATATTTTAATTTCTTTTTTTCCCATTTTATGGAATGAAAAACAAATGATACATAAGTATATTATAACCCTATTATAATATCAATATTATATATGTTACATTAGTTCATTAATTCCATTATTTATATGTTCCAGGTATTTCATAAAGTAGTCACATCACTTTGAGGGGGCGGTAGTCCGCACTTCCTCAAAAGTAATTATCGCATTTATACAACAAGAAAAGAATAAAGGCATATTATAAATGATAATTAAAGAAGAATAGATATAAAATAAATATCAAATATATCAAATATAATTACATTTCCATCATAATTTCCACCATAATATTTGGTAGGATAAGATTGAATAATCATCTTTTCGTGAGGCAGTAGTACGTAGTCCATAGAAACAATAAGTTCTATACCAATTAAATGGAGTTGTGTGTTAGTATAGTTCAAATAAATATCATAACAAAAACATAGTGTAGTTAGGATACTGGTGTGGTTATGTCAATAATGAATAATAATATCATAGGGAGTGGAGAAGGAAAAATAATGTAATGAAACTTGAAAGAAGATGTTACCTCAAATCGGGTAACTTATTTTGATTTGAGCCGAAGGGCTCTCTTGAATGTCCTTATGCCTAAGGGAAGGATTTTAGGAGGAAGAGAGAGATATTTTGAGATTATTTGTGAAGATTTTGGATAATATAAGGGGCTTGAGTGGTGGGAGTAATGAGTTATAGGTAATTGACTTTTATAAGGGGGAGGAGGGGCTCTTTAGCAATGTTTGAAGGTATTATTTTATTATAAAATTATTTGGGATTAAAAAAGACCAAAAATCATTAAATAATAATATAATTTGACCATTTTTTTAAAATAAAACCATATAATAATAATTTTTTAGATTTGGGAAATTTATAATTCTTATTGTTTCTATTTAACTCTTTTTTACTCTTATTGTTTTATCAAGCATTTAAAACATTGAGAATAAAAATATTTACCAAAAAATGAAAAATATCTAACTAAAGAGTCAATAATAGAATTTTATACTTTTGATGACTCTTTTTCTGAATATTATATTATTTAAAATTGTATAATATTTAATAAATTATTTTATATTTTAAAATATGAGTTATGTCAATTTTTACACTATTCATATCATGACTTTTTTAAAATACCATAACAATTTTATTGATTCGAATAAAGATCATTAATACAAATATAACATGTAAAAATCATCCAGAAAATTTTTTTATGACATAAAAATAAGAAAATTACATTTATTTTCACATTTATAATATCATTCATTTGAATCCTTTATTAATGAAGCAACCACTGCATCATTATTGTTTCATAATTGAAAAAATTTATTTAATATCTGAAAATTAAAAATAAAAAAAATGATGTGTGAAATATTTATATATTTTAAATAAATATTTATATTCTAATATATCACTTATATAACCCCATATAATTTTTTTACTAAAATATATATGTTTAGGTTATATTTTTCTTAACTTTAAATTAAAAGTAACTAAATGTCATTTTCACACAGAAGTGGCTCCATGGTGTCCTAAAATCGAACCAAGAATGGACATGGTCTGAATGTTTTATCCAATAGTGTTTGGATATGTGTTAGGGTAATTTAAAATTTTTATACTATTATTGTATACCCTTATTTACTTGATTTTCTATTTATCCGTGGTAAATAAAATATTTTTTGATGTTACTATTAATAATGTCTAAAAATAAAAGTTACCTATTTACAAAATTTGGACCTCCTGATTAAAAATATGGAGTCCATTTTTCCAAACTCAAAATAAAGAAGTTTTAGAAATTAATTTAAAATTAATTCCTGTTGTCAAAACCAAAAAGTTGGTTTTTAAGAAGAAAAAACTACCAAACGATTGACATGCATTTATGTCCAATTTCCAAGTGAAAGTACTTAATTTGTCCAAAATTGGATTAAATGATAAAAAATAATCCAATTATACTTTAAAAACAATTAAAATTACAATCTAAATATATAAATAAATTAGATTAAAATGCTATTTTGAATTAAAATACAATATTTTTCACTATTCATCAAAAAATGAATTTTATCAGAAAAATACCTAAATTTAATCCAATATAAATTTTGATGTCCAAAATAAAATTTATAATATTATTTTGTCAAATTATAACATATAAAACTAATTTAAAATAGATCATAAATGGGGTCCCTATCAAAAGGCATTAAAAACCTTTTAAAATTTGTAAAGTTTTTCATGCTTAAAATCAGATTCATTTTTATTTTAAGCCTCTAAAAATTTATTGGATAATTGTAAAGAAATTTAATAATCATATTTGAGTTAGTTTTTTCTGTTCCCTCCAATTAAATGGATATGCATTAACTGTTATTTAAAATAATAATTATATTATATTATTTGTTGGTATAACTCAAAGTTGTGTGCATTGTAAGATTTCAATTAAACCTGTTGTTGTGTGTTGAGTATGCAATCAGACAAACATTCATCTTTAAATGAAAATAAATATCTTATTAATAATTATTAATATATATGAAAACTAATTATTCTTTAAATACCTTGATCGTTACATCCTTCCCCCACTTTGGAAATTGTGTCGTCGCAATTTTAAAATTGGGCTTGGAAACTTATTCGAAGGTCCCACATTGGAAAAAGTGTCAACAAAACTATCTCTTTAAAACAAAAAGAGAGAAGTAAAAAGGTCACCCAAGATAATATATACTAGGATTCCATGAAAACATGGATATGGAAGAGAAAAAAACCATCTTGTTCTGAAGGAGAGTGACAGAAAATGTGATCAAAAGAATTAAAACCACTAGAAAACCACAAACATGTGATAAGTTAAACTGTATTTGACTCCCCAGTAGGAAACGTTATTGGAAAACTGTTTTTTGTTTTATGTTACTCTTCATAAAGTTTTAGAATTGATTTATGATATCGACTAAAACAAAGTAAATATAGTTACATTTCAAGTATAGTTTCATCCATTAATAAGTTTCTACCAAAAACTCATCTTTTCTCTAAACTATTAGTATTCAAGATGAGTTGGTCAAACCTGATACACTTGAATCAATATCTAGAGAATCACATAATTTGAAAAATATGTACTATATATTTCCATTATTTTTAGACATTAACCAAAACCAAAATGGTTTGTACATGATTAGATAATCTCCATAAAAGGATAATCTTTTATAAAAAGAAATAATTCTCTTAATCTCTAAAATTGAACAAATAATACACAAAGTTCAACAAAGACCATTCAATAAACAATTGTCTTTAAAATCCTTCAATATATTTCAAACTAATATTGAAACCCAAAAATCAGAAAAATATAATCACATAGTCTTCTATAGTAAATCATAACATTTTTCGCTAAATAACATCACATACACTTAAAGACCCATACTAAAATGTAAATAGCCTAATCACATATTCTTCATGATAGGTTAATCATTTACATTAATAAGCTAAATCTCTATATGTCCAAAATAAAAACATATATTCATCCAAAATAAAAAACAACCATTACTCCTAAATTAAAATCCCAATGTATTCTATTTAACATAGGCATATAGTATTCCCAAAAGAGAAAATGTCTTCCAAAATAACTATTATCACTTAATCACCAAATCATTTTCTTATAATAAGGATATCCATTTGATAAAACATAAGATCCCAAATCAACTTATTCTTTATCAAAAAAATCATTTAACTAAAAATAGTAAGTAACATTAACTAGGTACTTCACGTAGGTCAGTGGAAGGCAATGCGACCTTGTCACCCTTTGGTTATGGGTTATTTTCCTATGGACCTGTTGGACACAATGGGTTTTCACCCATCTTGCATGTTGTCCCTTTTTATAAAACTCAAAAATAACCCTAAAATTATTTAACATAAAATGGATTCCTTATAACATTCATTTTCATCCCAACTCATAATGACCTAAATATCATGATAAAGTTATATATATATTGTCATTTTTACCTCCGTAATATAACATAATTCCCAAATAAAAAACATCACCCCTTGATCATGCTCTCCACCAAGTTTTATCACCATCATGTTCGTATAGATAGATGGTCCATGAATTGAAACAATAATTAATAGATCCTTCAATATAATCTACTTCCTTTATCCAAATACACCTCGTACAATAAGGGTCATATGGGTTTTCACAGAAAAATTGTTTTGGAAAATAATCATGTATGACATATAATTTCAAAAAATTTGATAAAATGTTCTTTTTATAATACATTTAGACCATGTTTGAGTTGAAACGTTAAATCAATTATCCTTTTAAAATACCATATGTATGTGATGAACATCAATAATTTAAAAGAAAATATGAACAGGTTTCACAAGGGTATAATTCATCAGCACCTTTTTCAAAATAATAATATGATTCAAAAATCTTGTGATGAGGAAAAATATTTGAAAACAACTTGATAATATTTACCTTTCTAGAAAATACGAGAATATTAAGAAAATAAGATTTTATTAAATACATCCCATGATCTGTGATGGTTTTTAGGTATATCGAAGGTGTATGATATCTCAAACAACTACTTGCAAGTGACTTGTATGTTAGAAAATGTTTCTGAATCATCTGGGCTTGATTTTGTAATAATTATTACAAGCATGTCATCCGGAAGAGATATGAATGTTGTTTCAGATCATCCTCCTTAAATATGTAACATACATTCAATGATTTGAAAAAGTTACAAAATAATGATTTAACTTAAATATTAGACATAGAGACTATACATGTGTCTAACAAAACTCCTAATCCATAAAGTTGTCTAAACCGACCTTTGATACCAACTATAATGCCCCAGCCTTAATAAATTAATAAATATTTAGTTAAATCAAAAATAAACATTGTGTATCTTTTCAGGTTTAGAATTTTAGTGAATTGGGCCATAACTATTACTTTACATCTCCAATATTACAAAGTAGACACTTTTTATCAGTATCCATTTTTTCTTAAAATAAAAACTCTCAAAAGAAAACAAGAATTATTTTGTTGATATATATAACTTCTTGAATTATTCCTTTCATTTACCATTACTTATACCCTATGAAAAACATTTTAAAATGTGGGAGGATCATAAAAAGCTCATTAAGGGTAATAAAATAAAGAAATAAAATGTTAGTCCATCAATATACAAAACATATGATCTTTGACATAACTAATGAAATCATAAGATTTATGAATTACAAATAGAAATCATAAATCATAAAGGTATCTTGTGGCATCCATAACATACTTTCATTGTAGCTTTCACAACTACATTGGGAGTTGTATTTTTAATACCCATCACAATATATTTTCTAAATCTCTTTGGAGAAACATTAACGATTTACCTCCTCCACGTTACCCATTTCATTGGAGAGCTATCATAGGCTCACCCACCCTTAGTTTATTACTAAACCACCTATATACATGACCAATTCCCATGAACCATAATATAATCATAAAACATAACACAAGAATAAAGTAAAGATAAAATTTTCACATTGAAGTCACAAAATAACATTTAAATATATTGACATAATCAATCCATTCTCAAATACAATTTCAATACTATTTAAAACATTTAATAAAGATATTTTTGAAAAAATATGTCCCATAAAAATTTGAAACTTATAAAGGAATTATGATTTTAAAATATTAATGTAAATATAAATAAATCATAAAAACCATTTTCAAATCCTGGACATTAATGATAAATATTTTTAAGAATAAATCCTTAAAACATTTAAAATGATGTTTTTGTTAAAGGGTTTGTTACATCTTGAGAAAATACTTGAATAATAATAATTAAAAATAAAATTAGAAAAACTTATAATATCCTGAGAATAAAGAGATTTAAGATATAATAAGTCAAAGGGGTGTATATAATCCATATAATTTGAATTAGTGTATAACAACAAATAAGTCATAATGGAATGTAAATTGAGACAAAATCCCTTAAACAGATCATATAAATGATATAAGAATCTATACATTGGGAGATTATGTATAGAAAAATTATATGCACAAAAATGGAAGTGAAAATTAGATGATAAATAAATAAATAGTGATTCCATAGATAATCTTGGCGTAATATAATCATCTAGGTATGCATAAAACTCAAAGAGTGGAAATTGTGTTTAGAAATTCCCTTATGAAAATTCAGCAGCCTAACGTCATCACTTAAAATTTCAGAAAACGAGTTGATGAAATAGAAATAGGATTTAATCACTTGGACATAAAATTTACAATAGTATGTATATATAATAACATATCCCATCATAATAAATGGAAATTAAAAGACAAAACAAAAAAAAGTCTTTGACAAAATGAAGAGGGTGAAAGGTTTCCATACAAATATTATTTTGAAGATAAAAA
The DNA here is from genome assembly GCA_963277665.1 of Viscum album. Lineage (NCBI taxonomy): Eukaryota > Viridiplantae > Streptophyta > Magnoliopsida > Santalales > Viscaceae > Viscum > Viscum album. The sequence goes on from OY728158.1 coordinate 414,136,878, forward strand.
AGATTGATTATTTGAATTCACTATTAATACACAAAAATAAATTATAAAAACTATATAGGACATAAAAATTTATTTCTCACATAATCATAGCACAACATAATCAAGAAGTGGAAGATCAACCAATAGAATTGAAATTAGGTTCACAAGATCCCTTACCTGGAGTCTGACTGGTCATGTATTTTACTTATTCATCCTGAATAATAAACTTAAGTTAATTTAAACATTATTCAGAACCTTATTCAAGTTATTATTCTTTTTATAACACTTACAAACTTTCTATAATTGTTAGTTAATTATTTGAGTTCATATCGAGCATTCTGTCGATGTTCGAAACTTATGTCAAAAATGAATTTATTGTAATTAAAAATTGTCCTTGAGGTCAAAATTACATTATCAACAGAATTGTATTCATTATTTATATATCATATATATCATATATATAAATTATATATATATTTATAATATTTCATATCATTTGGATATATGAAAATGAAATGCATCGTTCAAGGAGACGGTAAGCCGTCCGTACGCATGAAAGCTAATTTCATTTCATTTTTTCATTTTAATGGAATGAAAGCTAAATGATTCATAGGTATATTATAAATATAGTATAATATATATGTTATATATTTTACATAAGTTCATTAATTACATCCTTTATACGTTCTATGTATTTCATGAACGAGTCATATAAATTTGAGGGGGCGGTTGTCCATACTTCCTCAAATGAAATTATCATATTTATACAACATGAAAGTCATAAAAGTATGTTATAAATGATAATTAAAGAAGATTATAGATATAATAAATATCATATATTTCATATATAATTACATTTATACCATAATGGCCACCATATGCGGTGGTTGGCGAAGATTGAACAATCATCGTTTTGTGAGGCATTAGTTCTCCGTCCATCAAAAGTGTATGTTCTATACCCATTAGATATTGGTCTGTGTAAGTGTATTTATAATAATTCTCTCAAAAACCTCCTAGTATATTTAGTATTATTATATTGTTATGTAATAAAATAATAATAAGATCATAGGGAGTGTTGAAGGTAAATTAATGGAAAGAAAATTGAACGAAGATGTTACCTCAAATCGGTTAACTTCTTTTGATTTGAGCCAAAGGGTTATAATGAATATCCTAATCCCTATGGGAAGGCTTATAGTTGGAAGAGAGGGATTTTGAGATATTATTTTGGTAGAAGTTGGATGATCCAAGGGGAATGAGAGGTGTGAATAATGGGTTAATGGTGATAGCCTTTTATAAGGGGCTCTTTAGGAACGTTTGAATGTATTATTTTATTATTTAATGTTTTTTAGATTTAAAAGGTCTAAAACACATTAAATAATAATTAATATGACTATTTTTTTAAGTAATATCAACTACTAAGAATTTTACTGGTTTTTGATTTTTTTAATCCTTGTTGTTTTTATTTAACCCTTTTTTACTCTGACTGTTTTATGAAGCTTTTAACACTTTGGGAATACATTTTTTTACCAAAACATGAAAAATATCTAATTAAAGAGTCAATAATAAACTATTAGACAAATGATAACTATTTGGATTAATCATATATTTTTTTAGAATTTTAAAATATTTAATAAAATATTTTATATTATATAATATAAATTATGTCAATTTTGACAGTATTCATATCATGACATTTTTAAAAATACCTAAAAACTTGATGGATTCAAAACAACATCAATTATACTAATATAACATATAAATACCATCCAAAAGATTCGTACATATCATCAAAATAATCAAATATCATTTATTTTAACATTTACAATATCATTTATTGGAATCATTGTTGAGTCAATAAGGTTTTCCTTATGACTTTTCCATTCCTTCTTGTTTTGAAAATCACAAACACCTTATCTTTAAGGAAAATTGCTTTTATAAGGAAAATTGCTTTCTTAAGGAAAATCGCTTTTATAAGAAAAATTATCCTTATCATATTTTCATTCATATTTTTCTTAAGTATAAGATTCGGAATCATTTTCTCGGAATCATTAAAGCTTTGATATAAAGCATTCTATTTTAGGGTTCGGATTCTGGACAAGAACTATAAGGAAGTTTCATTCCGAATTCCGGATACGAACTCTGACTAAGTTCTATTCCAGATTCAGGATACAAATTCTGAAGAAGAATTCTCATTACAAATTCTAATGAAGAAATCCCATTCCGAATTCTCATTAGGAATTCTGAAGAAGAATTCTCATTACGAATTCCAATGAAGAATTCTCATTACGAATTCCAATGAAGAATTCCCATTACGAATTCTAATGAAGAAATATCATTCCGAATTCTCATTCCGAATTCTGATAAAGAATTCTCATTACGAATTCTGATGACGAATTTTTATTACGAATTCTGATGAATAATTATCGTTACGATTTCTGATGACGAATTCTCATTACGAATTCTGATGAAGAATTCTCATTACGAATTCTGATGATGAATTCTCATTACGATTTCTGATGACGAATTCCTATTCCGAATTCTCATTCCGAATTCACCTATTAAACAGAATCTGATTATCATTGTTTTATACACTCTGAAATTATTCACTCCGAACTTTCACTCCGAAGTTTCTATTCCAAAGTTTATGTTAGAATTTAAAACGATGTCGTACTTTCTGTTACACTTGCTTTGTTATAAAACGATGTCTTCTATAAACTAACCGTTGTCTAAGTGACACGTGTACAGGTCCCTCCGAACTTTAAGGAAAATATGACCGTTGGAGGAGGAGCCGACCTTACCTATAAATAGGAGCTCATTTGAAAGAGCTCGGTGCTGATTGCACAACGGATGAATGAACAATTTGGACTTTGTGCATACATGCTGTTGAAGTGATTTCTACAGAGAGAGTCTCTTATTAACTCTCAAAGCTTCGTGCGACTCCGAATGTTGGTGATTACATTCGAGCGCTTCCGGGGATAGAAAGACAGAGGTGCCGACTACCTTAAAGATCGAGGGCTTTCTTGCTGAGAAAGACAGAGGTGCCGACTACCTTAAAGATCGAGGGATTTCTTGCTGAGGAAGACAGAGGTTTCCAACTACCTTGAAGTTGAGGGCTTGCGGGGATATCAAGACAGAGACTCCGATCTTCGTATCGAGGGCTTACCCTGGTGTGGGTAAGACAGACTTGATTGAAAGTATAAATCAAAGGACTTTTATCCAAGGTTGTTGGATACCCTTCTCATTGGGTTAAAAGACTATTATCTTGTTACTAGTAGTTTTACTACTTGTTTTTATTCCGCTGTAATTTGTATCTTAAGGAAAGTATAACTTTCTTATACTTCCTTACTTACTCTGATTCATTTAGATTCTATACGCTTTAAGGTAGAATCTCATATTGTAACTTTTGTTAAGTTTCAATTTCCGGAATCATATTTCCGGAACCTACTTTTGGAATCACTTTCCAAGTTCAGTTCGGTGTTAGAGGTGTTGTGAATTTACTTAGTTTAACTTTTTTAAACTTAGCCCTTTCCTTTTCTTAAGGAAACTTTAGCTATTCATAACTAACTTTAAAAGTTCCAAAGGAATTTTTTAAAGTATACAATTGACCCCCCTCTTGTATATTGAGCATCTCATATTATATTTCGATCCTACAATTGGTATCAGAGGTTGGAAACCTCTTACTCTATACCATTCTTACATTTGGTATCAGAGCAAAGGATACTGAAATACTTGTACTCACATACAAGTTTTTCTTGCTCACTTTTCCATTCCGAACTTTGTCATTCCGGTTTATCCATTCCGAACTTTTCTCATTCCGAACTTTGTTATTACGATTCTTTGCTACTAACAAGTTTGTGTGCAAAGTTATTTTTAGTATGGCAGGAATAAATGTTGGATCTATTGACATTCTGAATCCTACAAGACCACCAATCTTCGATGGTAATGATTATGAATACTGGAGAGATCGTATGAAGACATTTGTTATCAATACTGGAGTAGACAACTTTTTCATGCTTACTGGTGATTATAAAATTCCTGACAAGGAAGTCAGAACCTTTACTAATCAGGAAAAGAAAGAATATCAACTCAACTATAAGGTACGCAATACCTTACTTTGTTCAATGACTAGAAATATATATAGCCAAATTTCTTCTTGTGAAGCAGCTAACTGTATATGGAAGAAGTTAGAGGTTACACACTTTGGGACTTCTAAGGTGATTGAGACTAGAAGAGCTATGCTTAGAGCTGAATATCATGGCTTCAATTTTCCTTATGGAGAACCTATCTGTAAAGTTCAACAAAGGTTTATGACTATCGTCAACAGTCTAAAGTCTATGGGAGAGAATGGTTTAGATGATGAAGCTCTTGTGGACAAGATAATTGATATTATGCCCAATGAGTGGGAATCCAAGAGAACAGCTATAGATGAAAACAGGAAGGTTACTCAAATCTCTCTTGATGAATTATTTGGAACTCTTCTACAACATGAAACCAGAATGAAGAGAGATGCTGACAACATCAAGAAAAAGAATGGAAATGGTATTGTTGCTTTTACTTCAACTTCAAATCAGATGAAAACTAAGACTCATGAGAGAGTAACCAGATCCAAGTCTAAGAAAGTCTTTTTCCAATCCGAATATGTGAGAGTGAAGTTTCAGAAAATGAATTAGCCAATCTTGCTCGAAGGATGAACAAGATAGCTGGACAGAGAAACTTTCAATCCAAGTATAAGAAGAAGGATAGGAAAGATAAGAAAGATGGAGAAGTTACTTGTTATGAAAGTAAAAGAGCTGGACATATTAGACTAGATTGCCCTATGCTCAAAAAGAAAGAAAGAAAGGAAAGGAATTCAGACAGGAACATGAATAAATATTATAAAGCTAAAGCTAAGAAAGTTCTGAAAGCTAATGACACCTGGAGTGCCAGTGGTGGTGACTCTTCAGATGAATCTTCTGAATATGAATCTTCAGGAAAGAAGACTCTTGGTCTTATAGCCATATTACCTATTGATAATCATTGTCTTATGGCTAAGGTACGAAATGCTGAATCTTTGACCAATGTTTACTTAAATCCTAATGATAGTAAGTATTATAACTCTTCTGATGAAGAATCATCTTCTGATGAGGAAAATACTTTACCTACTTATGAAGAAGTCTCTAGATTTTCTGAAGTTTTTGAGATTGATAATTGAAAACTCAACAAGAAACTCGATAAGGCAAATTCTAGGAATTCTATTCTTACTAAAGAGATATCAGATCTTTCTAAAGATCTTGATAAGAAAAATGATGATTTTGAAAGTATTTCGAAAAATCTGGAGGAAGTAAATTCTGAGAAGAATAATCTTTCTAAAGAGTTAGAAAAAGTAATTTCTAATAAAAATGTTTTCGAGCCTAACTCTAGTTCAAAAACTAATGATTTTGAAGATAAAAACTTGGTTGTAAAACTCAAGTCCGAATTTTTTTCCTTAAAGAAGTGTTTATCAAACTTTACTCATGGTAAGGAAAATTTTGATAAGATTTATTCCCAAATACGACCTTTAAGAAATATATCCGGATTTGGTTATACCCATGCAAAACCTATTTTCAGTAACAATTATTTTGTTCCTCAAAGTGCCCCATTTTGCACTAAATGTCAATATGGTGGTCACTGGGCAAAAAATTGTTCCTTAAACAAAACCCAATCCTTAGGTTTTCATAAAGCTTATTTTTCTAAGAAAATGTGGGTTCCTAAAATTTTATTGTCTGGAAATCTCGGATCCAAGCATGTTTGGATTCCGAAAATCTAACTGTGTTCTTAATTTCAGGAAAATAAAGAAAATTCCAGCAACAATACATGGTACATGGATAGTGGATGTTCCCGGCACATGACTGGTAACAAAAGTTTTTTTGAAAAGATTATCAAAATGAAAGGAGGAAAGGTAACTTTCGGAGACAATGCTAAGTGAGAGATTGTTGGTATTGGTAATATAGTTCTTTTGGGTAAAACATTGATTTCAAATGTTCTTTTTGTTAAAGGTCTTAAGCACAACCTCATTACCATAAGTCATTTATGTGATGAAGGTTACCTTGTGAATTTTAGGAATGATAAATGCTTAGTTCACAATTCCAAGGAAGAATTTATTCTCTCAGCCAATAGGCAAGAGAATGTTTACACCTTAAACATAGAAGACTTAAGAAGCCAAGATTTACCTTGCCTAAGTGCAATGGAAGATCATTCTTGGTTATGGCATAGAAGACTAGGACACTGTAATCTTAGAAACCTATGTAAACTCTCTAAGAAGAAACTTGTTAAGGATCTACCGGAGCTTAGATTTGATTCTTCTAATGTTTGTGATCCTTGTCAATATGGCAAGCAACATAAATCTAGTTTTAAGTAAATCGGGGAAGTCTCAACAACTGATGCATTACAGTTGGTGCACATGGATCTTTTTGGTCCAACACAAACTGGAAGCATTGGAGGCAAATATTATGTATTTGTTCTAGTTGATGATTACACTAGATTTACTTGGGTCTATTTTCTAGCAAAGAAATCTGAAGCTTTTTCTTATTTCAAAAGTTTTAGAGCTCAAGTTAAAAATGAGAAAAAGCTTCCATTGAAAACTATTCATAGTGATCATGGAGGAGAATATAAAAATTCTGATTTTGAAACTTTTTGTAGTAAGAAAGGTATTACTCACAACTTTTCAGCACCTAGAACTCCTCAACAGAATGGTTTAGTTGAAAGAAGAAATAGAATTCTTCAAGAGATAACTAGAACCATGTTGAGTGAATATTCTATTGCTAGATTTTTCTGGGCTGAAGCTGTAAGTACTGCTTGTTATACTATAAATCGAGTTTTGATTAGACCTTTTCTTAATAAAACTCCTTATGAGTTATGGAATGGTAGAAAACCTAGACTTTCCTACTTCAAGGTTTTTGGTTGCAAAGTATTCATTTTGAATACTAAAGATAACTTACATAAATTCGCACCAAAATCAGATGAAGGGATTTTCTTAGGTTATTCCACAACCTCTAAGGCTTATAGAGTTTTTAATAAAAATACTTGTACTGTTGAGGAAACGGTACATGTAAAAATTGATGAATCAGATCCTTTTGTTTTTAAACCATCCCAACTTACATCTTCAGATGTGTTTTAAAAAACTGATTATCAACCTTTAATAGATGAACCTTCTGATAAGGAAATTTTTCTAGAAGATACTTCTGAAACATTTACCCCAGAAGACTTTCTACCCTATGTTGATGAACAGGTTTTACAAAACCCAAGTCAGGTGTTTCTTAAGAATCATCCTAGTGATAGTATCATTGGTGATGTAAATCAACCTGTAAGGACTAGAAGTTCCTTAAGAAATGAAGTAGAACATCTAGCATTTCTTTCCCAATTAGAACCTAAAAGCACAGATGAAGCTTTAGGGGATGATGATTGGATCAAAGCAATGAAAGATAAACTAAATGAATTCAAAAGGAATAAAGTCTGGACCCTGGTTGAAAGACCTAAGGAAACTTCTGTTATTGGAGTAAAATGGGTTTCCAGAAATAAATGTGATGAAATTGGAGTCATTGTTAGAAATAAAGCTAGACTTGTTTCTAAAGGCTATAATCAGCAAGAAGGAATAGACTATGAAGAAACCTATGCTCCAGTAGCTAGACTTGAATCTATCCGTATTCTACTTGCTTTTGCAGCATTCTTTAATTTCAAACTTTATCAAATGGATGTGAAATGTGATTTTCTTAATGGTTATGTTCAAGAGGAAGTTTTTGTTGAACAACCTCCTGGCTTTGAAGATACAAAACATCCTGATCATGTGTTTAGACTAACCAAAGCTTTGTATGGCCTTAAACAAGCCCCACGAGCATGGTATGATAGACTCAATGGATTTTTGCTTAAAAATAACTATGTTAAGGGAAATGCAGATCCAACTCTTTTTATAAACAAAGATAAGAAAAATGTTTTGATTGTTCAAATTTATGTTGATGACATTATATTTGGTTCAACTCAGTAATCTTTGACTGACTCTTTTGCTAGTCTAATGAAATCTGAGTTTGAAATGAGTATGATGGGTGAGTTAACATTTTTCCTTGGTTTTCAAATTTCTCAAAAACCAGAAGGAATTTACATATCTCAACATAAGTATATTAAAGATCTTCTTAAAAAGTATGGTTATGACAACACTAAAAGTATAAGTACTCCCATTGGTACCTCAAACTCTTTAGATCTTGATGAAGCTGGGAAACCAGTAGATCAAACATCTTTTAGAGGTATGATTGGAAGTTTACTTTACTTAACAGCTAGTCGACCAGACTTAATGTTTTCAGTATGCTGATGTGCAAGATATCAATCCAATCCTAAGGAATCTCACTTAAAGGCAGTTAAAATAATTTTTCGCTACCTTAAGGGAACCATGGATCTAGGATTATTTTATACTTCTGGAAATAATTTCATTCTAAAAAGCTTTTCTGATGCTGACTTTGGTGGATGTAGAATGGATAGAAAAAGTACATCCGGAACTTGTCATTTCTTAGGAGATTCATTAGTTTCTTGGTCCTGCAAGAAGCAATATTCTGTTGCACTCTCCACTGCTGAAGCAGAATATGTAGCAGCTGGAAGTTGTTGTGCACAAGTGTTGTGGATGCAACACACACTCACAGACTATGGCTTGAGTTTTACTAAAACTCAAATTTTGTGTGATAACACAAGTGCCATTTCCCTAAGTAAAAATCCTGCACATCACTCTCGTGCAAAACACATAGATATTAGGCATCACTTTCTTAGGGATCACACACTTAAAGGAGATATTATTCTTCAGTTTATCGGAACGCAAGATCAACTTGCTGATATTTTCACAAAATCTTTGCCTTCTGATAGATTTGAATATATTAAACAGAAGTTAGGAATGATAACCGTAAGGTAATCTTCCTTAATTAACTTTTTGTTGAAAAAATCTCCTTACAGTAATAAACTCCTTTTCATAGGGGGAGTACATTTGATTGTTTATTTAACAAAGTTTTTCAAAATTTGTTTTCAAACTTTTTGGAACGATTATTTCCGGAATGGAACTTCCGGAACTACCATTTTCCATAATGGATATTTTCGTACAGAATACTTCTGGAATGAAAGTATTCGTATTGAAAATTTCTGGAATGGACAACTTTCGTACTGGGACTTTCATAACCAGATTTTCGTACCAAGTTTTGTTTTTTGTATTTACCTTTTTCATATTCATTTTTTTTGTATTGACTTTTCGTATTTAGTTTTTCGTATTGAGTTTTTCGTATTTAGTTTTTCGTATTGAGTTTTTCGTAGTCGTCTTTATATTACCCATTACGAATAACTTTCCTAAGCTAATCCGAGAGGTATGTTTTCCTTACTGAAGTTTTTGTAATCATATTTTACTTGCTGACAATTTCTTATAGTTTGTTTTCGGTTTTTGGATTTCTTAATTCTTTACTATAATAAAAACCTCAAAAAGATCGGATTCAAGCTCTCAACCGTCAGATTTGATCTCGGATCATTCTAAACCGTTAGATCAACCGAGGAAGTTGAACCGTCATCCCATTGCCTATATAAAGGGGACCCTATTTTTGAGTCCCACATCGATTTCTAGCTTTTGCGTGCTGAAGCTCTGACTCTCTGATTTAAGGCCATTCTGAACTTCACTCTTCTCAATTCCGAACTTCCCAGAGACTTCAGATCCGAATGTCTGTAGAGTTATCTTCTCAAGAAATGTCTTCAACCAAGCCTATTTCTCAGTGGTTAGTCTACAGAGAGAGGTTAGTTCATCCGAATTTCTTCAGCAACTACGATTCTATCATTTCGAAGAATATCAAGTTGAATGGATGGGAAGATGTTGCGGTATCAAAAACCGGCAACCAAGATGAAGTGTACTCAGATTTTCTTGTTGAGTTTTATGAGTCAATTGCTTTCTTTGAGGAAGATAATAGAGAAAAATTTTCTTTCAAATCGTATGGCAAGACATATAAGCTTTCTTACACCAAGGCTGCAAGCTTGGTAAGGTTATCTTATGAAGGGGAAGCCGAGTTTATTTCTCACGTATTGATAGACTCCAAGGGTAGTTTCAACACGGAAAAGGCCTTAGAAACACTCGGATTGGATGATGACAAGGCTCCGAAAATTGCAAGCCTTTCTACAAACTTTCGGATTCTGGAGTTATGGGTGCAAGGGCTTATCGTACCGAGAAAAGGTGATAAGGATAGCCTGAAGAAGAGCGAGATATATATCTTAGATTTCCTGATAAATCTAAGGAAGTTTAACTTGATAAAGCATATTCTTCTTAATATTGAGAATTTGAAGAAGGGGAATCTGAGAGCTCAGATCGTTATGTACCCAGCAATATTATCAAAGCTCATAGTTCGGTGCCTAGAATCTTTCAAGGTAGCTTGTAGTTCTAAGACGAAAGTTTGAAAGATCATGTTGCTCAGTGATGGCACTCTTAAAAGGATGAATATATCTTTTGACAAGAAGTCTGGGAAGTTTATTGATCTACCTCCTCAAGAAGAAGTGGCTCCGAAATCTGCTGATCCGGAATCATCCAAGCCGGTAAGGAAGAGAAAGCTGAAAGAAGTGGAAGAACAAGGAGAAAATCCCAAGTCTAAGGAAGTCCACTCCGCACCGCCAAAGCCTAAGAAGAAGAAGACCTATCCTGATGAGGTTGTTTCAAAGTGGAGAGCTGACAAAGAGAAGAGGAAAGAAGGGGATCCGCAGTTCGGATTGGACCCTGCAGAAGCTAAAGCTTTGAAGGAGAAAGCTGCTGATGAGCTTGAAAGGCAAGCTAAGGAAAAGAAGCTTAAGAAGAAAATGTCAGAAGCTGAGGCAGTCCAAGCGTTGTTGAAGTTCAATGAAATGGTTTCAGCAACTATCCCAGTTCCGAGATCTTTCTCTCTGGAAACTCTACCTGAGACTCCAGGAAGAAATCTTGTTGCTCCGGAAGAAGCTGTTGCTACTAATACTGAGGAATTAGAGCAAGTGGAACAAGTTGAAGAAGCTGCTGAAGGAAGTGGTGAGACAGGAGATGTGCTAAAGCAAGTAGATGAATACAAGGGAACTCCTTCGGAACACTTGTCGCTCCGAACTTCAGAAGCTCAATCTTCAAAGCTAGTTACTCCTGAATTGGAAGAAGAGAAATGGGAATAAGAAGTTGCCTATCATGGAGAAGAAGAACAACTTTTACGTGATATTGTTCAGATGAAAAATGTAGAGGATACTGTTCAGGAAGTTGCTGATGAGGAAGATAATATTGTTCAAGTCCTTGATAGCGAGAAGAGATCTCCGGAACAGGGTTCTATTCCTGAAAAAGATAAGGGGAAGCAAATTCTTGCTGAGACTTCGAGCTCAGTAGTAAGAAAGAAGAAGGAAGCTGGTAGTTCTTCTAAGAGGAAGTTGGAGCATATTGAGGAAGAAAATTCTCCTAGCAAGATTTCAGATTCGGAGTCATCCTCGTTGGGGCATGATTTTGTTGTCCAATATTTGAAGAAGTTGGTGGGAAATATTCCGACCTTCTCAAGTATCGATTCTAGATGCCAGATGCTCCAACATACGCTGAATCAGAAAACCGACTCCGTATCAATGGTTATGGATAAGTGTGTTGAGATTGAAGCTCAGTTCAAAAATTTCTTTATTGGTTACGAAGCCCATAAAAGATCTTGCAAGAGGATGACAAGCTGCTCTAAGAAAACTGTGGAAGAGATGAGACTTTTCGATGAATTTCAGGATAATGTTAAGGATGCTTTTGAAACCGAGGACAAGAAGATTAATGAGCTGACTACATCCTTCGAAGAGAAATTGACAGAGGAAAAGAACTTTCGGATTCAGGAAGTGAGAGATCTGAATGGATAGCTCAATTCCGTTAATCAATGTTGGAAATATGAAAGGGATTATCGGATCGAGTTTAAAGAAAGGATGAAGGCTCAGGAAGAGAAGATGAAAGCTCAGGAAGAGAAGATGAAAGCTCAGGAAGAAAAGTTGAAGGCTCAGGAAGAATTAATTGAAGCCCAGTCCGCAAGAATAATCGTCTTAGAGAAGCAAGCAGAGGAAGATCACAAAGATTTGAAGAAGATCAAGACGATTCTTAAGGGGCTAATGTCGAAGGAGAGAGATCCGAAATAACCAATCCGATATTTTTTTTGTAATTATTTTGTTGCTGAAATTTCAAATCTAATGAGAATTGTGCTTGTTGTTTCTATTGTTGTCATTACTAATCTTTCAGGTACATTGTTATTTTTTCCATTCCCTCCAATTCTTTTTGAAAATCACAAAGGGGGAGAAGGAAAAGATCCTTAAGAAAAAGAGGAAATCTAATAAGAGTTTATCAATGGGGGAGAAAGAAAAATACCCAAGGAAAAAGAACTCTAATAAGAGTTTGTTTAAGGGGGAGTTTTCTTAAAGAAGACATTCATATCTATCACTCCGAAAATATGAATACGATCCTTAGAGTTTCAAAGCCTAAGGGGGAGTTAGTCGTATTCATCTATATCCTTAAACCAATGGAGATAAGCTTTAATGTGTTTCTTTCTTCTTGGAATAGCTTTTTCGTAAGGATGATTGTGCTTTCCAAAAAGGGGGAGATTGTTGAGTCAATAAGGTTTTCCTTATGAATTTTTCATTCCTTCTTGTTTTGAAAATCACAAACACCTTATCTTTAAGGAAAATTGCTTTTATAAGGAAAATTGCTTTCTTAAGGAAAATCGCTTTTATAAGAAAAATTATCCTTATTATATTTTCATTCATATTTTTCTTAAGTATAAGATTCAGAATCATTTTCTCGAAATCATTAAAGCTTTGATATAAAGCATTCTGTTTTAGGGTTCGGATTCTGGACAAGAACTATAAGGAAGTTTCATTCCGAATTCCGGATATGAACTCTGACTATGTTCTATTCCAGATTCAGGATACGAATTCTGAAGAAGAATTCTCATTACGAATTCTAATGAAGAAATCCCATTCCGAATTCTCATTACGAATTCTAAAGAAGAATTCTCATTACGAATTCCAATGAAGAATTCTCATTAAGAATTCCAATGAAGAATTCCCATTATGAATTCTAATGAAGAAATCTCATTCCGAATTCTCATTACGAATTCTGATAAAGAATTCTCATTACGAATTCTGATGACGAATTCTTATTACGAATTCTGATGAAGAATTCTCATTACGATTTCTGATGACGAATTCTCATTACGAATTCTGATGAAGAATTCTCATTACGAATTCTGATGATGAATTCTCATTACGATTTCTGATGACGAATTCCTATTCCGAATTCTCTTTCCGAATTCACCTATTAAACAGAATCTGATTATCATTGTTTTATACACTCTGAATTTATTCACTCCGAACTTTCACTCCGAAGTTTCTATTCCGAACATTATGTTAGAATTTAAAACGATGTCGTACTTTCTGTTACACTTGCTTTGTTATAAAACGATGTCGTTTATAAACTAACCGTTGTTTAAGTGACACGTGTACAGGTCCCTCCGAACTTTAAGGAAAATATGACCGTTGGAGGAGGAGCCGACCTTACCTATAAATAGGAGCTCATTTGAAAGAGCTCGGTGCTGATTGCACAACGAATGAATGAACAATTTGGACTTTGTGCATACATGCTGTTGAAGTGATTTCTAGAGAGAGAGTCTCTTATTAACTCTCAAAGCTTCGTGCGACTCCGAATGTTGGTGATTACATTCGAGGGCTTCCGGGGATAGAAAGACAGAGGTGCCGACTACCTTAAAGATCGAGGGCTTTCTTGCTGAGAAAGACAGAGGTGCCGACTACCTTAAAGTTCGAGGGCTTTCTTGCTGAGAAAGACAGAGGTGCCGACTACCTTAAAGATCGAGGGCTTTCTTGCTGAGGAATACAGAGGTTTCCCACTACCTTGAAGTTGAGGGCTTGCGGGGATAACAAGACAGAGACTCCGATCTTCGTATCGAGGGCTTACCCTGGTGTGGGTAAGACAGACATTCTTGAAAGTATAAATCAAGGGACTTTTATCCAAGGTTGTTGGATACCCTTCTCTTTGGGTTAAAAGACTATTATCTTGTTACTAGTAGTTTTACTACTTGTTTTTATTCCGCTGTAATTTGTATCTTAAGGAAAGTATAACTTTCTTATACTTCCTTACTTACTCTGATTCATTTAGATTCTATACGCTTTAAGGTAGATTCTCATATTGTAACTTTTGTTAAGTTTCAATTTCCTGAATCATATTTCCGGAACCTACTTTTGGAATCACTTTCCAAGTTCAGTTCGGTGTTAGAGGTGTTGTGAATTTACTTAGTTTAACTTTGTTAAACTTAGCCCTTTCCTTTTCTTAAGGAAACTTTAGCTATTCATAACTAACTTTAAAGGTTCCAAAGGAATTTTTTAAAGTATACAATTCACCCCCTCTTGTATATTGAGCATCTCATATTATATTTCGATCCTACAATCATTTGTCAATGAAACAATCACTACATTATCATTATGTAACAATTAAATTTATTAATTTAATGTATAAAAATATTAAATAAAATAAAATTATGTATGATATATTTTTAGCTTTAAAATTAATATTATTAATTGAATCGATAGCTTATATAACCCCATATAAAAATTATCTTACTAAAAGATATATATTTAGGTTATATTTTCCTTAACATTAAATTAAAATTACTTAAATGTCATTTTCATACACAAGTGGCTCCATTAGGTCTAAAAATAACCCCAAAGATTCCCGTGGTCTGATTTATCTCTTCCAATAGGGTTAAGACATGTTTTAGGACAATTTAAAATTATTATAATATTATATTTTACCTTTATTTACTAGATTTACCCTTTAACCATGGTAAATATAATATATACTCAAGTTACTATTCATAATGTCTAAAAATAAAAGTTAGGTATTTATACTATTTGTAAATATTTATTCCAAATATTGAATCCATGTTTTTAAATACAAAACACAAATGTTTCATAAATTAATTTAAAATTAATTCATGGTTTAAAAACCAAAAACATATTTAAAAAAACTAAAAAAAGATTGATATGTGTTTATGTCCAATTTCAAAGTGAAATTACATCCAATGAAAAAAATAGATTAAATGATAAAAACAATAATCCAATTAAACTTTATAACAAATTAAAAGTCCTATCAAAATATATAAATAAATTTGATTACGAGGTAGTTTTAAATTAAAATTCAGTATTTTTCATTATTGATCAAAAAATGAACATTATTGAAAAATACCAAAATTTAATCTAATGTTAATTTTGATGAACCAATTAGATATAGGAATATTATTTTTTCAATTATAACATATAAAAGTTAGAAAAATGAGATTTTAAAAGGTTTTCCAAGTAAAGGAGGTAAAACATCCTTTTTACAGTATTTGATTTCTTCATGATTAAAATAAAATTAATTCTTATTTTAAGCATCTAAAAATTTATTGGATAAGTGTAAATAAATTTAATAATTTCATTTTAGATAGTTCTATCAATTATCTCTAATACAACTATTTGGAATTAACAATAAATTAAAATTAAAATAATATTATATTATTTTTTTGATATAACTCAATGTTGTGTGTCTTGGAAGATTTCATATAATCCTATTGTTGCGTGTTGAGTAGGTTGTTAAAAAATGTGTCCTCTTTAAAATAAACATTATATATCATACATAATTATTAATAGATATAAAAACATGTTATTATATAAATATCTGTGTCATTATAGTAAGACCTTGGAAAAATGAACATGGGGGATTTATCTTTATTTCTAATTTTAAAAACAGGTTTATGGAGTCAAAACATCAGGCTAATAATTGAATCATCTCTAAAACTCTTACTTCGTTTATCTATCTATTATTTCATAGAATTTTAGTGGTGAATTTGTTTTTTCATTTTAATTTATATTTTGTTGAGTATAAGGAAGCATGGAATAATTTATTTTATTGAAAATAAACTCTAAATGGTAGAATTTGGTAAAATAAGTTAACCATGATGAAAATTATATATTTAAAGAGAAAATTGTTAAAATGTGGCCAAATTTGAATTTTTATTTAATAAATGATAATAATAATAATTAAATCTTTGAAAATAAAAACATTATTTTTATAAAATTTTGATGAATATTAGGAGTATTTTTTTATTTTCAAAAATCAATCCATAATAGTATTGGTTATGTTGTAAAATTTTAAAGATGAATTTTAGTTAATGGTTGTAACAAAATGAAAATTTAACATATAAGTAAAATAAGACATCTTTTAAAATGTCTATTTTTAAATAGATTCATGTAGTAATACTTTTACATTTTATCAAACATTTACACAACATGAAATAATATTTTCCAAAAGGGTTATGAACAATATTGGGAGATAAAAACTAAATTATAGTGAAAACACTAAGGAAAACTCCATAGGCATGAAGTATGCCATGAATATAACCCCTTAAATAAAAACTATAAAAAGAAATTAAATCTTAAGTTATAGGATTGAAATATCATGGTTAGTGTAAAACATTTATAAGTGATGTAGTGAATGATGAATTATAAAAATATTAGTGTATGTATTATTTTTGAAGGGAAATTTGACCATTAGTATATGAATATTATCTAACCATTGCAATTGTAATCTTACATTTTTAATTTTTATCCTAAAATTAAGAATAATAAACAAACCAATATAAAAGTAATACAATATTTATAAAACAAGTAAATGAGATTTTAACATAATATATTTATATAAATGTATTTGTTGTGATAAAATAAATTTTTTTCATTAATAAATCCTGATGATATTTTTTAAAAAATATAAATAATTTACCTTATTTAAAATAAAATTTTATGAAATATTTGAATGTTTTAATGAAGATTTTTTATTTAATAAAATGGGTTTTGAAGGAATATATTTTTATAATGTGATAATACAATTCTCTAAACCCATAAGCAATTTTTTAAGTGAAAAAAATAAATTAGTGCATAAAAACAATTTTTTCAAAAAATAAGAATGTTATATAAATATTAAATTTTCCATATTTAAAAAACTTGTTTCATAAATGGTTTTTTTTTCAAATCAACTTATTGATATTACTATATTTTGATTTATTTTTTTCTTCTAAAAAAGATAAATTTTGGTGAATAGTAATTTATTAAAAAAATATGACATTTTAATCATGATTTAACTAAATTATTAATTTCATAATAGTTTATTTAATAAAACATTATCCTAATATAAAAATTTACAATTATGGATATAGTCATAATAATCCTCACTATTGGTATTCTTGGGAAAAAATAAAAAACTAATAAATAATATATTAAAAAACACCTATATTTTACCCCCACCATTAACTACCCCTATTATACCCACACTTTATGTTCCTTTTCGTATTAAATAACTCCCTAAATCTTCCCAATTGATCCTTAAAAAATAAAACAATTTCCTTTTTACGAAAAGAATATTCCTAGGAGCTTTAATGGTTATCTATAGTGTTAACATCCAAAGGAAGAGGTAATATTGTCAATCAAAGTCTCTTAAATTCATAACTTATTATGACTCAAAAAATTTATTATCTATATGTTTTAATGATAACATATGTTTTATAAAAATACATAATTGTTTTATAATAATTTAATTTCTAAAATCTAATATTCTTCCAACTTTTTCAAAATGAAAATGTCACCCATTTTATCGTTGCGTCTCCCCTTCTGGGATGATATGTTTTGTTTATCATCAATGATTCTACAAAAGGTTGTATAAATAATATCATTTTCAAATATAATTTTAGTGAGTATATTATAACATATTTTGTGTATTTTAATTTTATAATAATCATTTATTTAAATAATATGAATCTAGTTCATTATGGTTGGAAGAAATGCATTAATATAATAATCATATATCGATAACATTTATAGAAAATGAATAATACGTATGTTAGAAAAAATAAAGAAATTTGTGAAAATATAAAAAATTTAATTTCACGAATATAATGTCATGAATATTATATCATTTCTTTTGTGGGTTTATAGACTTATTTTACAAAAAAATCTATAATTATCCCAAATATGAAGTGACTTTGGGACCGTGAAATGAACACCATCAAGAGAGAGGTACTTAACATGATGTATTATGAAAATGTTTTTTAAACAGAAATAAAACAACAGTATCCAAAAATATAGATTAAAAATTTTCTAAATAAATTATTTAATAGGATTATTCATGATGTTATGTCATCATACAGAAGTGAGTCAAGGACCTGAGGTAAGGGTTCATTTGAATAACCCTCATTACTTCTGAATTAAACTCAATCATTCTTTTTTAAGAAATTTCCCTTATCTTGATCTCAAATATTTGTTATATTATATATATGTGTGTGTGTGTGTGTGTTTTACTTAAAATATATAAATTCAGCATTAATTCTCATTGTTGGGGATAATTCATGTTCTTCAGGTTCCCTACATAATCCATTCATTTATGTATGCCCGATACATAAAAATATTATAATTTTTATATATTTCCATAAACATATTCATCTACTATTTTTAAAATTATATAGATTATAAAAACATTTATTATTTAAATACTATATTTTCAGGATTTGTTGGTTTTATTTAAATAGTATTCTATTTACATATTCCAAGGATCTAAACCACTTTTATTAAAATCCCTCTTAAGAAGTTTATTTCCAAACCTGCTTCACTACATATTTTACGTGAAATTTATTTCCGTAAAATTTAATTATTTAATAATACATGAATTTAAATTTATTTTTTATTATATTATTCCATGGTAATCTTTATGGCATTCAATTTTTTTATGGTCTAAGGTAAGTTTATGTAACATATTTCATTTTTATGGGAATTAAATATACATATAACTTATGATTGATTTTCTTATGTAGAACACAGATTCATGTACATGTTATTAATATGATTAGTGGGCCTAGAATTTTTTAATCTATAATTAACTATGCTATGTTTTCATCTCCCTAGATATCATGTTCGGTTCACAAGTGTTAGGAAAAGCATACTATGTTATGTTATTTTAGTAGCGAGCCTTAAAATATACTTATAATATCATATTTTATATTAGTTCCAAATTCCTTTAATTTCATGATATTATGATGTCATCTTTTCTTTCTATTTTTATGATATTATATATGATACTCTTCATTCATTTTATCATGATATTCCTCTTACTTCATAAGTATTACATGCCACAACACTTAACTCTGATTATTTACATACCATGATTTATTGCTCGACCCTTTCAAAATGTCTGTCTCCATGAAATCCTATATAATATTATAAATTCAATTGAGTCTAGAAGATAATTCTAGAGTCTAAAATAAATATTATATATATATATATTATGTTTAACAATTTATTAACTATTATCCCAAAGACAGTAAACCTCTAGATATTTAGGTTCTATTTTATTGAAATTTATGTTAAAAAAATCTTGTAATTTGTGTAATTAAATTTTGTTCAATATT
The DNA here is from genome assembly GCA_963277665.1 of Viscum album. Lineage (NCBI taxonomy): Eukaryota > Viridiplantae > Streptophyta > Magnoliopsida > Santalales > Viscaceae > Viscum > Viscum album. The sequence goes on from OY728158.1 coordinate 414,156,338, forward strand.
GTTGGTATTAAAGAAATTTTAATTTATTTCTTTGGATTAGGATTACCAATAATTTTTGAAATATCAACGGAAAATTATAGGTACAGGAAAACATATCAATTTTTTGTAAAGTAAGGAGTTTCTAATCTCTAAGGAATGACATCCTTATCTGGATTCTACATGTGGATATCTATCCATAATATATTAACCTATGTGTAATAACCTCAAAATAAGGGGATGGTTGGAATTAATCCAAAATTCACCTTGGGCATGAGTTTTGGGCCTTACATCACACTTGGTTTGACACTCCATAGGGATATGCTTGGGTAGATTGACATAATATTTGTAAACCATTATATATGATTCATATAATTGGACGATGTTTTGTATAAAATTATTTATTATAGAAATTAATAAGAAAATTACCATTTATGTCTTAAATTTATACCTATGGATTCATAATATAGAGTATTTATTTCATTTATAAATTGTTTCTTCTAAGTTCATAGTTTAAATTTTATATGTGTATTAATTTGAAAATTATTATTCAAAATTTTCATTTATTTTTTTAAATAGAAGGAATCATATATAAAAAAAACTAAATAAAATGTTTTATTACATTAATAATTAAGAATCTAATATGACAGGAGTAGTAGTGAAGAGCGTTATGGAAGTAATTGCACAATTGACTCAAGTTATGATTAATAACTTGAGTCACATCGAACTCCCTCATTATCCTAATATACTAAAAGTTTTAGTTGAGTACTTTATTAAAAAAATTCCCCATAATTATCTTGAATATTGTATGAAAATGATTAACTTCACTTATAAAATACACATGTCCTTCTAATGCTCTATGCATGAAAATTTACATTGGTCATATATTGACTATAGGGAGAAGTAAATAATTTCTGGGAACTAATAAAGAATATATAGGCCAGTGAGGAAATTGAATCTGTGGAATTAATTTGATTAAAAAAGATATTTTTTCAATAAAAAATTTTACAATACTCTCTATATTAATATAGATTTGGAATACATTAGATTCAAGAAAAAGAAGAATGAATATATTAGAGACTATAAAGAAAACTCCACAATGATTTCGTGATTTGACTTTATCATTATAATAGATGATAAAATTATGGTTGAATATTTCTCCAATTGGATAAATAAAATATTTAAAAAAATTTATTTAATTGGGTCATAATAAAATATAATGAAATCATATGATGCCTCCTCAAAATCAAGATACAAATTGGTGATTCTCAAAGGTCCTATGTGATTGGAGATAAGAAGAAAAGAGTATATTTTATATCTATAACATCATTTTATAATCCTCCTTGTGGAAATAAAGTTAGACTATTCTTATTCCATATTTTTTGGAAGAAAAATCCTGGAAGCTACCTTAAGGTAAACAGAGATGTTACATGTTTGGAAAATAATGTATAAATCTAATGAATATCATTGAGATGAATAACACTACTAATTTTATGAAATAAAATAAGGCCATGATATATCCTCATCATATGGTCCAATGATTCAAAAAAAAAGCAACAAAAAATACTAATAAAAATTCTCTAATCTAAGGATTATCAATGATAAAAAAACAAAATACATACAAAGGATAATAAAGTAGTTATAGGCTTATACTATCATTACCACAACGGTGGATCATAAAAACAAATTTTCTATTGGTACAATAGTAATTCATTGAAGAATAGGGAATTCATTATTCAAGTTTAGTTCTACTAATTCTTTTATATCATGTATGTTTAGTATAAGTATTCAAATACCACATCAAAAAATAGAGGATAAAACATCTAAGGAAATAAAAAATGGTGAAATTATTGCATTTCAAAAACATAACACCTCAATAGTAAATATTTGTATGATAAATCACCTGTAAAACATTTTTATACTTTCTATAGTGTAATTCAATGATATATTAGGTGTAGATTGGTTGTCCATATATAGAGCCCTCTCAACTATTTCGAAAAGGAAATGACGTACCATTTCCTGAAACATCCTCTAACTCTATATATGTTTTATAAGTATGATAATTCTCCTTTTGAAATATCTTAGAAATAATAGATAAATTAAAATTATTATAAAGTATATCTTCCAAAACTTATTGAGAAACATTAGAGGATCAATCTAAATTACATGTCCATTTTGAGGGAATATGTTGATGTGTTCTTCAATGCATTTCTGAGTCTTCCTTATATCTGTTAGGTTGAGTTCTAAATTAGAATTTACCAAGATATCTATTGATATAATAGACTCTATATATAATGGAACCCATTAAACTAAAATAAGTATAAAATAAACAATAATAGAATCCCAAAAAGGGGTTTTATAGGTTCGAGTACAACACCATGTGGTGGACCAGTTCAATTTTTAATGAATAAGGAAGGGGTAATATGTATTGTCAATGATTATAGTAAACATGGAAAGATCATGATCATGAAAAAGTATATCAATTGTACAGATTGATTTCCTATTTAGTAATCTATGTGGATCCTAATACATCTCTAATTTAGACCTTTATTTAGGGTATCATTAATTAATAATGAGTAAAGAAGATATTACAACATTAGTTTCATAAAAGGTACAAAAATATTGAGTGAATATTATTATCCTTCAAACTCACCAATGATCCTATAATATTTATGGACATGATCAATAGATTCCTTATATGTTACCTCAAATAATCATATTATCCATTATATATTATATAATCATATACTCCCAAATTAAATAGGAACATAAGGATAATTTTAGTATTGTGATAATGATATCATGAATTGAGAAATTGAATTCCATGTTTCTTAAGTGTGAATTTTGGATACAAATATTTATCCTTCATGGGTTATGTAATAACATTTGAGGCTATTTCTATCAATATTCCAAAAATATAGGTGATTTAAGAATGATCTAGACTAAAATTTTAAAAACAGATTCATAGTTTCATCAGATTATTTTGGAACTATTTTTTATTTTTGATAAACATTTTATGATTTCCATACCCACTAGCCAGGATAACATGAAAGGATATTATGATTTTATAGACTGATGAATGTGAATATATTTTCACAGAGATTAAGAAGATTCAATACCCTACACCTATATACAAAATACTCACATGTGGCATATGATTTTTGATCTATAATAATGAATTAAATAATTGATTTTGATGCATCTCCATGAATAATCTTAAAGTGGAAATTTATGCCTTATGAAAATTGATAGTGCATGATACAAATTGTACAACACATGATGTGGAGTTGGATATTATAATATACTAATTAAATATTTAGTTTAAATATTTATATGCAGATAAATTTTGTATATATGGGTTTCAGAAAATCCTCAAGTATATATTAACCGCAAAGGATCAAAATATGTTCTAGGAAAGGTCAGTAAAAATGATCAAGGATTACGACTGCTCAATCCATTACCACTATGAGAAACTGAATAAAATGTAATATTATATAAGCATAAAATATCATGAAAAATTATCCTTTATACGGATTTAGTGGTATGTAATACTCTTATATATGAGAATAATGGAAAATAGGATAATAAATGAAGGAACTACATACTTATTTTCTACACGTATTTCCCAACCATTCATTTTTTAAACAATTAAGGAATCCCTAAAGAATGATGTTGAGATAGAAACGAATGCGGATTCTATAAAGAATGGGAAATCCTGTGAGTTGAACATTGATAATGATGTATTAGTGATATTGGAGAGTGACTCTATATACTATCCTAAAATGAGATTAAGAATGATATATTGATAGATTATTATTGTTCAATATTATCTATCCACCCAAGGATAATAAATATTTATAGAATTTTATATGAGAACTATTTGTGGGGAAATATAAAGAATGTGATTGAGAAATGTGGATTGTGGTGGTTGGTTTGTTAAAAAGCTATGTACATATGGAAAAATAAAAATGGAATGATGAAATAATTTCCTATGCCTTCATAGAAATGTGAGAACATCACGATGGACATTTTGATTGGTATTTTGATAAAAAAACAACGAAAAAAATTATATATGGGTTTTGATAAACTATCTTACAAAATCTACTTATTTAATCATCATTTAGGATAAATTTTTAATCAATTGAATTGAAAGGATTTACATTAATGAAATGATGACGCTGTATGTAACACCACTATCAATTATATTTCACTATGACATGAGGTTTACCTAAATTTTTTTGAAAAGTGTCGAGCATTAAGTAAACTTGTAGATGAACATTTATATGACATATAACCATTTCTCTGATAGTAAATATAATAATAAACTTAAAAATTTTGTGGATATACTAATAGCTTTATCAATGGACTTTAAAGGAGGTTAAGATCAATATCTTCATTTGCATGAGTTTTCATACAACACTAGTTCCAATAGACGATTTATAAAAATCCATATGAATCCCTATATAGAAATAATTGTATAATATCAATATTTTGTTATGGAGTTGGTAAATAGAATCTAATTGGATCTAAACTGGAAGAACAAAGAACTAGAAAGGTTAATTTGATTTAACAAGACATTAGAGCAGCAAAAAGTCTACATAAAAGTTATGATGATAACTATCAATGAGACCTTTATTTCATGGATAAAGATAAAATTTTCCTTAGTATATCACCTTAGATGTGTTTCTTAATGTTTGGTAGGATGGGGAACCTATGTCCAAGGTGTATTTACACCTTTGAGAACAATTATTTAATAAGATTTATGTCATATCGACTAGAACTCCTACCAAATTTTACCATGTACATGACTTATTCCACAGATCTCTCTTGAGTAAGTATACACTCAACCGTTCACATGTATCAAATAGATAGATGGTATAGTTGGATAATGATTGTTCTTATGTAGTGTATTTAGTGAAGATCTTATACCATTGAAAAAAAATATAATGAAATTAAAAAATAAATTGGTCAATGTACTTTATTGGAATCATAAATATGAAGAGGTGACATGGGAACCCATATCAGCAATGAAGAAAAAATACCATTATTAATTTACACATTAATATATGATATGAATTTTTTAGTGTAATATTTTCTAAGGGAGGACGGATTTAATGTCCTATTAATTCCCTCTATTATTAAAAGAAATTATCTTTCTTTGTGACTATTTTATTATGTTTTACCATATAATAAGATAAAAATACATTTACATTTGATAAGGATGTTATACAACAAGAAATAAACTTTTCAATAGCATCTAGAAAGAAATATAAGAAGACATAAAATAATAGTGAAAACACTAATCAAAATTCCATTAGTGTGAAATCACCTATGAATATCAGTCCTACCAAAATGGTTTTCAAAAGAAAGAGAAGAGATATGAATGTGATAGGCATTATTAATTACATTAGAATAGAATTTTTAAGTGAATTAGTGAATGATGAATTATATGAATGATGGTGTATATTATGTATTATAGGGAATTGTGAACATTAAGATATAACTATTTCAACACCATTATATAACTGTTGTAACAGTAACATTACTATTGTAATTACAATTTTAGAATTTGGAAGATTAAACTGACCAATTGAACAGTGAAAGCATATTTATAAGAAAATAGGATTATTTTATATCATTATATAATTAAATTAAATTATGGAATGTTATAAGACAAATAGTTGACACAAAAAAATAGTATTTTTATTTTTGAGAAGATATAAATTACATATCATCTTTATAATAAAAAATTATAATAAATTTAAAAGTTGGAAATGAAATATAATTTTTATAATGTGGTTTTGTGAAGAAATAAATATTTTTATAACTATGATAATATAATTTCAAGAAACGATAATTAAATTTTCTATGTTTTATAAATTTGTTCATTTCATAAAAATTGTTTCTATAAATAAATTAGGATTTCAATTAAATACTAAATTTATCTTATTTAGAATATTATTTTAAAAAATATATATATCATTTTTTGTATCATTACATAAATTTATCTTATGGTGAATTTTTATTGAATAATGATATATGAAAAAATAAATTATTTTACAATAAAAGATAATTATATTGTAAATCTCATAATAGTTATTGTAATAAACCATTATCTCAATCTCATATGCACTAGTTTCTATAAATCTACACAATAGTTATAATTTTTTTTAGTTTTTATAAAAAAATAAAAAAATATTAAAGATTATATTAAAAAATATCATCTCTCACCACCTTATAAATATCCCCCTTCTCCACCCCTTTTATCCTCACACTCTAAGATCCTTTACCTTCCAAATATATACCCTAATATCCCCCAACCATCATTTCCAAGTCCAATGAGTTTCTTTTTCACCAAAATACTATTCTCAATATCTTTAATGGGTATGGTAAGAGTTAACATCCAATGTAAGATGTAATACTCGAAAATGAACTATCTTAAATGAAATTCATCTTATAAATCCTCAAATATATTATATCCATGTTTTCATAAAAAATTATATTAATTAATATAATAATTTTTATTATATTTACAGAATAGTCATAATCCATCATACTTACCACTTTTTAAATTTGAAAATGTATCCCAAGTTTTGGTTGGTTCACCACCTACATGGATGACATGTTTTTTTCACCATAATATTCAAGGGTGGTTATATAAATTATATTATGGTTAGATATGATTCTGATATGTATATTTTACCATATTTAATTTTATATAATTTATTACTTTAGTTAATTAAATAAAAAAATTACTTCATGATGGTCAGAAAAACTATAGAATGAATTTGACATATAATGATAACAATCATACTAACTGAATCATCCCTATATTAGAACACATATGTAAATTTAGGACCATTTAAACATAAAAAATGATATTTATATTTTTTAATTTTACATCTAGAAGTTTTTTCCATTTTACAATAACATCCATAATTACCCACAAACTGAAGATACATTGCAATCACGAAGAAAACACCATTAAGAGAGTATGAATAAACATTCCATCTTAAAAAATTACATCAAATAAACATCATAGAATAGTAATAAGTTTAGTAAATTTTCTAAATTTTCTAAAGCATGTTTTAATTTATTTATTGAGGAATTTATGTGATTGTACTCAAGTGACACAAGGACTTGATGTAAGAGATATCCCAAACCACCATAATTTCTTTTGGCTAGAACCATTTCTATATTTTTTTCAATTTACCCTTATCTTATTCTCATATATTTACTCTATATTATGTATATATTTTCCATAAATATATACCTACAAAAACATTCCTATCATTATTGATGATAATACGAATTCTATATGTTAGCTTTTTAATTCTTTATTTTTAGTAAACACTATAAAACCCAAATAATTTTATTATTATATATTTTCATCTACCACATAATATAATTTTATAAAAATTTTATGGTCCTCAATAATATTAATTATTCCATTTAAAATAATTTTTTTTCATTTTCTGTTTCACAGAAGTAATATTCTCTTACATTCCTCAAATTCCCATCACCACTTTTCTTAAAACTCCACTTAAGAAGTTCATTTCCAAACCCTCTTATCTTATATGTTTATGTATTTTATTTACATTAAATTTAATTTTGTGACCCTTACTTCTTAATCCATTCATGAACATATAATATTTCTATAATCCCTTTTTCATGGGAATATTTATAATAATTCATTTTGTTATTCTTAATGATATGTTGATACAACCAACTTCCATTTTTAGGGGTTTTATTAATTCTTATTCATTATTAATTATTTATTTATGTGGAAACCATATTAATATATATTTTTTGAATATGAATGGTGGGTTTGGAATTATATTGTTATGCATTTAATTTTTTACTAATTTCCTGTCATGATAAATATTGTATGGTGCACGGATAATTATCCCATCACACTATGTTATACTTTCCTAAGAGGTAGCATTGTCTTATGCTTATAATTTAATGTTTTATGTTTTTTTCACATACATATTTATTATTATTTCATATTATAATTCCCAATTTCTATGTTATTATATGTTATTCTAACCTTTCCTATTATATTGATATGCCTCTAACCTCATATATATTACTAGTCACCAAGATTTACTCAGATTATTCCCTTACTGTGGTTTTAACTAATAATGTTATTTATGTATATATGTAGGGTATCCTATATAATATTAGATGATAAAATGGATGTAGGATTATATTATAGAGATTAAAATATATTTTTGGTATAAATGATTTAGCTTATATATTTTATAACTAGTCTCTCAAAAACACATGACCTCTAGATGTTTGGGTTTTGATTTATAGATATTTATGTAACAAAAATAATTTAATAAATTGTTTAATGAAATTTAGATCACTATAATAAAGGAATTAACATTTTTCTATGAAGTTATTTTAATACAAAATAAATTAGGCTAAGGATTGATAAATTGTGTGATGTTGGAAGTTGAATCAAGAGTCTCATACCGTTGTAGTAATGAATAATGTACTTTATGTTTATTTTGACTACTAGTCACCCTTAATACATGTGTATTATGATTAAGTCCTTGGATAGTTGAGAAGGATGTACATGGTTTCTCATGTATTAATACACATAATGTAATGTAAATCCATAGAGATTAATATTCAATTATGTTCAGTAATCATTCAATAAGAATACTCTTTGATATGTGAATAAAGTGATTTTTTCAAACAAGTGTTCAGGGTTATGGATTCAAACATATTAGATAACTTTAACTAATGGATATAGTTTTATAAAAATTATAGGATGTATCTATAATGGTGTATATTATTCTAAAATCTATGTATTTTAAAAAATTAGTTTCAAAAACTAATATTTTTTATAATAATTCCTATATCAATCAATGGTTTTGAGTAATCCTCAATAACTAAAGGAAATTTCACTTAAATAATCTCTTTTATACCATAAATTATAATATAAGATAATAATATAGATTTTAGAGAATTTTTATATATAAGACTATTTGTTGATAGTTTAATAATTATTTTAATCATTGATTTTATGTTAAATAATAAATTACATGGTTACATATGGACCTTGATGGGAGTTATTTTTACAGAATTAATTTAATGTTATTAAAGAAGAAATATTAAAAAAACAGGATGAAACACCAAATTAGAGGAATCTTTTTTCACATCTAGAAAAATTTAGGATGTTTTTTATAAATAATCTTGGAGACACAAATTTGATAAAGAAGTAGGATTTGATGATAGAGATCCTTTCTTACTTAGTTTTTTTGAATAATCTCTTATATTTATTGTGGGTGACCTGAATATAATATTTATTTAAGACCAAATATTAAATAAATGAGTTGATAAGCACACAAAGGTTGTGGCCATGGGATTTACTAGTGAACTAATCCAATATATTTTAATCATGATAGTATACTAGTGATTTCATGGTACATTAATTCATCATCAATGTCTGATCCTTTGATATAGTTTTTAGTCGAAATTCAACTAAAATCCTCATATATATGTTTATTAATTTTCACATCTTAATGTTGTATTTATTTTATTTAAGTTCACATAATTTTTTTACTTGATAATATTATGAAAATATAATTTTGATAAATAAATAATTTGACACTGAAATTTGTCCCTTAAAAGGTGATTTGGATCCTATATAATCAACACCTACAATGTTTTCATAGTCCTTTATGAATTATCGAGAATTTTTCGATAATAGATGATGGGGGCGTTTTATCTAGTATTGAAATATTATTTATGTCACTTCTAGAAAATTGATGATAAGTATAAATTATGATGATAAACTATTGTTAAAGGTGTATCATTGAGTCAACCCACATTATTAATATAAGGTAATGAAAGGAGATCATTAAAATAGTAGACTATTAATTACTCATTCAATATCCACATACATTTATATAGTGAATTCATTACTCATTCAAGAGGTTTCCATTCATAATTCACAATAATAATACCAAATGTATAAATATATATATATAAAAACAATTTTCAATTATTATCTCACAAGTAATATTTTTAGTGATCAAAATAAATCATAGAGCTCATTGTTTATTAATGTTTCCTTGGAATTATTTGTGAGATGCACTAAGAGTTGGGGGTGAATCAATGCTACCTAAAATACCTCCATTAAAATTCAAAAAACTGATCACTTTCCCTTTAAAACATAATGAATACACATGATCAATTTATAATTTATTGAATGATATATATAGAGAGTGATAAAGAGATAAATGATGACACATGATGCATGAGATTTTTAAAAGGTTCACCAACTCCTTTTATCAAGTGGACATATTTATGGTTATTAGAAATTATGATCCCACCTTACAAATCTTTATATTTTTATAAAAAATGATAATTATATACAAGACATATTTTTAATCATTAATTGATTAATGATAAACAAACAAGGGTAAAAAATGTGAAATAATTTTTTGTAATCATCATCAAGTTACTCTTAGTGTGCATGATGTGTTAACCTCTATTATTATTCTCAATGATGTTTAATTTTTCAACAAAATTATCCTTGGGTTTTTTTGATTTTCTCCATTATTTTCAGAAATTTATAATATGTAATCAATATTTTTATAGAAAAAAATAAAATCATTAACCAACAAAATATTTTCATTGTAATACATTTTTTAACACAAAAAAAAAATAAAGGTTTAAAATCCAATAAAAAAATACATAATATGTTTAATTTGATACAAAAAATAAAAATATATCATTACCTCATTCTAAAATGATGAGAAAATCCATGACACAATTATTTCCATTATCATATTCACATAAAAACTATACTATATTATTAAAATGTGACAATTAAAAATTGTGGTGTAAAAAATTTTACTAAATATTTTAATAGAAACATCAATATTTAATATCCAAAATATTATTGTATGAAATTTTATAAATTGGTGTAATATGTGATATTGGGACAATACTTTATTTATATAAAACGATGCACATATCATTATCTCCTTTAGACTATACAAACCATGTAACTCAACTGTGGTGAGGGATCTATGTATGAATAAAGACATAATACCTCACGTAATTAACATGGTACCACCAATGTAGACCACAACATGATTTTTATATGTATGAAAAACTCTTCTTAACATCAGACCATTGTGGCATAACGAACACCCTACCATGGTGTGATTATTAAAAACAGCAAAAATATTAATTCAGTTTTCTTTAGAACTTATAAAATAGATCATAAAATCATCTATGTTAATGATTAAAATAAATATAAGATAAAAAAATTAAATCTCATAAAGTAATTCACTCATTAATTATTCATAGTATACCATCAGAGTAAGAGTAATTCACTTAATAATTATTCAATTTGTTAAACTGTTTTATAAAAATTTCACTATGAAAGAAGAATCTACAAGGATGAGTTTTTGGGAAAAGGTTATGATAGAAAAAAAAAATGGAACATATCCATAAATAAAAGGATACTCAAAAATAAATTTTTGATGTTATAAATATGTAATTGGAGATATAGTAAAATATAGTAAATTAAATTAACCATTACTTAAAATTGACAATTAGGTTTCATGATGAAACTAAACAATGATGTAAGTTGGATATGAAGATAAATTGAGGTGTATTGACGAAAATAAGAAAAATTTAATTTAATGTTTTATGAGATGGGAATTAAATGGACAAACATGATATATACTGATGTTTAATGTTCAAATGAAATTGATATAATATCCAATACTAAATTTACCTAACAAATTATTATAACATAGAATAATCAACCTCCAAATTTCAATAAGATTAAATTATAGGAAGATATTTGTTTGGATAGGGAGAATGTGAAGTTAAACCCATATTCTAATGAATATTTATAAATTAGTTTTAATATACTGAATAATATATGTTTTCATTTTATATGAATGTGGGTAAGGAAAAATGATACAAAACCCACCACATATAAAATGGGGAAAAGAATGTTTTCCATAAAAGTTGTTAAGAAAGGATTATTCAAGGATGTTTTATCCACAATCCAAATTTCTACTCAATGTAATAAGTAATGATATTTATCTACTATCAGTTTTGTGTAATTTTTGAACATCTAGGTATTGATTGTGGGAATAATATGCCTAGGTATGGAAATAATATAATACCTACACTATGGTAGAGAAAAATAGAATTTTGAAGGAATTAATCTAAGAGGAACCAAAGTATATAGATATAGTAAAATATATTGATATCTAAAATCATTGAAAAAATAGAAACATTTTTTGGATGGTGTGAAAGAGTTTCTCTTGGTGATGAGGAGTAATGGTTTACATTTACCAAGAACAAGTTTTTTAAAACAAATAAATGATATCCATTACATATAAATAATAATAAATGAATAATAAAATATAAGGATTGAAAGGAGTGATAAAATCATAAGATATTGAAAGAAACACACCAAAGAATAATGTAAAAAATATACCATACCAAAGAAAAGTTTCTTCTTAGGTTGAATAAAATCCATTTTCATGGAAAATTATAAAATCTTATGGAATTTTCAGCTTAATAGAGGAATGTTCCTGAAAAATTGAATCAATATTAGAATGATAAAATATGATAGGAATTATAGAAGATATATATAATGAGGAAGTTGAGGTTCACCAAATGTTATTGCAGAAGGGTAAAAAACCATACATAATGATGTTGTGTTGAATATATAATTATATTGGAGACACTCTGAAAACGTGTATGAAAATAATAACTACACAAAGGACCATGTAAGCAATATGAAGCACAAATATGAATGTGATAAAATGGATGATATGAATAATAAATCTCAGGGAAAAGATAAATATGCGTATACTCTAATGGTTTACTTGACCGTTTGGCCTACTAAATTAGTTGAAGAATGGTAAATGGGAGAAAATAAAATGTAGGGTGAAATTACCTTTATTTTAGATGATATGAATAAATGCACATCCAAAATGAAGCGTGAAGATTAATGGAATAATTCCATGCTAGCTAAAAATATTATTGGATAAAAAATCAAAGGATAAAGAATAATGGAAAATATAGCTAATGGTTAGGGAGTTTACAAGTTGAGAAGGATTTATAAGTCATACTTATGTTATAAAAATCATTAAATGATACAAATTTCCATCTTATTTCAGATGAATTTCAATGAAAATGGAATTGAACATAATAAAATTTAGGGGAATATATATGGTTAAATCCATGAATGATGTTTTATAATTATGTATAAAAATCAATCCAAGGGGTCATTTTATCAGTATTGTATAAAAGATGATGATTAATGATAATGGGGTTCTAATAAAGAATCATGTCTTTCCAAAAACCTTCGATTATATTTTCATAGACCTTGTTCATGTATGAAAATGTTTTAAATATATTTATAGTATTGTGAATGCCATAATTCTAATATAACATGTCTTAATTTATTTTTTATTTTTTAGTTTTATAATGAGTATTGGTAAAGTATTTATGTGGCCTTTAAAAATGTATTTAATCCTAGAATTACAATTATATAAAGCTTCTAATTTTCATTTTACTTTTAAATAACCTCCTTCAATCAAACCCTTCCATAGAAAACATTTCTCAAGTTATGAAAATTTATGTGGGAAATATAATAACCATTTAAAGGTAATCAATCCCTATGTAAATCTGGTTTATTACCCCGTACACTACATAAAGAAAAAGATGAAATTACAATTATATATGTATTAATAATCAATTCTATAAAATTATAAATTTTATATACCCTAACATAGAATTCCCTTCTTCTACAGTATGTAAGGGTAGTACCAAAGTACCCTTACCAATTTCTATATTTTTAGTGTTTCATAAGTGTAATAAAAAGTAACCTTATACTAGTCATTTATTTCATGCATTGTTTAATGGTAACATGGAATTACCGTTTTGCGAGATAACTCCCAAAAAAATGTAAGTTAAGAGCAATGTTACTGTTATGTGATAACATATTTTTCTTTAAATTAAATCACTTTTGTCATTTTTTCTTTCTATTCATTTCAAATAAAACCAATAACTCATTTTTTATAAATATGATTATTTTGAATTGAAAATCATACTAGATTTCTAGTTAAAATTATATACAATTATATTTGGGATTTTATTTATAAAACCCCTCATCCATATCGGTGCTCAAAATTTTAGAAATGTATAAATTGTCACGATAGTAGATGGGACTGTCTTAAGTGTTTCAGAATATGGTGTACAAGTAGAGATTTGTTAGTGCTATCTGTGATCCCTAACCATATGGCTCATTATATATAGGGGAATGGATTTTTAAAAACTGATATGTGGACCAAAAACCCATGTGGCCACCAGTAGTGAATTATAGAGAGAAATAAATGGTTTGGGAACATTATGGGGGAATGCTTGCCACAATTGTGTGTGGTGGATGAGATTATAAAATGATGGATGCAAAATTGTAAAATGGTTTGAATAACCAAGTGAAAAAACCATGAGACCTATAAAATGTGTACAATTAATATTACCTCTAATCTTTATGTACCCCACCAGTAATTCTCTTACTCCCTTGTGTGCAGGACCCCCGTAGGACCCTCCTCTTCCAACCATCATACACATTCACTTTTCCGTGTTTCCAGTGCATTTATTCTATGATTTTAGGTAAAATAAAACTTGTTGTGGATTATTTCACTTTTATTGTTCCTCCTATCTAATTATTTAGTTCAACAGTTTAGGTTTTTTATACTGATTTTAAAATATTATGGTGGAATAACATGTTTCGCAAAGGTATTTTGGTTGTATTATGTAGTGAAGAGCTCGAGACAATGTCCTACCACAAGAACACATCATTTCATTAGTGGTACATTGTTCCTATAATGTTATTAAGTTTTAACATTAATATTGGTTTCAATTAATTATTTTATTTGAAACTTTTTTATGTATATATCCAAAAATGTGATTGGGGTTATACCGTGGGTTTTTATCTAGTGGTCAGCATTGGTTTCAATGCATCACCACAACATAGTGAGTTACACTATGTTATACTGAGTTGAGATTTAATTTACTAATTAATTATAATGTTTATAATTAATTATTTAATTTAATCTTGTTGTAATATAAAATATTTGACGGGGTAGGAGAGATTGTTTGGATACTGATGTGTTTGGATGAGGGTTGGACCAATATTGGAAAAGTTTATGGGCCCTGAAATTTATTAGCAATGATTCATTAATGAGTTTACTATTATAATAGATTTTACCACAGTCTTAATTATTCCTTTTCATGTGTATATAATATTTTTAACATCTCCATTAAATTATGGGTTTTATATCTCTGTTAATAAAATGGTTTCAGTCTTTATATTGATGACTTAGACTCCCCATATATTCTACCAGATCCATTGGTGGTTTTGATACTAGATCGACGATCAATCATGGTTTGTACTAAACCTTGAAAATGGAATTTTATTTTTGGTTGTGTTTTGTGAAATAACTAAGAGGATTTTGAAATAGTTTTAATCACATGGTCTTTTATCAGGTTTGGGTTTTCAATGATTATGAAGTAAGTTTAAATGTGTATTTCGTTTTAATATGAGGAATTAAGCTTGAATATATTTGAAAGAAAAAATTTAGAATAATTAAAAATATTTATCATAAATTATTATGGGGTTTACATTTTATGAAATTTCCATAATAAATTTTTAATGTTTTTTAAACAATTAAGGGTTGGGCCTTTTTTGGATGATAAAGATGAATACCGATGATTTAAGGGTGGTAGTGAATTTTTTAAAAATAGATGTGTTATATTCATCATTTTCCAAAGGGTATTAAAAATGGAATTTTTGATATGGGAATGAGATTTTCATCTTAATCCATATTTTGGCATTAATATCACATTGGAACCATGGTAAATAATAATGGTTGGAAGAGATTCTTCAATTTTTTGTTAGATTTTTTAAAGTTACATTTTTGAAAATGAAAATTGTTAAATGATGGGATGGTTTAGACACTAGTTGGGGGATTTTAGAACAAGTGATTTTTATAGTCTAGGTTATGGGACATGGTTTTCAATATCCCTAGTTTGGGGTATGGGACATGGAACTACACATCATAGATTTAGAGTGGTGCTCATTGTTCTAGGTACTCATAGTTTAGGTTATGGTATATAGCACTCCAAATAATTAGTTTAGGGTTTGGGACATGGAACTATACATCCTTAGTTTTGATAATGAGACATGAAACATCAAATTTATGGTGCAGTATATAGAGTGAGTCACTTTGATTTTTTTTCAATAAATAGGTTATATGTAAGACTAATTCTATTAAAATTTTAGTAGTAACACATGATCTGTTTACCTTGGATTGGGGATTCTAGTTTCCAAGAGTGAGACAATGAATGGGATTAAATTTTATTTGCTTTATGTATTTATCACCCCTATTTTTAGACACATATGACCAGATTTGGAAAATATGTTTTGGTTGGATGGGTTTCATTTTAGAAACAAAGGGAATAATTTTTTATTAATGAATATTTATTGAGTAATGCAGTGTATTTTATAACATGATTATTTATAACAATACAATATCTACAAAAACTATGATTAGACTAGATATTTCTTTATAAAACATTGTTCGTAGACTACATAGTTTTCATCACATCATGATTAGGACAAAATTGTGCATGGGTACCTATGATGCTCCCACTTGTTTAGTATAGTAATAATTTTGGGCTAAGAACCTTGGTTGAGTTTTTCTTTCTTGGGATGTTATCTTGGAAAACATCAAAATAATGCATGATACGTTTTCTCAGAGATATTGTTGGTCACTTTTTATTGGTTATTTTAATTTTATAATTCTTATGTATTTAGACTTGTGGGAATCAGTTGTATATATGATAGGATTGTTTGGTTCCATTATACATTTCACTATTTGTTCAACCACATTTATAGTTGTCATCTTATATTTTCAATTTATTTTAAAATGTTAGTTTTTTTATTTCATAATAAAAATCATGTTATTGATATATGATAATTAGTTATTTTTTCTATTATAACAAACACTAATCTAGGAGTAGAGTATCCCCATGATACTACCCTAGACCCTGAGTAATATTTATCAACCTCTAGCATACATGGAGAAGTTCCTTAGGTCATGTGGAGAACCCGTATAGTTATTATTATAATGTGAATTAGGGATATATGTTATAAAGTAGTACCAAAACATAATTTTCACTTTTTTTTCTTATAGATTTGGTATTTTGTAAACTTTTGATTTAGGAATGTGTTTGAGACTGTGTTGGACACTAATATTTTATGTCGAGAACAACTATTATGGTATGAAGTCTAGGTTACTAGGGATGTGATTTATGTTCTTGGTATTTAATGTTATATGTTTAATATGATTTTCATCATGGATGACACACATTTGGTTTGGATGTTTTGCTTTACTATGTATTTCACGATCTTGGACCGTTGTAAAGAGTACAGTGATTTGGTTTTGAATCTTGACCTATAAAGACAAGAGACATCTTATGTATCATAATAGGAATATATTATTCACATGGCATATAGGTCTTCAAGTGTGGGAGTTCACTGATGACTGATGCATAGATGTTTAAAGTGTCAACACCTAATGATATAGTGTTTTTTCATATATGTTTTTGATGGAATTATACAAAGATATGATGAACTGTATCTAGATTCTTTTATGATGATAAGAAATTTGTGCCCACAGTGAGATCCTCTATGAGGAGGATGGTGATTGGAAATCTAGAAAGGGGACATATTTAGGTTTCCTGTTAACACCCCAAGACATGGATAAAAAATTATTCCATGTAAATGATTTATTATATATTGCCTTATTATTTAAGGTGTGTTATTATGTGAAGATTATCAGCGAGTATGGGTTCCCTAGTTTTGGGATGGTGGTTTGGAATATGATTCATTTCATATGTGAGACCCAATAGATTGGTGGTTTGAAATATTTATGTCATGTGACATTGGGGAATAGTTTTTCTTGATGCAATGTGTTCTATGGATTTATGTTCGTTATATTTAACCTAGGTTGTTGGATATCGTGACTAGTTTTAGGACCTGGACAATAGGGATAGGTGGGAGATCCTAGAGACCTTATTGATATCATCATAGTTTTGGGTTCTAGAACAGTGTTCCTTTTTAAGGTGACCCTTGTGATGGGTTTCCCAATTTTTGTATTCCTTTGGGTACATGAGGCACAAGTGGTTACTTATGTATTTTTAAAATAGTATAAATAGGGTTTTTCCAAGAATGGGTTTTAGTAACATATGATGCCTATGGTTTTAGAGAAGTCTCACATAGGTGATACTTCTTCAGGATTTTGGTGGGTTTCCAGAAGGGCAAGCACATTTGAGTGACTATCCTTGGTAATGGAAATGAACAAGGGATGTTCAAGATGGTGATGATATGGATTATAAGAATCTGTTATGATCAAGGGTATGTGTTTTCATGCATATATGATTGATTTGGGTAGAATCCACACAAGTTAGGTAGCTCTTAGGAGTTCAGGGAGGAGCGATATGGTTCTACCATTATACAATGACACTATCGCAAGGGTTTGGGTGTGAGGAACATTGAAATTATTTTTTCTTAGATATTATAAGCCCTATAAGTGCTATTACCACAATAGAATATGTGGTTTTCGAGGGTCGGATTGGGTGAAAACTATAAAGGTTGTTTTTGTATACATTATTTGTAATGCAAGAATATATTTTATGGATTTAGTGCAACTTTTGAATGATTTTAGAGTCTTAAGTGGTCATTAAATTTTTTTGTATCATTTATTTGTCTTTTGTTTTGTAATGAACTATTGGTGATCTTTAACGGTTAATACATGCTTACAAAAAAGTCCTTGTTAATGGATAGGGATTGTGAGATGATTTTTTTGTGGGTTATTACTTTCTAAAGTATTAAACATATTTATTGCTTGGGTTACATAAGAGCATCTAACTGTTAATATATAAGGGAATCATAGATAAAAAATTCATTATCATGTACCATGTTGTTTGAAATGTGTATGTGGAATTATGAAAGTATATACATGGGAATATTTAATTACGATTGATGTTTTTGGTAGGATGGGGATAAATTTTGGTGCAATTATAATCTTATGTAAATAATGGACCAAGGATCTCTAATGATGATCAGGTTTATTGGGATTAAGAATTTTAACATGGTAGGATCAGCTATAAAGGAACAATTTATCTTGGCAGAACCTCATTGAGAGTGTACTAGGTTAAGATTTTGGGTAAGAACATCATCAGTTTTTTAAAAGTGTTCAAATCATTTTTTAAGGTTTTATGATGGGTATCATGGGTGATGTTCCTATGGCATGTGAGAAGTAGTTGGTTTCCGTTTTGGAGAGATAGTCATGACTAGAGGGTAATAGAACTATTTGGAAACAATTTTTAGAGATGCCTTGAGTGTGATTAGGGGGGTGGAAATGATCTTGGGATGTGATGACATGGATTTAGTAATAGTTGGTAGTGTGATGTTCATCTAGGTAATGTGAACCTCATTTAATGGGAATCATAACTGCATGATATATATTTTTAGGTGATAATTATGGTGTTTTTTAAGTGATTAATATGTGGAATAAATAACATAATAATCCCCGAGTGAATTATATGTTTTAAAAATAATGAGGTAGTTGATGGAGTAAGTGTATTGATCATGTGAGAGGATGGTTTATGGTGATATGAGAATGATCATGTTGATGGTGTATCATTTATCACAGTGTTGTATGATGGTGGAAATGGAATGTTGGTGGAATAATCATATAATTCCACCTGTAGTCATGTGTGAAATTCAGTGGGTGTTTTGAGATGATATTATAATGTCTCGAAGAATATAGGCTTCATGATATGGTAATTTGGTAATGAGGTAGTAGCAGGACCTAAACATTTTCTTTATTATTTGGTTGATAATAGTTTATGTCATTTGCATAAATAAGTGGATGTGGTATGGTTTGAACCACATTTAGTGTGTGTTTTTCTGAAATGATAGGTGTGATTAAAAATTTTAATCCATTATTTCAAGGAGAATATGATATGTATTTGGATTGTATGTTGATGACATTTATGCATCCTCATTGGTTTGTTTTTGGAAGAAAGGTATGGATCTAGTGTTTTAATATCTTTCTTATGGATGTATGGGTGTGTTGATTTGCGAACAACACTATAAACATCATTGAAATGATGGATAGTAATTAAATGAGATATTTTGATGGTATAGGCTCTATAACATCCAAATATGTTGGTGTGTGCTAAAGGTTTTGGTGTGGATCACAATACCTCTATTAGGTGATATAGAGATGACATAATTGGTGGTTTGAGAAATTATTGGATTGATATTTGGTGGCTTGATCACTTTGAGTTATAATTTTAACATTGAAAGTGGTTTAGTAAATCTGAAATTGAATTAGGCTATTGAATTTAAATTGGGGTAAAAATTCATGTTGGGAGGTGTATTGGGATGAACATCGAGACTTATCATGGATTAAAATTCTTGTAGTGTTGATATCATAAATCCCTTCATCTGTAAAAGTTCTCAGAATTTGAGAAACGATTGAATTTGGTAGATGATGGATGATATAGTCTTTAAACTAAGCATTAGAAAAAAATAATGATTGTAGAAACCTCTAAAAACTGATTTTAGACATGAGATAAATTTATATAGTGGGTTCATAGATTCTAGATGTTTCCTAGTGATTTAGGGCATGTATTTGTGTTTTATTTTGCATGCAACATATTTTTCACAATTAGAACATGATTAGTGCTAACCATTCACCCAAATTGTGTGGATCAATTTATATAGGGGAATGGTTGGTAAAATTAAATGTGGAGAGACATCCAGACATATGGGAAGCTATAGTGAATTTTAGAGGTAGATTCTTGTATTGTGCACTATTTTAGAGACTATTATTCATAACTATTTGGATTTTTTGTACATGGATAATGATATATGCATGGTTGGAACATAGTTGGTCAAACCATATAGAAAAATTTTTCATTCTTTAAGAAGTGTAGAATGTTCATTACCCCTAATCATTTAAGTCCCCATCACCCATTAATCCTAAAATCATTTGTCCCTGACCCCAGACAATCCCCTCCTCTTTGTACCTCAACCACCTTCGACATTGGATGTCTCAATCTCATTTAATTAGCATTTAGACATATGATCAATTTTCCAATGGCTTAATTTCCTCTTTTTCCTCCTATCCTATAATTTAAGAGTCCTTTGGATTATATTTTAAATAGATGTTACCCAAGAGTATAGCAGAATCACTAGATTCTCATAGTGAATTTAAATTTTTTGTAGTAAAGATCCAGAGATGATGCATGCACACCATCACTTGTCATTTTTAGGCAGGTATGTTATGAATTTAATTTTATTTATGTTCTATTTGATTTTGATTCTTCAATAGGACAATGTACTGGTGAGTTTTAAGACATTATAAGGATATGATAATTAATTAATCGATTAATATTAATTATTATAAAAAATTAATTAATAATTTATACTTTTCATGCCGTAAAAGATCGTGTGATTAATGAGAACGTTTTTGGATGGGGAGAAGTTTTTACATGGTCTGAATATGCCTTAAAAAATAATTTTGTCCATTGTAATTTTTGTAAAATCAATATTAATGAGTTAAGTGTTCTATGTTATTTTCTCATCAACTTATTGATATATTTTCATGTGAATGTTGTTTTTGTAATAGAACCATTTCATAGTGCATTTTCTACCTTGGTGAGGAACATAGTTTAATACCTAATACTAATGCTTTATAACTATAATATATTCAATTAGATCAATTGATGCTTATGGTTCATGAATTAATGCCACCCATGGGGGTGTGTCGATCCACGAAAATAAAATGTTTTTATGTGATGAGTTTTGTGAAATGACTATTAGGATTTTGAAATTACTATAATCACATGGTTGGATTTTGACCTGGTTATGGGTATAATGAGAAAAAATTATGTTTGAAACAATATTTTTTTTAAATGAGGTTTCGACCTCCATGTGATTTCGAAGAGGATTTTATAGGAATTTTAAATGTTGATTTGAAATGAGTGCGTGGTTACACTTTTATAGAAATTATATAATGTAACTTTTAAAGGATATGATTAAATTAACGGATGTAGACTTATTTTGGATCATAAAGAGGAAGTCCAATTTAGTTAATGTGGATTTTAAATTTATTAAAATTTATGTGTGATATTCATCAATTTTCAATGGGAGTTAGAAATGGTTTTTTGATATGTGAATGGCGTCAGCAATCCAAGTCAGTTCATGGTGTCAAAGACCCATTGGGACCTTGGTAAATAATTATGGTTGGAATGATTTGTTTAGGGTTTTATAAATTATTTTAATTTTCAATGTGTTTACCATGGAAATTATTAAATTATAGGCTATTTTATATATTGGATATGGAATCCTAGAGGTAGTGGTATTTTGTATGCTTTATAGAATGGGACATGGAATACTACATCCATAGTTTAGGGTATGCTACATGGATCTCTCTATCCCTATTATAGATTGTTGGACATTGTACTACACATCCTCAGTATAGGGTTTGGGACATGGTTCTTCACATTCGTAGTTTAGGTCATGGAAGTTGAAGCCCTATATCCCTAGTTTGATGTTTTGGACATGAATATCCACATCCATGGTCTAGGTACTCAATTTAAGACCTACGGAATTTTATTTTCAATATTTGGTTTATATTTAAACCTAAAACCCTTTCAATCAGTACATATACATGGTATGGTTACCTTGGACTAGTGCTTTTAGGTGCCAAGAATGAGATAATGAATGAGAATCCCTTTATTTATGTATCACCCATGACCTATGAATCAAATGACCATATTTTGATGAAGTATGTTTGGTTGTTTGGGGGGTAACTTTAGAACCCACGTTCCTATGACTTAATTAATGAATGGTTGTAAAAAAAATATTTCAGGTTTATTTTATTCCTTTATATATCTACATACACTATGCTCATATTATATATTACATTATATATCTTTAGAAGTGGTCTGTTGAGTTGAACTCACACCAAGCACTGGCCTCCCCTACACATAGGTACCCGAGTATCTCTCACTTATTTATAATAGGAAAATTTCTTGGTATGAGTCCTGGGATATTTTTTTGATGATTAGGGATGTTAACATGAATGGTATCAGATGAATGTATGAGATTCATATTAGAGATACTATGGATCTCTTTATTTTCTTTTATTTTATTTTTCATGTCTATATAACCAAAATAATGGACAATTAGTTGTATGGCTGACATGGCTATTTGACCACTTACTACATTTTATTTTTTGTTAAATCATGTTTATATTTATGATCATTCATTTCTAGTTTATTTGGATATTTTTGTAGTTATTTATTCCCGCATACTCAAATTATTATCATTGGTATATGTTAATTCATTATTTTATATGTTATTGAACATGATAATTAGGGGGATTATTTTCCCCAAGTCACCAACATATACAAATTTTTCTAGGGGGTAGGATCTGGCTTTTAGGGAGATTCACTTGAGTTCATGTGGGGAATTAATCTGTTTTCTATAGTATAGTGAAGTAGGGTATGAAGTCACATTATTAATTAAAAAATTAAATAATCAGAAATTTAAAGAATTGGAAGATACACTGTAGTATAAATCCTACTATATGATTTATATATATATTATCAATTTTAATATTATTAAAAGTGATCCTCTACATGAAGGCTATAATAGATCATGATTTTATGTATACCTATATGGGTTATAATGGTTTTAGGTGAAGTGGAGCTATAAAATGTCTACGATGGTTAAAGATATCAAATAAAGATTTTTCATGGGTTTTATTGGATCAATGTTTAGACTAATATAACTACTAGTAGGCAATAATGTCCCCTGGTAAATATGCACACATTTCCTTGGGCTTTGATGTATTAAATAAAATGTCATGTTTGGGGTGTAACAACATGATGTTATAACATTATTCATGGGGGTTATGTGGCGATTCACTTGTAGATATGATTATGTTGATATGATATGGATTCATGGGGTGTAGATTGTTGTGATGATATGATAACATGGGGCCAAGGTTGTAGTGATGATATAATTTCACGAGGTGACATTTATGATATTGTGATTGCTAATTAAGTGTAGGTTTTTTTGATTCTAATGGGATGATTAGAATAAGTTGAGAGTGGGGATTCATTATTTTTATAGATTTATTTTATATATTCATTTAAATATATAAAATATTTAATTAAATACTTGATGAATGGATTAACATGATTATCGAGAGATGAATTTTTCATTCCTCATAATTATTTTATGATCTAGAAACTCATTAACTACTCCCATTTAATATATACTAAATGTTTTTTATAAATAATGATTGTCTATAACATATGTATGCTTATGGGAATGTGTATTATTTATTTCTTATTAGCTTTACTCATTCTCTTTTATTTCATAGATGTTTCATCCATGTCTATCATGAAACATTTATTTCACATTAATATAGAACTTCTTAGAGTGATGATCTTACTAAGTAATCCCAAATTATCACCCCTATAAATTGTACCATGTTGTATTATATGAAGAATCTAATTATAATTTTGGATAATGTTTTTCAGAAAAAAAGAGTAAATTTTTAGAGTTTTTCTTTCATTATTTTTGAATTGTATTAATTGTAACATTTAAATGGGCAGTGTATGGGAAGTATAAAGTCTTGAGTTTTAATTAAAAAGTTTATTGGTGAGTTTTTTTAATTATCCAATTAAATTATGAGGTAATTTAATCTTATTTTAGAAAAAATTCCCTCAGTTCTAGTCTCTAACATAGGCCCCATTTGTGGTGGGTCTTGTGGGTCACATATTTATCAACAATGGATACATTCAATTACAGTGGTATTAAATATTTTTAAGTGATAGGTTTGGTCTTAATGTTTCAAAAAAGCTTGTATAGTTTGAGACTAGTAGAGAAGTAGTTTCATTTAATCAAAATCTAATATGAATGAAGGGAACATGATTGAATACACTCATTTAGGGACCCTTGGAAATAAATAATGAACCATATGTCCTAGACACATGAGAGGATACATGTCTTGTTTCCACTTGTGATTTTATGAAAATATAATGATGTTGGATTCAAATATTCATAAATGTTGAAAAAATACAAGAGGGGGTGAAGTTTAAGTTTAAAAATTTTATTTTTTATTAATTAATGTGGAATTTATCTCACATTGTTATATAAATTAGATTCACTGAATCATATTATATAAGGTTTAGGAAAAAACATTAGGTATAATAAAGATGATTATAATAATGAAAATTAAACACAATTTAATGTAAATGACATTCTACCTTAAGGAATATAGAATCCTAAATCAGAGTTTATAAAAATGAAAAACTATAATATTAAAAACTAACAATTTATTTGAAATTACTATAGAATTAAATAACATATAATAAGATAAGTATTAGAAATTGAGTGGAATTTATCGACCCAAATCGAATGGTATCCAATTACTTTGGATAAATGTACCTTGATTTATATATTCATGAATGTTTGTATTACACACACAAAGGTAAGCCCTCAGTCCACAAAATATTGAATGCATCTTTTGTCTTGTTATCCCTGCAAGCCCTAGATTAGGAATTTAATTGATACATCTGTCTTACATAAGCCGGAATTTCATGATAAAATAATTTGATGCACTAATAAAATCTTAAGGAGGAAACTGGAAAAGGATTATTCAATATTGACAATCCATACTAATGTAAACCATCAATTGGAACATGTAGTTCACAATCTAGTATCACATGAGAAAATCATAGAAAATAAACAAAAACAGTTGTCAAGAAATTTTTAGATATGAAGAAGTGACCAGGTATTTAGAGGAATGGAGTCCAATGATCATATATTTATGGAAATTTTATAGGGACCAGTATATTTGGAACTTTCAAAGGTCCTAAAATAAAAGATTAGACGACATAATTTTATCACAAGGAAAAAATGAGGCACATTATTATGTAACTAGATATGAATATATGTTTGAATCTGATTATAATACCATTAAAAAACATAGTAACAAATTAGTTTAGATAAAGTTAAGAAATAAAATTCATAAAATAAATAAAAATAGATTTGATAATGTATGATAATATAATTATATAAAGTGTTTTAATCAAAGTGAAATAAATAAGTTAATACGAATTGAGAAACAAAGTGTATTTGTTTTGAAATTATGAGAGAATCTTAATTGAGTAACATAGTTAATTAGATTTGAAATTCTATGAGAATCGGAACTAAGAAACTTATAGAATCAAATTCTAAATTCCAAGAAAATTAGAATTGTGAAACACAGTGAATCAGATTCAAAATTATGAGAGAATTGGAATTGAGAAACTTATAGAATCCAATTAAAAGTAAGGATATTATTTTAGTTGATTATAGTTTCTATTCAATCATAAGAATTATTTTGTTATAATTCACTTGAAAATATCATAGAATATATTAGAGAACATGATTCTGATTTTAACCAGGCTTACACATGGTAAGAAAAAAAATATTATAGATGTTAAGAAAAAAAAATATTAACATAAATGGGTTTGTGATTTAAAATACATAAAGGAATAAGAAAATTCATAAGGAGACTTTTGACTCAAATATATCCCCCTTTTTGGAAAGAACAATTTTTTTTAAGAAAAGAGTATTAATACTAAAAAAATTTCATTTTTGAGATTTAATGAAATATTTATCTCCCCCTGAGTGTATATCTATTGGAAAGATAAATACTACCAACACCCCTTAGGATATAAATTCCCCCTAAGGATCATATTCTTTTCATTTTGTATTTTTCTTCCTTTCATAAGGATGTATCTCCCACAATATTAAAGTTATATTTTTTAATATTCTAAACCATTGTCCCCCTTTGTGAGTTACAAAATGTAATTGATAAAATATAATCTACCTAAAATTTTTTAGGAAAAAATATATAAGAAACAATGAAAAAATCTAATACGAGATAATGAAAAAAATTTCAACAAATGTATCAAAGATAGAAATATTTTAATCCCTCATCAGCATAATGTTTCCGACTTTAGTCATCAACATCTTCAATTCTTTATAATATTCTTCAAACATTTCTAAGAGGACTTCCTGATGCTAATTGTTCTTTTCATGGATTTGAATTTTTTCTTCCGATCATTGAATCTTTTCCTCTTAAGTCTTGAATTTTTCAACAA
Organism: Viscum album; assembly: GCA_963277665.1. NCBI lineage: Eukaryota > Viridiplantae > Streptophyta > Magnoliopsida > Santalales > Viscaceae > Viscum > Viscum album. The sequence continues at coordinate 414,183,617 of OY728158.1, forward strand.
TGTCATCTATATAAGACTTCATCCTTTTGATCACAGTGATGTAAAAATTTAACATTACATGTATATAATTGATTTCTTTCATCATAGAACCTTATTCCTTATTTATATTTTCTGAAAATCTACCAGATAGATCCTTGAGAATGTTTTTATATTCATTAAAATTTTTTTGATTGAGTCAAACATATCATAAAATTTTTTATTTCATGTTTGATCTTCCTTGACCAATTGGCCATCTATCAGCAAGATTTCCTAGGACAATGAAAATCATCCTTTAAGGGTTTGAAATAGGATTTAATATTTATTAACTTTTCCATATGAAAGGTTATTGAGCCCAATTCATGATTTAAAGATTCTTGAATTATCTGAAAAATTTACTCATTGTTTTGATAATAATGAATATCCTTTACCATCTACTTCAATTATGAAAAACAATATCTTCTCCCATAGAAGATAAGGAGTCATATGATTCCGATTAAAATTTCATAAAATATCCAAACAAGATATTCTTCCCTCTATGTTTCATAGATTATAATTTCACTATCCTTTGATCTTTTTTCCTTTCATCAAAAAATTTGAACAATGTTGTTTTCAACAACATCATCCTTATTATCACAATAATCATCACCTTCAGAATCACCATCAGAAGGGACAATCTAAACATCACTATCAATGACATAATCTTTCAGGGCATAGGTTGATTTATAGATCTGACTGTTAGATTTATTAACTAAATTATTTTAAAAGTAAATCATGCGAGATTAATATTGATAAGTTATTATTGATATTTTTTGGATCTATTATGTCTCTTAATGTTTTAAATTTTTTTAATCACATCCTCACTTCATTTTTATTCACAAGAATGATCTCTTTATTGAGATTGTTCTTCAACATTGAGATCTAATACTGAAACTAATATTTCTCCTTTATCTATTGGAGGATATTATACTTCCATTACATTTTTTCATTGAGTGGGATCATCATATTTTTGAAGAAAAGATTCCAGAAAAGAATTTTTTTCTGATTCATCTTCTGTATATTTTAAAAAGTTTTGACACAACTCTATCCAATAACTTTATTTAATATTTTTTTCTTTGTCTTATATTTACAGTGCTTTGTCACCTTGAACATTTAATGGTTTTGATATGATCGATTTAACCCAAAAATTAGACCTCATTCATTCCCCTTTTCTATTTCTTATCCCTACATTGCAACGACTTCATCTGAAAAATATTTCTGAGTTTTTGACATCTATGGTTATGAAGATTGAGATTTTATATTCGTAGCCTTAGTTATCACTTTCTTTGAAATTTATATGACCAATCATACCATTCCCTATAAATCAACAAAAATCCAAGATTTATCATGAAAAGAATATTTCAATATTTATGTGTGTTGTCACATAATTGATGAATCTTTAACTTATTTGGATTTTATTTACAAGGAACATTGAAGAAATTCTAGAAATTCACTAATTACATGGACATGGATACTAGAAACATGAGGATATGAGACATAATTAATCTATACATCATCTTAGATATTTTTAATAATATGTATCTCATCATTATTATCTTACATATATTTAAATAAAATCCAACATGAAGATATCTAGTACCTTGAGAGTATCATGTTTTCATTTTCCTGGATTAAGTAACCCTTGAATCCATAAAGATATAAACCAATTTTTGGTGGTGATATGATAATGTTTTGGATTCATTATTGACTGAAGTAAGAACGATTCTATTGCCTTTTACTTATTGAATGAACATTCTGATTTGAGAAAATTATGATAAGGGTAGATGGATTATACTTTGAAGGTTATAGATAAGACATTGATATCTCTATTGAATGACATTTAATATGTTTTTACAAAACATTTAAACTGTATATTATCTTCCCCTATATTTTTAGAGAACTAAACAGAATAATAAAACTCAATAACAAGTTTCAGATATAATTGATCCTAATCTCCATTGTTTTTTCCGAAATAGATAGTTTTCCATCCTTGAAACTTTATGATAATTCTTAAAAAGAATCACAATTGAGAAAGAATGAATGACCAACTAAGCTTTCTAAACAGATTAATTTGATGAATGAATTGAGATTTTAGAAGATAAGGAAAGAGACATTCAGAATTATGGAAACGAAAAGAAATTGGATTAAGGGTTTTGAAGGATGGAAACAACTCAGAAATTATATAATGGAGATTTAAATGGGGCATGAGGGGGGGGGTGGTCTCATTATGTATATCGGTGGAGAGGTAACAATTTAGCTTCCATGATAAATATGGCGGTTGAAAAAAATCTGATCTGATCTTACTATTGATATTAAACCAAAAGTGTTTTTATAGGATCAGAACTTTTGATGTTATAATGAAAAAAATAAGATTTATCAAAAGAAAAATATAATAAATTTTAAATAAAATTGAAATTGCAATATATATAATTAAAATTATGATGTATAAAGTAAGTTGTTTTTAACATTTTGTGTTCTCAAAAGATTTATTAGTATTTTAATAATAGTTCTTCATATGAGTTTTTAAAATAATTCCATTTAATATAATGTTTTATTTACAAAATCCTAAAACATTATTATGGAAAAAAAACTAGGATTTGAAAAAAATTTGATAGGTTCTAAAAAAAATTTGATAGGTTCTGAAAAAAAGGTGATGATAAAATTTCAGATGTACCCCATATGAGAAGTATTAACTTAATATAAGGAGATGGTTTAGTCAAAAAGTGAAAATGAAAGATTACATGATAGTTAAATTTCTTCTATTTTGACTAATATATTATAATCTATCAGAAGATAAAGGTTTCATAAAAATATCACAAAGCTGTTCTTAAATTCTGATCAATTGTAAATTAATATCTCCTTTAAGTTTGTGATCTCTAAGAAATTGATGCATAATATCTATGTGATTTTCATGAGATTGATTTGGATTGTTTTTTAATAAAGATATAGCACAAGTGTTATCACATATAATTTGAATTTTATTAAAAATAATTCCATATTCAGTGAGTGTGGGTTGCATCCACAACTCGTGGGCATAATAGGTTCCAGCTACAACATATTAGCTTCAGCAATGGAAAGTGCTACTATGTGTTGTTTCTGAAAATACCATGAAACTAATCAGTCTGAAGTAAAATTAAAATCATTAGATTAAATTTTCTATCCATTATAAAACCAAACAATTCAGCATTAGAAACAAATTTATGTTCAAAATCATTTTATGAAAAATAAAAAATTCCTAAATCCATAGTTCCATTTAAATTATGAAAAATTATTTTCATAGATTTTAAATGGGATTATTTAGGATTTTATTGATATCTTGAACACAATAATACTCAAAAAATTAAGTCTGGATGACTAGCTGTCAAGTACAGTAAACTTTATATCATTCCACAAAATGTGGTTTCATCTACTGGTTGTTCATCTTTATCACGATCCAAAGTATTCGAGGTACCGATTGAAGTAATAATAATTTTAGTATTATAATATCTATACCTTTTAATAATATCATTAATGTACATATGTTTGGATATATTGGTTTCTTAAACTTTTTGGGAGGTTTTAAAACCATGAGAAAATGATAACTCACCCATCATTAAAATTTAAAACTCTAATTTCATAAGAAATGAAAATGAATCAGTTAAAGATTGATGAGCTTATCAGAATATAATGTCATCAACATAAATTTGAAGAATAAAATGTTTTCTTTCATTATAAAAATAGTTGGATCAATAGTTCCCTTAGAAAAATATTATTATAAAAAAATCAAGTAAGTCCATTGTATGACTCTAGGGTATTGTTAAATACCATATAATGATTTGGAATGTTTAAAAAAATATTCAGGATATTTTTTTTCTTAAAAAAATTACGATTTTTTTAAAAACATCCTTTTGATCATATCCATTATGGAGACAAAAAATCCCATCCATTTTAAAAAGTATGAAATTAAATAATGATTCCAAGGATAATAGAATAAATAAAGATTCAAGTCCAGCTACCATACCATATGTTTCTTTATAATCTATTCTTTTTGGTTGATTATAGACTTTTTCAACTAATCTTTCTTTATTTATTATAATGATTCCATTTTTATCACATTTGTTTCTGAAGACCCATTTGAATCCAATTATAGACGTTTATTTAGGTCATTAAACCAAATTTTAGACTTCATTACCTTCAAATTCATTTATTTCATATTTCATAGATTTAATCCAATCTTCATCACCAGAACCCTCATTGGGAATTTTAGGTTTGAATTAGGAAAGAAATTATAGATTCTCTACTTCATTTTTGAAAGAAAATATATTCCTTAAGGGTTGATTTACATCACCAATGATACTATAAATGGAATGATTCCTAAGAAACATCTGTCTTGGGTTTTTCAAAACTCGTTCATCAACATTACGTAGAAATATTTCTTGAGTGAATAGTTTAGAAAAATTTTCATGAGTATTCTCATTATCAGGAGAGTCTATTATCAAAGGTTGAAAATCAATTTTGGAAAACACACCTAAAGATATAGGTTGGGATTTTTTAAAACAAATGGATTAGCTTCATCAAATTTAACATGTACTATTTCATCAAAAATACAATAATTCAATATAAAGACTCTATAAGCCTTTGAAGTGGTGTAATAACTTAAAAATATACCTTCTTCAGACTTGGGTGCACATTTATATATGTTATATTTTATTTATTGAAAATTAATACTTTACATCCAAATACTCTTAAGTATGAGGCCATTGGTTTTTGTGGTATCCAAAACTCATATGTGGTTTTATTAATAAATAGACTTATTAAAACTCGATTTATAGTTTAATTAGCAATACAAATAGCTTCATCCCAAAAATGTTTATCTATTATGTATTCAATCGATATTGTTCTTATTATCTCTTAAAGACTCCAATTTCTCCGTTCAATAACACCATCATTATTTAGACTTATTAGAGCTATGAAGTTATGCATAATACACTTTTTACTACAAAAATATTCAACATATGAATTTTAAAATTCTCCACCATGATCACTACTAATAGTTATCAATGGAAGGGTTTTTTAATTTTTAACTTTGGCTGTAAAAGTTTTATATAAATAAAAAGATTCATATTTCATTACGAGAATATAGTGCCATATAAATATGGTGTAATCATCAACTAGAACAAATAAATATTATTTTCCATCAATACATCCAATTTGTGTAGGACCAAAATGCTCTATGTACACTAATTTTAAAGCATCAGTAGTTCAGAAGTCACTAATTGATTTATATTTTGACTTATGTTCCTTTTCATATTGGAAAGGGTTATATACTTTTGAAGAATCAATTATATGATCTAGTGGATCATATAAAGTCCTTTTATAGTTAGATTTCATAAGTTCATAAGGTTATAGTGTCCTAAAAGATTATTTCATAACCAATATTGATCTTATATTGAACTATGGGAAGGTAAGTCGTGGAGTATATATTATTCTATGTAAAGTGTGAAAACATTTCATTCTGATGGGTAGAATGAACGAACTCATCCTTGAAATTATGTACAAAATATTTATCATTCCTAAAATTCATAAGGTAGACATCATCACAAAATTGAATTATTTTTATAAGGTCATTTTTAAGACATTTGACAAATAAAACATTTGAAATAAATGATTTTCTAAGAAGAACAATGTTACCTATACCAGAATATTTCCTTTAGCATTATCATCAAATGGGACTCTTTCACCATTCCACTTCATAGTTTTTTCAAAGAATCTATTATTACCAGTAATATTATGTGAACATCCTCTATCCATGTACCATTGTTTTGTGGGTATTTCCTTTATTTTCCTAAAAATACAATTTGATTTTGGGAATCCGAATATTCTTGGATCCAGAATTGTTAGAATGTAATATTTTATGAATCCACATTTTTTTTAGAAAAATGATCTTAATGAAATCCTTAATATTGTAATTTTTTATAGAATAATTTTTGTTCTGATGTCAACCAATTTGACATTTCATGTAAAATAGATCAATTTTGGGGACAAAATAGTTATTTCTAAAAATAGGTTATTATTGGAAGTATCCAATTATAAAACTATTAATTATAGGTATAATTTGTTTATACATATTTTCAAATTATTATTTACCATATGTATTTTTTTTTAATGTTTCTTAAGAGAAAATTATTCATATTTTATTCTAATAACTGAACTATTATCCTCAGAATTAATTCTTTTCAGAATTGGGTTTTTTTAAAATGATTTACACCAAAACAAATTTTTCATGATCCTTAAAAATATTAACTTTTTTTGAATTAACTAGCTTATAGTTTTTTATAAATTTAAATTATTTTACAATATTTTACATAAATATCATTAGAATGATCTGATACTTCTATTACTAAAAAATTTATTTTAGCACTTTTGTTTTCATGTTTTTAAAAATTTTAATTTATAAATTTTTTGTATCTTATAAAATATAGAAACTAAATCAAATGAAGGTACTGAATTATCATATTCTAAGTAATATTCTCCATTCTAAGAATTATAAATTTTTCATCGCGATAATTTTTATTTAAATAAATGTTGGTTATGTGTTCATTTGTGTGAACCTTTTCTATGAAATATTGATTCCTGAAAGGTATACTGGTAAGAAGTCAAATAATATTCTATTATGAATTCTCATTATATGAGTATTCATAAAAAAATCCACCAAATTAACTCCATGAATCTTTTTTATTTATAGACTTCATTATTTCAGGCTTGTAATGTTTATTTATGATTCCTCTTAAAATGCATGTCTTTTTTGTATTTTCTTTTATGCTCTGGAAAATCAGGTATGAAGTGTCATGCTTTCTTCCATTAATACCTTTTGACTTCTGAATCATTCTTATAATTCAAATAATTTTTCATATATCTATATTTTAAATAATTCATACCAATAATCTTGTTCATCCTTTTCGCAAGATTGGCTAATTCAGTCTCTGAATATTCAGAGTCAGTTGAGATTGATTGAACAACCACATTAATTTTTGTAGACTTCACTACATTCTTAGGCGTCTTGGCTTTGATCTAATTTAAGTTTTTATTAAAATAATTGATTCCATTATATTTATTTGTTTTTTTTTCAAATATCTCCTCATTATATTCTCAAATTTTACAATAGTTTCAAATACCTCATCAAGAGTAACATTTGTAACTTTTTTTGATTCATCAACTATTGTTCTCTTCGAATCCCATTTATTAGTAATTATTGCTATAAAATTTGGTATAAGAACATCATATTCTAATCCTTTTTCTCCCGTGGATTGTAATATATTTGTGATAGTCATAAATTTCTATTGATATTCAGTTACTTGTTCTCTATATTGAAAAACAAAAGAATGTTAGTCTTCTCGAAGAATGGATCTTCTTGTTTCGATGACTTTAGATGTACCAAAATGAGTAATCTCAAGTTTCTTCCAAATGATATTTCTATATTAAAAAATGATATATAGATGTATATTTTTCTAGTTATTAAAAAAAATAATATATTGGATACCTTATAAGTAAGTTGATATTCTTGTCTCTCTTGAATTGAAAATCATCTAACTTCTCTATCAATAATTTTTTAATATCCCGTAAGCATTACAGAACTGTTTACACCAGAGTTGATAAAAAATATCTTCATTATATATCTCTATTATTCATAGTAATTACCATTAAAAATAGTAGGTCTTGTAGGAATCAAATTTTCTATGGATCTGACATTAAAACATGCCATATTAAAAATAACACTAAAATACTTTTTCCATGATATAAGTTAGTGTAGAAAATAATTTATAAAAAAAGTATATAAGGGTTACGTAACTAACTTGAAATAGTAACGTATGAAAATATATGAGTAGTGGAATCCTAATCTGATACAAATTGTTGGATCAAGATATATATCAATATTGAAAAAATACAATATATGGGTGAATTATATATTTAATGAATATCATTTTTAATATTTAAGGAAATTTTTTTTAACAACGTCAATCAATTTAGATTCACTAAATCCTCTTCTATATGGTTAAGGAAAAAACCTTGGGTCTGATAATGCTTATTATAATAATGAAAATAAAAAAAATTACATTGAATGGATTCATCCATAAAGTGTATAGAATCTTAAATTAGAGCTTATACAAATAGAGATAGTATAATATGTAACACATTATATTTATAAGAAATTTCAGTGGAATTAAATAACGTGTACTAAAACAAAGACTACAAATGGAATGAGATATTTTAACATAAAGAGATGGTTATCCAATGAATTTGGATATAAGTCCCCTGATTTAAACATTCACGAAAGACTATATTACCCACACTTGGTTAATCCCTTGATCCTTGAATGACCAGATGAAGATTTTGTCTTGCTATACCCACAAACCCTCGATTAAGCAGGTAATTGGCACCTCTATGTTCCATCAACAAGAAGCCATTTATTAAAGAGTCAAACACACGATGAAAATATTAATGAGACAACATGAAAAGGTTTTGTTATGATTGACACTTTATACTAAAATAATAAAACATAGGGAAAAAGTATATCAACCTCTTTTATCATGAAAGAAAAATCACAGTTGATAGACAGAAAAATTTGTCGAAAAATATTTGAAAATGATAAAGTCACTAGGTATGTGTAGGCACAGAGTCCAATGGTCAAATTGGTCTCTTGTGCCTAACTGTCATTGAAATTGGGTAAATGATTTATTATTTATGTTTCGTACTAATTATTATATAGTACTGATTAGGGAAGAACCCATAGGAAATCTGGAACTACCCGTTTTTATTAAAATAATTTTCAAGAAACCCTACTATTGTCAGCAGTGGGGATACTTTTTTTTATTTTCAGTGTTATTTTTATTTTTTGTAATTTTTTTAAAACAGTATGTGAAATAAAAAAATATACTAAGAGAACTATATATAAAACTAAACTATGAAATCTATCAGTATAGTAGTGGCTAAGACACAATAATAGGGATTGAGATGTACAAAATCAAGATATGCACTCTGGAATTTAAAACTACAATTTTAAAAGGATTAATTCTCCACACAATGCCTATTGAACAATCCTCAAAGGAACAATGAATAATATTCCCCACCAAATGATCAAACACAGAAAATTAAGTCTAGGAGTTCACTGCTCCAAAAATTAATCGAACTACTAATAAATATAAAATGAAACCAATTAGATTTTAACTCATTGTAAAATACTAATTATTTATTGCAGTTTGAACTATGATAAATGTATTCAATATCAATCATTCCAATAAATCATAATTTTCTGAATTGAAAATAGTTGATATGCAATCAATTAAAAATAAAGTCAGAGTCAGTCTCACCAACAGATCCTCACATTCTAAAAAGATAAGCATGTAAATAAGTTTAATTATTAACCAATAGTATTTAAAAATTATGATCTCTATATTTATCTTACTACCATATCAATTACAAACCTTGAAAGAATCTAATTATAGAGTACAATATTAAAACAAAAGAGGAATTAGAGACACCCTCTGATACTGTTGTGTTCCTGAACACCTCAGATCTCCAGGAAGAAGTCCTCCAGGAGTGCTCCTCTGATCTACTCTACTCCATTGAAGTGAATGTTGTGAATTCCTTCCCCATATGAGTTCTCTACTGTTATGATTTAATCATTCTATCTTCTGCTATTCGTCACAATATATTTCTACTGACGTAGTCTTGTACTTTGTAGCGCAACTGCTCACGTGAGATTTTTGGTGAATCATATGTCATTCTAGACTTTCCCTCATAACTAACTCCATGGTAATTAGTAGAATATTACTGGATAAAGAATGGAGACCTTCTTGTATCTATAAAAATAAAAATAGAGTATGGTTTCAAACAGTTTTCTCTTAAATAAATATTTACGAATAAAAATGTAAAAATATTATCTTATTAATAATTGATATTTATTGTTATACATTATATTTGATTATTTTATTTACATTATATAACGTTGTTAAATGTTGTTATTTAAAATTATTTAATTTATATTATTATAAATGTTATTAAATTATTTAATATATAATTAGATATTATTATGTTTATAATTGAATATTTATCTCTTGGATTATTTTATATTATTAATAATATTTGTAATTAGTTATAATATCATTATTATATTTTTAGATTATTATTAATTTTGATGAATTAATAATAATAATAATATTATTATTATATTATACAATTTTTGTAATGATAAATAATGTTTAAGAATCATTTCGTTAATAAAGTTATCAAAGATTTAATTAATGTAATAAATCATTATTAACATTTAAGATTGAAATTTTTTATTAATTTTATATTTTATTTAGTATTAGTTAAATTTAATGTTATTATTTTATTGTGTAATTGATTAGTTTAATTAAATATTAACGTTTATTTAAGTATCTAAATAACATTATTTTAATTATTATTATTAATGTATTTAATTTCATTAAATTAATTAAATTAATTCTTATAATATTATTTGTAAATTATTATTAATTGATTTGTTTTATATTTGATTTAATTATTATTATTAAATTATTTATTTTTATCAGTTTTTAAATAATTTTAGATATTCTTTTAGTTTAGTTTTTTTAGTTCTACTCCCCCTATATTTATTGTTGCGCATGGGGGAGGGGCTCCCGAAATCTCCCCCTGGAAGCAAACTGGGGTGGCAAGTTTCAGAAAATCCAGGCAGCGGCCTCCTCCTCTAGCTCAAAACTCGGTCTAGAGGTGCATGGTTTGGACTCTAATACCTTGGAAACACCAGTTCTTCCTCTAAATGAAATAAAAACATGATCCTTCGGTCGTGGCATTTCCCAGCTTGACCTCCTCACTCAAGCATGCCAACAGTTTCAATTTCTAGCGGCACAGATCTGAGGTAGTGTGGCTCCTATTCATCTCCTCACATGATACCGACACACATAAAAAAATTAAAATATAACAGATCAGTGAGATAGACTTAACCTATAAAAAAATTAAAACCATTAATTAAATTAACTACAACTAAAACAGAAATTAATTAAAACAATTAATTAGTTGGTAAATTAAAAACATAAATCAATAAAAACATAAGACTAAAATTTAAAAATTAATATAAAATTAACTAATTTAAATCAATCTAGATTAATACTTAAATAATTAATTGTTTATCAAAATTAAAATCATAATGCTAAAAATAGAACTTAATCTAAAACTAAAGCGATAAAATAAAATGGAATTATCAATTAAATTTGTATAAAAAACAAAATTAATACTATTAAATTATTTTTAAACAAATTCTGTTAAATTAATTGATTTATGTTAAACTAAAATAAAAATATTAAACTAATATATTTTAAATTGATTTTTTTAAATAAAATTATTAAAGGGATAACGATGGGTGAGATAAAAAATTTCATTAGTGACTCAATGAGTAACCAAAATTGGGAAGAAATTTAAGGGTTCATCAGTAGCTAGTGCTGTCAATTGTAAGCTCATGTCCTTCAGTGAGATTGACAGATATAAAAATTAATATTTAAATAAATATAAATTTAATGATAAAATACTAAATTCAATATTATGTTTATTTATAAGAAAATAAAACAATTAATTGACTATTTAATAAAAAATGACATTAAAAGTGAATCCTATTAATATTGATAAACTAATTAGTAAATTATATGATGAGAAATATAAAGTAAGAATAAATTAATTATTTTAATGGATAAAGTTACATAATTAATTAAAAATTTAATTAATTATTAAATTTAATTATATCAATACAAAAGTAAATATATTTAGTAAAAATGTTTAAAATTAATAAATTAATTCATTTAAACTGATATAAAATATTTTAATAACTATATTAAATAAAGGCCACATAAAATTACCCCACACTTAAACATTCTTTGTCCTCATACAATCTCATGTTTTATTTTCTTTAAAAAATAGACAATTTTTCACATTGAAAAAAGAGGACTGAACTGTCATTAGGCTTTTGAAAAGATAATTCAAATCAAGTCTCACACTATTTCAATCTCCTAAAGGTAATCAAAATATCACTGAATTATCCACCAATGAAGATGTCCTACCTCATATACAAACCTACCTAAAGACCCATTTCAATCCCAGCTCCTGTCCCAAATCCTAGAGTGATAAAAAGTTAAAAATCAGTGGAATTAAATAATAAAAAAAAGGAACCATATACTTTAGCTCACTCCAAGGTTTCAAAAAAAACCTTTTGTGAATCACTTTATTGATAAAACATAAATGACTCTCATATAAACCAAATGTTCTCTTCCTAATTTGGTGTTCTCTATTCCCCTCACCTTAATGACTCATTTTTGACCCAAAATTCATTATTTTATTTTTCCCAATCTAGGTATCAGGTGCCAAGAACTATGCATATACACTTATTCAAAGTATCTAGAAGGCTTTTAATTAATAGAAACACACCAAGAATCTAGAGTCTCATAGATTAACCATGGGATCCCAAATACCCAAATTATTTCAGTTTCAAAATAATTATATGAAAACCATTTATCTTGGATCACTAAATGGATTAATTTTTATATGTTAAAATAAGAATGAGACCTCTAAGATAAAAGTTCAAACATCTAGTTCTAAGTTTTCTGATAAAAAATCCACAGAAATGTAACCTATATCACTCTAAAAAGTAGTTACTAAACCAAAAATTCATAAAATCACTAAGAATATTCACTCAGCAATCATTCAACCTTATCAATTTCATATTCAATGAAGATATTAACTACCATCAAGGAAATACCCTTAGGAAAGGCCCATTTAAAAAAAACCTGAAGCCTTAAAAATAAAAATTTGGGAAAGAGATTTAAATAATGATACCCATTTTTTACAAAAAAATATTGACGATTTAGGGGAACTTGATGGTTATTTCATAAAGCACAGTCTAGTTCAATTAAGAATTGACACCCTCCCCCACACGTAAGAACCAACTTTATCCCTAATGTTGAATTAAAATGTGGAGAAAAACAATTTAACCTTTACGTTCAAACAATATTTTCAATAAAATAGATTAATGACATGTTAATGGGTCTCATTGATGTTCAATTTTTATTCTACAAAAATTTCTTAATAGTTGGTTCACATGATTTTTAATTTAAAATAGTTAAATTATTTTCAATATAGTTCACATGTAATATGTAACATGTGATGTATAGTGAATTGAGTGAAATCAATTTAATTTTTTTGGTTCAAATAGATATTTAATAGAGTAGACAAAGACATGCTAACCACCCCAACCAAAATAAGATTAAAAAAGATAACAACCAGCCTACATGTACCTCCCTCACACATATGTTCAAGTAGTTAGTGGTTTAAATATATTAGTGAATATCAATTTCCTGCAATAGGATCATGAATATTTTTTTTCAAGCAAACCAGACATTCAACATATTTTTAAGTAGCTCTTGTAATGTAGCAAACTTTTTTTAATAGAAGATGTCATTGTTTCACTCTTAGTAGTTTATTTGTGAGTCAACATTGAGATGAGTCATCATTAACTAGTGTAACATAGACTGAAGTGCAATAAAAATTCAATAAATCATCGTTAATTATGAAATAATGACTTAGGAGTGACTTTTTTCTATAAAGTAAATGAGGAGAAAAAATGAATACATAAGAAAAAATGAAAGAAATTAACTAAATAAAATATTTCCTTTAAATGATCATGGGAATTTAACTCCTCATTGAAGCCAATTAGCAACAACCTGAAAATCACAGAGTAGGTAGAGCAAGACATAAATCACTTGCAGAGATAGAGAAAAGACAACAACAATTAGCTTTTTATTCAAACACAAACTAAGAACTGTAAAAACAAAGAAAAAATTGGGTTGACTCCTGAGAAGCCCTGAGTTTTATTCATCAGTTAGAATTTATTTGTGTATAAAAGTTTTTTTATTAAAATAAATGAAAAACCATGGGTTTCCTCTCATGAAACACTAGGTTTAAAGTCCCCACTCAGATGTTTTAACCATATATATTAATATCCATGATCATTTAATTGGAATGAGTTATTACATATGTGAACATCAATATTATCTAAAGATTCAGAAACAATATCAACCAAGATATTTTTATCTTTACTATTAAGCAAAATTCTCAATAATTCATCCAACACATTAGCTGCTAATATACTGTCCATATAATCGTGGTCCCTAGAGACCACTTCCATTACTCCAAAAATGTTTAAAAGGATCCTATGAAAATAATTAAACTGGACCCAAATTCTATTATAGATTCCCCCACACCTATGGGATAGCTCATTCACATAAACTGAAGAAAAACTAGTAGGAAACTCTTTTGAATATTCAGAAAATGATCCCAGCACATCTTGTAAAATCAACAACTCAGAAAAATCACAAAAGTGGGAATCATACTTAGGTTCCAAAATATATGTCCCAATGTTAATAGAGGACCCAAATGATGTGATACATTCATGTTCAGGTTGTAATTCATCACAGACATATTCAAACTGGGCAGGAAATAATGTTCCCAAAAAATAAACTTGTTCATAATGGACACAATATAGTTTTTCATGAGGAATCAGTCCAGAACATTCTCTAACATCAAAATCTATTAGACAGTTAACTACATAAGGAAAAATATCAAAAATAGTTTGACATAGTTTAGAAATGGAATGTGACTCACTCTATAGAATTGGTTCCAGGGAAAGATTATGTTCATCTAATTTTGTGAGTGAGGAACGAGTAGTACCATGTAGAAAACATTCAACTAATTGGGAATCCTAATATTTGGGACCTCAAGAGGGAATGAACCATACTAAGCTCAAACCACAAATTTAAACCATTTATTCCCAAAAACATCTATCAAATCACAACAAACTCCATGTTGGGGACATTCAAACACCAAAAATTCATCTACATCCTCAATAGCTTGGGGAGCGAGTTTACCCTTGGAAACATCTATGATAACACCAATGGTAGCAAGGAAAGGTATTCCTAGGATGGTATAGACTTTTTCATCAAAATCTATATCAGGAATAAAATAGAATTTGGGAAATTTGAGTTTTCCTGCACCCACTAATAGGTCATCCACTCTCCCAGAAGGGTGTGTGAGTGACCTATTATAAATTTGAAGAAAAACATAAGTTTGTTACAAATACCTAAGACCAATCTTTCTAAACACGGAGTAAGGACGAATATTTGTTCTTGATTATATGTCACATAACAAATTATTTTACCCACTTACTCCTATTCAACATTTAATGATATAACTAATAGGAACCTTCAATTTTGGAGGCAACTTCTTTAACTAGATTTCACTACACTCAATATTATGATTAACTCTATCTAGCTTCTTCCAATAATTTTTGATTTTTAGAAACATTTTAGTAAATGAAACAAATGAATGTATTTTATCTAAGGATCTTATAAATGGAAGGATGATACTAAATATTATAATCATTTTATGAATCCTCAAATAGTCAGGTTCATCATTATTCTTCACTCATTTAGGGAAGTAAATGGGAGGGCCATATTTTTTTAGAACAAGTTGATTATTATCCTTCTCCTAAATTCCTCTTTTTTTAGTTTATTCTTTAATCTATTACCACTTCATTTTACTTAGTTCATTATCTATTTCATGTGTGGGTTCAACATTATTTTTAGGTTGGACAAAGCTATAAATATTTCGAGAATATGTATCAAGAATATTTTTCTTTCTAGAATTAGTTTTTCTAACCGTTTTAGTTTTCCCAAGGTGTTCTTTTACTTGATCTTTGGTGTGAAGGCCATATATGGGGGTCAAAACCATGATATTCTCTCTTGGATTAATAATTAATGTATTGGGAAACATTCCCATTTTCTTACCACCTTTATCCGAATACATTTTTACCAATTTGATGTTCTATTTTGTGATTCTTATCATCTATATACTTTCATAATGAAATGATCTCTCCCAAAACTTGTTGTAACAACCCCTTTAACTCCCTATGAGAATTAGATGAATCATTCCATATTCAATTTGGATGATTTTTTTGGACTATGGGTGAAAAATTTGGGCAAAGGGTTGTTTTATCACCCCTTGTTCTTTCCATGACAGATTTGATTTTCTTTCTTTCCAGAGTTGTACTTATATGAGAAATGACCATTTTCCCCATGATTCCTAACTCTAAAATACACAAATTTGACACTCTCATCAAACTATATTGGGGGGGGGTCAAAATTTGTACAACAAGTATGAGTGTGAATGAACATCCCACAGTGAAAACATTTCCCCTTAGGACCCTATCACTAACAACAACAACCTAGAGACTTGTTTCACTTCAATGGAAGACTCTCTTCCTAGAGAACTTGTGCTATGATATTGGTGAAATATTGTCATACACATGATTTAGCTCATCAGTAGATGAGTCAAAAAGCCACCCCATAGAATTGGTCAAATAAATTATGGTTTTATAGGCTGAGATCATTGTAAAAAGTTTACATGAGTAAATGGGGAGAAAATTGGTGTTTGGAACATTGCCTAAGGAGGCTTATAAATATATCCCATGCTTCATAAAATAACTCTCCCTCGTCCTGGAAAAACCCCAAAATTTTATGACTAAACTTAGTTGTGGCATTCTTGGGATATAATTTTTATACTAATGTAGTTATTACCTCTTCCTTGGTCTCAATCATATCCTCATCCATGTTTTGAAACCAAATCTTAGACTTCCCCTTCATTCAAAGTGGGAATATTCTCAATCACAACTCTTCCTCACACATCTCTCTTGGATGAAATTATTGGACAAGATTATAAAAAAATATAATAAACTCCAGTGAATCCTCTCATAGAATACCATTTTATGAAGGATGTTGAGAGAGATGAGACTGCTTAATTTCATAGTTCCTAGACCAAGGGGATAACCTCATAAAATTAAATTATTCGTAAATAAATTTAATTATAGTACTTGATTTATGTTAAACAGGAATAAAAAGATTAAACTAATAAATTTAATATTTAATATTTTATAAATAAAATGACCAAAGGGTAGTAGTTAGCAAGAGTAATAATTATGTAGCTGACCCAATGTGTCATCAAAATTAGAAAGAAAAGTAAGGGTGCATTTGTATCTTGTGCTACCGATAGTTAGAACATGCATTTTGGTGAGACTGGTAGACACAAAAATTAAAATATTAATCCATCTAAAATGAATGATAAAATATTAAATTTAAAACTAAGGTAATTTATAAGAACATAAAGTGATTAATTGTTTATTTAATTAAAAATGACAGTAAAAGTGAAGCAAATTGAAATTGACAAACTAATTAGTAAATTATATGACTAGAAAAATAATGTAAGACTAAATTATTTACATTCTAGGCTAAAATTACATATTTATTAAATCAATTGAATAATTAATAATTTTAATTATATAAATAAAAATGAGCATATATTTAGTAAAAAATTATAAAAATAAATTAGTAAAATATTAAAATATGATGTAAATGATGTGGAAAACTGTATCAAATAAAAGGCCACATCAGTCTCCAAAAATCAGATTTTTCTAGAATTTTAGAGGGGTCTGTTCAACTACGAGTTTCAATGGTAATAAAATAACATATTATATGACATCATTTTAGCATAAATAAAAATATCATGAAAAACATTATTATGTAACCATACATGAATATATGTTTGAATTATATTATAAGAACAAAAAAGAAAATATAGTAACTAATTGGTTCTGAGATTGTTAAGAAATCAGATTTCTAAAATAAATAATAATGAATTTGAAAAAGTGTGAGAATAAAATTTTATAAAGAGTGATAATTGGATTAAAAAACTAAGTGAATGAGAATTAAGAAAATTAGTGAATCATGTTTGAAATTATGAGATAATTTTAAGTGTGAAACATAGTGAATTAGATATGAAATTTTGAGATAATTAGAATTATAAAAATTAGATAATTGGATTCAAAATTTTGAGAGAATCCGAATTGAGATAAAGATTTAATTGGATTCAAAATCCTAAGAGAATTTTAATTGAGAATCATAGATAATCCGGTTAAAGGTACAGATCCATGTTTCCTTGATTATAGTTTCTATTTGATCTTAAGAAATAGTTTTTTATATTTAACAAGAAAATAACATAGAAGAGATTAACGAACATGATTCTGATTTAAAATAGACTTGATGTTTAGAAAAAAAATATTATAAAAGGTATAAATAACAAATTATTAAAGGAAATTGCTTTCGTCTTTCCAAAACATAAAATAATGAGAAAATTCATGAGGAAAGTTTTGACTAAACATGTAATAACCATCATTGAATTTATATGTAATAATGAACTAATATATGGGTAGAAATATTTTGAGGCATAGAAGCATCGTGATCCTGGGTTGTAATATGATTAAATCCCAATTCATTACAATGAATTGAGGGTTTATTTTTTCTAAAATATATTAATATTATTCACCATTAATAATAATTTAAACTCAAATTCTAATAGTTAAATTCACATAAATGGATAGGTGATTAGTTTTATTTCCTAATGATCCATGATAAATATAATCATATGAATTGATGCCTGTTAATTAACAGCCCAGTTAGAAAAAGTTATATTTTTTCTAAAAGTGAGATTTTAAATATATACCATGGTGGTTCATT
The DNA here is from genome assembly GCA_963277665.1 of Viscum album. Taxonomy (NCBI): domain Eukaryota; kingdom Viridiplantae; phylum Streptophyta; class Magnoliopsida; order Santalales; family Viscaceae; genus Viscum; species Viscum album. The sequence goes on from OY728158.1 coordinate 414,202,279, forward strand.
ATTACTTTGTTGTTGATTAGGTATGAAAAAATTATATATTATATATTATGATTTTTCTTAGAATATTAATGCAGGTGATAAGAAAATGATCAATCATGTTAGAATGTGGAAGTCTTTTTTTAAAATTTAATACTTATAATTTTTTATATAGATAGAAACATTTTTGAATGATTTTTTATGATTGGAAATTCTGAAGAATTTTGTAAAAAAAATTTCTATAAGCTATTCATTAAGCTAGTAGATTATTGAACATTTTTTAAAACCATGTTGAAAATTTAATTATTTCCTAAATTAAAATGTCTTATTATATGATAAATTGAATTGGAAAATTGTAATGTTTTTGAATAGAATGCCAACACTAGAGATGAGTTAATTTAATTAATGAACATTCGAAATTTATTATATTTATATAAAAGAACATGAGTAACATAATTAAATGTATTGAAATGTATTGAAATGTAATTAGAATATATATTATGCTGGAAAAGAGATAATGATGCATGATTAAAATTTAAAGGAACATTGATATATAAACTATTTCTTGCGAACAATATTACTGTTATTTTTAAATTATATATATATTTTCTCAGGAAAAATATGATAAATCATGAGATATGTTGATATTTATTAATCCATGATGGCATGATATGTTTCAAAATATATATATTTTTAAATTCATTAAATGATTGTATTAGACAAGATTTTATGTTTCTTAGTTATTTATTATTCTATTCTTTGTTGAGTATTAAGTATAAAGGGGAAATATGTGACAATTAAGTGACGAGTTGAAAGGAATGATAAAATTTATTGATTGAAATAATATTCCAATTTTTTTTGTTATAAATGTGTAAAAATTATGAAATAGTTGGAAATGAATATTATTTGTTTATGAAATGTTTTCGTAAAGATAAGTGCAAGGTTTGTGGTCGATGATTCATTATCCTGATATAATGATTTGTGAAACCTAGAATTTTATAATTATTATGGACATCCTTGTAAGGATTTAGTATGATATTAAGTGAAAAGGAATGGTTTTACTAGATATATATGGCGTTGAAGTGGTGGTTGGATTGAGGTGAGTAAATGTTATGGTGGTTATCCATTGAGGTAAAATTTGACAACCTTTATATCATTCAGTTTCAAGTTAATGGTTTTTTTTTCAAGAGGACATATATTTCATCACCAACTATTATTTGATATACTATATGTGATGACAAGATGATGAATTTTTCAAATCCACTTGATGATTATTGAAATTATATGTAATGCCCCGACCCTAGTTACCCAGAGTCGGTGCATTATTACATAACATTGGCATGATCACAAGAAAGATCAAATCTCGAAAGACCGATTGGTTTAGTAGCCATGGAAACACTAGATATATTCATAAGTTTTACATTACATCATAAAACGAAAAACTACTACAACAACATATTGTATCCATAATCCACACTCATATACCCACATAATATCCCTACAGGTCATTCATAACATACTTCTTCACTTCCTGGGAAAAATAAAACATAGAAAAGGGGTGAGCTCAAATGCCCAGTAAGGATGACAATATAGCGGAAACTTTCATAAATAAGAATAAACTTTTCAGGCAATGTATAACTAAAACAAAAGCCTTTCAAACATGAACTTTCAACATGGTATGGCATAAATAAAATGAAATAATGCCATTTACTTATTCACATGTATATTCTACTAATCGAATAATCGCATGCAAAAGTCAATAACCACTTTCATAATGTTGGAATGCATAATGCTAAACGTTAATTTATTTGTCTAGGCCTCATCCCAAGACCTAGGGGTTACTTCTAACCGGAACCCAACCCGGAGTGCCTCTAATAACCGGACACCAACCCGGAGTGCCTCTAATAACCGGACACCAACCCGGAGTGCCTCTAATAACCGGACACCAACCCGGAGTGCCTCTAATAACCGGACACCAACCCGGAGGGCATACTTTTACCAGTCCCTAACCTGGAGGGCTTACTTTAACCAGTCCCCAACCTGGAGGGCTTACTTTTACCGGTCCCCAACCCGGAACATACTTGTTTAGCACATTCATCTGAAGAAAATTTTGAAATATAACATAAACATTCAGATTAAAACTAGAATACAAAATGTCAATAGTTTCACCATAAACTATGAATGGTATAAAATAGCACATCCAAAGTCAAACATATCACAAAACCTTCAATACAATATAGAGGTTTTGTATTATAATAAATCAACTTCAAATAAGCGTAAAATCCATTAAAGGATGTTGACATAGATGAAATCAAAACACTTTTTAGAGAAATATCTCTTTCTATTTTTGAAATCATTTAAGAGCCATATAAAATAAAACATTTTCTTGAAAATATTCTTGTAAGCTTGTAAGGAAAGCTTTGACGATTTTATAACGGCGGAAAATAACCGCACCCGCCGTATATGTAAAAAAAACATTCTTATCTTAATTCTGTCGAAAAGGTTAAAAAGGACCTTGTTTTGAAAACGACGGAAAGATTCCTTTATAAACCTCTTACAAAAAGTCAAACAAGGGTATAAATGAATTTATCCCATATTCATGTAAATAATAAATATGTTTTGAAATACATTTCGAAGAAACATGGATGTGGATGATAAAGAAATCCCAGTAGATTATTACGTATAAACAACCCCGGATAATGAAGAGATTGTGAAATAACCCTTACCTTGAACTTTTCCTTGGTTGGGGTAGGTTAACCTCCTTTAATTTAGGTAACTCACTTTGGTTAGAACCAAAGGACTTCTTGAAATGCTTTCTGCCTAAGGGGAAGCTTCAAGGAGGAGGAGAGTGATGTGGGGAGCTTAGTTGGGCAGAGTTTGGACGAGCCAAGTGGCTTGAGAGGTGTGAGGAAAAGAGAAGGAGGAGTGCCCTTTTATAAGAGGGGTGAGGGGAACCTTTGGAAAAGCTAGAAATATTAATTTATGTTAAATTAATATTCGGTTTCCAATGGCTCCAAAGTTGACTATTCAAAGGTTGAGGTGGGGATAGGTCGAAAACAACTCATCCAATAGAATTTAGACAGGTTTGGGTACTTATATTAACCTTATCATTAAGTATTAACTCTAAGTTAATTAGTTTCACTTTTACAATGTCTCTTTGTATTTTTATATAATATGGTTAATAAACTTACTATATACATCCACTCGACTCCCAAGTGGTCCATTAATGATTAACCAATCATAATATAAGTCTCTTGGCAGAACCTTAGATTTTTAGGAATTTAATATCAATTAATAATATAATATTTGTTTTAAGAACTCATTTATGTCAATTTTGACACTATTCAATAGTTGATTTTTGTGAAACTCATAACGGATTGATTACTTCGAACAAAGTCAATTAAATCAATCCTAATATATCATATTATCCTAGAAAATTAGTTTAATTCATTAAAAGTTTCATATTATATTTATTTGGGTATTTATAATATCAATTATTTTAATTTTTCACTATTATAGTAATTACTGCATCAGCATTGTGTCATAAATAAAATAACTTATTTAATGTCTAAAAATTATAAATAAAATATCATTATGTAGGAAATATTTTTATCTTTCTAATGAATATTTATAATCGAAAATCCAACATGTATAACCCTATGTAAAACTTGTTCTTCTAAAAGATGTAAGCTTATGCCATTTTTATTTTTATTTAAGCTTTATTAATATAATGTGTCATTATCACTTACAAGTGGATCCATGGGGTCCCAAAATTGACACAAAGATGCCCATGGTGGACCATGTATCAACCAATAGGGTTAAGACACGTTTTAGGGTAATTTAGTATTATTATAATATTATTTTTTAACCCTTATTTACCGGATTTACCCTTAACCATGGTAAATAAAATATTTACCGCAGTAATTATTCAAAATGTCTACAAATAAAAGTTACCTATTTACACAATTTGAACATCCTGATTCCAAATATGGAATCCATTTTCCTAAATTCAAAACACAAGATGTGGCAGAAATTAATTTAAAATTAATTCCGGCTGTCAAAACAAAAAGCGTGTTTTTAAGAGATAATAACTATCAAAATTTTGACACTCGTTTATGTTCTGTTTAATTGTAAAATTATGTCCAATTACCAAAATTATATTAAATGGTAAAAATATATTCTAAATATACTTTAAAACCACTCAAATTCATAATTTATCACTATTAATTATTTTGATTAAAAAAGTTTTTTTTAATTAAAATTTAGTAATTTTCACTATTCATCAAAATATGAAAGTTATCCGAAATGTACCAAAATTTCACCTTAGGTTAAATTAGATATTCCGAATCCAAAAATGAAGTCCATTTTGAAATATAAAATATATATAATTTTAAAAAGTAGGTATTACTATTCACAACGGCTAGTTTAATTAGTTGTGGTGTGTGTTAGAACTCGAGGTTGCGTACAACACACGTTATCGCATTATTCGAAGGGAAACGTACCGTGGAAGCTTGGGGTGTTTCATTTTAAATTTTTGATGTCCCCATTTAGTCAAAAATTTTAAAATATTGTATTTAAAAAGGTTTCACTATTAGAAGTTGATAAAAGTGAAATACTGAAAATGAATCTGTTCTTGCAATATGACTAAGAAACTCATAATAGGGATTCTAAAATTATAAGGATTATATAAAGTTCAAAATGTAGTTAATACTATTCATGACCTCTTTTAATGGTGTGATTGAACTCGGTGTTGCGTGTAGTGCAAGTTATTGAATTATTTTTAAGAAATAACACACTCTGAAATCCTGGGGTGTTACATTCTCCCCTCCTTCAATAAATTGCGTCCTCGCAATTTGAAATTGTTCTTCGAAAATAAAAGGTTGAAAGTAGAAAATATATTTGTGGGAAAACCCACATCGGAAATTGGGTTTCTAAAATTTAGTCTTAATATGAGGAAAAGAGAAATGAAAGGGTCACCACCAAATTATGATCTCGATTAGGAGAACATTGGTGGCAATTAGAGACATATAATTGGAGGAAAAACGTAAATATTTATAGGTAGTGATTGAGGTCATCAATCACAAACAAGTATAAAATTGAGGTCCTTAAACTCATCAATCTATGATGATTTGAAGTACCATCGGTTCAAAAAAATATAGGGTATTGGGACAACACATTTTTGACATTTCAAAATATCTTAGTTGAAATCCCACATCGAAAAATGAATTAATGAGGCCTCTATTTAAAATAAAGAGTGGAAAGTATGAAGATTACCGAAAATAACACATACTAGGGTTCCATGTAGGAAAATATGGATATGGAAGAGAAATCTAACCATCAATTATCTGATGGAGAGTGGTAGAGAACATGGCTATGAAAAGGCCAACAATCCCAAAGCCATAAATTTGTGATGATTTAAGGTACCATCTAGGACAACATTTTTGTTCTAAGTTTCTATTATTAATGTTGAGGAATTTATTTATGAGATTAGCTAAGATAATAAGGAGATATACTTACTTTATAATTAGAATTTTACCCATTAATAAATTTCTACCACAAACTCATCTTTCACTCTAAAAGATAATAGAACGTAAATTTTTTTTTCTATTTGTACTATTCGTACAGGGTTCCAAAATAAATGAATTTATAATTCATCTACCAGATCTTTTAAAAAAAACTACATTATTTAATTCAGGACATCTCGTGGGATAGTGGTAGGTGATACACCCTTGTCGCCCTTCGGTTGCGGGTTCAAGTCTCGCAGCCTTGTCGGACGCGACGGGTTGCCGCCCGACCTCCGGGTTGCCCTTTTATGGCAATCCAAAATAATCCAAACTAGAACTATCCAAAATACTTCTGTCTAAACTCACAGTCCAACATTTATAAGGAATGTAAACATAATATAGATCCTTTTTACCCCGTAATAGAATATGAATACCTTCATCATGTATTACCATATTCCTTATTGATTACATCCATGCTCCCTTATTCCATATAGAATGCTAGATATACTTCATTAATCCGAAAATGTTTTAAACCCCAACAATGATGGAATATACAAATCATTAACCAGCTTCAAGGTAATCAAGAATATCCAATATAATTTATCCAAATCAATCATGTATTATTCTAAAATCACCACCTCGGTATCTGAACCATATTATGGTTTATCTTTCTCTCAACCATATATTTTCCAGACATTTAACCTGCTACTGAGTCACTTTTCATTGTTCCACACCATCTCAAGTCCTTAATGAAATAGTACTGCAGTACAATCCTTATATACTCCATAATTATTATAACAAGTACATTGTTGATACAACACTCAATTGACATAATCAACATAAGAACTCTAATCATTCCTCTTCAGCTGTGGTAGTATCATAACTTGGTTATTATCCAATAACATCATTTGCGGCATAGTCTGATGACTGGGACATAGGTTCGCGTAGTGTCCAAACTCCTTGCAAATGAAGCATTGTACATTTAAAACCATTTTCATACCCTTGCAGTCACGTACTTTGTGCCCTTTTCCTCCACACTTATAACAAACTCCCATTCCTTTCAGGCAAGTTCCAGGGTGTTTCTTTCCGCATTTACCACAAGATGGATATTCAACCTTTCCCTTCTTCCCCTTATTTCCATTCCTAGATTGATCAGCAGGTCTCTTCTTCTCTTGCTTTGATTTAAAGTCATAAGACTTAGAGAATTCCTTTTCGGTCTTGATAGCACATGAGACAATGTCTTCATACGATGAAAAGGATTATGAGACTAATGCTCGGCGGAGAAATGGTTTTAACCCATCAAAGAAATGATCAATCTTACTTCTTGGGTTGCGAATATAATCTCCAGCATACCTTGCTAACCTTGTAAAGTTAGCCTCATACTTTGTGACATTCTCATCCTCCTTTTGTCTCAGACTTAGAAATTGCCTTTCCATATCTGCTCGATGGTCGCGAGGAAAGTATTTTTCTAAAAATAAATCTTTGAACTCACTCCATTCCATATTTGATACTTCATCATCTTCCTTCGTATTTTGAATCAATGACCACCATTGATCAGCATCTCCAGTGAGGCGGTAAACTGCCATGGTAACTTTTTCCCTTTCACTACTCCCCAAAGCCTGAAATATTTTCTATAGGGAAAATATCCATTTCTCAGCTACTAAGGGATTTGTACTCCCATTGAACGTTGGTGGTTGTTGCCTCATGAATCGATCTATCATTGATCCTCCACGCTGCGGATCAGGGTGCTCCATACGGGTAAGGTTATTATTCATAACCTGAGTAAGTTGTCCCAGTATGGTGATTAGCTGATCGGCACCAGTTGCATCACCAGCTCCACTATAATTATCTTGAGCAGGAGGGAAATCCCTACATGGAGTTCGTGCATTGATACGGTTTCCATTTCTTCCACTAGGCGCCATTTCTAAACAATGGCATAAACTAGATTAGTTTATGAATCAAAATACATAATCCCATACTTATAAAACACTTAACATAAATTGAACTATCTATGGATATAATCCATAATCATAAATATGTTTTCTTTGAGGAAGTATATACTCATAAACCCTTCATAATGATTTGTAAAGAAAGTGAGAGTTATCCTAAGCATACCCCCCGGGAGTGTCGTAACCAAGAGTGCAGCAAGGCCCGTTGTCGTGCACCAGTTCCCGTTCGAGTCTAGCTCAAAGCGGTGTTTTTGGGTTTTACCCCTAGGTACATCTGTGCCAGAGCCGCCTCTACCTGCTCGTATCCAGACAGGGATGTATTGCTCGGAAAACTCAAAAAATCTCTACAATACCAAAATTCTAGGAAGTTCTTCTATACTAATCCCTAAAGTTCATCTTAGGTCTACGTGCTCTAATCAGAGTTTATCTAAATCTAGCTTCCATGGTTTGTACTAAACCTCCCTCTGATACCAACTGTAAGGCCCCGACCCTAGTTACCCAGAGTCAGTGCATTATTACATAACATTGGCATGATCACAAGAAAGATCAAATCTCGAAAGACCGATTGGTTTAGTAGCCATGGAAACACTAGATATATTCATAAGTTTTACATTACATCATAAAACGAAAAACTACTACAACAACATACTGTATCCAAAATCCACACTCATATCCCCACATAATATCCCTGCAGGTCATTCATAACTTACTTCTTCACTTCCTGGGAAAAATAAAACATAGAAAAGGGGTGAGCTCAAATGCCCAGTAAGGATGACAATATAGCGGAAACTTTCATAAATAAGAATAAACTTTTCAGGCAATGTATAACTAAAACAAAAGCCTTTCAAACATGAACTTTCAACATGGTATGGCATAAATAAAATGAAATAATGCCATTTACTTATTCACATGGATATTCTACTAATCGAATAATCGCATGCAAAAATCAATAACCACTTTCATAATGTTGGAATGCAAAATGCTAAACGTTAATTTATTTGTCTAGGCCTCATCCCAAGACCTAGGGGTTACTTCTAACCGGAACCCAACCCGGAGTGCCTCTAATAACCGGACACCAACCCGGAGTGCCTCTAATAACCGGACACCAACCCGGAGTGCCTCTAATAACCGGACACCAACCCGGAGTGCCTCTAATAACCGGACACCAACCCGGAGGGCATACTTTTACCAGTCCCTAACCTGGAGGGCTTACTTTAACCAGTCCCCAACCTGGAGGGCTTACTTTTACCGGTCCCCAACCCGGAACATACTTGTTTAGCACATTCATCTGAAGAAAATTTTGAAATATAACATAAACATTCAGATTAAAACTAGAATACAAAATGTCAATAGTTTCACCATAAACTATGAATGGTATAAAATAGCACATCCAAAGTCAAACATATCACAAAACCTTCAATACAATATAGAGGTTTTGTATTATAATAAATCAACTTAAAATAAGCGTAAAATCCATTAAAGGATGTTGACATAGATGAAATCAAAACACTTTTTAGAGAAATATCTCTTTCTATTTTTGAAATCATTTAAGAGCCATATAAAATAAAACATTTTCTTGAAAATATTCTTGTAAGCTTGTAAGGAAAGCTTTGACGATTTTATAACGGCGGAAAATAACCGCACCCACCGTATAAGTAAAAAAAACATTCTTATCTTAATTCTTTCGAAAAGGTTAAAAAGGACCTTGTTTTGAAAACGACGGAAAGATTCCTTTATAAACCTCTTACAAAAAGTCAAACAAGGGTATACATGAATTTAACCCATATTCTTGTAAATAATAAATATGTTTTGAAATACATTTCGAAGAAACATGGATGTGGATGATAAAGAAATCCCAGTAGATTATTATGAATAAACAACCTCGGATAATGAAGAGATTGTGAAATAACCCTTACCTTGAACTTTTCCTTGGTTGGGGTAGGTTAACCTCCTTTAATTTAGGTAACTCACTTTGGTTGGAACCAAAGGACTTCTTGAAATGCTTTCTGCCTAAGGGGACGCTTCAAGAAGGAGGAGAGTGATGTGGGGAGCTTATTTGGGCAGAGTTTGGACGAGCCAAGTGGCTTGAGAGGTGTGAGGAAAAGAGAAGGAGGAGTGCCCTTTTATAAGAGGGGTGAGGGGCACCTTTGGAAAAGCTAGAAATATTAATTTATAATAAATTCATATTCGGTTTCCAATGGCTCCAAAGTAGACTATTCAAAGGTTGAGGTGGGGATAGGTCGAAAACAACTCATCCAATAGAATTTAGACAGGTTTGGGTACTTATATTAACATTATCATTAAGTATTAACTCTAAGTTAATTAGTTTCACTTTTACAATGTCTCTTTGTATTTTTATATAATATGGTTAATAAACTTACTATATACATCCACTCGACCACCATGTGGTCCATTAATGATTCACCTATCATAATATAAGTCTCTTGGCCGAACCTTAGATTTTTAGGAATTTAATATCAATTAATAATATAATATTTGTTTTAAGAACTCTTTTATGTCAATTTTGACACTATTCAATAGTTGATTTTTGTGAAACTCATAACAGATTGATTACTTCGAAAAAAGTCAATTAAATCAATCCTAATATATCATATTATTCTAGAAAATTAGTTTAATTCATTAAAAGTTTCATGTTATATTTATTTGGGTATCTATAATATCAATTATTTTAATTTTTCACTATTATAGTAATTACTGCATCATCATTGTGTCATAAATAAAATAACTTATTTAATGTCTAAAAATTTAAAATAAAATATCATTATGTAGGATATCTTTTTATCTTTCTAATGAATATTTATAATCGAAAATCCAACATGTATAACCCTATGTAAAAATTGTTCTTCTAAAAGATGTAAGCTTATGCCATTTTTATTTTTATTTAAGCTTTATTAATATAATGTGTCATTATCACTTACAAGTGGATCCATGGGGTCCCAAAATTGACACAAAGATGCCCATGGTCGACCATGTATCAACCAATAGGGTTAAGACACGTTTTAGGGTAATTTAGTATTATTATATTATTATTTTTTAACCCTTATTTACCGGATTTACCCTTAACCATGGTAAATAAAATATTTACCGCAGTAATTATTTAAAATGTCTAAAAATAAAAGTTACCTATTTACACAATTTGAACATCCTGATTCCAAATATGGAATCCATTTTCCTAAATTCAAAACACAAGAAGTGGCAGAAATTAATTTAAAATTAATTCCGGCTGTCAAAACAAAAAGCGTGTTTTTAAGAGATAATAACTATCAAAAGTTTGACACTCGTTTATGTTCGGTTTAATTGTAAAATTATGTCCAATTACCAAAATTATATTAAATGGTAAAAATATATTCTAAATATACTTTAAAACCACTCAAATTCATAATTTATCACTATTAATTATTTTGATTAAAAAAGTTGTTTTTAATTAAAATTTAGTAATTTTCACTATTCATCAAAATATGAAAGTTTTCCGAAATGTACCAAAATTTCACCTTAGGTTAAATTAGATATTCCGAATCCAAAAATGAAGTCCATTTTGAAATATAAAATATATATAATTTTAAAAAGTATTTATTACTATTCACAACGGCTAGTTTAATTAGTTTTGGTGTGTGTTAGAACTCGAGGTTGCGTACAACACACGTTATCGCATTATTCGAAAGGAAACGTACCGTGGAAGCTTGGGGTGTTTCATTTTAAATTTTTGATGTCCCCATTTAGTCAAAAAGTTTAAAATATTGTATTTAAAAAGGTTTCACTATTAGAAGTTGATAAAAGTGAAATACTGAAAATGAATCTGTTCTTGCAATATGACTAAGAAACTCATAATAGGGATTCTAAAATTATAAGGATTATATAAAGTTCAAAATGTAGTTAATACTATTCATGACCTCTTTTAATGGTGTGATTGAACTCGGTGTTGCGTGTAGTGCAAGTTATTGAATTATTTTTAAGAAATAACACACTCTGAAATCCTGGGGTGTTACATTCTCCCCTCCTTCAATAAATTGCGTCCTCGCAATTTGAAATTGTTCTTCGAAAATAAAAGGTTGAAAGTAGAAAATATATTTGTGGGAAAACCCACATCGGAAATTGGGTTACTAAAATTTAGTCTTAATATGAGGAAAAGAGAAATGAAAGGGTCACCACCAAATTATGATCTCGATTAGGAGAACATTGGTGGCAATTAGAGACATATAATTGGAGGAAAAACGTAAATATTTATAGGTAGTGATTGAGGTCATCAATAACAAACAAGTATAAAATTGAGGTCCTTAAACTCATCAATCTATGATGATTTGAAGTACCATCGGTTCAACAAAATATAGGGCATTGGGACAACACATTTTTGACATTTCAAAATATCTTAGTTGAAATCCCACATCGAAAAATGAATTAATGAGGCCTCTATTTAAAATAAAGAGTGGAAAGTATGAAGATTACCGAAAATAACACATACTAGGGTTCCATGTAGGAAAATATGGATATGGAAGAGAAATCTAACCATCAATTATCTGATGGAGAGTGGTAGAGAACATGGCTATGAAAAGGCCAACAATCCCAAAGCCATAAATTTGTGATGATTTAAGGTACCATCTAGGACAAAATTTTTGTTCTAAGTTTCTATTATTAATGTTGAGGAATTTATTTATGAGATTAGCTAAGATAATAAGGAGATATACTTACTTTATAATTAGAATTTTACCCATTAATAAATTTCTACCACAAACTCATCTTTCACTCTAAAAGATAATAGAACGTAAATTTTTTTTTCTATTTATACTATTCGTACAGGGTTCCAAAATAAAAGAATTTATAATTCATCTACCAGATCTTTTAAAAAAACTACATTATTTAATTCAGGACATCTCGTGGGACAGTGGTAGGTGATACACCCTTGTCGCCCTTCGGTTGCGGGTTCAAGTCTCGCAGCCTTGTCGGACGCGACGGGTTGCCGCCCGACCTTCGGGGTGTCCTTTTATGGCAATCCAAAATAATCCAAACTAGAACTATCCAAAATACTTCTGTCTAAACTCACAGTCCAACATTTATAAGGAAGGTAAACATAATATAGATCCTTTTTACCCCGTAATAGAATATGAATACCTTCATCATGTATTACCATATTCCTTATTGATTACATTCATGCTCCCTTATTCCATATAGAATGCTGGATATACTTCATTAATCCAAAAATGTTTTAAACCCCAACAATGATGGAATATACAAATCATTAACCAGCTTCAAGGTAGTCAAGAATATCCAATATAATTTATCCAAATCAATCATGTATTATTCTAAAATCACCACCTCGGTATCTGAACCATATTATGGTTTATCTTTCTCTCAACCATATATTTTCCAGACATTTAACCTGCTACTGAGTCACTTTTCATTGTTCCACACCATCTCAAGTCCTTAATGAAATAGTACTGCAGTACAATCCTTATATACTCCATAATTATTATAACAAGTACATTGTTGATACAACACTCAATTGACATAATCAACATAAGAACTCTAATCATTCCTCTTCAGCTGTGGTAGTATCATAACTTGGTTATTTTCCAATAACATCATTTGCAGCATAGTCTGATGACTGGGACATAGGTTCGCGTAGTGTCCAAACTCTTTGCAAATGAAGCATTGTACATTTAAAACCATTTTCTTACCCTTGCAGTCACGTACTTTGTGCCCTTTTCCTCCACACTTATAACAAACTCCCATTCCTTTTAGGCAAGTTGTAGGGTGTTTCTTTCCGCATTTACCACAAGATGGATATTCAACCTTTCCCTTCTTCCCCTTATTTCCATTCCCAGATTGATCAGCAGGTCTCTTCTTCTCTTGCTTTGATTTAAAGTCATAAGACTTAGAGAATTCCTTTTCGGTCTTGATAGCACATGAGACAATGTCTTCATACGATGAAAAGGATTATGAGACTAATGCTCGGCGGAGAAATGGTTTTAACCCATCAAAGAAACGATCAATCTTACTTCTTGGGTTGCGAATATAATCTCCAGCATACCTTGCTAACCTTGTAAAGTTAGCCTCATACTTTGTGACATTCTCATCCTCCTTTTGTCTCAGACTTAGAAATTGCCTTTCCATATCTGCTCGATGGTCGCGAGGAAAGTATTTTTCTAAAAATAAATCTTTGAACTCACTCCATTCCATATTTGATACTTCATCATCTTCCTTCGTATTTTGAATTAATGACCACCATTGATCAGCATCTCCAGTGAGGCGGTAAACTGCCATGGTAACTTTTTCCCTTTCACTACTCCCCAAAGCCTGAAATATTTTCTCTAGGGAAAATATCCATTGCTCAGCTACTAAGGGATTTGTACTCCCATTGAACGTTGGTGGTTGTTGCCTCATGAATCGATCTAACATTGATCCTCCACGCTGCGGATCAGGGTGCTCCATACGGGTAAGGTTATTATTCATAACCTGAGTAAGTTGTCCCAGTATGGTGATTAGCTGATCGGCACCAGTTGTATCACCAGCTCCACTATAATTATCTTGAGCAGGAGGGAAATCCCTACATGGAGTTCGTGCATTGATACGGTTTCCATTTCTTCCACTAGGCGCAATTTCTAAACAATGGCATAAACTAGATTAGTTTATGAATCAAAATACATAATCCCATACTTATAAAACACTTAACATAAATTGAACTATCTATGGATATAATCCATAATCATAAATATGTTTTCTTTGAGGAAGTATATACTCATAAACCCTTCATAATGATTTGTAAAGAAAGTGAGATTTATCCTAAGCATATCCCCCGGGAGTGTCGTAACCAAGAGTGCAGCAAGGCCCGTTGTCGTGCACCAGTTCCCGTTCGAGTCTAGCTCAAAGCGGTGTTTTTGGGTTTTACCCCTAGGTACATCTGTGCCAGAGCCGCCTCTACCTGCTCGTATCCAGACAGGGATGTATTGCTCGGAAAACTCACAAAATCTCTACAATACCAAAATTCTAGGAAGTTCTTCTATACTAATCCTCAAAGTTCATCTTAGGTCTACGTGCTCTAATCAGAGTTTATCTAAATCTAGCTTCCAAGGATTGTACTAAACCTCCCTCTGATACCAACTGTAATGCCCCGACCCTAGTTACCTAGAGTCGGTGCATTATTACATAACATTGGCATGATCACAAGAAAGATCAAATCTCGAAAGACCGATTGGTTTAGTAGCCATGGAAACACTAGATATATTCATAAGTTTTACATTACATCATAAAACGAAAAACTACTACAACAACATATTGTATCCATAATCCACACTCATATCCCCACATAATATCCCTGCAGGTCATTCATAACTTACTTCTTCACTTCCTGGGAAAAATAAAACATAGAGAAGGGGTGAGCTCAAATGCCCAGTAAGGATGACAATATAGCGGAAACTTTCATAAATAAGAATAAACTTTTCAGGCAATGTATAACTAAAACAAAAGCCTTTCAAACATGAACTTTCAACATGGTATGGCATAAATAAAATGAAATAATGCCATTTACTTATTCACATGGATATTCTACTAATCGAATAATCGCATTCAAAAATCAATAACCACTTTCATAATGTTGGAATGCATAATGCTAAACGTTAATTTATTTGTCTAGGCCTCATCCCAAGACCTAGGGGTTACTTCTAACCGGAACCCAACCCGGAGTGCCTCTAATAACCGGACACCAACCCGGAGTGCCTCTAATAACCGGACACCAACCCGGAGTGCCTCTAATAACCGGACACCAACCCGGAGTGCCTCTAATAACCGGACACCAACCTGGAGGGCATACTTTTACCAGTCCCTAACCTGGAGGGCTTACTTTAACCAGTCCCCAACCTGGAGGGCTTACTTTTACCGGTCCCCAACCCGGAACATACATGTTTAGCACATTCATCTGAAGAAAAGTTTGAAATATAACATAAACATTCAGATTAAAACTAGAATACGAAATGTCAATAGTTTCACCATAAACTATGAATGGTATAAAATAGCACATCCAAAGTCAAACATATCACAAAACCTTCAATACAATATAGAGGTTTTGTATTATAATAAATCAACTTAAAATAAGCGTAAAATCCATTAAAGGATGTTGACATAGATGAAATGAAAACACTTTTTAGAGAAATATCTCTTTCTATTTTTGAAATCATTTAAGAGCCATATAAAATAAAACATTTTCTTGAAAATATTCTTGTAAGCTTGTAAGGAAATCTTTGACGATTTTATAACGGCGGAAAATAACCGCACCCGCCGTATAAGTAAAAAAAACATTCTTATCTTAATTCTGTCGAAAAGGTTAAAAAGGACCTTGTTTTGAAAACGACGGAAAGATTCCTTTATAAACCTCTTACAAAAAGTCAAACAAGTGTATAAATGAATTTAACCCATATTCTTGTAAATAATAAATATGTTTTGAAATACATTTCGAAGAAACATGGATGTGGATGATAAAGAAATCCAAGTAGATTATTACGTATAAACAACCTCGGATAATGAAGAGATTGTGAAATAACCCTTACCTTGAACTTTTCCTTGGTTGGGGTAGGTTAACCTCCTTTAATTTAGGTAACTCACTTTGGTTGGAACCAAAGGACTTCTTGAAATGCTTTCTGCCTAAGGGGAAGCTTCAAGGAGGAGGAGAGTGATGTGGGGAGATTAGTTGGGCAGAGTTTGGACGAGCCAAGTGGCTTGAGAGGTGTGAGGAAAAGAGAAGGAGGAGTGCCCTTTTATAAGAGGGGTGAGGGGCTCCTTTGGAAAAGCTAGAAATATTAATTTATAATAAATTCATATTCGGTTTCCAATGGCTCCAAAGTTTACTATTCAAAGGTTGAGGTGGGGATAGGTCGAAAACAACTCATCCAATAGAATTTAGACAGGTTTGGGTACTTATATTAACCTTATCATTAAGTATTAACTCTTTGTTAATTAGTTTCACTTTTACAATGTCTCTTTGTATTTTTATATAATATTGTTAATAAACTTACTATATACATCCACTCGACCCCCAAGTGGTCCATTAATGATTAACCTATCATAATATAAGTCTCTTGGCCGAACCTTATATTTTTAGGAATTTAATATCAATTAATAATATAATATTTGTTTTAAGAACTCTTTTATGTCAATTTTGACACTATTCAATAGTTGATTTTTGTGAAACTCATAACAGATTGATTACTTCGAACAAAGTCGATTAAATAAATCCTAATATATCATATTATCCTAGAAAATTAGTTTAATTCATTAAAAGTTTCATATTATATTTATTTGGGTATTTATAATATCAATTATTTTAATTTTTCACTATTATAGTAATTACTTCATCATCATTGTGTCATAAATAAAATAACTTATTTAATGTCTAAAAATTATAAATAAAATATCATTATGTAGGAAATCGTTTTATCTTTCTAATGAATATTTATAATCGAAAATCCAACATGGATAACCCTATGTAAAAATTGTTCTTCTAAAAGATGTAAGCTTATGCCATTTTTATTTTTATTTAAGCTTTATTAATATAATGTGTCATTATCACTTACAAGTGGATCCATGGGGTCCCAAAATTGACACAAAGATGCCCATGGTCGACCATGTATCAACCAATAGGGTTACGACACGTTTTAGGGTAATTTAGTATTATTATAATATTATTTTTTAACCCTTATTTACCGGATTTACCCTTAACCATGGTAAATAAAATATTTACCGCAGTAATTATTCAAAATGTCTAAAAATAAAAGTTACCTATTTACACAATTTGAACATCCTGATTCCAAATATGGAATCCATTTTCCTAAATTCAAAACACAAGAAGTGGCAGAAATTAATTTAAAATTAATTCCGGCTGTCAAAACAAAAAGCGTGTTTTTAAGAGATAATAACTATCAAAAGTTTGACACTCGTTTATGTTCGGTTTAATTGTAAAATTATGTCCAATTACCAAAATTATATTAAATGGTAAAAATATATTCTAAATATATTTTAAAACCACTCAAAATTCATAATTCATCACTATTAATTATTTTGATTAAAAAAGTTGTTTTTAATTAAAATTTAGTAATTTTCACTATTCATCAAAATATGAAAGTTATCCGAAATGTACCAAAATTTCACCTTAGGTTAAATTAGATATTCCGAATCCAAAAATGAAGTCCATTTTGAAATATAAAATATATATAATTTTAAAAAGTAGGTATTACTATTCACAACGGCTAGTTTAATTAGTTGTGGTGTGTGTTAGAACTCGAGGTTGCGTACAACACACGTTATCGCATTATTCGAAGGGAAACGTACCGTGGAAGATTGGGGTGTTTCATTTTAAATTTTTGATGTCCCCATTTAGTCAAAAAGTTTAAAATATTGTATTTAAAAAGGTTTCACTATTAGAAGTTGATAAAAGTGAAATACTGAAAATGAATCTGTTCTTGCAATATGACTAAGAAACTCATAATAGGGATTCTAAAATTATAAGGATTATATAAAGTTCAAAATGTAGTTAATACTATTCATGACCTCTTTTAATGGTGTGATTGAACTCGGTGTTGCGTGTAGTGAAAGTTATTGAATTATTTTTAAGAAATAACACACTCTGAAATCCTGGGGTGTTACATTATAGATGAAATTTAAATGGTTTAATTACATTCTGAAAACCACTTATAGTATATGATAATAAATTAAAATGGGGACTAAAAGTATAAAGTCTTTTAAATTAATAATGGTTATTTAATGTGTCTGACAAATGATTATTTAAATAATGTATTCTTTTATAGGAGTTATGTTTTCTGTTATTGATATTTATTCCTACCAATGTTAGGATTATATTGACTGATTTTCCATAATATCAATCATGCGTTGTTATTGTAATTTTAAAACCCAAATTGGGTTATTTGTAATGATTTATAAGATATTCACTAACACAGTTATCTAATTTGGAGTGGATTAGGAATGACGTAAGATATGATTTAGTATAACCACTTGGATATGGATGATGTTATGACCCATGAACTAAGTTTGATATTCTACTAACATTTTTTGCATTTGTAATCATCTAAATTTCACGAGTCTCTCAGTATTTGGGGGGAAACAACATAAGTTTTGGGGAGTTAATTATGAAAGTGTTTGGTAAGATAATTTCCTTATATATATATATATATATTAGGTATATTTTTAAATAAAAACTCAAAAATCATCATTAAAAATAAAATGGGTGCATTGATTTCAAATTATCCTTACAACAAAAATAAGTATAGTACATTAAATGTTTTTAATGGGGGTTCAATTTTTATACATGGATTATTTTATGTATGTTGAAACATATTCCAAATGGATAGATATTTTTATTTGGAACTTATATGAATCTTTCAATTTAAGAGGGTATGTGTTGATTTATGATAAATAAATGGTTTAATTTCTTGAAAAACAATTTATTCATTGATCACTTAAATGTATTTTATTTAGGAAATAAAAATAAAATTATAATAATTAAAGTTTAAGGTTTTGTTAATTGCCTATTCATTTCAGAATCAATCATTATTTTATGTTTTTTTGATTCTATTAGTAGTATGGAACTTATTTCATTGGTTTTATCAGCTGATATTAATCTTGAGATTTTATAATTTAGTTTTAGTTTTAATTCTTGAGGATTATAATTTTTAGGTGGTTTCTTATATAGGGTAATGATTTAACATTATACCCATCCATTATATTTTGTTGATATTCATTCAATTTGGGGAAATTAGTTTTATTTTTTAAAGTTTTAGGAAGCTATGAATGGAATTTAGATGTGTTTTGAATTTATATAGGGGTTAAATATTAATATAGATAAAGTATGTAAGTGTCCCTTAATCCAATTTTTGATCCTAGGGTTAACTTTACATAAATATTTTATTTTTAGGTTTACCCAAATATATGATACTTGGTCGCTAACCTAACATAGACCCCATTATGAATAGTATGTTGAGGTAAGAAATATATTTAGTGAACTACATAAAAGAAATATATTCCTCATGTAAATATAGTTTACATCATCCCACATTGGGTAATGGTAAGATGAAAGTACCCATTCATAGGTCTAATTTTATTGTGATGTGTAAGAATAAATGTGACACACCCTTACATAGTATTCCACATACATATACCATGTAAGGTTAGTACCAATGTATTATTATAAAGGTCCGTATTTTCAGTGATACATAAGGGTAATAAAGAATTATCTATTTTTGAATAAAGGTAACCCCTTTTGTTTTTTATTATTTTATTCCTAGAATAGACCTGTAGATCAAATTTTTTAGAATATGAGTATTTTACATTTTGAATCATTATAAAGGGTTTCTTAAATCATGTAATAATATTTTTATCAATTTAATAATTAAAACACAATAAATAAAATGAATCTTAAGGAATTCAATGATATTTTTCAGTGTAACATGTAGCTAGAAAAACTTTTATATATATACATATATATTTATATATAAATATGATTTCACCATTCCTATATGTAATGTGACATATAAAAATTGGGAGTAAATGTTTTAATATTCTAATATTCATAACCCATGATGTAATGTATATTTTAGATAGGGTATACTTTTTATGTTTTGAAGGGGGAATATGTCTATGTGAGTTACCAATGTTTTTCTTGTATTTGGTATTTTTTATATTTAATTTCCCTCACCCACCATTATATTGTATCAACATTTGGTATAATGTTATTCGTTTTAGATAATGTATTGTATAGGTAGTTCACCTATAATAATGTGTTTTCATTTTATTTTATGTGATACTTTCTATGAATTTATCTGTTTATTTATGAAAATTGTTTCTCTATATTTACCTATCTATGGAACTCAGATTTGATTCCTATATCTACATTAAATGTTTTATAATAATAGATGATCAAATTATAATACAAATAACCGTTAAGGAATATAGTTAATGACCTCAAAAATAAATGTTTTGTTATAACCTCTTTCTCTCTTCCTCTCCTTTTAAAAAACATCACAATACGTTGATGAAAGCATCTAGGGATTCTTAATAGTATTCCCTCCCATAAAGAACATATATGTTCATTGAGGTAAGGTATATCAAGGATTTTATATTATTATTTTGTAATAAAGTATCGATTTTAATGATTCAAATTACTCTTAGATGATTTTTTTGAATCCTCGAAGGACATTTCAGTTGATAAACACAATAATAGAATAACTAGAACAATCATCATTAATTTTTAATTTATTTCCCTATAATGATTGAAAAGGAAATATCCTAAATAACTAAATTGAAACTTTTACATTATTTCATAAATCCATAAATTCATGAAAATATCCTATAGTTTTATATTATATCATTTTGTATCCTCTGAAAGTAAGTTTCATTTAACTATCTCATTGGGATCCGTGGATATGATATAGTTTGGAGGGTGATTTTGTTTTACTTATTTCATTTTCAGCCATAATATTATCTCAGTTACTTGTTTAGTTGGGGTAAGGAATTATTGAATTTTCTCCTTGCATTTAATTTCAACTATTAGATTTTTTTAGTATTATTACGTTATGATTCAATGATAATCGATGTCTTATGGGTTCACTATTATCATTATTTGATTCAATGAGTAATGGGAATCTAGAAATGAAAATGGGAAAGTGGGAAAATTGGTAGGGTAGGTGAAATGGAAGACAAATATTCATTCCATTATATATCTTATGTTTATTATAGGTTTAACATGTTTTTCATACTTTATTGATATCATAAGTGAATTGGGAGGTATTAT
Source organism: Viscum album (assembly GCA_963277665.1). Classification (NCBI taxonomy): domain Eukaryota; kingdom Viridiplantae; phylum Streptophyta; class Magnoliopsida; order Santalales; family Viscaceae; genus Viscum; species Viscum album. The sequence goes on from OY728158.1 coordinate 414,223,518, forward strand.
AAAAATAATTACAATGAGGAAATCTATATTCGAAATGATAAAATAGGAAGTATAAGGCATGCTTCCATGATGTGTTTTTTACACTTCATATAGAATAATAATTAATATATTATTTTTAATTAGAAATTTTATATATATCATACAAGATTGTAATGAGATAGAAATATATATTAGCTATGAAAATATAGTGGACTAGATTTAATACCTTTATTTGTTTTCCAGTAATGTTATTATATCATTTCTTGCTGATATTATATTGATAATTTAATGAATATATTCAAAGAATTTTTTTTGGGAATTTCTAGGGTCATAATTATTATTATTTTATTGTATCAATAATAAAATATCGTCTTTATGGAATTATAATTATGTAACTACCACAAGGTAACAAAATTATGAAGTTGAAATATAATTTCATGTGTTTATTTAATTATTAATAGCGTGAAGATAAAAATATGTGTAAATGAAAGTTATATGTAGATGGTATAGTCATATAAATATGTAATTATAGTAAATATATAGGTAAGTTTATCATGATTTAATGTTGTTAGAGTAATAATAAATAATAAACATTAGTTAATGCTAAAATCATTTCTTGAAATATATTAAATGTTTTTAGAACAAATGGGTATGTATAAACAAGATGATAACATGTGATTAACATGAAATGATTCCAAAGAAGTGAATTTATGGTGTTAATTAATAGGATGAAAATTAGTGGAATAAATTCATTTTTTGAATAATCCATTGAAATAGAAAATGGAAATAATAATTAAATCATTTTAGTAATATTTATATATAGTGGTTCAGAAAATAATTGAAATATTATAAATTATGAAATGTGGATAAGAAAAGATTATATCTCGGATTTTATAAGAAGCATTGAATAAATATATTTGATGTTGTTATGTTGGATCTCAGAATTGATTTGGTTATTTATTGACAATTAATTACAAATATCCCTTTATAAATACCTTGAAATGTTCCTTTATTGTTATTATTGTTGCACTTGTTTGTTTGTGAATGGAATGAATGGTTATGTGATTACTCATTATTTCCTTACATATTTTTGATCACTAGAAACTATAAAGGTATAATTTAATTTATTGTAGTTTTTTATATCATCGTGGTTAGTAATGGATTAATGTGAATTTCACCAACAAACTAACTTTAATGGATCAAGGTATCACACGTAGAATTTTTATTTCTTGAAATGGATCATGGTTTCAATTAATTAACTTTCTAGTAAGTTATAATGTACTAATGTTAACTAACGTGTGAGTTTTTTGTTTCTTGAAAACCACAATCAATATTTTTCCCATATAATGTAGCACAATGGTGACCATAGGGTTGTCCCTCGAGGAGGTTGCAGATCGAGTTGCAAAACTGCCTCTTTTTTTATTTTTGGTCGAAATGGAAATGGGGATTTGTTTAACAATTTTCAAATAAAATTTGAATTAAATACTAATGTGAAATAATTCATAAGTAAAGATAATATGGGTTTGAAATCAGGATTAAAAACCACAGCTGCAGACAAGCTTCACCCTCTCAGACACTCCCCTCTTCCTTGTATATAAAAATATCTCTTAATTTAAATTCTTAAATGTATGACCAAGGACCCCCAAGTGTACACTCATATTCGAATATACATAATATTAAGACTTTAATATGATTGTGGTCCCGTCTATAGAAGTGACCCAATTGATTAAATACCTCCAAGTAATTGAACCCAATTGAATTCTACAAAATCATTGGCAAGACCTCACCATATAATTTTAAATAGAGAGATAAATTTTTCTACTATATTGACAGAACAGTGATCAAAACAAATTTTTTTTAAATATTTTTAAGAAAAAAACAACCAGGATCTTTAAAAAATATATGTTCAAGAAAAATTCAAAAACAGATTACACAATAAAGTCGAAACTTGGAAGAGAGTGTCTGTCGAGTGTCATCATCCGCAACCACTTGTCGCTTAGCCTTGAATCATTTGAGAAGCCTTCATCTTCTCTATTGAATCCTCAAAGGCTTTCGTATTCATTAGGATCTCAATCTACACCTTCCCCTTTTCTCTCTCAAGACAACTCCCTTTTACAGATGGTGTGGTGATGAATGGAATGAATTGAGATGTAGGAGCTCCTCTACCGTTATAGGTATATTTCATCCTCCAAAAGTTGTTGAGTTTTTGACCCATTAAATGGCTGATTAATGATTGGAAACCTTACTTAATGTTGTTGATAGATGTTTTTCCATCCTCGCACAAAATTTCAGATTAATTATACATGTTTAGAAGGATTTATTATTTTTTTATGTTCAATCACATTCTCTTGATGAAGCTTCCTGGAAGCTTCCTCCAAACCTATGTCATTCAATGGCCACCATAACGGATTCCAAACAGATTGAAATTTATTGTGTGAACGTACCTAGTATTCCTCTTGCATATCCGAGTATAATCCCATCATTTGGAATAGTTTAGGTTGAATTATGTTTCCATTACGATGGTGGGGTCCACAATGTCTTCCCGAAAAAATTTTCGAGTTCATTGATTTGTTTGGGCATCTAGATGCATGAATCAGACCTGGTCCTAAAGACAAAGTTGACTGAAATAAATTAAGGGTTCTAAAAAAATTCGAATCACAAAAATTGGAAATATATGTTATGATAAATTACCAAAATACCACTATGATAAAAATCTTTTAAATATCCAGACTTATGTAATTTAATCGTTTTATCCCAAAACACACTCTAAATCCAAAATTGTTAAAAATAAGATCTAAATAGTAAATTATTTTGGTTTAAATCATATAAATAGATATTAAAAATACTTGTAATATTATGTCTATCAATTCCTCCACACTTGGCTCCTGGACTCCTAGACAGGTTAGCACGGAATCAATGAAAATAAAACACATACCAAGGAAGATTACCAATTTACCACAATGAATTAAAAAGAAATCATGCCTTATTAAAGAAAAATATTTACAATTCACAATTCATATCATTCAATCCATTTACACATCTTTTTTCTTCTCATTCACACAACACACTTACCTCACATTTATTTTCTCTCAGCACACAATATAGATTTACAACATATCTTTTCTCATCTAACTCATGTAAGAATTACCATAGGCTTGATAAATTTCTACATCTCCACCCGATGTGAACAAGAACTAGTGAATATAATAATTAATTGACACGGTTTTTCTGTGGCATGTGGTTGGTAGGATTCAAATGTGAAATTTTTTTGGCTGAATAAGGAGGGTTTGGATCTTTTTGAAGCAGAATTGCAAGATTCTAATTTTTCACTCAAGTATATTTCCCTCTGTATTCTCCTATGAAAAATAATCAACTCCCTTGTTATCTTTTCTATCTCATTCCATCAATATTTCAGCAGATAATAATGCCATATTTTTAAAATCTCCAGATAGGGAACAACTTATATCTATTGAGAGCTCTAGACAGGCATAACTGCATTTCATTTGAGAGCTCCAGATAGGGACAACTCCATTTCATTTGAATGCTCCAGACATGCACAACTCTCAAGAATGTATATTCCAGCATCAAAAATATATCATCAATTTTTTAATTTCCTCCCAATGTAACACCAAATGAGGTATCACATCACGATTCATCTTCCCCCCACAATTAAGTTCAATTAGATCATGCCTTTATACTTCCATAGTTGGTTTTAAAGGGAAATTTCGCTTGTAATGTGGCTAATCTAATAGGCTATACATGGCTACTAAGGGATCAAAAAAGATCAAAGGTTCAAGGAAGGCTGAAATAAAAAAAATAATCATGAAAATGGGTCTCCAATATCCAAACAAATTCCTCAATAATTTTAATCATAAGTTTCTCAGTATTCATGTTTTGATATAAATAAATCATGTTCCGGCTTAAACACACACGAATTGGTTCTCTCAAGAAAGAGGTGAATGTGAAGATGATGTAAAAATGGGTCCAAAGGCATCACAAGAATGATAATTTCAATTATAATGTCAGTGATATGTGCCATGAGATTTAAAAATCAACGGTCTTTTCAAGAAATTTCCAAAATTTTGAACTTGAAACAATACCATTTTCAGCATTCATTTATGATTAGTTTCAAAGGATCAATTGGTTCACTCTTGGGATGAGTATCAAATGAAATTCAAGAAATTCCAAAACATTATTTCCATTTTTATGAGGGAAAAAATTTAATATAAATCACATAAAATTTGAAAAACAAACACGACATAAATGGAATGATATTTTGAAAACAAAAAATTTCAAACAAAATCTTGTAAAAACCTAATCTACCCAGCATTGTGTCCCCCAACACTTTTTCTATGCAATTTCCTCTTTGTGTAGTATTTTTAGCATAAAATTTAGGAAATTAATGACATAGAAAAAATAAATGATAAGGAAAGACACAACCTGGCATCAATTTTATTCTGCGTCATGAAGTTAAATATCCTCCCCGGGAGGATCTTGATATTTTTTTCGAAAAAACGGCAGCCAATGCCCATTGACAGTGAATGATGTCTCTTTGTCTAGATCATTAACCTTTATTGCACCAAAAGAAAAAACATGAGTAACGATAAATGGGCCAGACCATTTGGAATAAAATTTACCTGGGATGAGTTTCAATCTAGAATCAAATAGCAGAACATTATCTCCCTCCTTGAAGTTTCTGTTTAGAATCCTCCCATTATGAAAGGATTTTCTTCTCTCTTTGTATAAGCTGGAGATTTCATATTAATTATTTTTGATCTCCTCCATCTCATACAAAAAATATTTTCTTTCTTTCCTAACAGAAAATATGTTCATGGTACATGTTTTTACAACCCAAAAAGAATTTGTGTTCTAATTCAACTGGTGTATGAAATGCATTTCCATAGACTAATATAAATAGTGACATTCTAATTGGGGTCTTGAAAGAAGTTATGTGGGACCAGAGAGCATTATAAAGTCTCAAACTCCAATCTTTTCTATTTGGGTTAACTTATTTTTCTAGAATTTGTTTGATCTATATATTAGACAACTCAGCCATTCCATTTGTTTTAGGATGTTAGGGCATATAGACCCTATGATTTACACTATATTAAATCAAATGATATTCCAATTTCCTATTAAAAAAATGGGTACCTTGAAAACAAATTTCCTTTCACAAATTTGGACACAATATTTGCATCATCAGTTCGGGTGAGGATAGCCTCTCCCCACTAGGACACAAAGTCAGCAGCCAACAAGATGTATAGATATCCAAAATAATTGGGTAAAGGCCACATAAAATCCAATCCCCATACATTAATGATATCATAAAACAGAATGGGTTTTTGTGGAATCTCATTCCGCTTAGAATTGTTTCCTTAGAAATGAAAATTTTTACAGGTTCTGTAGAATTTGAAAGTATCTCTAAAAATTGTGGGCTAATACAATCCAGAATCAAGAACATTTATAGATGTTCTCTATGGTCCAAAGATTCCTCCACTGTTTAATATGTGGTAGAAATGTAGGAAGGATTAAAATTCAGATTTTAGAATGCGTCTTCGTATCATTTGATCACTAATAATGTGCTATAAATAAGTATAATCCCAAATGTATTTATTTGAATCAGTCACAAGTTTATCAATTTGTTGTCTGGAAACCCATTGGGGATGTTCATCAGAAGCCAAATAGTTCACAATATTTGAAAACCATGGTATTTTACTTTGAGCAGCAAATAAGTCCTCATCTGGAATGGTTTCTTTAATTGGTGGACACATCGGAAATTTTCTTTTCTAAATCGACGGTATCCTACTACAATGATCACCAACAATGTTATCACATCCTTTATTATCATTTATTTCAACATCAAACTCTTGTATAAAAAATATCCATCTCAGAAGTCTTGAATTTGTATCATGTTTCATTATCATGAATCTGATTACAGAATGATCGTTGAGAACAATCACATTGGATCCCAGCAGATAACATCTGAATTTGATTTAGAGAAACTACAATACCCAGTAGTTCTTTCTCAGTTGTTGTGTTTTCTGATTTGGCTTGATCTATAGTACGGGAGGCATAGAAGATCACATGAGATTTATTTCTTATCTGTTGAATCAATACTGCCACAATAGAAAAGTCAGATGCATCTGTCAGGATTTCAAAGGGAATGTCCCATTTAAGAGGTTGAGAAAAGGGCAGGGTAATTTGTCTTTGTTTCATCTCATGAAATTATTTTTTTCAATTCTCATAAAAGACAAATGGGGCATCTTTTTGGAGAAATCTGGACAATTGAAGTGAAATCATACTGAAATATTAATTGAATATCCTATAAAATCCCACATTCCCAAGGAAGGATCTCACATATCTCATAGTTTTTGGGGATGGTAATGAAGAAGTGACCTCAACTTTGGATTTATCAACATTAATTCCATCACGGGTCAAAACATGTCGAAGAACGATCTTATTACCTACCATAAAATGGTATTTTTTATAATTTAGAACATGGTTCTTTTAAATTCATGTTTCAAGGACACGTGCTAGGATTTTTGAAAAACTTTCAGATGATGATCCTTACACAGTTAAGTCGTCCATAAAAACATCCATGAATATTTGAAAAAATTCATAGAATATTCTTATCATACACCTTTGAAATGTTCTTAGGGAATTACATAAACTTAAGGGCATCCTTATATATGAAAAAGTTACAAAGAGGCATGTGAAGGTGGTTCTCTCTTGATCTTATGGTAAAATGTGAATTTGAATATATCCAAATAATCCATCAAGAAAATATTAGTGGGTTTTCCCAGCAAGTCTTTCATGGACTTGATCAAGGAATGGTAATGAGAAGTGGTCATTACTTGTATGAAAATTGAGTTTCCTATAAACAATGCACATTCTCTATTTATTTGGAAGCCTAATGGGGTGGAGATCACCAAATTAATTCCTTGATAATGTAAAAACAGCTTTTAGGAATATCATGGACTAGACATACCTATTGACTATCAGATATGAGAAAAACATTTCCAGTATCCCGTAGGGTGGTGATTTATTTCTTCACAACCTCCAGAAGTGTTGGGTTTAGTCTTAATTGAAATTTTCTTACTAGTATAGCATTCTCTTCCAGTAAAATTCTGTACATGCAAACTGAAGGTATAATTACTGTCAGATCATAGAAAGTCCATCATATAGCTTCCATGTGGGACTTGAGAACTTCCAAAAATTTGTTTTCCTGGACTTCTGAAAGATATTTTGAGATGATTATAAGGAATTTTTCATTATGAACTAAGAGGGAATACTTAAGGTAATCTGAATGGGTTTCATTTATTCTCAGGTGGGTTGGTTTCATTGCTAACAAGGAACTACTCAGAAGTAGGATTTTTTAGTGAAGCTCCATGTTCATCATGGTGATCTCTTTCCATGATCTCAAGATTTGTTACTAGTGAAAAATTAGAAACTGCTCCTAGGATAACACTAACAAGTTCAGTGGTTTCAAAAAATTCATCTTCATTAATGCTCAGATATTCAGTCTCAACATCCTAAGACTCTTTATAGTCTCCAATTTCAACCTCATGTTGATTTAATTTAGTATCAAAAAGATTTCCGTCTTTTTCATCACAAAAAAACCAGGTAACATTCCATAGGAAAACTAATCAATCATATTTACATGGGGATTTGAATGATCCTCAACTGGGAGTTTAATTGAATTAAAAATGTTGAAATGAACAACATCTCCTCCAAATTCAAGTGAATGTTTTCCCTTGTGATCATAGATGATTTCTTTCTTTGTTTTTAGAAACGGTAATCCCAAGTTGAGGGGAGAATGTGTGCGGAACTGATCATCTTCCATATCCAAAACATAGAAGTGAACAAAAAAATAATGTGTCTTACTTGAATGAGAACATCTTCTATAAGTCATGAAGCTTTGGTGGTACTATGGTTGGTAAGTTTAATGATAATTCCAGAGGGTTTCAAGTCTCCAACAAGAAGAGATGAGTAGATTGAATGTGTCATGACATTGATGGAGGACCCTAGATCAAGCCCCACATATTTGAATTCAGATTTCCCAATGGTACAGGGAATGGTAAATGTTCCAGTGTCTTTACAATTGATAGGAAGGGCATGTTGAATCATAGATGAAACATTCCTTCCTATGTTAACTTTTTCACCTCCCTTGAACTTCCTCTTGTTTCTACACATGTCCTTTAGAATCATAGTATCCCTTGGAATTTTTTTCAAAGCTTCGAGAAATGGAATATTGAATTGTACTTTGTTGAATGTTTCCAAAAACTCTTTATCCAATTATTTTTAAGCACTTGACATCGGTGGTGATTCACACCTTTGCTAAGGAAGTAGAGGTTTAAATGTTTCTAGGCTATTTGAGTATGTTTTGGAGAAACATAAGGACCAGACATCCTCTTACAATCATTCTTAGTTCTTTAAAACTGGATTTCCTCTCTTAACAAAGTTCTTCTATCAACATCAGATTTTTTAGCATTATTATCAAGGGTAATATTTTCATCAACAATGTCATAAGCATGCTTGATTTTCTCAATTTGAGTGTTGTTCAATTTTGTGCCACTCATAAGTTCGGTTGAACTCTCAATTTTCTTCCCCTTATTCCTTATATATACTTGTGGATGTGAGGGTAAACCCCCACTCATTTGATTTGTTATACAATTATTACCAGTGGAAAGGTGACCCACTTGAGTCATTAATGTATTAATTTTTTTATCTTTTAGTTTTGAGCATTATTTTAGTTTACACTTTTCCACTTTTTGTTTCCTCATTTCCTCTTGTTATTTCTTCATTTATTTTTCAAGGATCCTATCAGAGTTTTGAGTTGGAGGGGTAGGATGAATGTTTCTTCCAGAATGAGAATTAGCTTTCTCATTGAAATATTTTGGTTAAGAATTAATTGATTGTCCTTGGAATAATCCTCATGGTTGTTCAGGAAGAAAAACATATTTCATTCGATTTGTTTTTCCATCCCTGATTGAAATTTTGGCTGATTCGAAATTCTTTTTGTTGGTTTAATTGAAATGGTCATCTAGGAAAAACTAATTTGCAGTTCTCAGTAGGCTATTTCATTTTTGGGCATTGGTCACTAAAATGTTCACTAGAAGATCAAATCCCACAGTAGACATGTACATGGAAAGCCTCTTCAGGTTTGGTTTGGTTTGTTGGGGTGTTAGGCAACATTATTGACCTTACCATGGGTGTAAGATCAGATAGTTGAATTGCAATTGTTTGTTTTCAGGACTAATATTATGGAATTATTGTGCATCTTTGACATGAATAAGGCCTCTTGTTCCAAAATTTTGGGAATCCTGGGCCATGTTTGCAATTAAGATATTAGTGGCAGCTAGTGTCCTATAAACAAAATTTCCTCCTCCAGCAGCATTGATCATACTTCTATCAGTGAGACACAATCCTTCATAAACCATTGAATAAGAATATGGTCACTGATTTGATGATGGGGGAAACAGAAATAAAGACGTTTGAACCTTTCCCATTTTTTGTGAAGTGTATCTCCTTGTGTCTGCCTAATTGCACAAATCTCCTTTCGAATGGATGCAGTTTTTGGTGTAGGGAAAAAAATTTCAAGGAAAATCTTTTTAATTCTTTCGAATTTCTAATCAAGGTTGAGTGAGAATAGAAAAACCATTCCTTAGAAACTCTATCTAGAGGAAAATGAAATGGCCTCAGCATCATTATATCGGCATCAACTCCATGAGGATTCATGTTGACACACTGGTAGCTAAATTCTTGGAGGTGTTTGTGTGGGTCTTCACCAGGGAACCCATTTAATTTGGGAAGTTGGTGGATGAAACCAGACATGATTTTAAATCTAGCAGGGGCATCAGGGTACTCTACAATATTCACTTGATTTTCATCATAGGATGGAGACAGTTCTTTACATGTTCTATTTTCAACCATTTGGATTTTAGTTTCAACTAATTCATTCCGAGGTGTGTGGGTGGAAGATTCACAATTTTCAACTTGGGGATTAGAAGCGCTAACCCTAGTGTGAAAAGTTCTATCCATTTCAGAATCTAAATATAACAAGTTCAGGTCAGATGTTCGGGTTATGCAAGAAAATATAAATAAAATAAAATCAATACTAGAAACTTCTCCGGCAATGACACAAGTTGATGTGACCATTTTTGTGCCGTGAAAACCACAATAAATATTTTTCCCTTATAATGTAGCATAGTGGTGACCACATGGTTGTCTCTCAAGGAGGTTGCAGATCGGGTTTCAAAAGTGTCACATCTGTTATTTTTTGAAGAAATTGAAATGGGGATTTGTTTAAAAATTTTAAAATAAAATTTGTATTAAATATTAAAGTGAAATAATTTAAAAGGAATGATAATGTTTGATTGATATCCGGATAAAAAATAGCGGCCGTAGACTAGCTTCACCCTCTCGGACACTCCCCTCATCCTTGTATATAAAAATATATCTTAATTTAATTTCCTAAATATACGCCCAAGGACCCCCATGTGTACAATCAAATTAAAATATACATTATATTAAGACTTAAATATGATTTTGGTCCCGCCTATAGAAGTGACACAATTACTTAAATACCATCAAGTAATTGAATCAAATTGAATTTGCTCTGCTGAATGGAAAGACCTCACCAAAGCATTTTAAATAGTCAAAACAATTGTTATACTTTATAGAAGAAACAAAAATTAAAAAGATTGGTTGAAAATATATTTAAGAAATAAAAAACTAGATTCATTCAAAAAGATAGCTTCAAGAGATACTCAAAAAGATATTACCCATTAAAATAGAAACTCTGAAGTGAGTTTCTGTCGGGTGTCATTATCCACAACCACTTTCCGCTTAACCTTGCATCACTTGAGAAGCCTTAATCTTCTATAATTAATACTCAAAGGATGGAATCTTCTTTAGGATCTCAATCTCCACCTTCCCCTTTTCTCTCTCATTCCAACTCCCTTTGTGACGGATGGTGTTGTGATGAAGGGAATGATTGAGAGGTAGGAGCTCCTCTCCTTTTATAGGCAGATATCATCCTCTACAAGTTGGCGCATTTTTGACCCATTAAATGACTTATTAACGCCTGGAACCCTTAATTAATGTTGTTCATAAATGTGTTTTACATCCTCCTAAAAAATATTAGATTACTTGGATGTGTTGAGAAGGATTTATGATTTTTTTATGTTCAATCACTTTCTATGGATTAACCATCCTAGAAGCTTCCTTCAAAACTATGTCATTCAATGGCCATCATAACAGATTCCAAACGGTATGAAATTAATTTTTCTAGTGATTTTGTGAGTATTATTCCATATCCAAGTGGAATCCCATCATTTGGAAGAGTTTAGGAAGAATTATGTTTCTATTACAATGGTGGGATCCACGTTGTCTGCCGAAAAACATTGTCAAATTAATTGATTTGTTTGGGCCCTTAGATGCATGAATCAGACCCTATTCTTGAAGACAATTTTGATGTAAATGAAATAGGGGTTCCAAAAAAATTATAATCACAGAATTTGGAAATATATTTTATGCGAAATTTTTAAAACACCTTTGTGATAAAAATTTGTTAAAAATCCATAATTACGCAATTTAAACTTTTAATCCCAAAACACACTCTAAATCCAAAATTGTTACAAATAATATCAAATTGGTAAATTGGTGAGGTATAAATAACTTAAATAGACATTAAAAATAGTGGAAATATTATCCCTATCATTAACACTTACACTTTTCCTTGGGTTTTGATGGATCTTTTGTTATATCAGGTTTATTGTTTATCAAATCAATATTATAGGATGATTAATGAAGGTAATTGTTTTATGTGGAGGATGTGATGATGTCTAAGGTATGAAATGGGTGATAAAAGTGAGAATAATGGTGTTCATATGGTCACATGTGGTGTAGGTTGTGGTGATATGGATTCATGGGGTGTAGGTTATGATGATGTGATCATTATACATTGTGTATGTTGTAGTGATGATATGGTTTTATGTGTTATATGATATGGTAAATATATCAGTTGACAAGGATCAGGTTATTTTGCTGATTATGGGTTGACGGTAACATGTTATGAGAGAGGCTAGCATATGTTTCCATCATTTGATGACATGAGCTTTGATAAAATGTAATATTTTATTCCAGATGTGATGAATTGATTTATATGGTTTTTGGTAGGTAATTTTTTTCTATCCTATTCATTATTATGTGTTCATGAAACTGTTTTATCACTCCAATTTATAACTCTAGAAGAATATTTTTCTAAATTATAAGTTGCGGTGAATCCATTGTGGTGATGGGTTTTCATTGTATTACATTATAATTAGTTTTACCCCGAAATATTTTATTCATAAATTTGTCAATCATGTATATCCCTACACTTTTATTGAACATTGAAATATAAATTCATATAAATATGATCATACTGAGTACAATTAAATACTCACCCTTCTATAGATTCTCTAGATGTTTTGTGGGAATGATCCATGGAAATTTGGTGATGATATTTTCAGGGTATTTAGAGTAATGTAATGGAGCTCATATTTCGTTATTGTTGAAAATTATTAATTATTATATTCATATGTACCATATATAGTAATTTTAATCTCTATAGTTTTATTTAAGTAGTTTTCTCTTGACCCGTCCCCCGGGGCCTGTGTCGTGACTACCCCAAGCCCGCCTTCCATAGGCCAGGGGCTGGTGACTAGCACAAAGGCGTAAATCCCTAAAACTGGGAAGACATTGCCTTGATAAATTATAATACACACAAAATAGTATAAGGTGGAAGAAAAACACTAACTAAAACTGTATACAAAAGGAGTGGTGAAAAATAAATGGGCCATTAATACAAGCCCAACTGTAAAGTACAAGAACAACTGAAAAACAAGTACAACTGAAGAAAAGGAAGAGAAACTATTGTGTCATCCTCTAGGTATTCCTACCAGAAGGGTAGGTACTGATCACCTCCTAATCACTCCACATTTTTCAGTATCCTCCGTGTACCTACTCGTTATAAGGTTCACCTACGGGTACTGTCCAGTCCTACTACTCTGATCCTCAGTAAGCGGTGTCTGACGTCTGCAACCAACACAATGAGGTGCGGGCATAGCCTATGCAGGGGTGAGTATAACGATACTCAGTAGGGACCCTGATACCCTCAAGGTCTCATAAAATCAAAAATGGATAAAGAAAAAAGTATGAATTCAATAGATAAACTTACCTAGGTATATGCCCAGACATATACCTAAGTTATCAAGTAATCCATCTCATTCATGAGGTAAATACAAAAGTTCCTGACTCAGCTCAATCGGGATTTTATTCTGGGGATCGTATCACTCTAAACCATCGGATGCTGAAGAACTCCTCTATCGAGTACAGTGGGCATGCCACGTTACACAGAGGTGCTTCCCACTAACTTGGACTGCTGAAGTACTCCTCCTGTCGATTAATATGGGTGTATCATGCTCACAAAGAGGCGCTCCCCACCGTGGGTCTGTCGCGTTCACACATAGGTGCTCCCCCTCGGGTCTGCTGCCATACCCAGGTGCTCCCCCTCATAGCCTGTAGAGGTACTCCTCCTGTCGAGTACCACGGGTCTTTCGCCACAACCAGGCACTCCATCGTTGTCGGTCTTCCATGACAACCAGGTAATCTCAACTGGTCTATACGAGTCACACCATGTCACTCGTTCAGTAGTCGTCAAGTCTCAGCCAACTACTAGGTTCCCGCACCAATATCTGCTCACCTTTGGAAGATCTGCTCCACAAGCTACTGGTCAATAATCTAGCAGTCAAGAAATAACACAATGATGTATCTCAAAGGACTGCCTCATCATAGGGGTCTCAACGCAATAGACAGAGCATTAATCAGATGTCTGGTCTGTGAGTTATTAGCTTTTTAGTCTCGGGGGCACAGTTGCATTCATGTACGACCCAACCTGACTATATCTCAATATTTCCCCGAACTCCAATGGGGTATACTCAATGGTACTGCTACGTTCCAAGAATATGAGCGTCGGTGACAGTTCTTCAAATGGTCGATTGGTGCCAAATATATGGCCAAAAGAAAGTAAAGGTCAGTAGTGGGCCCGGGTCTGGTTCGACCCAGTCGGGGTCGACCTGGTCAGGTCTGTTGCTTCTGTCCTGGCCTGTTGGGCCTAGCCCAGCATGCTGCGAGGGTGGCTCAGCCCAGGCTCAGGGCCTATTTGGCCTGGAACGTCGTGAAGGCACGGCTCGGTGCGGCTCAGACTAAAGGGCGTGACTGGGCCAGTTCGGCCAGGGCACCGCATCGGGGGCTAGAATGCCAGATCGGATGGGAGGCTGCAAGGGGGGGGGGGGAGTTTGAGGTGGTGCACATGGGTGTGTGGAGGCCGGTAGGAGGCCTGTTTGGGCTGTCCAGGTGGGTGGTCGGGCGTCCAGTTCGACCAGGGCGCGGCCAAGCGGGCTTCTAGGCGGGCGGCCAGTTCAGGTAGGGCGAGGCCTGTATGGGTGGCTAAGCGGCCATCCGGTTTGGATGAGTGCGGCCAGCATGGGCGGCCAGGACAACGACCAAGAAAATGGCCAGGCAGGTGGCCGATTCAACCGGGCGCGGGTCGGCACGGTGTTCCTCTGGGGCGCATAGGTGGAACAGGCAGCTAGAAGGCTAGGCCAGTGCAAGTTCATCTGGGGCGTACGGGAGGCCCGGGCGGCCGGGAGGCCGGGCCGAAGCTGGCTCAGCCGGAGATGGTGTAGGATGCCGCGAGGGCGGCACAGTTCATGAAGGTCACATATATCATGACCTTTTTCATTTCCACCTCTATAACCTTGTCGTTTCTATGTTTCCATGAGAAAGAATGCCACAAGAATGAAAAAATGGCAGAGGATGTCCGGCAATGTTAGGTAGGCCATCACCCTCCGCGTTTAGAGATGTATCAATTGACTCATCAAGAAAAGCAGATGAAGAATAAAATGTCCACAAAAAATTCCCTTCTAACCATTGAAGTGGATAAGAAAAGGGTATAACATCATCAAGTAATAAACACCATACCTCTGATTCGTCATTCAATGTTCATTGACAGAGTCATGGAAGTTGGTCATCAAAGACTTCTCACGATAGTTGAAGCATTGAGGAAGATGTTGAAGAAAGTCGACATTCTTCGTTTTTTTTTCTTCATTGGGAGATGGGGTTCTTCGTTTGAGAACTCTAATTCTACCAGGCTCTCCTCTCAAAATCTTCAAAACAAAAGAGAAATGAAAACCAAAAAAATAATTAGAGATTGATATATTAATAATTAGTTGGCACCTCATTCAAATTGATAGATATAAATTAATGGGCTATACATAATTAATTCATGAGTGTAGGGAAAAAGTTAATTATAGGAAATCAAGAGGCTCCATTAGGGTGGTGGCACCATTAAGTGGGGAGCTCAAGAGGTTTCTCCCCACTTAATGGGGTGTTCAAGGGGGTTTCATCCTCGGGTTTTCACCACCACCATAATCCTCACATGGGTTGTTATGTTTGGGTGGGCCCCACCACCATAACATCTCATTGGAGGTTATGGTGTGGTGACCCCACCTCTAACTCCCATGAGAAGGTTTTAACAACAAAACAACCACATGACGTCTCTAATAAAATAATGTGAAAAGTAACTTTATTTTATTACTTTCCACGGAAACCCAAAATCTATCTTCTACTCTCGACTAACTACCGTCGAGGTGAATGTCTTCCCAAGTTAATATTGGTGTTGTGAGTTCAACGGTGCCCTCAGATTTTAATTCCAAGCACCAGTTTAAAGGTTATAATAATCAGCTCGTATGATTACTGAATGTACCCAAACAAACCATCAGAAATTGATTCGAGGCACACCAGGCCTCGGAATCCAGCGCCGTAAATTTTTGCAGACTTGTAAAATTTCCATGTATTAAAAAAGAATCCACGGGATTTCCAAGTCTTTACATTCTCCCCACCTTAGGGAATTATGTCCCCGTAAGCTATAACTCAAACTAAGGGAATAATTGGGGGTATTGAGCACACATCTGAGCCTCCTGCTCCCATGTGCTCTCCTGGAGGTTTCTATGCTACCAGTGAATGAGAACCATAGGTATCAACCATCCACATTGGTCCCGCTCTTGTCGATCCTCAATCTCCACTAGATCCTCCAGTAATGTCACCCCATCTTCGACCTCCAACTCTCTATAGTCAATGATGTGAGAAGGGTTGTGCACATATCTCTTCAGATGGGATACATAGAAAACATCATGCACCCGGTGCAACTGAGATGGAAGAGTCAGGCGGTAAGCCACCAAGCCTACTCTAGTGAGGACATGGAAAGGTCCAATGAATCGTGGAGATAACTCGTTTCCTTGGCCAAATCTCTGTAATCCTCATCGGTTTGTGACCCATAAAAAGATGTGGTCTCCATCCTCGAACTGTAGAGGTCTCCATCTCTTGTCAGCATACAACTTCTTCCACCTCTGTGCAATCTTCATTTACTCCTGGATGATCTGAACCATCTCTGTGGTAGCTCATACCATCTTTTGTCCCACTAGTGCTGACTCCCCGGGGCCTGTCCAACATAATGGAGATCTGCAAGGTCAACCATACAAGGCCTCAAAAGGAGCCATCCTAATGGTGGAGTGATAACTATTGTTGTATGAAAACTCCACCATAGGTAAGTGATCCTCCTAGATAAGACCGAATTCAAGGAAACATGCATGCAACATGTACTTGAGGGTTTGAATGGTCCACATAGTTAGACGATCCATTTGAGGATGAAAGGCAGTGCTCAGACAAAGCTACATCCCGAAAGCCTCCTTAAACCCCTTCAATATCCCGGAAGTAAATCATGCATCACGATCAAAGACAATATAAGAAGGTAATCCATGTAGCCGCACAATATCATGCACATAGAGACATCCCAAGATCTCAACTGAACCCAGCTCTCTGATCGGTAGGAAGAGGGCCAACATGGTGAGTCGGTCAACGATCACCCAGATAGAGTCATGTCCCCTGGACATATGTGGAAGACCCATCACTAAGTACATGGATATCCCATTCCAATTTCACTCTGGGACCTCTAATGGCTGAACCAAGCATGCTGGTACCTGATGCTCCGGCTTCACTTTCTGACAAGTGATACATTGAGAGACAAACTCTGCCACTGATTTCTTCATACCTAGCCACCAGTGATGTCGTCGTAGGTCCTGGTACATGTTCACCACTCTTGGATGTACATCTAGAGGGGATGAGTGGAACTTCCTCAAAAATTCCTCTTAAAGTGACACTGGAAACATAGTACGTCCTCTAAAGAGTATGACATGCTTCCCACCATCAGAAAATCCATCAGGTGCCTGCCCTGTGGATATCTGAGCACGTCGTGTCTCATAGTCATTTTCCCCATGTTGTGCCACCCTGACTTGCTGAAGAAGTGGAGGAGTGACTGTAATAGACTAAAGGAAAGCTGATCCATCTTGGTCAAGATAAGAAATTTTTAACGAAGACAGCTGCTCTATCGCCTCTCCTAGCAGTTGTAGACCAGATCTGCTGATGAGAGCATCTGCAACAACATTCCCCTTACTAGGAGTATAGACTATCTCGAAGTCATAGTCCATGAAGAACTCAATACAACTTCGGTGTCTCAGGTTCAATTCCTTATTAGAGAAGATATATATGATACTCTTGTGATTAGAGTACATGGTTAAACATTTTCCCATAATATAGTGTCTCCACATCTTCAAGGTGAAGACCACTACTGCTAACTCCAGTTCATGGGTAGTGTAGTTCTGCTCATGCAGTCTCAGATGCTGAGAACCATATGTAATAATCTCTTGCTCCTGCATCATGACACACACAAGTCTGGTCCTTGATGCGTCATAGTAGACTACATACCCTACACCTTCCTCTGGAAGCATCAAGATGGGGGCACTAGTCAGCCTCTGCCACATCTCCTGAAAGCTCTACTAGATTCTCTCTAACGACACCAAGGCTTTCCCCTTCTTTGTAAAGTATGATATTTGGGCTACAACTCTGGAGAAGTCTAGAATGAACATTCAGTAGTATCTAGCTGAAGCATACGTCCCTCCCCCTTTGGGGGGGGGGTAATCCATGAAAAATCCTTTGAAAAGATGTCCCCATGATCTGTTACTCCTATTTGGAAATGAAAACTCAAAACTCTTGTTTGCATGAGGGTAAGGTTGGCCGACCCAAGAGTGATCGGCTGCACCCACCTATGCATGAGTTTAACCTGTGATGCTTGAGTTTTCGTTATCACTGACTAAGTAAAACCTCATCCCAACATTTCTGATAAACCACAAATTTTTTACCTAATATATTAAATTTGTGTATGAACTGTTTTTTCCCATTCTATACCCAAACTAACATCGTAAGGCCTTGACGCTTCCACCAAGAGGTTCCAACTAAAACTCTCACCTCAAGGGTCAGATCACACCATCGGTGTAAGTGTGTTTATTGAGTCTCCACGCAAATCTATCTCAAGATGTTAGGGTCAAGTCAACAGTTTAATTGAAAACTCATGGTCTAGGACTAGATTCGAGGATGGAAGGAATGAATGGTACCTATGTATATTAATACGGCAGCTAGTAGTAGACACAGAACATACCTCAAATCATTCCTAGAGCCTCTGGGTCACACTCCATGACTAAATTAAGCTTCTCTCTTCCCCTACTCTCTAGCTCCCGGAGCCGGGTGAGGACTACAATGGCGGGTGGTTGTAACATGTTTAAATATACACCACCTCATGCTGCTCTCCTAGCTCTGCTTCCATGTCTACTGCCATGAAGATTTATCTGTCCTTTACACTTCATCTTCTTGAAACATTTTACACAGTCAAGTCTCTGAGACTAACTCCAGTTTCATGCTTTCCCTCTGCTAAAGTTCACTGGTTGTATCCTCTCAGCCAACGAACATTCATCTGCAAAGGTTATCTCTATCATCTAGAGAAAATGTGTTGGCTCATATTTTCTAAAACACACCTCGCCCGATAGTCCGAGACCCAAATCATTGATCATAACATATTCATTGAGTACTGGGAACGATCAGTACACCTCGATGAATTCTCAACTAACGACATGTCATGCTGACAAAGCTGTACAAGCTCTAGAGAACTCTCAACAACTTTCTTAGGCCAGTCCTCACCCGCTTGTGTGTTAGGCTCGCCTCGGAACCTGAGGGGTATATAATTCTGAAACACATGTAAGGCACTAAGCCTCTTTGTGTCATCTACTAGTACATCCGGTTGTAACTGCTGAACAACAGGCAGACATATATTTGACACACTACCTGAAGGTACAATCTCAGGAAACGGTCCATGTACATAATCCTTATCACTATGAGGACAAACTCACAATCACTAAATGGAAAACACTAGTAGCTAAGATCACTATATGGTCTACGGGTGTCCTAACGAGGTGGATATCTCTAGAAATCACCTCCATCCTATCCTCTACTGCCTGGGAATTTTTCTCGCCTTGTAACCTCAGAGACCTCTGCCACTAGAAATCATGCAATGCGCTCAATTGGCATGCACCATCCGCCAGTGCGGATGGTGGAATATGCTTCCCAACGGGAGTTATTGCTACCGGTACACCACCTGAATGTGCCAACATAGTAAGAGGGACCTGCACTAGAGCCTCGTCGCTCGGTGGGCCGTCATCGTGTACTCTATCGGAACTCTAACTGGATGTTTTCATGGAGGCATCTTGAACAGATGCAACACGGTAAAAAGTTATAACTGGTGAGATGAATTGGTTGAGCTAACTTAAAGAAAAATTTCGAAAACACATACGCAACCTTTTTTTCATGCAATGACTCAGAAATCAGTAGTTATGGTCCTGGTGTATGGATACGTTGGTCGTCGCACCAACACTGGACTCCCTGAATAGAAATCCACACTCAGTACCCATAACACTATTGCTTCACAGAAAAGAAAGATCAGAGTCCTAAGTTCTACAGTAGAACAGACTCCTTTGATACCAATTTGTCACGACCCGTCCCCCGGGGCCCATTCTGTGACTACCCCAACCCCGCCTTCCATCGGCCAGGGGTTGGCGACTAGTACCAAAGGTGTAAATCCCAAAAATTGGGAAGGCATTGCCTTGATAAATTATAAAACACACAACAGAGTATAAGCTGGAAGCAAAACACTAAGCAACACTGTATACAAAAGGAGTGTTGAAATTTAAAGGGGATGGAAATACAAGCCCATATATAAAGTACAAGAACAACTGAAAAATAAGTACAACTAAAGAAAAGTCAGAGCAGCTACTAGGTCATCCTCTGGGGATTCCTACATGAATTGTTGGTACTGATCACCACCTCAGCACTCCACGTCTGTCAGTCTCCTCCATGTACCAACTCCTCGTAAGGTCCACCTCTGGGTACCATCCATTCCTGCTACTCTGAACCGCAGTCAGCATTGTCTAACTTCTACAACCAACACAACAAGGTGCAGCCATAGCCCTTGCATGGGTGAGTATAATGATGCTCAGTAGGGACCCCGAGACCCTCAAGGTCTCAGAAAATACAACAAGGATAAACCAAAAAAAATTAATTCAATAAATAACCATACATTGGTATATGACCATACATATACATAAGTTATCAAATAATCGATCGCAATAATGAGGTAAACACAAAAATTATTGATTCAGCTCAACCAGGATTTTAATATAGGGATATAATGAATCTGAACCCTCGACTACAGGAGAACTCGTCCCCTATCTAGATTAGTGGTCCTTCTATGTCACACAAAGGTGCTTCCCACTGACTTGGACTGCTGTGGTACTCCTCCCATCGAGTACCATGGGTGTTTTTCTCTCACACAGAGGTACTCTCCACTATGGGTCTTCTGCGCTCACACAGAGCCCCCCCTCGAGTCTACCACCACAACTAGGCACTCCCCCTCATAACCTGCAGAGGTACTGCTCCTATCGAGTACTACGGGTCTGCCACCACAACTAGGCTCTCCTTCGCTGTGGGTCTGCCGTGACAACTTGGCACTCCCCACAAGGCCAAACGAGTCACTCTGAGTCACTCGATCAGTAGTCGTCAAGTCTCAACCATCTACTAGGTTCCTGCACAAATGTCTGCTCTTCTATGGAAGATCCCCTCCAGAATATACATTTCAATACTCCAACTATCACATAGTCCCACTTAGATGTATCTCAAAGGTTCTCCTCATCATAGGGGTCTCAACACAACCGACAGAGCGTCAGTCAGACGCCCAGTCTGTGAGTTATGAGCTTTTTAGTCACGAGGAGACCAGTTAGATTTGTGTATAACCCAACCTAACCATATCTCTATATTACCCCAAACTCCAATGGGGTATACTTAATGGAACTACTACGTTCCAATATTACCAGCACCGCTGACAGTTTGTCAAACGTTCGACCGGTGCCAAAGATATGGCTCGACATCCTCTGTCGATTTTTCCTTTTATCGGTGTTCTTACGAATGGCGACATAGCAACGATGAGGAAAATATTTTCCTTAATTTATCAAGGAATATTATATCACGTGTTCCAGATGGATGGAGGATTTATTTTTAGAGACTATTCCATTTGAAAATAAATTATAAAATTGATGATTTTTTGAACCATTCATCAATGTAAAAACATTATACAGAAGGTTGGAGGATAATATTTATAGAAAATATTTTGAATGACTAATCAATATTGTTAAAAATCACCCATTGAATGGTGAAGATGACATATTAATAGATTAAATTCTTAATAAAATAAATTTAAATGATTAAAAATAATTTTTTCTATGATATACATATTAAATCCAAATAAATAATATATATTAGAAATTGAGGTTATTAGAATAATAATAAGAATGGGTGATTGGATTGTTGAACCACACTAAAGAATTAATTATTTCGTCTAGGATAACTTTTAAAGAATTCATGGTAAAACTTCAGCTTATGAAGATAGTTACTGCCATAAACATAGAAAAGTAATGAAGTTAATTGTTTTATATGATAAACATATAGAATAAACGTCTCCATAATATAAATAGAGGAAAATAACATAAATTATCATCAAAATATCATGTGGTAGTATAATTTGTGTTTTCTGAGACAACATGAATGATTGAAGTCTATGTCAGCCAACCCGAAGCTATGGTTATTGACAAGAGTTAAAAAGTATACAATAGAGTGATAGGTGTAAATGTATATATATATATAGAGGAAAATAGAAGCATAAAATTCTAGAGTATTATTCGATTAGATGATGTGATGATTGGTTTATAAGAAGATTTGATATTGATTTCTCATGATTATGTTTGGAAAACGTTTTGGAAAAACTAATTTTGACCCTAAGAAACAGAAATCATGATTGTATAATTTTGAAACATTCAAATTTATAGTAGATTATTTTGAGTATAACTAGAGGTATAATTGGAAGATGAATAATGTAAAATCTATAAAATTTCATTCACTAAAATATACAGGGTTATTTTATATAAAAATTGTAGTGTTATACCTATTATGATGATGTTGGTCATGAATTTATATGTTCCAATATTCATGATGGATATTTAAAGATTAAACCCATAATTTTTAAAATATTTGAGGAATTTTATGTCCATATTTGTATAGTATTTGAAAAATTAAAACACTAATATCTTTAGATGTTATTGATGAATTTTTACTGATGTCTTGGAGTGATAAGAAGTTTTAAATTGATGTGTTCCTAAAATTCATTAGAGAGGTTGGATAGTTAAATTGGGAACATAATTTGATTTATTAGAGTTATTTATAAATAATTGAAAATGTGTTTACAATTTATGAGAAGAATAAGGAAGAATAGTTAGCAGACCATGCACATGTTAGATAATTTCATAGTCTGAAGAGTTGAGAAAATAAGAAAATTATGTTTTTATGAGTTGAATGTGTTCAATTTAGTCAGAAGTCTTGAATTATTATAGTCTAACCAATTTCTATAAATGATTTGAATAAATAAAATGTATTGAAGTGAATTTATAAAAATATTAATCTTAGGTTATTATAATAAATGATAGGATAAATCACATGCTATGTAAAATGGATATTCAGTAGTAAGTTAATGTTCCATCCATGAAAAACCTAATGAAATCCCTTTAGGACTAGTGGTTATAGTATAAACAACATTATATTCGTAACATAAGGTAAAATGATATTTATAGAATATAGGACAACCACAAGCCTAATATTGTATTTTTTGTATTCCGTTTGAATATTTATCATTAGTAAAAGAAATTATCTTTCCATTTTATTACACATATGAATGTTGTAAAAATACATAAATTAGGATAATAGTCTAAAGCAGCAAGGATTAGGATTCACACACTCGCTTCAATCATTGTAAAATCCCATACGTGTTATTTTATTTAATTTATCTATATTTCATGGGGGAGCATGAGATAAAGTCAAAAATTAAATATTATACATCCTAACTGATAATAGAGTTCAAATCAACTTAATGGATATAAGTGTTTATGTTGAGATTAATTAGTAAATGTTTTTCACCATGAAATTACCCATCACACCTAGGGTGATTTCATGTTCAAATAGGAGTAACATATCGAAAACAATTTTTGATCCACCTCCTTTATGATCAAACTACTTCAATTTTAGATGTTGATTCCATTTTTGGTATCAGGTTTTTATTTTCATTTTTTAATCAAAGGAAGAATGTTTTTAGTGTTAAAACAATTTTCACAAGTGACGAGATGAAATAATTAAAAATTTCCACTACATATATTTCAAATATTTCTGAAAATTGTGTTATCAGGAAAGTAAACATGGTATATATTTTTTATAATATGGCTGTAGTGACTGAGGGTTCAGGTCTATTAAAATTCTCAAAATTTTATAGATTTTTCTTACTGATGTTCAAGAAAACCAAAAAATTAGACAACCACTTCAAATGAATCTCAATAATTTGTGGTTTCTAAAAATGGATCAAAATTTATATTGGATGTAGCTTTTTTCATCTTGTCTTTTCAAATGATGACCTTAAGAAAAGTTATTGTGTATCCAATTCTCTTTCACAAAAACCCTACTTACATTGGATACAGGAATAGGTTCCACAATTTAATCAATTTTATTATATGAAATATTTTGCATCATTATGGGTGAATTTTTTTGAATTGGGTTGGATATATTGGTATCCAATATTATTAATTATTTTTCATTTACAATTGTAACATTAATTCCCATAGATAAAGAAATTAGGATAAAAAGGTTTTTTATCTTCCCTCATATTTTATTTGACGTTGACCTCTCAAATCAAATGAGTTACAATGTTTTTCTATCAATAAATGAGGATAGAATCGATATAATGGGTGTCTATGAAAATTAACAAAAAAAATTTATCTAATTTAAAAATTAGTCGTCATGATTCATAATATTATATAAAATAAAAAATCATTTTTCCTTTCTATAATTTTTTTTGGTCACGAACCTTGTAATTATATGAAAAAAAAGGATTTAGATATAAATAAGAAAACGAAATCACATTTTTTGCCTAAACCTCTTATAGATTGTGGGAAAACTAGTAATAATATTTTAAATGGACGTTTGGTTGACAATTTTATCAATCCATGATATTATGGTTACCCGATATGTATGAAGAATGATGAAATCCCCAATAAATATGTTGGAGATGGATAATATAATCCTCTTAATGAGGATCATGGAAATGTTTTCGTGGTAGTTGAATATGGGTTAAACGATGATGGAAACATTAGAAACCAAATAATTAATCTCTATGGGGAATATTATAAATAACATTATATGGAAGAAACTCATATGCATACTCGCTCTAGTGGGAAGCGTCCTACCGTTGAGGGTGATCATCCACCTTGGCATTATCAACACATCATAGAAGGATATTTTGATGTATCATTCTTGTAGAAATAAAATGAGATTGGTAACTCATATGATGATACATTATGAGGTAGGTAATCTAACTATATATAAATGTAATAAAATTACTTATGATCATGATCTTGTAAATAGAAAATTCAAGTTCCAAATATTAGTGAATCCTACCATTTGAAACCTAATAAATTAATGAAAAACAATTAATATTTTTAGATAACAATGTTTACAATATCGACATAAAAAAGATCTATATAATTTTAAAAGGTTTATCATAAAGAACAATATGAAATGGTTAAATGAGAATTATATATAAATTCTACTCTTAGTGATCAATCCATGAATGTTTCAAAGAGAATGATAAAAAATCATTAACAAGTATGGGGTAAATTGATTAGTTTTGATAGTTATCTCACAAAGGGAATTAAATGATTTCCGAAAATTAAAATAATGATAGAATTAATTTAAATTTTTATGACCAAACTCTTTTCTGGAAATCGAATTTTTCAAGCATTTTCTATACCTAATAAAACATTGGATAATACTAAAGGACGAAGTTTTTGTTTTGTAATTCAGTAAAATAGATTTTATGAAATCTATAGAAAATATAGTTCTACAGTTTATGTAAGATTACATGTTACCAAATTAAGAAATATCAATTTCAGTGTGTTACTTTCTAGAGAATCCTATTGATTGGATGAACATACATTTATAAGAGAAATTTTAATCCAGTTGTGCTATAGTTTGAGATTTTGTAGATAGTATTGATGTATTTTGAGGTTCTATTACCAGTCTCATTTATGGAAGTTTATCGTAGTTGGTTGCTGATGATGTCTGAGTTGAATTGATGGTCTTGTTGTAGTGTCCATATGTTTAACTATTTGAGGATGATGATGTTTATGTTATGATGTTGATCATTTTTTTTTGTTTCAGGATTTGTTTACTTGTTTCCAAACAATAAGATGGTTTTTATATGGATGGATATTGGTTATATAGGGGAATACTATAAACTCAAGAATATTGGATACTTTAAAATTTGATGAGAATTTACCATGCAGATCATATCTTTTAGTTGGATTGAGTGACTGATATTTTCTATCATACTTTTGTGTGTATATTTGTGAAATAATACATGTTGTTTTGATTTCCTTGAATTATCTATAGATTTTATAGTTGATTAATGTTTTTATATAAATATTGTTTCATGGTTTTTATTTTTGAACTAGTATCATTCCATTTTGATGATTTTTATTCGATTTTATCATTTATTATTGAAGGATAGTTTTTTATTGGGGCCATTTGGTTGATAAAAATTTGAAACCGAGTTTTGGTATGTATTGGACTTTGTTTTACATAGGGAATATTATTTATCATATTCATTTTTATGGATTTATTCCTTGTAATCCTCTCACTGTAGTTATATGTGTGTCTTTTTAAAAAAATCACATGTTAATGGGGTTGGTTTTCAAAACTAATTGAACATATTATTTATATTATGGGAGAAAAATATAACATGTTGTATTACTATCTTCTATAACCAAAATAAGTTTTACCTCAATGTTTATTAACATTTATAAATTTTTTTAATTTGGTAAATAGAATTCCTAATTTTTTTATCATATATGTTTATGTTCATGGTATGACCCCACAAAGAGGATCCTGGGGATCTGCGTAAGAAATAGGGGACACTATATATTTGGAGCCTTATTCCACCCCAATGAACTATGTGTAAAATAATTACATCTTAGGATTTATGGATTTAACTGGGACCCCTAGATCTATTTTTAAATATAACACTGTTTAAACCTATGACTATAATCTAATGATTGGTTATGGTATTATTTACGAAGTAAGGGGGTCAATGTTGCTATATTTTTGTTCTTTTAAGGTCTTAGTAGATTATCATACATGTGAATTCAAAGGGATGTAGAGTGGTATCAACCTATGTAGGCTCTAAAATATCTAACTAAAGGAAGTTAGTACCAACTATACTCTCATTGAAAGCTACCTCATGGGTAATATTAATCAACAATGTTCTATTGTTCACTATATTAGATCCTTTAGTCCAACTATTTCTCAAAAAATTGATGTCTCTTATATTCTATGTGAGGGTAATTGGGTATATAATATCATGAGCTCAACGTTAACATAGAAGGATGCACTTATCTTCAAATCCTATAATGGAACCCTTCCCTTGAATCTAATAGTGTTTCAAATGAGTATGTAGTTGGTCTACATCAATTGGGGCCATCTAGACATTTTTCTTAAACTATACTAGTGGGGCCCATGCTGTGACTCTCCCAGACTGCCTCCAATAGGCTAGCGTTTGGTGACTTGAACTTAGTAGGAATATCACTAAAACAATAGGGATTTCATTTGAACCGGTACACACACACACATCAAAAATCCCAAAAATTACTGAAATGTAAAAACCACTAAAGAATAATGCATGGAAACCACTATATCCGTCAACTAGTGTACGAAACTAAGAAAAGTAAATTAAACAGGGATAAATATAATACCCCAACAAGAATTCAATAACATTATCCAAACATGCTTTAAAAAGGTACTAGGACTGCTGTCTAAAATTTAGAGGAACACACCTCAGTTTGTCTGGTCTCATAAAGCACTGTGTGTTCCTTGTCTACCTAGGACTCCATCAAAAGGTCGATCATCTACACAAGTATGAAACTGGTTGTGGGATATTGGGATTTACATACAATTTTTACTTAGTAGGTGTAAGTATATGAATACTCAGTCAGAAACTGTGCAACCACAAATCAATACCACAAAGGAATGATATTTCCATATCTACATAAGTATATTTCTAAATCACATGTAACAAGAATATCCATATATACTCAACCAAGTCACACAATCTTGTGGTAAGTCACAACCACTGCATACCAATCCTTGGAACACATATCAATGATTCCATGAAGCACTCATATGGGAGAACACACTCTTGAGTTCAAGATCACTAGTGATGTCTGTCCGAGAGGTATTTCTCATCAGGTCCTTCCATGAGAGATATGATTATGGATCTAAAAGAGATACAATAAAATAGATAAGGATCATAGTCATGTCTATGGGGTAATTGAAGTGCCCGGATCAGTGTGATCACTGGGAGGGGGAGGGGGTGAATCAGTGATCCTTTAAAACTTTTTACTAATTGATTATTTATCAATTAAACCTCTATGGCTTGTTAAGGCCTCGATCCACTCTTCTTGTATCTCTCAGCCTTTCCTCGTGTGATGCAGTAAATGTAAAGGCACAGGAAACAAGGATTTACAAGGTTCGGCTCCAAAGGCCTATGTCCTTGCCATGTTGGTTATACACCCCAACATGGTTTCTCCATTATAACCTGTTAAAATTATAATGGTCGATATAGAGTCCCAATGTATCTCTCCTGAGTCCCACTAGAGGGTCTTTACACTGCATCCCACAGTGTTACCAGAGTCCCACTGGCCTGCTCCAGAATCCCACTGAAAACTTCTTCCACCCTGAGTCTCACAGGGGGCTTCTCCTGGCTCCTTGAGTCACACGAGTAGCTCTTCTTCACTTTAAGCTTCTTCAAGTATCTTCAGCAGACTGGGATAAAGACTACTGGCCTTGCTCTTCACTTCTGATCACTTGATCAGGTCTTCTCATCTTTCTCAGGATTTATCTCCTTCTTCTCAAGATGACCTGGCCTCTTTCTTCAAGAGTCTTCAACAGCCTCTGATAAGGTCTGCTGGTCTTGCTAAAAATTTCTGATCACTTCTGTTGATCAGGGTCTTCTCAATTACTGAAAACTCAGGCAGCTGATGTCTTTAACTTCAGTCTGGCTTCAGTCTCACTTCACATCAACTTCATGCACTGAGTGCATGGAAACTCTTCTTCCTCATGCACTGAATGCCTGGCTTCTCAAATTCTTCATGAACTTCTGGTCTTGGGCTTCTCAATTGCACAGAGCCTGATTTAGCATTGTTCACGTGCACACGTGCATGCATGTAAGCATGCACTCCCCTTCTTCTTCTCGGTGCAATAAACCCACAAAGGGTGTAGTCTCTTTATTCACACACCTTCTTTGAACTTTACACACTTAAATCAATTTTATTACACACATAAATGTGTGTTCTTCATTGTGTGGATATCTTCTTCTTCTTCTAAGTGTTTACACTTTTAGTGCACACACTAGGTTCTGCCTTCGTGTCTCTTTGCAAACACTTGTTTCACTTTTGCACACACATGATCTTGGACTCTTCTTTGTTTGTTAAGAACACACACAACTTAAGTGTGGTCTTCCTCTCCTCCTTGCACACACACAGTTTAAGTGTGTTCTTTCACTTCCACACACAACCAAGCCTCGGGTATTCTTCTCCACTTTAGCAAACATACACAAGGTATGCAACCCCCTGCTGCGTAGGGTCTTGGTGTAGCAAGCACGCAAGGTGTGAGGTGCAAGGGCCTCCTCCGCTTCTCAACCGCCGCGCAAGTGTGCAAGGTACAACACCGCGGGCTCCTTCCTCCTGCCACGCAAGTGTGTGGGAAGAGAGGGTGGCAAGAGACTCGAGCGAGCAAGTATGCGGCTCGTCTCCTTTTGGTCGCGCAAGGGGTGCACACAGGGGACTTCCCTTCACCTCTTTCACACAAGGGATGCATAAAAGGGACTTCACGAAGCCAAAAAATGGCTTCGGGCTTCTCTGTCGCGCAGGGGACGCGTAGCTCAATTCTTCGCGAGGCAAGACACTCACGAGACTCCACAATGTTTCATCAAGCCTCCTCAAGGGACCAACATCTCTTTATATAGGCTGAGGGATGCCAAGTCATCCGCGTGAGATAAATCTTGAACCAAAGATATTTTTTAGTTCTTTGAAAATCTTTAAACACGATTCGCAAATCACGTTTTTTCTTTTCTGTTTCACGCGGACTTCTTCCTTTATTTTCCTCTACGTGCATGCGCCATAGAACACATGAATGGCCTTCGGTAAAGGATAATCCATGCAAAGCACGAACCCCACGTGGCCTCGGCATATTCTCTTGCCTCGGCCGAACATGAATTCTCCCATTTGATGCATGCAAACCAATATTTATGCACGATCGTGTTTAGTGTGGACAGAAGAACCTCAAGGACACTTCGGCTTCGTCAGAGGTGGCCGGATACTCAAAATCAATCTTCGGGAGGTGCCTGGTTCGAAGGAGGAGTTGCGGGTGGCCTCGGGCGAGCACAAGGTAGAGGATGACTCCTCAACCTTCGGATCCGGAGCTTGAAAGACATCGAACGACTACAATCAGAAGATCTCACATGGGATCGATCGTGCGGTCGAGATCTGGAGTGCGATCGATCGAGCGGTTAGGATTCGCTCCCGGTGAAAATTGTGCGTCCCACATAGAAACAGATCCCGGTTTTTCCGTGGTTTATCAACGTTCCGCTGCCTTCAACCCTTCGATTGAACTTCTCCCACCATGGTACCACCCCGCACCGTGTTCTCTCTGCGGGCGCGCTCTTGCACCCACTGCTGCCACTCGGGCGCGCCACTGGCACCTACAATGCCCACACGGGCATGCCCCTGGCGCCCACGCTGTGTCCTGTGGGTGCGCCCCTACCTCAGGGCTATCGCCTTGGACTTGAGGACTCCCTTGAGTGCTGTTGACCCTCAGGTCCTGCATTTGCTTGAGGTGTTGTCCTCGGCTGGCCTTCCTTGGTGGCCAATTTTTTTGCAAAGTGTAGAACAAGTCCTTTGTGTAAAAACAATGTGACCAAGTTCAAATGCCAAATACCACATCACCTCTTCTCTTCTAACACATATCCTCCATCTTCTTCATTAAAATTCATCAATCCTCTTTAACATATAATCTAGACTTATGAGGTGGAAGTCTCGAAGGTTCATCATCAACCAAATCACTTGGATCAATTATTTCTTCAATGTGCTTCATTGATCCAAACATAGATCAATTGGAACTTCTTCTATTTCACATGCACTAAGTAATAGTGCATGGACTTCATTAATCCCCATCATCCACTTAGTAGTTGTGGATGGATCATCTTCATCTCCTCATGAATTGTTAAGAAAATTCATGGTCTTCAGACATTGTTGTGACATTGTATCCTGTTGATACAAGTTCTTTGAACTTAAAGATCAGATCAACAATCGTCTGATGTACATAGAGAATGTTTCAACCATCATCTCCTATGTCCACTTAGTGAATCTCCTAAGTGACATGCTTCTAAGTTCAATGGCCATTCTCTTTCATCACCATCACCATCACATCCTTTGTCATTCACATCTTGACATTCCTTGACATCCATTCATTCCATGACAACATCATGCCTTATTGACAACAAATGCAACATAGTGCACTTCATTCTTCCCCTTTGTATTTGTTGTCAATACACTACTTCTGCACATATGAATGGGTCAATATGTGTGACAATGTTTTCTCCCCCTTATTGGCAATCAAATGCAATGTTTGGGTGTGGCTCTCTTCTAAAAATATCTCTTCCACCCTTTGAATAGCATTTTCCTGAAAATCACTAAGAGAGGGATGATGTCACATGTTCTTCTTTAGAAAAGAACCATTAGTAGATCATCTCTAAGTCTACTTGGGCTAATGCAGTGTAGAAAACAAGAGTGATGTAACAAAGATTATCAATGCTATCCAAAATTCACTGTACATGTGAGATCATGCTTCAAGGGACTTGAAATTTTTCAGATATAACAATGAATTGCTAAACCCTGCACATACTTCCCCAAACACATTAGAAAGTTCAGGTGAAAAGATAAAGCTCCTCCTTTCAACCATTTGCCTTCAACAAATACCCCCCCTTAATTTTCATGATGAAAATAATTAAGAAACAAGGGATGAAAGTATGATTGGAATACCTTCAGCTTTTCTCAAGATGGTATTAAATCTTAGAATACCATCTTCTCCATATTGGCTCCCCCTCAAGGGGTGCACTCCATTATTTCCAAACCATCCTCCAGTTGAGAATGATCATAATCATCAATTCCCTGCAATGTCAGCACATGTAAATACAAGTGATTTGGGAATAAGATGGAACCTCCTTGGTTCATAAATGTGAACAACAAGGTTGAGAAGATTCTCTCAACCGAGATGTCCCATTTTCACCATTCTTCACACTTGCACATTTGATCTTCAATTAGGTTTGTGATGGTGTGGATCTCAACACCTCTTTAACTTCTTTGTGTGTGACTCCTCTATTTCTAGGTGCCTTTTGAGCACTAGTGTATCCTGCTCCAATCTTCATTCTTTTGAAGAATCCCTTCTGGGCTGGAATGAATATCATGCATTTATCACTAGTATGTCCAGCTTGATTGCACCTCACACATAGAACTTGATCGTCATGTGAAATGTTCTTCTTCCCTTTTGCCTTAGCTACTACCAGTGCTTCATCTTCAGCTCTTTGTAGTTCTCTAGCAAGTTGCAACTGATTAAGCCATATTACTAGTAAGTCACTTGGAAGTGTGGCCTCAGTTCTGGATATTCCACATGGTTCTTTTGATGTTGTTAAGCTACCTTTCTTAGGAAACTTATTTTCAATTAGTCCCTTCTGCTTCTTCTGGATTGATTGTCCTTTTGAGTCCAGTCTGCTTCTATTCAGTTCCATGGCTTGTTCACAAAGATCCATGGTGTGTCCTTTCTTCCCACAGTAGAAGAATGTTTTCTTGGTGGTCCTTCTGGATGCATCACCCTTCTTGGATTTAGACTCTGAGGACTTCTTTTACTTTTTCAAAACCTTATTGGGAGCATCTTCAAATTTCTTCTTGCTTCCCAAGGATTCCATTTTAGCTAGGATCAGTTATATTCTCTTCTTTTTAGCGCTGGATATAGTTGGAGATTGACATGTATCTTTTTGACCACTTTTGCAATCATCCCAAATGTTGTCATGTAATCCAAATCTATTTGTAACAAACATATGTCTATGGACCTGTGGATACTGCTTCTTTTCCTCTGGCTTGCTCCCCCTTGGCATGGGCTTGCTTTGTGCTTTGACATTCAGTGGATTGTACCAAAAATCCTTTTCACAGTGCCCATACTTATTACAACACCAACACTGACCCAAAAATCTTGACCTCTTGAGTCCTTATTGCTGTTGGCCATTTCTCTTGAATTGCTGTGTTGTTTCAGGAGATCTCTCTTTCTTCATCTTCTTTATCCATACTTGATCAGTGTTATTCTTTTATCCTTCACTTTTTGTGGAAACTCATTTAGAAACATGAGTACAAGATGGGATGGATGGTACCTTCTTTTTAGAAGTTGTTTCCCTTTTATTAGAGGTTGTCTTTCTTTTAGAATCATCCTACTCAATGCATACTTGAGTAGCAACATTTCTCCTTTCAGCTGACTGGGTGGCTTTGGCTTTGGGCGATTGTTGATTTTTCAATATCACCTCTAGTTCTAAGCATTTCATATTGAGGGAGTTCTTCTCATCCTCAATAGTTCTTTGCCTTCCTTCCCATTTCTCTTCCAGATGCTTTATCTGGTCTTCATGCACCTTTTTTTATTTCTAGCAATGAATTGTCCAGCTCCTTCACCCTTTTGAATTTGACTTCAAGTTGAGCATCTTTGACAACCATTGAAACTCTGTGCAATTTTTCCAGTGAATGGAAAACTTCTTTGACCATTGTCTTAATGAATTATTTCTCAGAAAGACTTCTTCGCAATTCTTCACAAGTATCTTCATATCTTTCATTGCAAAGAGAAACTGTTTCATCCTTAGCCTTCACCAGCTTTCTAAGAGTGTTGGTTATGCCAACCCTTTTAGCCAATTGATCTTCAATTGCATTGGCTTCTTCTTCTAGCTGTAATTTTTCATCTTGAAGATCAAGGATGCCTGTAGTAATACCCATTGCAACTTCCTTGGGGACTGTCTTATGAAGATATTTGAGTGCATTTGGAAGATCATTCATTGTTCCAACTTCATCACAGCTAGGACATGCTTTCTTCATCTTCTTTTCCTGTTTCTTCATCCTGTTTTTTAGAGTCTTGACATATATCTCCATTTGAGGGTATTCACTCACTTCCCCAAATCATCACTTCATAAAGACTCCCTTGGATCTTTTAGAGGTAACCTCCCTCTGATACCAATTGATGTGCCCGGATCAGTGTGATCACTGAGAGGGGGAGGGGTGAATCAGTGATCCATTAAAACTTTTTACTAATTTATTCTTTATCAATTAAACCTCTATGGATTGTTAAGGCCTCGATCCACTCTTCTTGTATCTCTCAGCCTTTCCTCAAGTGATGTAGTGAATGTAAAGGCCTAGGACACAAGGATTTACAAGGTTCGGCTCCAAAGGCCTACGTCCTTACCATGTTGGTTATACACCCCAACATGGTTTCTCCATTATAACCTGTTAAAATTACAATGGTCGATACAGAGTCCCATTGTATCTCTCTTGAGTCCCACAGGAGGGTCTTTATACTACATCCCACAGTGTTACTAGAGTCCCACTGGCCTACTCCAGAATCCCACTGAAGAATTCCTCCACCCTGAGTCTCACAGGGCGCTTCTCCTGGCTCCTCGAGTCACACGAGTAGCTCTTCTCCACTTTAAGCTTCTTCAAGTATCTTCAGCAGTCTAGGAAAAAGACTACTGGCCTTTCTCTTCACTTCTGATCACTTGATCAGGTCTTCTCGTCTTGCTCAGGATTTATCTCCTTCTTCTCAGGATGACCTGGCCTCTCTCTTCAAGAGTCTTCAACAGCCTCTGATAAGGTCTGTTGGTCTTGCTCAAAACTTCTGATCACTTCTGTTGATCAGTGTCTTCTAAGTTACTGAAAACTCAGGCAGCTGATGTCTTTAACATCAGTCTAGATTCAGTCTCACTACACATCAACTTGATGCATTGAGTGCATGGCAACTCTTCTTCCTCATGCACTGAATGAATGGCTTCTCAAATTCTTCAAGAACTTCTGGTCTTGGGCTTCTCAATTGCACACAACCTGATTTAGCTTTGTTTACGTGCGCACGTGCATGCATTTAAGCATGCACTCCCCTTCTTCTTCTTAGTGCAATAAACCCACAAAGGGTGTAGTCTCTTTAAGCACACACCTTCTTTGAACTTCACACACTTAATTCAATTTTCTTACACACATAAATGTGTGTTCTTCTTTGTGTGGATATCTTCTTCTTCTTCTAAGTGTTTACACTTTTAGTGCACGCACTAGGTTCAGCCTTCGTGTCTCTTTGCACAAACTTGTTTCACTTTTTCACACACATGATCTTGGCCTCTTCTTTGTTTGTTAAGCACAGACATAACTTAAGTGTGGTCTTCCTCTTCTCCTTGCACACACACGGTTTAAGTGTGTTCTTTCACTTCCACACAAAACCACGCCTCGAGTATTCTTCTCCACTTTAGCACACATACACAAGGTATGCAACCCAATGCCACATCGGGTCTTAGTGTAGCAAGCACGCAAGGTGTGAGGTTCAAGGGCCTCCTCCGCTTCTCAACCGCCTCGCAAGTGTGCAAGGTGAAACATCGCGAGATCCTTCCTCCTGCCATGCTAGTGTGCCGGCAGAGAGGGTGGCAAGAGACCCGAGCGCGCAAGTATGCGGCTCGGCTCCTTCCTGTCACGCAAGGGGTGCGCGCAGGGGACTTCCCTTCACCTCTTTCACGCAAGGGATGCGCAAAAGGGACTTCATGAAGCCAAAAATGGCGTCGGGCTTCTCTGCCGCGCAGGGGACGTGCAGTTCAATTCTTCGCGAGGCAAGGCACTCGCGGGACTCCACAAAGTTTCAGCAAGCCTCCTCGAGGGCTCGGCCTCTCATTATATAGGAAGAGGGATGCCAAATCTTCCGTGTGATATAAATCATGAACCACCGAGATTTTTTGGTTCTTTGAAAATCTTTAAACACGATCCGGAAATCGCGTTTTTTCTTTTCTGTTTCACACAGACTTCTTCCTTTATTTTCCTCTACATGAACGCGACATAGAACACATTCATGGCCTTCGGTTAAGGATTATCCATGCAAATCACGAACCCCACGTGGCCTCGGCATATTCTCTTG
Source organism: Viscum album (assembly GCA_963277665.1). Taxonomy (NCBI): domain Eukaryota; kingdom Viridiplantae; phylum Streptophyta; class Magnoliopsida; order Santalales; family Viscaceae; genus Viscum; species Viscum album. Next base: position 414,259,380 of record OY728158.1, read on the forward strand.
CCTCGGCCAAACATGAATTCTCCCATTTGTTGCATGCAAACCAATATTTATGCATGATCGTGTTCAGTGTGGCCAGAAGAACCTCATGGACACTTCGGCTTCGTCAGAGGGGGGCGGATACTCAAAATCTATCTTCGGGAGGCGCCTGGTTCGAAGGAGGAGTCGTGAGTGGCCTCGATCGAGCTCAAGGTAGAGGAAGACTTCTCAACCATCAGATCCGGAGTTTGAAAGGCGTCGGATGGCCGTGATCAGAAGATCTCGCGCGGGATCAATCATGCGGTTGAGATCTGGTGCGCGATCGATCGAGCGGCCATGATTCGCTCCCGGTGAAAATTGCGCGTCCCACATCGAAACGGCTCCCGGTTTTTCTGTGGATTATCAATGTTCTGCTGCCATAAGCCCTTCGATTGAACTTCTCCCTCCATGGTGCCGCCCCGCACCGTGTTCTCTCTGTGGGCGCACTCTTGCGCCCACTGCTGCCACTCGGGTGCACCACTGGCGCCTACAATGCACACACATGCATGCCCCTGGAGCCCATGTTGTGTCCTGCGGGTACGCCCCTACCTCAGGGCTTTCGCCTTGGCCTTGAGGACTCCCTTGAGCGCGGTTGAACCTCGGGTCCCACATATTCCTGAGGTGTTGTCCTCGGCTGGCCTTCCTTGGTGGAATAATTTTTTGCTAATTGTAGAACAAGTCCTTTGTGTAAAAAAAGTGACCATGTTCAAATGCCAAATGCCACATCACCTCTTCTCTTCTAACACATATTCTCTATCTTATTCATTAGAATTCATCAATCCTCCTTAACATATAATCTAGACATAGGAGGTGGAATTACCGAAGGTTCATCATCAACCTAATCACTTGGATCAATTATTTCATAAATGTGCTTCATTGATCCAAACGGAGATCAATTGGAACTTCTTCTATTTCACATGCACTTAGTAATAGTGCATGGACTTCATTAATCCCCATCATCCACTTAGTAGTTGTGGATGGATCATCTTCATCTCCTCATGCATTGTTAAGACAATTCATGGTCTTCAGACATCGTTGTGACATTGTATCCAGTTGATACAAGTTCTTTGAACTTAAAGATCAGCTCAACAATCGTGTGATGTACATAGAGAATGTTTCAACCATCATCTCTAATGTCCACTTAGTGAATCACCTAAGTGACATGCTTCTATGTTCAATGGCCATTCTCTTTCATCATCATCACCATCACATCCTTTGTCATTCACATCTTGACATTCCTTGAAATCCATTCATTCCATGACAACATCATGCCTTATTGACAACAAATGCAACACAGTGCACTTCAGTAATATAGAGAACTCAATCTTGATTAAACGTCTTGGTAGAGGATCAACATTCACATAGTGTTGGAAACATTGATACCATGAACACCACCCAGGGAATGAATAATTAATAGAGGATCCTACTCCGAGCCTCTCAGGGGGTTCCTAAAACTCTATCCAGGAAGTCCTACTGAAGGGATCATAGTACTATGAGTAGGAAATGATTACCACATACGATTAGGGAAAAAATAATTGGAGTTCACCCTAACAATAATTTTCCATGTGATGAAGGAAAAGTGGATCAAGACATGTAGGAAGGGGTAAACGGTGTGTAGAAGGGTCACACACCATGTCCATTTACCTTGGGTACCGACCATGTACAATTGCATGTGACCATTGAACGTTTCATGAAGAATGGTATATAAACGACAAGTAGAATGAGTCACACATTGTGTTCATCAATCTGAGGTCTAGCCTTGTACTGTTCCCATGTGCTGATATACGAAGGAATCCCATATATTCTAACCCATGTACCAATACATGGGGTAGTCTATGTAACCAATTCATGCCATTCCATGTGGGGGGTACATGGAATATATGCAACACATGTACTCCACCCTGTGTATGTGTACATCCCATGTATACACAGATTCATCCACTGATGAACACATGTCATGTGGCCAATACTACGTGCAGTGTGTATCAAGTTTTCATGAAACCCATGTTCTTCCTTCACTCACACTGATCCATCTTTGTGATCTCAATCCAATGATCGATTCTCCTCGAAACTATAGATTGAAGATCAATTGATCACTATAACACCAAATATATGGGATTTAAGACTTCAAACGTCTTAAAAACATGTTATGATTCATTATTTGTCATTTCAGAAGAAAATGGATTTGACACACACCGTTGTGTCTATTGTCGCGCCATCGTTGAGTTGTCCTAATGATGAATCTCATGTTTTAGATTGTTTCACGATGAATCAAAGTCAAAAAAATCAATTATTCAATTTCGGGGGAATAATGAAGAACATGTGTCAAGAATTCAAGAAATAGGGGGAGAAAACACAAAAATCAAGAGAGATGGACCTTGATCTATGTTTGTGTCAATCTTGGTTCATCACCGTTAGATTGATCAAATAATAAAAACAATTATCTATAATCAAATCATGTTAAATGTAGCAAATAACTCTTCCCAAAATTACAATCTATATTTGGGATATTCTTTTCATGGATTAGTCTGTGTTCATCGTAATATTTCAATAATTTTAAGGAAAAAATTAAATAACACACCCTGATTAGATTTTGGAATGATTGCTGATGATGATAGGTTATTATGTCATCGTTGTTGGTGAGATCTACTAAAAAACATTTATCGATCATTGATATAATGTTCTGTCATATCCTCCCAAGAGGATTCTCTAAATCTCTATCTCTAAGGCCTATAGAGGATTATAGGTTTATGATCCTAATCCTAGGTCTTTTCGAATGGGTTTATTAAAATAAACCAGTCGCCGCATCGTTGTATTAATGAAATAAAAATAAAATAAATTTTTATCAATTTATTTTATTAATTTAAAATTTGCACAAATGAAATCCACATTTGATACCCACTGACCAATGTTAGGTCAATCCAAGGGTAATTAAATTATTTTGAACTCAACTGTGACCTCCTATTTCGGAACCAGTTATCCGTTTAGATGTTATTTCCCTTTTTTAGGAAAACCACATGTGTCATTTATTTAATATTTTAATTTATTTAAAAAATTATTTCTGAGAACACTGGACTTCAGAATTGAACATCATATTAACTCGTGGTCTCAAAATCAATATATATAATATTTGAAAATAATACATGGAAAATAAAAGTCATTAAATTCTACCCACCATGGGGATTTGCGTCCCCAAAAAGAAAAAACAAAACAAACTAAAAAAGATGAGGGTACTGAGCACGAAATTGAACCTACTACTACCAAGCAGTCTCCTAGAGAGTCTTGTACTACCACCAGATATGAACTATAGGACGAGGTCGCCCTTGAAGGGTCATTTCCTAACAATCCACTATCTCAACTAGGTATTTAGAAAAAATCACTCCATCCTTGATGTCCATCTCTCCCTATTAAATGACGTGAGATAGGTCAAGAACAAACCGCCTCAATTGCGACACTTGAAAGATGTAATGTACTCATTGTAACTATAGATATAGAGAGAAGTGTTCTACCACATCACAAAATCTATGTAGTATCTAAAAAGTGTTGATGGATCTCAAAGATAACATGCATCCCGGAACAAATATCCATAAACCTCATTGAGGTGAAACCCATAAGAAGACATATTGTCCTTAATAAAACTCTAATGGAATCCTCATCTTGTAAGAATAAGTAATACGATAGCTCTGTGTAGTCCTCATCCACTCTTATATGATCAACACCTTCTCAGTAGTAGCTCACACACACTCGGGGCCCATGATTGATGATCCCCCTTGGTCAGTCCAAAAAAGAGGCGACCTTCAGGTTCACCAGTGAAAATCCTCAAGGTTATCCAAAACAAAGGTGGAATGTTAGTATTTATTGTATGAAAACTCAAAAAATGTTTTGTGATCCCCCAAACTATGGTCAATGTCTAACAAGAAAGTCCATGACATATCTTCCAGAATCTGAAGGGTTTTCTCAGTATGGCTATCCATTTGTGGGTGAAACACTATGCTCAAGCATAACTGGGTCCAAAACCCATCATGTAATCCCTTAAACAAAGGTATGTAAAGAGAGATTCATTATCTGAAAAAATATTCAATGGAACTCAATTTATTCAAATTATCTCTTTCACATAGAGGCCTCCCAAGCTCTCTACTGAACACATCTCTCGGATACCTCAGAAGTCGGGTAAAATGGTGAGTTGGTCAACAATCACTATGAAGATATCGTGTCCCCTGGAAGTATGTGGTAAAACGATGACAAAATCCATTGATATCCCATCCCACTTTCATTTTTCCATAAATAGGTTGATATAAAACCACTGGAACCTAGGGCTCCATATTCATTTACTGATAAGTAAGGCATTGAGAAACAAACTATCCACCAACTTTCTTCGTCCCCAGAAACCACAATGGACATCAATGGTTTTTGTACATCTTCCCCACACTAGGATACACCTCTAAATGGTATATATAAAAATCCCTTAGAACCACCTCCTGCAATGTCACTTGTACTAATATTCATCCATTGAAATGAACGATGTCCTCTCCACCATTTGACTTTCCATTAGGTGGATGCCATGTGGGTATCTAATCATGTAGGGCCTCACATTTGGTATCCCCAAGCTATGCCTCCCTGAGTAGTTGTAAAAGTGAAGGGGTAACAACCATTGACCGGATCTGAGCTTCTCTATCTATATCAAAAATGTATAACCGCAATGAGGCATATTTATTCAACAGCTTATTCAATAATTGTGGCCGAAATCTCTTTCTGAGTGTTTCTGCCACCATGTTACCCTTCAAAAGAGTATAAAAAATCTCAAACTCATTTTTCTGGTGGAACTATAGCCACCTCTTATATCTCAAGTTCATATCCCTCTAAGAGAAGATATAATGGATACCCTTGTGATCATATTAGATAATAAACTGCTCAACTATCTGGTAGTGTCACAACATCTTCAATGAAACGACTACCTATACTCACTCAAGATCATTGGTCATGTTGTTATACTCATATGAGCTCAATTGGGGTGAACCATAGGAAATCAATACTTTCCTCTAATTAAATAAACAACCAATTCTAGTACCTGATGCATCCCAGAACACTACAAAGACAACATCCTCTGAAAATATCACGTCTAGAGTCATCATAAAACTCTTCCTTAGCTACTGAAAAGCCTACTGGCACTTCTATTTCCACAAAAGGCTGCCCATTCAAGTGAAAGTTGACATTGGATCTGATATCATAGAGAAATATGGTATGAATTTATGATTATAATATTCTATCCTAAGGAAGATCTACAAATCCAATATTTTCTTATGTGTATCCCATGATAACATTTCCTCGACCTTAGCCGGGTCCAATTCCACTACATCTATTGAGATAACATGTCCCAGATTGTGGACTACCTGAATCCATTACATGCACATATATATTTTTCCAAAAATATGGTTCTCTTATAGTATGTCCAGAATCATCATTACGTTCCTCACATGCTCATCCTCAGACACTAGGTACAAAAGGATATTGTCAATGAGGAATACAACGATGTAGTTTAAGTAAGGATGAAAAATCCAGTTTACGAGTCACTTGGATAATATTTGGGATTTTTTCATGCCAAATGGAATCATCAAGTTCTCATAATGACCATAAAGACTTCCAAATGATGTCTTTAGTATATCCTCATCCAAATCTCACAACTGATGATTGCATGATATGGGGTCAACCTTTGAGAAACATCATTCCCCCTTTTACTAATCCAAGAGTTCATCGATTATAAAAAGTGGATTCTTTCTCTTTATAGTCACTTGGTTCAACTACTGGTAGTCCACACACAACCTCCAGCTCCTGTATTCCATTTTGGAAAACTAAATTGGGTCTGCTCAGTGTGAAACACTATTTCTCATGAATCCATTCCTGTACAAGTCCTGAAACTACACCCTCATATTGGGAAGCTCTATGAGACACATATTTTATTATTGTGAAAATATCAGTGATGTCGTAATGTGTAAATCAATAGTGAAGTCTATCTCCCAGTAGTGAGGTAATCCTGAAAGACGTTCTTGTACTCTTCCATCTCTACTGGAAACCAAAAGCTCCTAATATCTGCTACACTAAGGGTTAGGCTACACAAGTGATGAGTAATCTGTTGCACCCTCTTTTTCATGAGTCCATTATAGGCATATCAGATTTCCTTGTCACCAAAATGGTAAACCTTATTATATCACAACGGACATACTTTACCCTTAAACAAAATAGTCAATCTCGGTATGGACTATAGAAAACCAATCCATTCAAACATTAACTTCATAAATACTCGATGCTTCAACCTAGATGTTCTAATAGAAACTCCAACCACCAAGGGTAAGGTATCAACATCATCATAGGGTTTTGATCATTATATCTCCACCTATAGGTGTTTTCCCAATGTAAGGGCTGATCTAATGGTTCCACCCGAATCTAAAGGTCTCATCCATTGTATATAATGAGAAAGGAATGACAAGAACCTATGTCTATCAGTACAACAGCTGAAGTATAAAATACAAATATTGTAATAAGAATCATTCTTAAATCCCCTGTGTTATACGACTTGACTGCATAAAGATATCCCCAACCCTATCCTATAGCTCCCTGAGCCTGGAATGGACCACCTGGGGTTGGTAGTGGTATCAGGATGAAGCATAGACCACCTTAGGATAATCTCCCATCTCGTTTTCCATGCTCGTCGCCCTGATGATCAATATAATACAACCACTATCTCTACCACATTTCTCAATACATAGTCTCCCAATTCATAGAACAGAATGTTAGAAAATCTTGAGCAAGATGTCCCCTTCCGTCACATGAATAGAACTGACTCTCTATAGGAAGACTGAACCCACCATGTGAGCACAAAACTGTAGATCCAATGTCATGGGAACTCCTATAGAAATGGCTTCCACTTTTAGTTCCCAGATCATTATGTCAGCTCCCTACTACTGAGTTCTCTACTCCTTCTTGTACATGACAAAAACTAATTTTGCTGTATATGCTCAAACAATAAGTTTTCAACCACTAATTCCCTCTCAAGAACCAAAAAATATAGCGGAATACACAAAGGGAAAGCGTTGGATCAGATGTCTCTATAAAGACCTTGATCAAAGTTCCAAGCCCTGAATTACTGATCTTGAAACATATCCATAGAGTACCCAGAAATGATGGCAAACATCATTTAATAATCAGATACAGTCATGATACCATTCTAGTGATGGATAATCTCATGGATATGCACATATCTTAGTGTAAATACTCTGAAATCCTTCCTGAAGAAGTTATCAAACTCTACCCATGAATGAGTCACCTCATCATGAGTCTGGATAGCCAAAATCCACCATCTCCCCACTGAGTCATGTCGAAGACTCACTTCCAGGACCACCATATAATCTACTGGTGTCCTAAATGAAAAAAAAACATGGGTCACCACCTCACGAAATTCTTATGCCACCAGAGATAAAAAATGAACTTTATCGAAAAAATATCAAAAATTTACAGAAAGTAAATTTTGATGTCCCGATTCTAAAGAAGAGTTTTATTTGGTACAATAGAATATATAAGAGTGAACAAAACTATATTTAATGACGGTTCACCATCAAAAGGCGATAAATGAAGTTTTAGTGAAAGTTAGGGTATATATGCCTAAAATTGAATTCATTCCATATTTTAAGCCTTTATCATTTAATAGATAAATGTAAAAACATTTAAAAAAACATATATAATCATATTTTAGTTATTTATATCCATTCTCGCCAATACAATGGCTATGTGTTAACTACCATTTAAAATAACATTTTTTTATTACTAGTGTGCAACGTAAGATTTCAAAGAAACTCTTTGTTGCGTATCAGGTATGCTATCAAACATAAAAAACCCTTTAAAGTAAAATTAATATTTAATTCGTAAATATTAACAGATATGAAAATTTATAATCCTTTATTTTTTAATGAATAGTGTAAAATGTTGTATTTTAATTCAAAACCACTTTTTAATATAATTTATTTATATTATTATATTATCTATTGAATTAGTTTTAAAGTGAAATTTGAATATATTTTTACCATTAAATACAATATTGGTAGTTGGAATTAATTTCACTTTGAAATGGGACTTAAACTTGGGTCAATCTTTTGATACTTATTGTTTTATAAAAACATGCTATTTGCTCGGACAGCGAGAATTAATTATAAAATTAATTAATGAAACTTATATGTTTTCAATTTTTTAAAATGGACTTCATTTTTGAATTCGAAATATCAAATATAGCTTAGGGTGAAGTTTTGGTATTTTTCTGAAAAACATCAATTTTTGATGAATAGTGAAACCACTAAGTGGTACTTATAAAAACTGATTTTTCGTTTAAATGAAATTTTACCACCTCTGTGTTTTGAATTTCAAAAATCTTACATACATGGTTGTCATTAAGAAGTAAAATGTGGTTCAATGGGATAAAAATATTTTTTGGTGAATAGTAACTTTTATGTTTTTAATCGCGATTAGAGGTAATTAGTGTAGTTTAAGGTAAAAATAATGATTTAGTAATATAGAATTACCTAGACACATGTCCTACACTTATTGGATATGTGATGTCCGACCAAGAAAATCCATGGGTCATCTTAGGGACCCCATGGAACCACTTTGGAAGGAAAATAACATTAATATCTTTTTATTTAATGTTAAAGTAAAAATGTCACAAACATGAGATGTTTTACTAAAACAATTTTTAAATGGGGATATACAAGTCAGATTTTTGACTATAAATATTTATTAGAAAGATAAAAAGATTTCATATATCATGATATTTGTTTTATAATTTTTAGACATTAAATAAATTAAATTATTTATGGCACCATGATGATGCAGGGATTACCTCATTATTGAACGATTTAAATAAAATTAGAAGATAATGTATAATCTAAGACTTAAACTTTTCAAAAACCTATTGGATGGGTATATTTCGAACCATTATCACCTTATCCTAGAATTATATCAATGTGGGGACTTTTAAATCCGAAACACATTTTAAAATAAAGTAACATTTCTTTACTTTCCAAGAGTGCCCCTCCTCTCCTCTTATAAAAGGCCCCCACCTCTACCACCTTACCCACACTTACAAAGCCTTTGGCTCAGCCAAAACCTTCCCATTTTGTCTCTACATATCCGTCAATAACTCTTAGAATCCTCACTTTGGGTATATGTATTCCCAAGTAAGCCTTTGAGTTCAAATCTTAGAGAGTTACCCGATTTTAAGGTAATGTCTTCATTTGTGTCCTTTTGTTTTATTTTGCTTCTCCAACCCCATAAACTATTTTTATTCATTTCTTTTGTAACAACTCCAGTATCTTCAATATACTAGTTTTTTTTATAAGAAGCTTTCTAGATACACTTACACACACCTACATCTAATGGTTAAAGAACATACTGTTTCCGTGGATGGTGAATTTCTGCCTCACGAAACGATGATTGTTCAGTATTATTCCAACACCTTAAAAGGAAGCCATTAAGATGTAACTATATTTATATATTATATATAATATGTTTATGTATTCCTTAAGATTCTGTATTTATAATTAATGGAACACCTTCATGGCTTCCATTATGGGTATACGTGATATCTTCATTTTAGGAAGTGTGGACTACCGCCCCTCAAAGTGATTTGATTCGTTAATGCCATCTGTGGGACGTATAAAGAGTGGATTTAAATTTATAATATATGATTTATGTTACATATAAATTATGAATATAATTCTCGAATTAAAATATACATACCTCTAATTTCGTTTTAATTTCATTAATATGACAATGAAAAGAAAGTAGCATTTATGCGTACGTACGGCTTACCGTCTCCATGAATGGTGCATTTCATTTCTTACCTCTAAATGATTATGTAATATTATAAATACATGTATATGATGGATATATATTATATATATGATATCTGAATCATGAATATCATTCTGGATATAATGAACTTTTGACCACACGAACAACATGTAATTATAATAAGTTCACTTTTGACTCAAGTACCAAATATCGACAAACGACCATTATCACCGTAAATGACTAAATAATGTTCATAGAATGGTAATAAGTGATATAAAAGGAATAATGAACTTGAAAAAGGTTCTTAATCAAGTAGAAATTAACTCAAGTTTATTATTCAGGATGTTAAAGAACGATCGAGTCAAGTTGGACCCGAGGTAAGGGACTTCGTCTCAATCTCCTTTCATTGAGGCATATTTTTTTTTATACACCACTTTCATTAATACGGTGTATAAAACCCTTTGACATTTACGTTTATTCAAAAGTAATCTTTTTATACGAAGAGTTTTACTAAACGACAAAAAGGGAATGTTTTTGTCGTACGTATGCGGTGACAACGACTTCTCCGCCGCCGTGAGTCTTATTTGGTCTTTGGATTCCTCAACAAGCAGTAATGATTTTAAAATGAAATAAATACCATATACTCTTTTATGTATTTTGGTATTGAAAATGGTTTTTAAAATGGATTTTTTATGTCAATATATTTATGTGATATATTGAGATCAAAGTGTGGAAATGTTTTCATTCCATTATATTTGTTTTATGTTTTATGATTTTATATTGGTACTTGGACATTTGACGGGTGGTTACGTGATAAACCATATGATGGGTGGTGCCGTGAATACCTAGATGGGTGGTTACGTTATAACCTACAATGCATTGGGTATGGAAGTCGGCCATAAGGCTATTCCATTAAGTGATATGTGTGGAAGTCGACCGTATGGTTATTCCATTTAAGAATGTTTATGTCCCAAGTTACCTTTTTATGTTATGTGATCTTTATATGGGTTTTATGGTAATCATTTGGTTACAAAAGGGTAAGTGATGATCTTTGATTCAGTAAAGAGTTTTTACTACTTCATAAAGGTGAAAATTATTATTTTGATAAAGTATACATGGTTTACTTGTCATTTTGATAAACTAATAGTTTTCATTATTTGTTTATCCCTTACTGAGTTTTTTATGCTCAACCCACATTTTTTTGAAATGTTTTTTATATGACTTAATGTGGAATAATTTCAAGGACGGGATCAAGGGAAATTCATGGTATATAAAACATGGAACTAGACATGTTTATTTTTAAGAGTTTTTTATTCTATAGAAACATAGTAGAAGTGTCTACTTTGTAATCTTTTGTGATGTAATAGTTATGTTCCAATTCTCTAAAACATTAAACCTGAAAAGACCCTCAATGTGAATTATTCATTAAATTCAATATTAAGTAAGGTTTAAGGCCGGGGCCTTATAGTTAGTATCAAAGAGAAATTTAGACAACTTTAGGAGTTATAAAATTGTTAAATTATAAGTTAATTTATGGTATGACTGATATGATATAGCATTCAATGATTACCATGTTGCTTCGCATAAGATATTTCTGTGTTCAGAATGGTTTTCCACAGAGGAAACAAAGTAGCTATATTGGGACGACATAATTAGGAAGACAACCTTCCAAATCAGCAACCTGAGAAGGTCGGAATCGGAACTGAACAGATTGTTACAGTGATGGAACAATTGACTCAGGCTATAAATGGTGGTGTTATCCATGCATGAGATCTGCCAGATCAACCGCAGAGGAATATGTCAGTGGTGGAACATTTCATGAGGCAACATCCCCCATCATTCAGAGTATCATCTGACCTTGTGCAAGCTGAAGGGTGGATTAAAGCACTAGAGAAGATTTTTGATGTCATGGGGTGTTCAGAACGTCAAATGGTTAGTCTTGCTGTTTTATGTTTTGAAGGTGAAGCTGATCAGTTGGGGTCGATGGTGAAAAATATCAAGGATATTGATGAGATTGATGATCTTCACTGGGACGAATTCAAAGGTATGTTTCTTGAGAAATATTTTCCTAAGGTTGTTCGTCTTAGGATGGAAAAACAGTTCCTATAATTGAGGCAGGAGGATGACTCAGTGGCTGCTTATGAAGCAAAGTTCACTCGATTGGCAAGGTATGCTCCAAACTTCATATGAGAAATTGATAGTAAAATAAACCGTGTTTACTCAAGGTTAAAGAAAATGTATCGAAGGGATTTAGCTTCTTGTGAGTTCAATAGTTATGAAAAACTTGTTCAATGTGCGGAGAAGGTGGAAATGGAATTTGCCGATGACCAGGTGTTCTTTGACAAACGACAGAATAAGAGGTCCAGTTGGGAGGAAAAGGGGAAGAATTCATCAATGAAGTAAGGAGGTACGAGAACCAAATATCCATCCTGTGAGAAGTGTGGTAAAATGCATCCTGGAGAATGTTTATCCAAGTATGGAAAGTGCTTTCGGTGTGGTAAGTCAGGTCTTATTGCTCGTAAGTGTAAGGAAGATGATCAATCAGGCAATGAAAATTCAGCGGTAAGATGTTTTAAGTGTAATGAAATTGGTCATTATGCAAATGAGTGTCTAATGAAGAACTGAAATAAGGGAAAGCAGCCAGAATACAAGAAGAAAAGGGTGGTGAAATCAATTTTAACTACTTCAGCAGATGTTGGACCATCGAATGAAGTAGTATCAGGTACACTGTTTGTTTGTTGGGATTATGCCAATGTGTTTTTTGATTCAAGGTCGACAGATTTTTTCATTTCTGAGAAGTTTTATAGTAAATTGAAAATTCCATCTCAAGATATCAATCTTGAACTTATGGTAAAAACACCGGGATGGAACTTTGAGACAAAAATGAATTATAAGAACCTTCCTATCTTTGTGAGTAGAAAGAATCTACCAGAAAACCTTATTGTTTTGCCTTTAGTAGTGATTGATGTTATTTTGGGAATGGATTGGCTTTCTGTTTATCATGCTAAGATTGACTGCAGAGCTAAAATGTTTTCTTTTCAGAAAGATTTTCAGTTTGTGTACAAGAATGAACCCTTGATTTTGATTGCATATCAGGAAGTTGAGATACTAGTAAAAGATGGTAATGAATGTTACCTTGAACATATTGTTGAAAATAAAGGAACTGTTCAGATTAATGATGTTCCAGTGGTAAATGAGTATCTTGATGTTTTTCCTGATGAGTTTCCTCACATTATTCCTGATCAGGAAGTTGAATTTACGGTTTACTTAGTTCTTGATTCTATGCCAATTTCAAAACCCCCTTATCGAATGGCTCATGTTCAACTTTTAGAGTTAAAGAATCAATTGCAGGAGTTATTAGACAAAGGTTTCATTTGACCTAGCACATCACCATGGGGTGCTCCTGTCTTGTTTGTTAAAAATAAAGATGGCTCAATGAGACTTTGCGTTGATTATAGAGCCTTAAATAACATTACTGTTAAGAACAAGTATCCTTTGCCTCATATTGATGATTTGTTTGATCAGCTCCAAGGAGCTCAGTATTTTTCGAAGTTTGACTTGAGGTCGGGGTACCATCAGTTGAAAGTAAAAGAAGCAGACATTCTGAAGACTGCGTTCCATAGTAGATATACCCATTATGAATTTGTAGTCATGCCTTTTGGGTTAACAAATGCACCTGCTCTATTCATGGGACTTATGAATATAATTTTACATGAGTTCTTGGATAAGTTTGTGGTTGTTTTCATTGATGATATTTTTCTATTTTCTAAAACTAAAGGGGAGAATGATTTACATTTAAGGGTTATCTTGCAAACCTTAAAAGAAAATAAATTGTATGGAAAATTTATAAAGTGTGAGTTTTGGTTATAAGAAATTTATTTCCTGGGTCACATTGTTTCAAAAAATGGCATAACTATTGATCCTGCTAAAACAAAAGTTTTTGAAGAATGGCCAAGACCCACAAATGTAACCGAGATCCGTAGAATCCTTGGATTGGCAGTTTATTACCGAAGGGTTGTTGAAAATTTCTCACGGTTATCTAGTCCAATGACTAAGCTAACTTGGAAGGGTGTAAAGTTTATCTGGACAAAAGAATGTGATGATTGTTTTCAGGAGTTGAAAAGAAGATTGGTGAATGCTCCAGTTTTGGAACTTCCTTCCAGGAATGGTGAGTTTGTTATCTATAGTGATGCTTCGTTGAAAGGACTTGGTTGTGTCCTTATGCAGAATAATCAGGTAATTTCATATGATTCATGTAAGTTAAAAACTCATGAGGTAAATTACCCTACATATGACTTGGAATTAGCTACTCTTGTTTTTTCTCTAAAAATATGGAGGCATCATTTGTATGGAGTAAAGTGTGAAATATATACTGATCACAAAAGTTTAAAGTATTTATTCCATCATAAAGAATTGAACATGAGACAAAGGATATGGCTGGAATTAATCAAGGATTATGATTGTACTATTCATTACCATCCAGGAAAAGCAAATAAAGTTGTCGATGCTTTGAGTCGAAAAAGTAATGCTTCATTAACCATGATACATTTGGAATGAGATCCTTTGGTTTTTGATTTGATGAAATTTGGCATAGAAGTTGTTGGTGTAGGAAGTTCTTCTGTTTTGTTTCAGGAATCAGTGAGATCATCCCTTTCAGAAAGAATTAAGCAAGCACAGAGGGAAGATAGTGAGTTGCAGAAAAAGGTAGAGATGGTTCAGAAGGGTATGTTGCCTGAATTAAACATTGATAATGATTGTGTTTTGAGGTTTGGGAAGAGATTATGTTCCCTTAGTGATTCACAGTTGAAGAATGAGTTGTTATGTGAAGCTCATTGTTCCCCATTTTCAGTTTATCCTGGCAGTACTAAGATGTACAGGGATCTGCGGGAGTATTACTAGTGGGATGGAATGAAAAGAAATATTGCTGATTTTACTGTGAAGTGTTTGACTTGTCAGCAGGTTAAAGTAGAGTGATAGTTACTGAAAGGGATGCTTCAGCCTTTACCAGTGCCAGAGTGGAAATGAGAGAATATATCCATGGACTTCGTTGTGGGATTGCCGAAGACATCTCGAGGTAATAATGAAATCCGGGTTATTGTTGATCGCTTGACTAAGTCTGCTCCTTTCCTTGCCATACAAGATAATTTTCCCTAGATCAACTTTCCCATTTGTATCTTAAAGAGATAGTTAGGTTACATGGATTTCCTCTCTCCATTGTATCTGACCATGATCCTAGGTTCACTTCTAACTTTTGGAAAGGCCTTCAGAAGTCGTTGGGTACTAAATTAAATTTTAGCACAACTTTTTATCCTCAATCAAATGGGAAGTCCGAACAAATGATCCAGACTTTGGAGGATATGCTACGAGCTGGCTCTATGGTTTATCAGGGATGTTGGGACCAACATCTTTCATTGGTTGAGTTTTCTTATAATAAAATTTTTCATTCCGGTATACAGAGGCCACCATTTGAGGCATTATATGGGAAGCGGTGTGGAACTCTAGCTTTTTGGGATAAATTGGGTGAAAGGAAGCTGATGGGACCAGAATTGGTAGAAGAGATGGCAGAAAAAGTTCAGTTGATTCAGAAACACAGGAGAATAGCTCATAGCAGATAGAAAAGTTATGCTGATAACTAGAGGAAGGATATATCATTCGAGGTAGGTGATCATGTTTTTCTCAAGCTTTCTCTATGGAAAAGTGTGATGTGATTTGGTAAGAAAGGAAAGGTGAGTCCAAGGTTCATTGGACCATATGAAATTCTAGAGAGAGTTTGACCAGTTGCATACATAGTGGCATTACCTTCGAGTTTATCTCCGGTACCCAATGTTTTTCATGTTTCGA
The DNA here is from genome assembly GCA_963277665.1 of Viscum album. Lineage (NCBI taxonomy): Eukaryota > Viridiplantae > Streptophyta > Magnoliopsida > Santalales > Viscaceae > Viscum > Viscum album. Next base: position 414,275,073 of record OY728158.1, read on the forward strand.
TGTTGAGAAAGTATATGCTAGATCCATATCATGTTTTGAGCCCAGAGGTAGTTCAGTTGGAAGAGAATCTCTCTTATGAAGAACAACCAATCCGGATTGTTGACCGAAGAGAGGAGGTGTTGCGAAATAAGGTAATTCACCACGTAAAGGTTTTATTGAAAAACAATATGGTTGAAGAGGCAACGTGGGAATCTGAAAATGCTATGAGGGATAAATACCCCCACTTATTTTGATAAATGAATAAAATTGTGAGGATGCAATTCCCAAAAGGGGAGAAGGATGTAACATCCAATGTAAATAAAGAATAATAATTTTTCATATTTATTAATATTTACGAATTAAATATTAATTATACTTTAAATGGGTTTCTATGTTCGATAGCGTACCCGATACTCAACAAAGAGTTTCATTTAAATATTACGTTGCACACTAGTAATAAAATAATATTATTTTAAATCGTACTTAACACAAAGCCGTTGTATTGGCCATAATGGATATGAATAACTAAAATATGATTATATATGTTTTTTTAAATGTTTTTACATTTATATAATATAAGATAAAGGCTTAAAATATGGAAAGAATTCAATTTTAGGCATATATACCCAAAATTTCACTAAAGGTTCACTTATCTCCTTTTGACGGTGAACCGTCATTAAATAAAGTTTTGATCACTCTTATAAATTCAATTGGACCAAATAAAAGTCTACTTTAGAATTGGGACATCAAAATTTACTTTGTGTAAATTTGTGGTATTTTTCAGATAATGTTCATTTTTTAAATGAATAGTGTAAAATGTTGTATTTTAATTCAAAACCTCTTCTTAATATAATTTATTTATATGATTAGATTATCTTTTGAATTGGGTTTAATGTTAAATTTCAATATATTTTTACCATTAAATCCAATAGTGGTCATTGGAATTAATTTCACTTTGAAATCAACCTTAAACTAGTGTTAATCTTTTGATACTTATTGTATCATAAAAACACGCTATTTGCTATGACAGCGGAATTTATTATTAAATTAATTAATGCAACATATATGTTTTGAATTTTGTAAAATGGATTTCATTTTTTAATTCAGAATATCAAATATAGAGTAGGGTGACGTTTTGGTATTTTTCTGAAAAACTTCAATTTTTGATGAATAGTGAAACCACTATGTGGTGCTTATAAAAACTGATTTTTCGTTTAAATGAAATTTTACCACCTATGTGTTTTGAAATTAAAAAATACGACAAACATGGTTGTCATTAGGAAGTAAAATTTAGTTCAATGGGATTAATTTTTTTTGGTGAATAGTATATTTTACGTTTTTAATCGCGATTAGAGGTAATTAGTGTAGTTTAAGGTAAAAATAATGTTTTAATAATATGGAATGACCTAGAAACATGTCCTACCCTTATTGGATATGTAATGGACGTCCAAAAAATCCATGGTTCAACTTGGGGACCCCATGGAGCCACATTGGAAGGAAAATAACATTAATATCTTTTTATTTAATGTTAATGTAAAAATGTCACAAACTTTAGTTGTTTTACTAAAACTATTTTTAAATGGGGTTATCCAAGTCTTCCTTTTGACTATAAATATTCATTAGAAAGAAAACAATATTTCCAACATCATGATAGTTTTTTTTATAATTTTTAGATATTAAAAAAATTAAATTATTTTTGGCACCATGATGATGCAACGATTACCTCATTATTTAACAATTTAAATAAAATGAAAAGATAATGTAAACTATAAGACCCAAACTTCTCAAAAACCTATTGGATGGGTATATTTAGAACCCGTATCACCTTATCCTTGAATTATATCAATTTGGGACTTTTTAAATCCGAAAATAATATTAAAATAAAGTGACATTTCTTTACTTTCCAAGAGTTCCCCTCCTCTCCTCTTATAAAAGGCCCCCACCTCTACCACCTTAACCACACTTCCAAAGCCTTTGGATCGGCCAAACCCTACCCATTTTGTCTATACACATCCCTATATAACTCTTATAAGCCTCAATTTTAGCAAAAGTCTTCCCAAGGAAGCCTTTGAGCTCAAATATAAGAGAGGTACCCGATTTTAAGGTAATGTTTTCACTTGTGTCCTTTTGTTTTATTTTGCTTCTCCAAACCCCTAAACTCTTTTTATTCATTTCTTTTGTAACAACTCCAGTATATTGAATATTATATGATTTTTTATATGAATATTTCGAGATACACTTACACACACCTACATATAATGTTTAAAGAACATTATGTTTCCGTGGATGGTGAATTTCTGCCTCACGAAACGATGATTGTTCAATATTCTTCCAACACCTTCAAAGGTGGCCATTAAGATGCAAATATATTTATATATGATATATAATATGTTCATTCCTTCCTTAAAGCTATTTATTTGTCATTTATGGCACACCTTCATGGCTTCCATTATGGTTATACGTGATATCTTCATTTTAGGAAGTGCGGACTACCGCCCCCTCAAAGTGATTTGTTTCGTTAATGCCATATCTGGGACTTATAAAGGATGGATTTAAAGTTATTATATATGATGTATGTTACATATAAATGATGAATATAATTATGGAAATAAAATATACATACCTATCATATAGTTTTAATTTCATTAATATGACAAAGAAATGAAAGTAGCCTTCATGCGTACGTACGGCTTACTGTCTCCATGAACGGTGCATTTCATTTCTTACCTCTAAATGAGTATGTAATATTATAAATACATGTATGTGATGGATATATATGATATATATGATATAAAAATCATGAATATCATTCTGGATATAATGAAACTTTGACCACACGAACAACATGTAATTGTAAGAAGTTCACTTTTGACTAAAGTACCAAATATCGACAAACGACCGTTATCAACATAAATGACTACATAATGTTCATAACATGGTAATAAGTGATATAAAAGAAATATCTAACTTGAAAAAGGTTCTTAATCAGGTAGAAATTAACTCAAGTTTGTTATTCAGAACGTTAAAGAACGATTGATTCATGTCGGACCTGTGGTAAGGGACTTTGTCTCAATCATCTTTCATTGAGGAATATTTTTGTTTTATAAACCACTTTATTTAATGTGGTGTATAATACCCTTTGAATTTTATGTTTATTCAAAAGGAATATTTTTATATGAAGCGTTTTAATAAACAATAAAAAGGGAATGTTTTTGTCGTACGTATGCGGCGACAATGACTTCTCTACCGCCACGAGTCTTTTTTTTCTCCGGCTTCCTCAATAAGCCGTAATGTTTTTAAAATGAAATAAATACCATATAATCTTTTATGTATTTTGGTATTGAAAATGGTTTTTATAATTGATTTTTTATGTCAATATATTTATGTGATATATTGTGATCAAAGTGTGGAAATGTTTTCTTTCAATTATATTTGTTTTATGTTTTATGATTTTATATTGGTACTTGGACATTTGACAGGTGGTTATGTGATAAACCATATGACTGCTGGTGCCGTGAATACCAGGACGGGTGGTTACGTTATAACCTCCAATGCATTGGGTATGGAAGTCGTCCGTATGGCTATTCCATTAAGTGATATGTGTGGATGTTGACAATATGGTTATTCCATTTAAGTATGTTCATTTCCCAAGTTACCTTTATATGTTATGTGATCTTTATATGGGTTTTATGGTAATATTTTGGTTACAAAATGCTACGCAATGATCTTTTATTTAGTGAAGAGTTTTTAATAATTCATAAAGGTGAAATGTATTACTTTGATAAAGTATACATGGTTTACTTGTTGTTTTGATAATCTAATAGTTTTAATTCTTTGTGTATCCCTTACTGAGATTTTTATGCTCACCCCAAGTTTTTTTGAAATGTTTTTCACAAGACATAATGTGGAATAGGGTCAAGGATGGGTTCAAGGGAAATTCATGCTATATAAAACATGGAACTGGACATGTTTCTTTTTAAGAGTTTTTTATTCAATTGAAACTTAGTATAAGTGTCCACTTTGTAATCTTTTTAGATGTAATAGTTCTGTTCTAATTCTCTAAAACTCTAACCCTGAAAATATACTCAATGTGAATTATTCATTTAATTCAATATTAAGTAATGTTTAAGGCCTGGGCCTTATACTGATACTCATAAAGGATGATCAATATTTTATCCTCATCCACTGGTGTTATGGCACTACATGTTTCTCTATAGGTGTCGGTACGGCTAGTGTACCACCTAGAGGTAACATATGTGGAACTAGTCCCTATATCTAAGCCTTGTTACTATGGGGGTCATCCTTATAATCATGATACTAAATCCTAATTGGTAATTATCAAATAGGCAAGGGCTATTGACTACCACTGAGTAGGCGAAGGGTTGGTGACTACCACTGAGTAGGCATATCACTAACATGGGAGTCATTTACTAGTTACCTGTATGCACACACACATATCCAATCATAAAAAATTGTGAAATGTAAAAAAACTAAGTAAAAAATGTATGAAAACCATAATATCTCACAAACACAGTATGACAGAAAGTAAAGAAAAGTAAACAAGACCAAATAAAATCTCACCAAAACATGTCTGCAACAGGAGTCGAACCTGTATAAAAAATGTACTTGGACTACTATCTCAAGGCCATAGGGACACACCACAGTCTATTGGGTCTCATAAATCACTATTTAGTCATGGTCCTCCTAGGAATTTATAAAAATGTTGATTCTCTACAAAAGATATAACATGTGGCGTAAATTCCCATGCAGGGGTGAGTATAACTATACTTAGTAGGAAACCCCAAAACCGTAATTCAATCCAACAATGGAAAGATATAGTCATCTCTACACAAGTATTTGTATAAAGAAGTTATAACAAGAGTATCCAGATCTAATCAACCATGAAACACAATCGATAGGTAAGTCAAAAAAACAATATACCAAACCTAGGAGCTCATCTTGAGGATTCCAGGAAGTAGTCATCTAGGATAACACTGTCTTGAGTTTGATAACACTGATGATGTCCATCTGAGAGTTACTGATTGAATGGTCTTTCTATGAGAGTTATACAATTATATATCTGATATTGATATTATACAACATATGACAATCACACCCACAACCATGGGGTGATACCAAAAAAATCGTGATTAACATGATATGTAGAGGATTGGCACCCAAGTGGTGTTGGTCTCGTCAATATAGATAAATCCAAATAGGGAATGAAGAATTAATTGAGGATTCTACTCTGAGCCTCTCAGGGTATTACAAAAACTCTAACTAGGAATTCATGTTGAAGGGATCTTAGTAAAATGAATGGGAAATGATTCACACCTACCTTTAGGGAAACAATAAAGGGAAACCCCCTAAGAAATATTGTCTAAAATATAAGGGAAATGTGGCTAAATCCATATAAGAAGGGGTACATAGTGTTTCATAGGGCCACACGTTGTGTCCCTTAACAATGGGTACTTCCCATGTACAACGACCCATGTCCTTAGATAATGTCGTGTAGAAATGGTGGAAAATGACGTGTAGGAGTCAAATGTTGTGTTCTTCCATCCACGGTCTCACCATGTACTCTGGCCATGTACCTATACAAGGTGTCAGCCAGTGTATTTTTGCCCATGTACCGGTACGTGGGGTTTTTCGTGTAATTAGTTTAGGCCTTTCTATGTGGGGGAGTACGCATAATGTATGCAACCCATGTACTACACCGAGAGTCTATTTAATTCACATGTACATGCCAAGTGGTCCATAGATGAACACACACCATGTATCCAGGACTACCTATAGTGTATTGAGTTTTCCCAAAACTCATGTTCATCCTTCACTCATGCCAATCCGTATCCAAGATCTCGCTCCAATGAATGGTTCACCTCCAAACTCAATATCAAAGGTAGTACGGTCACTATAACATTGAATCGATGGGATTTATGACTTTAAACGGCTCCGAAAACATTATCCTAGGCATTCTTCATCATTGTTGAGGAATACAGATTCATCACCCACCATCATTCGATCTCCTATTGCGCCCACCATCGCACCTCTGCTAAGTTTTCCTAACTATGGATCTCTAATTTTGGATCATTGTGCTAAGAATCGAAGCCCAATATTCGATTTTCAATGTAGGGGAGGAATAATGAATGAACATAAAGAACATATGAAATCAAAAAAGATGAAAAATAATAATCGAGGTGTAAGAACATTGACCAATGTTCACTCTAATCTTAATTCGTCACCATTATAATTGTAAATGAATCATGTAAATTCTTTAAAATCAAATCTTAAAAAATCCCACAAATAACCCATCTGGAAATTACAGTCAGCCCATTTTCTAATTTCATTGTGGATTAGTCTGCGTTCATTGTTAGAATTTGTTAATGGGAAAGTAGAATCAATATAACACATCCAACCTGGATATTAGATCACTCACTGATGAGGATTGGTCACCACATTGTTGTCATTGGTGAGATTTACAAAGAATGACATTATTCAATCTGTGATATGATGTTCTGTCATCGTCTACTGAAAGGATTCTCCATATCAAATTCTTTAGGTACTTTAGAGGATTCTAGGGTTTTGAGAAAAACGATAGATCTCTACCCAATGGTTTATAAATATTAAAAATTTGTTGTGTCACTACATTGACAAAATAAAAATAAAGTAAATTTATATGAATTTGTTTAATTAATTTAAAATTAGAAGGATATATTTCCATAGTTTTCCCACATTGACCAATGATAGGTCACACGCAAGGTAAATCTATTTTTTAAGCTCAATGGTCCCCTAAAACATCTGATCCAGTCACAGATGTAGAATATATTACACTTTTCTAGACAATCGCATGTGCACATTATTTATTATTTTGATTTATTTCAAACATTTATTATGGGATCATTGGGCCTTAGATTCAAATTCTGTCTCAGGGAATAGTCCCAAAATCAATCCATATAATATTTAAAAATAATACTTTGATAATCCATACCATTGGAAAAAATTTCTGGTATCCCATTGGGTTTTCATTAAATAAAATATTTAATTTTGCATGATTAATATAAAAAGTCGCAATGAAAGAGTTTCTGTCATCTTCTTTGAAATATATATTTCAATCCACAATTAATTTCAGGAAATTTATTCCCTTTATGCAACTTTAGAATTTAGAATACAATACTTGAGGAACTAGTTAAAGAAAATCGTGTGATTTATTCATCATGCATACTTAAAACACATCACCATAAACAATAAATCCCTCAATTATTTAATGTAAACATCCTTATAGAGTCCACCATTCCAGAACACTAAATTCGTAGTTTTTTGAATAATTTTTTATTTTATTTTACAAAAATTCATAAGGAAAATTTGAATAATTTAAATCCATATAACTGGATATAAAATCTTAAAATAATATACCCTCAATTTGAGAGTTTGCTTTGTCGACATGATGATATTTTTTCAATTCTCCTCCACCCTTCTCAATGAGATTATTTCAAAAATACCATTTCATCCAAATAATATTAATCCTTTTAAGTTGTAACTATAACAAACAATAACTTAATTATTAATTTTATATAAGACATTTCTATAACTAAAATTATATCCTTAGGGAATAATGTTTCTTTGATACAAATTTTTATAACATATAAGAAAATAATGTTTGATTATTAGTTCTAAATATTATTTATGTTTGAATTCTATTTATACTATCACCATGATTTTTTAGGCTACTCATGATTTCTATGTTAAAATAACTTCAAACCAACTTATTCTACTTATTTCTCATCACAAAAAATATATAACATTGAATGGAATTTTAGAAACTAACTATAAAAAATAAATTTTTACACTATTGATCACTATAGTATTCATTTTCATTTTTAATATCATAATCATTTTTTAATTATATTCATAATATTCCACTAGCTTCCATTACTATGTAACCATCGTTTTCAAAAATATTCCTTAAATTTTTTTATAACAGAGCCACCTTCTTCCACTGAGTGTATATCTAATAAATTTCACATATTCATATTTGTCATTGAATTTACTAATTGGATTCTTTTTTATCTTGGAAATATATTTGATGTCAAACACTATATCTTTTCTCACTTTGGGAATATTTAATAGATATATATCATAATGCACGTTGACCAAATTTGAGAATGTAAACTATCACTATCATGGATTATCTTTAAAATAATTTGAAAGAATTAGAAGTGAGTAATCTACCATTAAAATTTAGGGGTGTTAATCAGTTATTGACATAAAATATAAGCATTTTTCAATTATTATATTCACCAATTATTGAAAATGTATCTCATTGAAGACAATATGATGATGAGAGGGTATGTGATAACGAACAAAAACAACATAAGTGTGAATTTAAGGTACAAATACCACTATTATTATGTAGCTAATACATACTGTGTAATGGATCTGATCCCACTATCCAAATTTTAATATCATTATCATTAAAAAGGAAAAAGGGTGTATGGATATGCCCTTGGAGTCTAAGGTACTATAAATAATTAAAAGCTTTAGTAATTTAATTATTCAATGTATACCTTTACCTCAAATGCCTCTAAAATATAAATATCATGTAAAACCTTGTAATTCTCTATAAATATCAACTAAAACAGCATAGTGACACTCCTAGAATAAACAATTTGATAACTATATGTTTTATCACAACCATTCACCGCATGGTTTGGTGATTACCCCTTCTATTTATATATTTGGATTAAAATTGTAGAGGGACCACCTACCTTATAACATAATAAAATGATTTGATAGATATTTATGGTGAATATAGAATATTATTGAAAACCATAATTGTGTGGTGTCCTTACTGATGATTTAAATCTCATATTTCCTCTTATATTCATTTATCTAAGAAAAACATCATTCAAATTGAGTATTGTTCTCATTGTGTGAGTGATATGACTCATTATTCTAATGAGATATAAAAATATCCTCACATAAGAACTATGAAATGATTATATTCTATAACCCTAATTTTACTCTCATTTCGGAATGATTATACCTCTCATTGTGGAATGATGATACCTATTGTGTACAAGTTCCAAAGATGTTACCCTAATATATCATCAGTTTACTGCAATGTAAGAACATTGTAGGGTAGATTTTCTCTTCATGATGTAGATTTATTTTTTTGAAATAGATTTCTTTTTATATAGACCAAGTCTATTCATTATCAATCATATTAAAGGATTTTATTCAAATTACATATTCTTCATTTTGTATTTTATACGAAATTAATTAATTGTGTCTAGATTGGATGTAATTTTATTTTATAAAAGTAATATTTTATTAAATTACAAAAAAATAATAATGTTTTTATAGGAGGTAAATGGGTATAATATTGGGTTGAAAATTTCTACCCTTACCTTTTTATATTCCATTTATTACCATATTTCTTGAGAATCACTTTAATAAATTTATCATTTATGAAATTCCAAGGGTGCCCCTACCATCAATTATAAAAGAGCACCCCTTATATCTATTATTTATACCAAATTTAGAATTATATTTTGACAAAACTAAACAAAATTACATTAAACACTCTTATAGAAACATTATAGAGGTGTTGATCTTCCCAAAATTCCAAAACTATAGATCGTAATAGGAAATCTATATAATCGTTTTCAAAAAAGACGTAATCCCCATAATCAATCATTTTTTTAATTTTTCTTTTTCATCATGTAAATCTGTTTCATTAATCATAATATATTTATTATGTAACCGACATATAATTAAATGTAATTATGATTTTTAAAACATAATTACTCACCTTATAACCATCAAATGTGATGTGAAAATATTTATCGTGCATACGTACGACTAACTATCTCCACATAGTGATACAATTCATTTCTTATAAAAATATTTTATAGAAAAGTATTATGATGGGTTTATTGATTATATATGATAAATATTAAATAATTATACTTCTATAATTATAATATCATATCTACCTTCTTACATTTCTAACCATTGGAAAACAATAACATTGATCAGGTGTACGTGGGTACTACCACCTCAATGAAGCGATGTGATTGATTTTCTATTTATGATTTACTAAAATTGTAATAATGCTTGATTGAAAGAATATATATTTGTTATTTGTTATAATAAGGATTATTTAAATTTGAATTATTATTTTTCATTCTTTTTTCACCATCTATCAACAAAATTAAAACATCTTTCATGTGTTCGTATGACCTACCATCTCTATGAATGGTGTAATTCATTTTTCTTTCTATTTCTTTTAATATTGAATCTTAACATGTTTGAAATGAATATATAAGATATTTAAATCACGAATAATTTTATAGATATTATGTAACCATGATCAAAATACATGTTCCAAAATTAAAAAACTAGAACACACATAAAAAAAAGAAAATATCACATGGAACAATGATTTTAATTAATAAGTTTTAAAAAATGGGTTATAATAGGTTATATGTAAATCATATATGGTATGATATATATATATATATATATTATATTTTAATATATTTATAATAAATCTTATTTGTTATAAAAGTTTTTTCAAAGCATATAATGATTATCATACTTAAGTTAGGGGAATTTCAATTCAATTTTATTTCAGTGGGACACATGCCATATTCACCCCTTATTTCTTTTGGGGGTGTATATACTACCCATTAATGAATTTTACTATTATTATAGTGAAAATTATGGGATAAAAATATCCATATAAGGTTCTTTTTTTTATTGATATTATGATATAAAAGTTACCAAAGTGGATAGGGTTATTGTTATAATCTCATTATTTAGGATTGTATATGATTATGTTTATGATGATGAAATATAATGATCTACATATCAAGAAAAAAATAATTTTTTTATCCTATGGTTGATTTGAAAAAAATATAATTTTTCTATTCATTTTTCTCACCTTAGGTACTCAGGATATTGAAAATATGTTTTATGTAAAATAGACTTCATTTCCCGCTTCTGTTAGACAAACCCTCCACTCCCTATCCATGATTTCGAAAAAATTAAAGATTGTTTTCAATATTCTCCTATTATTATTAGTCATTTTTACCCATGTTTTACTTTTTAAAAAATATTTTAAGGAGGATCTCTTTTTCATCTTCCAAGAATTTAATTTTTTACTTTTTTCAAAAGATGTTAATAGAATGTTTTCTTTTATCATATATGGAAAGAAAATAATTTCCTATTGTAATTAAGACTAAAAATTTTGAATATTAATTTATAATTTGCACATTTATATTAAAATAAATCTTTTTACATAATTTTTTTGAAATTTTTTTTGGTTTGAAAGTAATTTTTAATATGTAATGTTTATTTTTCTTAAGAAATATTTCTGTGATATTTTCAATAATTTTCCATATCTGTTAATATACATTCATGTAAATTTTAATTTAGTCGGGATATGATCCATTGATACCATTATTACTACTTCTTATGATGGTTAATGATTATTTTTGATGATATGTTTATGAAATACAATTATTTTGAATTTATTATGTTGTTGTTAATTTATGAAATATTTATGAAACGTATTATTTGAATAGGATTTGATTTGATGATATGAGGAATGTTTTAGGATGTTTTAGAAAATATATGTATGGTTTTAATTATGGGATTGTTGTTAAATTATATCCAATGAGGTTGGTTAGAATCTAATAAGGATGGTGTTTACATTATAACCAAGGATATTGGTTATGTTATAATCATGGTTGGTGGTTGCGTTAAAACCAAGGAGGGGTAAGACATATATCTCCCACAAAATCATTGGATAAATATTTATATCTAATGAGATAATCAAGACCAAAAAGAGAGTGAACCCAGTTCAGTAAAGGTCGTTTTACATTATGATAGTCGTGGGAGTCAACTTTTAATAATACCATGGATTGGGGAGTGAACACATTCTATTATGATAGTGTTTGTAAAAAAAATTTACTACAAAGTAAATTATTTTAAATGATTTTGTATATTAATAAAACATATTTCTTATGCCAATATTATTCCCTAATAGCTTATGTTTTTTCATTCCTTTTTTATTCATCTCTTATTAAATAACATATGTTGTTCCATGACTAATGATTATGATCTATGATATAAAGTTTATTATTTAATAATTTTATTATCATGTTCTTAAATTCTTATATTGAAGTTATGCTAAAGTGATCCTTGATACAACCTATATTTATCCTTAATAGGCATTTGATATCACCATTTCTTATGTTTCCATTCCCCATGTTATAAATAAATATATAAAATTTGACATTTATAATAAGGTTTTTAGTTATGAGTTACATAATGTGAGATGATGTATATATTTTATGAACTAGTTTTTTATGTGTCATAGTTTCCAAAGGAACTATATATATATATATATATATATATGTATATATATATATTATTCTGGCACAGATCATTATGTTATGTAGTAAATATTCATATAGTAAGATGTGATATCTATTAAGGAAAATGATGGGTTTCTATAGTTGGTATAATAGAAAGGTTTAGTAAATCTATGGAAAATAGAATAAAATAACATTACCAAGAACCACAGGGATAAGCCTATTTTTAGGATAAATAATATTGTTTTTGAAATGATCATGAATTAACAAGGATACACCAAAGGTTTCATGATATAAAAATCTTATAAATTATTTTTTTATGATTCTATGGTTTTCCACTATGAATATTTTTCCCACACTATTCCTTTTAGTTTTGGTTGATGGATGGAAAATGAAGGAATCGTGTTAATAATTAATGACAAGGAGAATGAAATGATTTTCATACTGAAAAAAAATTGTGATCAAGGATAAAAAATATTATTGCTATGATCAAATAATTTTATCATGATATTAATCATGTTGAAAATGTAATTTATCAATGGAAGGAATAATGTTCTGTTAATTCTTGATGAGGTGATTCTGACACTCTATGTACAGTTCTCCCGATCCATTAGTTTTTGACAAATGGTTCACCACCATTGAAAAGATATTTTCAATTATTCAATGTTTGGAACTTGAAAACGACATATTGGATGTATATCATTTAGAAGGTGAAGTAAATCAATAGCGTAATATTATACGGAATATGAAGAAATAGGATGAAATTGACTCTATAGAGTGGTATTATTTTAATATCTTATTTTTCTATAGTAACATTTTTCATATTCATAATATGAAAATGGAGAAGTAATTATTTAATATGAAATAGAAGCATAATGAATCTATTGGTATCTATGGGGAATCTTTTTCATGACTTAAGAGGTATGCTTCAATAATTATTATCCAGATTGGATGTAAGGTTGATTGATTCTTTAGTGTCTTAAAACAAAGTCTTATATGGTTTTTTTCCAGAAGGTAATTCATTATATATTAAGCAATTGTTCAATTTTCCATAATGGTGGAGATAAATATTTGAGTTTCCCATCAATCTCATGGTATATACATTAAAATAATGATGTAATTCAAATAAATTTATTAAAACTATGAAGAGAAGAAGATGATCCTTCATTTATGCTCAAATTATGGAAAGAAATATGGTAGAAATTGTCTTTAGGTAATTAGTAAATGTTTCATGTCTGCAAGGGAATGTTATTGGGAAATAGAATGTCGATGTGATTATAAGAAAATCACTAATTATGTGGATAAATATACAGTTCCATGTAATTCACCACTCACATTGAATTTCATTAAATTCATGGAATTTTAGAATTATTTAAATTAATGACCTAATATAATGGAAAATGAGGTTAATATTCCACAAAACCATTTAATTTAAAGGAATAAGTGGAAATATTATACAATCAAAAAAGTTGAAGAGGATTATGATATGTAGGGAAAAATTTTCCTTTATTATAGGGTTGTGGATTTTATGTGTAGGTTTGTATGAATGCATTGTATTAAAATAATATTTTTCTTACTTTAGTGAGATTTGACAGGATTACGAGAATTTATTATATATCTAAACATAGGTTCTAGTATAATTAACTAATATTTGAGATTCTAAATTACATAATGATGAACTATTGGTGAATGTTTGAACCCAAATATCTAATGAAAATGTTTTTTAGAAAGGATCTTATTAATGGAATACAAGGTGCATTATCTTTAGGAATCCTATATGATTTTATTGAGACATCATTTTGGGAAATTATTTCAGTTTATAACTTTTGGTATGAAACATTACGAGTGATTTAAATTACTTCAAGATAGAGGTTATGTTTCTCAAAGAAGATTATGATAACATATTAGTCCAATCATTGGGAATAAATTTTGGTTAGTCATATTTTGAAGAAGCCATAAGGTCAACTATTTTTGGAAATGATAAATTTTATCATTGGATTTTATTATATATCTTTTTTAATAAATTTTGGTTTTGGTAAATTTTTTTTATTTTGAATTAATTAATTATTGATCTTATGTTTCATTAATAGTTAATTTTCATAATTTTGGTATTAAAAAACGAAATATTGATTATTCATTTCCTAGAGTAACTAATAAATTGTAAATTTAACTAATTGAATCCAAAGAATGATATTAAAATATGAAAGATACTAGAACATTGGATATATACGAAATGATATAGAAATTGAGATCCATTCAACAACACAACAAAATAGGTTGGAGTTGAATAAAAAGATTTCCTAACACTCATTGGTGTGTCCTATAATTTTATGGGTGTGAGAAGTATGTTTTGTAAATTAATCCTTGTAATATATTTAGGATATTTATAAACAAGGTAATTCTTATACCTAGGTATATTATCCCCTGATATATTCTTAATCATGTAATGATGGTAGTTTGTCACTTTTCACTTTTGTCCAACCTCTCTCATGTTCATGACGTGTTCCATGTATCTTCCTAAGGAAGTAAATATATGATCATTCAAATGAAAAATACTTAGAGTTCATACCACATGAGCATGATATTTATTTTAAATTTTAAATATTTCAAATCTTGGATTATATATATAATGTTTTGTGGAAAACAATTACTCACTTCATGAAAGTCCTCTAGAAAATAAAAAATCCAAAGAAGCTACATGGGAGCCTAAGAATACAGCGAAACAAAAACATCTGACTTTTTTTTTGTTTCCTAGTGATGAATTTTTAGGGATAAATTAATTAAATGGGGGGTATGAGGTTACAACAAAATTATTTTATGAAATACCCTTTCCAAATAGATGAAATTTCTCTGAAAGTTTAAGATACATGCAAGATTGAGTTCAAAAGAACCACAATATATTATTAAAATATTATCATGTGAACATTATAACATATCCTTTATACTGGAATGCATTAATTTTGTTAAATTATTTATGATATATTAAAAAATCAAACTCAATATTTATTGATTAATACATAGGAAATAATAATTAATTTTTTAGAAAAGTAATATTATGCTTAAGAAATAGATTTTTAAAAAAAGTTTTATTGATTTTGGTGATAAAATATTATTTCTAATTTTTAAAACATTTTAAAAATTTATTTCATGTAGAAAATAAATTATTGTAACTATAATAGAAAAATTATCTTTGGGTGAGAATTATATAATTTTCTGAAAATATTTATTTTCCATTGAATATTGAAAAATACTAATTTTTGTTGAAAAATGTATTATTTCTAAGATGTACCAAATTCCCTTTTTTAAGGAATAATATCAAAGTAAAATTAATTGTTTATTTAAATTTATCTAATTAATTTCATTGAAATAATTTTTATGTTCTAATTTAGAATTTTGAAACATTTATGTTTGACAAAAGGTATTTAACTAAAAAAGTATTTCTATGTGCATAGTGTATTATTAGGTTAATAAATTATATTAATCTCTATTTGTGAATTATTTTACTGAAAAATATATATTTTATTAAACAAAAATTCATAAACAATTCATCTAATTTTTTTAATATGCATGAGTTAATATTAGATAAAATATTATTCTTAAAAACTTAATTTTTTTAAAAGTGATTTTCATCTCCTTTTACACACTTATTTTGAAATTAATTTATACTTAATATTGGTATTTAATTTTATTAAAATAAATCCAAATGTTTAATCAGGTGGATCATATTTGTTAAATATATCGCCTTTATTTTGGGAAAATATGTATAGTAACTATTGTAACCATTATCTCCTCAATTAAGTGTTAGTCCGGTCAATCTAGGGTAAAACTAAGTGACAAGACCACAATATTTTTTCACGATTCTTATTTGGTGAATTAAATTAAAATATAAAAATTATTATCCCAAAAGATAATTTTTTAATGGACCCCTATCAATGAAAATTAACTATTTAATATTTTAATCATTGAATGTTACAAAATGTCCCTCTCTAGTTATAAATAAATCACATAGGTATAGATAGGGAAAATAGAAGGTTACAAATATATATAAGTATCATTTCAATTTTAATGAAATTAATTTCTTTATATACATGTATTTATATTTATTATATGTTATATAGGGACTTTAAATTCTTATGAAATATAGATGACACACTTCTCCAACTAATAAAAAATATAATAAATGATTATAAAATTTAAAAAGTAATTTAATTTGAGGGATTTAATGTATTGGAATATTTTTTTAAATTAATATGACATATTATATATAATAAATAGGATTATATTTGAATTAATTTTTTATTTTTCCTTTTCATTCAAATTTTATGAATAGTGTCTAGATTGGTAATAATGATATTTTATGAAAATGATATTATATTATTTTAATAAAAAAACATAAAAATGATAAGGGGAAAATAAAGATAATTTATTGTCTAAAATTCAATCATGTACCCATTTATCATCCTTTTTCATCAATTGCTTTTAATAATGACTTTAATAGATTTAAATCTTTTATGAAATTCCAAAGGTGCCCCTCCCCTCAATTATAAAAGGGAACCAATCACTTATCTTATTCCCACCACTTTAGGAATTCTAGATTGAAAGAAATCTATTAATGTATCTTATAATCACTGATAGATTCATTTGATAGGTTTTTTCATCACAACAGACCATGCCTAGATCCCTTAAGAGGGCATATAATGTAGTTATTTATGAGAAGAGGTAATTCCCTTAATCAATAACTTATATTTTATTTATTATTTTACCTCATATAAATATGTCTTATTTATCATAAATTAATAATTTTAGTTTATTAAATATAATTATATTTCATTATTATTATGAAAACACATTTATCCACTCACTTTCCCTCAAATTTGAAGTGAAAATATTGCTAATGCTTACGTATGGATTACTGTATCCACGTAGTGATATAATTAATTTCTCGTCACCATATTTTTTTAAAGGGTATTATGATGGTTTAAATGTTTATATATTATATTTATTAAATAATAATACCCATATAATTATAATATGATATACACCATTATACCTTCTAAACCATTGAAAAATGATAACATCAATTTTGTGTAATGTGGACAACCACCTCCAAGAAGCGTTGTGACTAGATGTTCATTTTTGTTTTTATGGGATGAGAAAATGACATTCATAAATAATATATATGATATATGAATGGTTTTTTAAATTTTCTTTGTTATTTAAATATCCTTATTTACAACCATTGATAAAATCAAACCAATGTTAATGCTTACGTATGGACAACCACCTCCATGAATGGTGTAATTTAATTCTCTATTTATATCTGTTAGGAATGAAACTAAACATGTATATAGTGAATATATATGATATTTATAATAGTTATAGTATTATATATTTGGTTTAACAAAATAATATTACATGGGAAAAAATACCCATTCAAAACACACCTGAAAAACGAAACAGATATCACCATAATTAGAGATTATAATAAATAATTGTTAACAAAAAGGTGATAAATGGTTATATATAATTAATATATGATATTATATATATTAATATTGTTCTATGATATAATTAAACTACATTTGTTTTTATTATATAGGAGTTTCCAATGTTTGAAAAGGAAGCCATACCTAAGGTATTGGATATTCATATAACATTTATTTTCAAGGGAACATTCCATATTCACCATATATGACTTTTTTTTGTGTAAATAAAACCCATATATGTATTTTATAATTATTCTCATATAAATTATTAGATACATATATATAAGTATATTTATTTCATGGGTATTATGGTTCAATATATTTGAATGTGGTAATTATTTATTGTTAAAATCAATTTTTTTATAAGGATTGTTTTTATAGTGTTTATGTTGATGAATTCATATGACTTTACTATCATTAAATTGAATAATTATCATATCCTAGGATTATTTCATGAAAATAAATTTATAAAATAAATTTTTCTCACTTTAATAATGAATAGATTGAAAATATTTACTTAATTAATAATTAATTCATTTATCTCTTTGGATAGAAGACAATTTTTTCCCTAACTAGGTTTTCAAAAAATCTTTTAAAAATGAATCTTAATATTATCCTATTATTTTTTAAGGTTATTTTCAACATGTTTATCCTTTTTAAAAATGTGTTAATCAAATTTTGTTTTATTTTTAATGAAATAAATTTTTAGCTTTTTACCTAAAATTTGAAAGGAATTTATTCTTTTAACATATATGGCAGGAAATTAATTTCACGATGTCACAACCACTTTATGTTTTCATGATTACATTAAATATTTCCAAATTTCATTTCAAATAATATTTTCCATAATATTTTGAAATATTTCTATTTCTAAATTTATTTTCAAAATGGAATGTTAATTTCCCTCAAGAATATTTTAAATATCTTTAAAAAAAATTATATTTGATAACATACTCTAAAGGTAATTATTATTCAATAGAGATATGATATATTGATACCATAATAACTCTTAATTTGTATGATTAATTTTTTCTGATGAGATATTTAGGAATCACATTTATTTTCAATGTGTTATGATATAGTTAATTGATGAAATGTTTATGAAACCTATTTTATCTTCACCAGTTATTATGTGATGATATGATTAATATTTTATGATCTTTTGAAGAAATATTTATATTTTTCATTGTTTTATAGTGGTTATATTATAACTAATGATGATGGATACATCTTAATAATGGTAATTGGTTATGTTATAACTAGGAAATGTATTTACATTATAATGATTGACAATGGTTTCATTATGACCAAGGATGCGTAGGACCTATTGTAATGAACCAAAAATTTAGAAATAAAATTTACCTAATGACTTAAATTAAATGCCTTATTATGAATTATTATTATAGAAAAAACATTCACATATTTGGATTTATTGAATCTTAATGGATTTAAAATACCATTAAGAATATTTACCACTGATAATATATCCAATGAACAATGATCACATGATTAGTATAAATATAAGGTTTTAGAAAATAGAATTTAAATAAAAAAACATGTGGTGGCCTCGACCACTAGGATCACACCTTATAAATCCCATTTATAAGAGCTTCATAGGGAGAGAGTATCTCTTTTATTTTTCCTTGGCCAATCCAAATCCAAAATCCAACAACTTATGTATGAGTGAAACCACTTATCAGTTAAGCTTAATATTATCAATATCATGGCCCAAACCATGTATGCTAAACCACCCCATGAAAGACTCACCATCATGCACATTAACCGTAGTGTTATTTTGGGTGTATCAAAGGGATTTGAATGAAGACCCTAAAAATATGAGTATGTACATTACTTTCAATAGAATAATGGTTATAATTACTTATTATTATTATTAGATTGTAAATTATTTTGATATTGATTCAATAAAAACAAATTGTATTTTTGGGTAATATTCAAATTAAATCAATGATAATATTTTAATGAATTAATTGATTTTGGAAACAAATAATATTTTTATAAAATAATATATATAAATAATTTTTATGATAATATAATTTGTTTTGAAGTCAAGTGTCAATTTTATATGGGATCGAAAAATATTATTGTAAAAATGATAGAATTTCACAATAAATGTTAATTTTATTTAAAATGTAAAAATTCTTAAATTTTAAAAAATATTTTGTTAAAAATAATATTTTTTTGCAATCATAAAATTGAAATTATCCAACAGGGATTTTTTCGTAATTTTTTGATATAGTCAAATTTTTGGGTAAAAATTAAATATTGTATAAATATACACTATGTATTATGAAATATTAATGACCCAAAGGATTTTTTAATAAATACTATAAATGGTATCCATGACCAAATATATGTTTTAATTTTAAATCAATGTGATTTTATTTTCATTTTATTAATTTCAAAAATCCAGTATGAATCCTCCTGAACTTATAATATATTTTATGATTATAAAGTCATTTCTTTAAGAGTACAACTCACTTCCACGTCATCAACGGTTTTATCCTATAATGTTCATCCTTTTACATATAAAATAATTTAATACACCCCTATTTTCTAAAAAGGAGGGGAATAAAACCCTAGTATGGTTTATGTTTTTGGTTATTTTATTATATAGAGATCAAAACCTATATTCCATAAATAAAAATTAGTTCCTCACTAATTTCCTATATAAACCCACCATGATCCCATTTATATTCCCTGAAAATTAATTGAGTGTATCCTTACACATCCCTCCTCTCCATGGAGTCTTCTCATGGTGCACACAATATAGAGACCCAAATCTTAACGTACATACACATTAAATTAATTTTGCAGAATACTTAATACATGACAAAAACATATGCCCAAAGACCGTCTTAGTTTAGTGTCTATGGAGACTCGAGACATAATCTTCTAATCATGGTGAATGATCTTCAACATCTCTCATAAATATATTCCCCTTTGGTTTTCTTACCTAAAACCTTTCTTTATATCCTAGGGAAAAGAATAAACAAAAAGGGTGAGCTCAAATGCTCAGTAAGGGTAAACATGGAGAACATAAAGCAATCCCTAAACATTTGAACGTAAGAACATGATCATAAAACATCAAAATCATGAGTAATGACATAAATCATGGAAGTGCATAAAGCGTATATTATAATGGAACATTAAATATGATAAAATATCATGGTAATAAAACATGTAATTGTGGAAACCACTAAGCACATGATATGAATTCCATAGTATCCAAGGAATTGTTTCCAAGACCATCATAGTGGAAAAAGTCCATTACTGAACCAGATTCACATGTCATTCAAGCCATTTCTATCTCATGAGATATAAATCTTTACTCAATGCATTGGAGGGAGATATAGGTCCCACCCATATTATAATGAAATCATTCTTACATGTTCCACAAAATAAACATAAATCATTCATCATAACCCAAAGAATAAAATGCGTTTCATAAAAATCATCCCATCATAAAATAATCCATATAAAACAAATGGATATCATTTCATCATAAGAAAAATCAATCCATGTAAATAATAGAGACATTATAGTAGAAACATAAACATGCTAAATAATGTCATCTTAGATGGAAAATAATTTTGAAAAAACACTTGACTGAATTCTTGAGAAAAATATCATTTTTCTTCAAAATCATTTTATTTTCACAAAATGCCATGAAATTTTAAGAAAAAATATTTTATTCAAAATAATCATGAAATATTTTAGAGTAAGATTCATGAAGAAAATTTTATATAAAACCATAAAAATCCGTTCATGCCATATAAGTTAAAAAACATCTTACTCGTACTTTGTCTGTAAAATTTAAAAAGTACATCGTATGGTAAAAAAAAGAAATATTCCTTCCATTCATCATAGAAAAAGTCAAAAAAGGGATAAAATTAATATAAACAAACAAAGAAGAATATTAATCATTTGATGAAAACATTTTTTTGAAAACATGGACATTGATGATAAATATAACCCCAGTAAATACTTACGAATAAACAATCTCTGATAAGAATGAGATTGGAATAATTATCCCTTACCTTAGGCCCAATTTCTTATATACAAGTCCAAAAATACTTTATAGTGGGTTTAAAAATATTATTAACATGTAATTGAACCATAGTAATAATTATGATATCATATATGATTCACTTACGACATTATATTACCCTTTTTTTGTCAATTAAATGTTAGAGCAGCGTTTTTGTGTAAAATCATTTAATTTATCGAACATGTTTCGACTTGTTTTTCTTAATATAATTACTTATATCATGATTTAATTAACTATAGAATGTAAAACATGATTTATATATAATATATAGTTAGCATGTAAATATATATGATAGATCGAAAAATGAAATGAAATACACAGTTCATGGAGACAGTAAGTTGTACGTAAGCATGAATGCTGTTTTCATTCCCTTATTGAATTGAATGGAATTATGTCAATGAAACATATATGTACATAAATACAGTTTCAGTATTATGTCATATATTTCATGATTATTTTTTATTTATACTTTATAATCATACTTGAATGGTTAATCAAGGAGAATGAATATCATCGCGTCATTGAGACGGTAAGCCGTACGTACGCACGAGCGATGATATCAGTCCCATAATTATTGATGGAATTGGAGTGGATGATATAATTTATAAGAATAAATATGATGTTATAATAATCATATATAGTAATTATTTCCTCCAGTATACCCATCCATGTAAGGTGGTGGTGGAAAACAGATTACTCCACGGCGTGGAGATGGTATTCCATACGTACGCACGCGTGGTGATTTCATTTTCTGTAGGATGGATAGAAGGTGAAATAGTGTTGTTTATATTTATAATAACATATTAGTATATTAGTGATAATGTTGTTATTACTTTATAATGAAATAAATAAAGAAGAGGAATTAAAAGAAGAAATAAATTTGAAAGAATAGGTATTTGAAGAAGACCAGGACATCTAGTATGTTCCAATGGAAGTGGAGAAGAGAAATTTACAAGGGTTTTACGAGCATTGAGGCTCAAAATGGTGTGAGGAGGAGAGGGAGGTGGTGCCCTTTTATAAGGGAGGAGAGGGCACCTTTGGAAACATAAGAAATATTAATTTATAATAAATTCAAAACCCACTTAAAAACCTCCACATATGACTCAAATCCGAGTATTAAATTATATATGGTTGTAATCTCATCAACCAATTAAATTTATTCTCGTTGGGAAATTATTCAAAACCTTATCAACTTGATTCATCTATATAATATTATTTGTGGTAAAAATATTATAAATTTTAAATTGTCATAAATAATTACTTATGTGTCATGAAATGTTTATAATTTTATACTTTTTGACATTTTAGACCATATAAAGTTTAATTTATTACATTTAAATATTTTTGGGATTTTTAAACAATTTTATAATATGTTATTTTTATAAAATAACTATAGTATCAATTTTGACACTATTCATTTATTTGAATTTAAATAAAATCCACAAAGAAGATATATTCGAAATAAAAGATTTAATAGATTAATAACATGTCATATTTATCTAGAAAATTAGTGGATAACATTAAATAGTTCATATAATAATTATTTTAATATTTTTAAAACCATTTATTTGATATTTCAATCAATAAAATAATTTCAGCATCACTATTGTGTCAAAATTAATGAAAATTATTTAACCCCTAAAAATTACAAATAAATTCGCTTGATGTAGATAATTTTATTAGATTTTTGTAGACTATTCAGGTTAGATGTTTTATGAAGTTAATCACTAAATTTTAATTATTACACTTATAAGATATAAGAGAGTGACATGTTATCATTTTCTTTGGTTTTAATAATAATTAAATAATTTTCATGGTCAAAAGTCCATGAAATGAATCTATTATGACCCTTAGGTGATGTTTGTTGACTTTTATTTATCCAATATAATTTTGGTAGGTGTTAGTGTAATTTTATATTCTTATTTTTACCCTTAATTACCCGATTTACCTTTAACTGTAGTAAATAAAAATTACCGTAGTTACTATTCATAATATCATAAGTAACCCGTGTACATAATTTTTACCCACTGAATCCAAATATGGAATCCATTTTTCAAAATTAAAAACACAGAATATATATTAATTAATTTAAAATTAATCCTGTTGTTAAGAAAATGGGTTTTAAAAGTTAAAACATTTTCAATGATTGAGATGTTTTTACCTATGAATTCAATGTAATATTAATGGAAATGACTTGCATTTTATTTAATGGTAAAAACATATTATATTTATACTTGAAAACCATTCAATGTTATAATTTAACCATACAAATTATCTTGATGAAAAAAGTTGTTTTTAATTAAAATTTAGCGTATTTTTTCTATTCATCAAAAAATGAAAGTCAACAGAAAAATATAAAAAAATTATCCAAAGTAAATTTTCATATCCTTATTGAAATGAATATTTTTATTTAGTCTAATTGAACTTATAAACGTGAGAAAAACAAGATTTAAAGTTGGTGCACCATCAAAAGGCGGTAAAATTGCATTTTTTGAAAAAATACTTCTTTTATCGAAAAATTGATTTTTTTTCATATCTCATTTTAGAAAATGTGTAAGGTGAATTATAATGTTATAAAATTAAAAATTTGTTTAATACTATTCATAAAGGCTTGCTCATAATATTATAATAATATATTATTGTTTAGTGAAACTCGGTATTGCATACAACAAAAACTATCGAGGAAAGTCGCTCATGCATGTAATGCAAGAAAAGTCAGGTTTGTGTGTAGGGAAAGCTTCTTTGGTGTTGCGTATAACATACTCAAAATACATTTCAGTTATAAATTGATCAATATCTACACTTTCTTTTGTGTAAAATGAATATTATTCAAAAGAACATTAAATTGTGTGCATCACATGCGCAGAATAGTGTTGCATATACATCAAGGTAATACGGTGTTGCGTGTAGCGCAAGATAATCTTGGTGAAGAATACAACAAAAGACATCAAAGAAATTGAAAAATAAAAAATCTCAAAAAATATCAGGGCATTACATTTTACCCCCCATAAAATGAATTTCACCCTCGAAATTCTTCGGGGTTATTAATGGTTTTCTACTTGAAAGTTTCACTCGTAGAAACCCACATCAAAAAATGGAATACTAAAACAATATTTTAAAAAGGAATTTTAGAAACATAATGGATACCCAATGTAACTCATCACTGAGATTTCACATAGGATAATATAGGTGAAAAAATGGATATGGAAGGGAAATCTAACCATCATGTTCTAAAAGAGAGTGGTAGAGAACATGGCTATGAAAATGTCAACAATCAAAAAGCCATAAATTTTTAATGATCTAAGGTACCATCTGATTCATTAGATATGCGAGTACTATTACAACATTTTTGGTTTTCAAGATCATTTTCCTAACATTGATTAATTTTTACATAAGGAGAAGTAATTACTTAATTTCAGTATAATATCATTGTTGGTCATTCCATGAATAATTTCCACTTCATATCTTATTTAAAGAAATGAAGTTGAATAAGTCATTTTTCAAGTATTAATAGATCATGAAATAGAATTATAGGTCAATCCATCTATCTCAAACATAAGTCTATCAAAAGTTATTAAATACACATAAGTCCATCTATGGTGAGATAAATCGTATATGGTTCAAAAAATTGACTTATACTACATCTATTATTATAGTTGATAAAATAAAACTAGTTTCTACTAACCAGGTACTTCGAGTTGGCCAATGGTTGGTGATAAAGGCCTATCGCACTTCGGTTGTGAGTTCGATTCCCGCAACCCTGTCTGACGTGACAGGTTTCCATCCATCCTGCAGGTTTTCCTTTTTCTAAAACATCACAATTATAACATTCCTGAAATAATATCGAAAAAAGGTTTTTTCCTTAATCAATAATATTTGATGTCCAACTTAATCCATTCCAATCTTTAGGCTTATCCAATATACACCTATCTGATCACATTGTATAAGGAAAATTATTACTATAAATGTCATCTACCGAGAATTTGAATACCATCATTTATCATACTATATATCTTGTTGGTCACATTCCAAATATGTGAATACCTTAATCATGTATTCTCTTGAAAAATGAATACCCACTGATCCTTAGTGAAAACATGAATGCTGTTAAAAGTTAACTCTTTCCACATACCAAAATCCAAAAATTTCTACACACTCAAACCATGATATCACTTTATCCTTATATCACTCATGAGCTCATTAAAACTATAAAACAAATTATTTTTTCCTTATCCCTTCTTTATGTGTATATCATCTACTTTCCAAAATTATTTCAATAAATTTTCATTGTTACTGATACAACATAATTTTTGAAAACCACAATAAACCAATACATAGATATTCTAATATTCCACAATACTATAAATGAGATTCCACAACATTATTTTTGAATCCCGTTACATAAACACATAATCATTCCATCACATCATTTTCATACTCAAGATCGCCAATAGTGATAGCATGTGACTTCCCTTTGTCCTTTTCCTTAAGTTATCATTCATGTCGATCATCATTAACCCTTGTATTAGGGCATTGGTTAGCATAATTCCCCATTTCCTTGCACTTGTATCACTGAAGTGTTGGTGGAGCGTTATATGAATTCTTTTGTATATTAATGTCCTTAGAAACCTTTTTTCATATTACTTCGACACTCATCTACTCGATGAAATTATTTTTCACACTTGAAAATTTTCTAGTACCTTTTAAACAATATCCACCATGCTCCTTTCCACACTTTGAGCATAAAGAAACATTCACCTTCTTTTCACCATTGTTTTATGATTTTTCTTGGAACTCCATATTTCATTTCTTGTCAAAACCATGAGATGGATATGTAACACTAACTTCCATTTCTATCTTGATAGCACAAAAAACAATTTCATTATAGCTACCGAAGTCTCTTATATTTAATTCCCTTCGAATACATGGTTTTAAGCCACTAATGAATTGATCAACTTTACATTCAGGTTGGATAATAAAGCTTGATGCATACCTTGCAAGCCTTGTAAAATTCGATTCTTATATACCAATAGAATCATCATCCTTTTGCTCAATCTCAAATAATTCCTTTTATATCTTTGTTTGATGAATATGAGGGAAGTTCTTATTAAGAAACAAGTTCTTGAACACATCCCATTACATGGATTCAATTTAATCTGGGGGTCTTGTATTCTTAATTAGAGTCTAACACTAGTCTAATTACCTTCTACACAGTAAATAGCTAAAATTCCTTTTTTATGTTCTGAACAGTGAAGTATGGAAAATAACTTTTCAATGGTACTGATCCGTTGCTCAGCAATAAGTGGATCAGAAGACCCATTGAAAGAAGGTGGACTTTGCTTCATGAAGGACTCAATGGAATATTGTTCCTTTATCTACTCATTTGGAAGTCCAGAATGTTTCATATCTTGTTTAAGTATAGAAATACGATTTTTTACTCCATATCCCATAAAATTGGTTTGTTCAAGAGGAAAATCATTTCATTTTCCATTACATTGATCAACAGGGTTCCTTCAGGTTCGATCCATCATCTAAAACCAAAAAAGAATAGTGTGAGAGGCAAAAATCATGCTAGTAAAACAACTTAATAAAGGGAGAGTACCTTCAATATATAAAATCTTATGTTTAATTATAAGACCATTACCATAATTATTGGAATATAACCTATACTTATACATAACCATAGATACATCCCTAGACATACCTTAGAAATATCTCTAGGGATTTCACTAATGTTTTCGAATCATAGTTTCCAAAGGATAACTAAACCTTTGCTCTGATTCCAACTGTAGTGACCCAAAGAGTGACATACATAGACAATACATTACTTTTATGGAATACTTAATACATGAAAAAAATAGATTCCCAATGACTATATTAGTTTAGTGTCTTTGGAAACTCATAACATAATCATCTAATCATGGTGAAAGATATTCAACATCTACCATTAAGATCTTCCCCTTTGGTTTTATTACCTAAAACCATTCTTTATATTGTGGGGAAAATAAAACATAAAAATAGTGAGCTGAAATGCTTAGTAAGGGTAAAAATGGAGAACATAAAACAATCCCAAATCATTTGAACATAAGAACATGAATAAAAAAATCATGAGTAATGACATAAATCATGGCTGTGAATAAGGCATAGATCATAATGGAACATTAAGCATGATAAAATTTCATGGGAATATAACATTTAATTGTGTCAACAATTAAGAACATGATATGATTTCCATAGTAGCCGAGGCATTTCTGCTAAGACCATCATAGTGGACAAATTCCATTACTAAACCTGGTTTACTTGTCATTCCAGTCCTGTATTACTGAACCAGATTCACTTGCGATTCCAGCCTTGTCTATATCATAAGATATAAATCATTACCCAGTGCATTGGATGGAGATATAGGTCCCACCCATCTCATAATGAAATCATTATTACGTGTTCTACCAAATAAACATAAATCATTAATAATAACCCAAAGAGTTAAATGGGTTTCCTAAATATCATCCCATCATAACATAATCCATATAAAACAAATGGATGTAATTTAATCATAATATAAATTAAATCATGTAAATAATTGAGATATTATACATGAAACATAAACATACTAAATAACATCATCTTAGATGGAAAATAGTTTTGACAAAACACTTGAAATGAATTCTTGAGGAAAATATCCTTTCTTCTTCAAAATAATTTCATTTTCACAAAATGCTAAGAAATTATAAAAGAAAGGGATTTTTATTGAAAATATTTATGATATATTTTATAGTATGACTCATGATGAAAATTAGATAAAAAACCATAATAATCTGTTCATTCCATATAAGTTAAAAAAACATTCTCCTTGCACTTTTGTTGGAAATGTCAAAAAGTACATCGTATGGTAAACAAAAGAAATATTCCTTCCATTCATCATAGTTAAAGTCAAAAAGGGTAAACATGACTTTAAAACAAATTGAAGAATAGTAAATATTTATGAAAACATTTTTTTAAAATGACATTGATTATAAATATAACCCCAATAAATTCTTATGAATAAACAATCTCGGATAAGAATGATATTGGAATATTTATCTCTTACCTTAGGTCCAATTTCTTCCATATGAGTCTGAAACTCCTGTATAGTGGGTTTAAACCTATTATTAACTTGTAAAAGAACCATAATAATATTTATGATATCATATATGATTCACTTAGGACTTTATATTACCCAATTTTTTTGTCATTTCCAAGTTAAAGCTGCGTTTTTGGGTAAAATTGTTTCATTTATAGTACGTGTTTCGACTTGTTGTTCTTGATATTATTTCCTATATCCTAATTTACATAATTAAAGAATGTAAAAAATTATTTATATATAATATATATTCAGCCTATTAATATATAAGATAGATCGATAAATGAAATGAAATACACCGTTCAGGGAGACTGTAGGCCGTATGTACCCATGAACGCTGTTTTCGTTTCCTTATTGAATTGAATGGAATTAAGTAAATGAAAAATGTTCTACATAAATCCAGTATCATTATTATGTAATATCTTTCATGATTATAAATTATATATACTTTATAATCACACTTGAACGGTTAATCATGGAGAATGAATCTCATCGTGTCGTGGAGACGGTAATCCGTACGTACGAACGAGCAATGATATCAGTCCCATAATTATTGAATGGAATTGTATTTGATGATATAATTTATAAAAATCTGTATGATTTTATAATAATCATAATTAATTATTATTTCCACCATTATACCCATCCACGTAAGGTTGTGGTGGAAAATAGATTACCCCACAATGTGGGGACGATATTCTGTACATACACACGCAAGGTGATTTTGTTTTCCATAGGATATATAGAAGGTGAAATAGGGATGTTTTGTATTTATAATAACCTATAATTATATGAGTGATATTGATGTTATTACTTTATAATGAAACAAATAACAAAGAGGAAGTAGAATAAGAAATAAATTTAAAAGAATCGGTAATGAATATTACCTCTTCTTTGACGTGCCTCTTCTAAACCTCCTCTTAGGGCACTAAAGTTGGTCTTTGAAGAAGACCTAGACCTCTAGTATGTTTATATGGAAGTGGAGAAGATAAATTAGTAGGGTTTGTCCGATCATGAAGGCTCAAAATGGTGTGAGGAGGAGTGGGAGGAGGAGCCCTTTTCTAAGGGAGGAGGGGGACACCTTTGGAAACATAAGAAATATTATTTTATTATAAATTCAAAACCCACATAAAAACCTCCAAAAATGATTCAAATCCAAATAATATATGAGATAGGTTTGTAATCTCATCAACCATTAAAATTTAGGCATGTAGGGAAATTATTTTAAACCTTATCAACTTGATTTATCTATTTAATTTTATTTGTGGTAGTAATATTCTAAATTTTAAATTGTTAGAAATAATTATTTATGTGTTGTGAATTTTCCATAAATTTATACTTCAGGACATTTTATACCATATAAATTTTAATTTATAATTTGTAAACAATTTTTTGATTTTTAAACCATTTTATAATATGTTATTTTTATAAAATAAAAATATTGTCATTTTGAAACTGTTCATTTATTTGAATTCAAATAAAATCCACAGAAGAAATATATTTTAGAACTAAAAAATTTAATAGATTCATAAAATTTAATATTTATCTAGATAATTCGTGGAGAACATTAAATATTTCATATAATATTTTTTTTTAATATTTCTAAAACCATTTATCTGATATTTCAATCAATAAAATAATGTCAACATCACTATTATGTCATATTTAATTATAATTTTTTAACCCCTAAAAATTATAAATAAATTCCTATGATATAGATAATTTTATTATATTGATGGATACTATTCATGTTCTATGTTGTATGAAGTTTATCACTAAATTAAAATTAGTACACTTATATGATATAAGAGAGTGACATGTTGACACTTTCTTTGGTTTTAATAATAATTATATAATTTTCACGGTCCAAAGTCCATGAAATGAATATATTATAATCCTTAGGTGAAATGGTAGGACTTTTAGTCATCAAATATAATTTTGGCAGGTTTTAGGGTAATATTATAATCTTATTTGTACCATTAATTACCTGATTTACCTTTAACTGTAGTAAATAAAAATTACTGTAGTTACTATTTATAACATAAAAAGTAACCTATGAACATAATTTAGACCCACTGACTCTAAATATGGAATCCATTTTTCAATATTCATAATAAAAAAGTTGTAGTAATTTTTTTAAAATTAATCCCCTTATTAAGAAAACATGTTTCTAAAGTTAAAACATTGTCGAAGATTGAAATGTTTTAACCTAGGAATTCAATGTAAAATTAATTGAAATGACTTGAATTATATTAAATGGTAAAAATATATTATAGTTATACTTTAAAACCATATAATATTTTAATTAAACCATACAAATTATCTTGATGGACAATGTTTTTTTAATTAAAATTTAGCGTATTTTTACTATTCATCAAAATATGTATGTTGACAGAAAAATATAAACAATTTATCAAAAGTAAATTAATATATCCTTATTTATATTAATAAGTTTATTTTGTCTAATTTAACTTATAAAAATGTCAAAAACTAGATTTAAAGTGGGTGTGCCATCAAAAGGTGGTAAAATTGCATTTTTTTTTTAAAATACTTATTTTATCAAAAAATTGATTTTGTTTTCATATCACATTATAGAAAATGTGTAAGGTTAATTATAATGTTATAAATTTCAAAATTAATTTAATAATATTCATAACAACTAGTTCAGAATTTTATAATAATATATCATTTTTAGTGAAACTCGGTATTGCGTACAACACAAGCTATCGAGGAAGGCCACTCTTGCATGTAATGAAAGCCCGGTCAGGGTTGCGTGTAGGGAAAAATTCATATGGTTTGGTGTATAACATACTAAAAATATAGTTCAGTTATACATTTATCGAAATCTATACTTTGTGTTGTGTAAAATGAATTTTATTCAAAAGAACTTGAAATTGTGTGCATTACAAGCCAAGAATAGTGTTGCGTATACTACAACCTAATTCAGTGTTGTGTATAGCGCACACTAATCATGGTGAAGCATGAAACAAAAGAAATCAAAGAAATTAAAAATAATAATTCTCATAAAATCTCAGGGAGTTACACACAAGATCCCAAAAATCCTCTTCCAAGCATTTGGATTCACTGTCCCAATATTAGGGATCCACACCTTATATTCTTTATTAAATTTTCTTTACTATCTTATGCATTATATTTACAATTTATAATTTTAGTCTATGGATTTTTGTGTCCCTATTACTCCTAATTTTATTTCAAAATGATGATAGATTACATTCTCTCTTGTCAACTAATTTTATTAATTTTTATGTGACACCATTATGCTGCTAAGCATTTACCATGATTTTACATTCCAAAAAAATTGAATTATGAATAACATAACAATTTCATTTCAAGGGTATTAAAAATTATACAATTGTATATATCATTTTGGGGGAATACATGTATTTTTTCCACACTACTTGATAGTTTAATTTTTTGATGAAAAATGATTCCATGTTATATGATCCATGTGGAACAAATAAGGGTGAGAATGAAATTAAAGAGATGGGTATACCCAAACTATATAGATCTTCAATACATTGGGAAATGTTTAGTCTCATAATACTTCATTCTAGGATAGTTAGTAAACATGATTCTTTTATGGAACTTTTTCCCTCATGATTTATTATTAGTTATTGTTGACCAATGTTGATGATGTAGTGTTTTAAGTTGTTTCCACATTTCATAGGTTTCCTTCATGCTATCATTCTAAATCATGCATTATTATTTAGTTTTATGATTCTCCTGAATTTTAGTCCCCATTTATATGACTATTTTCTATCATTTATTATATTCTTCATTTTATTCCATGTTTATTCCCTTACCTGGATTTATAGCTCACCCCTTTCTTATATATGTCCCAAGGTTATCCCATTTAATTTTATGTATGATAATGTTAATGAAGTTTTCAATAATGACTTTTATCCCTTATTTTATGTTGTTATTTGAGGTACATAATTATTAATGACACCATATATATTGATCATTCATGTTTTATAAGGTGTAATTTTATGTAATGATTTATGAATTAATGTGTAATAAAGAGAAGGGTCTTTTGGTTTTGTATGAATGGAAAAGTTCTGTTATTTTTGGGATTAGGATTATAAAATTCTAAAAAATTCTTTAGGGATAAGGCTAAATGTATGAAAACATCCCAAATTTTTTGTTAGTATAGATTAAGTGGATTACCAATCAAATAAATCCATTTTTTGATGATACAAGTATTTGTGGATCTAGAACAGATGTACATATGGGTAAAACCAAAAAACACCACATTAAGCAAGAATCGATAGGGAACAGATGCATTAAAATGGGACTTGCTACACAACTGGTTTGAAAATATTGGGTGATAATATTTGGGAAATTAATAATCTCAATAAAAACCATTATTAAATGATCAAATACCCATAAAAATATACATTATGAAATAGATCATGGATAACATAGAGTGAAGCCGATAAATTCATAAGTTATGAAAACACATATAGTTTATAAGTTATCTTTTTAATATTATTGTTTTACCTTATGTGTGTTTAACAGTTTAAACATATTAATCTATAATTTTCCATTTATTCTACCCAATGGACAGAAATAGGTGAAAACACATAATCAATCATTGCGGTGGGCAATGTGACGGCAAGACCAATGATACGCCCAACCTGATATGACCAAAAATCACAACATTTTTGAAGATACAGTATTTGATGATTCTGGTTATAAATAGAAACCTAAAGAGGAAGTATTTTCCAAATCCCTCTAATAAAGAACAATATATAATTGATAGGTTTATTCGATCAAGGCTTTCAAATTTCAAGGGGTCATATGATCCTTTAATCATGGAAAAAAATGATAAACTCCATTGAGAAGATACCCCCAATATTTAAATGTTTTGAAAAATAGAAGGTTATATAAGCTATTTATTATATAGAGGGAGAAGCTGATATGTGTTTAAAATTAATCAATAATACAATTCATGAGGTAGACATCAAAACTATGGGGGGGGGAAGGAATTATTGAAAATTGTTTTTGATAAATATTTTCTTTACACTATCAAAATTAAAATGAAGAGGAATTTTCATTATCTCAACAGAAAAGGCATGGAATCTATCATGGAATACAAGGGAAACATCAAAAGAATTGCACAATACAACTCCATCCTTGTTGTTGCCCCAAAATTCAACGTATAATGGTTATTTGAGTGACAAAACCTAGTCTATGAAAATCCCTAGTGATTCGAGACTTTGATACCTATGAGGAAATTATCTCCCTCAATGATTAAATCTAGATTTTTTAATTTCAAGGGTATCATGGGGATAATAAAAATAAAGTGGATATTAATTCTAATAGTATAATAGAGAAATATAATAGTGATAAAAAATTACAAAATCTCACTTTTCAATGGTTAGTAAAGAGGCACCAAAAAACCTCCTAAGTGGGTTGAGGATGTTATTTAGGTGTGGTAATGAAGGGCAGCTAGCTAGTGATTTCTGACAGGAGAAACCTACCAATGTGATAGAGGAAAGGAATTCTCCGATCAACCATCATCACAATTGTTCATTACTTTAACTAAAAATAATTGGGACACTTTCCAAAAAAATACACTAAGACAACGGATTTTGGAGACAACCAACAAACTACAAGGTAGAAAGGGAGATATTTTTCTACCACAACTATTAAGGTGGATCCTAACAAAATATTTGTTATTGGTATGCTAATTATTTAATCAATAATAGTGAACACACCTTTTCATTATGGTTCTAATGATTCCAGAATGTAACAAAAAATTAGTAGAACTGTTAAAACACCACAAAAAATAATGAAATTAGAGTTGTTTGTGAAGAAAAAAAATGGGGAACATTTTTTATCATGAGTATATAACTCCTCCCCTATTTAAATTTGTGCGTTCAACATCCACGAAAAACATGTAAAACTCCCTATGGAGTAATTTTATTAAATTCATGGTATGGATTAGAATTCCCCATATAGAGCCAACATAATTTTTTGTGAAAACGAAATAAATCTCTATAAGGAGAAGCATCCTAAGATTTTTTTTAACGAAAGGAGATAAAATAATATTCTATAGCAGCATTATATCAATCCTAGAAAAGATTTCCCTATAATAAAGAATATATAGCTCAAATTATTGAGTCTAAGAAAAGAATCGTCCTTGAAGACATGCCTATTGTGGGGGGAATACAATATTGTGTTTCTCGATGAATTTCCTACTCTTACTCCTAGAAAAGAGGTTGAATTTTCAATTGAGTATATACCAAGGGAATTTATAAGATCCAAGAATCCATAAAAAATGGATTTTTTGGAACTTTAGGTGCTGAAAAAACAACTACATGAGAATTTTAATAAAGGAATCATACACCTATGTTCTTCAACTTGGGGTGAACTAATACTCTTAATCCAAAATAATGATGGATCATTGAAACATTTCATTGATTATTGTGGGTTAAAAAAGATCATGATAAAGAACAAGTATCCTATGGAAGAGATTGATGAATTGTTCTATTAGCTATATAGAGAATAATACACCAC